>JADMNL010000023.1:261385000-262633125 GCA_016271365.2 Neoceratodus forsteri | reverse complement strand
ATTTCATGTCCTGGATCAGTCACAGTCTCTGTGTTCATGTACTGTAGTTTGCATTGCACTGTCAATCACACTTTTTTGGCTGGCTAACTCCAGACAGTCAGACTGTTACCAGCATTCTGCTGCTCACGTTTATTGCTATGGCAGAGGTGTGTGTTACACTTGTTCTGATTAGTTTTATGACCTACATTAAGAACATGTAATTTTTTTTTTTTTATTTCATTTTTGTTGACCGGGTAAGTGCACTAGACAAATCCTGCCTATTTTCAGGCACGACCCGGGGGAGGGGGATACAGATGAATGCCAACTGATCTTGAACCAGATGAAGCTGTTGGTGGTAATTTTAGTGAATGAGGGAAATTTGGCCATGACACGGGGGACATTCCCCTACTCTGTCGATAGGTGGCTTTGCTGTCTGCTGCGGAGTCAGTCTCTATCTGTTCGAGCATGGAGAAGGATGTGGAGGAGTGTGGTGTGCTGCCTGCACCATCTGTATCTGAAGATACTGCGATGAAAATGGTTCCTGCTGAGGATATTACCTTAATGGCTGCTGCGGAGCTCTCTGAGCCTGTTTTGGATCAGGTTGTTTTACCGTTGGAAGAGTTTACTTCAGGACCTCCTTTCTATTCTGTGCATGACACTGCGAGCACTGATGTTGCTTCTTTACCCTCTCCAGCTGTTGTTTCTGCGGCACGACCTTTACCAACGGACTTGCTTTCTCCTATGCTTCCGGGTGTACCGGGAGGTCTTTCGAAGTCTGGCGGGAGTTGTCAGGTTACACTGACAGACCAGAATACTCCCACGACGGGCGTGGCAGTGGAACACTCAGGAGCTGCTCTAGTGCACACGCCAGTAATCTTTCAGACTGAGCCCCTAAACCAGGATGATGTTTCAACTTTTTCCTTTACTGCCCCTCAACGCACTATTAAACGGGCAGTCCCACAGAAGGGATGGGCAGACTCTGTTCCGGATGACATGGAACAGTGGTCGGTGGATCATTCTCTCAGGGCGGCGGGATGGGTGCATTCACCTGTCTCTCAGCAATGGACCTCTGGATTTGCCCCGATATGTATTCCTGGAGTAAAAAATCACCGCGAAGTCCCCATCACCTACTCCTGTGCTTTCTCAGTCTGTGCGAGGTTCCTCGGGTGAAGTATCTGACTTACATCTAGACACTGATTTAGAATTAACCCCTGATCCTAAACTGGTTTTTCCTTTACGGACTGTAATTACCTCCTCAGGTTTCTAGGTGTCCTTTTTCTTTGCCCCATGCTCTTTCTGATGATTGCCCTCTGGGGCCCCCCCCACCTTCTGCTCCTTCTTTTACCCCTTCCTTGGGGGGTGATAACATGACCTCTTCAGGCGGTGATAATACCAGCTCCTCTAAAACATATGCTTCTTTTTTTAAAAAGAAGGTGCTTCCAGCTAGACGTCATAATGCTGTGCGTATTGTGTATAAAGGTGGACTTGAGGTATTTCCAGATAGGGAATATGTGGGGGAAAATGTTGCTTAAACATAGCTTGCACATTTTAGCCACTGAATTATATGCTGTCATACATGTCTCTGGGGAGCGTTCCTTTGACGTCAGCTTTAAATTACAAGCTGGTCTAGAGGCATTTTGGAGCAGGTATGGGACGGTGAAAAATACCCCACTGTGGGCTCCCTTTGCGGTCATCCCTCTTATCAGACCTGCTCAGAAGTCTGTTACAGTTCTTTTTCGCAATGAGGGTGTCAGTGTGACTGACTTGCTCTTTTGGCTTAAACAACGATGTGCCATTTTGGGAGCCCCTGAGGCCATTTTTGATAGTGAAAACATTTGGACGGGGGGGTTGGGAGATTAGGGTTATTCTTCAGGAACTGCATGGTTCTCTACAACATTTGCTGAATTCTTTTTTTTGGGGGGTGACCGTGGTGTTTTATTTTACCCAGGCCAGCCCAAATCTTGTTATAAATGTGGTGCTCCGGGTCACCTTAGTAGTGCCAGTGACAAGATCCTTTGTTCCCTGTGTGGTAAACTAGGTCATATGTTCTTGCATTGTTCCGAAACCGTCAGTTGTAATTTGTGTGGCCTTTCTGGTCATACCTATGGTGAATGTACACAAGTTGCTTTTTCCAAATCTGGTTCTGGGGACTTAGAGGAACAAAGATTGATGGTAGCACTTGCCCAGAGGGCGCATGTATGGTCTGGGGACCCCCCCCTTGCCATCAGATTCTCAACCATCTTCTGATCTGTCGATGTTGCCCCCCCTCCTGAATTCTGTTATGACCTCCCTCCTGTAGTTCAGATGCTCTGGGAGGCTCCTGCATCAGTGGAGACTGCTGAGCCCTCTCCTATCTCTTTAACCCTTCCTTTGCAGGGCCCAAAGACTTTACTTGTCCCTTCTTCTCCTGCCATGCCACCACCTCTCCCCCAATGACCCGGTCGTTGACCCTGAACAACGGGTAACACGCCGCTGGAGTTGGAGACAGCCAGCCCCCAAGGTTCATAAAATCTCAGAAACCCAAACTTCCAATCATTTTCAGCCATTGCTTTTGGAAGCTGATTTTCTGGATAAAAGCTCCGAAGTCTTGTCGGAGGGTTCCCATTGTACTGATCTTTGCTCTGATTCTGAAACTAGTGAATTAGGTGATGTTCCTGAGAAAATTGCAGGCCCGCTGAAAGGAAAGCCTACTCCTAAAGGGAGAAAGAAACAGGCCTCAGGTACTGGAAAATCTAAGTCACTTAAACCCCCTTGATTTCTTTAAATGAGCCTTTCCAAACAGCTGAAATTTTTGACAATTAATGTCAATAGTATTAAAAATCCACAAAAACGTGGTGGAGTCTTTTCCCACCTAGTGTCCACCCATGTGGATGTTGTTTTTCTACAGGACACTAGATTGCACACAGCCCTTGAGGTTAGCCATGCTAAAAGTGACTGGTACAGGGGTCCTTCTTACTGGTCTATAGGTTTGGGTGCGTGTACTGGGGTGGGGATTTTATTTAGTTTACCTTTTCAGCTTATAAAACTGATTGATTTGGTGCCAGGGAGGGTTCTTTTGTTAGATGTCAAGATACGTGACACCTATTTTCGTTTAATTAATATTTATGCACCACAACTAAAAGCTGATCTGGTGGACATTTTCTTTCAGCTTCAGCCTTTTCTTTTCTCTGCACAATTAGTGCTTTGGGGTGGTGACTTTAATTGCGGTCTCACTCTTCAAGATCGTGGTAGTGGTACCTCTACCAGAAACATTTTTTGTGACATTTCAGCTTTACAATCTACAGTTCACTTAGCTCATTTAAAAGATGTCTATAAGTCACTCCACACTAGGGGGATGCCTACTTTTCAGAGGGGAACACATGCTACCCGAATAGGCTTTTTTTTTCTCAGTAAACGGATTCCTGTACTAGCAGCACAGGTGGACTCTGTGGCTTATTCTGATCACAAGACTCTTTCCAAGGTAGTAGGGGTAATGGAACCCCTTCACAGCCCAGGCCTTTGGGAATTTAATACATTATTACTTTCCAGGGGTTCATTACTCCAGCAGATATTATATTTGATTGGTGGGAAAAAGACTTTGTTTCAGTTATTTGATAATCCTTTTCTCTGGTGGGATAGTCTTAAATCTGATTTGAGGACTCTCTTATTATGTGAAAGGAAACATGTCTCGGATTCTGAGAAGTTGCAATATCAGACGCTCAGACAGCAGCTGCAGCAATTGATGAGCTTAGCATACACTACCAAACATGATTATGGGGATCAGATTCAGCTTATTAAGCAGCAAATGCAGATATTTCACGAGAAGCAAATGGCATCCTTGACTATGCAACAGTGTTTTGGTACACAGGGGCCTTTGGCGGAGGTTTGCCCTTTTCTCAGTTGCTCTTCCAGAATTCAGCATAAAACTATGTCAGCTGTATGGGATTCTGATATGTCAACTGCTACGAAACAATTGGATATTATGTCAGTAGTGTCTAAGTATTTGGAGTGGCAGTTTGATACACGACTTACTGATACTACTGCCTTCTCCCACTGGTTTCCTTTTTTGGATATTCCTGCCCTCTCTGGGTCTGCAGTCACTGCCCTTACCTCAGCTATTTCTCCCGCAGAGGTCTTGCAGGCAGTCGCTGCATTACCCAAGCGGAAGGTACCAGGCTTGGATGGTCTTCCCTCAGAATTATGTGCATTAATTATTCCTCATATTTCTCAGGAATTGGCCCAGGTTTATAATTTTATGTTATATGAGGGTTATTTTCCCATTCACACAACTATGGGAGTGGTAATCTTATTATATAAGAAAGGTGCTAAGGAAGATTTAAATAATTGGAGACCAATATGCTTGTTAAATGTTGATTTTAAAATTCTGATGAAGTTATTAGCTCTCCGCTTATCTGTGGTTGCATCTTGTGTCATTTCCAGTACCCAATCTTGTGCTATTCCAGGCAAGGTGATAATGGACCAACTTTTAGTACTGAGGGAAGTTTTTGAATCCAGCTGTTTTGCTTCTACCTCTGGCCTGGTGGTATCTTTAGATCAGAGGAAGGCTTTTGATTCCATGGAATATGGGTTTTTATGGATGACTCTCCACCGCTATGGTATTCCGGATTCGTTTATTGCTTGGTTACAGGCTATTTATAATTGCATCTTTGTTAAACCATTGGTAAATGGGTTTTTGGGGCCTTTGGTTCCGGTAAAAAGGGGTGTCCGTCAGGGGTGTGTCCCTTAAGTCCTTTGTTATTTATTTTTTGTATTGATCCTTTACTCCGGTTATTGAATGATATTCGTTTTTTAACCCCGGTTCTAATTTCTGGTCATCATGCCCCATGGACTGCAGCCGCTTAGGCAGATGACATCTGTCTACTTCTGAAATCAGAAACTGATTTAAATAGGGTGCTTGAGTTTTGTATTCTTTATGGTACTGCTTCTGGTGTACATTTGAATAAAGACAAATGTGTCCTTAAAAGTTTAGGATTGGCTTTATCTGCCACCCATATGGCTGGTATACCAGTGACAAAGGGTCCCATCTCTATTTTGGGGATTGCCTTCGATACTGGTAGACTGCATCTTGTTAATTGGGATTCGAAGCTTGCACAAGGGAAGGCGTTGGTCGATGGTTGGAATAAATATCCTATGGGAAAGCTTAAACAGGTACACTTGATCAGGACTTATTTGTTGCCTTTATTTTTATATGTGAGTATGATTTTCCTTCCCCCTAAAGAGCGGGATGCTACTCTTTCTGGCTTATTTTTCCAAGCAATCTGACGTAGTAGATTGAACCCCATTAAACGTAACATATTGTACCTCAAGGTGGCGGATGGTGGATTGAACATGATTAATCCGATCCTATTTTTGTTTATTCAGTTTTTGTTTGCTAATCTTCATCCTATTTGTAGTCAGCAGTTTACTGTTTGGTCACCCTTTTTCCAAAATCAGATTCGACCCTGGTAAAGTGGTTGGTTTTCAGATAAAATGAAAGTTTTTAAATCAGTTCCCTTCTCTTCTGTTTATTATAGATTTATTTTTGTGCACCTTAAAAGTTGGGGTATTACATCTCAACTTTTATTGCATTATTCAAAAAAATTACTGTACTCTGTAGTGCAGGATAAACATTTTCGGGAGCCCATCACTCTGCCTTTATGCCCCCCGTCTTTGACACCTGATGTTATGTGACTGTTTCATAACACTCGAGTGCCTTGTAAATTTTGGGATGTTCAGTGGCTTTGTTGCCATGAAAAGTTAAATATTAAGGCTAATCAGAAACATAAAGCTTTAAATGAAAGATTTTGTAGTAGGCCTCAGTGTTTGGCACAATCCGAGACTATGTTTCATTTATTTTTTACATGTTCTTTTATTCATTCCTTTTGGTCTTATGTGGCTACTTGTTGGAACATGTTACCTCTTCAGACGGTCTCTTATGAGACATTGCTTTATGGTACCTTTGGCAGAGAATGGTCTCCTTGGGTTTCTGGTACCTTATCTGTGTTATTTTCCATTATTAAATGGTATATTTGGAATGCTCGTTGTTTGTTCACACTTCATCAAAAAGTGCTGACATATGATGATATTGTGGGGAGTGTTTGTAAGGAAATGCGTTGTTTGTATTATAAAGAAAAAGCTCACCAAAGTGCTAGGTATATTCAAACCATATGGCACAATCTTCCTTGGATGACTGATTCAGATGTTCCTGTTACGTGAAGTAGTGATTGTGTGTTTTCTTCTTGTTTTTGTATGAACTTTTTGTTGTGATGATGTACAATACTTAATAAAAACAAAATTCCCCTACTCTTTTTGATAAGTGCCATGGGATCTTTAACATCCACCTGAACTTCCACCAGTCCAGGCAGATGGGACCTCAGTTTAACGTCTCATCCAAAAGACAGCACCTCAGAAGTGCAGCACCCCTCTCATGCTGCACTACAGTGTCAGTACTGGGATATTAACCCAAGTGCCAGATGTGGGAACTGAACCCACAGCCCTCTGATGTCCCAGCCTCAGAGGCGAGTGTGCTACCTACTGAGCCACTGACACTGCTAATGGCTTTTATATGATTATTGCATTACTGATGTTTTTTTCAGTGGTTTCATTGGATTCTCCTATATATGGTACTGCAGATTTAGAGGCATTTACACAATCTGGGTAGGTGAAGTTCATATGCAGTGTACCAGTTAAACCAGCAGTATTTGTTCCTTGGCAACATTTTCATCACAAATCTGTTAAGAAGACTGTATTTCTGACATCCATAGGTTCAAAATATGTATTTTTGAAATTTTCTTTGATATTTAATACACGGTTTTTATAACTATTTTTGAAATTAATGACATAAGTAATTGAAAATTACTCACAGCCACAATGAGGGTACCTTTTGACTTTTAATTCTGGATTTATACTGTAGATGTATATTGACAGTGCTAGTACGTGTTTTTGATGGAAAATAGCACTGCAGCATGCCAATATTTTTGATTCTGTAATAGTGGACATTGTAAGGGTGAAATAACTTTTAGCAGCTTCAAAATCACATATCTCATTTCAGAAATTAAAGAAAGCACAATGAAAAATTGGCATTGTGATGCATTTTCAAGAAAAAAATAGTGCTGGAAAAAGACATGGTGACTAACAAATACTGCTGCTTTAAGAGGGCTGGTGTGCATACTAACATTACTGTAACAGAAATAGAAGCTGTGATTACAAATATGAGTAATTTTATGGCAAGGCATAGGACATAAATGGACACTTATTGTACATGCCAGAAAATAAATGTATACATTTTTGCCCAAATGTATTAATTCTTTTTACTCGCTGATATTTTTGGTCACAATATATAAAGACCAGTTGCTTGGTAATGGTAAAATAATCAGTAGATTGAAAAACACTTGGGAACATATCGATCCTTCAAGGAACTTAAGTGATTCTAAAGAGATTTATTACTAGTCTGTTCACACAGTTTGTCAAAATTATTTCTAATCTTAAATGTAGCTTAAAGATATCTTTAATTCATTAATACTCATTGAATCAAGGCTCAGTTTGACTCCAAGCTCACAGGAAAAAAAGTCAATTGTAAATATAAGGAAGCCCAGAAAAAGTCCAATTACTCAGATCTGTAGACCTTATCCTGCAATTATTTCAAGGACTGCCAAGTAAAAATATTTTCTTCTTTTCTTTTTTCACTTTTATCTGAAATGCTACCATGCTGTTTACTGAAATAGTATTCAAAATAACTAGTTGTTAGTAACAAATGACTATTACATCTTGGGTGGGATATTCATGAACATTTGAGAACCATGAACCAATGAACCATTCACATATCAGGACTGTGTAGTACAGTACAGTCTGCATGCCCATTGGCCCATACATGGACCAATAGGCATACAGCCATACTGTACGCTGTCAGTTGGTGAGCAGCTTGGTGGCTTGTGGGTGGGGAGATGCCGCCCACTGCTGACCGGGGGGGAGTGGGGTGGTGGGTCTGAGTGGGCGCTTGGGGAGGGGGGTACCGCTGGCCCACTAGGGACTTTAAATACAACTAATGCCCTCAATCAGGCTGGGGATCAGGTCCACTGGACCACCAGGGATTTAAGTTCATGTTACGCCTGCGATCGGGCAGGAGGGCAGGTCCACTGGACCACCAGGGTTTAAATATGATATGCCCACAATTGGGCAATGGGGTAGGGTCCACTGGACCACCAGGGATAATATATTTATATGCCCACGATTGGGCGATGGGGGGACACAACGTTCCCTGGGCAGGGAGCATGTGGACTGTGTTCTGGGTGGGTGGGTGGCCACCTGGCAGCTGGCAGCTGTCATGTTGTGCCCTGCAATATAGCAGCTCACCTGTGGGTGGCCAGGATTTGTTCCTGCTTTTAACAGGCACATCTTTGCACCCCCCCGTGAGGCGCAAGGCAGGTATGTGCCTGCATATGGGCTGCACATCCCGGGCTGAATATCGGGATGTGCCGCATATGAATGGGCACGCCCCCCCACACTTGTGCCACATACATTACTGGTGCACCCCGGCACATCTAGAATTGCGCAGTGCACCATCTCCCCTTTGAATATCGTGCCAGGGCGCATCAGTGGGTTGTGCATGGCGCAACACTGTTGCGCCATGTGCAACCCCTTTGAATATCCCACCCCTTATGTATTAATAGATACACTTTTATAAGTGACTGACATTTTTTTAAACCTCAGCTAATATATCATGTATATTTTTTAGTCTGTCTCACTGGCCAGAGTCACATTCTTTGAATTATAGTTACTGACTCCTGTATCACAATAAAATATACTGTACTCTATGTTAGAAATAGTGTACTCTAATGGTTAGGCTGCAGAAGTATGAAGCAGGAGATTGAGGTTCAAATCACAGCGAAGCCAATAACTTGTGACCATGAACACATTTTTTAATTTCCCAGTGTTTTAGTCTACCAGACTGTAAAATGGCTTAAATCAGAACCCCCATTGCAAATGACATGCTGCATCCAACTGGGAATCCTGGGTAAGGAAATTAGTAAAACTATCCCCACATTCAAATGATGGTTGCTGTTTCTCCTCAAATAACAAATAGATGGATATATCTCTGCAACTGGCTTACCTCAACATTCTTTTTTACATTTCAATTGTGCACCCTTATAAAGGTATAAATTAGATGCAGCTTCTCATACTTGAAGGAAACTTACTGTATGAATCAATTTTGGTTAACACTGCTGCCACTGCTATATTATATGGGAAACAAACACATTGCATCCCCTCAACTGGGAAATCTGAGGTCAAGGGTGATCCATAATAAAGAGGCAAGATGCATTTAAAATATATTTCTTGTGCTCATAATTTATTTGTATTATTTCGACGTCAGCTGTATTGTAGTTTTACTTTTGGCAGCAGATGGGTTATTCTATTTAAAATGCTCTTTTATTTTTCTTATTTCTTGCTTTATTCTTTTGTGAAATATCTCTGCTCTTAGTTCAGGTTTATTTGAAGTAATGCTTAAATTAGAAGACATATTATTTGTAGGGTTACCATAACGACTGGGATAACTACTGAATTTATATGTACTGTATAATACATAATTCAAAACAGCCCAGGGGTAACCAAGGTTAATTTGCAAGAGGACTACCAAATAGCTCAGTATCAACAAGAAAATGCACTGTGTAGTAATACATCATCTATAAAGTCTACTTTTCTTCAAATGTACAATAAAAAAAATGCTCTGTCAGTGTGTGGGCTGGAAATAAAATAAAAGGGTTACAGCAAATACAATACATGCTGAAAACAGAAAATGAAGTTAGAACTGATGGTCTGAACATAGGTTATAGCAAAAAGTAAACATTAATGAAGTGGTATTCAGAAAGCAGAAATATACAAAGATAGACAGAGTTAGATACAATTGTAGGTGGAGATAACAAAGGTAAGATAACACATTTTATTTGTGCTGGTTTATTTATTTAGTTTTTGTTGACCGAGAAAGGAGGACTAGACAATTCTGCCTATTTTATGCCCCTTCCCGGGGGAGGGGGATACAGATGGATGTCAACCGACATTGAACCAGATTAAGCTGTTGGTGGTATTTTTAGTGAATGGGGTAAATTTGGCCAGGACACTGGGGAAATTCCCCTACTCTTGGTAGAGGGAGCTGCTGTACGCATGGCCTCCATTTCAGATGGTGGTCAGTCTGCTGGAGTCCCTACAGGTGAGCTGATCTCCCTCCCTCCCTGCTGGTCCAGCCATGGAGATCTAAAATCCTGCTTCTACGGCTGTGGAAAGTATTCTATCTACCAGGGGCATCATGCAACCAGAAATTTTGGAGGGGTACAAAATCAAAATTTCTCTGGGGAGGGGGTTGAGGGCATGCTCCCCCGGGAACATTTTGAAAAATTGAGGTCAAATGGTGCATTTTGGTGACTTTTAGAAGGCCAGGAAGCTTTTCCTTAACATGCTAAATGCTATCACAATGATACTTTTTTTTTCTTTATTCAGTCTGTGACAGTGACCTCTTGTATTTTTAAAGCAATTTTGTAAAAAACTGACCTGAAATTGTGCATTTTGGTTGCTTTTACCATACAGTGAATCAGCTAGCCATTTACAGTCCATTCCTAACTAATTACCTGCTAAAAGCCAGACATGCACCATTTGAATAGTCAAATTATTACAGTCATCTACTATAAATGTTTTGTATGAAAAATAATGAGACAGGTCATCTGTTCTTGCTGATACTTTGTTTACTGTGTAATCTTTTCCATGTATTACTTACATATATGCAGAAAAAATACTGCAGACAGGATTCACAGTACTATACAATATACTATAGAAAGTTACATGATTACATGTTTAAACACATACACGCACACACACTCACACACACACACCCTAAGCAGAACACAGCTGGATAAGGTACCAGTATTTAGCAAACTTGTCATACTTACCCAGAGTCTAATGGGGGCATCATGCAACCAGAAATTTTGGAGGAGCACGAAATTAGAATTTCTCTGGGGGGGTCTGGGGGCATGCTCCCCCAGGAACATTTTGAAAAATTGAAGTCGAATGGTGCATTTTGGTGACTTTTAGATGGCCAGGAAGCTTTTCCTTAACATGCTAAATGCTATCACAATGATACTTTTTTTCTTTGTTCAGTCTGTGACAATGAACTCTTGTATTTTCAAAGCAATTTTGTAAAAACTGAACTGAAATGGTGCATTTTGGTGGCTTACCATACAGTGAATCAGCTAGCCATTTACAGTCCATTCCTAACTAATTAATTACCTGCTAAAAGCCAGAAATGCACCATTTGAATAGTCAAATAATTACGGTCATCTACTATAAATGTTTTGCATGAAAAATAATGACACAGGTCATCTGTTCTTGTTGATACTTTGTTTACTGTGTAATCTTTTCCATGTATTACTGACATATATGCAATAGGGATGATGATAAACAGAGTATGATGAATCCATTTATTTGAGTAACAGTGTGTATAAATTTTATTTATACACACAGTTATTACATCACGCTCCACCACTCATGAGGTTACCTGAGGTCAATGGCAACTTCACAAGATAACTGTTTTATCACACAGTTGCCCCCACATATCCCTTATTCATGCAATAGGCATGGCAGGGTATTAAATAGCTAGTACAGCATAGCATAATGCTATTCAGTATCAGAGGGTGGTGCTATCCATTTTCTGAACTGTATAGCACTAGACTGCTAAACATTTTTTTATTCAAGTTTACACATACAAAACACATTAAAAACAAAGTAGTTTTCATTTTGCTAACCAGTCTGTGCCATATACTATGCATTTTTGCAGCTGATTAGCACTTTCACATGTGAAACTGCTCATCAGTTTTTTTGGATTATTTCAGGGGTTCTCAGATGGAGAGGCCAGCCTCCTTGGGGAGGCCCCAACCTGTTCCAGGGGAGGCTCAAGCAAATCTGAAAAAGTACTGTATTTAAATTTTGAGTTTTATGTATTTTGTGTGAAGAGATGAAGCTAACTGAATGAGGATAATAGTAGGTGCATTTTATGTATTTATTTACTAACAGGTGACAAGGGAAGGTGAATGAGAGAAGGCTCATTTCAGGTGTATGCAGGGAAGGGTAGGGAGGGAATGCATTTCAAAAGGTAACTGCAGAACAATCAAGAAATACACAATGAACAATAGTACAAACAAATATGAACAATAAATTAATAGTGACTGGTGGTAATTGATCAATTTGTAGACTGATGGAAGAACAGTCCAAATACAGGGGTTGAGCATAGAAGTGCTAAGATAGCAGGAGGGAGCAGAGTAATCCTAGAGAAGTTGCTTAGGAGCAGGGACAGAGGGGAAGAGGCAAAGTATGTAGGAAGGTTATTTCATATACAGAGCAAACAGAAAAAGTAGTCTGACCCATGAAGGTACTGCAAAAAGGGGTAACAGTGATTCAAGAATTAAAATTGCGGAGCAAGTAGGCTGGCCTGTGTGTGTGTGGGGGGGTTACAATAAGCTGAATAATAATATTTGTTTATTTGTTATTCAGATAGCACCTTTGAGCACAGCTCTTTTTCAAAGGTTCCATTTCAGTATAAGACAAAGAACTGAATGTGAGCCAAGTACTCAAAGGGGTTTCAATTTATTCATGGTGTACTGCACAAAGTACAGTATGCTATTTTTCTTTGGGAAGGCCTAAGATTATTTCATTTTTTGGGGGAGGCTCAAAATCTTTTCCATGAATTTGGGGAGGCTCACTGGGACAAAGTCTAAGAACTATTGGATTATTTAATACCCTACATGGACACAAAACCCATTTAATAAATCCATTTATCTGCACAGCCATTGAATAAATCAAATGTATCTATGCAGTAGTGATTTAATCACCATTTATCCACACATTATTTATGTCATTATCATTTATCTGCATAGTAGTGATGTCACATATTCCCGTATTCAAATGCAAATAACTTTAAAATGAAGAATGATAGCATAATACTGTGAGAACAAAAGGTGTTCAGTAGAAAGATATTTACAAAATGAGTGGTGTTTCATTTATAGTTACCTTTTAGTTGTTTTTTTTTTATAGTTATCAAAAAATAGCAGAAAATGAAATTTTGTTCACTTTTTGCAAGAAACAAATGCAAATAACTTTAAAACAAAAAAAATGACAGCATGGTACTTTGAGCACACAAGTTGTTCAACACAAAACTATTTACAAAATGAGTGGTGTTTCATTTAACAGCAACCACTGTGCTAGCTGGAAAGTTGACAAAAAGTCACACAACCTATCATTTAAAAAACATCAAAAGCAAATGTCCCTGCAGTGTCAGAAAGCATCCCATACTGTATAAAGGAAATATACAATGGTAAGCTGTCACATAAATTATTTACCTGCATAAGTGCTGTTTGACCTCGGAAGTCTGGACAATACCTCTCATCTTATCATGTCAGCACTTGTCTTTAAATTGCAAGCAAACTGTCTGAATGTGTAGCACATTCTTAATCAATATACAGATAGTGGGTATCTTATGCTTAGTGCCAAAGTATGCTTCAATAAAAGTTACATTTTTATTATGAAACTGCAAACAACCCAGAAAAACTGTGAACAGGCATGACGGAGACCATGATGAGCAATGCAAGGCAGAAATAAATGTAGGTGGGAATAATCCATCACATTTGGGCTGGCAGTATAGCCTAGAGGTTAGAGGAACAAGATGCGAATGAGCGTGATACATCCAGCAGACCAGACCAGAGTTTGATTCTCACAACCTCCACTTGCATACTGTGTGACTCTGAGCAAGTCACTTAACCGCCCAGTGCTCCTAGGTCACCCCTGAAAACAGGCACTTGTGCCTAGTGGGCTTAACCCGGTTACCAAAGACTAAAATGAAAAATAAATAAACATCAGTACCACCTCCCTACCGACAGGCCCTCCAAATGAAGTACTGCAAACAGAGCAAGCTAGCTTGCAATACACTGTACTTAGTATTGCTAACAAAAGTAAAACTGTCAGAACAGCATAATAAAGGATCATACTATTTAATATTACTTGTAAAACTCCTACTGCCCTGGGGGGTGGCTAACCCACTCCAAGTCACACATCCTGCAGGCTCCCAAGCCAGAGCAAGCTTAATAACAACAAATTAATACCTTTACTAATACTCCTCCAACACTGACAAATGACAAGGGTGGTATTCGTGGTAACACCACACCCAGATAAGTGACCTCCTCTTGCAAACCCTCCAAACAGAAACAGATGAATGACAATAAAATACAACACAGACTGACAACCCAGGGTTGGGGGTGGATGAAATAACCTACCCCAGACAATAATCACACCCCTAACATTTGAACAAGAGCCAACTTTTCTTTTTTTTTGGGGGGGGAGCTTATCTATGCAATCAAGCAGAAGTCACTTGAACTACAGTGAAAGCTAATGACTTGTGGGGGGAGGTGTTGCTCTGCTCCTCTGAGTCGGCACCAATACACGCACACTTGACCTCTTGCAAAGTGCATCCACAATCTGCCCAATAACAATGAATAAATTATTACAGTTTACTACTAATAATAATAAAACAAACAAACCCACGCACTGTGTTTATCTGTGTTTTATTTGTGTTTTATAATGTTTGTACAGCGCCTTGAAACTTGAAAGGTGCTTTAGAAATAAAATTTATTATTATTATTATTTAACTCTTACCCTACTGAACTTCTGCTGCTGCATGAACATCTGCCCCACTTTGATTGGCTTGTCCATGGTGGCAGGTGGTCAGCTCCTCTGCCTGCCTCTCAGCACCACAGGGCATCCTCGGCAGATCAAGCTGTGGTGAATGTGACACAGTTCACTCCTGCTGCTCCAGCTAAGTACGGGATTCTTTCATTCCTGAAAACCAAACTTTTACAGCTTTCTTTCGGTATCTGGGGTGGTCCAATGGTGGTATCCCTCTGTGTCCCCTACACTGAACCCAGGAGAACTCTTATCACTAGTATTCCCTCTGATTCTCTTGCTCCCCAGACCCCACAACTGCTCAGCTCATGGCACCACTGTCTTTTTGCAGATGCTGGAGGCTGGTCTGCATTGGTCACTTCCACTAAGTATGTTGTTTTGTTCGGGGGGGGCATCCGTTACTCCTGTTGCTCTGGGTCCCAGCACTGTGGCACCTGCCACTTTTCCAGTGGGACTGCACAGTCCAGTGACACCCCAACACCATGTCCAAGTATCCCAGGTGTATGGTGCTACCCCAACACATCCTGCCTCATGCCCAAGTATCTGTGGCATGCAGAGGCAGCTCCTCCAACACCCTGTCCCCAAGTATTCCTGCTGGCCATTGACAGTGACAACTCTCACCATTTCCTCCCCAGACACATGCAGTATGGAAAACCTCTGCGTACCCCTAAGTCCATCAGCCCCGACAGCCACCATACATCAGCCCCCAAGAGCCACTGTGTATTGGCCCTGTATGTCTACAAAAGCTTCTGAAGATAATTAAGTGTGCTGCAGTTGTTACAGTCAGTGAGAACCCTGGATCCCTGTTGCTCATTATATATTATCTTTAAAAAGGAGACATGCCAAGAAAGAAAAGTCAAAATCCAGCATGGCAGAGTTACAAAAAAATGGCATAGTTTTGTGTTCCATGAACAGTTCTGCCTACACTCTAAAGCTAAAAACTGAATTCCCCAAATCAAATTCAGGTTTCTTTTTACCTGGTTAAGTTACAATTTGCCTCTGAGTTTTCAGGGAAAAGGAACGAAAGTTAACCATTCAAAGGAGAGACACTAACATGTCTGATGCAACTTTTTTCCTTTTCTCAGGTGATGGACATGTTTCATTTCCTTTCCTTTCCATGATGCTTCAGAAAGGAAATGAAACAAAACTCTGCTCACACGTCCATCACCTGAGAAAAGGAAAAACAAAACCTGAAAGTCGGAAGGAGAGGGGGAGAGGATCGGCAATTTGGAGAAGAGGTACCTGCAAAAAAAAAAATGGGGGACGGAGAACACATTCCAGGTGGACACCACTCCTCAGCCTTCCAAACACAGAAATCCTTGTCTGTGGGCCGATGCTGGCTCATCAAGTAGTTGATGGACACTGGGCACAGTTCAGAAAGATTAGGCTTGTTATCTCACCCACTCTGCCCCATCCCCCTGTCACATACAACATCCTCCAAGAACAGAGCCCTTTTATAAGCCAACCCAGACCGACAAATGAAGATATTCGGACTCATCCGCCTCCTATTGCTGCTGGTACTGCTAGTACTCTCCTGGGAAGTAGCGGTGGCACATACACACCAAAGGCCGATCACACTCAATAACGTGGCCCACCACAGATGAATGTTTACCCTTCTTGGTTGCAGTTTTGCTTAGTTTTTCTCATACCGGTTTTCTCCTCAGTCTGTCCTCCTTGAGCGCACAGAGTAAGATGGTGCCTGAAAATCCACTCTTTGATGCGTGGTGGCGTCAACAGATCCCTGCCTTCACCACTTATGACTTCAAAAAAGTCAATATTGTTTTAGACCTTGTGATTTTCTGGAAAATAAAATACATTTATGGGTATTTTATACTAGTTTTGAGCAATGATATTGGGGGTGCACATGCCCCCTCAGGCCCTATGGGCATAACGCCACTGCTATTTCTGTGTCTTCAATTAAAGTGCCAGAAGGGAACACTACATCTCTACAGCGTGGTATGTCTGTGGAAACGGTGTGGTTGAGACATGTTTGTCGAGCCGATCCTGAGTTTGTTTTGTCCTTGCTGAACGCTGGGTCTGGAGAGGATTCAGTACAGAACTGTTTACCTCGTTCTGTGGTGGAGCATTTTTCCCCTCAATCTGACTCTTTTGCCATGCTACCTGAGAGTTCTCCCATAGCTGATGTTAGTGTGGATTCTCGTCTGGAGGAGATCTCTCTTCTGCATAGCGACGGTGTTTTTTTGTGTTCTGCGCCTGCAGTTTCGGACACTGATTTACAAACAGACTGTGTGAGTACTATCTCTGCTAATGTTATTGCTCCTCGTGCAGAGGGGGATTTGCTGGGTTTATGTCCTGGGAGGGTTGATTCTCAGCCTCTGACTGCCCCTCCCCTCGTGAAGCTGCCTAAGGCTCTTGAACTTTCCCTAATTCAAGCTGGTTGGTCTAAAACGTCACAGGGTCGATGGCTTCCTGAAAGCTCTCACAGCCCTATACCTGGTTCTCCTGAGAGGGAAGCACAATGATAACACAGTTTGGCAGTTACACCGAGTATTGCTCTTCCTGTCCCCTTTTCTAATGAGTCTGACTTAGATCTGCATGTGAATGATGTGCAGCATCCTATACCCTCTGGCCCTCCTTTGCCTACCTCTGCTGTTCCTTCTAATCCTGACTTGGGAGATGAGGGGCCCAGTAAGAGGCCTACTGAGTGGAGGGGAATCGAATGGACTCTGAGTTGCCTCTGACTACAACCAGGGCACAGGATGTTGTTAAGTCTACCTGGGCTTCTTTTCGGAAGAAAGATCCTTTCTTACAACAGCCCCTTCCTGCTCAACGTCGTAATGCAGTGAGGTTGCAATATCTGGGTGGTTTGGACATTCCACCTGATAGACTGTATGTAGGTAGAATGTTAATTAAAGCATCCATGTTTTTTTTTCTAATGAGGTGTATGCTTTGATTCATGCCTCTGGTGATAACCTGTATGATGTTAGCTTTAAA
The DNA here is from genome assembly GCA_016271365.2 of Neoceratodus forsteri. Lineage (NCBI taxonomy): Eukaryota > Metazoa > Chordata > Ceratodontiformes > Ceratodontidae > Neoceratodus > Neoceratodus forsteri. The sequence goes on along the minus strand of JADMNL010000023.1, from coordinate 262,615,497 downwards.
TCTCCTCAAGGGTTGGACAGATTTTGGGCTAAATATGAGAAGCTGAAACACTCTGTTCTCTGGTTGCCTTTTCGTGCTATACCCCTTACTAAGCCTGCTATTAAGTTTGTTACTGTGCTTTTTAGAAATGAGAGTGTTGCAGTGCACAATATTACTCACTGGCTGGAACAACGTTGTGATCTCTTAGGTCCTCCGCTGCCCATAATGGATGAGGAGCATATTTGGACTGGGTGAAAATATAAGGTTAAACTTAAGTTTAACAATATGGGTCCTCTACATCAACCTAGTAGTTTTTTTCTTAGGTAGGGATAGGGGTTATTGTTTTTATCTGGGCCAACCCAAGACCTGTTTCAAATATGGCTCCTCCCTTACATAGAAGTTGACGGCAGATAAGGACCTCAAGGCCCATCCAGTCTGCCCATTTCTTTTCCACCTTATGAATGTGCCATTGGCCTTCGTTCTGTCAATGGCCTATCTATTCATACTCATCTGTATTGCTCCCTTATGCATATCCCATGCCTGTTTGAAGCCCTGCACTGTATTCATATCCACCACTTCCTCATGCATCCACCACCCTTTCTGTGAAAAAGAACTTCCTCACATTACCCCTTAATCGGCCTCCCTCTAATCTCATGCTGTGTCCTCTTGTCCTGCTATTTTTCTTATATTGAAACATGTTAGACTCTTTCACCTTGTTAATGCCCTTAAGGTGTTTGAATGTTTCAATCATATCACCTCTCTCCCTCCTTTGCTCTGGGGTATACATATTGAGTTCAGTTAATCTGTCCTCATATGTTTTCTGATGCAGTCTCTGCACCATTTTGGTTGCCCTTTTCTGGACTGCCTCAATTTGGTTAATGTCCTTGTGAAGGTGTGGCCTCCAGTACTGCACGCAGTACTCCAGATGGGGCCTAACTAGTGTCTTGTAAAGAAGGATTATTACCTCCTTCTTCTGACTTGTGATACCCCTATTAATACACCCCAACATCCCTCTAGCCTTACCTACTGCTTTAGTGGTCTGCTTGGATGATTTCAGGTCATTGCTGATGATGATGTCCAAGTCTCTTTCTTTCCTTGTGACTACCAGCAACTCCCCTCCCAGCCTATAGGTGGCTTCAGGGTTTCTCTTCCCTATGTGCATGATCTAGCCTTCATGTAAGTTCCACTTGTGGTAGACTTCATTGTAATTTATGTTTAGAATTTGGCCATTCTAGTTCTTCATGTGAGAATGAAATTATATGTAATTTATATGAGGAATGGGGGCATACTTATAGGTCTTGTCCTTGGGCATCTCATAATAGGACAGACCGATCTTGTCAAGATTCGATTATTATTGCTGCACAAAAGAAAAGTATGGCATCTAGCAAGGTTCTGCTGTCTTCTCCTCTTGTCACTGACCATATCTCCCGGCCCTCTGAGATTTCGGTTTCTTCTGATGTCTTGGACTCTACTCCTGGCCCTGCCCCTCTATCTCTTGTCTCTGAAACACCGGGTTTGGCCCCAGTTTCTCCTTCCCCAGCCACTTTGGAGACGACTACTGTTTCCCCCTCAGTTTCTCCCTCACTCGCCCTTGAGCCTTCCCCTTTCCCCTGAGGATTCATCTGCTCTGATGCCCCCCCTCTACTCCTGTAGTTCTTGCTCGCAAGAGAACTCTTAAACAGAATAGGCCCAAATCGAAGATTGCTAAATCTGCCACTTCACCAACTGGTCTCTCTACTTAGAATAAGTATGCGCCTCTTTCTACCTTATTGTCTGACTCTGACTTTGGGGGTGATTCTGAATCGTCTTCCACTATCTCCTCTAGACAGATTCATTCCTCTGACTCTGATGGAGAACAATTCCCACTAAAACTGCCTCCTGAACAAATAGTTACTGGGGGCAAGTCTACTCGTAAGAGTGCTAGATGGGGTAAGGTGTCTTGATTTTCATGTTTCTCTTTCTATTATTTTCTCTGTCTTCTCCTTCTCTGCATATTGCCACTATTAATTTGAACGGTGCCAGGAATGCTAAAAGATGGCTCCTTTCCTTTTCCATTCTTTATGATTTAGGTTTTGACATTATTTTTTTACAGGCTACTAGACTAAATACTTCTTCTCTGATTCAAGCTGCACGCAGGTTGTGGTGTTGGGATCCCTCTTATTTTTCTTATGGCATTGATGTTAGTGATGGGGTTGACCTTTTATTTCGAGGGGATACATTTAGTGTTACTAGAATAATGGATATTTCTCCTGGTAGGGCTTTATTGCTTTATGTTTCATTTGATAATGCTTGCTGGAGATTGATAGTGGTCTATGCATCTCAAAAGAAAAAAGACAGGGTTGAGCTGTTCACTGCTGTGCAACCTTATCTATTTACCAAGAAACATAATATTTAGGCTGGGGATTTTAACTGTGTTTTGGACACTTCGGATAGAGGAGCTAAGACACAGAAGGAATTTTGTGATATGAACTGCCTTAAGTCTATAGTCCTTCAAGCAGGTCTTTTGATGCTTATCGCTCACTGCATCCCTCAGGAGGATGCACCTTTTATAAAGGTGCCCTCTCCTCCTGTATTGATTTTGTATTTTTATCTAAATTTATCAAAATTTCCTCTGCACAAACTATACCAATGGAGACTGCTGATCATCAGATAGTCTCCACTGGTCTTGGTCTGGAGCACCCTGTTCCAGTTGGTCGAGGTTATGGGAAGTTGAATAATAACTTACTGAATTTTCCCTCTATTTGCGGTGCTTTACATGAATTATTGAGAGATAGAATGTTCATGGCATGTTTGCAACCTGACTTAGGTCTATGGTGGGTGGAGACCAAGTCCCAGGTTAAATAGTTTTTTTCAAAAACAAGATCATTCTAACAGAGTCTCTCATTACCATAGATATTTAACCCTTCGGAATCACTTGGCTAAATTGTATTCCCTTATTAATGAAGGCCAGTCTATAAATCCTAGTCAGTTGTCTAATTTGAAAACTAAAATTAGTGGGCTTCAATATTCGAGGGCTTCCTCCATGCTTATGAACACAGGGTTTGTACCCTGGGAAAATCTTCCTGTGGAGATGTTTTTTCTAGTTGTAGGACCAGAGTTATGAATAGAGTCATGACGACCTTGTTAGCCCCTGATGGAACTGAAATCACTGGCTCTGAGAAAATTCTTGGCCTGGTACAAAACCATTTACATGCTTTCATGCTGCCTCAGATTCCTCACCTTTGGATGTACAGACTTATTTGGATTCCATACCCTTCCCTGTATGCCCTTCTGCTAAATTTGACTCTTTGGTTGCCCCGTTTCAAAATTAGAAATTGATTTGGCTATTAAATCGTTAAAGAATAATACTACTCCCGGGTTGGATGGCCTTACTACTGAGTTCTTTAAAACATTTTCAGTTATTATGGTGGATATTCTTTTTGTAGTTTTTAATAGGATGTTATCTTCTGAGACATTTAATTTTCATTTCTGTGCTGCTTTACAGATTTTTTATTTAAGAAAGGTGAGAAACGTGATATTGCTAACTGGAGACCCCTTAGCTCTTATGAAGGTTTTTTTGTCTACATTGGCTCATATATCCCCTTACCTGGCAACATCAATGCAAACATGCTCAGTTCCTGGTTGTCATATCTCTGACAATTTATTGCTCATTAGAGAGTTGATTGAACAAGGGAAAGAGGATAAGCTACATGGTTAACTTCTTTCCCTTGATCAGGAAAAAGTGTTTGATAAGGTGTCTCATGTTTTTCTGTTTCAAGTTTTATGCCATTTTGGCATTCCTGACACATTCTGTACATGGTTGTCTTTGATTTATAAGACCGCTTCTGTGATTCCCTTAATTAATGGACATTTGAGTTCTTACATTGATTTTAAAAGAGGAGTGTGACAGGGTTGTCCACTAAGTCCTCTCCTTTATGCTTTTTGTCTTGACCCTCTCCTTAGAAGTTTCCAGATTTCACCTCTTTTCAAAGGCATTTGTCTGATTCATACTAACATAGAAATCAAGGTTGTTGCATATGCGGATGATATCTGTCTTGTGATACGTGATTATTCTTCCGCTTTACAGGCTTTTGATTTATTGCATGCTTATACTACATTTGCGGGAGCCTCTTTGAATAAATCTAAGAGTAGAGGCTATATGCTTAGTCCTTCTACAGCTTTAGTACATGATATTTTGGGAATAACTGTTACCTTGGAAGATTTCGCTATTTTGGGGGTTACTGTTGGTAGAGGTGATAATTCCTTTTTGAATTGGTCTGCTAAATTGGAAATTGGCAAACTTAAGGTACTAGTATGGAAGACGTGGCAATAATCAAAGAAAAAGAAGGTGATGTTGTTGAAAAAAATGTTTTCTCTTTGTTTTTATAAATTAGCATGATATATCCTATTCCAGCATCTTTGGAAGTTGTACTATTGAGCTTAGTGTTCCAAACTATCTGGGGTAGTTGTGTGAACCCCATTAAGAGGGATATATTGTATTTGCCACTTTGGAAGGGTGGTTTGGCTCTTCTGAATCCTATTGGACATTTTTTTAGTATGTTTTTTTCTTATAATTTTGGGGATTTATCTGTTCCAACTACTAGAATGTGATTCTTATTGGCGGTTAGCTAGTATAGCCTTTTTTCACCTGTTGGACTGCTAAGACTGTGATACCTACTTCATTTCGTACAGTTCCCAATTTTTTTAAACCTGTCCTTACTAAGCTTAAGAAATGGAAGCTAACAACATTACAGGTTGTAGGTAAACCATGTAAGCTTATTTATCATTTGATTCAGGAGATGCATTATGATATTTCCCCTTCCTTTGGTGGGCTGGATACTCAATATCACCCTGCCATTCTTTATACTTTATTTGATGTCAGGATCTCCCCTAGAATGTGGGATATGTTATAGTTATGGTGTCATGGTAAGTTTTCTGTTCAGGGTAATGCAAAGCATAAGGGTATTCAAGAGAGAGAACATGCCCTAGGGATACGTGTCCTGAGGTGTTGGAAACTATGGAACATTTTTTTACTTCATGCCCCTTTGCTTCTAATTTTTGGTGCTTGTATCTCAATTATGGGATGATACCCGCTGGTCACAGGTTACTTATCTTGAATTAATAGGAGGCTTTTCATTTCAGTTTCTTGAATATGATGAGGGTACTGTTTGGCTTATTTTTTCCTGTATTAAATTTGTTTTCTGGCAATGCAGATGTAAATTTCTTTTTCAGCAATTGGACATTACTTCATTTCAGATGATTCAGAACATTGAACATGAGTTGTATATACAGTGCCAGCATGATAAACATCTGTATTCTGCTTCAGTTTGGATGCTTCGTTGGAATGTGATTCCTTTTCTGAAGGACAAAATTGGATAGACTGCATTCCCTTTTTTCAGCATTGAGTTTATCATTTTTGCTTGTTTCTTTGTATGTATTAATTTGTTATTGATCTTTCATTAAAAAATTCCCCTACTCTCCAGTAGGGGAAACTCTGGCCATCAGACAAAGATGGCCACTCTGGATGAGACTGAGGAGAGAATGGATGCAATGGAGGAAGGGGAGCAGGCCTCCTCCCCTGGCCTTAATACCTTAGAGGCCATAGAAAATGCCATGATTTTGGAAGAATTTCAGAAGGAGGCAGCAGGACTGAATGTATTTATTTCTACAGAACACTTCAGAGAAAACCTGGACATCGAACAAGACAAGGTGAATGATTTAAATCTACCTGCCACTGCTTCGCAAGTACACATTAGCTAAACAGAACTGTTACAGTCTCAACTGGATGCTGAAGAACAAATGTTTTTGCAGATAAAAAAGAAACTACAGTTAAAAATGGACAAGCTAAAACCAAACAAATACCTGTTAAATGCAGTTCTCCTCCTGTCAGTGAAAATCAGCTGCAGAGTGATGCAGCTGCATCAAAGGAGACTGCGGCCCCACCCATGGTCACAATTAAAGAAACTGTATCATGCTCAGACTCGACAGAGGCAGCTGGCAGTGAAAACAACCAGATGGTTATGTGCCCAGAGCTGCAGGGAAAAGATCAAAGGACCCCAAAGGGGCATGAGCAGAATAATTGATGAAGGCTTCACCCACTATGGCCCACTGGTAATGCTGACAAAAAACAGGACACATCGGTATACGAAGTGCCTCTGCCAAAACCACAAAGGCAGGATACTCAAAAATCACAGGTTGTAATTGAAACAACTATGCCTCAGGATGCTATAACACCAAACATTACAGAGCTGACTTCTGATTTTAACACATTGAGGACATTGCCAACCAGGAATACAGAGATCAGTTTGGGAAATTGGTCCCCCACTCACACGGTTGAGGACACAGGCTGGATACTTTCTCCAGAGGGGCAATGGCTCCCAGATCCAAATGACAGTAAGGTACAATAATATAATGCTATTGGCAAAGCTGTAGTTCTAGATAAAATGGTGGCCACCACATCCTCAGTAAAAAATATTGTGATTACAAAAGAAAGTAATAAACCCCAGGGTACTCCTGATTCACTTACTGTAGCTGCATGTACTAGCACAATGAACAATGACAAGCCCTCAGACTTAGCAGGGGCTGCATCTTCCACACTAACAAACCAAACCCCAGAAACCCTGGACAGGGAGTTTCAAGTAAATGACTCCACAAGATTTGGTCCAACAGAGACTACTCTAAGAGACCCGGGTCACAGAGCTTGGTTAGAACCCATGTTAAGGCTTGCTGATCTTATCCAGAACAAGGGGGAACCAGCTCCTAAGAGAAATGTGGTCCAAATATTATACAAAGGGGGTCTAGAAACCCCCGCTGACAGACTATACCTAACTAAAATGTTGTGAAAAGGTTCAATTACATTTTTTTCATCTGAAATCTTCACACTAATTCATATAGTGCGAATTATGATGTAAGCTTTATAAATGTGTCTGGATTGGATAGGTTTTGGTCACAATACCAAAGCCTTAAAAACACTCCCCTGTGGATTCCATTTTTAGCTGTGCCCCTTACCAAACCCTTGGTGAAACATATTACTGTTATTGTTTAAAAATGAGGGAGTAAATGTGTAGGATATTCTTTTCTGGCTAAGACAAAGGTGTGAGATATTAGACAGACCCTCCCCATCCTAGACAGTGAGCAGATCTGGAATGGGAGGTGGAAGATAAAAGTAAGTTGTATTCTACAAACAATGGTCCAGTTCACTTGCCTAACAGTTTATTTTAGGGAAAGGGAGGGGGTCTCTCTTTTATGAGGGCAACCACACTCTTGCTTTAAATGTGGGTCTAGAACCCAATCTGAGCTCAGCTTGTGACACTGCAAGATGTAATCACTGTTTGGAATATGGCATGTCTCTGCTAATTACTTAAATTTATTCAAGTGTAACTTGTGTGAAAAAACAGGTCACGCATATGGCAGGTGTCCACGGGCCTCACACAACAGGGAGGATTGCCCCGCCTCTCCTGAAGGCCTCATTAACAGGACTCAACAAATGTAGGCAAAAAGGGTTGCCAAGCAGGACAGCCTAACTGCAAGAGAAAGAGCAGAAGACAACAACCCCACACAAGAGAATGTTAGTACCTCTCAGCAGACAGAGACCAAGATTCCACAGACAAGCAAATGGTGGTTGATACCCAAGACTCAGGTTGCCTCAGCATAGAAATCACAGTAGACTTACAGGAAACATCACAGAGATCTGAAGAAGCAGCTTCTGTTACTATGCCATCCCAACCCCCAAACCAGTACTCTGCTTTTAAAAAAGTGGTTTCAAAGAAAAGGTCTAGACCAGGGAAAATCTTAACTCCAAAGGTTATAGGAGGGAAAGAGAGAAAAATAGAGTTCAACCATCATGGAAGTCAAGAAATAAGTATGCTACATTATCAACTGATAAACAATGGGGGATTCAGGGGATGAGGGTTCTGACACCTCTTAAATAGCTTCTACTACCAGAGATATCACCTCAGATATGGAAGAGCGGGCGAAGGCAGATTCTATTGCAAAATGAACTAGACAGAGATAGTGCTCCATAACTCCCAAGTGCTAGACATGAAAAGCACTTTACCCTTCAAATATAATCCCAGATGCATTCTCTCACCATCATGACACTTAATGTTAACAGTATCAAAGGCGTTAAAAAAAAGAATGACTGCTTTTCATTCTTTGGGGAAAATAAGGAGTGACATATTTTGCCTCCAGGATACCAGGTTAAAAACAATGGATGAACTCTGCCAGGCCTCACAACTTTGGACTACTGGTTCTGCCTTTTGGTCAACAAGTAAAGACTTGTGTGATGCTATAGGTATCCTATTCACTAACCCTGAGCTAAAAGTGTCAAGGCTGGTAGACATTCACCCTGGCAGGGCTTTAATGTTAGCTATAAATTACCATCAAGAGAGGTTCTGTATGTTTTCTTTATATGCCCCTCAAACGAAAGCCCAGAGAGTTGCCCTATTTAAAAAAGTCCAACTTTTTTTACATACTGTACTTCACGCCTGATTGTTAGGGCAGGGGACTTTAATTGTGGGTTAAAACAGACAGATAGGGGTTTGAAAACCAACAAATTATTTTGTGATTCTCTGGCCTTACACAATATTGTTAGTACTGCTTGGTTACAAGATACATACAGATTAATTTGACCAACTGGGGAGCACATATATATTAGAGGTCTCATCTTTACACGTATTGACTTCATATTTATTTCCCCTACCCTTAAAGTGCAGACTCTTCATACTTAGGCTTGGGAATTTTCTGATCATAAATCTATCACAGTTCAGGTGGGGTGGGAAAACTCCCATAGATGTAAGAAAAACTGCTGGATATTAAATGAAGCTCTGCTAGACAAACCAGAGATACCAAAAGCTTGGAGAAGAGAATGGGAAGCAAGACTTTCAGTAGTAGGGTGCTACGAGGAACTTTTTGATTGGTGGGAAGACACAAGGCACTCATGGCAAACACTTTTTCAATGTCAGGCTAGGGATCAGGCTAATAGGGACTATCTGAAGTATTTACAGCTAAGAAGCCATCTGCAAAAATTAGTCTCACAGACAGAGATTAATAAAACTGATTATAGTTCTCAAATAAAAATAATTAAAAAACAGATGGTGGGCATGCAATACGACTGTGCCAAATCATTAGAACAGGAACTTAGATTTAGTACATATATATTAAAAAAGGGTCTTTGGATCTCTTTAAAGAATGTAAAGAACAGGTGGAGCATAGAGTAATCTCAGAACCAAGAACAGAGTCTGATCAAGTAATAACCTCCCCATCAGGTACTTTGAACTTAGTAGAGCGGTATGTAGAATCCCTGTTTGGGACCACACCTCAGACAGCTGGGGCACACATGAAGTCTGAACACTTGAACCTGCCCCAGGTGACAGCGCAGGGCTCCCAGAATTTATCCAGTGAAATAATCCTGGAGGAGATTCAAGATGCCATTTCAAGTCTGAAAAAAGGCACAGCTCCAGGATCTGATGATATTGGCACAGGTCTGTACAAACAATTTATAGAAGAACTTGCCCCAGTGTTACTGATATTGCAGTATAACCATATGTTACAGACTACCAATTTAGCAAAATCTATGAATGAAGCTGTTCTCATTTTATTATACAAGAAAGGTGCAAGTGACCAATTACAGAACTGGCCACCCCTGAGTTTGCTTAATACAGATTTTAAAATATTGAGTAAGATAGTTTTGTGTAGTCTCACTAAAATTGCAAGCAAATTGATTAACCCTGCACAAACCTGTGCCATCCCATATAGACACCAACAGGATAACCTCATTGTATTAAGGGAAATTTTTCAGAAGGGCGAAACAGCAAATCTGCAGGGTTATGTGTTAGGCCTTGATCATGAGAAAGCATTTGACAGGCTTGCTCACAACTATCTATTTGCTGTGCTGAAGCCTTTCGGCTTACCAGAAGTCTTTATAGATTGGTTGAGACACATGTATAGTAAAGCTGTACTCATTCCCAATGTGAATGGGAGGCAGGAGAGAAAGCATACCAGTTAAAGGAGGAGTCAGGCAAGGCTATCCACGTAGCCCCCTTCCATGTGCAATTGGGATAGATATCTTGGTTAGAAATATTATCATTAATGAAAGAATTAAAGGCCTTCCTCCAGCACCTGGGCTGACGCCATCAAGATACTGGCAAACGCGGATGGTATTATATTGACTATAGTTCTTGACACTTGTGAGTCATCTTTAACAGAGACACTAGGCTCATTTTCTGAATCATTTGGTTCACACATATATTATAGGAAAAGTCAGAGAGTGACCTTAGGCACTACCCTTCTACCAGATGACAGCTATTTTGCAGGATTTACTATTGCACAGGTCTCTGTTAATATACTTGGGCCCAGATATTCAAACTGTGCCAGGCTGTGGCACAAGCTTGGGCGCAACTCAACTTGGCTTCGCAGGGGCGTGGACTAAGAGATATTCAAAGGAGCTGCGCCATGGCTCAGCAGCTTTGAATATTGCACCCTGGCCACCCCCACTGTGCATGGCGCAGTGGCACTGCGCCAGCGCAAGTGGCCAGAGTGGAGCATGGAGATGTGCTAGCGCAAGTGCCATTGTGCCATTCACAGCACCCATGATATCCAAAAGGTGACATGCAAATGGGGCCATAATTTATGCAAGGTGCACATGGGGCCATTTGCATGTCATTATGGCCCCATTTGCATCCCATTTGCATGCAGGTGTGCCAATCCCCGATGACTTGCACCTGGCGCTGTGCCAGGCAGCAGCCGCTGGGGACCGATGCCCCCTGCAGCCCGATCATGGGCATCTGTGTAAAAATAGAAAACCGTCCTATATCCCTGGTGGTCCAGTGGACCGCTTTCTGCCCGATTGAGGGCATCTGTGATAATAAAAGAACCCCGCCATCCAATATCCCGCTTTCTGCCAGATCGCGGGCATCTGTTGTAAGAAAAGAACCCCCCCATTCAATATCCCGCTTTCTGCCCGATCGCAGGCATCTGTTGTAAGAAAAGAAACCCCCATCCAACATCCCGCTTTCTGCCCGATCGCGGGCATCTGTTCTAAGAAAGAAACCCCGTCCAATATCCTGCTTTTGCCTGATCGCAGGGCATCTGTTGTGAAAAGAAACCCCCATCAATATCCATTTCTGCTTCGCGGGCATCTGTTGTATGAAAGAAACCCCCCTGTCCAATATCCCTGGTGGTCTGGTGTGCCCCCTCACCTGCCCACTGGGCCCCACCATCCCACTCCCCGGTCAGCCGGCGGGTGCAGCATCCCACCCACCTGCCGCGCCCGCCGACTGACAGCCTCGGAGGCTGCACGCCCATTGGTTCAGCATGAGCCATGGGCGTGTAGTCCATAACATATTACACATTCCAGATATGTGATTCATTCACATATCTGGAATGTGTAGATAGAACTGCATGCCCATTGGCTTACACTGTGAACCATCGGGTACGCAGCCCTGTCGACTGTCAGTCAGCAGGCAGCAGGGTGGCAGGCAGGTGGGGTGCTGCCACCCGCTGGCTGACTGGGGGAGCAGGGTGGTGGGCTCAGTGGGCAGGTGGGGAGAGGGTACCACTAGACCACCAGGGATATTGGACGGGGGTTCTTTCCTTACAACAGATGCCCGCGATCAGGCAGAAAGCAGGATATTGGATGGGGGGTTCTTTTCTTACAACAGATGCCCACGATCAGGCAGAAAGCGGGATATTGGACGGGGGGTTCTTTTCTTACAACAGATGCCCACGATCGGGCAGAAAGCGGTCCACTGGACCACCAGGGATATTGGACGATGTCTTATTTTACAAATGCCTGTGATCGGGCATGGGGGGGGCACCGCCAGGTGCAGCTGGAACTCTGGTGGCCACCCACAGGTGGCAGCTGCCATGTTGCACCCTGCAATGTGTCAGCTCACCTGTGGGTGGCCATCAGTTGTTCCTTTTTTTTTGGCTTAACTTTGTGCTGGTGCAGGTAGGAGTTGCGCATGCATGGCTCTGCACATCCCGGGCTGAATATCGAGCTGTGCAGGTTATGCATGGGCACGCCCTCCCTACCTGTGCCTGCATACATTACTGATGTGCTCCGGCGCATCGGGATTTGTGCCACGCACTTTTCCCCTTTTGAATATTGCGCCGGGGCGCATCAGTGGGTTGTGCATGGTGCAACACTGTTGTGCCATGTGCAACCCTTTTGAATATCTGGGCCTAGGTATAGAATTTGGTTCTGAAGATATGGCCTTGATCAATTGGGAAAAGGATTTAACTACAGCCAATAGGTTAGTATCTAACTGTAAGGGTCAACAGATAGCTAACCAGAAAAGAGTTCTGTTAATTAAAACACTACTGGAGCAATTTTTTTGTATATGAGTTAATTCCCCTCCCCTCAGAGGGTGGTGACAGCATTATACAGCGTGTTCTTCCAAGCACTGTGTGGCAGCAAGTTAAATCCTATGAAGAGGGAATTCACGTACAGAAAGATACAAGAAGGTGGGGCTAGTATGATCAACCCAATAGATTTTTACAACAGTATCTTCATCAGTTATAATAATGGGTTAGCCCTGAGGCCTGGGGACAAAATATGGAAATACTTTGTGTTGACCTGGTTAACTATTTGTTTGGCACCTTGGGCACAAAAGCAGCCCAGGTTATTGAATAGAATTTCATCACTGCCCAAATATGGGTCCGTAGCTTTAAAGAATATTATTAGATGGGGTATCTCCAATACACTAATACAAACTCTGGACAGGAAATCCATATATAATGAAATTTTACAGGTAGAAAGGAAAGAAGAGGTTACTTTTCCTCAATGACCTGCAGCCAAAATGAAGAGCATTTTAAAACAATTAAGTAACCCTAGATTACCAGTGTTTGCCTGGGATATAGTTTGGTTAGGCAATTATGGAAGATTGAGTGTAAGAAATAACAATAAACGCAAACAACTCATTGACAGATACTATACAAAAGATGCAAGCATGCATACAAATACTTGAGACACAAGAACACCTTTTTTTAGAATGTTCTCATGTTAAAACATTTTGGTGTTATGTGGCTAAAGAGTGGGGAGAACTACTTTACATACAATTAACTTATCCAGAGCTTCTGTATGGCCCCTCTTCTGGGGGCTTGGGTAAATATAACGTGGATACATTATACATAATCTTTGCAGTGCTCTGATATTATATCTGGCAAGCCAGATGTGTGTTGGTCACACAGCAGAGATTGGTGTCCCATATAGAGCTATTGAAGAATGTAGATATGGCCTTACAGCGTGTCATGCAAAATGACATTGAAATGTACCCTAAAGAAAATATTAAATATTAAATATTTGTGGATACATTGTGCGCATTGGATTCAGGAGTAGACCCCGCACTTTATTAGATAATATTATTTGACAGCTGTATAATATATGTACATATGGGCTGAAACCTCTTTAACAAATGATGTAACAGAAAGTTTTTGATGAAAAGTACTGTGTTGTTATGTTGTTTTTGATTTATCACTGTTTTGATGATGTTATGCAGTCCCCTTTTTTCAATAAAATTTCCCCTACTCTTTTCGAGAAGTGCCATGGAATCTTTAACATCCACCTGAACAGGCAGATGGAACCTCTGAAAGACAGCACCTCAGAACTGCAGCACCCCCCCTCATGCTGCACTAGTGTCAGTACTGGGATTTAACTCAAGTGCCTGGTGTGGGGATAGAACCCACAGTCTTCTGACTTTCTGGCCTCAGAGGTGAGTATGCAACCTGCTGTGCCACTGACACCGACAACACAGATAATATACCAAACCTCCAAGATATTATGATATCTTTGCTGTTGGGTAGGTGACAAATCATATATAGAAGGTTAGATACAGCATGTCACAATGAAATACTGAACCAGCAGTGTTTTTTTCAATGACCCTCCCTCTCTCTCTCTCTCTCTCTCTCTATATATATATATATATATATATAAATACACACACATATATAATACATATATAGATATATATACACACATACATACATACATATATACTATATATACTTTGCCCCACTATAGTTAGGGTTCAGCGGTCACTTACATACTAAAGTTAAAAGTTTGGTCGTTAATAACTTTGGACCCATTAAACGGATTTGCCTGAAATTTGGAATGCATGGTGGGGAATGATAGATCTCTTGATCTGCCAAATTGTGTTTTGGTCAGACTTACGGTCTTTGCATGCGAAAATGCTGTAAAATGCAAAATTATCCATTTTTGGAGGCAGCTTTTGGGATTTTGGACGTGGCCCTGCATGGCCGTTGTGTGTCATGCCACTCTGAAAGATGGCTCATTTGAAAGAGCATTAGTGGCTGAACATGCCGCTTTTCATTTGTTGAAAAAATAGTAAGGCATTCAAAAGTTATGCCACTTTTAAGTTCCCATTATAAGTCAATGGGGAAATTTATATGTATGTTTTGCGAACAAAGAATGGGGTTCTGGCCATCTCATCCCGCCTGGCAATCAAAGAATTTGCAGCCTCATGGTTCAAGAATCTTTGTCCCCGAGGATTTTTAAAATTCTTTGATCGTGAGGTCGACCATCTTGTTTTTGATTTTCCGATCAGAAAAACACAAATATCTCGGCTCAGGGGTCACTTCTGAAGTAAAACTTGGATGGGTTTTACTCAGGGAACCCCCATCTATCCTGCCTTTGGTTTAATCGAAATCAGTCTAAAAATAGAGTTCTGAGCTTTTAAAATCTTAGTTCGTGGCTCGCTAGTGATCTTTAATCACAATCCTGCAAATTCTTTGATCACGAGAGTCTTTGATCATACATCGCGAATGAGGGACGAGAGGGCCAGATTTTAAAATGTTTTTTCTCAGCCCAGGGGTGCCCTAGAAGCTTAAATGAGAGTGGGTTTTGACAAAGTTTTTTGATAGATATATATATATATATATATATATATATATTATATTCATTGCAAAAAACTGTGTTAATGCAGCACTTACGGTTTTTTACAGTGACAAAAGTGAGGAAATTCAGCGTTAGGCTTTTCAACCCTAACTCCGGCTTCCTCCCACAACCTCCCACCACCCCCCCCACTGGCACACACACACACAGGCACAAACATAGACACACACACACACACACACGCACAGAACACACAACTATGGGGGGGCAGTACAAGGCAAGACAACCAATCACAGACAGACACCATAACGCAACAGAAATAACATACAACTTCTTAAACATACCACAACAGGCATCCCTCATCATGTTTCACCAACTGTATCACTTGTCCTGGCATCGGACTCTGTTGTCTGCATAGAGCGAGATGTGTTAGAAGCATTTCAGGCAGAACTACCTATGCATCTCCCTTATCACTTATATGGTAGTGTTTGAGATAAATAAAAGATTTGATAACAATGTGAGAGTGTGCTGTCATGTTACAATTATACAGTGCTGTGGGAAAATGTTGTAATCTTATTGGTAACAACATTTAACATGATCATGGGTAAATCCTCCATTGGCTACATCTGAGGAATGGTATTTATAATAACATTATTAAACACATTTTAACATTTATTTTACACATGGTTCCATTGTATAATCACAATAAGGCATTCCAGGGTGTGAGTTACTCGAGATTTACCCACTTCTTATGTGGTTAAGTCACTTGGCTGCACCTTGTGACACACCACACAAGGCATGGGTAAACCCCTATTATACAATGATAAGAGAAAGTCCTTGTCCCCGATTGGTCAGACTGGGACAGGCACCGAGATGTTATCCCAGCATAACATCCTGACTCTACTCCCAGTACACCGAAGACCGCAGTCCAAGTGGACAAAAGATCACTCCGCTGTCATCCCAAGCAGCAGCTACAGCAGTTCCTGTTGTGCGCGGAATCGACATTTCCCACCCTGCTTGACAACTGTGCTTTCTGTCACACATCACCCTGGTAACCATGCTGCCACCACCTTAACTTTTCCAGCTCAAGACAATTTAAAAATACATTAACAAATGCAAGCCCTGAAGTCCACTCACTCTGCAGATACGATAGTGCGAGCATGTGCAATGTCAAAATATGCCGCACTCGCTCGCTACCTCACCAAAAGCGCAATCCCCGACTCAGTTAAGACTCAGTTAATGACAAACTGCCAACAGTCACTGACTGCCAGTTTTCCTCAGCATTCCCTGACCCCAGATCACCTCATAATCTCCAAAAGTAAAACACATTCTTCGTCCTTCTCCCTACATCTTGCCATCTACCATCAGAGACTTCCGTTCACAGTGGTAACACCGGGAGTCTCGCAGAACAGTGACACACTGGCAACTCTGATCAAAATGTTATCCACAGTGATACTGTCTCAGTACATTAAGCAAACTGTACCGAGAGAACTGCAAACAAGATACAGTTGTTTGGGGGAAGGGGTGGCAGCAGAAAGATTCAAAAACACATCAATTTGTTTAGGAGCAGCACCACCTACTGGCCAAAACAGAACTACTTTTCTCTTCAGTACACCTCCACATTGAAGATCAAACACAAAATCTATTTAAAAATGCATTTTTACCTCAGCTTTTAAAATTAACGAGCCATTGTATAATAGGAATAATGCCCTCCAGAGTGGGTGTTATGCTGGGATAACATCTCTTCTCGGGTGTTGGACGCCCTTGGCCGGTGGCCTCGGACCCAACCACCCGAGGCGGGATGTTATCCCAGCATAACACCCACCCTGTCGGGCATTATTCCTTTAATAATCTACACCCTGTTGTGCCCTATTGGTTAAATATAGAGTATTTAGTAATAGATGATGTTGCTACTCATATTATGGTGCTATGCAGAAATGGGCAACTTGGTGACAACATGGCCCATGTCATTATACACAAATGTGCAAGTTGGTGTAGGATGGCATGTAAGAGGGCCTCATACTCTCACAAATACATGAGATGTACTTCTTATATCATACTGTTATGCAGAAATGGGTAGCTGTGTAAACTTGCTGCAACTGGAGTGGGTCTAAATCTCTTGTGTTGTCACCAAGTCATGTGTTTGTCTATTTTTATCATGGTGATATGCAAAAATTAACAATTAGGTGGAAAGATTGGAATATTCTCCTATATGGGAATGGTCAAATTGCTGGTCCTTTGTCCCTAGTAATATGTCTCTGTTATCAGTTATTTAAAAGTTTTACACAGAAACTGGCAAGTAGGTGGAGTCATGGGTAGGTGGCATGCAGAAATGGTAAAGTTCATTGTAGCATACTATAATGCTCTTTTGCACAAATTGTTAAATCGCTAGGGGCTAAGTACCATTTCCTTAACAATAAATGTATTTAAGTATTTATATTATTCTGTTATGCACAAATGGTCAAGTAGGCTGACATATCACAATGCCATGTTATGCACAATTGGTAACTTTGTGATACTGTGTAGCTATACTGTTATGCAGTAACAAGTAATTAAGTGGAGGTGTGCAGTATGGTTTCATGCAAAAATGACAACATTGGTAGTGGCACACTGCCATGCTTCTATAGAGAAATTGACTAGATGGTAACACAGCAATAAACAAAATGGGTCCACACTGCGAACAACACATGTGCATTAGTATCAGTCATATGTTGTTATGTAGGAGGCTGTGCACATATAGGAAAGCGGAATAGCACAAGAAATGATACAGTTGGTGAAACATGATGAGGGATGCCTGTTGTGGTATGTTTAAGAAGTTGTATGTTATTTCTGTTGCATTATGGTGTCTGTCTGTGATTGGTTGTCTTGCCTTGTACTGTTCTCATAGTTGTGTGTTGTGTGTGTGTGTGTGTCTATGTTTGGGCCTGTGTGTGTGCCAGTGGAGGGGCAGTGGGGGTTGGGGGAGCCAGAGTTAGGGTTAAAAGCCTAACACCAAATTTCCTCACTTTGTGCTATACAAAACTATTATTGCATTAATACGGTTTTTGCAATGAATATATATATATATTCATTTTAGTCTCGTGTCATCAGTTAAGTGAAAGCGACTAAATGTGAGAAATGAATGTTATGGTTGATCCCCAACCTCCATCACCCCAGCACCCATCCTTCACAGACCGACAGATGCCGGGGTGTGACATGGGGTTGTGAGGCCCAACTCTCACCCCATTCCATGTGTAAATAGGTTGACATGCTACAGTAAATGAGAACGGGGTGAGAATTAGGCCTCATAGCCCCATGTCACATCCCGGCATCTGTCAGTCTGGGAAGGATGGGGTTGGGGTGATGGGGGGGTTAGGCGCTCAACCCTAACATCTCATTTCCCCACTTTTGTCACTTTAACCCTAACTGATGCATTAACAAAGTTTTTTGCAATGAATTTCCTTACTTTTTGAAAAAGTGTAATGTAACTAGTAAATAGCATGTGTTGGTGGGAGCACGGGGCCCAAAGCTGCCCATCTGTGCATAACGATATGTGTCTGTGGGAGCGCAGGCCCTCTAGGCCCTGTGCTCCCACTTACACATAACTACAGAGCCATACAGCAGCCCTATAGGGCAAGGAACACTTGTAACACTAATTTGCCAATATCTCAGCAACTGTAGCAGCTATGAAAAAAATGAAAGTGTCGTTGTAATCATGACAGTGAAACCTCCATGCATGATAAGTCAACAAAATCTGTATCTTGCATCATTTCTGAGATACAGGCACCGAAAAACAGTGTGGATACCACAATGTTATCCTACGGAAAAAATCTCAACTTCATAATGGCATATCTATGGAACTGATAAATTTCTTTACAGTCAAACAGCATAAGTCACATCTTTGGGACACCACCTTTATACCCTGCAAATTTCAAGCCAAAAGACCAAACTGTTTATTTACAGTGTAATGTACCTGATAACTGGTATGTGCTGGTGGGAGACAGGCTCTCCGTGCCCCACACCCCACCAAACTGTCCATTTGTGCATAATAATATGCATCTGTGGGAGTGTGAGCACTCCGGGCCCTGCGCTCCCACTTACACATAACTACAGAGTCATACAGTAGCCCAGTAGACCTGAAAAGGAACCCTTGTAACGCTAATTTGCCAATATCTCAGTAGCCATACTACTTAGGAAAAAAATTCCACTGCAGGTGTATTCTATGGTTTCCAAACTTGTTTTATAGCTTAGATCACCTAATGGTGATCTAAGCTGTGAGTAACGAAAAATCCGTATCTCACTTTGTTTTCACGATACGGGCGCAAAAGTCGCTATGGGTGCCACAATGTTATCCTATGGGAAAAATCTCAACTTTGTGATCACATATCTATGGAACTGGTTAACTTTTCAACACCTAAATAGCATAATTCACATCTCTGGGACACCTCATTTATACCCTGCAAATTTCAAGCCAAAAGACCAAACAGTTAATTTACAGTGCAGTGTCAAAGTTTTTAAAAGTTTAAAAATTCCTAGTTCTTGAGGTCACAAAATCCCCAACAGTGAGGTCAATCTAAGTTCATGAACTGTCAAAATCGCCATCTGCGAGAAATCCTTGACTGTCAGATTTTGGCCATCTAGTCCCTAAGTGACGGTCAAGGATTTTGCTGCCTCGCAAAAGGGAATTGCTCACAGAAGGGAATTTTTGTCAGCTCACGGATGGGGATTTTGTCAGCTCACAAAAGGGGATTCAAAATACCAATCCCCTTTCGTGAGCTGACAAAATCCCAGTTTGTGAGCTGATCCCCCTTTTGTGAGGCAGCAAAATTCTTGACCATCAGTCAATCCTCATCCGCGAGAAGGACCATCTGGTCCCTAAGTGATGGTCAAGGACTTGCTACCTTACAAAAGGGGATTGCTCATGGATGTGGATTTTGTCAGCTCACAGACAAGGGTTTTGTCAGCTCACAAAAGGAGATTCAAAAATCCAATCCCCTTTCGCGATCGACAAAATCCCAGCCAGCGAGTCAATCCCCTTTCGAAAGGCAGCAAAATCCTTGACCGTGAGTCAATCCTTGTCTGCAAGAAGGGCCAACTGGTTCCAAAGTAATGGTCAAGGATTTTATTACCTTGTGAAAGGGAATTGGCTGGTATACTGGGATTTTGTCAGCTCGTGAAAGGGGATCGGAAGTGAGTCGCAAATGAAGAATTTCAGAATTTCAAATGGCTGTTTTTTGGCCAATACAAAGCAAACCAAAGGTATAGGTTTGAAGATGGCATCACCCTGAACAAAACCCATGCCTTATTGCAACAAGAAGTCACCGTGGAGGACACTACAACATTTTGTTTGGGGGGATGAAAACAAGATGGCAGCTCGCAAAAGGGGAATATTTTCTGACAGATGGGGATTTTTTAAATCCCCGTTCGTGAGCTGACAAAATCCTTGACCTTGAGCCCAATCCCCTTTCTCAAAAAATATATATAAATCTTGGAGTGAACTGAGCATGCTCAGAACTCAAACATTAATAATTAAATAACTTTGGAATAGATTAATATTTTTTAACCAAAACAATGCTGCATTCTTCTGTGACCCAAACTCTTTCTGTCAATCTTGGAAGAGGGGGTATATGAGGGGAGGAGGGGGCAACCCTAAAGGTCTCATTTCCTTACTTTTTGTGTTTTAACCCTAAATGATGCATTAACAAAGTTTTTTTTTGCACATGTATATATACTGTATATATTTTTTTTGTTGCAAAAAATTTCATTAATGCATCAGTTAGGGTTAAAGTGACAAAAACAGGGAAATGAGACATTAGGGTTGAGCTCCTAACCCCCTCACCCTACCACCCAACCCCCCATCCTCCACACACCAAGAGGCATAGGGTGTGCCATGGGGCCACTTTTGGGTGCTCAGCAGTTCCAAAACTGCTTATTTGACCATAACACAACTTGCCAGATCCAGAGATCTATGATACCAGACAGCGCGTGCAAAATTTCAGGCAACTATCATATGGTGGTAAAAATTATTAGTGTAAAATTGTGGTTTAACATAAAGTGGCTATGAAACTCAACTATACTGGCACTATTGTGCCAGAATAATATATATATATATATATATTAGGGTGTCGCCTGCATAGTTAGGGTTGAGAAGGCATTTCAATGTTAAACTTAAAAGTGTGCACTTTAATAACTTTACAACCGTAGAACGGATTTTCACAAAATGTGGTATGCTCCTTTCTGTGGTGTAGATCTCTTGATCTTTCAAGTTTTGTTCAGGTTGGATGTGCAGTCTCAGAGTCACAGAGAGGTGAAAAAACATGTTTTTGCCCATTTACTTTGTTGGGATTTTTCTTTGAACTTGTCTATAGCCCAGAGGATTTGTTTGTTTGGTATGAAGTTTTCAGGACTACAAGGGATTACTCCACAGAGGTGCCTTTTGCTACTCTGGTGAAAAAACAATAAGCCATGTTTAAGTTATTGCAATTTAAAAATTTGAAAAAATAATTTCTGCTCATGCTCAGTAAGTACTTCAAAATAGTTTTATGAAATGGAAAAAGAATCCTTTTTCATTTGGAGTCAATCCTTTTTCATGACAGAAAAGATCCTTTTTCATTTGGCTCCACCTTGTCTCTATTTTTTCTTTAAAACTTTTTTTTCAAAACCTACAAAAGTGGCATCCTGCAGACAGACCAACACATCTGTCTTGCACATTGGAAGTCAGAGAATCATGGGTAAAGTCAAGCACTGGGATGGACGCTGTGATGCTCAATGAAACAATCCAGAAACAAGAAGCACATACCATACAGCAAACACAGCAACAGTAAACTAGCAGGACACAAGCATTGGCTGTGAGATCAGTCCTTTTCTTTATTCAAGTAGTATCACACACACACACACACACACACACATACACACAAACACATACACACACACAAACGCACACAGTGTGAGCAAATGATAGGTATGGCTAAGCCACAAAAACGCCACTAACCTTTCACCTGACTACTGCCATGTTTGTCAGAGTGATCTAAAGTATATTACAAAAGTGCCCAGCATTTATAACAATGAATGGTGAAACTCATAACACATCAACGAAACAGTCTTCCAAGTGTGAAGACAGTTACATGTTAAAAAACTGCACTGAAAGAGACCAGTTGTAGTCATTATAAATGGGAAAACATGGATTAGCACAGCTGATACACTCCAGTATTTGATCCACCATGATGCAAAATGTTAAGTATTTATTTGCTCTTAATTGCATGGTGGTCCATGTCAAAGTAATGGCGTGCTAGAATCCAGGCACCAACTTAATTTGAAATAGCAAGCTTCATAATAGAAACTCAAGCAAAATCCCCTGAACATAGGATTTATATATAGTGCTTTCCTATGCTGTTTACACATTTGTATATATTTTTACTGGGTGTACATCACAATATTAGCATTTGAATTTCTTTAAAAATTCTGCCAAATCAATTCTGTCATTGACTCCATTTGCATTTCTAGCCCCCAGTTCATATATTCAGAAACTCTCTCTCCTGTCAATCAATTTTTCTATGTTGCCCCCCTCCCGGTCCCAACTTTACAACTTCTATGCCTGTTAAGCTAATGTTGTGTCCTAGCTCAGGTGTATTTTTTACATGCTTCACAATGGCATAGGAGTCATTTCCTCTGGCAAGATCTTGAACATGTTCACCCACTGATTGTTTGGATTTGTGGTGGTGCTTTATAAATGATACTGTGTGGAAGGGCACCACTGAGAAATCTGACTCTTTCGTGAAATTCATGGAGAGTATGAATAGTTGCTTAAGATATAAACACACCATCCATCCGAGTGAAATCACCTTTTTAGACATGAAGATTTATCGTAATTTACAGGGTGATGTATGTACCACATTATTTTGAAAAACCCAAGGATCGTAACAGTCTTTTGTGATACAAGAGCTGTCAACCCCCCCCATGTAAAATTTAACATTCCCAAGGGATAATTATTACGGATGTTAAAAAATTGCACTGAGTAAGGGGAATATGAACTTGAATGCAATACACAAACTGCACATTTTAGAGAGAGAGGATAGAGCAATCGTAGTATAGTACATGTAGTACAAACAGTTTAGAACTTTGATAGATTAGACACCTTGCAATATGCAGAACATAATAGAAGTTCCCAATACACATGCCCATTTGTCAACACGTATTCCAGAAGAGCTGAAATGATCAAAGAGATTATAGTTGGAGAATGGTCAATTTTGTAGTTGCAACCCAAGTTGTGAAACATTGTCAGTGGAGGTCCAAGAGTGGTTTACAGACGATGTAAAACCATAAAAGATATGGTGGTTACCAATATTCTGCCAGGTCCAGAACCAGTTAGATCACATTTCTGTCCCCCTCCACTGGGAACCTTAAATCTGGGAGATGTATTTATTGCAAATACATTCAACCGTGCAAATCATTCCCACACACCAGAACTGGTAAATTGATTTTAATTCATCATTTCATCAATTGCACCAGCCAGAGGGTTGTGTACCTACTGAATTGCAGCTGCTGAGCCTTTTATGTGGGCCACACAACACGTCAGTTCAAACTCCAAGTGGGTGAGCATGTACAAGCTCTTGCCAAAGGAGATGACTCCTATGCCATTGTGAAGCATGTAAAAATACACCTGAGTTAAGACGCAACATTAACTTCACTGGCATAGAAGTTGTAAAGGTGGGATGAGAGAGGGGTGACATAGAAAAATTGATTGGCAGGAGAGAGAGTTTCTGGATATATGAACTGGAGACTAGAAATGCAAATGGAATCAATGACAGAATTGATTTGGCAGAATTTTTAAAGAAATTTAAATGCTAATATTGTGATGTACACCCAGTAAAAATATATACAAATGTGTAAACAGCATAGGAAAGCACTATATATGAATCCCATGTTCAGGGGATTTTGCCTGAGTTTCCATTATGAAGCTAGCTCTTACAGATTACATTGGTACCTGGATTCTAGCATGCCACTACTTTGATATGGACTACCATGCAATTAAGAGCAAATAAATACTTAGCATTTTGCATCATGGTAGATCAAATCCTGAAGTGTATCAGCTGTGCTAGTTTATGTTTTCCCTTTTTTAGTGACTGCAGCTGGTCTCTTTCAGTGCAGCCTTTTAACATGCAACTGCCTTCCACAATTGGAAAATTTTGATTGGTTGGTGTTTTATGAGTTTCATCATTCACTGTTATAAATGCAGGGCACTTTTGCAATATACTTTAGATCACTCTGATGACGATTGGCTGTAGCCTGGTGAAACATTAGTGGCATTTTTGAGTCTTAGCCATACCTATCATTTGCTCACACTTTGTGTGTGTGTTATGGCACTACTTGAATAAGGAAAAGGACTGATTTTACAGCCAATGCTTGTGTCCTGCCAGTTTACTGTTGCTGTGGGTGCTGTATGGTATGTGCTTCTTGTTTCCACATTGGAAGTCCATTAGGTGGATTCTCCACTTAACTGTTGGAGAAACAAGCTCAAAGTGCTGATGTTTTATATTTGAAATCCTTTTTTGTGACTTGCTTCTGCTTTTCTCCTTTAGACACAGTACAAAAATGTTCATACCAATGAAAATATCATAAGAAAATTTTTGTATGAATGAAAATAAACAACATTTTTGTTCAAGTGAAAATTTTTGTTTGATATTTACATTTATGCAAACATTTTTCTACCAAGTTCAAACAAAAATAAATGAAAATTTTCATACAAACAAAAATATACAAGAATTTTTGTATATTTTTGTTCATGTAAAAATTTTTCATTTGATATTACTGTTCATACGAACAATTTTGTATGTCATTTTTGTTCATATAAGAATTTTCATTCTATGTCCAAATGAGAATGTCATACCAAAATTTTCATATGAACCAAAATACAGAAGAATCCTTATTTCTGCCTGGTGTCTAGTGGCGCCCCCACCTTCTGATTTCCATCCCTATAATTATTTAATTTTACCATGGTGTCCAGTGGCACTCCCCACCCTCCAATTGCTATCCCCATAATTATTAAATCTTTCTCTCGTGTCTAGTGAAACACCCCACTCTCCAATCACTGTCACTGTAATTATTTTATTTCTCTCTGGTGTCTAGTGGCACCCTCCTACCTCTGATCAGCATCCCCATTGTTTGTTCTTTCCCTGTGGTCTAGTGCTACACCCACCCACCTATCACTGTCCTCTTCACATTTTGTCTTTCCCTGGTGTCTAGTGGCACCCACACCCTCCGATCACTGTCCTCTGTGAAATAAAGAAAATGGTCCCTCTATGTGTTTTTTTCTGAGCCAGTGAATAAGAAAATGGTCCCTCACCAATCCACCCCTCCAACTAGACCTCCCATGAATACCCACCACCCCACACCCCACACATACCCTCACACACCTGAACAGATCCCAGGGTGAAGATCTGCTCTCCCATTGAAGACACATCTTGCCATTGGAAACAACGACTGCAATGAAAGAAAGTAAGGTAAGTGCGGTTCAATGCATTTTAATGGAGTTTTCAACTTTGGTGCATAACTTTGCCATTTTTGCATATTTGAACAGCAAATTTACAACATGGCCTTTCTGAGATACATCCTCATGAACAATGGTGGTGAAGTTACATACATCTGGCCTGAAAGACAATTTTACAGACACTTGGTGAAATCACCTTTCAGGTGGGATTTGAAAATTATCAGCTCCCTTGTTCATCACTTGGGGACATAAGAAGAACATGCTAAAACTTTAGGTCCAGAATACACACAAATGGCAAAGTTATGCATAACCTTAGAAAATTTTCTGTAATCACCCATAACTTTGGTAATTTTAAATATTTTGACCCCAAATTTTTAACACCTCTTGAACGTGACAGCTGTCATTTTTCAAATCCTGGCCAAACCATCTTTTCACATGTGTGGCATAGAATGATGTTGCCATGATGCAAAATCATGTTTTGGCAGGGATTTGAACATTTCCAGTGCTAGGTACATGGTATTCAGTGATATGGGTTAAGCAAATTGAGCGACTGAAAATTAGCAACTCAATATGCGTGCCTGGAATAAAAGTGACCATGAAAGGATAGTGAGGGGTGTGAATGGTGAGGTAGGGGGATAGAATAGCAAATGTTGAGGAGGTTAGTCTGCATACAGATAGCATGTTAAGTAACTGGAGTGAGCAGAGAGCTGCTAAGCTGTTCATCTGTCATGGTAGTTATGCTCACAGCTCATGGTGCAGAAGGACTTGGGTTTGAGACTGCTCATAGATGTGTATAATTTTTGCTTCTGACTGTTGCAGTGTACTCTTTTTGTGACTTCCTATTCCCCCAGTTGTTCCACTGGAAAATATATGCATATATGTCTTTATGTATTAGCCAGTGTATGTGTGTATCATAACAATTAGAAAGTGCCGTTAGGTGGCTCAGTGGTTAGTGGAAAAACTGCTAGTTTACACATTTCTCACTTCCCACAATACTATTAGTTTGCAGCCACATTGGCTCTTGCTAGAGTTTGTTATTCAGTGTGAACATTTCTGATGCATACAGTACATTGATATCGGCCAGCAGGTTTTGTCAAGACAAACAGGACACAGGGTGTAGGAAGGGATGTTGTAGGGTGGACTGGGAAGTGTAAGAGGGGGTGGGAGTGGAAGATGTGAGGAGAGGTGGGGCAAGGGAAGGGGGAGGAAGGGTGGAGGGGATGCAGGGAGGAGGGCTAGGAGACAAGAGTGCTAAGTTACTATGAAAGAGGTTGAGTGCTAATGTCGAGGTTTGGGAAAACATGGTTAAGGAAGACAGTCACAGGTGCTAGCTGTAGAGAGTAGTGACTGAAGCTTGGATTTGAATGGGCACAGCTTAGTTTCAGAGAAGATATCACTGTTGAAAGCATTCATCCAGAGGGGAGCCCTGTAGGCAAATGATCTTTGCCCCTGGGTGGTTCAGCAATGATGGACCTGTAGGATCTGAGATTCTGAACCTCAGGTGCAGTGTGAATTATGAGGAGGGCTTAGAAGATCTTGTACTCCAGGTGGCAAGAGGCCTAAGGTTATTTTCTTGCCACCAGGCACATTTGGTATTTGATGTGATTTTTAAGCTGTAGCCAACCAGTTAGGTCATAGATGTCACACGTGTTGGTGAGATGGTGGACTCCTAAGATGAGATGACATGCCTTGTTAAGAGCAGTGGAGATATGCCAGAGGGCAGTATCAGTTTCAGAGTCATAGATGATCAGTCCATAGTCAATTATAGAAATAACAGAGCTCTGTACAGCTATCCTTAAGGCTTCAGGGGTCAGAGATTGCCTGTGTCTGTAAAGTAGATCAAAACGAATATTTACAGCTTTAGCAACATTATCTATATGCACCCCATATGATAGGCTGTTGCCTATGGTGTCTCCAAGATACTTAAAAAATTGCACCTGTTCGAGGGCAGTTAATGATAGTCAAAGGATATTGCCTGTGCTTGTTATGGGAGCTGATGAAGAGCATAAGCTTAGTTTTTTGATAATGCTAATGTGTCTGTTTGCCCTCAGAATGCCTAAGTAGGCTCATCTGCATACCCATTTTGAATATGGCAAATTTTTTCCATGGACAAACGTTTTTGCCCTGGGCAAATGTGTCTGAGCCTTAGCACGGCTCTACAGTATTTTGCATGCACTGTTGTTTGCAGTTGTTCTGCACCACTTCTTTGCTATCAGACACAGTGACCAAGTAGTTGACCTGTGCCTGACCCCACCTCAGTGTGCACTGGGCTGCTGTTGCTGTTTGCACTACCCAGTTGCTATATTCAGAGCTGTCTTCTTTGCTGGGATGTCTGCACTGCACTAACAGTCATGTTTGCCCACCTTTGTTTGCCCATTACATTAAGCAGTGTTTGCCCCAGGGCTATTCCTTTGAATATAGTGTGCTATTGGCTGAGGGCTAAATTTGTCTGCTGGGCAGTGCAAAATTTTCCCCCATGCAACATTTTGAAAATTGGGCCCTAGAACTCTGACTGGTGACTTCTCAGGTTAAAATACTTATTCCATTTTGCAAGTATGAAGCTGTAGAAGAACATAGCTGATGTGGAGAATCTATCATGAAGATGAAGCAGGATGAAGCATGAAGATCGGAACAGCTGATGCAGACAACATGATGAAGCATCTATTCTGTGATGTGAAGACAACTAGAAGAAACACATGCATATTGTGTACAAACTCAAAAAGAAAGAAAATGCTTTGCAGAAAACTGTGTTAATACACCAGTTAGGTTGCAACTTAAAGTAACAAAATCAGGGAACTGTTGGGTTAGGGTTTACAACCCTAACAAGCAGCCAAAGGGACAAGACAACACAAGCAACCACAGACAGCCATCATCAGGTAAGATAAACAACTTGCAACTCTTTCCACATGACACTAGCGACATCCATCATCATGGGCCAGTGCTTCTGTAGCCATGGATACACATGCACACTTCAACACATACACACTCACTTCAGGCTGCAGTTATTTTATCTAATATGTGACAATGTCACTGTACCGAATATTATGCAGTAATTTTCTAAATGTTTAAATCTTTTATTTTAATTTGAATGTAATCTTGATTGTATTATACATAATAGGCTCCAAATTACATGCAAATGGACAGATGTTGTTTTATTTGGACTTTTGCATGCAATAATGATTACATGCTAATGTTATTAATAGGAAACGGCAGGAAACAATAGTGGTTGACCTTGAAATATTGGTTATTTATAGTACTGCAGTGGAATCAGTTTTTCATGACAATAGAATATGTTCACCAACCAGGTTCATGAGATGGGGTCATAAGAACACTATGTTGAAAATCTGGTGTAAGAATTTGGTAAACTGACCAAGTTATGAGTGAACATTGAAATATTTCAATGCACACTTACAACTTTGCTAATTTTCAATGTTTTGACTCAAAATGTTAAACATAGCCATTTTTTCATACCAACTCATAAATCTGATTAGTGGGGCCAGCCTGGTGGTGTGGAGGGCTGAGGTATCATGCCTTACCTCCTGCCTTGCCAGCAACCCATATTCCCAGTGTAAGTGGGTCATGGGGGTTGGCCAGGTTGGTAGAGGATTGAGCATCCGGGGGACAGCTCTTCTCTTCTGGGGAGGGAGGGACATAGAGGCTGGTGCACCTCTGATGTCTAGTGGTGGCTTGGTTTCAGAGAGCCTGGGTCCCATACATAAGGGATGGTAGAGGAGCAGTTGGCCAGTGTGCTGTGGGTGGAAGCATGCACAGCTTGGCCATTGCCAAGGCCACATTGCTCTGCCTCTAGAGCAGTGGCAGAAAACAGGAGGTGCAAAGGTCCTGGGCAGTTGGATGACTGCTGACCCCTGCAGGTGCTTCCCCTTAGCATGGCAGGCTCTTCCAGAACCAGATCCATGTCAGCAGGTTGAGTAATCCCTGCCACCCCACCATGGTGGTAAGCCATGAAGGAAGACAAGAGGTGGCACTGCAAATGGGTAGAGAGGGCTGGGGGCTCACCAAGAATGTGGGCCACCAAGGACAGGGGACAAAGTAAGTAAAAAAAGATAAAAATAAACGTGACTAGTGGAATATTTCAAATCCTGGATAAAACATGTTTTCACACATGTGGTGTAAAATTACATTTCAACCAGTATTCCATCATGTTTGTAAAGGGGGGCATAAAACAACTTAAAAATTCAGGGTCAAAATAAAAAAAAAATATTAAGAAACATTGTGTTTAGTACCAGCTTTTGCCCCAGTGGGTAGTGCTTTGTGATCCCATGAGCTTAGTTCAGGGCTGAGATCAATGATCCAGCTGGACTGGCTGAGGCTGGTGTGGAAAAGGTGCTGTCTTGCAACACCATCCCCCACCCAGAAAGGGTAGGTGCAGGCTGCCCACATGGGTCCAAATATCATGTAGTGAGGAGAACTCTTCTCTTGGCTTAGGGCTCTGCACCTGTGCACTTGCAGGTACCAGACGGCCATGTGATTCAGCTGAAAGATGAATCCTTTGCCCTGTGCATCTGTGTCTGTGGCCACATGGAAGTGAAGGATTTAGAGGGCTCTGCACTTCTGCAGTCCACCAGAAAGCCCCATGAATTCCTGACATCTGTTGCTGCACAAAAGTGTAGGGCCAGCGGGCAGACAGAGTTGTCCCTTGGCACAGGGCTAAATCAGTCCTGTGCATCTGCATCTGTTCATAGAGTTCCTAAAAGGACCTGCATGAATTAGGATAATATTCCCCTAGTTAGAGTTCAAGTTAACACCACAGAAGTAGGGAAATGTGTAATTAGGGTTTCCAAACATTGCATTAAAATAGTTTTTTGCAGTTAGTTTCCCTTTCTTTTTCTGACAGTAGAATCATATCCTCATTCATGAAGTAAGAGAATACTGGAGATGGTCCTGACAGTGCATGGGCCCATCAGGCCCTGAAATATACATCAACCCTTTACGTCTGGCCCCACACAAGGTGTCATGTGTGCATGCTCAGAAATGAAATTTCAAATCCTTATAATTTGGAAATGGATTAATATTTCTTCACCAAACCAATGCAAGGCACCATTCTGTGGCAAGCCTTTTCTTCCCTGAAAATTTCAGAGTATACTTCCAAACCATGTGGGTTGTAGGCATTGGCAAAACAGCAACAAAACCCCTCTGATTTTTCCTAAACATTCACTATCCAGATCTCAGACTCCACACATCTCACTGGAACAAAACTTGGCAAATCAAAACACCTTGCTACCCAGACTGTGCATGCAAAGTTTTGTGCAAGTCCATTGTTTCCAGGTCGCACCTGGAAATGAGCCTCGACTCAGTGTGCTTTTCAAGGTTATCAAACGCTTATATAAAAAATTAAATAAAGTAAACTGGGGTGAAGCTGTTAATATATTTACATATATAGTATATGTATATCTATATACATTACTATAGTGGCGTGGTAACGCCACTATAGTTTGGGCTGAGTAGACTGTTTAATGTTAAATCCCTACCTTTGCATCTTAATAGCTTTACCCCATTCAACAGAATTGCACAGCATTTTTTATGTGCAAGTTTAATTTTATCAGATCAGTGTGGAAAGGTGACTTCACAGTTGCTCCAGGAAATCATGTTTAGGGCAGCATTTTAAAATTTTCACCTACCTTGTTCATGAGATGGGCTCATAAGAAGACTATGTTGAAAATTTGGTGGAAAATTTGCTAAAATGAGCAAACTATGAGTAAATGGTGAAACATTTCAATGATGACTCCTAACTTCTCTAATTTTCAATATTTTGACACCAGGTTTTAAACATAGCCTTCTTATGACCGCATCTCATGAACAAGGTAGATGAACATGCTCAAACAAGCTCATAAATATGAGCAGTGAGAGGTGTCATGTTTCAAATCCTGTCTGAAATGTGATTTTGTACTTGTAGCATGAAATTACAATTTAGATTGTGTTCTATGAATGTTACATTCATGTTTATAAGGGGGAATCATAAAATAACTATCTTTAAAATTTGGGATCAAAATAAAATTATTAAGAAATTTTGTGTGTAGTGCCAGCCTTTATCCCTGCTGGTAGAGTTTTGTGATCCCATGCTGGTGAGCTTAGTTTGAGGGTGATCTCAGTATGCCAACTGGATGGAACGAGGCTGGGGTGATGGCATTGTCATGCAGCACCTCCCCCAGCCTGAAAGGGTGCAGAGTTGCCCCAAAGGGCTCACATATCATATAGTGACAAGAAATCTTCTCTTTGCATAGGGCCTGCACCTCTGTATCCTTGGCTGACAGAGGGTCCTGCCCTTCAGCAGACAAATGTACTGTTTGCCTTGTTTTTCTGTATCTATAGCCACATTGAAGCACAGGGTCTGGAGAACTGTCCAGACAACCCCAAAGATCCCCGACATCCATTGCCACATGGAAGTGCAGGGCCTGGAAAAGCCCCACACCTCAACAGGCAGACAGACTCTTCCCTTGGTACATGGCCCAGAGAGCCTTGCGTGTCTGCAACTGTTCACACAGATCCTGAATGAGAATATGATTCTGTTATCTCAAAAAAAAAGCAAATCATTTGCAAAAAAATGCATTAATGCACCAGTTAGGGTTCAACCTAATACAAAAAAAGTAGGGAAATGTGGCATTAGGGACTCAAACCCTAACTCCCTGCCCCAAGCAGCAAAAAGAAAACAAATTAGGGTTTTGGCTCTCTGGAGTGTTGATGAATCAGTGGCAGGGTCTTCTTTGGGATTGTCAACCCTAATGCTCACCCTTCCCCCCAGTCCATAGCCTCCTGTCCAAAGCACAGCGTACAGATCCAAGAAGTATTTCTCACCACATGATGCCAACAAAATCCACTGTAGCTTTTTTCATGCAGGGCCCTGAAAGAGATTGCATCTACCCTTGTTTGTTCAGGGGAAGGGGGGGGGAACTAGTGTTAACAACACCAAGGAAGACCCCACTGCTGATTCACCATGACCCCAGAGATCCAAAATACTAATGTTTTTTCCTTTAACTGCTTGAGGGGTGGGGTGGGAGTTAGAGCTTGGAAACCCTGACTCCACATTTTCCTGCTTTTACTGTGTTAAGTTGAACCATAACTGGTGCGTTAATGCAATTTTTTGTGAAGGATGTGTGTGTGTGTATGTGTGTATATGTGTGTGTGTTATATACACAGTCCCCACCGCTCATTATGGGTGTATTTGTGTAGACACAATCTGCCCATTATAATCGGTGGTCACTGTGAAGTGTCCCTTGAAAAAAATGTGCCAACAACCATTGTGGTTGCAGTGTCTCATTTACAGTAATGTACATTCACAATGTAAACTCAGTTGGTCAAAGAGAGTGTGTAAACAATTTCAGGGTGCTGCTTTTGGGGTGCTGCTCAAGGGCTGATTTGACAGTTCCCATTTCCAGCGGCACTAGTCCCACAGCACTGCATTTGGATTTGGGTTTAATGGAGTCCAAACTCACAGCACTAGCACAGCAACTAAGGGCAGCATTAGAGGACCTGTTATGGGCTGCAAATAATGTATGATTGTGTCACCATGAGCCAATAGCACCGGATCAGCCACCGCAGCACAAGCTAAGAGCAGCACTAGAGCAGCTACAGTATTGCAGGCTGTAAAAACCACAAGAACAGCAAGTGCTCTGTTCCTTAAATTTCAGGCTTGTTGCACTAAATGGCAACACAGGTGGGCAATAGTGCACTCTCTCCTTTTGCTTACAAACTAGCTCATAGCTTCTTTGTATTTCTCTTATCTTTTCTCTCCATTACATTGCAGCACTTGTCCCAGGACCCAGTTCCTGACAAAAGAGATCAGGGAATCAGCCTCTAAAGCATATTGTGGCACCACTTATTGCACTGCTAATTGCCTGATATTGGCGGCGCACCTAGATCGCTCCATATGGTGGCAATCAACCTACTTGCCAATGTAAATGGCAAGTGGAAAAAAAGGTTTTGCCAGTCAATCAAATTGCCTGTGACAACAGTGGGCAGTAAAAGGTCAAAGTTACCTATCCTGTTGGTTTCAAAGGGTCAAATGGGCCGGTTCTCTGTCTTGCCTCAGACCCGTCATGCACAGTGTACCCCATTTTAGGACCTATGTTATTCTCCTTATTTAATAATGATTTACCCAGTAACTATGGGGGGGCCTCTGTGCATCTCTGTGTGGATGTTGCTATTATCTACCACTCCTCTCCAGTTGTTGTCTGGATAAACAGAGAACTAGCATCAGACTTTGTTGCATTTGAAGGTTGGTTCAGAAAGAATCATCTTGTCCTTAATATGAAAAAAAAAGCATATTATTTTCCCACTCATCATCCTCATCATACACCATCTCCCCTCTCTGCATCACCTCTCTTAATGGTGACTCACTTGAGCCCATCACTACCTTCAAATATCTGGTATCACCTTAGATACCTCTCTCTCCCCCCCTCAACACCCACATCTCAAATCATAACTAAATCACTAAACCAAAAGTTAGGTCTCCTTTACCACAGCCGCCCCTTCCTCACCTCAGCCTCTTGCCATAAGTTTGCTTCCTCTTCCCTCCTTCCACTGCTAACCAACAGTATGGTGCTCCCTTACTGCTCTTCACTGATGTTACTGCCCTGGCTCTCTTAACTCAGGCCTACCACAGGGTGGAAAGGTTTGCCTTGGGACCAATGCCCGCCACCACCACCACCACCACTGTGATGTCCTTGCATCATTGAACTGGTTGCCCTACAAATCAAAATTGAGGTATACCTCCCTATGTTTCATTCATAAGCTGGTACATAAATTTACCCCTCCTTGCCTAACCAAGTTCATTTGCCTAAGACAAGCTCCTCATGCACTAAGGTCTGCCTCCTTCCCTCCCCCCTTCTCACTAGGACCAATGTGCAACTAGCTGCTGGCCGTAAGTCCTTCTCATTTGTGGCAGTGTCAGACTGGAACTTCCTTCCCCCTCCAGCTTATCATGCTCCACTCTGCCTGTGTTCCAAACTAATCTGCTTTCCTCTCTCTTTGCATCTGCAGTTTGTTCCTGCCTTCATTGATGACTGCTCTTCTCTTATACTGCTCTTTTATCCTTCTCCTCTTCTGATCTGACCCCTTGTCCATGCCCCTCTCCTTACCTCCCATCTCTATCTCATGGTATTCTTGTAATTTCTACTCCCCCCATCTTTAGCTCATGGTATTCATGCTATCCCTACTCCCCCTCCTGTACCAACTCTACCTATTTGCTTTCAGATGTTGCTGCTTCTGTTTCATCCTGAAATTGACTTGCAATATGTAACTCTGCCAAAGTTTAAATTATCTATTTTTGTTAGCTCTTATATCCAGTTTTTGCTGCTCATGTTAATTCTGAAATGACCTGCAATATGTTATTACCAAAGTGTATATACTGTATCTATTTTAACTGTTCTATACTGTTAGATTTATATATCTGTATGCTTTATGATTCCTTATCTCCTACCTGCTGAATGTTAATTTCTTTCATTACTGTAACAGTATTTCCCTTGTTGTCTCAACACTGTACTGTATTGTTTGCTGCTGCACTCCCAGGTTGACCCTGAAAAAGGGACTGTAATTATCTCAGTGGACTTACCCGATTACCAAAACACAATAAAATAAATATAAAAAATAAAGCTGAGTGTAACATACTTCTCAAAAAAACACATTAATGTACCATTAGGGTTAAAGCATCAAAAGTTGGGAAATTTGACCCTGGAGTTCCCAAGCCTAAGACCCTACCCCTATCCTGTATGCAGGAACTGGCCTGAGAGGTGTGCCTTTGGAAAAAACTAAAATGAGGGAATACTGTCAACCCCCCCTTCCAAAACCTCCTCCAGACAGGAGGTCACTTTGAGTGAATGTGATAAATACCTTTATGACCCCGAGGTATGGAATGTTTTTCCACACTAAAAAAAAACCATTAAGATTCTTATAACTAAAAAGACACCAGCTGCCAGAAGGTCCAAATAAGCCCGCTTGCCCAGTTATACACCTTCGGTTTTACCTTAGCTGTTTTCGGTTGTCATGGCAACTGAACTCGCACACTATAGAGAGCAAAGGTTCCTGTGGTCATGTTACCACAGGTGCTGGAAGAGAGGGCTCAATAGAGAAGGGCAGATGAGCTACACAGTATAGCAGTTGGAAAAAACCCCACCATTAACTGATACAAGAAAGATGAAAACACTAAGCTAGGTAATTACACCATTGTATATTTGAGAAAAGCACAAGGAATATGTACAGGATCACTGACAATATAAAGGTCATATATATATATATATATATATAAGAATATCTAAATGCTTTTTTATCATTGTTTCTAGCATAAAGGAGAAAGAAGTTACTGGCAAACAACATTGGCCATAAGAAGGCAACTGTATAGTACAAGATGCACTAGGGTCAACCCAGAAACAAGGTTAGGCAGGCTCCAGGCGAGCAGAGTTAAAAAATACTTTGGAGTGTTTTGGTCACAGAAAAAAACAGCAACATTTAATAACAGTGAACTTGATTAAATGGGTATTATGATATTTACTGTTTCTTTACAAACTAACCAAGAATAATTGAAAGAGTTTAAAAACAAAATATGTGTACTATGCAGATCCTTAATTAAATTCATTTTTTGTCTTAAAAAAACTATGAATGATGAACTAAATTTTTTTTTTTTTAAATTAAATTACAGGTAGGCAAAAACTGCCCTTTGAAAAAGCTCCATGTGATGGAGCAAAACATCAGGGCAACTCAATAAAATAATTTTGGAATATAAACTTTCTGGAAGCAATGCACATTATTGAAGTGCAAAGAGTGACCCCAGAAACTTTCTTACTGAAGAAGACCAGGATAGGATATCGAGAGGTAAGACAAAGCTTCATCCAATTCAGAAATAATTATCCAGAATTTGTTTTTTGGACTGAGGCAGAATACTGTATGTACACTAACAAGAGTACAAAATAAAAGAGAACATTTAAATGGCAAAACAAAGACAAAACTCACAATTAAAAAGAAACAATTGTTTTCCATGCAGTCCAATGTTTGAGACAACGTATGTTGCTAACCCCCCACCAACTCTGCCATACCTAGAATTTTTAGTGGCACCTAGCATCCAACATTGGTACCCTTCTATAAACCCTTTGCTTAAAGATATTCCCTGGTATTTCAAATTCCCATTTTTCTGATGCACTTGAAAAAGTTTTCAAGGTTGTTTTCTGGCATAATATACTCCCTCCCCAAGAGAGGAGAGCAGTCCTCTGGATGCTCGATTCTCCCTCATTCCTACCCACCTCCAACACCTGAGACCATTCCTGAACCAAGGTCACCGGCATGGTACAAGGTGTGGCGTGCAGTGTCTCAACCTCCAGCACCACTGGGCCAGTAATTATTGTCATCCCACCTGTCGGCCACCCTCTGGTGGGGCTGGGGGGGGTGGCACAGGCTAGGAGAGCAGGTAGCTGGTGATCATGATGTGTGGGTGCCCCCACATGCACACGTTCATGTGTGTCAGAGGGAGGGGGTCACCAGGAAAATTGAAAATGGCAGCTGGGAGCTTCATGAAGTGCGCCCCCATCCCGCTCATCCACCACCACCTCCCTGGCTTTGGATTGTGCTCCAGTGTTGTAGATTTTAAATGCTTAGATGGCCATCATGTACTGGGCAAAAAATGATACCTTTGACATGGGGTTGTTGAAACACCAGGGAACATCCTTAAGTTTTGAATCCAAATTTCTTGTAACATGATAATATTGAAAGTTTCAATAAAGCTCCATGTGTTTACTTCTTGGAATTTTCCAGCTAACCCTGCCACATTCCAAACCAGAATAACTAAAATTGTCGATTGTGTACATAGCCAAGGCAGCACTCAATGGGGATCTGTGTCATAGTGAAATATCAAATTGTAAAACTTTATATCTATTTTGAACTTTACAAGAATTGACCTCAAAAAAAAAACTCTGAGTCACTGTCATCTAATTGTAGTATTTGATCCTGCCCCCTTTCAGTCTCCGATTTTTCTTCTACAATAATAGTCTTATTAATCTTGACACCCTTTTGCAGCCTCCCTCTTGTTTCTTACCAATTTTCTTGTAAAAGTATATTACTGTACCAGGGGGGTGGAGGGTATAAACCTTCTACACAGGATGCATATACTTAGTTATTCTATTTTGATATAATGAAGCAGATATGCCAGTGTTCACAAATTTTTTTTTCCAAAGTTGTTTGGGGTCCATGGCCAATGTTCCAACTGGTCCCTTCCCTTGACTTGGTCACAGTATTTTTATTAGTGGCACAGGGAATAGATGGAAGAATGGAAATTCCTATTTAATTCAAATCATGGGCAGCCCTTAACAATTTTCTCTCTGCCTCTTAATTTTGAGTAACTACACAAATCCATCCTTTACTCTTTCCAACCTTATATTGGTTAGCTGACACAATATCAGACAAATTAAATTTATTTCCCAAACCCCCTTACACAGATTGTAAAAGTGAATTTCTTATATAGTGTGGTTTTCATAATTTGATTTTGGTAATCCTTTTACAAATAATGCTGGAAGGTAGAAGCCAGACTCTAAAAGCCAATCTTTAACGTCTGCTTCCAAATCTTGTGAACTTATGGCATTTTCCTGCATTATATTAGTTTTATTGGAATTAATCTGTGAATTTTCCATGCATTTTTGTTTCCTTGTTGTACATCCCTTTATTTTCTACTATTTTGTCTTACCTTAAATGTAATTTCACTTTTTCCTGATTTTGGGAAGTCACATACACAAGGAATATATTCATGCCTATCTTTCAGATCTGTTTTTACGTTCGTTTGCGCTCATGCGCAAGGAACGTATTGGGAGAGTAGCACACTTGGAGGTGTGCCTCTCCCACCCAATGCACTGCTCAGTTGAGCAGGCATGGTGGTCCTGCACCAATGGGTGCAGCAGCTCAGTATGACAGTGGTGGTCTTACTTCAAAAAGAAAAACACTGCTGCCATACTGGCCTTCTCTCGTCATAGCTACCTCCCCCACGCCGCCCATCACGCTGACCCCACAAAGCTTTCATGCCACGCTGGGAGCTCACCCCAGCGTGGGAAACATTGTTTGCCGATGGGGTGCCTAATCCCCATCAGCTCCACGACCCCCAAAGCCATACTGCTGCCACGCTTAGGAGCCTACCCCAGCATGGCAAACTGTTTGTTTGGATTGCCGACGGGGGTGCCCAATCCCCCATCGGCTCCTCGGCCCCCCCACACATATCTTCTGCCATGCTGGGAGCCCACCCCAGCATGGCAAACATCCCTCGTAGTCTTTTTTTCTTTTTAACCTGTAAACAAAACGGTCCAGCGCGCTGCCTCCCAGCCCCTCCCACAACCCGCACCCACCCACTGCACATCCAGCCTCCCCACACCCCACCCCATACTTACCTCCGACTCTGGCACGACGATCTTCGGTGGACCGGGAACACGTCTGCACTCTTCAAAGCCGACCGCGAACTGAGGAAATGCCGGTAAGCTCTATAATGGGCTAGATAGGGGGTTTCAACTTTATTGCATATCTCAGTCATTTTTTGGAATTTTTGCACCAAATTTTCAACATGGGGTTTTTGAGACCCCTTCTCATGAATGATGTCACTGTCATGGCGTTATTCAGGCCCGACGGGTGATTTCAAGAGGGCACTGTGCAGTCACTGGATGAAATCACCCTTCAGCCTTGGATAACGCCATGACAGTGACATCATTCATGAGAAGGGGTCCCAAAACCCCATGTTGAGAATTTGGTTTAAAAATTCCAAAAAATGACTGTTTTACAAGCGTGCGTTGCGGAGTTCCTACACAGGCTCGTAAGTTCGCGAATTTTCAATATTTTCACTCCATATTTTCAACATTGCCATTTTATCATACCTTCTTATGAGTTGTACAGCTGTCATTTTTCACATCTCACCCAAAATGTGTTTCTGCCCATGTAGCACACAATGGCGCAGTCGGTGTGCGAAATCAATGTATGGAACACATTAAGAAAATCACAGTGACACTGTTCATAAGCACAGGTCTTAAAATGGCTGTGCTGAAAATTTGGTGAAAAAATTCCTAAAAATGACTGTTTTATGAGTCTGCGTTGCGCAGTTCCTACGCACGCTCGTAAGTGAATTGTGAATTGCAAATTTTCAATATTTTCACTCCAGATTTTTAACATTGCCATTTTACCACACCTCCTTATGAGCAGTACAGCTGTCATTTTTCACATCCTGCCCAAAACGTCTTTCCCCCATGTAGTGCACAATGGCACAGTCCGTATGCGAAATCAATGTATGAGACACAGTAAGAAAATCACAG
Organism: Neoceratodus forsteri; assembly: GCA_016271365.2. Taxonomy (NCBI): domain Eukaryota; kingdom Metazoa; phylum Chordata; order Ceratodontiformes; family Ceratodontidae; genus Neoceratodus; species Neoceratodus forsteri. The sequence continues at coordinate 262,575,941 of JADMNL010000023.1, read as the reverse complement.
TGACACTGTTCATTAGCACAGGTTTTAAAATGGCAATGTTGAAAATTTGGTGAAACAAGTCTTAAAAATGACTGTTTTACGAGCGTGCATTGCACAGTTGCCACTCACGCTCGTAGGTTTGCCAATTTTCAATATTTCCACTCCAGATTTTCAACATTGGCATTTTACCACTTCCTTATGAGCAGTACAGCTGTCATTTTTCACATCCTGCCCAAAACGTGTTTCCGCCTATGTAGCGCACAATGGGGGTAACAAACAGGTCATGCTGACAATTTATTGTGCAAATACCAGCAATCGCACAGGGCATTAGGTTAAAGCACCATACATGCCAAACACCACTGCAAATACCTGCAAGCGAACGTTTGGCATTGACAAATGCTTGTTATTTTAGTCTGTTGCCTGTTTTTGGATAAGTCTTTTTTTTTTTTGCCTATCACCTTTTGGTTTTTGATTAAATTCCTATTTTATTAAGTAGCAATTTCTTTTAATTCTTATTTCCATTTTTTATGTTATAGTTCTCATGAGTACCTTATCTGTGTTTTGGGTTGATAACATTGTTCTTGCTACCCTTTGCTAGTCCTGTGGCACCATACTATTATTTGTATGCACTTCCTAAGTATGCTATTTTCTCTACCTACAGTACATGATGTTCTATCTTATTTGCTACCTAATCTATGTTATTTTTCTACTATGTTTGTAATCTTGCCCATGTGCCATGTGCCATGTGCCACCCTTTCCCTGGGTCGCACCTGGAAATGAGCCTTGGCTAAGTGTGCCTTTCCCAGTTATCAACTTTTAAATACAAAAATAAAAATCAACTTACTTTAAAGAGGTTTCCAGATTTTCCTTTTCCAGCAGGGCACAGATGTGGAATATCGGGGGAATTGGGAAGGAGGCTCTACTTTGTTAACATAAGGAGTTAAAAAGCTTTAAAGTCCTCCAAAAAACTATATTTCTTCTCTATATTTTCCACTTAAGCTACTTAAAACAACATAATTGATTCCCTCCTTTTGCATAGAATGAATTGGAGTTATTAAACATTTGTATCTGTGACTTCTCATTAGGTTGAATAACCTGAGCCTGCACTGTAATCTTATCCAATTGTTCATTTTGTAAATCAGGACCCGGATATTCAGACTGCACCAGGCAGTGGTGCAAGCTTGGGCACAATGCAACTGTGATGCGCTGGGGCCAGGTCCAGGTGATATTCAATGGGGATGCACCATGGTGCAGCACTGTTGAATATGGCATGGTTAGTGCACATACTGCACATGGCACAGTGGCACTGCGCCAGCACAAGCCATGGATAGGGAGCACGGGGATGCACCAGTGCAAGTGCAGTTGGCTAGGCACATCACCAGTGATATTCAGCAGGAGGCATGCAAATGAGGCCATAATACATGCAAGGCACAAATGAGGCCATTTGCATGTCATTATGGCCCCATTTGCATATCTTGCGCAGAGCAGCCTGGTGACTTGCACCTGGCACCCTGCACAGCAAGATGTGAGCAGTGGGGATTCCAGGGCATCCCCCGTCCCATAGCTGTAATCATGTGATATATGTATACAGCTAAATCCCCGGTAGTCTAGTGGCCCCCCATGTCCCTGAATCCCTGACATATCTAATATATGACCATCCCTGGTGGTCTAGTGGTCCCCCCTCCCACCCAAGTCCCCAATTCCCCGATATACTGTATGTAACTATGATCGTCCCTGGTGGTCTAGTGGAACCCCCCTCGCCCATCATCGTGATTGTGGTAAACTTCTATAATTAATTGCCCTGGTAATCCAGTGCACCCCCACCCCTCCCACCCACACAGAACCCCTTACCAACTCACTTCCCCCCCATCATCGGTGGGCCGCTGCATCCCACCCACATACCGCCTGGCCACATGCTGAAAGACAAAAATCCTAATATTATTCCTCTGACTGTGATTCTTTTGGTCCTTAGCCCTCTCCAAATCCTCCCAAGCCAATTTTTGTGGTCATCCTGCCGCCTCATGATGGAGTGCTGAAAATTTTCCAGATCCAAGACCTGATAGTCCATTGCATGAATGGTGTCATTAATGATTTGAATATCCTCAGCTGCCAATTTGTTTGCCATTTTTAGTTTGGCCATATCCTTTGCCAAAGTCTCCAGTAAGGTAGTTATACACCCCAATGATGATTTTTCAGTGCCCTGTTTCAAGCCATGAGAACCTTTCTCCACCATGCTTCTGATCCATAAATAGGCTGCCACAATGCCAACCATAAGGCAAGATGTGGGCCTATCTGTCACTGCACTGCTATACCAATAGTCCAAATATTAGAAGTAAAAAGTCACTCCTGCGATCTCTCAGTCCATCAACATTTGCCACATGTATTCCAATCTCAGACAGCTGAGGTGCGAATGGTGGCCCACCAGTTTGATCCTTGAAATTAACACATTAAAAAGGGATGGGTCAACTAGATTTTTCTAAGCTATCACCCCTCTCGGCATCTGCACATGCACCCTCAATTTGCATTAGTTTTGATTAAAAACTGTAAAACTAATCCCATGTTTTTTTAGAATCCCATGCCTTTTTCAAGGCGGTGAAAGAGAACCTTCTGCATCTTGATTACCTGATGTTGATCAAGGAGTAAATGAAGGTGCTTGGAAATTATTGATGCATGCCACCAATCGATTCTGCATCATTATCCCCATCACTTCTGATATCAGATACAGCTTTCTTTTTTGTATAAGTGCTGCAATCGACACTTCTTGTACTGCGTATGAGTGGCCAGCATTTAAAGGATGCAGCTGTTGCAACTTGAACCGAGGTGCAGGAAGAGCAGCAAGGTGAACATTTTTGTCTTTTGTCATGTTTCTGAGACTGTGGCAATTTTTTAAGTGCCACATTAGTCTGCCAGCAAAGGATGCTTTAGATATTTCCTCTTTTAGGTCAAAAGCTCTTCACATCCTTCTGAGTTCTTTGCTTCATAACTGAATGATGCAAATAACTTGACCGAGATGACATTCTCCTTGTTAATCTGGCAAGTGGCTTCCTCAAAGGGAGACAAAAGCAATGTAAGATGCTATGTAAGGCCCCACTAAAATGAATTCAGCATAACACCATCTGCAATGTAATGCTTCATGGTATATACATAGACTGCCTATTTTGTGTGCAAAGTCTTTTGCATATGTAAAAGGGTGAGTTCCACTTTGTTCGAACATCATGTTTAAGTTGCTGTATTGGCAAGTTGTTATTTTTTCTTAAGGTCAGCCAAGATACCTTATTATTTTTACAGAGTGTCTGAAATGGCAACAGATTCTCTTAGCAGTTCCCATTAATGTTACTATTCTGGATAGATATGTTTGTACTAAGAGACTAGTGAGTGTGCAAAACAGAGAATGTGTGAAGACAACCACATTTCAAAGCACAATTAATGTTCATGCCATTGTCAGAAACAAGAACTTCAATATTGAGTCTCAGTGGCTCAAACTATTCATAAATGTTGTCACCCAAGCCGGTCTGGTGGCGCTGGAGGTTGAGGCACTGTTCGCTACACCTCATGCCATGCTGGCGACCCAGGTTCGGAAATGAGCCCAGGCCGCTGGAGGTCAGCAGGGGTGAGAGAGGATTGCGCGTCCAGAGGACAGCTCTTATCTTTCAAGACAGGGAGGTTTTGTCATCCCGCTCATTGACTGCCTACAGACAGTGGCTGGAGGGCAGTATGGGGCAGGAGGCATGTACTGGCATACTTATGTCGGTGGGGAGGGGGAGGGAAGAAAATAAGGAATAAAAGGGAGCTGTCAGGCTCCATGATGGCTTATCACATGCCCTGGCCACCCCGGCTTCTGGCTTATGCTCTGGGGAGCGGAGAAAGACAACGCTTCCCTCCCTGGTCCCACTGCGGAGGTAAGCCGCGGGGGAATTATGCAGGTTGGTCTGAGTGGGGATGCGTGGGCATGGAGGATGACTCCCTCCGAGGGAGGGCCATAGCTGCCTGCCAGGGCTCCAGGGGGTGAAAAACCTCTATGGAAAAAAAAAACTTTTATCACCTTTCTCTTCTAAAATATTGCCAGTGGGTTTATGTCTACTTAACATGCTGACATAAGGAAATGCCATTCTTTTCATTTCATGCTTCAGGTTGCTAGTTCTGGTGGTGATTAAGATAATTGGTGGAACACACAATGTGCTATGATGCACATACAGTATAATCAGAAGTTAATAGTTCATCTATATGTCTGTGGTCAGATGCACAGTACCACGTTCACTCTCTTCAAGAGCCATTTTCATTTTACTTTGCTAACATTCTTACATTTTGGGAATAGCCACACTGACAAAATATTGAATGGCTAGGTAAGTTGTAACATGGGGAAAAGTATTGTTAAAGGGCTCTAAAACCCTCATTATCTCCAGCAGAAAATGACTGCTGAGCCTTGGCAATAACTTCAGAAATTAACTGATTCATTTTTAATGTTACTTGATGATCTCTACTGTAGACTGTCTTTTGCTCTAGCATCTCAGTAATGGTCTGCTGTTTAGTTCATGAAGGGAGCTGATACTGTGAACCCAAAGCAGGGCTGCTGTTTTTCTAAATACTTTTGTTAGAAAAGTGGAACATGTTTTTTCCTGCCCTGTCTCTCTGTCTCCTCACTTCACTATTACCCGCAGGATTTTCATCACAGATATTTTTCCCTTTCTCTGAACTGCTTCCCAGCACAACAGTTGGATATGTTCTTCGCAAATGCATTTTTAGAGATGATGTGCCAAACTGGCCATTCATTCTGCTTTTTCTCCTTTCCTGTGACTAACTGTACAGTCAGCAAAGCAGGAATACAAAATAAAATGATCTTTCTCATGTAATATCAACAATTTGACTTATCTTATCAGATGTCAAAAATGTCCATGAGTGATATGTTAGTGAAACAGGGCAAACACTGAAAACAAATGAATGGGAACAGATCCACAATCAAACACTCAGAAAACCAGGCACCAATGACCAAGCTCTTTTCCCAGAAAATAATTTCTCGAAAGGATCTTAAAGTGGCAGTTTTGAGAGGAATCCTCAAAGACATTTATACAAGACTTCTCCAGGAAGTAAGATTCATAAGGCTCAGCTCCTCCCATTTGAGCTCAGGAGAGCTTCAACAGCCAAGCAATGCAAGCTGCCTTCCCCAGTCTGCTCCTCCTATTATAGCCCAGCCCCCCTGCCCTTACCTTCTTCAACCCCCCGCAGCAGGCAACCCATCCTTGCCTTAAAACTGTGGCACCATGCCTCTGACCTTCTCAGGAAGAAACATCTCCCCAAATACCTTGCACCTTGCCTCTTACTTCTCCTCACTGGGGACATTGAAACAAACCTAGGGCCCAATAACTAGGCCTCTGACCCACCCCATGCTAGCAGCCTTGACATATTCTACATAAATGCCAGACGTTTAGTGCCTAAATTGGATCACATAAAGGCCTGGATAACTCAAAGTACCCCTGATGTCCTAAGTGTCTCTGAGACATGGCTCTCCACCAAGGTCCCAGGCTAAGATATAGAGATCCCTGGCTACTCTCTATTTCACAAGGACAGGGGCAAATGTGGTAGCAGGGTTGCTGCTTATTTCCATAAGCCCCTACCTGCCTCCATCATCTATCAGGTGGTCACCATCCAATCACATGAGCTTCTACTCACCAAGCTGGCTCTTCCATCATCTTCTCCCCTCTTCGTTGGGGTGTGCTATTTCTCTTCTAAAGCTAACTCTTGTCTATTGTCTCTAGCCTAGCAACCCTCATCTTCTCCGCTGCATCTGGAGTGCTCCTAGTTCTAGAAGATTTTAATCTCAATTGGCTTGCTCCCCAAGCCAGATCAGTCACCCAGGAGATGGAGGCCCTAACCCTGACACAACTTATCTCTGAACCCACTAGGCTCAACCCCCACTCAGCCAACCACTCTTTTACTAGATTGGATCATAGCTTCACACCCCCAAATGTTTTCTTTTGCTAGGATCCTCCATGATGCTTTTAGCAACCATTGCATCACTCACAGCCTCAGGAAATCCCACCCCACCCCACCCAAGTACCTGTGGTTCAGACCTCTAAGGTCATTAACCCCAAGCTCTCCTGGCAGACCTCTCTTGGCCAACTGGTCCAGAGACTTCTCTGCACCAGATATTGATTCCACACTGGCCACTTTCAACAATACTTTCTTGAATATCTGGAAGAGCCACCCCCCCAGACTACGGCTCCACCTTAGGCACCTTCCCTGGATCTCATCTAACCTGGGAAGACTCTTTAAATACAGGGACCATGCCTGAAGGGTGTACAAGTCTTCCTCCAACACCTCAGAAATTCAAACATACCAATCCCTAAGAAACGTTTGCACCAAGGTGGTGCACACTGACAAAGCAAACTTCTTTAGATCCCATCTTGAAGACTGCCCCCTTTCCGCACAGCATTCTGGAAGAATATCCACTCCCTGCTTGGTACCTCTTGCCAGTCCCCCCCCCCCACATCTGCTCCTGACACTGATGGCATCGACCCCAATCTGCTGCCTCCTCCATAAATCACTTCTTCTCCACCTGCACTCTCCCCCCCAGTCCTCCCACTCTCCCTCACTCTCCTCCCCGATCCAACCAACACCCTTCTTCCCCCCTGGGTTCAGTCACACCTTTTCCCCCTTTACCCCTACAGAAGTTCTCCATGCCCTCAAGTCACTAAACTCCTCAAAGCAAAGTCCCAATGGACTCAATCTCAATCTTCTTAAGATATCTGCTACTGCAATAGTCCTGCCACTCACCCATATTTTCAACCTGCCACTCACTCTGTGCTCTTTGCCCAAGGCCTGAAAACTAGCCAATATGATCCCACTTTGCAAGGGGCGGTGACCCCTCTCAAGGCAACTATAGGCCTATCTCCCTCTTCCCCTCCCTCTCATATATTCTTGAATTCCTCATTTCTAAAGAACAAACTCCTTCCTGGCCACAAATGACATCCTGGCACCTTTCCAATCCAGCTTTTGGCATCTTCACTCTACTTCCTCCTCTTCCTCCCTTCTCCACCTTACTAACCTTATCCATTCTGCTATGCATAAAGGCCATCTGACACTGGCCATCTTTGTTGGTTTAGCCAAATCCTTTGATTCGGTCTCCCATAGACTCCTTTTGGACAAACCCTCCTCTATTGGCCTCTTGCCCTTGACCACCAATTGGTTCAAGGCCTATCTGTCAGACAGATTCCAATATGTGCAGATGCATGACTCCAAATCCTCCTCCCCATCCTAGATGGGGTACCACAGGGTTTGCTCCTTGGACCTATACTTTTTTCTATATTTGTAAATTACCTCCCTCTGCAAGCTCTGCCTTGCTTGTCCATATGTACACTGACAATATGGTTATTTTTGAATCTGGTTCCTCACTTTTGCATATCAAACCCATCCTCCAGGCCAACTTTACAAACATGCTGCAATGGTTTGAAGCCAATTTGCTCAGATGTAACACCAAGAAAACAGTCACCATGGTATTTGGCTCTGGTAAGAAACTGGCCAAACTCTCTTCTCCCCCTTCCCTCGTTGCACTAGAGAGCTCCAAAATTGAGGCTGTTGATTCCTGTAAATATTTGGGAGCATGGCTGGACCCTAAACTGAACTTCTCCAGACACCTTGATACTATTCATAGCATGCTGTGTCCTAATTTAGGCAGTTTGTATAGGCACAAAGACAGTCTCTCGATCCCCATCAGAAAGGAACTCATCTCCAAACTCATCCTCCCATCTATTGACTATGCTGATGTAGTATACAGCTTGGCACCCCAATCATCTCTAGCCAAGGTGGACCCTGTGTTCCTTGCCTGTTTCATGCCTTTTGCCGTTTCACCACTAACCTTCCTTTCCACACTCATCACTGCTTCCTCTATCGAGCCATATCCCTCCCATCTCTTGCGAATCGCCATCTTGCTCATTGCATCACCTTCATTGCCAAGTACTAGTTTGGTACCCTTCCCTCCTACCTTTCATCACTGCTAGCCCCTGCCCCCAACTCAGGTTACTCACTGCATAACCATGACCACTGCTTCTTTGCTCTGCCCCAACCATGTTCACTCTCGGGGAAACTTTCCTTTGCATACAGGTTCCCAGCCCTCTGGAACAGCCCCCCTATCCCAGCTCTGTGTTCTGCTGACCACAGCATCACTCAAAAAGCACTTCAAACTATTCACCCTCCCTCCCTGAGTATGCTCTCCCACTCATCACACCTGAATTAGCATGCTCCACTTCCCCCCACTGCTCTAGCCACCCTCACCTTCCCACTAACACCTTCTGCCCACCTACCCTGCTGAACTATTATACCCATCCAGAACCTCTCCTCACCTTGCTCTCCTCCTCTTGCACTCTGGTAACACTACAACTCTGCAGCTTGGAGTCTCCTGGGTGCTAACTGAGACTGACCTATATAATCCCTCTACAAGCTTGTCTGTGTTTCTCTGTGCTTTTGTCAGATAGCACTCTCGGGGTTTAACACTGCATTCTAATTACACTTGATTTCTGTATTACCCACTATGTGCAAAGTCTCCTCATCTACAGTATGTAAATATTGTATCTATTGCTGTATCAGCCTAATTGTGTATTAGCCACAAGGTGTAATGTTTTCACACTCAATGTAAATGCTGTATTTGTGGAATTATCTTGTATTTATAACCCTCCTGTATATGATGTCATATTATTTTCCCTATCCCCTACCCCGGGTTGCACCTGGAAACAAGCCTTGGCTCAGCATACCTTTCCCGGTCACCAAAATTTTAAATAAATACATACATTTTGGAACAGATATAAACTGGCTGAACAAAAACGTAGGCTTCCTCACACATTAACAGATCCTAAACTGAGTTTTGACTTGTTTTCACTGCAGCTGTATGCCCTACCATTTAGAAGTGATTGATTGATTAATTGGTTAATTGAATGATTGATTTTAAATCTTCCTCCGGTGTTGAGACATGATTGCCTTAAAAGAGCAGCATATGCAGACACCACTTAACTAACTTTCTGAACTGGCAACATTACACCTCCTGCATGCTTAAAAAGCTACTGACGCCTCAAAGAAAACTTTAAAACACATAATAATTAGTTACAATTCTGCTTGCATTCCATGTAAATTTTATGTATTGCTCCTCCTATAATTTACTACTAAGGAAATGCACATGAATATATGATTGCTGTCCCTTAGAGTTTATTTTGGGTTCACCTACCTCTATTGCTTACTCCCTACTCCAAGTCATAATCCTCTGTTGTGACATCACAGTCTGTTGCCATGGGAGTAATTGTGAGGTCCCAAGCAGTGCTCTATGACTTCAGGTAGGGAGAAAGCAACAAGAATAGATGAACTCTTCAGGAGCAGAAATCCTATTTTCATACAAATGACCTCAGTAATAAATAATGGGGATGAGAAACACATAACTAATGGGAAATACAAGCTGGATTGTGTCTAAATATTATGTTTTGTTAAAGTTCACCTGAACATGTCACCAGCTCTTTAATGGAACTTTTTTCAGGTATTGATCTTTTTGTTATGGTATTACTCTGATGTAGCACACTATTTGCATGTCTGATCTCTCACCTTTTAATGACATGAACCCTACAGCTATCCTAAGAACTATGTTCTGTTTTTCCAGTACTCACTTGTGGTGGTGCTGGCTGTATGCATTTTTTTGTTTGTGGTTTGTTTACCCAGGTGGCATCCTCTACTTCACTGGTATCATATTTGGATTTATCACCTTCACTGGATGAGTATAACTCTGAGGATATGAATATGTATGAGTTGCATATCATGGAATGCCACATCTAGTGGTACTAAAAAGGACTTTCTGGATTTAACTGTTATGGCTATTTCATTTTTTTTATTCTGTTTTTTGGGGAATGTTGCCAGTGCTGTACTACTTTCAGAAGAAGACTCTGCAATATCCTTTATTTGTTTCGGTTTTCTTGTTATCGGTTTCACTGGTTATATAAGTAGCAGTACAGTTTTCTTTCTTTTTTGAGTTTCTATTCTAATACTTTGTTTATGTTTACAAGTTTCAGCAATACTGCTGGTGGTGGCCACAATTGCTGTACCTGTATCCATGTTTATGTCTGAGTACAAATGTACTGCACCACTGCTTTAACTGGTGCAATTCACTTAATCAACCTCCCAGTCATGTGCCTGTCTGTAATTTAACTCAAATTTGCATGAGCCATATCTAGTGAAGTCAGGTACCAGGCTGAGGAACCTGAAGACAGAGTAAAAAAAAATCACAAAACACTGCTTCCTTCGTGTTACCTAACCACATCACTATTTAACCTTCCAGTGCTTAAGCTCCCCAAGAGAGTTGGGCACAGAGTTGGGGAATCTGGAAGCTGAGCTGTGAAAAGTTCCCCAAATCTATGAGGCTACATAGACTAGTAATTCAAGCATTGAGCTGGGGAACCCTGATACTGACTGCCCAAAGCTTGAAAAAACAAACACACTCAAGCCGAATGGTATATGAAATATAGTATCCCTTTTTATTTATCAATTCCAGCAAATATAGAGTCATATCCCAGACCTGTACATCGCCAACACTTCACATGACATAAAGGTTGCTTCTTTAGGATGATGGATTCTGGGAATAATGCCCCTAATGTCCTATATAAATCCCAGAAAACACCATATGATCACACTATTCCTCAAGACCTTTAGTGTTTCAAAATGTCTCATAACTTTTAAATATTGAGAGCACCTATTAGCTGATACTTTAATGATACTGGTTTAGATCATGTGGGCTCACACTGTCTCAACAGTTGCTTGATAGATAGTATGCAAAATTTGCACATCTGATACCTCGTGGAGATTGCATGTCTGATACCGCATGGAAATGGCACACCTAATACTGCACGAAAATTGCATGATGAATATGGCATGGAATATGTGGGATCAATATCATGTTATAACTATGTACCCAACAGTGCATGGAAATTGCATGCCTGATACTGTGTAGATGTTGTACCCCAAGTACAGTGTAGAAATTGCACAGCCGATAGTACATAGAAATTGTTGGTCTGAACCCAAGAATTATGCACTCTATACTTAAGCAATAATGCACGACAGGGTATATGTCATATTGGGATTATGTCACACCTCAGGTGGTTGATGCAGGAGTCTACAAGCTGAGTTTGTTTGGCACACAAGAAGTGCATTTTGCCTTGATAAAGCACACAGGTGGTGTAGAAAAATGTTTGGCAGTTGGGTCTGTGGTTGTGAGTGCTACTGTTACTTATACTGTATATAATAAATATATTTTTTATCCTGTGACTAAGCCTTGTCAGTTTGGTCCAGAGTCTGCTAGCCATTTTTTCTGCTTTGTTTGGGTATTTTTTGTACTCTGCTCTAAACATGGTTCCTGAGCTGTCTTTAGCCTGCTTGCTTTCCAGTTTTGCTGGTGTGCTCCATTTCCTGGATTTGATTGTAAAATGTCTACAATCATGCCTGATTAGTGGTGGGCGAAGTGGCCCCAATTCACTCCATGAAGTGATCTGTGGAGTGAAGGCGAATTCACGGAGTGCTCCACAACGTGAAGCGGAGTACTTCACTTTGCAAATGGGTAACGCAAAGTCCATTGAAAACAATGGCTTCACATTACTACCGCCTTCCCAAACCACTACTCCACTGGTTTTAAGGCGGCACATTGAAAATAATGTATTACGCCTACTGCGCTCTTGTTTTAAGCACCAAAGGCGAATTTTGCAGTGTTTCATGGGATTTCAGGTCACATGGGCTCTAGATTGTTCTGCATAGCCTCAGTTTGGGTAGTGTGTGTAGGAAGCTGTAGGAGACAATCTGCTGTGAGAGCTCTTGCAATTCAAACCTTCAAAAAGCTGTTAAAAAGCCTTTTTGAGCAATTTTTTTTGCTGAAACTTTAGTTCATCAATTATAAGAAACTCTCCTGTGCTCATATCATCGAGCGTTTATTGTTTGTGTATGAATTTTGAATGTTAACGTACAACATTCAGTCTGTGTACTGAGAGACAGTGGAAGTGTGCTTTGGGGGAGGGGTGTATCTGTGGTGTAGGTAGATTAACTTGGAGAAAAAGACAGTGCTTTCAGTTTTGGTGATATTTTTCTTGTTTAACTGTGTTAATGTACACACAGTAATATTTTCAATATTTCTTGCCATTTTTTGGCTGATTGTTGTGGTGCAGCAGTGCATAATTTTAGTTTGTTTAAAATATGTGGTTATATTACTGAAGTTTTCAATTTGCTATGCATTACTTAGTGTGTGTGTGAGTATGTGTGTGACGCGTGTCATCAAATCAGACACCTTTTATTGTGCCACACAATAATTTCAGCAATGTGAAGCTGCTATCCACTGCAGCTGTGTGATTTTTGTACTTCTTTGTGGTATCTTTACTGGTACTGCTACTAATACTAGTGACTGTTACTGCAGCAGTACAGTACACTGCCCCCCCCCACGCGGCCCAACCCAACCGGTAAAGGTATTCTTTTCCAGATTTGAATTTCTGATGGTGAGCACTGGTTAGGTGTTGTGCCTTTGTGTCTGCATCTCTTCAGTGCACAGCGCAATCTTAATCTGTCTGTGCATTTGCGTCTCTTTAGGGCCCAATCTCCATCTGTAACTTAAGTCACAGTCATTTCTTTGGCTGCCCTTCAGAGTACTGGACATGTGTGGTGCTTAATTCTGCATGAACATTGTACTCATTAATATGTGTTTTTAAGTCAGGACCATCATCACGAGTCACTCGTGATACAAATCATGTTCTTCATCATCACAGTCACAAATGCAGTCACAAATCATGATTCACAACCATTCACATTGCGAATCACATTCATTTTTTTTCTAGTTACTTGGATGTATTGTAAGCCTGTTTTGTAGTATCTCTCCAGGCTTCACCACCCCACCATTGTACTCATTGATACGTGTTTTTAAGTCTGGGAGTTTTAAGCTACAGCTCATCAAGGAAGTACAGCTGTAGGCGGTAAGCATTCAAATTTCTTCATCATCACGGTCAGAAATGCAGTCACAAATTACGATTCACGATCATTCACGTTACGAATCATGTTATTTTTTTTCCTAGTTACTTGGATATATTGTAAGCCTGTTTTATAGAATCTCTCCAGACTTCACCACCCTACCATTGTACTCATTGATACGTGTTTTTAAGTCTGGGAGTTTTAAGCTACAGCTCATCAGGGAAGTATAGCCATAGGCAGTAAGCATTCATGTTTCTTCATCATCACAGTCACAAATGCAGTCACAAATCACAATTCACAATCATTCACATTACGAATCACAACATTAATTTTTTTTAGTTACTTGGAGGATGTATTGTAAGCCTGTTTGTAGTATCTTTCCAGGCTTCACCACCCCACCATTGTACTCATTGATACGTGTTTTTAAGTCTGGGAGTTTTAAGCTACGGCTCATCAGGGCCTGGGGAAGTATAGCCATAGGCATTCACGTTTCTTCATCATTATGGTCACAAATGCAGTCACAAATCATGATTTATGATCATGTCATGAATCACAACATAAATTTTTTTTAATAGTTACTTGGATGTATTGTAAGCCTGCTGGTCACGGTGCTGAACAGGGATGGGATCCACACCTGGGCCTGGGGGAACAGGCACATCCTGCTCCAGAGGACCTGGTGCTGGACTTGGTGGTGGTGGTGGTTCAACTGCCTCAGAGTCAGGACAGGAGGTGGTGCTGGTCCTGCTTCGGGGGGGCACTCACAAGTTTTGAGTGGTCCAACAGGAATGGGTTCCCATGCCCTCCACACATGCACACGGTACAATGCTTACTACTACCATGCTCTCCCAAAGCTGCCCATTCCCAGACATTCCCTCACCCTGGTCCATCTCTCCTACTGAGCTCTCTCAGTCCGAGCAATCACTACTCACACTGTCACACAACACACACACACAGTCACACAAACGCAGACAAACAACTAACTACTTATAAAGGTAAGAAAAATAAAATTTACAGAAAGAACAAATTAAGTAAAAAAAAGTACAAAAAAGACAAAAAAATGTAGCTTTTAAAAAAGCTGTTGGGTCTAATCAAAGTTTAAATCTCCTCCTCGCTCTGATCTAAAAGTATCAGCAGTCACAAAACACACTACTCTCTCTCCATCTGCACAGGAGAAAGTAACAGTATCTGCTTGTATGACTCACTTTCTTCCTGCCTAGCTAAAGAGCATGTGACTTACAGTACTGTAAGCCATGTGATGTGTGGGGGCTGCCAAATCTGAAACACCAAGTGGATCACTTAGAATCCTAATGAGGAATGCGAAGTCCATTAAAAACAATGACTTTGCCTTACTTTGTGTTGCCATTCCGCCTTAACATGAAGTGGTAATGACAAGACAAAGTGAGCACTTTGCATTGCCCACTCCGCATAGTAGAGTTGCAACGCGAAGTGCCCACTTTGTGTTCACTTCGCTGGCGAATTTTAAATTCATTACATCTCTATGCCTGATACAGGCTGCATAAGTAGCACTCCCCTGCTTAGAAACCCCAGTACTTTCGTGGAAACATTTTTTTTTTTTTATAAAGTGGGAGACATATATGTTGTGATTCATGACATGATCGTAAATCGTGATTTGTGACTGCATTTGTGACTGTGATAATGAAGAAATATGAATGCTTACTGCCTACGGCTATACTTCCCTGATGAGCTGTAGCTTAAAACTCCCAGACTTAAAAACACGTATCAATGAGTACAATGGCGGGGTGGTGAAGTCTGGAGAGATACTATAAAACAGACTTACAATACATCCAAGTAACTAGGAAAAAAAATAACGTGATTCGTAACGTGAATGATCATGAATCGTAATTTGTGACTGCATTTCTGACCGTGATGATGAAGAAATGTGAATGCTTACCACTTACGGCTGTACTTCCTTGATGATGAAAAGCATGTGGAATCCCATTTGGTGCACATTTCTGATTATGAATTAACCCCACCTAAATATGATATTTTGCATGCGGACTGTTGTTTGTACCTATTAATGTGATCTGTGATTTTAATTGTACAGTGGATTTTCACAAGTTTATGAGACATTTGAATTACCTAGTATTACTTCATTGTGTAGAGAGAAGAAGGCTTTGGGCCCATTGAGACAGTCTTCCACTCTTAGTGGGTGTGTGGTCCCTTAAAACAAATCAGGTGTTTATCCAGCTTGGTCTTGAATTTGTTAAAAATTGTCAAAATTACTAGGGAATGTGGTGACTTGTTTCACATTCAAGCAGCCCTTACTGTAAAGTAGTTATCCTGCTTTTTAGTGTTTGCCCTTGGAATTCTCAGTTGATTATTGTGTGATCTAAGGTTTGCCTGCCTATTGGAAAAAATAATACCAAACTACCTTGTTAAATCCAAAGTGTTCAATATTTTAAAAAGTAATAAAATATTTCCTCTTTCCCTTCTTTCCTCAAGGCTAAACAGATTCAACTCCGACAGTCTATCTGTATAAGCCATGCCCTTTATTCTAGGTATAAACCTAGTAACCATTTTCTGGATACTCTCTAACAGATTAATATCCCTCCTAAGGTATGGACACCAGAAGGGACACCCATAATCTAAGTGTGGTCTTATGTAAGATCTGTATCATGGAATTAAATAGTTCTCATTCCTGGATATAAAAGATGTTTTGGTTGTATTTATTAATCTGTTAGCAGTCGTTGTTGCCTCCTACAATGATCCAGAGGACTAAACGTGTAATTTATTATTATCACTAAATCACGTTCCTTTTGTACTGATCTTAATAGCATCCCATTCAGAGTATATGTCCTCATTGGGTTGTTTTCCAAGGTGGCGTACAGTACATTTATCCATATTGAACTGCATATTATTAGTTTTAGCCCTTTGCTCAATATACCATAGATCTTTGAAAAGGGATTGATGTTTTTCATATGAGTCCTCTTTAGCACTAACCTTAGTATCATCAGCAAATTTAAATATGTTGCTTTCCAAGTTATTGTGCAAGTCCCCTATAAATATTCCAGATAGACATGGTCCCAATCAATCAATCAATCAATCAATCAAATCTTTATGTATCCAGGCGAACATTATTGAGCAAGCTCATTTGCAAGATGGACCTGATTATATTACAAAAGAGAACCTTGTGGCACACCACTGCTCACTAGTTCCCCCTTTGATAAAAAAAACACTCACTCAGACATGTTGAGTTCTTTGGGTTAGACATGCTTCCACCCACTTGACAAGGTATGAGTTAAATCCCTTATTTTTTTAACTTGTCTATTAGTTCATATTGGGGTACAGTATCAAATGCCTTCCTAAGATCTAAAAAAGATCACATCTACTGGAACACACTTATCAAAGTTGTTACTCACTTTTTCATAAAACGTGATAAGGTTAGTGGTACAAGACCTTCCAGAAGCAAAACTGTGCTGGGCAATGTTGTGTACACCCTTATCAGTAGATTCACTGTCAAGTTTTTAATTGCAAATGAAAGCTGTTGTTATTGTACCGTCCTGCCCCAGCCAAGCCCACCCTCCGGTTAAGCTTTTAATGTATATTGCGGCATTTTTCTCTAGCTGCCACATACATTGTTTTAACTTTTAAAAAGTCACAACCCAGAAGTATGGTGCACATGGGGGGGGGGCTCCATTATTTGTAAAGGTGCGGCGATTCACTGCTTGCTTCAATAGTTTTGTATTTAAGCGAGCAGTGCGTCACCACACCTTTACAGATAATGGAGCCTCCTCTATGCGTACCATACTTCTGGGTTGTGACTTTTTTTTTTAAACTCTCATTCTTTATTTTATGGTAGAGAACATATACCAACAATACATTGACATGACAATTACACAAAAGTACAAAGAACATAAATAATAAACATAAGTTATAAATAGGGAAAAACATAAAGTGCACTTGCATCTTGCATTTCATTATGTTTTACATGTTGCCAAGCTAATACATCGAAAGAGAAAAAAGATGGATGGAACCACTGATATCCCCTAAAAGTAAAAAAACTATTTGGGGATCATGGGGTAAATTCTGTTCGCATTGGTGTGATATATATTACCCATTTTCTCCACATATTCTTAAACACAGCCTGAGATTTATTTAATGTGGCTGTAATTTTCTCCATCTTATAAATGTCCATCATTATCTGGTGCCACTGGTCCATAGTTGGAGGCAAGGGGGACATCCATTTTTTGGTGATAGCTTTTTTGGTGGCTAGAAAAGCCAGATTAACAAATTTCCTTGTAGGAACATCCCATTGAACCTGGGGGTAGTCACCAAACAGGAAAAGGTGAGGGTCTGAATCAATATTTGGGAAGATTATATGCTGAAGGGCTTCATGGAAGCAGACCAAAAAAGGCTGCAGAATCTGACATGACCAAAAGATGTGGCCTGAAGTGGCTGGGGAGAATCCGCATTGCCTCCAACAACTTGCATCCCCCTGCTTGCTGTACTTCTGAGTTACCACAAGTACCTCACCACTACTTTCCAGGCAAATTCTTTCCAGCGTCCAGAGCTGATACCCATATGCATTGTTTTAAGATGCTTTTCCCATATTGGCAAGGGGATTCCAATCCCCATGTCTTTCTCCCAGGCTAATCTAGTTTTATCTAAGGGATGGGATACCAGAGTCTGCAGGCCCTTATATAGGATTGAAATAGTGTGGGGTGGAATGGGCCATCCATCTATTACTTTTATTAAAATCATCAAGAGTTCAGGAAGGGGGAAGTCCCTACACCTCACCTCTTCAAGGGAGCGAAGATAATCCCTAGTTTGAAAGTATCTAAATCTATCAGAATATTGAATGCCATACCTTTGAACTAGGTCTGTAAATGATACTATTATCCCCTGTGGCATAAAATGGTATATCAGGTGTAGACCCTTCTTTTGCCACTTAAGGTATCCCTTATCTAATTTAGCCAGAGTAAAAGAGGCTACATGGGGTAGGGAGAACAAAGTGGGCCTCCAGTTTATGAACTCGGGGAGGGACAGCATCTTGTACTAAGACCTCAAAGTAGAGCATATGAGTGGGTTTTCAATTTCCTCAATTTTTTGGGTAGGGGGAAAAGAAAGAAGAGTCTGAACAACATACCTAACTTCTCTCTCTTGGCTCTCAACTGATTTCCATCTGGCTGTATAATTCTTATCTAACCAGTACAGCAGAATTCTAATTTGAGAAGCTAAATAATATAGCCTAAAGTTAGGAAGAGACATACCCCCCTGTTGCCTGGGGAGCTGTAAAACTGAGAGCTTAATCCTAGGTTTCTGTTTCCCCCAAATATAAATTGATACCTTCCTTTGTAATGATCTAAAGAAAGAATCTGTTAGCTGTATTGGGAGAGTTTGAGTCAAATAAAGAAAGCGAGGAAGGACCACCATCCTAATGGCTTCTACTTTCTGATGTAGAGCTAAAGGGAGGGTGCTCCATTTTTCCAGTTCAGCCTTGGTTTTAAGCAGGACAGATGAGTAATTCAAAGGAAACAGATCCTCACAGGTCATACCATTCCTTACCCCTAGATATTTTATACTTTTTAAATCCCACTTAAAAGGGTACCTATTCTTAAGATCTGCTGAGGGGGTAAACTTTAGGGCCAAGATCTCCGTTTTTGACAAGTTGACCTTATACCCTGCCAGTTCTCCAAATTTGGTCAGTTTATCCCAAAGGGAGGGTAGTGAGACCTCAGGTTCAGTCATATATATCAGTAGATCATCTGCGTATAGCGCAAGTTTATGAGTGCCAGAGGGCAGTCCCACCCCAGACACCCCCACTTTCTGCCTCAGGGCTTGGACCAAAGGTTCAAAATACATAGCAAACAGCAGGGGGGACAGGGGGCAGCCCTGCCTTGTACCGTGGGACAGTGTAATAGGGTGAGAAAATGAGCCATTAATACGGATGAAAGCTCTGGGGTCCGTATACATTGACTTTATTAAGCTGATTACAGAGTCTGGGACACCAAATCTCCCCAGAACCACCCACAGAAAAGGCCATTCGATGCGGTCGAATGCCTTCTCTGCATCCAGAGAGAGCAAAAGAAATGGAAACCCCTCTTTCCTATCATGCTGTACCAGCAGTAATGTTCTTATGTCATCCTGTGTTTGGCGTCCTGGGACAAAACCAGTCTGGTCTAAATCTATTACCTCTGGCAAAAATACTTCAAACCTTTTAGCTATAATAGAGGCAAAAATTTTGTAATCTATGTTAAGAACTGAAATGGGTCTGTACGAGGAGCAAGATGTAATGTCTTTATCAGGTTTTGGTATACTAGAAATGTAAGCATATCTCCAGGTATCTGGGTTAATTCACCTAGTTGAACA
Source organism: Neoceratodus forsteri (assembly GCA_016271365.2). NCBI lineage: Eukaryota > Metazoa > Chordata > Ceratodontiformes > Ceratodontidae > Neoceratodus > Neoceratodus forsteri. The sequence goes on along the minus strand of JADMNL010000023.1, from coordinate 262,556,666 downwards.
CTTCTACAGGCCTCCAGCAAAACCAGAGATAATTTCTTTCTGAATACCTTATAGAAATCACCTGTGTAACTATCCGGTCCTGGGCTCTTAAAAGTTTTAAGAGCTGAAATAGCTCGAGCGAGTTCTACCAGGGAAATTGGTCTCTCCAATATCTGATTTTGTTCATCAGATAATCTAGGGAGCCTTAGACCCTGTAAGAAGGCCTCCATCCCCCGAGCCCCCTCAGCCCCCTCCGTTCTGTATAAGGCACTGTAAAAGGTCTGAAAAGCCTGTTCTATCTTCCTGGGAAGGGTAACCATTTTTTTGGAAGTTGGATCTCTGATCTGAGTAATATTAGACCGGGTCTTGTGCTGCCTAAGTCTATGGGCTAGTAATCGAGTGGATCTGGGCCCCCCTTCATAGTATTTCTGCCGGATAAGCTGTAAGGCCAGCTCAGTGTGAATGTCCAGTATCCCTTGGATCTGATCTCTGGTGGCCTGTAATAGTGGGAATGCCCCCTCATCTCCAGCTGCATGCTGAGCCTGCAGATCCCTGAGTTGCCTATGGAGTTTATCTAGGCGCACTTGTTGTTTCTTTTTATAAAAGGCTGCATATTTTATTATCTCGCCTCTAAGAACTACTTTCAGGGTGTCCCAGAGTATTCCCCTCCTTATCCCCTGCTTATCATTGTCTGCTAGAATTTGTTTAATCTTATGTTGAACCATTTCCTTAAAATCTTTTAAGTTCAACAAAAAATTATTGAACTGCCACAGGGTATTAGTTTTCTCCTTTTCCCATGACATAGTGAGGGTCAGGAGAGAGTGATCAGATAATACCATAGGTGTCTGAGTACAGTTTTGCACCCTGTATAGGTGTTCTTTCGCTACGTGCATGTAATCAATCCTGGTATAGATTTTATGGGGGGCCGAGAAGTGTGTGTACTCCCTTTTGTTCGGGTAGAGATATCTCCAGAAATCCACCCATTGTGCATCAGAGAGACAGGCCTGCATCACCCGCAGTGCTGGCGATTTCTTGGGGGGATTCATGTTGGAAGTATCCAGGTGTGAGGTGGTTAAATTATGATCACCTCTGATTATTAGGACCCCTTTGTGAATTTCCATAATCCTCTGAAATAACAACTTCCTTACATCGGACTCCTCCCCAGGGGGAATATAGATCGAGGCCAGCGTAATAGCCTGTCCCTCCAGATGACCCACAACTAATGCCAGCCTGCCCTCTGGGTCTGTATAGGAGTCAGACAATTGAAAGGGTACATTTTTAGGAATAAGAACCACTGTCCATCTTCTCTTCCCTTTCCTGAAGGCCAAACCCACTATTGTAGAGAACCCAAATCTAGAAAGTTTTTGGTACTCTTGTTTACTCAAATGGGTTTCCTGCAGAAGAAGGAACGAAGGTTTCAATTTTTTCAGAGAACTGATCACTCTATAATGTTTTAATGGGTTATTCAACCCATTAACATTGTGAGAGCAAATTCTAATTATAGGCTGTTTAGCCATCCGGGATATTTTTAATATTCGGAACTGAACTGTGCCCAGAAATACGGGAAACTGTAAGGGAAACCCCTTCCCAGAATCTGGGTGTCAAAACTTCAAGAAGTTCCTTCTCCATCCACGTCAAGAAACTCTGAATTTCCCCATACATTTGACCCATCTAATCCAACTTAACATTCTCTAGTTGGCAGCTAAAAACTAAGTTGTGCACATTTCCCAACATAACAACATACTTAAGCATAACATATTTTAACCTTTCAAACTTATATACAGCAGTACTTCCAGAGGAAGAGGGTATAGAAACTATCCCTCTAAGACAAGGCTTCGCGGACCTTAAAAAGGACCCGAAACCTGGGGGAGGAATTGTGACCGTATATTTGGTCAGGCCTCCCCGACCCCTATCGAGTTCGAGTAAAAGTAACATCAACCACATAAGGGGAGTAGTCCAGCTAAACCGCATGGCTACCTTCCCTTAAAAAAGCCCCAATTGGGCTATGGAAAAATAGCTGCGAGGGGGGTACAGTAAAGCACCTCAACACCACCTCAGCACATCCCGCCTCTGATCTCTCATATAATTATGCTTAGGGGAGTTCAGTAAACTTAAACCTGTGAGTGAAAAACAACAAAGGTCCTTTTATGCCCTACAGCCCATAACATATCCCCAGTAAACTCAAAAAATGACATCAGGATAGGGGCTGCGCATAATATTTCAGTCTGAACAGAGAATAAGACCCTACTGGGTCATTGTATCAGTGTCCTGTTATACATTACAGGTATTCCAAAGCAGGAGATGCAAACAGACGGCCATTTGAATCCTCCGATTCTCAGTTCAAGTATTTAAGTTCCGGTCTTCATGATCTACCTCCTTAGGGTCTGTCTGAGATCTTGCAACAAACTTCTTGATGTCCTGAAGTGAACAGAATCCTCTGCCTGCGCCTGCACGTTTGCTCGAATTGCTCTGCCAATGCAATCTAGGGGGATGCTTTTCTTGAGACACTGGACCAGTCGACTGGAAACACCATCCCGTCTTCTTTAGTTCCGGCTGAATTTCATCTGCGCTTGCATTAACTTTAATGCCAGAGTCCCAGCAGACCCGTAGTTTAGCAGGATAAGGGGTTTGGAAGCGAATTCCCTTCTCCCTCAAGAGTCTCAGAATTGGAGTGTAAGCAATTCTTTTTTTTCATGATTTCAGGGGGGTAATCGTTGTCAAACAACAGCCGAGCTGAGTTGTAAGTTACCTTTCATTTAGCCCACGCTGTTCGGAGAAGCAGTTCTTTGTCTCTGTAGCTAGACAGTTTTAAAACTATCGAGCGTAGTCTAGCTGTTGGATCCGTCGGTTTCCTCACCAAGGCTCTATGCGCCTTCTCAATTTTAAATTGGAATGATGGGGGGAGATCTAATACATCTCAGAGCAGGTCAGTCAGATAGTCTTCCATCTTGCCAGTTTCGGACCCCTCTGGTAAACCGTAGATATGGAGCTTATCCCTCCTGGAGCGGGCCTCTAGATCCACCAGCTTATCTTGAATGATTTCATGTTGGTCTATTAAGTAATCTACCACCTGATGTAAACAGGTAGTCTCCTCAGCAATCTCCACCGAGGTCTTCTCTGAGCGCTCTAATCTTTCCTCCACCTCAGTCAGTCGGATCTGCAGAACTGAGAACTCTTTTTTATTTTCTGCACGAAATGCCCGTATTTCAGCTAGGAGCATTTCATACCTAGACCTGGAGAGCCGCTCACTTTCTCTGTCTGTATCGGGATCCAAATCCCCAGCCATACTGCTAGCTGGCGATATGCTGCGACTAGAAGCAAGCCGTCTCCCGCATCCACCGCCATCCACCCGTTCTTTATGTCTCCCCAGGCGCAGTTTCACTTTGTCTTTACTCCCAGACATAATTTGTTGAGATTATATGCTTTTTTAAAGGCAATAAAGTTAAATCTGGGAGTTTTCTCTAGCGGGATGTGTCAGAGCCCCTCTCCTATGCAGCCATTCGGTATGGTGACATCACCGGAAGTGGGTTGTGACTTTTTAAAAGTTAAAATAATGCATGCTGTGGCACAAGAAAAATGCTGCAACATACATTAAAAGCTTAACTGGAGGGTAAGCTTGGCTGGGGCAGGATGGCACAATAATGACAGCTTTCCTTTAATAATTATTCCATTAATTTGCAAGGGACCAAAGTGATGCTTATAGGTCTATAATTTCCCACTAGGTATTTGCTACCTTTTTTGTGTATTGTTGTTATAATAGCTTTTTCCCAGTCTGTCAGGACCTCCCTTTGTTCATATGACTTACTGAACAGTAATTTGAATGGTAGACTCAGTGCTGAAGCTGCAAGTTTCGTAATGAATTTGGGGTAAATACTGTCGGGGCCTGGTGATGAGTTAGGTTTAATTGCATTCAAGGCTGAAAAAACATTCTCAACTGAAAAAAACAGGGAACCCATGTGAGGAGGGCAAGCCAGATACTTTACTGTTTACTGAATCTTAAAGTTTTTTTTATAGTGGTCATTCCACTACTCAGAGAGAAACATCTTTTGACAATTTTGGTGATTCTAGTACCTCTACCTTTACACAGTTGGATGCCCCTAACAATATTGGAGGTGTCTCTTTTCCAGGCCATGACCAGCTCAAGAAGAAATCAATGTTGTTTTTTTGCCACCTTAGAATGCTACAGTTGCTACTTATAAAAAAGCACATGAATTAGACATTGCTGCAATGATGAAGAATATTGCGAGACCCAGATTCAACAATTACTCAAAGGGTGAAAGAGCTGCTATAAAGAGTTGACAAGAGAACAGCATGATAGTCACAAAACCCACAAAGGGTGAGTCGATTGTTGTGCTGGACAAACTTAAGCATCATGCTGAATTTCTTAATCAATTGCCTGATAGCAGATATTATGAGTGTTTAAATTATGGCACCACTTTTAACTGTAAGAAAAAAGTTGAGTCTGTTCTATATAATGCTTTAATGAATTGTATTATTTCTGAGCAGAGTTTTAATTTCCTTACTGTGGAAACTCACATCTGACTGGTCTTGTATGGGATAGCAAAAATTCACAAACTTGTGTGGCATGCCCCTTGCTGTCCTATTGTTGCATGGATATGCTCCCTGATGAAACCTCTAGTTCAGTTTGTGACTACTTATATTCATCCCTAGGCAACTTCAGGATGATCCTATATTTGAGACACCATTCAGGTTTTGAAAATCTTGAATGTGAGTCATGTTAATGATGAATGGTTTTTGGTTACATTTGATATCCAATCACTGATAAGTGCACAGCACAGTGGCTCAAAGTTGTTAAATGTGTGAAGCACACATTAAGCATGGGGCTTAATGTGAAGCTACTGCCCCTTTAAGAGCAAGTAGAACCTGCATGTAGCTAATTGTTGTACTGCCTGACAGTGCCATGTATGCCTGTCAGTCAGAGAATTTGCCAGTCTGGGGCTTGTCCTCAAGAGAAGAACATCTGCAGCACAGAATAAACCTGCCTTATTATTATTTTATACATCCATCTAGTTATTCGCATGGTCCAGATGGAGTCCTCACCAGCAGCAACTGAAGGGTCTGGCAGACCACAGAGAAGGTAAGGGGCTCTTTTAGTGGCAGACCAAATAACTAAAATGCCACACATGGTGAAGAATGGGGCCCTTCTTCTATCCAGACCCCCATCTTGCTTGCCTGTGTCGCTGGTTACCCTAAATCATCTACCCCAGTATGCCTGAACAGTCTGAATGTTAATTGTACAATAGCCCTGGCTGCAGAGAGGAAAAATGAACAGTTTCCTGCCTGACAGTAGCTCTCCTGCAACCCAGAGGCTGTATAATGACAGTGTGGTGCATTGGTACACCAGTTCATAAATGCAATGAATTCAGTTATTCAAGTCAGAGGACCATCAAGCTGAAAACTGCACCCCAACCCCCCAGCAGCATTCACCTCATGGTAGCCAGCCTGCATGGATCTCCCTGCCTGCCACAAACAATTTAAACTGCTCCGGACATTTTTGTCTCACAACTTCAGCCCCACTGAGTCTCTCAGGCTTCTAAATTTGACTCTGCTCTCCCGAACTACTACAAGAAGCAGCACAGTCATAGTTAGGCTCCCACTGCTGATACTCGCTCCTGCTGCAGCCATGCTTAGCCACCAATACTGTCTCAAGGCTGTCCAGCTCTGGTCCCCTAAGTGGCTGAGCTCCGATCCCCAAAACACCACTGCTGAAAATAAATGAACAAAAAAAAAAACCCAAAGAAAATGGAGCTCTAAGAAAGAGAGACAAGCAGGGAAAACACAGGACTGCAGCTCTGCATGCTGCTTCACATCCACTCTGCCTCCTCACACCTGCGGCTTCCTATTGCTACTGCCACTACAACAGAGCCTCCAGACCCACATCAAGCCCCCCCCAGCTGCCTTTTCTCTCACCTGTGGATCTTCCACAGACTGGCCTTCTCTCTCCTGACCACGGCTACACAATGCCGCATCAGCAGCCAGCCCGCTCTGAACTCTCTCAAAGCCACAAGGAACCACAGCTCACCTGAGACCACATGAACTACTGCAGTCCTTATCTCTCACCCCAGCCACATGGACCACCTCACGGCTGCCCAACCTTTCAACAGCAACCATGACTTCCACCTCACCTTACAGCTGCACGGAACTCCTCCAGACCAGGAGCACCATTCCTCTCATTTTCCCCAGCAGCCTACAGAGCCTTCCTGCAGGCCCTCTACCCTTCTCGCAATTGTGGATTCTCTCTGCCCTCCCCTTCAGCCACACAGACAGAACAGCGATTTCCCTCAGGCTCCTCCTCTGCAAAAATGAGCCATCGGCTCCACACTTGGCCCTCCAGCTTGCTCCACTCTGCAGCGCCACACAAACCGTGGCTCACTTGAGATCCCCAAACTGCTGCAGCCCTCTAGCATGGCTCCGCTACTTGCTCTTCCCTCTCCAGGCTGACACACAGCAGCATGGAGCACTCCTCTGCCTAGCTCAGCCATGCTCAGAACTGGCCACAACAACAACAACAACAAAAATAAATAAATTGAGAGTAGGAAAACAAAAAACAAAGCCACCACTCATCAACGCTGCAGAAAGGGGGGACAAACCAAGCAAAGCAAAGTGCTCCCTGAAATTCAGCAAGGCATAGTATACCTATTGGGGGCATGACAAGAAAATAAAACAGAGGAGCCAAAGAGATAAATCATCTGCGCACAATAAACAAAACGTGGCCAGGGACACAAAAGGCAACTAAATACTAAAGACCAAAAGGAGAGAGAGAGAGAGAGAGAGAGAGAGAGACAACACGATCTGGAGGCAGAATAAGTATAGTACAAGCTTGAGAGACCCACTACATAAAAATAAAATGAAAGCACCAGCTTCCTAACCAAAATGGAGTGCAATCACATTAAACAGAAATTCCCCCAGAAATTGTGCACTCACCCAAAAGACAGAAAACTCCCACCATTTTCATTGAGGAAGAAGGAAAGCAGGGCGGCAATCACCATTTTAGCCATTGCAGAGCAGCTAGGCAGCCTCATGGCAAGGATCCTCCATCTTGTGCAGAGCAAAACAACAAGACAGGAAGTGAACCTTGACCCTCCCTGCTGGTGGCCATCTTGCTACAGTCAGGCAGTCAAAACCCACAGGAACTGCATGTCACAGTTCGGTGGCCATCTTGTGAAGGGCACAAATTGATCTCACTCCATTGAAATCAATGGGAGTCCTATAGAAATGAATGGACACTGCAACAAATAGCAGATTTTTGCAACAAAACCTTTATTTAAATAACAAGCAACACTGAATTGAGTGGGAATTCTTTATTAAGATGTCAATTGATGAAGTTTGCTACAAAAATGTGCACTTTTATCTACAAAAATAATTTTTGCTTGGCACTTCCCCAGTACTAATAAGGGGAGATTCTCAATTAGTAACACGTGCATATTTATCAGATCTGAATAAGGAAATATGGATTGCTAGAAAATTTGACTGTGTAAATGTGGAGTGAAAATTAATCCCACATGTGCAACCTGTTAAATGTTTTGAATCTGCATCCATTCCTGATAAGTTAACTCTTCCACCAACCCTTACAAAAATAATAACTCCTAGGAAACAACAAACTAATACAGCAGTAACTGATTCCCAAAATTTGGCTGAAGTTATGACTGAATTGGGCTCCTGAATTTATGGTCTTATAAATTTAACAAGAACAGAGGAAAAGGATTGGGATAACAAGAACTGAACCAACAAATAATCTTAAACAACACTTGATCTGAGGGAACTCTCTTTTCCCAGATTTAGCTGGGAATCTCTCCTTGATAAAGTCATGAGAAAGAGGTAAAACAGAGAATCAATAAGTAATCAAATTAATCTAATTTTAGATGTGTCAGGGACTACCCTTGTGGCTACAGTTCTGTCAAAGGATATGCTAGACTATATAGCAAACCCATATAATGCAAATATCATGACCCTGGAAATGCTTTGGATTCACAAGGAGGAAATCCTAGGTACATGAGCAAAGTTAACGAAGAATCAAAGTATGGTAAAAAGACTATTTGAGGAAAATTTGTCACAAAATGACTCAATTGATAAAAATGGTTCTTTTGTTAGTAAGAAGCAGATTATTTATAGAAAAAATGCCCTGGACTTCTTTGAGGCCATTAAAGAATGATACCAGCTTCCCCCAACCATTTCTGGTGATATCTACAAATATGAAATGCCACCAAACACTTGCCCATCCCATCTTCTAGTTCAGAAACAACCTCAAGAACATCTCCAGTTCTAAAGTGGATGAAACTCCACAAAGATTGAGCCAGGAGGATCTATGGAGCCCTAAGGGATGTTCTTTCTGACCCTAATTTCGTGGCTTAAGCCCAATGGGAGGTAGAATTGGGTATAACTATCTTTGACTCATAATGGGCCAACTGCTGGACAAAAATTCACCAATCTTGTTGAGATGGCAGAACTTGGTTGATTATGAATAACATGATGTTGAGGTGGTATCACACTCCAGCCAAACCTAAGTAGCTGGCCTCCTCACTAAGGACACCTGTTGGAGATGTAGCCAAGAGGATGCCCATCTATATCACATTAATGGACATGCCCAGTGATAAGTCCTTTCTGGGATGCTGTCCTCAAAATGAGCCAGCAAGTAGTGCCAAATTTGGCCTGTGACACTCCCCTTCTTCTTCTAGGCTGCATGCCAGATGAGTTTCCCAAGCATGACCCTGGAACACAATGGTCAATGTTGGTGGGGGGGGGGATTTGGCCAAAATACTTCTGATGAGATGGCGCACTGCCCAATGCCCATCCTTCTAAGAATTGCTGTTATCTTTGGGACAGGTGGCTACCTATGACAGGATGTTTAGCTTTGCTGGGAGTTCTCTTAGTAGATACTTTCGATGCTGGCAACCTTTTCTAGACTCTGAATACTGTCACAATAAGCCATGAAGTATCCCCCCCCCATGCTCCAATTCTTGGTATCTTCCAGATAGGGAACCACCAGCTTTGATATGGGAAAACAGAGCCTATTTAAATCAGTTAGGTTTCCAAGTTGAAAAATCAGATTTAATGCAATGTAATAATTATTTAGGCTCACTAATCAATGTTGACAATGAACTAAGATTGGGAAAAATAGAATGATCACTCAGAAGGAGACAACAACTATAAATTATCTAAAGCAAGCAAATTATTTAAATTTAAAAATTATTACCTTATTTGGATATGCTGTCCAATCAAGGGACCAAAAGAGAAAACTGAAAAATCACTACTGAACTTCTTTTCTTGACTATGGCAAGTACCAGTGACACGAGATGCAACATACTGGATACAAACTGTGCACAAATCAGCATATGTTTGGGGGATAGAAGACTGGCTGTCCAGATACTTGAAAAGGTGGAAACCTTTGATCAAATAGGCTTATACCTAATAGAACCAGATGAAATGTTTCAATTTCACAAACAGATGCAGCTAACATGCGAGACTGAACAAATTTATCCTGCAAAGGATGAAGCACCGATTCCAAGTTACCTTTTGACAAATAATAGAAACATAGAACATAGAAACGTAGACTTTGACGGCAGATAAGGACCGCTTGGCCAACCTAGTCTGCCCATTTCCCTTCCTAGAGGATAAGCTGCAGATCCTATTTAACCAACAGCCTATTTCTTCCTACCCCCACAAAACTTGCCTTGTGTCTGTCCCATGCATTCTTGAATTCTTCCACAGTTTTAGACCCCACAACCTCCTTAGGAAAGCTGTTTCATGCATTCACCACCCTCTCTGTGAAAAAATGCTTACTCACATTGCCCCTGAGCCGTCCCGCCCTCTATCTTCAAATTGTGTCCCCTTGTTCTTGCACATCTCTTTTTCCGAAAGATACTACCCTCTTGGACTTTGCTGATTCCACTGAGGTACTTAAACATTTCTATCATGTCCTCCTTCTCCCTCCTTTCCTCAAGGGTATACATATTAAGCTCCTTTAGTCTCTCCTCATATGGCTTATCTTGCAGACCCTGCACCATTTTAGTTGCCCTCCTCTGAACTGCCTTCATCCTGTCTATGTCCTTGCAGAGATGGGGTCTCCAGAACTGGATGCAGTACTCCAGATGGGGTCTCACTAACTGTCTGTACAGGGGGATAACAACTTCCTGTTTTCTGCTGGTGATACCGCTCCCTATACATCCCAGTATCCCCCCAGTCCTCTCTACCACCTTCTCACATTGCTTGCCAACCTTAAGGTCATCTGATATGATTACCCCCAGGTCCCTTTCCATTTTTTTGTTGTTACTACCCCCCATTGTGTAATCTTCCCTGGGTTTTGTTCCCAGGTGCATTATTTCACACTTCTTTGCATTGAATCCAAGCTGCCATACTTCTGACCATTCCTCCAACCTTGCCAAGTCCCTTCTCATCCTTTCCACGCCTCCTTGTGTATCAACCCTGTTGCAGATCTTTGTGTCATCTGTAAAGAGGCATACTTTTCCTTCCAGTCCCTCAGCAATGTCACTTATAAAGACATTAAAAAGGACTGGACCCAGTAGTGAACCCTGCGGTACCCCACTAGTAACCTTTCTTTCTTCAGAGTGGACTCCATTTACAATTACTTTCTGTGTCCTGCTGTCCAGCCAATGTTTAACCCAAGCTACCACCCTGGGACCCACTCCCAGGCTGGTTGATTTGACTATTAATCTTTTGTGTGGGACTGTGTCAAATGCCTTGCTAAAGTCTAGGTAGGCCATGTCCACAGCCCCTCCCTGGTCTACTACTTTGGTCACCCAGTCAAAGAAATCAATTAGATTCATCTGACATGACCTTCCAGCTGTGAACCCATGTTGCCTTGGGTCTTGTGCCTACTGGCCTCTAGATACTCAACAGTTCTTTCCTTCAGAAGTGATTCCATCACTTTCCCTACTACAGAGATCAAACTGACGGGTTTGTAGTTTCCTGCCTCTGTCTTGGTCCCACTTTTGTGAAGGGGAATCACATCTGCCTTTCTCTAGTCCTCAGGTACTACACCATCCTCCCATGATTTGTTAAAAAGGGTAGTCAGTGGTGTCACTAGTTCTCTGCTTAATTCTTTTAGAATTCTGGGGTGAATTCCATCTGGCCCCATTGCTTTGTCCACCTTTAGTTTTAGGAGTTCTTTCAGAACCCTTTCTTCCGTGAAAGGACTTGGATCGACCCCCCTATCCAGTGTGCTTCTGTTAATTGGATTAGGCACATCCCCCACCTCCTCTTTTGTAAATACTGAACAGAAGTATTCATTCAGTATCCCTGCTTTTTCACTGTCCCTCTCTGCCCACCCACTGTCCATTCTATTCAGCCTCACTATCCCTCCCTTTGTCTTTCTATGCTCCCTGATATACCTATAAAAGGTTTTATCCCCCTTCCTAACTGAGTTGGCTATCTTTTCCTCAGTTTGGGCCTTTGCTATTCTGACTACCCTCCCTGCTTCCTTCTGCCTTTACTGGTACAGTTCTCTGTCCTGGCTTTTTCTTTCATTTTGATTTGTTTATTTGCTTCACACAAAGGCTTGTTGCCTCTGTGATGGCAGTTTTGATATTTCCCCATTGTTGCTCCACCCCTCCTTCTAGCCTGTTTGCTAGTGCTTTTCTAAGACACTCTCCCATCTTGCCAAAGTCAGCCCTCCTGAAGTCCAGAACCCTCACTTTTGTATGGTTTGACTCTGTAGCTGAGTCACGAACCACACTTTTTGTTGGTCGCTTGTTCCCAAATGGCTACCCACTTCTAGATCTGAACTCCTCTCACTGTCCTCATTTAAGAGTATGAGGTCTAAGATTGCTCCCTCATGAGTAGGTTCCAAAACTAGCTGTCTGAGGCATGCCACCTGAAGGACATCAAGAATGGCCCTGCTTTTGGATGTGGCTGCAGCAAAGGTGCTCCAGTTGACATCCGGCATATTAAGGTCCCCCATCAATAGTATCTCCCCTTTCTCTGCCATCTTAAGTATGCCTTCTATCATATCCTTGTCCATTCACTGCCCCTGACATGGGGGTCTGTATACAACCCCTGTGTGGATTGTGGTGCCATTTCCAGTCTCTTAGGTGACCCACAATGCCTCATCTCCTCCCTGTTTACTTTTTTGTTCAGTTGCTTTTATCCCTTCCCTTATATAGAGAGCTACTCCACCCACTCTTCTCCCCTCCCTGTCTCTCCTGTAGGTTGTATACCCTGGTATGTTAACATCCCAGACATGGTTCTCTGTGTACCATTTTTCTGTGACTGCTACAATATCCAGGCATCCCTCTTCCATCAAGGCCACCAGTTCAGAGAGCTTGTTGCCCAGACTAGGAGCATTGGTACTCATTACCCTCCATTTCTTTATGACCTTACCCCTTTTTGCCCCATCCCTGTCCTTATTGCATTTGTCACTTTCTCCATTTACCCCAGCGCTTCTCCCTATCAACATCTCTATGTTGGTGCCTACCTCACTTAGTACCCTGATTTTGGAGGGGAGCTAGGATTTCCCTTCTCCTCTCCAGTGCCTCCCCCCTTGGCTAGTTTAAATGCTTGCCAATGAAGCATTTAAACCTATCACCTAGGATTCTGGTTCCCCTCCTGGACAGATGCAGCCATTACACCAGTATAGGCCTGCATCCCTCCAGGTGGACCCCCAGTCACCAATGAAGCCAAATTGCTGAGTTTTGCACCAGTTTTTCAACCACTGATTGAATCCCATGGTGTTGAGCACCCTAGCCTCACCCATGCCATAGACAGGCAGCACATCCGAGAAAGTTGCCATGCATGCTATTTGTCTAAGGCCCCTCCCCACAAATGCTTCTTGCACTGCTTTGATCCCTTTCTTAGCCAGGACATTTGTCCCTAGGTGGACAATGACATCCAGCTCCCTTCCCCTGTGCAGATGCTCCTGCGATCCTGAGGATTTTCTCCCTGTCCCTCCAAGTCACGGCACCAGGCAGGCACCTTACCTCCTTCTCCCCTTCCTCCCTCAGTTCTACCTTCCTAACAATGAAGTCCCCCACCAGGAGTTGTTTCCTTCCCCTGTGGGGTCCCATGCCACCTTCCTCTGGGTCTCCTTTGTGGAGGTTCCCAGCATCCTCCTTGGTCTCTACTGTGGGTTCCTCCATAGAGGAACCACACTTTTCCAGAACAGTATAGAAATTGTGGAGAGGTACAACTGGAGGGATGCACCTCTGTTCCACCACCCTCACCCTCCCTGAGCCAACTGTGGTCCAACTGCTCCTCTTTCTTGGCAACGTCTGAGGCAACAGCAGTGACCCTGGTGGTCCCTGAGTGGGAGAGGAGGTCCCCCAAATCCTGACCAACTCAGCCTGGAGATGAGCAACTGCCTTCCTCAGCCCAGAGAGGTGCCTGCAGATGGGAAAACACCGCATCCTCCAGAACGTCTCCTGGAAGACTACTGCACCACAGCCACTGCACTGCACCACTCCCATCATTTCTTATTTCTAGCCCCCTAATTGTTGTTTGGAATAGTTACTCTTTCCTCTGTTTGTTTATTTCTTTTTTTTTCTGTCCCTACTTACGTACTGTCTTTGTGCCCTTTTAGCTCCTGATCTTTCTGTTCTGAGAAAAGAAGTTCCTATATTTCTCAGTAGTCTCCTTACTTGCTCAGAGTCAGACCTCCAGCAGCTAGGGGGAATGGAGAGCTACTCTTGCCCTTTTAGGATGGTGAGTCTTTGGTGGCTCTGTGATCACTCACTTTCTGCTCCTAAACAGGAAGTTCCTATCATCAGTTAAATCTTGTGCCTATAAAAGTAGAACTGCCTTTGGGTGGGGGGAGTGGAGGGAAGGGAAGGAGGGCAATATAGTCCCAGTAGATAAGTTTAGTTACACCAGCAGCTCCTTCCTCCTGGTGCTCTGCTTGTTCTTGGGCAGAAGCTATCTAGGGCAATGTTTAAATCTGGTTTTAACCTGGCTCCTTCTAGCTAGGCCACTCCCCCTACTTTGAAAATCTTTCTACACTTAGTTAATTTCACAGATAATTCCCTTCAGCCTCCTGTGACAAGCACCTAGATAATTACACAGATAACAGGTAACAATTCAGTTCAACTAACTCTGACAAACACACTAACTTTTTTTTTACCCTAAATTGAAGGTCCCAGTATAAGAGTTATAGTTCTTAGTCCCAGTAGATAAGTTTAGTTATACCAGCAGCTCCTTCCTCCTGGTGCTCTGCTTGTTCTCTGGCAGAAGCAATCTAGGGCAGTGTTTAAATGTGGTTTTAACCTGGCTCCTTCTAGCTAAGCCACTCCCCCTACTTTGCAAATCTTTCTACACTTAGTTAATTTCACAGATAACTCCCTTCAGCCACCTGTGACAAGCACCTAGATAACTACACAGATAACAGGTAACAATTCACTTCAACTAACTCTGACAAACACACTAACTTTTTTTTTACCCTAAATTGAAGATCGCAGTACAAGAGTTCTAGTTCTTAGTCCCAGCAGATAAGTTTAGTTATACCTGCAGCTCCTTCCTCCTGGTGCTCGGTTTGTTCTATATGAGACATATAAATTTATTCGATGTTTCATACTTTTGCAAGAATTATGGTGGACTGATTGTCCTCCCAAATTACCTGGCTATGAAACATTCATTAATGGAGTTAAGAGAATCTTGACAAAAGGAAGATGTGGGGTTGCTAACAGCTGTGAAACTTCAAAAATATATCAAGACTATAAAAATAGAAATAGATAATGATAATATATGGCAATTAGCCGGGGGTTGTTTCCTGCTATGCAGAAAGTTCTATTGGCACCTTTATAAACACAGCAAACACTTTTTTTCCATAAATCAGAAGCTGTTTTATTCCTAACTTCTGTGCAGTACATAATGTCCTTTATTACCACTATCTGTGTGTTAACAGCATTTGAACAGAAACATATTCAGAGTGGGTTATTTACCCTTTACAGGTTTTTACCTTTAAGGACAATGTCCTGTTTTCTAGTGTCCTTAAATATGGCAAAGTTCCTTCATATGGTCAATTCAATATTTATGACTCATTTGTCTAATCCAATATGCCTTTACTTGTTTTTCTCAAGTTTAGCACTCACAAATGCTAGTAGCATGTAGCCTACCAAGTCCCTATTCAGGGAATCTTTCAGGCTGCCATTCTCTTCCTCACCTCTCATTCAGGTGAGCTGTGCTACGACGTGCTGATGTTTTGGAGCTGTTATCATTCCATCCTCACAGCTGGCAATTCTCCATTCAGAAGGTCTTTTGAACAGTGTAGTCACCATGGTTACTAGATACATTCATGTGGAATTTATAGGTGACCTTCTCACTTGCTCACTAACCTCCTACTGAGATATGCTACTGACTGTGCTAAAATCACTTTTACTCTCCAGGCTCTTCTTTATACAGTTTAATACATATATATGTGCTGATGGGGCAACCCCTATTCTTATACTGTGTTATATATTAATAATTCAGAATCTTGGCAAATGAAAATCTTTACATATATTATGATTCACCAAATCTCAAGTTTACTAAAATAACTAAAAGAACTAATTAATGGAAGAACACATGGCAATAAAGGAGGTTCATATACATTTAATACACATATTGGTTCATCCTCGATAGACCTATGCTTGATTAATGTGAATGCAGTTGGCCAAGTGGCAAATGTAAGGGTGGACCAGTGTACAGAATCACCTCATTTTCTATTAAATATACAAATAAATTACACAAAACCAGAAATATAAAAAAAAATTTGATGGTACAGTATATTACAAAAAATTGAATGCAAAAAGGATAAAATGAGCAACTGAAAATATGGAGAAAGTGGAACAAGCATTAATCATTCATTTCCAAATTACACTGAACTTCAAATAGTAGAACAGGAAGTTCCTAATATTTATCCAATTAGATTTTGGGAATATTTACTCTAATTTACTTGGCATGTTGCATAGGCACAAGGAACATCTTTCCTTCCCTATTAGGAAGGAAATAGTCACCAAGCTTATCCTCCCCTCCTTTGACTATGCCAATGTGGTATACAGTTCAGCACCTATATCCTCCCTCGCTAAGCCTGATCCATTATTTAATGCCTTCTGTCATTTCACTACTATTCTCCCATACCATAGACATCATTGCCTCCTTTACCACACTGTTTCTCTTCCACCACTCACTAATTGTTGTCTTGCACACTGTGCATCCTTCATTGCCAAGTTCTGGTTCAATATCCTTCCCTCCTACCTCTCCTCCCTTTTAGCCCCAGCCCCTTGCACTGGCTATGCACTGCATTCCCGTGACCAGCACTCCTTCACCTTAACCACTCTGCATTCTTTGGGCAACAAGCTTTTGCCTACTGGCTCTCTGCCTTTGGAACACACTACACCTTGCTGTACATAGTCTGCCAACTGCGGTGTCCATCAAAAAGTACTTCAGGTGCCTTCCCTCCCCCTGTCTCTGCAACCTCCCCCCAATTATAAGTCCCCCCTGCCTGACTTCTCCCTGCCTCTTACCCACTCATCTTCCACATTCCCAAAACATATTGTTCTTGTCCTTGCACCAACTCTTGCTCTTATTTTTGTGTTCTATACAGATTTACTGTGATTTCTTCATCAACTAACTGGTCTCCTAAAGCTTTACCTAGATTGTTTATGTATTATGCTACACTTCCGAATCCTCTGTACTACTTTTCCTGCTCCTGCTGTATTGTTTACCATATTTTATATTTTTCTTTTTATTATTGCCTTTTATGATTTTTACCTTGTACCAATGTAATTTATGTGTTTTTTCTTGCAATGTATTGTAAACCTGTCCTTGCCCCTTGCCACAGGTTACATCTGAAATCAAGCCTAAGCTCAGTGTGCCTTTCCCAGTTACCAATTTTTAAATAAATAAATAAATTACAGCATCTTTGTTGTATAACTATACTGCTGTTAATATAGAGATGAAGAAGGACACTTGGTTTAACATGAAATGCAAAATAGCAGAGAGGAACTTAAATTATTGAGAGAAGTCAAAATCAATAAGACATGTATAAATCATAGATTATTAAAGAAAGGAAATGTTATAACAGTATAGCAGAAAGAATAAAGTTTAAAAATACTTTGTGGTCAGAATTACATGTGACAGTAATAGAGGAAAGAAACAAGGAATTTTGGCTACCATCACCTAGAATCCTTTGTTTCTTTTCTCTAATACATAAGACAATAATAGGGAGAAGAAACAAGGAATTTTGGGTGATGGTAGCCAAAGGCTTCAATTTTTACTCTGCCTCTCTCAGTGTGTTTACATAACCAGAAATGTGAATGACACGTTTAACCAAAGTCTGCTATGATCCTGGAGAAGAACAGAGGTTGGATATTACAACAAAATTAAGACAAGAAACAAACACATTATATAAATTCAACCCAATGTATATCAGTAAAAAAAATACACAGGAAGCAGTCTTGCAGTTAAAATTAAATAAAGTTCCTGCATCTGATAAGATAGTTAGGAATATCTGTAAGCATTTTGTTGACAGGTGAAACCCATTACTGTATCATCTTTATAATTACATGATTCAATTTCAAAAATACCTTCTTAATGGAGAGGGACTGTTATCTTTTCTTTCCATAAAAAAAGGACCTCAGACTGACTCCTTCAATTACAGTCCTCACAAAATAATCTTTTCACATATCATCTTTGCAAAATTAGGAACCTGGGTTGAAAATAATAACACTCTATTAGATGATACCAAAAATGGATTTAGAAAAATTGTTTGACAACACAAAACTGTATGGTATTATCTCATCTGATCCATAAGCATATACGAGTTAAAAATAGAAGGCTATGTTGCTGTTTCATTGACTTATGTATGGCATTTGACAGCATAAGTCCAAAAACTTTGTGGTTAACACTGTACAATTTAGTCTATGAAAACACAGTCACAGCAAATGTTTTGCTGCTAGACTCTTCAGCCAAGGCCTGAATAGGCATTACAGAGCACTGTTGTGGTGACTAGAAAATAAACGGATGGACTTTATGGTAAAGAGCCTATCTGCTTCTTTATTTACTTAATGTGTGGTGTGCTGTGACTGTATTTTCATAGTCTGGACATTTGTCACTGTGCACCAGGTGCCTAGTGCGACTCTTATTGTTCAGACCATACAATTTAGGTATAGATACATTTTTATTAGACAATCTCATTAATTTGCATGATGAAAGGTGGTCTAAGGTTCAATATAATCTGAATGGGAGTTTAGCAAATTCTTTAAAAATAAATCTTGGTGTTAGGCAGGGTTATATCTTGGCTACATTGCTTGTCAATCTTTATGTATGTAAGATTATTAAACAACTGTATTATGATAACCTTCTTTCCCCAAAATTGTTAATCAAAAATTCCTCAATTAGCATATGTGGATGGCATTGTCTTCCTCTCCACATCACTAATAGTGTTGTAAAGAAAGGGGAGTAAATTCATAAGTTTATCTACAGCAAAATTCCTTTGTATAAATCAAACCAAAATGCAATTATTAGTTTTCAGAGCAACACATAGAATGAAGTAAGCAATAAGATATGATGGTTGGTGAAGGTCTGTTGGGAAATTGTGTGACAACAGACCAAGTAAATTGTGCAATAGGTCAGTGCAAAGGTCTTGAAACAAACAGTAAACATAATACCAAGCAATAGATATTTGCTTGACAGACCTGGTCTGTGTGGTGGTCCATTGCCCAGATACTGCATAGAGGGTACTGGTAGCAGTAATGACACTAATGAGTGACACTAATGATGTTCAGGAACTGATAAGGTATTAGCCCACTGGTTAGCTCCTCTTTATTAAGGATAATTTGACAAATTGCCACCATTGGACATGTATCTGTCCAGCCTGTTTTTAAAGCCACCTTTAGATTCACTAACAACAATATTTTCTGGGAGATTGTTCCACAAGTTAACTATTCTCTGTGTAAGACAAAAGAAATGGCCAGGTGGCTGACTGAACACACAAAAACCTGGAGCCTAAAAAAATGTAAAGGCACTTACTATTCAAAAGGAATGCAGCTTTCCAGTTACTGCTGAAATCAACATTCAAAAGACTTGTAGCTTCAAGTAGAAAAGCTTCCTTTATTCATGCATGGTTAAAACAAAGCTAGCACCATCAGTGAGCTAAACTGAATGCTGAACTTGACACCCCTCCCAAGAAGTCAAATGTTTTTGCACCTCCAACGCTTTTTCAAGACTGTGTAAATGGCTGTATGGTCACCCCTTTTAAAGTGCTCACAGTAAAGCTACAGTGCACCAAACGTTTTCTTCTTATGCAACTAAACATAGATTTTGACGGCAGATAAGGACCACTTGGCCCACCCAGTTTGCCCATTTCCCTATCTACTGGATAAGCTGCAGATTCTAGTTAACCAACAGCCTACTTCCTGCAGCCCGCCACTATAATTGTCTTATGTCTGTCCCATGCATGTTTGAATTCCCCCACTGTTTTAGACCCAACGACCTCCTCAGGAAGGCAGTTCCATGTATCCACCACTCTCTCCATGAAAAAAAAATTCCTCACATTACCCCTGAACCTTCCCCCCCCGCTATCTTTAAATTGTGGCCCCTTGTTCTTACACATCTCTTTTTCTGAAAGATGCTACCCTCCTGGACTTTGTTGATTCCCTTGAGGTACTTGAAAGTTTCTATCTTGTCTCCCCATCCCTCCTTTCATCAAGAGTATATATATTAAGCTCTCTCAGTCTCTCTTCATATGGTTTCTGCTGCAGACCCTGCATCATTTTAGTTGCCCTGCTCTGGACTGCTTCCATCCTGTCTATGTCCTTGTGTAGATGAGGTCTCCAAAATTGCACACAGTACTCCAGATGGGGTCTCACCAACTGTCTGTATAGAGGGATAACCACTTCCCTTTTTCTACTTGTGATGCCCCTTCCTATGCATCCCAGTATCCTCCGGCTCTCCTTACCGACTTTTCACATTGCTTACCCACCTTTAGGTCATCTGATATGACTACCCCCAGGTCCCTTTCCATTTTTGTTGTTGTTAGTACCTCCCCTGCTATTGTGTACTCTTCTTCTGGGTTTTTGTTTCCCAGGTGCATTACTTTGCACTTCTTTGCATTGAATCTAAGTTGCCATATGTCTGACCATTCCTCCAACCTTGCCAAGTCCCCTCTCATCTTTTCTACCTCATCTTGTGTATCAACTCTGTTACAGATCTTTGTGTCATCTGCAAAGAGGCATACCTTTCCCTCCAGACCCTCTGCAATGTCACTTATAAAGATGTTAAAGGGGACTGGACCCAGTACTGAGCCCTGAGGTACTCCACTAGTAACTCCCCTTTCTTCGGAATGTGTTCCATTCACTATTACCTTCTGTGTCCTGTTGTGCAGCCAGTTTGCTACCCAGGCTACCACCCTAGGACCCACTCCCAGGCTGGCTAACTTGATTATTAATCTTTTGTATGGGACTGTGTCAAATGCCTTGCTAAAGTCTAGGTAGGCCATATCCACAGCCCCTCCCTGGTCTATTACTTTGGTCACCCAGTCAAAGAAATCAAGTAGATTCATCTGACATGACCTTCCTGCTGTAAATCCATGCTGCTTTGGGTCCTGTGCCCCGCTGGCCCCTAGGTACTCAACAATTCTTTCTTTCAGAAGTGATTCCATCATTTTCCCTACCACTGAGGTCAAACTTACAGGTCTGTAGTTTCCTGCTTCTGCCTTGCTCCCACTTTTGTGAAGGGGAATCACATCTGCCCTCCTCCAGTCCTCAGGTACCACCCCATCCTGCCATGATTTGTTAAAAATTGTGGTCAGTGGTGTCACTAGGTCCTCCCTTAGTTCTTTTAGGATTCAGGGGTGAATCCCGTCAGGCCCCATTGCTTTGTCCACCTTGAGTTTTAGGAGTTCTTTCAGCACTGTTTCTTTTGTGAATGGACTGGTATCAACCCCCCTACCCAGAGTGCTTCTATTGTCTGGTTTAGATAACTCCTCCTCATCTTCTTTTGTGAATACTGAGCAAAAGTATTCATTCAGTATCTCTGCCTTTTCACTGTCTCCCTCTGCCCACCTCCCTCTCCTTTATTAATCTTCACTATCCCTCCCTTAACCTTTCTATGCTCCCTAATGTACCTATAAAAGGATTTATCCCCCTTCTTAACTGAGTTGGCTATTTTTTCCTCAGTTTGAGCCTTTTCTAGTCTGACTGCCTTCCCCACTTCTTTCTGCTTTAATTGATACAGTTCCCTGTTGTGCTCCTTCTGTGATTCTGTATACTTTTTGAATGCAGCCTTTTTCTCTTTAACCTTCCCTGCCACCTCTTTTGAGAACCATAGTGGTTTTTTACTCTGCTTTGTTTTCTTTATTTGTTTCACACAAAGGCTTGTAATACTTATACTCACACAAATGCACCTACTACTTATACACCAGCCATTTAATAGTGCAAATGTGCAAAAACAAACACCAGCCATAAAACACACAAATGTGCCAACACAATGGCCGGGATATTCAAAGCAGTTGTGCATGGCACAACTGAGTTGAACTGGCACAAGTGCAGACTTGCACCAAGGAGCCATATTCAGCAGAAGCCATTGTGCAGTGCAAGTTCCATTGCACCAATGCACAACTATAATGTATGCAGGTGCAAGTGCAGGGGGCATGCCCATAAATATCCAGTGCAGTGGCATATTAAACCATGAAACCATGGCACAAGTGTGGAGCAAATCGGAGTTGCTCCGAGCAGACTTGTTCCAATAACTACAGGGCACAAGAACACAGACAGCTCTTGTGCCAGGTGAGAGAGAAAAAAAGAGAGAAAGAAAGAAAGAAAGAAAGAAAGAAAGAAAGAAAGAAAGAAAGAAAGAAAGAAAGAAAGAAAGAAAGAGAGAGACAGTGAGCGACAGACAGACAGACCAAGGCAGACACAGAGGGAGAGGGACAGAGGTGGCATTGGAGAGGGAAAGGGGGCAGAGAGAGTGAGAGAGAGACAGGCATACTGCCAGGCAGTGCACCAGAATGGCACACAGCCAGCAGCAGTCAACCGCCCTGGGGGATAGTGGACAGCAAGGACCATGGATAGTGCACCCTTCATGATGGAGGCCATAATGAGGGGTATGAGGGGGCAGGAGGAACAGCGACATGGCCAAGGAAGGGCCCATCAGCTGTATGCCCAACAAAGGTGGTACCGTGCTCACATCACCTTTGAGAACTACAGTGACACAGAGATTGTGGGCTGATACCACCTGAACAGGGCCATTCTGAGGCAGCTCTGTGAGCTGTGCAGTGAGGAGATGCAGGCACCCACTAAACGGAGCCACACCATGTCCATGGATATGAAGGTGACAGCTGTCATGTGCCTGCTCACCATGGGCACCTTCCAGAGACCAACAGGGGACACCGCAGGCATAACCCGGTCAGCCATGTCCCACCTCCTGACACAGTTCCTCAATGCTCTGCTGCCACGTGCTTCAGAATTCATCCATTTCCCCATCACACAGGAAGAGCGTACAGCAACTATACAGGACTTTCACAGGGTTGCACGTATGCCTGGCATGATTGGGACCATTGACTGCACCCATGTGGGCATCCACATGCCACCTGGCCCCAAGAGCATGGTGTACATTAACAGGAAGGGGCGCCCGAGTGTCAACTGCCAGGTGGTGTACGATGCCATAGGGCGCATCACCAGTCTGTGCCACACACCCAAGGAGTGCGCATGATGGGTTCATCTGGCACAGCTCTGTGCTGTGCCACAGGTTTGAATGTGGGGACATCCCCATGGGCCACCTAGTGGATGAGAATGGCACGGGTAAGGGGCGATGGTCAGTGCATACCTTGGGATGGGGAGGGCAGGGTGTGCAAGGTGGCATGGGTTCCAAGGACAGACAAGGGGCACAGCATAGAATAGCAGAGGGCTAACCATGTCATTATCCACACAGGGAACAGTGCATATCCACTGAGGTCCTGGCTGCTCACCCCCTACCGCTGCCCATCGTCCCCATCAGAGGAACGCTACAATGAGGCACACGCCAGCATGATCAACATCATCAACCATGTCTTTGGCATCCTGAAAGCACAGTTCCATTGCCTAGACAGGTCAGGCACTGCCCTACAGTACATCCCCTCAAAAGTCTGTGGCCTATTCCTGGCCTGAAGCATACTGCAAAATATGGCTGTTGACCGTGGGATAGCTGTCGAAGCCAATGAGGGCTACAGTAGTGGGGAGAATGGAGGCAATGGGTCAGAGGGTGGTGGAAAGCCACCCCCTGGGCAGAGGGATCCCCGGCTGCAACAGCAAGCATGATGGCACTGGGAAATCATCACACAGGAGCACTATGGTGCACATGGGTAGGTGGTGTGATACACATGCATGGGCCACACAAGCAGGTACAGCACACATGTAGGGGCATGCATGGCACTGGGCATACACACACAGAGGCATGATGCAGGGGTAGGGGAGTCAGGGGCACACAACCACACAGAACCACACACAGTAACACACACACACACACACACACATATGCACCCACACACCCAGGCAGTGGTATGTGGCATGGATCAGATGCATTGCCCCAGTGCACAGGCACAACCAGTGCCTGACTGCCTTTGTCATGCCCACACCACATGGTCCAGTGGCCAGGTAAGCATGCACATAGGCAGCATATGGTGCGACACACAGGTGCCACACCAGTGGTGGGCACACACCACCCATGTGTGCACAGGGCAGCAGCTGCAGACTACAGGTGGGGCAGCCACACATCAGGTCCACTGCACAGAACCATGGCCATCATGACCACAGGGGTGGCCATGCCTGGGCTGATTGGCAGCCACAGGCTGCGCATCAGCTATGGGGGGTGAGCAACTGCTCCCCATGGGTTAAACCATGGGACCGTGACCATGTCCATGCGGGGGGATGAAGGCACCCAAACAGGCCAGCCCTGGGTGTGCCTGGGATGCCCACATCAGAGCACAGCATCGACAGTGTTGGGGTCGCCCAATGCCGGGTTCACGGGGTGGACAGTGCACTGCGGGGAGTCATCTGTGTCCAGCCATGCTCTGTGGCAGCCAGCAGCGCAAAGCCATCCATGATCGCAGTGGCAATGCAATCCAGGGATGCAGTCATGGCCTCCTATATGCGCTGCATCCCCACTAGGATCTGCGCAGTGCCCCTCTCTTGCTGTTCATCTAACTGGTGCACCTCCACATGCAGTGCATGCACCCCAGTGTTGAGCAGCACCTGTTGCTGAATGGATGCCCACAGCAAACAGGTGTGCTCAGCCAGCAGGTCGGTGTCCTGGGCCACTGGGTGAGATGCCGATCCTCATGTGGTGACAGGCCATGCTGCACAGCCCCCCCTCTGGTGGACTCTGTACAGTGGGGTCTGCAGGGGGCATGGGCACAGCACGTGCACTGGTGGTGGACACTGTGTCCAGCTGCCCAGTGGCACCCGCAGCCTGCTGCTGTCACCTGTCTGGCCATTGTACACCACCCAGTGCCTGCGTGGATGCACCACCACCACTGCAGGGCACAGCCAGGGCAGTACACACTGCAGCACCCACAGTGGTGGCAGGCAGCTGTTCCGCCACTGGCAGGGCAATGGGCATGCTGCCTGTGTCAGTGGCTGGCAAGGGCATCTCACCCACAACATTGCCCATGCTGTCCAGAATAATCATGATGTCATCATCGGTGTCGGACCCAACCCCGATCTGTGTCTCTGTGCATATGACACCAAGGCTGGCATCCCACAGAAACACATCCAGGGCCTCATCTGACCCCAGGTCCAGGACATCCACCTGCACTGTGGTGGTGAGCTGCAGCCTGTCAGTCCCCAGGATGCCAGTGGAGTTGGACAACTGGTCCTCCGGGGCTGTTCCAGTATCCACGGCTGCTGCTGCCACTCCATCATCCGCACGGAGGCGTGCTAGTGCTGCAAGTGAAAGAAAGACATGTCAGTGATACATTGCCCACATGTGCCCCCCTACACTGCCACTGCATGTATCTAGCAGCATGGCATGTGTGTGGGTGTGCACACATGCACATGACATACATGCTGGCTGCATGCATGCCAGCGTGCCCATGCATGCACCTGATGTGCCACCAGCCATGCATGGCTGACATATGTACCGCGCAGTGATGGGATGCCACCCATCTGGAAACCACCACCAGGCACACCCTCCACCATGCTGCAGTGCATGGTGACTGCCACCAACTCCTCCTGCACTGTGAGTGGTGGCACATCCACAGGCTCCCCTCCAGAGGTATTCCGGGATGCACAG
Organism: Neoceratodus forsteri; assembly: GCA_016271365.2. Lineage (NCBI taxonomy): Eukaryota > Metazoa > Chordata > Ceratodontiformes > Ceratodontidae > Neoceratodus > Neoceratodus forsteri. The sequence continues at coordinate 262,531,475 of JADMNL010000023.1, read as the reverse complement.
ATGGCTGCCACCTTCTCCTTGATGCACCTCTTGTCCGTGCCCACCTTCTTCCATCACTCCTGCATTGACCGCTGGTGGCTGCCATGCTAGTTGACATATGCCACCACCTCCTTCCAGACCCCAGACCTGGCCTGTGGTGTGCCCGTGGCACCACTCCACAGGGGCTCCCTGTCGAGGTATGCATCGAACAGGGCCTCTGTCTCCGCTTTCGTGAAATTGGGCCTGTGCTTGTGAGCAGGCCCATGCTCCTCACCCTCCTCAAGTTCTGACATGTCACTTCCTGTGGACATGGACAGCACAGTGTGTCAGTGGCAGCATCACCCTGTTCCGTCCCACCCTGCTGTGCTGTCTGCTCCCAATGAGCTGCAGTAGCATGCGCAAGTTACCTTGAAAGGATGCAATAATGGTCCAAGACCTGTGCTGTTCTGTGGTACTTATAAGGCTCTATGCATGCAAATGAGGTTTGGCTCAAAGGTAATGACATGCTAATGCACCCAGTGTGCCACACATTGGCTGATGAGCGCATTTACATGTGGTTTGTGAACATCGCGGTTTTGCTTCATGTGTAATGAGATTTCTCTAGAGCAAGTCGTGACACAATGCGCATGAATGCACGGTGTGCAGGCCCACAGTGTGCATGCACCTAGCGGTATCATGGTGCCAATTGCGCACTGTGCGCTGACAGTGCAATGCAGGGGCATAGCACATGATGCACCAGGCCTGCTATCGTGCATGTTCACACTGCGTGGAGGCGGGTGATCCCCTGACCCCTGGTATGACCCCTGGGTCAATCCCCTGACCCGGTGACCCAGGCTAGCCATGCCCATACCACGCATCTCTGGCTCTGTGTGATGGGTGTACACAACCCAGGTCCCCTCGCCACATGCATTTGGCGCATGTTGTGGACACGTGCACCTACTGCCGCCATTTTGGTCACCAAGATTGCTGTGTAGCATGGTGCAGAGATGTGTCCCTAGAGCCCAGAACTGGACACAGGTTGAACTCATCAAACTGGTGGCCTGTGCCCAGTCCCACACCCCCCAACTATTTGGTCAGGTGCCCCTGCAGCAGCCAAGGGTCACAGTATGGCAGGGGATTGCTGCCAGGCTGCAGCAAAGGACTGGAGTAGGCAGGACAGGGGAGCAATGCCACCACTGGTATAGTGACCCTTGTGAGGTGGGACCCAGAGCACCTGAGGAGGCTTGAGGTGCATGTCAGGTGAGGGGCTGTGCCACAACCAGGTAAGTCAGCCCATATTGCATGTGTGTCCTGGTGCTGTACTGTGGTGTTGGCTAGGCTGCCTAGCATGCCCTGCAGAGTGGTGCACTGTCATTGTGTGCATCAAAGAGTGGCATTGTCAGCTGCCGCTTGCATTGCAATGCAGCCATGTGGGATGTGTCAGGCAGGGGCTCACCCTGTGCACAGGGGTGGGGGTGATGTGCAGCTGCTCTGGATGACTCCTGATGTGTGCCTATCTTTGTTCCATTCCCAGGGCCTGAAAACTGCCGCTGGGCACAGGTGGCAGCAGCAGCAGCAGCACAGCAGGCCACAGCAGGCCACACAGGAGGAGCAGGAGTGGGACCAGCACCTGCAGGGCTGCAGAGGGCAGGTAGGCACTGTCATGGTCCTCCGCACTTTACATGGAGGATGGTGGGAGAGTGGGTGTGGGCATGGCCACCTGTGTCATGTGCTATGGCAGCTGTGTGAGTCACACTCTGTGTGGTGCATGCCACTGTGGTGCATCTATTGGACACATGTACCAGCTGTTGTTGGGATGGATGTGCGCCCAGCTGCCACTGTTGTTGCTGTGGTGCTGCTGGTGCACTGTGCCATGTGACTGTCATTGCACAGTCAGGTGGCCATTGTGCAGTGGGGACCACCTCTGTGGACTGTCGTGGTGTGCCGAGTTGCTGGCAGACATTGGCTCACCCCCCCCAGTGTGTGGCCAGTATGGGCCCTCTGGGGGTGTATGTTCCCGCTGCCCATTGCGCACTGGGGGTGGTCATGGTTCCTGGGGACATTGCACTGATCACCTGTCCTGTTCCTTGTCATAAGTTTCCAGTGGAGGTGATGGAGATGCTTGTACTGCAGGCTGCTCCTGCAGCTCATTTTAATCATGTCCACCACCATGGAGACAGTGCTACAGGTGCGGCTCATGCTGCTTGCTGACTGGAGGTGGAAAAGATGGCAAGGGGCTGCAGGTCATGGCTGCCATTAGTTGGGCCCCAGCATTCCCCTGTTTCCCCTGCTGTACCTCCCCCTACAGTCCCCCTTCCCACTGTACAGTCCCTGTTCCCTGTCCCCTTCCCTCGCTTTCCTACCCTTTCCCACCCCCTTGGTTTTGTACATAGTTCTCTTTCTTAATATATATCTTTTGCCTGTGTCAGTGTCTGCTTTGCATGTGACATGAGGAGCCATGCTGCAGTGGTCCAGTGTCTTTCCATATGGTGTGCATGTGTTGGGACATGTATTGTGCTTCTGTGGTTCACTGCTGTGTGCTGTGGTGTGTCCCACTATGGTAGTGTCAGTCCCCTCGGTCAGTGGCTGTGCCTTGGGGTGCCCATGGGGCTGCTGCCAGGGCTGTGGGGTGGGTGCATGTATGGTGGTGGCACACGACCATGGTTGTTGGTCGGGTACTGGCCTACCACTGTGTTGGGGCCCCTGCTTGGCATTGAGTGGCCTGTCCCATGTGATGTGCTATGCTACCTGCCACCCAGCACATTCAGTGCCTCCTGTGTGGGCTTCCTGTGTACCTGTGTGGCATGTGTGTGTGCTTGACTGCGTTGTCCTGGGTGTGGTCTGCTCCATTCTGGGAGGGTGGGGGGCACAGCCAGCAGTCTGCAGGGGGGCTCCCTTGGTGGCCCTCCTTTGGCCATTGGCACCTCCTGTTGCCTGCTATCTGTGCCACTGTTGTGTTCTGAGGAGGGGTGTCTGGGTGCCTGTGTGTGCCCTGTTGGTGGTGGCCTCCTGTGACCTGTCACTGTGCATCCTTGGCTCTATCCCTGGGTCTCTTCTCTGTGCCATGCCCCCCTCTGTTGCACTGCTGCTCTGCTCCCACAGTTGTGCTGGAGCATCTCTTTCTGTGCCATGGCGCAACTGTGTTTGCGCCATGGCACAACTCTGGTCGCACCATGGTGCAAGTCTGGTTGCCATAGGTCGGCCGGGTTGTGCTGGCGCAGTGCGGCCTGTGCAACCTCTAAATATGGCTCCTGTTGCAACATGGCACATCGGATTTGTGCTGTGCCAGACTTGTGCCGGCCTTTGGTGCATTTCTGAATATCTGGGCCAATATATACAATGCATAAGCTGTGATGAGACAATTAATTATAAATATAAAATTCCAAATACCAGGATGGGGGGCATAGGGAAAAGAGAGGGAAGAGAAAAGAAGAACAAGGGGGTATATATATGATTGTATATACATATATATATATATATATATATATATATATTAATATTTATTTCAATTGTTTGTATTTATGTTTTCATTTCTATTTTTGTTATTAAAGTTAGAAAATGTATTATTTTTATTTTTATTTATATTATTTCTGACTAGCCCATGATGAAAATTCAAACGAACAAGAGGATGAAACAATCAGAGGGAGACAAGGAAAAAATGGTGGGAAGGGGAAGGGGGGAAGAGATAGACATAGTAATGTGCATGAATATTTCCAACAATTTCTCAGATCCTTATGACACTAATATCACTATTCATATTCATCACAGTAGTAAAATGCAGGATAACCTTCCAATAGATTGGTACACATCTGAAATCAAAGCGAATAAATACTATCACAGTCGTCTAAAATTTTTATTATTCTACTATCCCCTCTGAAGCATAAATAAATCATTCAAGGTAAGGGGTGAGCCGAAAATGATCATTTAAACCTGGTGGGGGAAATAAATCTCAATTTATATTGCCAGAATGTTTCCTCCTGGCACAATTTTTTATCCAAATTCCCACCTCTGTCGCTCTCAAATATTCTTTCAATCATCTGAAGCTGAAAAGTATGATCCTTACCACATACCCCAGTATGTTGAGTTAAAGCACTATTGTTATCTCCCTTTTCTGTACTCTGAATATGCTGACTAATTCTGTCCTTAAATTTTTGCTTTGTTTTCCCACATAGAAAGAACATTTTTTGCATGTAGCCAAATATACAATATTAGTGCCCAAGTATTCAAAGCTTTACGCAGTGCACAATCCAATTGTGCTGGTTTAGTTTGGGAATAGCACGAGTCTGCTATATTCAAAAGGCCAAATAGCGCACACAAACTACATTAGCACTGGGCAAACCATAAGTATATGCAAGGGGCAAACTGAACATGAATATAGGCACTATGGGATAGTCAGTGACTAGCGCCGCGCAAAGGTGTTTAGCGCAACTTAGTGTGACCCTTTGTGTGTTACAAATTATTGCCCATGAAAAGCTGGTCTTAACTCTGGGCAAACAGCTTTGAGTGACATTGTGGCCTTGCATGGCATTAGTGTGGCCTTGCACGACCCTAACATATGACTAGGACACAGAGAAAATGCCACACATGGAGGAAACATGCTGCTCACTGATGGCACCACAGTGATGTCAACTGCTGCCACCAGTCCCAGCCATGCCAGGTAGTATGTGGTGACCTGGCCCCCTGGGGGCCACCATGGTAGTGTGACCATACAGCACAAACCTGCAAACCATACGTCTGTGGTGACCAACAGATGTCAGCACACACATGGTGGGTGCTGAGGGGAGGGTGTACGGGTGACCAGGCCTCACCACAGACCGAGTGTGGCCACAAGGCTGGGACACAGCACACAGTGCACATGAGCCAGTATTGGGAATACCCCATTACCAGTGTGCCTGTCTGATCGTACATGCCCCTCCAGTCACATACTGCATGACTGTACATACACCACAGCACCCAGAGCCGGCCATGTCTATGTCACTATAAGCATCCCATGCCAGAGGTGCAGCATCTGTGGGTCACACAACAGTGTGACAGTAATGTTTACTGGCAGTACACACCTGCAAGGTGGGCTTGTCACTGTGTACAGTGCAGTGGTCTTCACTACCCTATACACCATAGGCATTGCTGTGTCCCTCACACTACTGGCCCTCTTGCTACTGCGGTGTCTGCTGTGCACTGTAGCATGCCCTACAGTGTGACAGTTACATTCATCACCACCTCCACCTGTGCCTATGCTGTGTTGTCTCCTGGGGTACACAGTGCTCTGCTGTACTGCATACATGTAGCCTGCAGCAACCATCATACACTGTCAGACTGACCTACAGGTGGAGCTGTGGGACCCTGTAGCAACGCTGGGCAAACTGCATGCAAAGCAGGGCATAATGAGATGTTAATCTGGATGTTTGCCCAGTGACTACCTAAGTAGGCTCATTTGCATGTCACTTTCAAATATGGCAAATCTTAGTGCCGGGTAAATGGCTTAGCTCCGCGCTAAAGCTGCTCTAACATGTTAGCGCTGCACTAATGGGTTGGGGAATGTTATACAATTTTGAACGCTGTTCTCTCACATCTGCTGCTGCCTGCAGCTGTACTGGGTTCACGCATTTGCTGGCACACACATTGGCCACATAGTTCACCTCTACCTACCCTCACGTCGCTGTGCACTGTGTTGTTGTTGTGGCTTGCACTTCCTGGTTGCTGTATTCAGTCCTGTCTTATTCCGGGGCTACGTTTGCTCTGCACTCCCAGACCTGTTTGCACAGCCTCATTCCCATGCTATATTCAGAAGCTGTTTGCCCCAGGCTATTCCTTTTAAATATAGGTTGCTTTGTGCTCCAGGCTAAGTTTGCCCACTGGGCAGTGCTACTTTAGCCCCGGGGCAAAGTTTTGAATATCTGGCCCTTACAGTGTTACAGGTGGCAAAGTTACAAATATCATAAATGTTGTCAGTAACTGGATCCTTGAACTGTTTTCCTACCAAAATATGTTTTTTTTTTTTATCATAGAATAATTTTTATTTATTCAATATCATAGTATATCATCAATGATACAGATGCTTAACATACTGTAAAGAGCACTTCAAAACTGTCCAGGTGTTGCACGTCTAGCCAGGACATAAGAATAACATAAATCTTCCTGTCCATAATGATCCTACAGTAATCTTTCAGACATCAGGTTAATAACCAGATAAACCTACAAGTAGAATTTTAGGTCTTCCATCATACCTACAAATAAAGTTACAACGTTTAATTAAACTCAATGCATGAGTTATTTCTTGTTGTGAGTGCTAGGAGCATCTGAAGAGGTGGTTGAATAAAAGGAATAAATTGAGGTATAGAAGTGAAAGAGAAGAGGGTACTCCTGCTGTAGCTGTCATAACGACTCAGCAGCCAACCAAGTTCTGTCCTAGAAGTAAATGCAACTGCTAGGTCTTTGCACCCCGAGATTACTTTAAACAGGAGGGTTGAGTATGGGGGGAAGGGGAGCTTTACATAAGGAAGAGTTGAGGTGGGATCCCCATTTCTGACAGTATGCAGGAAGCATCCCTCTGTTAGTGTGTGTGAGCCTTTCGAAGGTGGCTAGTCTAGATAAGGCAGAGTGCCAGACAGAGATAGGCGGAGGTGATTTTTGCCTCCAAGACAGGAGAAGGAGCCTTTTTGCTTCTAGAAGAGCCACTAGGAGCCAGTTTTGATACGATTGCAGTAAGTGGTCTAGAGGAACGGAATCAACCAGTAATAGCAGTGGGTTAGAGATGTCCACGGGTAGACCCAGTACTCCAGAGCAGTCCATTGCTATGGTCGACCAAAAAGGGGTCAGTGTCGGGCAGGTCCATCGCAGATGTAGAATATTTGCCGCTCATGCTGACACCTCCAACATCTTGCATGAGGGAGAATACCCCATGTTTGAAGGGCTGCTGGCCTACGGTACCACCTAAGAAGGATTTTGAGCTGTATTAACTGACTCCGAACATCCTTATATGTGGAGTGAGCTAAGTGCAGGCATTGAGACCATGTTTCGGAGGAGATGGGGGCCTGGAGGTCCGTCGTCCATGTGGCTCTACATTATTTGATATGATCCGGCTGCACTTCGCGCCAAGTGCTATAAAAGCACCCTGCTATACCATGAAGGGTGGTTTTGAGGTGCAATGTAGTAAGCCATTGCCATTTAGGATCTGGAATGTAGGTTCCACTGAGTACATGGACCACATTACGGAGTTGCAGGTATCTCCAAAAATCCTTAGATTGAAGAGAGTACCGGTCCTTGAGCTGTTCAAATGACATCAGCGTGGAAGAGTTGGGCATATATAAATCTTGAATGGTGTGGATCCCCTTCTTTTCCCACGTTGGCCAATGAAGTGGCTTATCGACCACTGTAAGAAGCTGGTTATGCCAGAGCACCAGGTACCGGAGTGGCATGTAGCTTGATGACTTTGGAGTGTTAGAGGCTGCCATGAGCCGAAACCATACCTTTCTTGTCTCGATCATGACTGGCGTGAGTCCATTAAGATCTGTGGGTGCCCTGGTTAATAGCAGGCACAGGAGGAAGTTCTGTGTTAATTGAGATTCTAGCTGAACCCACTGAGGGGCCGGGGAAATGGAGGGTACAAACCACTTAGAGGCCTGGGCTGAGATATAAGACCAGTGGTATCCCTGCAGCCAAGGAAGACCTAAACCTCCCTTAGTCCAGTGAGCCCGCATTTTGCTGCGGCTCCATCTGGGTGTCTTGCCTTCCCAGAGAAAAAAGGAAAAATCAGTTTGTCCAGTGGGCAGAACACCCTACCTGATAGGGCAATGGGAAGGTTATTTAGGAGGTATGTTACTCTGAGTAGCAACAACATTCGGATTTCGGCTACTTTACCTGAGAGAGAAAGGTTAAGATGACGCCATCTATCTACCTCCGATGTTAACATACTTATTAAGGGACCAAAATTCTCAGTCTCTAGGAGCTTCCAATTGAAAGGAATGACAATACTTAGATATGAGAAACTGTGCAGGGCCCAGGTTAGATCCAGGCCTTGCATACAGGAGCTTGTACAGGCCTTATTAAGGGGAGTTGTGCTAGTCTTTTTTTGATTGATTTGCAATCCAGAAAGATGTGCAAACTCTTTTAGAATCTCCAAGACCTTAGGGAGGAAATATTTTGGGTGGTCAAGAGTTAGAAGTAAGTCACACGCATATGAGGTAGTTAAGAATGTATGTTGTCCAACCTGTATGCCTTGAATGCCGTCAGAGGCTTGTAATTTCCGAGTGAGTGGGTCTAGAGCTACCAAGAATAGCAGGGGAGATAGGGGGCATCCCTGTCGCATGCTTCTTTGTAGAGGGAAGGGAGAGGAGATATCCTGATTTGTTAATATCCTAGCCAGGGGGGCGTTGTATAATACCTGTATCCATTGTCTGAAATATGGGCCAAACCCATATAGCCGGAGTGCTTTGTGTAGATATGACCATTCCACCGAGTCAAAGGCCTTAGAAAAATCTACTGCCATAGCCGCCTTTGGACTTCGGAAGTGCATTGCCAACCATTTTAGATCTAGGACCAGCCTAATATTATACGCTGCAGCCCTACCTTTGGTGAAACCAACCTGAGATGGATGGATAATACATGGAATGGCTCCTATCAGTCGATTGGCCAGTATTTTAGCTGCTATTTTATTGTCAACTGAGATAAGAGAGATCGGGCGAAAATTAGCACAGTTAAGGGGGGTCATCTGATCTTTGGAAAGGAGAGTAACTAGGGCTTCTCGCATAGTAGGGGGAAGAATACCTGTCATGTTAGCCTCTTGTAACACTGAAAAGAGAGGGATACTGATTTATGCACTCATAGCTTGATATAGCTCTATGGTCATGCCATCTGGGACAGGTGATTCACCTTTAGCCAATTGGTTTAGGGCATTCCGGAGCTTAGCTCCGGTGAGAGGCTTGTCCAGTGCTTGCTTCATATCCACAGGTAACTGATTGATATTGATGGCAGCGCAAATATTTGCTAGTTGGCTTTTCATTTGGGTGGGCTCTAGGGTAGTTTGTGATTGATATAATCTCTGGTAAAAGTCTTGCATGCATTCATTAATGTTTTTGGGGCTCGTGATCACTAGGCCACCCCTGCTTCTAAGGGCATTAATACGAGAGGCAGACTGATGCTTCCTTAACTGAAATGCCAAAAGTTTTCCCTCTTTGTCCCCTCCCTCCCTCCCAGTATGCGTGTTTGGACCTGACCAATGCCCACTCTGTCTTTTGCTGCGGCCTGCAGCATAGTATTTATATAATATTTCAAGCCGACAATCTGCCTGAGAAGTACTGAATCAGGTCTGTGGGTTTTAGTGGCCTTAAACCTGGCTTCTGATAAGGACAATTTGGATTGCAGGGTATTCAACTCTGCCCTTCTAGTTTTATTTTTTTATGCTGAGTAGGCTATGATGTGCCCCCTCAGTACTGCCTTGAAAGCTTCCCAAACGGTAGCAGCAGATGTATCCGTGGCGTGATTCAGTGAGAAATAATCTCTGGCTGTTTCCCCTTACCATGGCCCGAAACTGAGGGTCAGAGAGAAGTAATGGGTTACATCGTCATCTGGTCCCTGAGCCCCTTTGTCCGGAGGTGGTATAAAGGCATGGCACTGGGGCGTGGTCCAAGACTAGGATATCATGTATTCTAGTACAAGTAATATCCTGGGCAGCGGGGGCATTGGCGAGCCAGAAATTGATCCTGCTATACATGGTATAGACCGAGGAGAAAAAGTAGTAATCACGCCCTGTAGGGTGATCTCTATGCCATACATCTGTCATGCCCCACTCTGTCATAACTACCTGTAGTGCCTGTGCTTCTTTAGGATGCACTTCAGGGGTAGGCTTAGATTTGTCGAGGAAAATATCTGGAGTAAGATTAAAGTCCCCGTCGAGTATAATAGGTACCTGCGGGTGATCGGCAGCCAAGGCCTCTGGCACTGTTTAAGTCTAGTAAACATTGGGGGTTATCCGCATTTGGACCATATAGGTTCGCCAATACCATGCGCCCACCCGGGTGTGAGAAACAGACCGCCAGCCAATGACCTTGAGTATCCAAAACTGTTTGTTCCTGCACCCACGGACATGATTTTTTAATCAGTATGGCCACCCCTTTCGATTTGGTTGGTGCTGAGCTTGCTATGACACCACCGACCCATGCTCTTTTAAGCCATGATACAGTTCTTGCAGTGAGATTCATCTCCTGAATGAGGGCAATATCCACCTGCAAGAAGTGTAAATGTCTAAGGACCATGGATCATTTAACTGGGTGATTTAAACCTTTTACGTTCCAGGAGACCAGTTTAATCCCTGCGTTGGTACTCTGCATCGTAGTTCTGAAAATTAGATAGGTACTCACCCCCTGTGTCCAGAAGGAATAGAGAAGCAGGAGCTGGCAGAGTGCCTGAGGTAGAGGAAGGAAGGTTATTTGAGCCTAGCAGAAGAGCAATCTGTCCAGTAGGTCTATTTTACTATATCCACTTGGTATGGAAGTAGAACAATCAGGTTAAATCTCTAAAACACTCAAACAAATTAGTCAACTAGAGAATAATGAATTTACTTAAAACTGTTTAAGTATAACTGAACCCCACAATGTGGGTTAAGTAATTTTAACTCTTCAATTAACAGAAGTTTTAAAATGAACACTAAGCTAAAGGTGAACTGGTGTGTGTGCGAGGTGCAAGACTCCACACTAGTAGGAAAGTGCACACAGCTGCACTAAGCTTTCACCGGTGTGGGAAAACAAGGAGATAACCCAGCTAGCCACATATATCTCCATCCCCAGCTTTGTTTAACAAGGTAACCTGTTCAGGGAAAGGGGAAAAAGCATAAAAGGAGTAGTGGAAGGTGTTCTTTGCCGCAGCTTAGCAATAATCAAGATCAGTCAAGACCCACATTGCAGGCTGACCACCTACATGTAGGATGAAATGAAGCACCATGTCCTCAACGGGCTCACATGACCAGACATTAATTTCAGCCCCTAACCTATAGGAGTCTGTTAGCACAGCCAATGCTGGGAGAATTACATGGGGAAGGGGATACCAGAAAAAAAAAAATTCCCCACAGAGCATGAAATGTAGACCCCTAAGAAAGCTATAACGGGCTAGTGACAGACAAAATTACAAATCAAAGCCCCACAATATTTAAATAAGGCCTTTTCAGGGGTCCCACCATCCCACCAGCCAAAAGGGAGGGGGGGCTTGCCCGTCGTGCAGACTGGTTGTTGTGCCCAAATGGCAACTCCATATGGTACCTGTGGAAAAAATACAGAGAGATTCCATAAAAGAAATAAAGTACAGACTTATTGCAGTCAGCCCTTCAGGGATTGTTCATCAGTTGCAGCGGGCTGCGTTTTGCAGGGAGAAGTGATCTGGGACAAGGCCTCTGCATAAGTTAACAGTCCGGGTTTCACTGAGTCATTGGAACCATTCTGATGGTCTGTCAGGTCCTCAGAGAAGTCCGCCCAGGACGCATTTCCAATCCCTTCCTTGAGTAGGTCATCTGGAATGTCTTGTCCCTCTGGTTGGTTCAGGCAGGGGTGCTCATCTTTGGTCTGCTTAGCCAGTGGAGCGCTCCCTGGGCCCTTAGAGGGAGATCCCTGGTCACTCGTTGAGCGTTGTCGTATTCAGATCATCTGGGATATTCCTCGCTGTGGAAGAGAGGGAGATGGATCCTTGTGGCTGTTGCCTGTACCAGATAGCTGGGACCTGGGGGAGATGTTCGATTGTGGTACTGCCCCACTGGAATTGTAGTCCTCCCTGCATCCACTACTGGAGGATAAGTTCCTCCTATCCTTTGCTTGAGGTGCTGGAGCCCACAGCCTCTTGGGTGTAGTAGTTTTCAGGGACAGCCGGGGCCAGTACCTAGAGGCCCATTCCTCAACCTCTTGGGGAGTGTCTGTCAGTATATCCCTGCCTTCTCGGGACACATAAAAGTAGGCAAAATTTCGAAACCCATACAGTATTTGAACCCCTAAGTTGTCAGCATTTTTTTAATTGGTAGAAATGCTTTCCTTCTGGCTGCCACCTTGGCGGAAAAATCTCTATAGAAATAAATTTTAATCCCATGCCACAATAGTTCACCCTTGTCTTGGGTAATCCTCAGGATCCTTTCTTTTGTAGAATATCTCAGGATATAAGCAATAATGGGCCTGGGGGAACTTTGGGATGATCGGAGGCCGCTCGGAATGCGATGGGCTCTTTCCACCTCAACGGGCCCATGCCATCTGTCTCCCAATATTTTAGGGATCTCCTCGTTGAGGAATCTCTCTGTATTTTGGCCCTCAGACCCCTCAGGTATGCCTAAGATTCTGACATTTTTATGTCACCCCCGTTCTCCTGATCTTCTGCCCCCTTCCACAGAATGACAAGCTTTTCATCTTGGTCTTTAAGACGATGCATTACATTCCAGTTCATCTGTCCATTGTTCAGTAACATTTAAGTTGTCATTGAGTGTATGTACTTCAGCCATAGTATCAGAAAGGGTTGTCGAAATGGTGTCTACCCTCGTTAGGAGGGTTTCTAACACACCAGTAATATGCTGTAGAGAGGAGCTGATGTCCGTTGGGGGTGCTTCCTTCAGGGTTATTTCTGATTTTTGCATTGCCAGTTTAAGCAGGGCCATTTCGGAGCATGCAGGCAGTGCAGGGATTAGAGTTTGTTTCCCAGTTCCTTCAGATGCCACCCAGTGAACAGCTAATGCCAAGAGGTCAATGGCAGAGTGGCTGCGACTCTGGGTTGGTGTTTAGGGGCCTATTCAGTGCCGAGGCAGGTCGCGCAGTTACCGGCGCTGCAATACTGCTTGCTGGATTGTTAATCACAATAGAACCCATGCCAAGCTGAAAGAAGGGTCTAGTGTGTCATCAGAATACCTTTTGAGGTTAGGGGTCCCTGAATACTCGCAAGGGTGCAGGGATTTTCTGAAACTGGGGATCGAGTCAGCGGTTTATGCGGCCATCACCCTTGGCGTCCAAGCCACTCCCCTTTTTTTTTTTGTGGGTTCCTCCACCAGGTATCCACCCTGGTCATGGCCCCGGTCTTCCACCTGCTGTCACTTGCTGGGACCCCCAGTCACCCCCGGCTTTCTCCATGGAGGGCGGGGCCTCGGAGCTGGGACCCCCTATCCAGCCCCCGCGGAACCACTAACTAGTTGGGGCACCCCAGTGACAGTGGCTAATCAAAGCCCTGAGAAAGGGTTCATAGAGGCAGAGGTACCCTAGTTTTTCCCCTCTTTAGTCATTCCAAAGAGTCAGATGTGCAATGATGTCAGCGCATTGACGCGCAGACGTCCGCCGACTCTTCCCCCAATGTAGATGCCCGCGTTCTGCCAAACACCCAGCCTCCGCTGGGTGTCAGTGCAGTGCAGAGCATGTCCCTCACTCACCCCGAAGGAAGGAGAGCTGTCACAGGATGCTCAATCCTTCCTTCCCTGCCAGTCCCTCAGAGACCTGAGTCCATTCCCGAACCCGGGTCGCCAGCGTGGTGCGAGGTGTGGCATCCATACCAAAATATGTTTACAAAAATTAGTGTCCACAATGAAAAGTTCCTACTGGTCTGTTAGTTCCCAGATGTCTCTCTTTCTCTATGGGAAAGTCCCAATATGTATTATGAACCAAGAGGTTCCTTAAGTTGGTCCCTTGATTGTCAACTATTCTAGATGTTTGTTTAACCACCTGTTCAAGTTTCTTATCAGTAGCTAGAATATGTCAATTGTGCAAAATAATATCTTTGAACAAAAAGGTTTGAGGCAAAAAAGTAGTGATGAAGCCTGGAGTGTCACTGTTAAAATTCTCGTTTTCCATCCTGATGTTGTGTGTCAGCAGACTGTCCCTGTAGCTTTGTTTTAACCATGCATGAATAAGGGAAGCTTTTCTACTTGGAGCTGCAAGTCTTTTTGATATTGATTTCAGCAGTGACTGGGAAGCCGCACTCCTTTTGAATAGTAAGTATCTTCTGTGTAAACTATACACTAAGCTTTGAGAACTACGTGCAGTGGTGCATTGTGAAAGTATTTACTTCTTCCCTTTAGATGGACTGTATAGCCTGCATTTTAAAGCCCCAAGGGGGAACTAACAAGCTATGTTATTGTTTTACACTTGTTTTAAATTTTGTGTGGCTGCACTTTTGCACAGGGTGGTCACGTCTCAAAGGATAGTTAACTGTTGGAATTCACTTCAAATTGATATTGTTACCAGTAAAAACAAACAATCCTTTAAAATAAGTTGGATACTTTAATTGTGGCAAGAGTAAAGTTAGAATATCATAGGTACTGAGAAAGGAGTGCATTATGGGCCTCGGCCAATTGTTCTAAATACATCCTTAGTATGGGGTGTGCATTAGACAGTTCTAGCTCACAGCTAGGGGGCATAGTGAGGCACAAGGACACAGGCTGAGTGCATTCAGTCCCCTAGACATGCATTAGAACTAATACACATCCCTGGAGTGGCTTATTGTGCTTATAAAATGGGTCAGTGTATTCTACATGGGGTTTCTAGTTTTAGCCAAACATTAAACACTTCTAATGCATGGCTAACAACCAATCAGATTGCTGAAATCCTTTGCCCATTTTATAAATATGCATTACATAATGGGGGAAGCTAAAAAGTGTAAAATCTTATAAATATTTAGGTCTCTTAAACAGTCACAACTTAAAATGGAATTTGGACATAGAGAATATCAAAAATAAATTGCAAAAAACAATTAGTGGAGTTTGGAAGTTTATGCATATGTATGGAGGATTGGAGGACAATCATTAAATGGTAGTCTTTTGGTTATAAATGTTAAAATAAAAGCAGCAATACTGAATGAATCAAAAATATGGGGATCTACAAATGTGACCCAGTAAGAAATAGTCATGAACAAACGTTATAGGTACTTGTCAAGACTTCACAGTTTGTACCAGACTACATGTTAAGACTGGAGCTAGGGCAATTGTTCCTGGATACCCTCATAAAAGAGAGAACAACAACACTTACACTGGAACTGCAAATAATGAATGAAAACAGATTACCAAAAATATGAAGGGAAGAAGAAACTGATTACCCTACTAGAGGCATCATATTCCCTTATTTAATGTTTATTAAAACAAATACTTATCCAGCAGGTTTAGATTCATTTTATACTGATATTTCTAGTTCACCAAAAGAAATTATATGCAATTCTATAAAGAGAAGTTACAGAGATCAATCAATACAGAAATATATGACTAAAATCAAGACTTCGAAAATACATATGTCACTGGCACAAGACACTCCAGACATTTTGTAAGTGGAATAAGACACTTCAGAGTGATGATTAAGCTATGTTAATGTACCTCCTAGTCATTGAAGCCCTTAACTTTGCCACAGGCTACAAACCCACCAGTCAGTACATTAACACAACATAATCAAGACTCTGGAGTGTCTTATTCCTTTCCTCTACCCTAACCCATCCTAAGATGCCATATTAAATGTGTTATCATGCTAATACAAAATTAAGCTTTCGTTTGAATAGCAAACTATTTTTCTTTGTGTAACTTGTATCTAGCGGTAAATTGGTACTACTACAGTGTGGCTTATTTAACAGTATCATTTAAAAATCCAAAATTTTGAAAATGTATATGGTATTAAAAAAGTCAAAAAATTGAATATGGTATGACATAGTAGGTCAGAACTCTTTAATAAGAACATATTGTCATTACAGTTTGTGTCAGATTAATATATGCTTGGGCAAACACGAGTGAGTTTTATCCAGTTACATTTGACCTCTCAGTTCTCATAGGTAATGTTCCCCACTCCCCACACACACACATATAATTTTGATAGCCTTTCTCTGGACTTGTTTCAGTATCTCAATTTCAGTTTTTGTATATCGGGACCAAATCTATACTAAGAAGATGCAGCACTGAACTCTGTTCTAATCAAGGACACAATACTTTGAAGGTCAACAAAACTGAAACTACTCTTAATAAGTACTCCAATTCCATTCACTTAAAAAAACACAATTTATAACTGGCACAAGACACTCCAAGCATTGTATAAGTGGAATAAGGCACTCCGGAGTTATGATTATGCTATGTCAATGTATCTACTAGTCATTGAAGCCACCACTGACTTTGCCTCAGGCTAGAAACTCACAGCTCCATGTGATTTCAGCTAATGCAATTTAGGCAATGTTAATAGCAGCGACCATCATTCAGGCGACACAGAATTGCAGTGAGGCACATTACAGCTACTACTGTCATCACCTCTGTAGCTTCCCCCCCCCACTCACTTCCACCTCCTGCCTCTTCTCCATTATTCATTCTTTGCTCCTACCTCTTTTCCAGGTTCATTCCTCCTTGTCCCCCATTTTTCCCTTATTGTTTTAATAATTCTCTCATGGCTGCTGCACCAGTTCTGTGCCTGCTGCCGGATTCTGCATCTGCATCTGTGTTCATGCAGGGGAGCTTTGCCCCCCTGCATCCCCCACAGGGGGCTGTGCCCCCAGTACCCCTCATCTCTAATATTCTAACTCCTAGGCACTCATTGCCTCTGGGGTAAGTGGAATTGTTGCCATCACACATATTGCTTTGTTGTTATATTTGCATTGTCACTCAGTTTGAAGTTGCTTATATTGATTCGCTCAAATTGATTCACACAAATTGACTCACTGTATTGTCGTACTACCCAAACTCACTCATCAGTACATTAAGATGGCATAATCAAGAGACTGAGGTATCTTTTTCCATTCAGATACCGTAAGTTATGAAAATATACCATAATATATGTGGCATCATGCTACTACAAAGGTAGGATCTAGTTTGCTTGGTGAATTATATTTCTTACTGTAGCTTTTATCTAACAGTACATTAGTACTGCTATAGTGTGGCTTGCTTAGTAGTATCATTTAAAAATCCCAAATTTAAAAACAAATTATATGGCAGTAAAGGTTCTATGTGATAGTGAATCTAAAACAGCGCTGACAAAAAGAGCAACTCCTCATCACAGAAAATCAAAACTGCAATGAGCACTAGAGCAACATGTAGAAACAGCAACAGCCCCTTACTCTCTCTACAGTTGGCAATATTTACTTACTTTTTGTGTTAGGGTTTTTGCCCCCCATGAGCCCCGTTGTGGGTGACTTGGCCCCTGCACCTCCCATAAAAAAATATAACCACCTCCAGGGGGAAGACAATGGGGACAGGGGAAAATTCAGGAGGGGGCTACCTGATGGGGGACACAAGTCACCAGGGGAAGTACATTGAAGGGGGACAACTTGTAGGTGGGTGGAACAAAGTCAGGAGGGCAGGAGAATGGGAGTGCAACAAGCAGAAAAAAAATTCTAATGACCAAAAAGAAAGGAAAAGGTACCCTGCACAGCCTATCCCAAACCCGGGCCATCCAGCTACAGAGGCAGTGATTGCAACCACAATGCTAAACAGCCAGCTCAGAACTGGCCAGATGAAAATAACATTACATCTTATAAAATAATTACTCCCTATACAAATGCTACAAGTCTCCATGGCTGAGAGGGACCTGGGGGTGGTGGTGGATGTCAAGATGAACAACTCTGAGACTTGTAGGAGGGCAGCAGCCAAGGCCAACAGGATGCTGGGATGCATCGCTAGGGGGATCACCTCCAGAAGGAGGGAAGTGATACTCCCTCTGTATAACTGCTTGGTGAGACCGCACCTTGAGTACTGCGTGCAGTTTTGGAGGCCACACTTTAAAGCGGGACATTAACCTCCTGGAGAGGGTGCAGAGGAGGGCAACCAAAATGATTTGGGGCTTGGGGGACAGGACCTATGAGGAGAGGCTCGAAGAGCTAAATATGTACACATTGGAAGAGAGAAGGGACCGGGGGGACATGATAGAGGTCTTTAGGTACATGAAGAGGGTAAATAGGGGAGGAACAGTCAGGGTACTTTGAAGGAAGGAGGAAGGGGCCACTAGAGGGCATGGGTGGAAGCTGGAGGGGGGAAGATTCAGGGGAGAAAGGAGGAGGTGCTACTTCACTGAGATGGTGGTGGAGCCATGGAATGCACTGCCTAGGGGGCTGGTGGAGGCAGAGACAGTGGAGGGGTTCAAGAGGGGGTGGGACAGGTACAGGGGAAGGGTTCTGGAAGCAAAATCTAATGCAGCAGAATATCCGGAACTGGGAAGGGAGAAGCCAGAGAAGGCGAGGGGGATAGCAAGGTCAGCACTCAGGTTGGGGGCTGACCAAACGAGCAGATACGAAAGACCATTAGGCCTATTCTGCTGGCATTTTAGTATGTTAGTACAAATAAAAGTGCTAAAATTCAATGTCTATAAAGAGCACATTGCCCATTTGACAGTTGTTTTTTCACGTCACCCGAACTGACTCGCTCAGATGGAATTGCTATATTTACGGGATACCAGAGTAAAAGTCCGAAAATTGAAATACAGTATGACAGGTCAGAACTATAATGTCATTACAACTTGTGGGATTAATAAAGGCTTAGGCAAACACAGAATTAAAAGGATAAACATCCTTGCTTCCTTTAATAAAAAGTTCTCACAATCCATCATAGCATATTATTAATGATCTACTCACATCATGCCTGGTGTAAAAACAAGAAAACATTCTGACCATGAAGAAGCAAAACAACCCTTAAATACAATGGAGTTAACAAGCTGACCCTGTGGCACTGTGGGTTGAGGCACTGGATGCCACACCTTGTGCCACACCAGTGACCTGAGTTCAGGAATGGACTCGCATTGCTCAGGGGTTGGTGGGGCGAGGAAGGATTGAGCATCCATAAACAGCTTTCCATCCTTGGGGAGGGGGGATCATGCAGTGCACTGTAGACTGGCACCCAGTGGTGGCTGGCTGTCAGCACAGGTGCACCACCAAGAACAGGGAAGGGCCCATGTCCAGGGCATTATGCTGCCTCTGCAGAGGCAGAGACAGCCGGTTGGCCCATTGCACAGTCATGGGTCCAGGGGAAAAAACAGCACAAAATTGGGAGCTGACAGGACCCATGATTACCCGACTACAGGGTCAGAGAATGAGCCCCCCTCAAAGGAAGAACCAGAGCTCCCTGTCAGTATCCCCCCCAAAAAAATAATAATTAAAAAAAATGGAATTAATGGAGCTGAGTGGATATATTAAGCCTAGAATACTTTTGGGTTTTCCTGTGGTCTTCACTAAGAATGGGAAAACCAGCAGTGACACAGTTCAGATTCATTTCTGATTTTTCTCCAAAAGGCTCTTATTCACCCAGAATGATTTGATTTATTCTGATTCATTTCTGAGCTATTTTTAGCCTACAATACAGTATGTGAATATGGCAAGAGTGTCTGTATGGAGCATTGTTGTGGCTCATGTTTTTATTCCAAGTAACACAATCTATCTTTTTAAACAACTACGTAAGGGCTTCCTGCAGTTTGAATTAGGGATGAGCAAGTCAGCCATGACCCTGTGCACAACTCACTTCTGATGGTTACCCAAAAGGCTTTGATTTACTGCAATTAATTGTAGAGATGTTGTTAACTCATTTGACTTTAGGAAGAAATTCTGAAGTGTTCTTTGACTCTCTTTTTAAACTTGGCTAAAAAATCCACCTTTTGATTTTTTCTGAGAGTATGTTGTCATTCTTATTGTGCTTTGTGGGACTGTTTGCTCAAATAGTATTGTCAATAATTGTTTTGGTTACATGTGCATTCCCGCTTGTTATAGCACCTAACTTAAAACATAATGTGCGGGGTCCTGACTGTCCCTTCTTCTTTTGATTTTTTTTTGCTTAAGTGCTTGGTGTTTCAGCAAGTAGCATGAGAGACCATCCCTTCCCCTATTGTCAGATGTTCTGCATTAAGTGATATGGCTCCAAAATAACATGAAATATTGTGACTATTTTTCAGGGTTAAGCAATGGAGGGAACAGATGTCTAAAAGCTATTAGATGTAATGGTTAAGAAACACACAAACAGTAAAATCCAGTGGTGGACTGTAACATATAGTTTAAGTACAACATCATGAGTTTTGTATTTTGACAGGATGTTTTTTAGAAAACAGGTTGTTGATGAACAAAAAGAAAACAAAGATAATGATGTTTTGTGCAGCACAAAAGGCTAGTAGAATGGATGATAAACTAACTTTAAAATTGGAGGATGGAAGTTATTTGGAGGAAGTGAGGAATTTTAAATATTTAGGCATAAAATTGGATTGCCAGGTAACATTCAATGCACATGTTGATCAAACCTGTAACATATTACATAAAAAATTGGGAGCCCTATATGTATCCCAGGGATTGTTCATGGACAGTACAAGAAAAATATTATTTCAAGGCTGTCTTCTTCCCTTATTAGATTATGGAAGTGTGGTATGGGGTGAAGTGTTGGATATTTTTTTTTGCAAAAAAATCAATATATCAATCAATCAATCATTTGCTCTATGTGCAAAGTATAGGGAACATCATTATATGCTACATAAAAATGTAAATGTGATACTCCTTGATCATAGAGATTGTTTCTGTTTGAATTATATTTTCTACAAAGCTTTGAGAATGGGGACTATGGGACTATTGACAGGCATTATTATCACCCAAAATAAGCAGCTGTGCTTGCCTTAAGACAACACTTTAACTTTTACATCTTAAAACCTCAGCAGGTCAGAGATCTTTTGCTTATGTGTGCTGCAAAAAAACTAGACTACATTACATCCAGAAATCCAGAATACTAACAGTTTTTACTGTTTTAAAAATTTGTATAAAGCAGATTTAATGTCTGATTTTTGTTGTAAATGTTATCGATAATTGTTTTAGATTATATTTTATGTTTTGTTTTTTTGTTATCTTGTTTTATAAAATGGGAAGAGACAGT
The DNA here is from genome assembly GCA_016271365.2 of Neoceratodus forsteri. NCBI lineage: Eukaryota > Metazoa > Chordata > Ceratodontiformes > Ceratodontidae > Neoceratodus > Neoceratodus forsteri. Next base: position 262,510,723 of record JADMNL010000023.1, on the reverse strand, counting down.
CCTGCTTTCTGATTGGTTATTACCTATGCAAGAAATCTGTTTCATGCACAGGAAATAACAAGTTCCTAAATGCAGGACCACAATACTCAATCAAAATCAATGTGTCATTAGAATACACAAGTTTGAAATGCCCCCATTACACAGCAAAAACCTTCAACTGGGCCCTAAAAATAAAACTACTTTAAATAAAAAATAAAACAAATTAAATAAATGTTGGTTCCCTGATCATCACACTCTCCTTACGCACATAAACACATGAGAAACATTAAGTATTGTTTAGTTTTCATTACAAATGTTTCTTTGCTGACAATGAAAAATACCCCTTCTGCCTTTACCTTCTCAGCAAGGAAATCTCTTCTGCTTGCCCAGACAGTGTGATCATTTAGTCTTTGGCTCTAGAAAAGGCCTGTATTGTGTGTGTGTGCATATGTGTGTGTGTGTTTGTGTGTGTATACATTATGTTAGGAGAGGAACATTCTGCCAGTGGAACTGAGCAGAATTTTGAATCCCTGTATACCATGGTAAATATTCCATGATAAACATTCCATATCTTGAATGTGGAAAAAACAATTGAAAAGAAAAACAGGATAAAGAAAGTAGGCTATAATACTTTATAAACAAAGAGAAAAGGTTGGAAAACAAGTATTTTTTTGTTCTTCTGAGTGATGCTCCTTTGCTTTGCTGTTTATGTTTTAATGTATCAGGAAACCAAGGTTACATGGATTAAGAGAGAGAAAGAGAGAGTGGGCATTTAGTAGAGTGGCTGCACTTCTGTGTTGCCCTCCCCTTTCACTAAGCAAAAAAAAAAAAAAATCAGAAGCAATAGTTTTTATTTTCTAAACTGTCAGATATCAACATGGAGGAGCAGGTCAGATAGCTCTTCTGATACATTAAAACTTAAACAGCACAGCACATTATGTTCTACCATGGCAATATATGGACATATATCTGTGGGGAAGGGGGCAGTCATGGGGGAGGGGGCAGTCACCATCAGTCACGCTCTCATTAAAGAAAAAGAATATGGATACATACGGATGCTGCAAATGACAAAAGCCCAATAACAAACAAGGCAGAAGGACTACTTTATCATACATTCATCAAATGACAGCCTTTTTTCATAGATAAACCTATTTATCTAATCTTAGAAATGCTTTTAAACAATGCAGCCAATTTTATAAGCGCAATAGGTCACTCCAGGGGTGTGCATGGAACAGATTGTACTGCACTTCCAGGGACTGAAGGCACTTGGCCTGTGGCCTCATTCCTCACTACACTCCTAGGCATGCTGTAAAATATGTTCCTTGCATACTCTGTCATGTCTCATTGCTTACGTATGTTATGGGTTGTGCCTGTAAATGGGCCATGTGGCCCAGTGTGCTTACTTGGTTAACACAATAAATGCCAAATTATGGACATCCAGCCTGCCTAGATTGTCCTTTAGCTCTCTTTTCCCTTCTTCTGTGACTTGCACAGATTTTTCTGTTGTTTGCAAACAGGCAGCTTGTAGTCACGATACCATCACCAGTGTCACAGATGAAAATATTTAAGAGGACAGGTCCAAGTACTGACCCTGGAGGTATCACATTAGTCATGTACTTCACCTCTGAAAACTTCCTACTGACTACCAGCCTTTGTGTTCTACCTGCCCAACCAGCTCTCTACCCAATTTGCTATCCTATCCTCTACTCCTAGGTCCCTAATCTTTCTGTCCAGTCTCCTGTGAGGGACTGAGTTAAAAGCCTTGCTGAAGTCAAGGCATTCTATATCAATTGTCTGTCCCTAGTCTGCTGGTGTGGCCACCCAGTAAAAAAGGTATACTATATCAATTGTCTGTCCCTTGTCAGTTGCTGTGGCAACCCAGTAAAAAAAAAAGAAAAAAAAAAAACTTGATCAGATTAGCTTTGCAAGGCCTTCCCATTATAAACTAGTGCTGTCTGGGATCCTGCAGCCTGTTTGCTCAGTGGAGACTCCATGAGTTTCTCCACTGTGGACATCAAGCTGACTGGTCTATAGTCCCCTGGCTCATCCCTCTTCCTACACTTGTATACTGGTATGACATCTGCTGTCCTCCAGCCCCTAGGGGCCACCCTGTGTTGAGAGAGCAATTGAAAATGTCCACTAGTATCCTGCTAAAACTCCTGCTACCTCACATCACATCACATCCTCAGGTGTAAGCTGTCAGCTCCCATAGACTTATATACTTTCAATCCTGCTAGCTTTTCCAGCACCATTTTTTCTATTATCTAGACCTTCACCCTGTGTCTTTGCTCCCTCCTTCCTACTCAGACAATTAGGCAGTTGCCCATCCTTCTCCTTAGCAAATATTGTGCAAAGATATTTCTTCAGAATCTCTACCTTCTCCTTGTCCCCCTACCCCCCACACACTTAAAGGGAAAGTCCCCTCAATCTATTTTCTCTAAACCTGTGTAGTTTGTAGGCATGAGCAATGACTCCCTCTGTTGCATCTCCTTAATTTCATCCCAATTTAAATATGAATGAGGTTTGCGTCATTCTCTTCTGCCCTGATGTGAAAACCTGCTTGACTCCATTGCAAAGGTTACTACCCGGCTCATGTAAGGCACCCAGGAATTTTATGATGTTTTGCTGCTAAAGCCTGCAGTAGTTATACTGTATTAGTCAGTTCTGTTGCTGTCCTCTTCAGTCCCTATGTTTTTGTCATATGCTGGCTATGAAACTTTTCAAGGCATAGTAAGTGCTATAATGTTTTTTTTGTAGTTTAAGGTGTTTCTGCCTTAGAAAGCAAAATTATTTTAGAGGATACAGGGACTTCACAAGACATGCAAAAAAACCGAATGAGAGTATAACTTCTGCTGGCTTGAGCAGGTATGCATCATCAACTCCCATGATGCCTTGCATGAGTGGGGTCATGACCTTTACAATGGAGACAAACAGGTTTTCACATCAGGGCAAAACAGAGTGAAGCAACCTCATTTATCAAAGTATATGTCAAACCAACCTTGTGGAGTTCTACGAATGGGTAACATCAGAACTGGACAGGGGGAAGCCTATGGATGTAATATTCTTGGACTTCAGCAAGGCATTTGACTCGGTCCCCAGCAATGGGCTGGTGGAGAAACTGACGGGGTTGGGAGTGTGCCCTTTGATGTCAGATGGATAGGAAACTGGCTAGCTGGATGCACACAGGGAGTGGTGATCAGGGGGGAGCTCTCGAACCCTAGAGAGGTCAGTAACAGAGTTCTGCAGGGCTTGGTCCTGGAGCCGATCCTGTTTAATGCATATTTATTTGACATCAGGGTGGGTATAGGGTGTGAGATGAGTCTCTTCACTGACGATTCCAAGGTGGGAGTAGTAGTTGAGGGGGAAGAGGGGAGGTTGGCCCTGCAAGTGGACCTGAACACCCTGGAAAGCTGGGCTCTCACAGGGAAGTTAAATTTCAATACAACCAAGTGCAAGGTGTTACATCTTGGGTGGGGAAACCCCAAACACAGGTACACCCTGGGTGTGGTGCTGGAGGCCTTGTCTGGGGAAAAAGACCTAGGGGTCATGGTGGATGTGTGTGTGAATAACTCTGAGCAGTGCAGGAGAGTGGCTAGCAAAGCAAGCAGGATGTTGAGATGCATTGTAAGGGGGATCATCTCTAGGAGCAGGGAAGTGATTCTGCTGCTGTACAATGGGCTGGTGAGGCCACTCCTTGAGTACTGTGTACAGTACTGGAGACCGCACTTAAAGAGAGACATACAGCTCTTGGAGGGTGTGCAGAGGAGGGCTACCAGGATGACTCAAGGACTGGGGGAGTTGACGTATGAGGACAGACTTGAGGAGCTAGGCCTGTATAATTTGGAGGAGAGACAGGGGGGACATGATTGAGGTCTTCAAGTACCTCAAAGGAATAAGTAGGGTAAACATGGAGTGGATCTTATGACTAAAGGAGGGAAGTATCACCAGATGACATGGTTTGAATTTGGAAGGAGGAAGGATCGGGGGGAAAAGAGGAGAAGGTTTTTCGTGGAGAGGGTAGTGGATCCTTGGAATGCACTGCCTGGCAAGCTGGTCCAGATTTCCAATGTGGAGGGCTTCAAGAGAGGGTGGGATAGATACAGAAAGGGGCATTGGAACACAAGGGGGGCCTCTGTTCCCAACAGGGGATCTGAGGTTCGAGCAGACTCAATACCATAAGGCCTAATCTGTTGGCAATTAGTATGTTAGTATATTTAAAATTAGGATAAAATTACATGAATGCAAGGGAAGGTATCATTGTTCATGCCTACAAACTACATGGGTATACAGAACATAGATTGAGGGGCTTTCCCTTTAAGTCTCACTATACCGCCTTTGACCTTGCACTTCTCTTGGACATACCAAAAGAACTCCTCATCCTTATTCTTCACCATCACTTCCAACCAGAGCTCTGTCTCCACTTTGGCCTCGCTCATCTTCCTGGTGGCTTCGCTTGTCGCTTCCACATACTTCGGATGTAAACTACACTGGCCCATTAGCCATTTTTTCTCCTTGGTTACCTTTAAAATTGAAGTATCTGCCACTTCTATCATTGCCTTCTTAAATACTTCCCACTTTTCTGATGCTCCTCTATCATTCACTATATGCTTAATGCTTATCTCCAATTTATCTCTCCGTGTACTGAAGTTTACTTTTTTTATGACTCATGGCCTTATTTCTTTTGCCCCTTGCCTATCCCAACCTGAACCTCCAGTGCTACTGTCCTGCGGTTGCTGGGACTGAGTGGTTCCAGGACTGCTGTGTTCTGAATCCTCTTACTTCTGGTGAAGAGCAGATCCAACAGGGCCTCTTTCCTTGTTGGACTCTGAACTAATTGTTCTAGGAATGCTTCCTGGCAGGCGTCCGCCAGAATCTGGTTCCTAGCACTAGCCATGGCAGGGCCATACCAGTCGACATCCAGCATGTTGAATTACCCAACTACCACCACTTCCCTTATACTGGCTGCCTTCTTCAGTGTCTTTAACAGGTCCCTGGCTGTGTGTACATAAATGGAAAGAGAAAAGTAAGGGATAGAATTGGATCCCCTGAAACAAGGGAAGTGGGGAGGAACCTGTGTATGAGTCAGGGGCAACATCTGAAATGCAGAATGAATACTTTGCTTACATGTTCTCCAAAGCACCACAAGGGGGGGGTTTATTTTTTATTTATTTATTTTCGTTTTTGTTGACCGGGTAAGTGCACTAGACAAATCCTGCCTATTTTCAGGCACGACCCAGGGGAAGGGGATACAGATGAATGCCAACTGACCTTGAACCAGTAGAAACTGTTGGTGGTATTTTTTTAGTGAATGAGGGAAATTTTGCCAGGACACCAGGGAAATCCCCTACTCTTTTTGATAAGTGCCATGGGATCTTTAACATCCACCTGAACTACCACCAATCCAGGCAGATGGGACCTCGGTTTAACGTCTCATCTTAAAGACAGCACCTCAGAAGTGCAGCACCCCTCTCATGCTGCACTACAGTGTCAGTACTGGGATATTAACCCAAGTGTCAGATGTGGGAACTGAACCCACAGCCCTCTGATCTCCCAGCCTCAGAGGCGAGTGTGCTACCTACTAAGCCACTGACACTGATTGCTCATTGGGCAGGCCCATTGCATCAAGAGCAATCCTGACACAATCTGTAGATGTCACACCTTCCCTGGTAGCTGACCATCAATCCTGGTAAATCCCAGGGGAAGATGAGGCACACCCAGGCTCACAGTGCAGCTAAGGAACAATTGGTGGGGCTGCAGTAATCTTTCTTGTGTCTGTACAAGTGTGATATCAGAATATTAGGAAGTTGTCAGCATGGGCCTATCTATAAAAAGAGAGCAAGATCAAAACTGGGCACTATAGGCTTGTCAGCATGGCATCATTACTAAGCAAGGTCCTGAAATGCTTTATCAAGGACTGCACCTTGAATCATCTGATTAAGGCCAAGTTTCTCTCTGTATGTCTTTATGAGGTGCAGGTCATGCCAAATCAATCAGATCACATTCTTCTAATGGATGACCAAGCAGGCATGCAGGGGAATGACCATAAACATAGACATTTTAATCTTCAGCACGGCCTTTGACAGTATGGTGAATGAAAAGCAGCTGGTCAAAGTATACCAGTGCTGTATACACAATTCATGCACGAGATGGATTACTAACTAGCTTAGGGGTTGGAAGCAGAGGGTTATGGTTGATGGCACTCCACTAGTGGAGAGAGGCGCTCAGTGGCATCCCTCAGGAATTGTTGCTGGGGCCAATGCTACCATTTGCTAATGATACAAAGCTTGACAGGGCAGGAACTCCCTTTAGGAATGGAAAAAACATGAGTAGATCCTAAACAAACTGGGCAATTGAGGAGACTCCTGGAATCTTTGATTCAATCTAGTCAAATGAAAAGTGCTAAACATGGGGAGTAAAAACAGAGGTAGGGCCTACACATTTTGTAGGGCTACTCTTGTATCAGTGGAGGAGGAAGCAGACCTGGGGATTATATAGAGGAAAAATGAACACCTAACTATCAGTAACAAGCTGGTTACTTCATTGAGAGGTTGTCACGGCAACCATTTGAACCTCGAGAGCATAGCATAATTTTTTATAGTGTAGGATGCCAACTGCAACTAAAATTAATACTTTATGCGACTATTTGGGAGGCCTGCTCTGTTTTTCCTCTATTGTGCCACTCTCCTTCACTGTTGTTTTCACTGCCACAGCTGCTTTCTGGTCATATAGCGTGCATGCACTAATGCGTTCGATGTTGTTATGCTGTAGTAGCTACATAGCTAGTGCAGCGTAACAGCTGCAGTGAAGTATCTACTACTGTATAACAACATTTTGAAAGTGATGGATTTCTATCGCTAACAATGTTCCATCATACACTATAATAGATACTGACCTGATGCATGAAAAGCAATGCATGTCTGCTATCCATAATGGGGAAAGTGTTGAGTGCCACACTGCTAAAAACTTAACTGGAATTTCTGTTGGGTGCAGATCACTTTTCAGGTGGGCGAGGTGGTAGGCATCAATTATGGGACCTGGCTTTGGTAAATGTACAGAAAACTACAGCACAGCAATGGCTCTGTGGGGTTTCTCCTATAATAGAAAACAGTGCAAATTATCTATTTTTAGTTGGAAAGAACCCAGATGAGTATCAACAATGACAGGGAAAAATTCTAGCTTATGTTGTGATCTTTGTAATAGCCATTGAGAATGGAATATTTCAAGAAGGGTGAGGGTCTGCTGGGCTGCTGTCTCCCTTGATAATGTCAGAAGGTCTTAATTAATTGGGAGGCCTTATGAATTACAAAACTAGCAGGAACATTTGGCCTACCTGTGGTGAAGTCAATCTTACTGTTACGTTGAACACTTTCATGTTATGCAACTACCCATCAATACTTGTAAAAAAACAAATGGTAGTTATCACATTGTCATCATTGCATAAACTGTTTCTACTTGTTCATGTCATATTTCGTTTTCTTTTTTCAATAAAATAGATTTATAAAAAAATAAAGAATTCTGGAAGAATGCTGTGGTGTATTAAAAGGGTAGTTACCAGCACAGTAGGAGAAGTAATCCTACCACTTTACAAGATCCTGGTTAGGCATCATTTGCAGTGTTTTGTACACTTCTGGGCTCCCCATTACAAAAAGTACATTGAGGTAATACAGAAAGAGCAATATAGGGCCACAGAAATAATCAGGGTATGGAGTATAAATGCTAAGAGGAGAGCCTGGAAGCCCTTAACATATTCACCCTATGTGATCTGAGTTTTCATTCAATCAATCAAACTTTATTTAACCAGGCAATAACATCATTGAGCAAGCTCATTTTCAAGACGGTCCTGGACATAAGGGACACATTTGTTTACAATACACAGCAGTACATAATACAGCATATAATAATACGAGGAGTAACAGGATACACAATCAGCACAAACTGTGATAATATGTGTGTGGCAAGTACAAAACCATAACATTTAGAGTGTAGCCTATACTAGTAGAAATTTGTAGAGTGCAAAGGTGGAGAGGAGGGAGGGACAGAGAGGTGGGCAAAGTGAGGAGGGGTGACAGACATATAGGGGAAGAGAGGAGGGGGCAAGCTACTTGATGAAGCCCACCAAGGAAGTTACCAAGGGGAAGGAGGAAGGAAAAAAGAAATAAAAAAGGGGGGGGGGTTACCATAGAAGTTTGCTGGCCAACAAGGGGAATAAGAAGGCCAAGGATCCAGAAGATTAGGGGAATACCCAGACGAGGGGACGTGCTTACCTGAAGCAGTCACACGCTGTTTTTAGACATCTGTTAAGCAGTTGTCTGAATATGTAGGGGCTAGGCAGAAAGGAAAGTTTAAGTACTCTTTGCAAGTTATTCCAAAGCATTGGTAGGAAGCAGCTAATGGCAGAAGAGCTGAGACATGTCCTTGTCCATGGAACCTTGAGAAGGAGAAGGAAAGAGTTACTTAATCCATAGGCACATTTTGAAGGTTCAAACAGGTCACCTATATACGGAGGTAGTTTGTTAGTCATAGCTCGGTAGAGCCATATAAGGGTGTTTTTTTGCCTCCTTAAGGAGAGTTTTCCACATACTCAAGGGTATGGACAAAATCAAACACCTAGAGATGTTTCATATCTTAACAACAAAATACTTTACAACCTTAATGAGCTTCCAGCAGCATGTGCAACCAAGGATGCACTCTCCCTAAAACAACAGTGACAGTAGTGTGATGATTTCAGGAAACAACTGTTTTATTGCAGCAGATTAAAAAGACCTAATCAGTGATATCTGAGTTTGTATGGTTGGGGTGCATCAGCAGTTGCATGACTTGCTGGCAGCACCTGGAGTTTTGGTAAGTCTTTTGTTGTTTGCATACTGTTTCCTTACCAGTTTTACACCTATTTGAGGAGCCTGGAGTGGCTCACATGCACCATTCTTCATGTTTAACATGTGTTGTAGCAGGACACAGGAAGGTATCCTGGAACTCAGAAGTGTTAAATTCATTGGTAATGTCAGGAAGCATTTCTTTGTCCAGAGGGTATTGAACCTATGGAAGGGTCTACCAGTGGAGACAGTGGACAGATAGACAGTACAAGACTTTAAGGTAAGACTGGCATATTTGCTTTTTACAAGTTATTTACCCAGGATAGCCCAGCTTAGATACTGCATCACATATCCAGTGGGGTCCTACTTCTGCCCATTTCTGCTGCTGGGTGGACTAGAGCAATGAGACATTAAAGGACTTGCCCTAGGTAACACAATTAGCATTTGGATCCTTGGCATAAGTATTCTACATACCAAGGGGATCACTGCATACCCTGTATTGTAGAATGTCATGGGGCCACTTGAGGTTAGTACTAGAACTGTGCAGGATGTTCAAATTCAGTTTCCATTCAATTTTTTCATGACATTTTGCAATTCTGCCTAATTCTATGGAATTCCTTGGGAAGCAGAATCCCAAAATTCCAAAAATGTTTACAGTTTGCATTTAAACCCCCAATTAATAATTTGCAGTTTGCCTAAACCACAGATTATTGTCCTGTGGCTTACAGTTTATGTAAACTGCAGATTAGTTTTCCACTAACTGTGACAAACTAATCTATGCCTTCCACAGACCACAGAAAATCAATTTGCAAATTAAATGCTTTTGAAGCTCTTCAGGACTTATAAAACAAATCCAACAAGCATTTCATAAGTGAAATTGCCATTCTGCCAGAGTTCCACCAGTGGAATTCCCCATTCCACATAGCTCAGCTTTGTATATGTTTAAACAACATACTTATTCATACCTGCTTATGAAGCAGAGGCAGACATACTGCCCTTGGGTTCCTTCAGACAATAAATTACTATGTTACTATAATATAGTATACTATGTTATTATAATATATCATAACGCAGGATAGAACAGGCAGGAAGTCTGATAGCTATGGGTCTGTTCATGAAAAAGGGTTACCAAAGTGTTACATGACAGTCAACTTTTTAGATTACTTCTAGATTAATTCTGTGATGCAATTTAAGATACTATGACCCAACTCTGAAAAAGAAACACAGTGGGAGATAAATGCCCCACAGGAACGTCTGATAAAAAACCTGTAACATGGTGAGTCTAACAAGTGACACCACACACCATGGTGAATGTAACAAGTGACACCACACATTTGTTTCACTTTCAAAAACTTTACTAAACATGCCTGATCACTAACACACTACTAAAAAACCTGAAAAAAATATATTTACAATAATTACATTACATTACTGGCAATTGTGATGTTTGCATTCTGTGCAATTAGCAAAGACATGGCCACCAGTTAATTACAGCACTGTTTCAGAAGTTTGCATTTATTGTTGATAGTCTGCCATTCATTGGGTAGAAGTTTAAGTGTACCCTGTCCATCAAAATTTATTGGACCATAAAACATGTGCACTGTTTTCTGTAATACATCAGTGTCCTTGTGCCGCGGCCATGTGAAGCTGCCATCCCCACGCTGATGGAGAAAGTTAAAATGGAATCTTCTCCTTTCATCCACAGTGGTTAGCTAACCAATGTAGAAATTGCTGGAATAGTGCACGACATAAAATTTGTTCTGTGAATGTCACAGTTTTCAAATAAGTAGATGGAGGAGTGGCTGTGTGAGAACCCTGGTTGGTGGTGCTACTGCATGATGGTACAGCCGGAATCTCAGGAACTGCTGACATGTCTTTGTCAGGATTGGCAGGCATGGTAGGAACATCAGACAATATGACAGGAGATGCTAAGGTCACATGTGTGTCTGGCATGTCATGTCTGGAATACAGAGCACAACTATTAGAAAGGGGAGGTGGATGATGACAGTGCAGCAGGAACATTGGTGCTTTGCATGGTATCACCATCTGCAATCAAAGAATAGCTGGAAGATTTCCAGAATTTCCACACCTTCCATGCTTCAACATGAAAAAGAGTTTTCACATGGGCCATCTCCCATTTGGCATGGTCTGCAGAAACAGCTGAGCCCTCTTGTTGTGACCACACCATCAGACACAAACCTAACACTGGATCCGCCGTGTTCCTGGGATGGTTTTCACTTTAGGTCCTGCTCGCTGTTTTATTTGCCTCACTCCCACCAAAACAAATTTTCTTAGAAAATGGCTGCACCTTTCAGTGTCAGGCTCTCTTGTTAGATTATTTTTACAATATTGGAACTGTTCTTCCACATTAGAAAACCCCACCTGACAATGCTAGACCACCTGACTTGCAGCAGATTTTATCACTGCACTTTTTCCATCTGATGGGCCTTTCTCATGACGTGAACCAAAAGATATAGTTCAGTTGGAAATCCGTACTGTGTCAATGAGGATGAGATTGAGTTAAAGCCCATTTTCATTTGTACTGGCTTTTACAGCCATCAGTGAACTGCACATCTCATTCAGTATTAAGTGCATGGATGTTATGTAAATGGTTATTAGCAAATCCCACAAGATGGTGAACTGCATGGTGGTCAAACTTAAAGTTGCTTGATATGCATGCCCATGACTCTGTGACACTACCTTCACGTTTTGAACACCTTTAATATACAACTACAGGATGAACTGTGGCCTGTTCATGGTGCCAATGCGTACCAGGTCATAATGTTGTATGCATAATAGCGTACAGCATTATGCGTAAAACCCCGGACCTGTTCGCTCTCCGTGTTGGACCCCGAAGTTAGAATCCTAAGTGGGGAGGTGCAGTGCAGCCCCCATATGGGAGGTGTGGGGGTGCAGAGCCCCACAGATCAAAAGAATTAACTAAATCGCGCAACGCAATTAAGTCACACGGCATTCTGCCGTGCGACATTTTGACCCTGTGCCATGCCAATGACAGAATTGGATTTTGTTTTGAAATGTACATGTATAATTCTAGGCAAAGTCCAACACCATTTGGACCTAACCTTTTGGCAATTGTTCTTTCATATTCCAGAATTGGTTCTGTTGCCATGCTACAACATGCAGGTGTCACCCCAAAAAGCCACACCTCTTCCTTTAGGAGTTCCACAAGTTGTGCTATGGTGGTCTCTTTCCTTTGAAGCACTTTTCTTGCCTGTTTACTCAGAGTGCCATTTATGTCTCGGGTCACACTAATGTTCTCCCATTGGTACCGTCTTTACTTACTCATTGCCGTGTTTCTGTGAACCATCTTGGTGAGTGTGGCAGTCCTTGTCATGCTTTCTGCACTGCTTTATGGATATCTGGATAGCAATATTTGATCAATGGTCTACCATTGGAGTCTCACATGATTTATCATGGGTCTCATATGTTTTCTTCTCAAAATACACTGGACCTATGCCACTGGTGGCTTAGGGTGGGGTGTTGCAAACCTGTTTCTCATTTACTTTCTTTTTCTTGTTAAGTTCTCACCTTTTTATGTTTGCTTGTGCGCATGTGCAAGAATCATTATGTGACAGCTTAGGACAGAAGCAGGTTAGGGAGACGTGGCAGTGTAGCAGCCAAGGGAGGCATAGCATTTTGGGGCTTGGCCATGGTGCACCAGTAGAGGCATAGTGTGCTGATGACATTGGTTTCCAGAAGCTGTACCAAGTTGTAACGTTTTCGCTGCAGCAATCACGAGCCGCCTCGTCATTGCAGCGTCAGAGATTTCTTGCAATGAGGGAGCAGCCCGTCATTGCTGGGCGGAACATTGCTACGGTAATATTGTTTGTGAACATGGTGGTGCATTGCCGCCCTGTTCACAAACAATATTAATGTAGCCCCAGTGCTGAGGGGGTGCCAAATCCCCCTTGGCAGCATGTGCCCCTCCCCACACAGTGCATTTTTGCAGATGGGGGCCCCAATCCCCATCGACTTGCATCCCTCGGGTGCGATGTGAGTTGCTGACAGGGGAGCCCACTCCCCGTCAGCATTATCTCCCCCCTCCCAAGTTGATGTGCTGATGAGTGAGCCCACTCCCCATCGGCATAAGTCCCCCCCAAAGAGCAGTGACAGTACTGCCGAGGGTGTGCCCAATCCCCCTTGGCTGTTGTGCCCCCCCACACTTTTGTGCCAACAGGGGTGCCCTCATCAGCTACAACTGCAGCCCCAACAGTCAGTTGGCACTCTGGGAGCCCACCCCAGCGTGCCAAATTCCCCTGTTTAAAAAAAACTGTCCCACGATGTCTTTTGTTTTGTTTTTTTCGTCTGTAAACAAAGGAAACGGCCCCTCGCGATCTCCCTGCCCACCCCCCACAACCCACATCCACCCACTGAGCACCCTACCTCCCCACACCCCCCTCACCCCATATTTACCTCTGGAGTCCGACGTGATGATCTTCGGTGGACCGGGAACAAGTCTGCACTCTTCAAAGACGACCACGAACTGAGGAAATGCCGGTAAGCTGTATAATGGAATAGATAGGGGTTTTTCAACTTTGCTGCATATCTCAGTAATTTTTTGGAATTTTGGCACCAAATTTTCAACATGGGGTTTTTGGGACCCCTCCTCATGAATTCTTGCACTGTCATGACATTAATCGGCCTTGAAAGGTGATTTCACGGTCACTGCACGAAATCACCTTTTGGGGCTGAGTAACGAAATGACAGTGCCAGTGTCCATGAGGTGGGCTCTCAAAAAGCCTATGTTGCAAATTTGGTGGAAAAATCCAAAAAAAATTACTGTTTTATGAGCGCGCATTGCGCTGTTGCTATGCACACTCGTAACTTCGCGAATTTGCAATATTTTCATGCCAGATTTTCAACACTGGCATTTTTTTATACCTCCTTGTGAACAGTATAGCTGTCATTTTTCACACCCTGGCTGAAATGTGTTTTCACACTTCCAGCGCAAAATAGTGCGGTCGCTATGGGAAATCCATGTTCAGGGCACATTATGAAAATGACAGTGACACTGTTCATTAGCAGAGGTTGTAAAATGCCTATGTTGAATATTTGGTGCCAAAAGTCCATAAAATGACTGTGTTAAGAGGGTACATTACGCCGTTTCCATGCACGCTCGTAATTTTGCACATTTACAATATTTGTATTCCAGATTTTCAACACTAACATTTTTTTGCACCTCCTTATGAACAGAACAGCTGTCATTTTTCACATGCTGGCTAAAATGTATTTTCGTACTTATGGCGCAGAATAGCATGGTCGCTGTGGGAAATCCATGTTCGGGACACATTACAAAAACCACAGTGACACTGTTCATTATCAGTGGTCCTAAAATGCCTATGTTGCAAATTTGGTGAGAAAAGTCCATAAAATAACTGTGTTATGAGCATGCATTGCGCAGTTTCCATGCACGCTCATAACTTCACACATTTGCAATATTATCACTCCAGATTTTCAACATTGCCATTTTTCTGCACCTCCTTAAGAATAGTACAGCTGTCATTTTTCACATCCTGGACAAAATGTATTTTCGCACTTCTGGCACAGAATAGCGTGGTCGCTGTGGGAAATCCATGTTCGGGACAGATTATGAAAATGACAGTGAAACTGTTTATTAGCAAAGGTGCTAAAATGCCTATGTTGAAAATGTGGTAACAGAAGTCCATTAAATGACTGTGTTACGAGTCTGCATTGCGCGGTTTCCATGCACGCTCATAACTTTGCACATTTGCAATATTTTCACTCCAGATTTTCAACATTGCCATTTTTTCGCACCTCCTTATGAATGGAACAGCTGTCATTTTTTTCACATCCTGGCTGAAATGTGTTTTCGTACTTCCGGCACAGAACAGCATGGTCACAGTGGGTGGGAAATCCGTGTTCAGGACACATTACGACAATCACAGTGACACTGTTCATTAGCAGAGGTGCTAAAATGCCTATGTTAAAAATTTGGTGAGAAATGTCCATGAAATGACTGTGTTACGAGCGTGCATTGCTCATTTTCCACGCACACTCGTAACTTCGCACATTTGCAATATTTTCACTCCACATTTTCAACATTGCCATTTTTCTGCACCTCCTTATGAACAGTATAGCTGCCATTTTTCACATCCTGTCCAAAATGTGTTTTCGTACTTACTAACATACTAAAATGCCAGCAGAATAGGCCTAACAGTCTTTCGTGTCTACTCGTTTAGTCAGCCCCACCCTGGAAGATGACCTTGCCCCCTCTCCCTCTCTGGCTTCTCCCTTCCCAGTCCTGGATATTCTCACTGCACTGGTTTTGCTTCCAGAACCCCCATTACCTGTCCCACCCATCTTGAACCCCTCCACCATTTCTGCCTCCACCATCCCCTGGGCAGCTCATTCCATGGCTCCACCACCCTTTCAGTGAAGTAGCACTCCTCCTTTCTCCCTGAATCTCCCTCCAGTTTCCACCCATGCACTCTAGTTACCCCCCTTCCTTCGGAGCACCCTGACTGCTTCTCCCCTATTTATCCCCTTCATGTATCTGAAGACCTCTATCATGTCCCCCCGGTCCCTCCTCTCTTCCAATGTGTACATATTTAGCTCTTCGAGCCTCTCCCCATAGGTTCTATCCCCCAAGCCCCAAATCATTTTGGTTGCCATCTTCTGGACCCTCTCCAGGAGTTCAATGTCCCTCTTTAAATGTGGCCTCCAAAACTGCACGCAGTACTTGAGGTGCAGCCTCACCAAGCAGTTATACAGTGGGAGTATCACTTCCCTCCTTCTGGAGGTGAGCTCTCTAGCGATACATCCAAGCATCCTGTTGGCCTTTGCCGCTGCCCTCCTACAAGTCTCTGAGTTGTTCATCTTGACATCCACCACCACCCCCCCAGGTCTCTCTCTGCCATCGAGACTTGTAGCATTCCCCCCCAGAGTGTACACTTGGCCTGGGTTTCTGCTTCCAGGTGCAGTACCTTGCATATCCCTGCATTGAATCTCAGCTTCTGCTTTCTAGACTACCTTTCCAGAGCCTCCAGGTCCCCCTGTAGAGCCACCCTCCCCTCCTCCCCATCCACCACCGCCCCCAGTTTTGAGTCATCTGCAAAGAGTCTCATCTCACTCCTGCTACCCTTCCTTATGTCAGAGACTTAGGTGTTGAACAGGAGAGGCCCAAGGACTGATCTCTGAGGGACTCCACTAATGACCTTCCTTGGAGATGAGACTATCCTGCCAACCACGACCCTCTGGGTCCGGTTCTGGAGCCAATTGCCTATCCATCTTGTCATCTGGTTCCCCACCCCCATTTCTCCCAGATTATCCAACAGGTCCCCATGAGGAACAGAGTCCAATGCCTTGCTGAAGTCAAGAAAGAGGACATCCGGTGGTCTACCCAGGTCCAAGCCACTCGTCACCCAGTCATAGAACTCCACAAGGTTTGTATGACACGATTTCTCCTGGATGAATCCATGCTGTCTATAATCCAGGCACCCCAACTTTTCCAGGTCCCCCCCAGACTCTCCTTGACAATGCCCTCCATCACCTTGCCCACCACCAATGCCAGGCTGATGGGCCTGTAGTTCCCTGCCACATCCTTTGATCCCCCCTTGTGAATAGGCACTAAATGCGCCACCTTCCAGTCCTGGGGCACCCATTCTGGTGCAGAATATTGCGGTCGCTGTGGGAAATCCATGTTCGGTTCACATTACGAAAATGACAGCTACATGGTTCATTAGCAGAGGTGCTAAAATGCCTCTGTTGACAATTTGGTGAGTAAAGTCCATAAAATGACTGTGTTACGAGTGTGTGTTATGCAGTTTCCACACACACTCATAACTTCGCACATTTGCAATATTTTCACTCCACATTTTCAACATTGCCATTTTTTCACACCTCCTTATGAACAGAACAGCTGTCATTTTTCACATCCTGGCTGAAATGTGTTTTCGTACTTCCAGCACAGAATAGCGGTCGCTGTGGGAAATCCGTGTTTGGGACACATTATGACAAACACAGTGACACTATTCATTAGCAGAGGTCCTAAAACGCCTATGTTGACAATTTGGTGAGAAAAGTCCATGACATGACTGTTCCGAGCATGTGTTGCACAGTTTCCATGCATGCTCATAACTTTGCATATTTGCAATATTTTCACTTCACATTGTCAATATTGCCATTTTTCTGCACCTCCTTATGAACAGTACAGCTGTCATGTTTCACATCCTGGCAGAAATGTGTTTTTGCACTTCTGGCACAGAACAGCGCTGTGGCTGTGAGAAATCTGTGTTCTGGACACACTACAAAAATCACAGTGACACTGTTCATTAGCAGAGGTGCTAAAATGCCTATGTTGAAAATTTGGTGATGGAACTCCATAAAATGACTGTTACGAGTGTGCATTGCACAGTTTGTAGGCACGCTCATAACTTCACACATTTGCAATATTTTCACTCCATATTTTCAACATTGCCATTTTTCCGCACCTCCTTATGAACAGTACAGCTGTCATAATTCACATCCTGGCCAATATGTGTTTTCGCACTTCCAGTGCACAATGGCACCGTGGCTGTGGAAAATCACTGTTTGGAACACATTACAAAAATTACAGTGATACTGTTCATTAACAGAGGTCCTAAAATGCCCATGTTGAACATTTGGTGATGGAACTCCATAAAATGACTGTTACGAGCGTGCATTGCACAGTTTGCACACACGCTCATAACTTCACACATTTGTAATATTTTCACTCCAGATTTTCAGCATTGCTATTTTTCCACACCTTCTTATGAACTGTACAGCTGTCATTTATCACATCCTGGCCAAAATGTGTTTTTGCACTTCCGGTTCAGAATACCGTGGTTGCTGTGGGAAATCAGTGTTCAGGACACATTAACACAATCACAGTGACACTCTTCATGAGCACAGGCTGTAAAATGCCTATGCTGAAAATCTGGTGACGACGGTCCATAAAATGACTGTGTTACGTGCATGCATTGGGCACTTTCCACATATGCTCGGAAGTGCGCGCATTTTTAATATTGCCACTACAGATTTTCAACATTGCCATCCCTTCACACCTCCCTATGGATGGCACAGCTGCCATTCTTCACATTCTGCCCAATCTGTGTTTTCATACATGTGGCACAGAATGGCGCTGTCGCTGTTGGAAGTCAATGTTTGGGACACATTGACAAAATCACACTGCCACTCTTCATGAGAAGCGGTCCCACATGCTTTCATGAGGTGGGGTCACAAAAAGGCCATGTTCAACATTTGTACTGCAAATAACAACAAACACCACAGGCGTTAGGGTTTCTAACCATGACATCCTACCTGTATAGATGGACAGGCATCAGGCTGTGCCTTTGGATTGCCAATTCTACTATGCATGCCATCCCACCTCCACTCCCCAGCCACTGACAGTCATCAAGGTGAACCTTGGACTCTTCGATCCAACACTTCCCCCCATTCTCCTATCACTGCACCCTTTTCAGCATATATCCATGTGGAATGGGGTGACTGTACAGCCAAACACCCTAATGCACACCTCAACATGTGTCACTGTCTGCAGAATAAGGTGAGGTTACATGGCATGACCATCATGGGCGACGACCCACATACCTCAATGCCTCTCCATCTCTACAAGATGGAGGTGGGGATGGCATGAACTTCCATACTTCACTGCAGTTCCTATTCTGCATCAGCCTGCTTCCTACATTTCAAATGCTAATACCAGCAAGCAAGCATTCTGCATTGACAAATGCTTGTTTCATCTGCGTTCCTGACTGGACATATTTATCTATTCTTTTTGTTTTCTCTACCTCTGTGCTCTTTCTTCACTCTTCTTTTGTGCATCTCCTGTGGTGGTTGCCTTTGAACAAGTCACTGTGCAGTCTGCAGCTTGGGCCTTTCACTTAATGTATCACTGCATTCTTAAGCTAGCCTTCATTATTATAGTTTTTCCATTTCTTCTCATCCATTGTATTTTGATAAGCCTGTCAGCATGCTTTACACTTCTCTAAATACCTTCCATAATGTTCTGGTACCTTTTTCAAGTTGTCTCGGTACCGTTGATTTCTCTCCTTTTCTAACAGTGCATGGGGGAATTCTTCAGTGCATCTCTGAGCAACTTCACAGCAGATACACAAGGTCTTCCTGTCACCTCAATTACTCCAAAAAAAACCTGAAATAAAGCCAGATATTAGCTAGGCAATCATCTCAACAAATGAAAAGCAGCTGATAGAGAGGCTGCACATTCTACATAATATAGATGGACTGACACGAGAGGTAAGTACACACCTGACAAATGATGGCATGAAGGAGACACGCTGACCATTCTCATGCAGACAGACTGAAGGAGATGCACTGAACATTCTCATGTAGACAGACAGAAGGAGACATGCTGAACATTAGACAGACCGAAGGAGACACACTGAACATTCTCATGCAGATATACCAAAGGAGATGCACTGAGCATTCCAACATGCAGATAGACTGAAGGAGATGCACTGAACATTTCAACATACAGACAAACCAAAGGAGATGCCTTGAACATTCCAACACTTAGATGGACTGAAGGAGACGTGCTGAACATTCTAACACAGAGACACACCGAAGGAGGCACACTGAACATTCCAACACAGAGATGCACCAAAGGAGATGCACTGAACATTCCAGCACATTGATGGACTGAAGGAGACGTGCTGAACATTCCAACAAACAGATGCACTGAAGGAGACACGCTGAACATTCTCATGTGGCCAGAATGAAGGAGACGCACAGAACAATCTCATGCAGACAAACCGAAGGAGACATGCTGAACATTCCAACACACAGGTGGACAGAAGGAGACATGCTGAAAATTCATATGCAGACAGACCAAAGGAGATGTGCTGAACATTCTCATGCAGACAGACCAAAGGAGATGCGCTAAACATTCTCATGCAGACAGACCAAAGGAGATGTGCTGAACATTCCAACACACAGATGGACCGAGCAAGATGTGCTGACCATTCTCATGCAGACAGACTGAATGAGACGTGCTGAACCTTCCAACACACAGACAGACTAAAGAAGATGCGCTGAACATGCCGCATGAACCAGAATAGCAAAGGAGATGCACTAAATATTTATTTTTAAACAGTTGTTAGTGGATCACTGAAGAAACAAAACACCTCAAGAATGCATTTTACACAATCCCAACACCGAAGCAGCAACCAAATAGCACTAGGAATCTCAATCCCCCCCCCCCAAAAAAAACTCCAAATAAGCTGCATGGTGCTCAAAATGGCAGAATGTAGGTGAGCAAACAGAGTTGGACAAAGACAAAGGAAGGAGGGCAAGCATATTTGCAAAATAAAAAAATTAAACTGCTAGCAAGTCACTGAAAAAGGCTGATGCCCCTCCAGCTATGTTCATGCACACCTACATTCACCAACACAGTCCCAACACAGAAGCAGCAACCAAAATGCCCCCAGCAGTGCAAAAGTTTAATACCCCCACTATCAACCGTCATTGCACCAGAAGCTCTACTAGCCAGATTTTTAATATACCCTGCTGTTGCACTTCTCTGGGACAAAGGTCCTTTGCCTACTGTGCCCCCACTATGGATGACTCGCTGCACCATGACATCACTTCAGCATCCACCTTGGGCTCCCACAGGGTTAAACTTAAGCAACAGCTAGTTGCTGATGCCAGTTGTGACTACTTGTAATAACCTTCCTTCTTGTGACCAGCACCTATTCTACCCTTATGCTATTCTGACCTTATGCAAAACTGTTCTCAGCATGTAAATAACTGTTCTAAGTTGCTAATCATTCTCCTTTCACATTTCCTCTTGATCCCTTCCACTCTTTCCCCTCACCGTTCTATGGCTTTCCCCCATCCCCTTCCCCCTGTTATATCTCCTGAGCTCCCTTGCTCACTTTAAAATGCTTTGTCCCATACCTTCTCACCTCTGAGGAGGCCCCTGGGCTGATGCCAGCCCTTACCTTGTTGATTATTAGATATTAGGCTGAGTCTGTTCTCATTTTCCTGTAAAGGGTCATTTTATAAGACCCCAGCCCCTCAAATATGACCTTTTGAATTCCAGGTTTTAATCAAATACACACCTTGGCATACATTGTACAATGCCACATATATTGGAACTTCTCTAGTTATACAGTCATGTAATGTCTAGTATAATTCCTTGTTTTGTTTGTTCTCCATCTCACACTTTTCCAATATGTATTGTTCGTCTGACATGGAACCTATGAAATGAGCTTATTCTCAAAGGTGTTATCTGAAATTTCAATAAATAAATAAATAAATAAATAAATAATAGTAGGGCTCTCAACCCCCTAAACAAAGGAAGAGGCATGGTGCTCAAAATGGCAGAATGTAGGTGAACAAACTTGCTGCTTGAATTTTGGAAAGTTTTTCCTGCACTGAGATTTTGTACTGCACGTTGCCTAAAGTGAGTAACACTATTGACGGTAATTCTACAAGTAAAAAAAACTTTTATACTTCAACAAATGTCTGAAGTGCTGTTTTTATTTACTATAGGTGAACAAATTCACCTGGACATAGGCAGGATGGCAAGCACATTTGCAACAAAAAAAAACATAAACTACTTGCAAGTCACCAAGAAAGGCCAGAGCCCATCCAGGTGTGTTTGTGCACACCTACATTTGCCAAACACAGTCCCAATACAGAGGCAACAACCAAATAGCAGTAGGGATCCCCCTGCCACCCACCCCACCAAACAATGGAAGCCACACGGTGCTCAAAATGGCCAAACAAAGGTGAACAAACACAGCTGGACAAAGGCAAAGACAAGAGGATAAGGACATTTGCTACAAAAAAATTTTAAGTGCTTGCAAGCCACTGAGAAAGGCTGATGCCCATCCAGCTGTGTTTGTGCACACCTATGTTTGCCAACACCGTACCAACACAGAAGTAGCAACCAAATAGCGGTAGGGAGCTCACCCCCCCCAACAAAGGAAGCCGCATGGTGCTCAGATCAGCTGAACATAGGTGAACGAACACACCTGGACAAAGACATAAGGGCAATTTAAAAATAGTGTAATTGCCTGCAACCAACGCATCTAGGTGCATTTGTCACCTACGTTTGGCCAAAATTAAAAGCAGCAAAGTAACTCCTTGCAGTGTTTGCCCCCCAACAAAGAAAAGCACATTTACAGATGTGTTTTATTACCTGGATTTGCCACAAACAGGAATATCATAAAAAGCAGAAATCAAAAAAAAAAAACAGTAAAAATACATAGCAATTCCCATTCTCTATTAAGTAATGTGTCCCCCCAACACCATGTATTGTAAAATGGAAAGCCTTAGTTCTTAACATCTGTCTTTTGAGATATTTGCATAAAGAATAAATCACTTCAACATTTTTGTTGTAAATGGGAACAAGCAACAAGCTTAAGGAAACTGCACTGGCATGATTCGTGTAACTGTGACACCAGGTGCACAGTGTTTTGAGCAAAGATCTAAACAAAAGTGCCTGGTGTCACAACTGCATAAAAACATGAACGTTCACTATTAAATCCCCCCTTGCCACACAGTTTCCTGTTCCTAGGGGTATTTCTCCCAGTCCTCCACATAACATCCCATTGCTGCCAAGCAGAACTTTTTTAGTACTTTATGAGAACCACACAGACTGTGGTTATGGTAACCGGGGCCCTACCTGCTAGTGTTTGTAACTCCGCAAGAATGCTGTGACTCGACAAAGATTGTCCTCCAGTAGTGGCACACTGAAAAAGACTCCCTGTCAGTGATTACAGCTTTAGAACTGCAAACTGACTCCACCCACTCCCACATAGTCTCATGATTCATGCCCAATTCCAAATGGGGGCAATCACTTAATGTGACTGGTGAACATCCGGGCAAGCGTGACATGATCAGAGCAAGGGTGAAAGGTCACAGTCACAGAAATCAAAGGGCTCCCTCTTTAATACAGCATGGCAGCATGTTGAGCAGCAGAGCTTGGGGGGGATTAACTAGCTTGCAATTTTAAAGGGCAGCAGCACCACAGAATATTTGGGGAGGCTGTGGGTGAAGGTAACATGGTGTGACGACAGCAGTTACATTCACCACAGACATTACAAGGGGGAATACATTTAATTTGGACCATCACAAAGGGGGAATTTAAACAAATAAATGAAGACACAACTGCATAGTTCTTAGAAATTATGTTTAATAATAGCAGACATAAAAACAGCTGTGCAAAGTAACAGAACAATATATGTGCTTTGCAATGTCACATTTTTGCCTGGGAAAAAAGCATCAAAATGCTGTTGGAAATAAAAGGAATATATATATATATATATATATATATATATATATATATATATATATATATACCCTACAATTCTATACCCCTATGTTTTGTATCTGTACATATGACACACCATCAAATGCAATGAAAAAGGTATAACTGAAACTTTCTGATTTTTCTGTTTTGCCTGTAGTATCTACCTGTAGTGATCCCTACTGCTATGTGCCTACAGTGGTAGTCACACAAAAGTATACCAGTACTGTGCACCGTGTGTCATTTTGCGGTAGCAGTATACATCTTATTCAATGGGTGCCGCATTTGCACAACGCTCAGTATACCACACTACTGATATACTGATTTGGGAGGCAGGATAGCACAGTGGTTTAAGGCTCTGAGCTGCAAATCTGGAGACCTGGGTTTGAATCCCACAGACCCCACTTACACACTGTGTGACCCTGAGCAAGTCACTTAATCTCCCTGTGCTCCCAGGTCGCACCTGTAAACAAGCTTTAAGCTTAGTGTGTCTCTCCTGGTTAAACAATTGGAAAAAAAAAACACATTTGCCTGTGCTGAGCATTGGTAACCCCTTTTCATGAACAGATCCCTATCTGAGGTATATGTATCACAGAATTATTGTAGGTATTGTTAGCACACTGTGGCCTGCAGGCTCACTACATTACAAAAGGCTGCTGTCAGAAACAGAAAAGAGTATAATCATAATGTTTTGCCCTTGTACAGTATGTGTGAACATAATTCAGATCTTAACAAGCAGCACTGAGTCAATATACTGTAGTTTTGCTGTGCCATTCTGTTGTAGTCGGTGTAAGCACTACAAGGTCTCCTTGACTCACTGGCTCTGACACCTCTAACTCCTCCATACCTGCACCCTCTCCTTCACAACAGGGTTTCTGTATCTCTTCCAGCTCCAGCAACTAGCAGGAATACCCTCACTCTAAGTCCCTTGTCTGAATAGTTATACTGAGTGAGGTGATAGAAAGGAACCCAAGAGACTTGCCATGGTTCTGGCAGGTGCTCTTTACACTTCTTTTGGCTAACTTGTATGGGGTGTGCTAAGAGGTCAAGAAATGTAGTCCCTCCTCAGGGCAAACCATCCAGACATTTATTCAAGTCACCAAACAACATGAACTGGACGAAGTCCAATGTTTTGACCTATATGTGGGTTTCTTCAGGGAACAGGGTCTGGTTATAGGCATTTTTTCCTATACAAAAAGTACTAGGTGTCCTTCATTTTCTGATTTTAGTCTTTCTGATAGTTAATAATATTTCTCTTCTCCTTGCTAGGAGTGAATGTATTTGTTATAATCACTTGCTGAATCATGCATCTGTCTGACAGCATGTCTGCTTAGCAAGGTAACAATGGGAGGGGACCAAATGGTGTGCACCATTAGCATGTAAGTGCAACTGTGTATGACAATTCAAATGCTCATCAACTACAGGAGCACATGTTGCATGTGCAGATAGATAAATATATTTCCTTGGTCATTGTAATCTTTGTGTTGAATTTGTATGGTGGCGTTTCATGACATTGTAGTTAAAAATATACTGCAGCTAACTTATGTGAGCTGCATACTTATTTTCTGGGGACACAGAAGCAGGGCATTGAGCCTTGTGTACAGATGATAGCTTTGTAGACCCTAACCATGGCCTTGTGAATCTTATTCACCTGTGCACAACACATGACACTTGTGGGATAGAATGGCTGAGATATGCATATTACCACACATACAGTACATGTAAATGGCACTGTATGCACTGACCACTACATACTGCAAATGAGAACAGTAATGTGCATAAGCTTTCAGAATTGAGCTCTACATAGTGACACAGTAATCTGAGGTCAGAAAAGACTCTATGTCCATCAGCACCCTCCCTTGCTTCATAAAAGTGGAATAATTGTTTACCCTCTGAGAGAAGTGCTTCCTAATGTTAATCTTGGTTCTACAACCTCTGAGCTTCAGGGTGAGGTCCCACATTCAGCTTGGGGAAACCAGAAATCTTGGCCTGTCTGATCTTTTCAATACACTTCAGTGTGTTGTTGACTTAGTTCATGTTCCTGCTCAGCCTCCTCTTGTTCTGGTAAACATGTCAAGGACTTTTGTCCTCCATAACCCTTATGATTTTGGCAGTGCTGCATTGCACCTTCTCAAATGCCTCAGTGTCCTTTTTGTATTGCAAAGCCCAGAACTGCACTCAATACTCCATGTGGGGGCTGACCAGGGCCTTGTAAAGTGTCATGATTACTTGCCCTGCTCTGCTGGTCACCATCCTTTTGATACAGTGTAGTATTCTGTTGTCCCTCTTGACAGTGGAGGTGAATTGTTTACCTTGTTTCACTCCTTCAGCTATTCTTACCCCAGGTTTTTTTCCTCCTCCACTGTAGCAGGTTACGCTCCACACAGCATGTCAATTTTATTGTATCTCTGTTTTTCCTCCTCCCTGTGTGTAGCTCATTGTATCTGGCTACATTGAATCTTAAACTCCAGAGGACTGATTCTTAAATATGTTGGGAATGCCACAAGCCCCGGGTGTGTGAACTTCTGGCCACAGGCCTTGCAGCATTCCCAGCTAAGTGACTGGGATTCTCGAGCCTGAGCACTGACTGCCAAAAGTTAGACCAGCTTTTTCTGGTCTAGCTTGCGTTAATCTTGGGTACCCGTTTTATTGGTCTTGTGCCAAATACTTGTCACAATCTGCCGTAAAGCAGGAAAAGTGTCACAAATGTGCCTGCTCTTCTCGAATCGGGCAGAAGATGTGGCAGCCAGTTTGGCACAGCTGAGCCAGTCACCTGGGTTGATGCAGGACTTGGTTCAAGCCCTGCATCATCCTTTGTGAATCATGCCTCAGGAGTCTAAGTAATTGCCAACTTATTCAGGTCCTCCTGAAGTCCCCTCCCCATTCCCAAGGCAGTCCACCACCCCAGCCAGCTTAGTGCATCAATAAGCTTCAGCAACCAGTTAGACATCCCAGCTTACAGATTGTTGAGGAAGTTGTTGAACAACAGTGGCCCAGCACCAGTCACTATTACCCCCAACACACACCGAGCAGGGCCCCTCCACTGCAACCTTAGTTTGATGTGGCTCCTCAGCTGGTATGCAATTTGATTCTGGAGCACTTACAGAAAAATTCACTTTATTAGTGGAGTTTTCACTTTTTCAGACACATCTCTATGGGATGCGAGCTAGTGTTTCTTTGTTGAACTACTGGTTTGTTACCATCTTCAACTAATTTTTAACATTGATTTTTGGATCAGTCATGGTCACACTTTCTACACTGTGCTGTAACTTGATTCTGTTTCCATGCAGTCAATCAATCAATTGAGGCTGTAAAATGTTACAATATAGGTGACACTGTTTATCAACTTGATCTCCTTATATGCCAGTCACCAGATTAACCTGCTTCGTTCATAATAACTGGTAACCCAGTTATTATGAAGTTCTGTAATAACTGGTAACCAGTTATTATCACTAAATGTAAATCCTGAATTATCCATTTATTAAAAACACTTTCTATTGCCTGTGCAGTGGTAAAATCACACTGAAATCATCAATTCTTCAAAAACACCAGAAATACATCAGAGAAGCTGCCAGTAAAATTCTCTTGGAGTGCTATTACTAACAGCTGGTAGTAGCACTCCCCACAAGACTCAGGCCAGCTCAAGCCTTCAGCATTCAGCAGTGTGGGTCTCTGGGTAAATTCACAGCCATTGATCATTTCATCATTTTTCTCTCTTTCTTGATATTCAGCACCCCTCACTAAAAAGCAGCATAATATTTCTTCTGAAATGTCTTCTTTTGACATTGTGTTTAAAAAGTAAATTTGTATTCATTTGTCACAACATTTGAGCTCCTTGTCATTTCCTTAGTGTATTTTATTCATTTATTTAAAAGTTGGTGACTAAGAAAGGCACACTGAGCAGAGGTTCATTTCCAGGTGCAACCCAGGGGAATGGGAAACAGGAGGAAAAACAAACAGAAAATGTGTAAATTAAGTTACAGCAGTAAAGCACAGTCACAAATACAAAGTGTTTTACAAAACAGATACAGGCACATCATGAAATATAATAAAGTGCAAATTATGCAAGCCAAGTCAAACCAGGTACCTTTGATAACTGCAGAGAAACTCTGCTATAGCAGTGTTCACAATAAAGAGGGAATGTATGTACATGTAACACTTAGAAATCAAGTTACTTCAAATGTAGTGCCTGGACAGCTGATTAGGGGGAAACAGGAGCAAGGTGGGGATGAAAGGAGTTTCAGCTGATGCCTGAAACAGCCAGTGGTGGTGGCATGACAGAGGAGTGCAGGGAGCTGATTACAAAGAGTTGAGAGTCGATAAGAGAAGATGGATTGGCCAGCAGAAGCATAAGGATGAGGGATGGAGAATGTACACTGGTCCCTGGGATGGAAAAAAAAAGTGGCTGGTGTGTGGCTGAAGAGAGAAGTAAGGAGAGGTAGGAAGGAAGAAAGTGAGCCAAATCCATATTTAGAAATAAAGAAGCAACAATGTAACTGAAGGCAATCTTTGAGGGGGTAACGGGCAGGGAGGAGTAAAGGCACTGATGGTACTGTATGTATATGGAGGTGAGTTTGTTGCAAATTGACAAAATGCACTGCAGAGGGTATCCAGTCTGGTGAGGGAAGTGGAAAGGGCTGAACCAAAGACCACATCAGCATAGTCAAAAACTGGGAGCACCATTTGGATGGGTAATTCACAATGGACCCAGCACAGGAAGGTAGTCTTTATTATGTTATGGGGCACCTACCTTGGGCTGAAGGTTCACATGGATGGCATCAATGTGGACAGAGAAGTCCAGCTTACTGTTTAGCCACATGCCAAGGTACTTGAAGGAATGAACAGCTTTGAAAGGGGAGTCACCCAGTATGGTGAATTCAGGAAGTCTTAAAAGCCTGGCCAGTTTCTGTCTAATATGAAAGTTCATGGACACCATTTTCTTGGTGTTGACCCTGAGATGACTGGTATAAAACCAGCACAGGATGTTGGTAAAATCCTGCTGAGGCCAGTTTTCTGCAGAAGCGGTTAATCGATCAGAGGTATAGATAACTGTATTATCTGAAACCTGTGTATCTGGGAGTTGGCACAGATGGAAGGGAGTTTTTTTTTTGGAAAATGAAAATAAGATCTAAGATGGAGCCTTGTGGGTCTGTAGAACTCTATTTGTCCAAGAAGAGTGGATGGGACACAGAGTCAAAGGCTTTGGCCAGACTGATGAAGATTACAGCTGTTATGTGCCTCCTCATACATGTCAGAGAAGATAAAATCAGTGACGTGAAGCAAAGAGGAAACAGTTGCATACTGTTTCTGAATGCCACACTGGAAAGGGGAGAGGAAATCGGAAGAAGTAAGGTACTCTAGGAGTTGAGAGTAAACCAGCCTCTCTTTGAGCTTGGCAAGGGAGGGGGGAAGGTCGACAGGGCAAATATTTTCTTGGGAGGGTCACCTCCTTTGTGGAGTGGAAGAACTTTTGCAGTCTTCCAGGACTAAGGGTTGGAACAGAGGAAGAAAGAGATTGAGCAGGTGACAAAATGGAGGTGCAATAGCAGGAGCAGACGGGTGGAGTAGTGTGTGACTGATCCTATCAGGGCTGGATTTTGACAGGTTGAGGGATGACAGGGCATGCAGAGTTTCATTGAATAGTGACAGGAAAATGGAACCCAGAGGATGTAGTGGAGGAGAGGAGAGGAGAGGAGAGGAGAGGAGAGGAGAGGAGAGGAGAGGAGAGGACTGTAAAGGAATGAGTTGCAGGAGAGGGTACAGCTATGTTGTGAAAAACTCATTAAAGAGACCAGCAGCAGAAGTAGGGTCAGACAGGGGTGAACCATTAACCATTAGAACAGGAGAGCAGACTTTGGGAGGTCAAAAAGGGAATGGATTGCTTTCCAGAATCTGGTAGGAGACTTGAGGTTAGTTTGAAGGTTGGCTTTGAAATACAAGAATTTTGCAGCACAAATGGCCTTTGTGCAACTATTTCCCAGGGACGTGTAGTGTAGTGTAGTGTAGTGTATTGTAGTGCAGTGTATGGTGGAAAACAAGCCATAAATCTGCAATTACCAGTACTGTAATTATAAAAAATGCACATTTATTATTACTGTTTAAAAAAAAAAGAGTAATAAACATCTGCACCTACATTATTCTATATTTATTGTATATCTAGTATGCACTAGTGGTCTGGTGATGAGCACAGCTGGCCACAGGGTGCTCCCCAGCCTGCCCTCAAGAGCAAATTTCCAGGACTCCCTGAGGGGGACTCCATCTTCTGTACTAGCGGTCTGGTGCTGAGCGCAGCTGGCCACAGGGTGCTCCCCAGCCTACCTTCAAGAGCAGGTTTCCAGGTACGCTTCGGGAAAGCAGCTCCAGTCCATGCTTGCTAGCCTTGAACTCAGTTGGTGGATGGTGCCTGAAATTGGGTCTACTATAGGCAGATTCAACACTCCGTCTCTCCCGGACTGGCTTCAGTTCCTGAGATTTGAACTGCCTGGAATCCCTCCGGGGGACTCCATCTTCTGCACTAGCGGTCTGGTGCTGAGCACAGCTGGCCATAGGGTGCTCCCCAGCCTGCCCTCAAGAGCAAGTTTCCAGAAATGCTTCGGGAAAGCAGCTCCAGTCCATGCTTGCTAGCCTTGAGCTCAGTTGGTGGATGGTGCCTGAAATTGGGTCTACTATAGGCAGATTCAGCACTCCGTCTCTCCCTGACTGGGGTCAGCTCCTGAGATTTGAACTGCCTGGTACAGTCCCCTGGAGCTCATCTCTCTGCTGCCTACATTTTTTTTTCTAACCACTGCAACTAAATCTGTGATGTGACTTTGTGCCCACTGCTGAATTTGAATTGTCAGTGTAGAGAACTACAACCCTCTTTTGAACTGTTAAGAGTAGGAAACTATAGCATTTGTGAAGTGTTTTAACTACCTTAAGCTATTTAGGTATTAACAAAGTTTGAAGTTTAAAACTGCTTTGTCTAACTGCTGAATTGCTATTTCTCCCATCTGACCCCCCAACCCCCACTTGCCTTTTCCTCTGTATACTGGTGACGCTGCTGGTGCTTAATACCAGCCACACCCACAGCCATTCTCTACCTCTCTGGCTAACTTAGCACCCGCAATTTCTCGCCTTGTTACAGAATTCTTTTGTCTCCTTACTTAACCTGCCTCCCAAACTCTGAAGCCTTTCTTCTGTTGGTACATATAAGCTGATTTCTCCCTTCTCTTCTTTCTCTTTAGAACTCCCTGAGGGGGACTCCATCTTCTGCACTAGCGGTCTGGTGCTGAATGCAGCTGGCCGCAGGGTGCTCCCCAGCCTGCCCTCAAGAGCAAGTTTCCAGGTACACTTCGGGAAAGCAGCTCCAGTCCATGCTTCCTAGCCTTGAACTCAGTTGGTGGATGGTGCCTGAAATTGGGTCTACTATAGGCAGATTCAGCACTCCGTCTCTCCCTGACTGGCTTCAGTTCCTGAGATTTGAACTGCCTGGTACAGTCCCCTGGAGCTCATCTCTCTGCTGCCTACATTTTTTTGTGCTGACTTTTCCATTAGCAGATTATATCCTTTAGCCACTAGAGGGCCCAATTATATGCACACTTACCCAATCCAATCCATCATTCTTGGCCCCCTCCCTCTTCTACTTCTGTTAAGACCTGTGCTTTTAGGATCACTCCCTGTTGCATAACACTTAGCCCTGTTCTACTCCCCTCCACCTCCCTAACTTCACAAGCTCTGCCCTTTCTCCTTACCCTCTGCTTTGGACACCCGTACCTCTTTTTGCTACGCCCATAAACACCTTTCTAGCGCTGCCTCTACTTCTGTTTTCATACCCCTCAACTCCAGTAGTAGTGGTACCCCACTCATTTACCAGCATTACCACTCTATGTTAGGATATAGCCCTTGGTGTACCCTACTGCCTTTCAAAACACACTACTATGCTCCCATGCTAGCCTCCCTCAATAATCTCCTCCCCATCCCTGAGTACGCCCTTCTCCTTCAATTACTCACGCCCTGCAGTGACACACCAGCTAAAAAATCCGTCAGAAGTAGACTTCATTCAGCTCACAAGCTTCTTGCTCACTATCTTGCTAGAATTGTACTTCTCCTCCTGCTCCTAGCTGGGAACATACACCGAAACCCTGGTCCGCCCACCTCAGCTTATGAATGACACAAGAAACAAGGTTCCATCAAACTGGTGACCCTTAACATCTGCAGCCTGCTAGCTAAGCTCGATGCACTCCAAGTCTGGGTGTCACAACATAGGCAGAATGTAATATCCCTTAACGAAACTTGGCTCTCTCCTAAGGCCCCAGACAATACTGTATCCATTCCAGGCTATGCCCTGTTCTGACTTGACAGAATTGCCAGGAGAGGGGGTTGGCTGTACCGTTTATTTAAGGGACACTGTTAAAGGGCTAGTCATCCCATCATCTCCCTCTGCAAACAACTCTCAAATCCTAGCAGTTAAAATTATCCTGGGCCAGCAGGGAAAATCCCTTACAGTTGCATCAGTATACATTCCCTCGCGTGAACATGTTACAGGCCTCCAAATGATCACAGACTTCATGGCCGACAGCACCTCCCGTGGTGAGACAATTGTAATGGGTGACCTAAATGTAAATTGGCTAGCTCCAGAAGTCGACCCATATAAGGATGCCATTGCTGCCCTTGACATTACTCAAATGGTCCCCTCTCCCACTAGGTTTAATTATAAGTCTGGTAGTAGCTCCTTACTTGACCTGATCCTCACCTCTCATTCCAGCAGAATCACTAACACGGAAGTTCTCCCAGATGCCCTCAGTGATCACTCCCCAATTATCTGCCACTGGTCAAACAAGGCACCTAGACCTAAGTCCTATTTTTCCTATAAAAGAATCTTAACAAAAGGAAAGCTTCCACAATTCCTTGCTGCCCTGTCAACAGTTGATTGGGCACCCCTTGACTCCCTGAGCAGTGTTGACTGAGCACTTGACTTCCTCATTGCCCAGTTTAACAAAGTTTATAACAGTTTTGCCCCCCTACGTAAATGCAAAACTCAATCTACCTCTAATAACTGGATTAACTCTGATCTCATCTCCATGATGCGTAACTGAGATAACCTCTGGCACTGAGCCATGGATTCAGGGAAACCACACGATATGCAGCTCTATAAGGCGGCTAGGAACCAGTGCACAATAGCTATACGCAGAGCCAAGCAAGTCTTCTACAACCAGGAACTTACTAACTCCTGGAGAAATAGCAAACCCTTCTGGGAGAACATCAAGAGTCACACAGGTAAACCAAGCAAATCCTCCCCCACTATGATTGACGTTAACGGCTCCACTTTACAGGACCCCAAAGAAATTTCGGACTCCTTTAATCTCAAATTCACTGATCTTAGCAGTGTCATTCCCCCCAACTTCTTTGACAACTCTGCCTGCCACTGCATCAATAAGGAAATCAATCTCCACAGTAATACCCCCCATTCTACTTTAAGAGGACATCCATGTCTGAAGCTAAAAGATATCTTAACAAAGTGCTAAGCAAAGCCAGTTTCAGCAGATACCCTTGACCTCAAACTCCTCTCTCTCTCTCCCTTGATGCTGTCCTACAACCTCTCACTAAACTCCTGAATCTCTCACTCTCTCATAAACAATTCCCCCAGCTCTGGAAATCAGCAGTGGTCATACCCATTCATAAAAGCGGTGATAGATCTCATCTCTCTAACTACCGCCCTATCTCTATCCTCCCACCACTCTCCAAGGCGTTGGAATGAATTGTAGCTGACCAGTTGCCTGAACACCTCAACAAATATAACTTACCCTGTCCACAACAACATGGCTTTAGAAAAGCCCACAGTATGACCACTGCCCTGCTTGACTTCACCAGCCATATTCATAAAGCGATTGGCACTGGCCACCTACTGGGTGCAGTGTTCATTGATTTGACCAAGGCATTTGACACTGTTAACCACCAGCTCCTGCTTCACTCTCTCACTCTCCTCCTTTGGACTATCTAATGATGTAACCAAATGGTTTAAAAGCTACCTCTCGGCAAGGAGCCAAAAAGTCAAGATCATTGACTCTCTCTCAACTGCCCTTCCTATCCGCTCTGGTGTACCCCAGGGTTCCATCCTTGGCCCACTACTTTTCAGCCTTTTCATCAATACTCTTCCTGCAGCTTGCAATAATAATTTAATACTCTATGCCAATGATGCAGTCCTCTATTCCTCCCATACTGACCCCATCTCACTCACCAAGGTTCTGCAGAAGAACTTCAGCCTAGTTGAAACCTGGCTTCTCTGACATAAGCTGCTTATGAATTACAAAAAAATAAAGTCCATGCTGTTCCATAGCTCTCACATCAAATACAGATCCGTAAACTTCACCATACATAATGAACTTGAACAACCACTTGAGCAAGTGCAGGAATTGGAATACCTTGGTATTACCCTTGATTGCACACTGTCTTTCAGCTCACATGTTCAACCCATCTCAAAATCAGTCAGCACAAGAATTGAGGTCCTCTACCGCCACCGTTGCTGTCTTACCAAAGAAGCTATGTGCACAGCCATAACTGCCTCAGTCCTACCTGTCATTGATTACGGGCTTATCTTCTACAGGGCTGCCATTGATACCACCCTAAACCGGATCAAGACAGCCCTTAAGAAGTGCTGTAGACTTCTCACTGGTGAAGGGAAGCATACTCATACCTGTGATCTCTACAAACAATCCAGTTGGCTCACTCTAAATAGTAGACTTGACTACCAGACCTGCCTACTGGCTAAGAAAATCTGTCTTAACCTCACACCCCCTGCAACTCACGCCTTAATGTTGCCCACAGTCACTGCACATTTTACACACAGTTCCCTCAAACCAACATATATCGTTCCATTCTGCCGTACCAACCAGGCTCAATGTGTTTTCCACACCAGAGTCCCCCTGCTGCTAAACAACCTTTCCCCTGAAATTGCAGCTGAAAACAAGCTTGGCTCATTCAAACATAAACTCTGCCAGCACCTCACTGACCTAAGCAGTTGTGACTGCTCTGCCTAGGCTTGCGGCTTTGTTTTACCTCTCCTTCCTCCTGCCTTGCTACCCTCCTCACTTCTCTCTGCCCCTCCATCCCCTGCTTCTCCCCGTCTCTTTCCTACCCTCACCTACCATTCTACCCCCTCTCCCCCTCACTTACCATTCCACCCCCAGACTACCTAGCACTTATCATTCTGTTCTTGCGCTTATGACAATGTCAGATCCTTGACTGCTTATCCCCCTTTTCGCCACCCCTCCTCCTCTTGTCCCCCACCCCTTGCTCCACTTATGTCACCCCCAGGATGGTTTTCATTTGTGTCTATGTCTTGTTATATACACACCCGTATTGTTAATTGCACATTGTTATTTGCCACTGACTGTTTGCTACTGTGCTAGTCTATGCACATGTACTCTCTTTTGCTACTAAGTTAACCTCATGACCTGTATTGTATCTTACCACTGCTTACTTCTATGTTAACCTCCTGACCGTGTACTGTATCTTACCACTGTTTTGCTTGCACCCATTGCTGACGCAGAACCTTTGTAAAAGAACTCTTGATTCAAAGGTATTTGTAATCCTAGTAATAAATAAATAAATAAATAAAAATAATTGCTCAAGTAACTTTTATATTTTCTAACCATGTTTGAGAATGCAGTCAGAAATAAGCTATTGCTCATGCTTAGATAAACATATTTGACTACTACAACCCTCTGCTTCCTGCCAACAAGTTAGTTCACAGTCCATCTTGTGCAGGCCTTGTCTATACTACATTGGTGTACTTTGCCAAGAAGTTTGTCATGCACCACAGTGCCCAAGGCTTCTTATAGTCTAAATAGAGTATTGCATGTCCACAGCCCAGCCATGGTCTACCTTCCTGGTCACTCCCTCAAAGAAGCAGTTTATTCTGTGCTTTATAATGGATTCTAGGACCTTACCGAGCACTGATGCTAGGCTGAATGGCATTTAGTTGTCTGAGTTCAACCTTGTTCCATTCTTGAAGACAGGGATCACATTGGCCAACATTCAGTCCTCTGACACACACACACACTAGTACGGGCAGATTCATGAAAGATTAATTCCAACAGTTCACTTATTGTTCATTTAGCGCCACTGTGATCCTGGGGTGTATCTCATCTGCCTCATGGGTCTTACCCTGCTTGATGTTCACCAGCTAGTCAGCTACCAGGGTGGGTGTTTGTCTAAAGGGTGCATTGTGGCTACCCATGATGCCATGAGCATTGCCAGTGAGCACCCTCTCCTGCCCCAGCAGCCCTTTGATGAACACTAAAGCAAACTATTCATTCAGCATATCAGTCATCACCCCAGACTCTCTCTCAGACTCTGCCTCCCTCCCCAGTTTTCAGGACCCCAACCCCCTCCTTCATCTTCTTGTTTCCATTATGTACTGCAAGAAAGATTTGATGATGTCCTGTACTACTGCCTTTGCTTAGCATCTAGTCCTTTGGTGATGTCATTGTTAGATTAAGAAACCGATCTGGTTGAGCAAGGAGGTCATGGAAAAGGTAAGGAGGAAAACAGCTGCCTTTAGGAAGTACAAGAAAACAGGGAGGAGGGAGGACAGGGAGGGGTACTTGACAGAATCGAAGGAGGTGACAAGGGCAGTAAGGGGAGCGAAAACATCTACGGAACTCAGGCTGGCACAAGGCATTAAGAAGGGGGAGAAGGACTTCTTTAAGTACATCAGGGAGAAAAGGAGCTGTAAGGACCACATAGTAAGGATTAGAAGAGGGGTTGGGTGGAAGTAGGTGGATAAGGGAAGCACTAAATGAGTACTTCTGCTCAGTATTTACTAAAGAGAAGAGGGGGGTGACACCCAAGGTGGGAGAAATGGCAGAAGCAGGGGAAGTGGTGACAGATGGGGAAATCATGGAGAGCAGAGTTCGAGAGGGTTTGAAGGCACTGAGGGTGGACAAGGCGCCAGGCCCAGATGGCATCCACCGCAGGGTACTGAAGGAGCTGGCAGAGGTCCTTGCAGGACCTTTGGCAGACCTATTTAATGCCTCACTACATTCGGGGTATGTACCTCAGGACTGGAGGATGGCTCATGTGGTGCCCCTCCACAAGAGTGGCCCCAAGGATGAACCGGGAAACTACAGACCAGTGAGCCTCACATCCATCGTAGATAAGCTAATGGAGACTATCCTGAAGGAGAGGCTGGTGGCCCTCCTAGAGGCCAAAGGACTACAGGACAGCAGACAGCATGGCTTCATATGTGGCAGATCCTGCCAAACCAACCTGGTCGAGTTCTATGACTGGGTAACTAGGCAACTGGACAGGGGCCATGCAGTGGATGTCCTGTATCTGGACTTCAGTAAGGCATTTGACCCAGTGCCACATGGAAGGCTGGAAGGAAGTAGTTGGCACAGGGGCGGTGCAAAGCTGGTGAGATGGGTAGGAAACTGGCTGCAGGGAAGGCAACAGAGGGTGGTGGGTGGGGAGCTCTCACACCCAAGGGCAGTGACGAGCGGTGTTCCAGAGGGCTCGGTGTTGGGACCAGTGTTGTTTGGGATATTCATTGCAGACATATCATGGGACATCAAGAGCAAGATCAGTCTGTTTGCTGATGATACCAAGGTAGGCGTGGTGGTGGATGACCTAGGGGATGGCAGGGTTGCAGGATGATCTGGCAAAGCTTGAAACCTGGTCAGACACCTGGCAACTGGCTTTAATGCCAAAAAGTGCAAGGTGCTGCATTTTGGGATGAAGAACCCAAGGAGGAGTTACCAGCTAGGGGGAGTGCAGCTAGCCCAGACAGAGGAGGAGAAGGATCTGGGTGTGCTCATTACAGGGTCAATGAACAACTCGGCACAATGTAGGAAGGCAGCTGCAAAGGCCAACAAAATGCTGGGTTGTATTGCAAGGGGTATATCCTCAAGGAGGGAGAAGGTGATTCTGCCACTGTATAGGTCATTAGTTAGACCACACCTGGAGTACTGCGTGCAGTACTGGCGTCCGTATCTGAAGAGGGACATTAAGTTACTGGAGGGGGTGCAGCGCAGAGCGACAAAGATGTTCAAGGGGCTGGGGGACTTATCATATGAGAGGAGGTTGAAGGAGTTGAACATGTACTCACTGGAGGAGAGGAGAGACAGGGGTGACATGATTGAAACCTTTAAATACATGAAAGGAATAAACAAGACAGGTACAGAGGGGCTGTTCAAAGTAAGGGAGGGGAGGGCCACCAGGGGCCATGATATGAGACTGGAGCGAGGAAGGTTCAGGAGGGAGATGAGGAGACACTTTTTTACAGAGAGGGTGGTGGCTGGGTGGATCATGCTACCTGCTGAAGTGGTATCCAGAACAGTGGACTGCTTCAAACGAGGATGGGACAGGACAAGGGGGAGGGTTAATGAAGGGGAAGGGTGGAAGGGAGGGGCAGCTGCAGAATAAGGGTAGCTAGCTGCACATTCGAGCAGACTTGATAGACCTCTAGGCCTTTATCTGCTGGCAAATTTCGTATGTTCATATGTTCGTACTAAGGAGCCAGTTGCTGGAGAACAAAGAAGAGACAAGTAGTTGTGATGTTTCTACTCTAATTTAGGCTAGATGCTATTCTATAATAACTCAGTGAAATATGAAATATGAGAAATGTGGGATAAAGAGATGTGTGGCATTAGTGTCAAAATGCTGAAAATGAATTAGTATACTTGGGAGAAACAAAATAGTCTATTGGGTCTTAGATTTCCAGAGTTTTTTTCCTATTATAGCCAGGACCCATTACAGAGAGAATTATTATAACATTTTGTGCTTAAGCAAAATATAGGTGTTTCAGTTAACTTTAAGATGGGATTGCTATGAGGGCAGCTGACAGACAAAATAAAACACTACTTTCATCTCGAGGCCCCTATGTTCCTGTTAAAATATTAGGGCTTGCAAATGTTTTAAATATTACTGCTGCAAAAAATAAATACATGGAAGATGAACATTGGGATTTCTAGTGAAATCATGGAAAATCTCTGAAACATGGGAAATAATATCTACAGAGCTACATAACTTGAAGGTATGATTAGGCCTCACAAAAAATAGAGTTGAACATTTATATTAAATCCTCAAATTGAAAATCCATTTAAAATTCATTCCTTACTGACTTATGCAGCAACAAGAAATCCATATGGGATATACCTTAGTATTTCAACTGTTGGCATAATGAATATAAATAAGCATTGGTTTTTTATGGCTCTAGGTGCATTGGTTCTGATCGTTTACATAATTGCCTGGATATTTGCTTGAGATAATTTATTTCTGTCTATGCTCTGAGACTTTTTTATGTGCAGACAAGAAAATATTTATATTTATTTTACAGTCACTGCAGCTTTTAAATCAAAGTAGACTATAACTGCATCAGGACAAAAGAACTCGTCTTAGTTGTCTGATTTATTAATTGCTAAGAGACCAGCCGTATCTAGGAAAAATATATGTTTTATATCTGAAATGATATGAATAATTACTGCAACATGAATACATGTATATAACAACTGCCTAGAATATTGTAACACATCTCTAGAAAGGGGACATTTTTATACATTATGTATTGGATGACTTCTGCCTCAGAAGAGGAACAGCTAACTGGATATGTGCCACAGAATGGTTTATTCTGTGATTTGTGCATTTAAAATTTATCAAGAATAAAGATAGTTTTGCACTGCTAATGCTGTGACTGACAAACTGTCTGAAGAATATGGGCTTTATACTGTTATATTGTTTTGTGGCATTTCCCCACATATTTATTTTAAACTTTCTGGGGCAATTAGTATGACATTCCCTTTCTGATAGCCTAGTGTTAAGAAAAGCATTATTTTAGATGTTGTCATGTGTGTAGCTACAGTGTCAGTGTTATTCAAAGATCTTGGTTTATGCTTGCAAATGTTTGTTCCGGGAGCTAATTAGTGACTGGGGCAAACTGCAGGTACAGTATACTGGAACATACATGAAGCACATTACAAGCACTAAAGGCATGCTCAAATACATCTGCCAAAGGAGGCAAGAACTAACTTGTTTGCTCCCTCAAACCACAACCCCCCTAGTGGTCACATGACGTAAGTCACCAATAGGGAGTTATGGGACCACAAGGAACAGAAAAGTCATTATGGACCTTTGCCATATTCAAACTACCCCATACAAATAATCCATAGAACAGGCATGACACTGTGGAGTCATTTGCATCTCATTATGGCCAAATTACAGGCCAGGAGCAATTGTTATAGGTTGAGGATTATGCCTAGTGCTAGGCAAAAACTGCAAATTCGGAATTCACAAATATTTAGCAAAATTTCAGGAATTCTGGCTTTGGCAAATCTGAATCCTCCAAATGTGTTTTGAGACTATTTACCCAATTCCACAAATTTTCTGGCTCAGTTTTGGAATAATACACATGAAATACAGAATAATAGTTCTGTGGAATTCCTTTCTGTGGTTTAATACATAATACTAACATACTAAGATGCCAGCGGAGAAGGCCAAAAGGTATATTGAGTCTGCTCGAACAGCAGCACATGGTCAAGACACTGTTGCTGCCCCCCACCTCCCCCATAATTAGGTTACCATTGCAAATGAGTTTAATACTCAGTGTTTTTTTTACCTTAAATAAATAAACAAACAAACAAACAATAATCCCCCCTGACCCCATCTCCACCATAGTTACTCCCCCATTTCTGGCATTCCTCAGTTTTACCTTACCCTTATATTTGTCCCAACCCCTCTTGAACCCCCCACTGTATCAACAGCCACCAGTTCCATGGGCAGTGCATTCCATGGGGCCAACACCCCCTCGATAAAGTAATGTCTCCTAGTCTCACCCCTGAGCCTCCCAACAAATAATTTAATGGCATGCCACCTGGTTGTCCCTTCCTCCCTTAGCTGGAACACCCTATTTAGGCTGACCCTGTTAACTTCCTTTAGATACTTAAAGATCTTAATCATATCCCCCATATCTCCTCTCCTCTCCTCTCCTCCAGGGAGTACATGTTCAGTTCCTCAAGTCTCTCCTCATAGAATCTTTCCCCGAGACCCTGTATCATCCTGGTTGCTCTCCACTGAACCCTTTGCAGGAGGGCAATGCCCTTTTTAAGTACAGGCTTCAAAACTGCACGCAATACTCCAGGTGCGGTCTGACCAGACAGTTATACAGAGGAAAAAGTACCTCCCATCTCCTCAAGGTTATCCCCTGGCAATG
This sequence comes from Neoceratodus forsteri, assembly GCA_016271365.2. NCBI lineage: Eukaryota > Metazoa > Chordata > Ceratodontiformes > Ceratodontidae > Neoceratodus > Neoceratodus forsteri. Next base: position 262,470,453 of record JADMNL010000023.1, on the reverse strand, counting down.
CACCCTAACATTTTATTCACTTTTACCACAGCCCTCCTATATTGCTCAGGATTCATGATGGGAAGGTTGTGTCAGACAAATCTAATAGATTTCTTTGACTGGGTGACCAAAGTAGTAGACCAGGGAGGGACTGTGGACATGGCCTACCTAGATTTTAGCAAGGCATTTGATACAGTCCCACACAAAAGATTAATACACAAGATAGCCAGCATTGGAGTGGGTCACAAGGTGGTAGCCTGGATAAAAAATTGGCTGAATAACAGGACGTAGAAGGTAGTAGTAAATGGAGTACACAGTAAAGAAAGAAGGGTTACTAGCAGGGTACTACAGGGTTCAATACTGGGACCGGTCCTTTTTAATGTCTTTATAAGTGACATTGCAGAGGAACTGGAAGGAAAAGTATGTCTCTTTGCGGATGACACAAAGATCTGCAACAGGGTTGATACACAAGATAGAGTGGAAAGGATGAGAAGGGACTTGGCAAGGTTGGAGAAATGGTCAAATGTGTGGCAGCTCAGATTCAATGCAAAGAAGTGCAAGGTAATGCACATGGGAAACAAAACCCAGGGGAAGCATACACAATGGGGGTGAGATACTGACAATAGTAAAATAGAAAGGGACCTGGGGTAATTATATCAGATGACCTAAAGGTGGGCAAGCAATGTGAGAAGGCAGTAAGAGCTGGGGGATACTGGGATGCATAGGAAGAGGCATCAATAGTAGAAAACAGGAAGTTGCTATCCCTCTGTACAGACAGTTGGTGAGACCCCATCTGGAGTACTGTGTGAAGTTCTGGAGACCCCATCTCCGTAAAGACATAGACAGAGTGAAGGCTGTCCAGAGGAGGGCAACCAAAATGGTGCAGGGTCTGCACCAGAAGACATATGAAGAAAGACTAAAGGAGCTTAATATGTATACCCTTGAGGAAAGAAGGGAGAGAGGGGACATGAAGAAACTTTCAAGTACCTCAAGGGAATCAACAAAGACCAAGAGGGTAGCATCTTCCAGAAAAAGAGATGTGCAAGAACAAGGGGGCACAATTTGAAAATAGAGGGGGGACGGCTCAGAGGTAATGTGAGGAAGTATTTTTTCACAGAGAGGGTTATGGATACATGGAACAGCCTCCCTGAGGAGGTCGTGGAGTCAAGAACAGTGGGGGAATTCAAGAATGCATGGGACAGGCATAAGGCAGTCCTACTGGGGGGTAGGAGGAAGTAAGCTGTTGGTTAATTAGGATCTGCAGCTTATCTGTTAGGTAGGAAAATGGGCAGACTAGGTGGGCCAAGTGGTCCTTATCTGCTGTCAAATTCTATGTTTCTATGTTTCTATGTTTCTATGTAGTGTTATTCATTTCGGCATCCATGAACACCCCAAGATCTTTCCCCCCCGAAACCTGCAGTTTCTCCCCACCTAAAAAGTACTCATGGTCAGGTTTCCTAAGCCCCAAGTGGAGGACACTGCACATTTTGGCATTAAACCTCAGTTTCCAAGCATGTGACCACCTCTCAAGAGTCTCCAGGTCTCCCTGTAGGGTCCTTTTACCCTCCTCCCCATCCACCACCGCCACCAGCTTCAAGTCATCAGCGAAGAGGCTCATTTCACACCTGATACCATCCCTGATGTCCATGATGTAGGTATTAAACAAGAGTGGACCCAACACTGACTCTTGTGGGACCCCGCTAATGACTCTTCTAGGAGATGATACCTCACCCCGACCACCATGCTCTTTAACCACCAAGTTAACCAGCTCCCTATCCACCCCACCATCTTTTTCCCTGCCCCTATTTCCCTCAGCTTGTTCAACAACCCTGAGTGTGGCATCAAATCAAACACCTTGCTGAAGTCCAGAATGAGGACATCCACTGGCCTTCCCTAGTCCAGTGCCTTTGTCACCCAATTGTAGAACTCCACAAGATTCGTCTGACATGATCTGTCCTGAATGAAGCCATGCTGATGGTCATCCAGATGGCCCCGTGTCCCCAGGAACGGATCCAGTCTCTCTTTCAAGATGGCCTCCATCATGTTGCCCACAACTGACATCAGTCTGTCAGGCCTGTAGTTATGTGGCTCCTCCCGTAAGCCACTTTTATGGATAGGCACAACATAAGCCATCCTCCAGTTATGAGGCACCCAACCTGTCTAAAGGGAAGAGTCAAAAAGGTCCACCAATGGTGCAGTAAGGACATCCGCTATCTACTTCAGGACCCTGGGATGAATCCCATCCAGACCCTGTACCTTATCCATTCTCAGAGACTTAAGATCCTCCCTCACCCTGCCAACAGGAATTTCAACATCAGTGAGCTCATTCCCATCTTCAATTCCAGACCGACTCCCCCCGTGTGGTGTTGGTCCTTCATCGTCCCTTGTGAAGACTGAGGCAAAGTATTTGTTGAGTACTCCTGCCTGCTCTCTGGCCTCCTCAGCCCACCAACTCTCTGACTTTACTTTGCTAATCTGCCCCTTCACTTTCCTCCTTTCCCTGATATACATAAAGGACCCTTTATCCCCATTCCTGATCCCCTGTACCAACCTCTGCTCCATCTTTGCCTTGGCCGATCTCACTACCCTGGTTACCTTTTTGGGTATTCTGTTGTAATCATCTCTGTCCATGCCCCCCCACAAATGCTTATATTTCCCATAAGCTGCTCTTTTATTCCTCACCACCTCCCGAACCTCCCTGGTCCGCCAGCTCGGTATTCTAGCTCTACCAAAGTTGTGATGAACCTTCATGCAGGCCTTAGTGGCTTCAAGGAGCTCTCTTTTAGTAATCTTCCATCTGCACTCCATGTCCATGTCCTGTCTGATCCTCTCCAAGTGCCCCTTGTGAACACCGACCATATCCTCAATATCCACTCCCCTGAAATCCACCATTACTGTTTTTATGTGATTTTCCATCCCTCCCAGGTCCAAGGAAAACCAAACCGTGGCATGGCCACATCCCAACAGAGGGTCTCCTACAACTAGGTTCCTAACCAGGTCACTATCAGACAGTCCCACATCCAGGATGCGACCATCCCTTGTTGGATCTGCCACCAGCTGTGATATGAATGCATCCTGGAAAATGTGCAGCAAGTGCTGCTCCCTAGTAGATGAAGATGCCATGGTGCCTCAAGCCACCCCTGGCATGTTAAGGTCCCTCAAAGACCACAGTTTTACCCCCACCCTGATGCAGTGGGCTCTTAGATTTGCCACCAGGCCCTCCTCAAGTTCTTCATCCAGCAAGGCGGTCTGTAAACCACACCCAGGTTAACCCTCCTTCTCTCAGGGGCCTCCAACATAATCCATAACACCTCTACATTTCCCTCAGCCCCCTCCACCCTGCATATAACAATGCCATTTCTAATGAAGCACACCATTCCCCTCTTCTGCCCATAGCCCTGTCCTTCCTAAACACAGTGTACCCCGGCAAGTTCAATTCCCAATCATGATGATGGGTGGCCAAAGTTTTGGTGACTGCCACCACATCCACGTCTCCCTCAGTCAGCATCGCCTGAAGTTCAGGTATCTTATTTCCCATGCTCCTGGCATTAATCAGAACCACCTCCTTTCCTGCCCCTTGGACTCACCCCCCCCAACCTGAGATCCCCCAGATAAATGCAAGCTCCTGCTCCCTCGTGCACTGTCAGGTGCCCCAGTCAAACACACTGTCCCTTCTGTTGAGGGGAAAGGCTAAGTCCTCCCTTGATGCACCTGCCAACAGCAGCCTCAAGCCCCAGCTCTCCCCCTTCACAAGTTTAGACCCTACCTAGCTTCCATGAATTCAGTCATTTTTTGTTTCAAAATCTCCTTCCCCTCACAGTCAAACCAGATATGCTTTTGACCCTGACAGCACAGCCTGTCTGCTCTCTCCTCTCCTCTCCTCCCACTTTATGCCCCTGATTATGGAGTCCCCCAGCAGGAGCAATCTAACCTCCTCATTACCCTTGAGTCTAACTCTCTCTTCTGTCCCCCCCTTACTCCCCCTTCTCCCCTGTTTTTACCCATGGCATCATCAATCAGATTGTCAACAGTTGCCCCTGCACCCCTGGACTAACTGACTCCCCTGTCCAATCATTCCCCTCTCTGCTATTCCCCACCGCCACACTACTCTGAACTGCTCCAGCAGCATTCCTGTCAGCCCCCTCCCCATCCCTGCACTCGATCTTCTCCTCCAGGCCCCTCAACACCCTTTCACTCCCCACACCCCCACCTGAACTGCCCCAACCTTGTCCTTGACCCCCTGCAGCTCTACCATTGCTGACTCTTCTATCCCCAACCCATCTTCCTCCCTCTATGGATCCCCAACTGTCTTCCCTTCTACCCCTCTCTTCTGCCCATCCTAGCATCCATCTCAACCACCTCACCTCCTCCCTCAGTTGCACCAACTTCCTACATATCAAGCAGCCCCCCATCTTCCATGCCATAGCAAGTACTATGGCTGACCCACAACCGTACAACCTATCACCCTTCCAAAGAGGTCCCCTGCCCATGCAGTCTGGGGACCATGCCCCAGACCAGCCCCCGATCTGCTCCAATTGTCCCTCCAATTTGGTTGCCCCTCCATTTTTCCTAATACCACCAGCATCCCAAAAGCCTTCAGCACAACGGCTGCTATGTGGGATCTATCACCCAATGCTTACTGCCCGATACCCTTAAAGAACACCCTGGATGTCTTCACTGTGTCAGAATTCATCCATTTTTTAACAAACCCCAAAACATAGCCCACTCTGTACCCCCATGTAAACAGCCTTGTAGCTCGAAACATACAGTGATTTTTATCCCTGCACTTATAATACACATTGGAAGCCTTTTACTTAAGACTTAGCTGCAGTAAGAATGTCACTGTATCAGATTGGTCCACTTTTTAACAATCTAACAACACAGCATGCTCTGTACTCCCTTGCAACTAGCCTTGTAGCAAAAAACACTAGCCATTTACTTAAGACTTAGCTGCAGTAATAACTTTAGTATATCAGACTTAACCTAAAAACACAGCCCACTCTGTTCCCTCTTGCAACCAGCCTTGTATTATAGAACATAAGATTTTTTTTTATCCTTGTACTCATAAGTGACTCAGACTCTTTAAGGAGAAAGTCAGAATAAGCCCCTGACCAAGTGATTTAGACCCTTATCTCTACAACCTCTCCTTTTCTCTAGCTTCACTTCCCTTGGAATGGAAACACGCTATTGTCATCCCGCTTCCAAAAAGAGGCGACTCCTCCGTCCCTGACAACTACCATCCTATTTCCTTCCTCTCCATCCTGTCGAAGCTTCAGGGGAAACTAGTTCTCTCCCAACTCTCCTCTTTTTTCAACTCCTTCTCCTTCCTCTCACCCTACCAGTCTGGCTTCAGGAAGTCCCACTCCACAGCCACTGCACTTCTATGGCTCACTGATTCCATCCTTTATGGCATGGACAAGGGTCACATCACCTCCACTATTTTTGTAGACCTGGCAAAGGCTTTTGACACTGTTTCTCTTGCTCTTTTGCTAAATAAGCTCTCACTTGCTGGGCTATCTGCAAAGGTCACCAACTGGTTCTACTCCTACCTGGTAGACCGATCCCAATCCATTAAAATCGGTGGTTCCACCTCTCCCTCCTTCCAAGTTACCACCAGAGTCTGCAAAAGCTCAGTCCTTGGCCTGCTCCTATTCTCCATCTTCCTAAATGACCATCCTACTGCCTGCCTACACAGATCCATACACATGTATGCAAACGACACAGTCCTGTATGCTTCTGGCCCTTCAATCGCTGAAGTAGCGACCAGGTTGCAGCAGGATTTCAATGAAGTCCAACTCTGGTTTCGTGCAAACCAGCTATTCCTCAATGCCAAGAAGACTGTCTCCATGACCTTCAGCACAAGGCAGAAACTCTCTTGGCTCACAACCACCCCCTCCTTCCACACCCCAGGTGGGACTACTCTTGAGGCTTGCCCCCCCTTTAGATATCTCGGGGTCTGGCTGGACCAACATCTTGACTTTTCTGCACATGTTGATGCCATCCAAGAAAAACTACACCCCAGATTGGGTGCTGTCTACTGCAATCATGGTTGCATCCCCCTGCCAGCTCGCAGGGCTCTCATACAGAAAATGATTCTCCCCATCTTCGACTATGGGGCTGTAGTTTACAGTGTCACTCCAAGTCCAGCCTAGCCAGACTGGACCCCCTTTTCCACTCTTCCTGCAGATTCTCCCTTGACACCTCGCCCTCCTCACACCACTGCAACCTCTGTCGGTCTCTAAATCTACCCTCGCTCCATGACCGATGACAGGCACACTGCACCAAGCTCATGGCAAAGTACTGGTCCCAGTCCTTGCTTCTGTACCTTGAGGCTGTGCTCATGACTCATAGCCCTCCTGCTTATTCCTTGAGGAATGCTGACACCCATCTCATGTCGGTACCACGTATGTCTTTGTCGACTGGCCAATTAGCTTTCAGACACCGCATGCCCAAATTATGGAACTCCTTCCTTGCAAATACTCGGCTAACATCACCATCTCAGCACCTCAACTTCCTCATAAATGAGCACTTCAATACACCATGTGCATGTTGCTAGGAGTACCTGTGACAGTACATTTACTCCAGCCTCAGTGCAGCTTTTTGAAGTTTGACACTGAGCCTGTTGCTTGTTTTTGTCTTCCATAACCATCATATCTCAAGTGCTGCTATGAATTACTGTATTCTTCATATTTTTGCTCAGCTATGTGTGTACATACCTCTGTATTTTGTGTTGAAATATTGCAATTTCTATTGTACGTTTTTTCACCATATTCCCCCCTCCCCCAGGATGCACCTGGAATACAGCAGTACTCTGCTCAGTATGCCCTCCTGGTAAAACTTTTAAATAAATAATAGGAGAAGGTGCAATCAAGTCAAATTAAGTCACCAGTTACCTCCAGTTGAGGAATCCCCTGTCCCCACCTACTGCACTGCGGCCACGCCTTAGTTTTGCTCTGCCTCCTAGCTAGACCATTTAATAATGGAGGCAGTGAGGGGTGGGAGGGTGAGAGAAAAAATTAAAATCACAGCACAGTTCTTTGTGCGGCTGGGCCCAACTTATATAGCCCAGCCACAAGTTCAATTTTTCACACTTTCTCTGGTGATTGGCTCCAGAGGGAGCCCTCACACAACGCAGTCCCGGCCATAATCTTCTGGTGGTAATGACCACCAATGTTCCCTGCAGCCAATGCAGCCCCAAGTCCTGCACAACAAAGGCCATTCTTCTGCTGCTGTCTGGCAATGGGCACCGATGCTCCCCACTGCCGATCATGGCCCTGAACCCCTTCCATGGCAATGGCCTCCAGTGCTCCCACCACTGATGCAGCTCTCAAACTCAGCCTTGCAGAAACATCACAGCAGTTCTTTGTGCTACTGGGCCCAGCTTATATTGCCCAGCTGCAAGTTCAGTTTTTCATGATCTCTCCGCTGATTGGTTCCAGAGGGAGCCCTCACACAACATAGTCCCAGACATGATGTTCTGGCAGCAATGACCGCCAATGTTCCCTGCCACCGATGCTGCCCCAAGTCCTGAGTGGCAATGGCACCCCCTCTCTTGTGTGTGGCAATGGCTGCCGATGCTCCCTGCCACTGATCACAGCCCCCAACTCCTTCTGCAGCAATGACTTCCTGTGCTCCTACTACTTATGTAGCTCCCAAACTCAGCCAGGCAGAAAAAACACATGCAATCATTCCACAGCTCAGTGATCAGTTCTGTGGTATTCCTTTCCACAATTTAATACAGTAATCTACAATTCATACATTCAATCTGCCACCCCAAGTCAAAAGTTCGCAAAAGTTGTCAAAATGCATTCCAAAATTTTGCGGAAGTAAAATTCTGACTTTCACAGTAATTTTGCCAGGAGAATTTTATTTTCTCACAAGCACTAATTATGCCCTCCCGATTGCCAGTTTATAAGGTTAGTTACAATAGCTTTCATTTTAGTGGTCCCTAATCCCCAACCTCAGGTCTGTCAGTTTTTTTGCAGAAAAGGCCTGGATGTCAAGTGGTTCCCCACACCCTAATCTCTGCTATCAATAGCCCTTTCCCTGCATATGTGCACTGGCCCTAGACACTTTTGGGTGCCAAAGTAATACACGTCCTTTTGTTCTGCAAATTTTGGACTCCACGCTGTTCTGTCTAACCCTTTATGTGAACCCCCTTTATTAACCCTCACTTTCCTTCTCTCCCTCAGCCGAGGAACTGTCACCCAGGCTCCCAGCTCCTAAGCCGTGGGATTCCCGGCTACCAGGTGGTCGGCGCCCCTCTAGCCGACGCTCAAGACTGCAGACATGGACCCAAGGTCCTAAAAGGTACGGCAACTGATGCAACTTTTTTGACAGCCCCCCTCCCCCACCTCAGCTGATTATTAAACACAGTAGCTCCTGCCAAAATATTAGTCCACATCCCTTGGCGCAGTGCCCCACCAATAGAGACTTAACTCGTGATCCCCCTCTTCTCTGTCCAGCCTATGGGATCCAACTCTCCAGGCCTCTCCTTACTAAAATGCATAGGCTCTCCTTGGCTGTGCCTTCACCACTAAATATTTTTAAATGCTATCAAATTCGGGTTGACTTGGATTGGAAAGCTACTGATAAGCTGCATTAATCCAGCAACCCCACTGGCCCCTGGGCTAGTTGAGTGGCTCCTTTTTTGAGGTACCATCATGTCGTGCCCTATATGGCTCCTTATACTGCCCCTTTCTCTGCTGATACCAGCTTCCCAGCATTGGACACCTGAACTACCATCATGTTTGGTCTACAATGGCACCTTGTGCTGTATACCACATGGCAACTTATCCTTTAATTGCCTCCGTGATTCCAAGTACCAATACCTTGAACCCTGCTCTTGGACCACACATACCAGTAGTACTTATAACACTCCCCTACCACAAGGCCCACCTCCCACCACGCAGACTTCATCTCCCCACCTATTGTGGTAGGGTACTAGCTCTTGCTACAACAGATCAGCTCTTCTATGGTGACTACTTTCCAGTCCCTAAAACATCAGATCTACTAGATGGGAGAAAGCAGAATTACAAGCTTATAATTAGCTTTCAGAAAAATCCTACTTATCCTCCTGCTATGTTCAGGCAAAGTAGAACCCAACCCTGGCCCCCAGAAGCTATTGCTTTGCCAGCAGAACTAGCAAATTTAGAAGGAATAAGCTTCTTGCATATTAACGTATGTAGCCTCCTTAAAAAGATAACCTTAATACAAACCTGGGTAAATCATACCTCTCCTGACATACTTGTGATTTCCAAAACTTGGCTTAGACCCATCACCACTGATAGAGAAGTAAACATACCCAACTATGCCTTGTTCAGAGCTGATAGGCCTGCCAGAGGAGGAGGGGTAGCTATCTACGTTAGAGACAAATTTTCTGCCTTCTGCTTATCCTTGGCATCTGTCGCCAGTGAATTCGAATGCCTAATTCTCAAAGTGGAAATTACACAGACTACTGCACTCTGTGTAATAGGATGCTACAGACCACCATCTGCTGGCCTACAGCTTGTGTCATATCTAAGTGACAAGTTGGGACAGGAGCTGCCAGAAACTATTATTTTAGGAGACCTCAACTTTGACTGGCTCTCTAACACAGCTGCCCCCCTTGCATCCTTCTGTGATGAACATGGGCTGATGCAACTTATTACTGAACCAACATGCCCAAACGTGAAGAACCCCAGTAAAAGTACACTTTTGGATGTGCTAATGGTGAGCAAACCTCATCTCTTCTCCCACGCTGATGTCTTCTCAGATGCCAGCGACCATTGTTTTATTGCAGGAGTAAGATCCACCAACAACCCAGCACCCATCAGCAAGTTCTCTATGAAGAGATCCAGGCTCAACTTCAATGAACACGCTTACCTAAACAAGCTTAAGTACTCCCCTCAGTGGCAAGATTTCTACTTGGCCAAAAAGATTACGTCAGCTTAGAATATCTTCCACAACATTCTATCAAGGGCCCTTAATAAGTATGCTCCCCTGATTAAAGTTCGAACTAGGACCAAAACCTGTAAATGGTTCACCCCTCAGATCAAGTCCTTGCTTCTAGAAAGAGATAAGTTCTGGAAAAAAGCATGCAGACTGAACACTGCAGAGGATTGGAACCAGTTCAGGAGACTACGAAATTTATGTACCAAAACAATCAGAGAATCGAAGGCCACCTTCTTCAAATCCAAACTCTACTCTGCCACAAAGAGCCCAATCAAGCTCTGGAACACAGTCAATGATCTGCCAGGCCACTCCTCAGGAAATTCACTCCTGACCAAGATTACCTCTGGCAACTTGACTATAACTGAAAAGATGGATATACTTGACGCATTCAATAACCACTTTGCTACTGCAGGCATGGCATTTGATAACTCCCCTGCAAACATACTTCTCTCCCAGACTGCCAGCCAACTGCCTGAAACTCCGATAGCTTTGCTGCCTTTCTCGCTTCAACCTGCCCCACTGAAAGAGGTAGAGGACCTATTGCTTCAGTTGGATACTAGAAAAAGTGCTGGGACCGACACCCTTGACCCTTACTTCCTAAAAATTGCCTACCACGTACTAGCAATACCCGGCCACCCACCCTTTTAACTTATCCCCTGTCTCAGGGCACTCTACCACCTATATGGAAGACAGCACATGTCATACCACTGTTCAAATCAGGTGACCCTGGCAATCTCAATAACTACAGGCCAATTTCTCTCCTTCTGGTCCTGTCCAAGCTCCTAGAGAAAATTGTAAATGCACAGCTGAGGACTCACCTTGAGTCTAGGGAACTGCTAAATCCTATGCAGTCTGGATTCAGAGCTAAACATAGCACTATCTCAGCCCTCGCCAAAGTTACTAACGACTGGCAGCGTAATCTTGAGAGCAAAAACTTTATTTGTGCTGTTTTCCTTGAGCTAAGCAAGGCTTTTGACACCATCAACCATAGTTTGCTCCTCTCCTCCCTTCAAACCATAGGTGTGGACCCCTCCTCTCTGCGTTGGTTTACTGACTATCTTACAGGGTGCCTTCAACAAGTTAAAGCCGAAGGAGGCCTGTCCCCCTTAAAACCTCTGCAAAGAGGGGTACCTCAAGGTTCTATATTAGGGCCCTTACTTTTTGCAATCTACATTAATAACATCGACTACTGTATAAAAGAAGCCAACATCCATCTGTTTGCAGATGATACAGTTCTCTACGTGAGTCGCCCAACACCTGAAGCTGCCTGCAATGACCTACAGTCAGAATTCAACCTTTTGCAAAGCCAACTCCTCCAAAAAAAGCTACTCCTTATTGCCAAAAAAACGAAAGCGATGGTCCTCTCCCCTTTTATCCATACAGCTAACCCTATGCCCAGTGGGATAGTTCCCCAAATTACCACAGTTCTAGGTGAAAAACTAGAATTTGTTACAAAATTCAAGTATCTGGGAGTTTGGATAGACCAAAGACTCTCCTTCATTGAACATATCGAGGACTTGCTAAAATGACTTCGGCAAAGGCTTGGACTGTTTTTTAGAATCAACCAATTTCTCACCAGAGCTGCCAGGAAACAACTGGTCCAATCCATTTTCCTATTATTGGTTGATTACGCTGATTTCCTCTACAGCCAATGCCCCAACTCTTACATGGCTAAACTGGACACACTCTACCATCGAGCACTGAGGTTTATAACGGGACTCCCCTTCGACACGCATCACTGCACCCTATATGCGGCAGTGGGGTGGACATCACTAAAGTTCAGGCGCCACAGAAACGCCACTCTCTGGACCTATAGAGCCATTTCTAATAAGCTGCCTTACTATATCTCCTGCTGTCTTCCCCTGAGTATAATTAGGAAATACGCGTTAAGAAGTAACTCAGCTATTACACTTAAAGCACCCAAAGCAAAATCCTGCTTCGGCAGGGCAGCCATAAGCTTCATGCTACCTACCTTATGGAACGAGCTACAAAAAAACCTCAAATTAAGTACTCTAATCGGCATAAATGCCTTCAAGACGTTTTATTTCTGTACAATCAGAGAAGTATGTAACTGCTTCACCCACTCAGACCCAGTGCTGGTGTCTGCACTGGTATATAGCCACGTCTAGACCCAGTTTTAAGTACTGACCCCCCAGCTTGCTCCTCACCAGCCTAATTGTTCTCCCTCTTATCCCCCTGTCTTATCAACACTAGGCCCGTCCATCCCCTTATTCTTCCTTTCCCAACCTCGGATAGGAACTCACTACCCTGGGTTGTGACATCCTACCATGCCCCGTACTTTATAGCATTCAATCCCGGGGCTCACACATACTCCTTTTCTCCATCCACCTTCTCTACATCCCGTTTTACCAACTCCTCTCTGTGCACCGTGCCCTCCTAGCCTTTCTTCCCCTACCTCCTCACTTCCCCCCTACCTTCACCTCTCTCTGGTGTATATTTTTATTTTATTTTTTTCTTCCGTTACTTCCTCCTGCAACCTTAGATAACCTGCTTTATCTTCCTATAGACACTTCTATGTATGTAAATACCGTGTAATCTGTACAATATCTGTATAATTCTATGTACATATGAACTTCTTTTTCTTCCTCTCTGTAAAGAGTATTATCTGCAATGCCTTGTAAATACCTGTGTTGACCTGTATATACAATTGTTCATGCTCCACCCAGGTCCATCTTGCAAATGAGCTTCTGATCAACCATGAACTCCTGGTTAAATAAAGACTTGAGTGATTGATTGATTAATATAATAACTGCCCTATCTCCCCAGTCATTAATATCAGCTAATCTTGCACATTCCCCTGCCCCCAAATCTCTCATCTGTATACAGCACCCTGCATCCCGGTAGTCCAATTGCCCCCCCACCTACAGACTTGTGAGGCAACCCCCTTGAAGCTGATTGTCACTCTCCCACCATTTACCCCCACCACCATTGCCACTAGCTGTCATCTGCCTCACACAGCCAATTTACAGTAATAAACTCGGGAAGCAGTATAGTGCAGTGGTTTAAGGTGCTGAGATGCAAACTGGAAACCTGGGTTTGAATCCCACAACCCCCACTTGCATACTGTGTGACCCTACGCAAGTCACTTAACTTCCTTGTGCTTCCAGGTCACACTTGTAAACATGCTTTCAACTTAGTGTGTCTCTCCTAGTAAAAAAAAAACAAAAAAACAGTGCCCCAGACAGTAGTGGGATTATGGCTGTGATTATGTTTTCAAGTCACAGTTTAAAACAATTTCTTTTACTAAGTCTGATATTTAATGAAAGACATACTGTACAACTATTTTTAAAACTGGGAGGGTTCATAGGTATTCCAGGGATAATCATTTAGATAGATTTCTATTTGGAACCATTAGCCTAAAAAATGTATTTAGTTGCTGTAAGCGTGGATCCTACTGTACTGGTATAACCATTTTCACTTTCAGTAAATCAATATCCTGTAACTGAAAACAATTTCAAACAAACTTTTTTAAATTTTTGGTTCATACAGACGCAAAACAAATGACAATGGTAAGATTTTTGTTTTGCAAAGGAGATGCTGAAGTAGTTCAATTGTGTTAGATAAAACAATCATTTCTCCTTTGAGTAACCCCCAAATCTTATGTTTGTGTAGTCTATGCCTGCGCAAGCATTGGAAGATAATAAAACCTATATTTAAAAATATCCATTACTTTTTAAGGGAGCAATAATGAAGCTTAAAAAACACATAAAAGTGGGACTGTTTATGATACCACATTGATTATAACATTCCAGACAGGGTGGTATTGTAATTAGAATACAGGGATGTGCACATGAAAAGGAAGTTCAGAATCCCACCACATCCAATTACTGTACTCACTGTGTGACATGAAAAAAGTACGTTGTCTTCTATTGACATGGTAGTTTCATGGAGCCATTTAGGGAGCAAACTATTAATGGACACCAATCAACTTTAATGTTTCAAAAGAAAACACAGTTCTTGAATTACTGCATATTTACTATGTAGGTTCTTACAGTAGTATAGCTGTAAGGCAGATCATGCTGGAAACTCTCAGCTTTTCCTTTGTTCCAGCTTGTTTCAGTCTCTTTTTACTGAAATATTCAAATATAGATTGTGCCGGCACAAATAGACCAGGAAGTCATACCAGCCTGCTCATTTCCATGCCTACTTCCATGCTCAGCTTAACAGTAGGCTGGACTTGTAAATCTTATAGCACAAGTGACTGATTGTCACCCCTCACCCAGGTATCTCTTCTCCTCTTGTGCCTGTGGTTCCCGCAATTCCCATGTATCTGTTCCACCCCTGTTTAAACCCCATCACCATCTTGACTTCAACCACCTCTCTGGGAAGTCAGTTCCATTCATCTATCACCCACTCTGTGAAGAAGAACTTCATCACATCCCTCCTGAATCTCTCCGCCACCAGTTTCTACCTTTCTCCTCCAGTCACTGGGTCATCATTTATTATAAAGAAGTCCTTAGAATCCACCCTATTGATTCCTCATGAGAACTTATATGTCTCAATCCTATCCCACTTTCCTCCTGGCCTAGTGATGAAGAACTTCCTCATATCCCTTCTGAATCTTCACCCCCACCAGTCTCTGCCTGTGTTCTCTAGTCACTGTGCCCTCATTCATCATGAACACATCCTTAGAAACTTCTCTGTTGATTTCTTACAAACAACTTGCATGCTATAATCATATCCCCACTTATCTTCCTGGCCTGCAGTGAATAAATGTTATGATCTGCCAGCCTTTCTTTATATGACCTCCCCTGCTCCCGTTGACTATTTTTTGCCCCCCCCCTTTGTATGATAGCCTTGTGGTCCCTGTCTTTCTTAAGATGTGGACTCAGGATCTGCATTCAGTACTCCAGGCTCAGCCTTACCAGGGACCTGTACAGGGATAGTATATCATCTCCTAGAAGGGGAAGGAGTCAAATTATTTCAGTGCAGTAACTGCTCATTGCTGCTTTTATTGCTTCTTTTATTGTTTATTGTTGATTTCTCTTGGTAGCAGGTTGATTTTTTGACTTTTTATAAGGGGCTAACAGGGAATTGTTTTGGGGCTGTCGAAAATTTGAAACCTGTTTCGGTGTTATTTAAGTGGGCTGTTATTTACTTGCTGTTGAAATTTTGAAACCTATTTTGGTGTGATTTAAGTGGGGCTGTTTTCTCTTGGCTGTTTTTACTTGCTGTTGAAAATCTGAAACCTATTTTGGTATGATTTAAGTGGGGCTGTTAGTTCCTTGCTGTTTTTACTTGTTGAAAATTTGAAAAATATTTTAGTGTTATTTAAATGGGTCTGTTATTTATTTGCTGTTTTTACTTGCTGTTGAAAATGTGAAACCTATTTTGGTGTGATTTAAGTGAGGCAGTTATTTCTTTGAATTAGAAACCTATTTCTTCTAATTTCAAACCTATTTTGCTGTGCTTTAAGTGGGACTGTTATTTCATGGCTGTTTTTATTTGCTGTTGAAAAATTGAAACCTATTTTGGTGTTAAGTGGGGCTGTTATTTCCTTCCTATTTTTACTTGCTGTTGAAAATGTGAAACCTATTTTGGTGTGATTTAAGTGAGGATGTTTTTTTCCTTGCTGTTTTACTTGCTGTTGAACATGTGAAATGTATTTCACTGTGATTTAAGTGGGACTGTCATTTTCTTGCTGTTTTTACTTGCTGCTGAAAATGTGAAACCCACTTCAGTGTGATTTAAGCAGGGCTGTTATTTCCTTGCTGTTTTTACTTGCTGAAAATGTGTGCCCCCCCTGCCCCCACTGTTAATGAAATGCCCTTGTAAATCTGATTTACAGGAGCCAAGCACAGGGAATAGCAGGGGCTGTGATGTAGGAGGGGCATAAGGGGAAGTAAGTCCACCGTTGGCACAACAAGTTGCAGTAACACTGAAGTGCAGTTTACTCAAGGGCTACCCTATCATAAATTACAAAAAAAAAAAAAAAACTGACATCAAGTAAAAATACTTAAAAAACACAGGGACTTAGAAGGAGAGCTACACATCAGGGGGGGGACTAGAAGGAGGGCTTCAGAAACAAACAACTAGTGTAATAGCTAACAGACAAATAGTGTAATAGTGTAATTACACAAACAGTGTAATAGCTGTATAAGTGCAAAATTATGTGGTGAGAGGTGCAATGCAGTGGATGCAGGGCAGCAGTATTCAGGCAGACCTTCTAGATGCTGAGGTGCTGCCCTATCTGCAGGCATCTCTCCGGACTGCAGGACAAGGTAGCCAGACTCAGGGCAGAGGTAAACTGGGTCAGGAGTACCTTCACCCCCATCCAGAGACCACCCAGTCCAATGCCACTACCTCAAAGGATGCCAAGAATGAGGAGCACTTGGACAACAGTGAGCTTGGGGAGGGTTAGAATGGTCAGGCAGAGGCACATCCCAAATCCTATTCCACTCCAGAACTCATATGCCACACTGACAAATGGGGACAACCATAAAGAGGCACCTGGAGAAGTGGAAGGGAAGGATGTGGAGGTCAACCGAGGAGTTGATCCAGTGGGGGGAGAAGTTGACCCCAGAGGAGGAGGAAGCAAATCTTGGTGGGAAACTCTATTGTATGGGGGAATCAAGCTAGGAACATGTGAGGGGAAGGACAGGGAGATGAGGTACCTACCAGGTGCCACAGTGTAGAGGGATGGGAGGAAGATGTTAGGGATCCCTGGGAAGGCCAGATGGGAGGGAGAGCTGGATGTCATTATCCACCTAGGAACTAATGACCTGGCAAACGGGGAGCCTAAGGAAGTTCAGGAAGAGTTTAGAAAATTGGGAAGGGGTCTCAAGCAACTAGCTGCATCTGTCATCTTCTCAGAAATAACTGCCTGTGAGAGGAATGGGAGAGAGTAGGGGTGCAATCACCAGGAACTTTAACACATGGTCAAAGAACTGGTACTGCGAGGAATGGTTTGGATTAATTGGTGACTGGAGACCCATCTGGAGAGATAGAGGCTTATTCAAGCCTGATGGCCTGCAAGCATCCTGGAAGAAAATCCAAGCATTCAATGAAAAGTTTAAATGCTACATGGACAAGCATTTAAACTAGCCAAGGAGGGACAGGTAAGCAAGGAAGGTACCTAACTGCCCACCTCCCATAATTAGCAGTGGAACCAGAGAACAGGAGGAAGAGACAAAGCAGTGTGCAAAAGATGGAGATAGGCACTCAAGGGATAGATAGGCAGAAAAAGGACAAAATACAAGAGAAGGGTGGTCAGCAGGGAGAACTAGGGATAAAGGACAATCAGGGAGAGGACTGGAGTAGAACAGCAAAACAGACCAGAGAGATCACATCATGGAAAGCCATGTGTGCCAATGCCAGGAGTCTTAGCAACAAGATGGAGGATCTGGAGGCTGCCATGGTGCAGTCAGTCCTGCATATTGTGGCCATCACAGAGGCCTGGTGTAATGATAACCATGACTGGGAGATGGCCGTACCTGGCTACAACTTATTCAGAAGAGACAGGGCAGGCAGTAAGGGAAGTGGAGTGGCACTTCATATGAAAGATGGCATAAAGGTCAGAGAGATCCAGGAGGAACAAAATGAGGGGGGGATACTGGAGGTTAAGCTGGAAAGGAAAATGGGGTCAGCCATCCACACAGGGGTGGTCTACAGACCACCAGCCCAGGAGGAAGAGACAGATAGTGAGTTAATGCTTAGCCATCCAAAGGGTGGCAGACAAGGGGGAGGTGGTGCTGGTTGGAGACTTCAATATTCCAGATGTTGACTGGAGCATCCCAGCAGCAGCATCAACTAGGAGCAGATTTATCCTGGACTCCCTTTGAGGTGCCTTCCTTCAGCAACTGGTCATGGAACCAACTTGGCAGAAGGCAATACTGGACCTCATGCTCACAAACAGGGATAGTATGATAGAGGTAACAGTGGGGAAGCACCTGGGGAACAGTGACCTCCAGTCACTGTGGTTTGAAATCACAGAAGGAACAAAACTAAACCGCACAAAAACATATACTAGATTTTAGGAGGGTAGATTTTGGGAAAATGGGGACATGCTTGAAAGAGGCACTATTAGGAATGGGGAGAAAATCAGGGGTGGAGGAACAGTGGGCAATAGTTAAAATAGGGATTACAAGAGCAACACAATTGTACATTAAGCAGGTTAGCAAGGGGAAAAGGAAGAGGAGGCCATTATGGGTTTCAAAGTAGGTAGCAGAGAAAGTGAAAGCCAAAAAGATTGCATTCAGGCAATACAAAAAGACCCAGGCAAAAAGGGATAGGGAGAAGTACCAGGAGAAGCAAAGGTAGACAGGGAGGTCAGTAAGGGAAGCCAAAGCTCAGACAGAAAAGCCCATCTCAAAATCAGTGATTAGAGAGGACAAAACCTTTTACAGGTACATAAGTGAAAAAAGAAGGGTGAAGGGAGGGATAGTGAGACTGAAGGGGGAGGACAAGGGCAGCATGGAGTATGACAATAGTAAAGCTGATATACTGAACAGATATTTCTGCTCAGTCTTTACTGAGGAAGGGGAGGGTAATGGGACTGAAGGAAGTACAAGGGGTGGGAAGGGCACAGAAATGGACACAAGTCCCTTTAGATGGGAAAGGGTCCTAAAGGAACTGGAAGGAATTAGAGTCAATAAAGCAATGGGGCCAGATGGGGTGCACCCCAGGAACATAAAGGAACTAAGAGAGGTGGTGGCTGAACTTCTGGGAATCCTGTTTAGTCAATCACTGGAAACAGGGGAGGTATGCAAAGACTGGAGGACAGCAGATGTGTTCCCCTTATACAAAAGTGGGAACAAAGAGGAAGCGGGGAACTACAGACCAGTCAGCCTGACAGCGGAAGTGGGGAAGATCGTGGAAGCACTACTGAAGGAGAGATTGGTGGAACATCTGGTTGCCAATGGACTACAGGACCCAAGGCAGCATGGTTTCACTGGGGAGAGGTCATGCCAGACCAACCTCATTACATTTTTTGACTAGGTAACAAGGGAGGTGGATTAGGGGAGGGCAGTGGACATGGCCTATCTGGACATCAGCAAGGCCTTTATCACTGTGCTGCATAGAGGGCTGTTAAATCAGTTGGGGAATATGGGAGTGGGCAAGACAGTAGTGCTGTGGGTGGGTAACTGACTAGGTGGCAGGATGCAGAGGGTGGTGGCAAATGGCTGTCACTCCACAGAGGGAAGAGTGACCAGTGGAGTGCTGCAAGGATCAGTTCTGGGTCCGGTCCTATTCAACATCTTGATCAGTGACATTGCTCAGGATCAAGAAGGCAGAATTTCATTGTTCGCTGATGACACAAAGCTCTGTAACAGAGTGGACATGCCAGAGGGTGTAGACAGAATGAGGAGGGACCTGCAGAAGCTTGAAGAATGATCAAGGGTTTGGCAGTTGAAATTTAATGCAAAAAAGTGCAAAATAATGTATATGAGGTAGAAAAACCCTCGAACAACATATCAGTTGGAGGATGAGGATATAGCATGCACTAAGCAGGAAAGGGACCTTGGAGTTATCATCTCTGATGGCCTAAAGGTAGGGGAAACAGTACAACAAGGCAGCAAGTAAAGAAAACAGGATGCTGGGATGCATAGACAGGGGCATCATCAGCAGAAAAAGGGAGGTTATAATTCCACTATACAAAACACTAGTGAGGCCCCACCTGGAGTACAGTGTCCATTTCTGGAGACCTTACCTACGTAATGACATGGACAGGATGGAGAAGATTCAGAGGAGGTCAACAAAGATGGTACAGAGATTACATCACAAGTCCTCAGGCTGAAGGACTTGAATATGTACTCTCTGAAGGAGAGATGGGAGAGAGGGTATATGATAGAGACATACAAGTACCTTATGGGGAGGAACAGAGTGCAGGAAAACACTATTTTCCAGCGAAAGAGATGTTCCTGGACTAGAGGGCATGGGATGAAGTTGGAGGGAGGGCGATTCAGAGGAAATGTGAGGAAGAATTTCTTCACAGAAAGGGTGGTGGACAAGTGGAACACCCTGCCTGAGGAAGTGGTGGGGGCTAAGACAATCATGGGATTTAAGAATGCATGGGATAGACATAAGGGAATCCTGGAGATCAGGGGCCAGGGACAACAGACTTCTAGAAAAACTTAAAGTGATCTTACGAGTTCAAATGGGCAGACTGAGTGGGCCATAGGCCCTTATCTGCTGACAGTACCTATGTATCTATATATCCTTCCTCCTACTATCAAATCCCCTTCTTCTACATCCCAGCATCTTGTTTGCCTTCCCATGTGATTTGCTGAACTGTGCTGTGGAACTGAGGCTGTCACTAATGATGACCCCCTGGTTGCTCTTCACAGTTGTCTGTCTCCTCAGTTGTCAGGGATCTCAACATCTGCACCCTGGAAGAGAGGAGAGGAGAGAGATGACATAACTGAGGCTTGTAAATTTATTTATTGTCTCGGATTACAACTTTTGTGCTAGAAGCCCATTTACAAAGGTTCCACGTCAGAGTGAGAACAAACAACATGTAGAGCAATTATAGTGAATGATACAGCAACATGTGGGAATTTTTACATAGGAACAATAAGCAGAATATAAAACATAACAGGATCAGGTGGCACTAAACACTAATACAATAACACAAGGCTGCAATTATGCTAGTCAAAAGTATTACAAGACAGACAGTTCTGGCAGAAAAGTGAAAAGGGGATTAATGTGCAAGGGGGACAGGAGGGGGCATTAGAGAGAGGGAACTTGAGGGGGATGGTGGTGGGGAGCCTGGATAGAGGTGGTGGAGAGGAGAAGAGAGGAGAGGGTGAGGAATCATTGTACAATCCTAGTAGGAGCAGCAGGTTGAAAGGGAGTGGGGAAGGGTAGGTGGAGGTGGAATAGGGGGAGGAGGTAGATCAAGATTAATAGTAGGGATACAGGAGAGTAGCGAGTGGGGGAAGTGGATAGATTATGGATATGGAAAAGGGGGGAGGGGAGGGGAAAGACATGGGGGTAGAGACAAGGTGAGTAAAAACATTGTAAGTGCTAGGTTGATTGGAAGAGCTGGTTTGGAAGAGGGAAGTAATTAGGAAAAAGAAAGAAAGGGGAGGTGTGGGGTGGAATTGAGAGTCAGTACTAGGAATAGGGCAGGGTGATGCAGAGGTGAACAAGGTACAGGAGAGGAGCATCTTTTAAATGAGGATGAGCACCAAGACCATGGGGCATGCACTGATGTTGGATGGCGGAAGATCAGTCAAGATGTGAGGGAATGCTGCTTCACTAAAAGGGCAATAGATGGATGGAACAGCCAGCAGAAGTGTTGAAAGCTAGGTGCATGGGGGGACTTCAAGCATGCATGGGATAAACATAAGCATATATTAGAAACAGACAAGAAGTGGGCAGGGTTACCAGACCAGATGGGGTCCACAGAGGTGGAATAGGTGGGGAACTTCAGCAGACAGGATGGGCCAAGTGGTCCTTCTGATGACAAATTCTATGTTTCTAAGTCTGCACCGGCATTACCATCCCATCCCAATCCAGTGGTCCATTTTAGGGTTCTGCCGGTGTACATTGCTTTGCATGTGTTTGCAATGAATTTTGGTTACTGTGATCTGGATAACGTTTCTGATTTTTCCATGTCTTTTTTCATTTCTTTTATGCCCCCCTCAGTGTAGACTCTGCCACAGATCTTAGTGTCATCAGCAAAGAGACACACTCTATTTTGGGTCCCTATCCTACATCACAAATGAAGATATTAAAGAACCCCAGCTCCTGAACCAATCCCTGCAGTATAGTACTCCGCTAATGACTCTTCTGATCTCTGAGTATATCCCATTTATGACCACCTTCTGTATCCTGCCCCTCAGCCAGTTCCCTAGCCACCTGATCAATTTCTTTCATACCCCCAGGTCACTCTACTTTTTTATTAGCAATTGCAACAATCCTCTCTAACCCCTTCCCCTATTAAACCATCCCATTACTCCCAAGACACCAGACCTAAGGACACTTATCTGAACTGCTCATTGTGAAGTGTCTTCTCCTTGGGGTCGTCTTCCTTGGGCTGCGTCATTCCAGCAACTAGGCCCCAGTCCTGGGAGGAGAGTAAAACAGTCCCCATTGGTAGTGCAATATCTGTTGTGTCAGACCAGGATGTCTGTCTGCCATCTTTGATCTGGTCCTGCTGTTCAATTGCAGAGAGTTCCATGCCCATCTGGTTTTCGGGTACAGGATTCAGCTCAGAGGAGTCCAGGAGGGCGAAACAGTTTTCCGAGAAATATGGACTGGTATAGATGGGTTCCACAGCTTCCTCACTTAGAGCCTTAAGCTCCGATGGTTTGGAGGGGCCTTCGGCTAAGTCTCTATCCTTTGGGTGGTCGCGTTTAGCATACAACACCGAGGGGGGGCGCATTCTTGGCCCTTGAGGTATCGGGGTTCCAGCTCTCTCTGGCCTTTAGATAGGTCTGTGTTGCACTGTTGGAGGTCTGGGGCTTTCTTTAGTGGGGATCTTCAGTCCAAATATTCGGCCCTTGAGGTATCCAGTGATGGGCTGTGACTTCGGGTAGTCGGGAGGGGCCAGGTCACCGAAATAAAGTTCATTGCCACCTTGGAGGTATAAAACTGCTGCTGGGTACAATTATGAATAATTTGTAGGACATCTGGATATCAAAGGGAGAAGGGGATGTTGAGATCATGGAGGCAACACCGTGCCTCTGTGTAGGCCTTACACTTAAGTGCCAGCTCTCAGAAATAGTCTTGAAAAATTATGATCTTGTGGCCTTGCCACATCTGTGTAACACCTAGCCTAGCCTGTATAGCCACTTTCTCCTTGAAGTTTAGTATACGGGAAATCATCGATCACAGTTTGGCTCCAGCTGTTGGCTTTTGCTGTAGGGATCTGTGGGCCCATTCTATGGTAATCCGAGTGTGTGCTGGCAGTTTCAGGAGTAAGGCCTGCTATGGAAAGTTCACAGGTTTCCCCTCCTCACAGCTCTCCAGAAAGCCAAGCAGCCTAAGATTATTTCGGCGACTCCTGTTTTTGAGATCGTCGATTTTATCTTGCATCTGTTTGATTTGGGCCACCTGCTGGTGCATCGTGGTGCAGTGACCCTGGAGAACAGTCTCATGTCCCTAAACTTTCTGTTCTGTACTCCCCATTCTGGCATCCAATTGTTGGATTGTACCTGTGGAGATATAGGTGGCTAGGGTTAGAGCATCCATTTGCTGCATAATCGAAGTGAACATCTCCCATATTGAAAGTTCTCCCCCATCGTTCAGTGCATGCGCCATGCGGTTGAGAGGTCGTCGGAGCTCGGATTGGAAAGAATTCATACAGTTTATTCCAGCAAACCGTACCGCAGGCAAGGAGTAACTTCCCAGAGCTTCCGATGTGAAAATTAAGTGTTTAGCTCTTCTGAGGAATGGGTACACGACGAGTATTAAGCTCTGGTTTGTAGCACTAGTCTCTTAAGGCACCATCTTGGTCTAGGGCTAAGCCACTCCCCCCTTTTGGAAGGTTTCATGAAAAATATGAAACAGTTCCAAAGCTGTAAGGATTTAAAGTTTTTTTTTCTGTTCTGAGCATGCACAATAGTTTTTTTGCATAACATTCTGATATGACACAAAAAATTTCATGTCACAGACCATTTTTGTTTTCTCACCACATGCTTCTCACAGCACAAACACATTTTTCAAGTTGTGATGGCCACCATCTTTTTCCCCCTGCCCTGAACTAAAAACCATTAAAAAAAATTAAATAATTAAAAAAAACAAATCACCAGAACCTAACTAAATAGGGTGCATTTCACTAGTTTCTGTTTTCTTTGGTTTTAAATGCCCAGAAATACATTTTCTGGGCACCCCAAAATTCAGGGTGGCCAGCTTAGCAAGGGGAGCTGTTCTGCCTTCTCTGTGTGAGAACAGCAGGACTTTCTTGAATGATAAAGCCACAGCTTGAGTTGTGCTGCCGGCTCAGTTCAAGCAGTGATTCAGTGATTCCCTGTTCTCTCTGTCTGTCTGTCTCTGTCTCTGTCTCTTTTCATCTGTCTGTCTATTAATCTGTCTGTCTGACTGTCTGTCTGTCTGTCTATCTATCTAGCTAGCTAGCTATCTCCTGTTTATGCCTGTCCAAGCATTTTACTTGACAAAGCTCCCTTGGGTTGCCATTTTATGTCACTACTGAGTCCACAATCATCTGTACGTTTCCCACACTATTTTCTGGAAAACCATCACCACCATTATCCCTATCCAAATCAACCTCCTCAAATGCTTTCCCTACTTCTTCTCTTCCCCATCTATCTGACCTTCTTACACCTTCTTACTCAACACTATCCCTGTCTGTCTCTAACTGGCTTTCTCTACTTGTACACCTTCCAACCGGCTTCTAGTTTCCTTAACCCTAGCATTTAATATCAGTTTTGTTATATATTGTAAGTACTAGATTTATTTTCAAGTGTCCTGGGTTTATTGTATCCCACCAAGCCTGCTTACTTGTATCCAATGTATTTGTAATCAATGTATTCATGTCTGTTTCTCCATCTCTGTATAGTTTCCAAGTGTCCTGGGTTTATTGTATCCCACCCAGCCTGCTTACTTGTATCCAATGTATTTGTAACCAATGTATTCATATCTGTTACTCCATCTCTGTATAATTTCCTTTTTGACGTGGAGCATTTGTAAAAGAGCCCCTGGCTCAAAGGTATTAATTCTGAGACTCAATAAATAAATAAAAATATATTTCTAATTATTGTTAAGTGGAATGGGGTGCCACTCATGGTACCATTCTTTCTCCCCCCCATCCCTCCAGGTCACCCACCCCCCTTCCCAATGTTTACATAATTACAGTAAGCAAATGGGACTAAAATTATAGTTGGTCAGGGTTTTGGCACCTTTTGTACTTTTCTTATAGTTTTCTAGTCCTGGTATATCATGATTCCCTCTGTCACTGTTGTTATGCTGCTCCCTTTTTCTTTTGTTGTTTTATTTTCACCGTAGGTTCCTTCGGTGGTGGTGGTGGGGTTGGGGGCAGAGGGAGTTGTTGATTTTTTCAGAATTTATTGTTTATGTCTGCACCATTTGGTTTTCTGTTCTATTCTACTCTACATGTTTTCATCTGCATTATATATACAGTATATTCAAATTGTTGGTGTCAGTCTTTACTGCTGTTACAACTGTGTAGTATTCTTTTTATCTTGGTGTTAAAATTCAATAAAGCATATTCAATTTGAAAAAAAATAAGCAAATGGAGGTGCCTCTCCTGGCACCACTTATCTTAACCCCCCTCCCCTTTCTGTTCAGGTCACCCACCCTCTGTTTCCATTATCTACATGATGTCATACATTTAACTGTCATTTGTTCCGTCATATATTGTCTACTAGCATATGTACCATCCACTTGTAACTTGTTTTATGCAGCTGTAGCTCCATAAAATAATATACATGCCTCAAACAGGTAACTTATTTTTACTATTTCTAAGTATTGTACTACATGTCTTAAAGAAAGCAATTCAGAGCAATGTAAAGTGTATGGTACTTTCAAATGTGTAACAATATCGCTGCTTTATGGAAGGTCTACAATAGTGTGCGTGCTAAGTAAGGCACAGTTTATGAATGGATGTAAACCTCTGCAGGAATTCACCACAAAGTATTCTAATTACTAATCTACAATGTGTATCATATGTACAGTATGAAACATCACATCTGAGTAGCATGATTCTGGAGATGTACCATGCCCATACAGTAGGTCACAATGGGAGGGAAGGGGAGGGGATGGGAATTAGGGTTTCTATATACCAATTTTTAATATGTTGACCCTGAATAAAGTACGATTCCATTGATGCATGGACCTGTAACTGTTGACTGTCCTTGAGTCATGCGGGTGAGGGATGTGATAGGGTAAGTGGGTAGGTGATGAGCATAAGAATCCTAATAGCAGATTTCCAAACTTTGTTGGTATTGGGTTGACAACCCTACTAGTTTATTTTCAACCTTTGTGTGGTTTGCATTTTGTGGTGTAGCCACCCAAATGAGCATTAACATAGCTTTTTGCCATACATTTCTTTACTTTTGAAGACATTTCTGTGGTAACTTCATTTACACATTAACTAACAGGGTGTAAAAACTTACCTGGACATCTATGATTTAAAATACACATAACAGATACAATATATTTTCATTGAGACTCATTATCACTTCTGGCACAGTACTTATTTCACTGTACAATTTATTATAATTTGTTATATTACACCTTAATAGAATCCTGCCATAGCCACTTAATTTTTTTTTTTTTTGCAATCAAGTAGACTTCATTAAAAATGTTTAATAGTACAAGAACAATGTCAACAAGTAATCAAACTAACACAGAACAGAAAAATGCAAACAACCATAAAAAGCCACTTGCCATTTTGAGTGCCACAATACAAACTTCCATACACGAACACAAAGCAATTTTACTGAATATGTGTATGTAGGAAAGTTATGCTATATTTAGCCAACCAAATCAGGGGCTTGCTTTTCCTGTTGTGTGTATTCCTACTGATGTAGGTTACACATGTGCACAGACTAAAACTGGAATCATTATATTTAAGGTTAACATATAGACCTGTACATTTAATTTTGGTGATATTATTTATATGTGTACCAAGATGGGGACAAGAGTCCTGTACTATTCTGATAGTATTCATGTTCTTTGAATAGTTTATTAAAATCAGGATTCTTGCTATACTAATGGTTTGAGCACATATATTTACAAATAACAAATTCTTTGAGGTCAATATTCTCATATTACTCCCCTCTCCCTCAGCAACAACCAATTCACTATATTCTACTTACCAAACCTCAGGTGGAACAAACTTCATCTTAGTTTAAAAGCTGTGTACTAACACAACTATACACAGTACATTAGCATTTTCTCAGTGGAAACAAGTACATTAACAAAACAATTATTTTTTAAAATATTTAACATTTTAGCCAGGCACCTGAAAGAGGGAACCCCAATGCAACACACACACACTGCTGGCCACAGCTGAGACATTTTCATGGAATTTCTTTTTGCCTACAGTCTACCTAGAAAGTAAAATAATGCATCTTGTAAAATAAAAATAACATAGTACATAATTATAGTATCCATTCTCATTTCTGATGTTTTATTTCTTTATTTTGTTTACACATACCTGACTAAAGTGATTGGAAATGGATACATTTTCTCTGCATGTGACAGTAGACTGGCTATTGGGGGAAAAAACTACTACTGTGAGTGACAGCTATTGAAAACTGCCTTGAAGTTTCTTTTATTTGTTTTTCTTTAAACTTCCAGTTACAAAAAGATAGGCCCCCATATTCATGGCCGCCAGATGCGCATGTAGACAGATGCGCCACATGAAACAAATGTGCCAGCAGGCTCTGGAGCCATATTTAAACAGATGGTGTGATCATGCAATCCAATTGAAAATCAGACCCTGGATGCACGGTGCACAGCAAGTGGCTTCCAGGTATGGCGTGCTGCATCCAGGGTGTGGGTCTGGAGACCACCCATAGGGAAATGCGTGGCATATACTTGTATGCACCGCAGCCCCCATGGGAGATATTCAGCCCAAACATGTAAATGAGCCCATTGGGCATGCAAGATACAAATGGGCCATTTGGATGCCCATTATGTGCTTATTTGCATGGCTGCACCTGGCAGAATGTGCTGGACAAGCCTCCCCAGACCCTATTACTGTCATAAATAAGAGTAAACCTGATCCCCGTTTCCATAGTATAGTGTCCCCTCCTCCCCAACCTCAATCACTGTAATAAATAAAAGTAAACCTGATCCCCATTTCCATAGTGTAGTGTATTGTCCCCACTCCCCAGCCCCAATCACTGTACTAAACAAATAAAACCCCAATACTCATTTTCATAGTGTAGTATCCCCCCTCCTGAGCTCTGATCTCTGTAATAAATTAAAATAAATCCAATCCCCTTTTCCATAGTATAGAGTTCCCCCAAGCTCTGATCACTTGCACAGCAATGATAATCCCAATCCCCATTCCCTAGTAGCTAGTGGTCCCCCCACCACCCCATCCCAGTAGACAGTAACCCACCACCCCCCACCACACCATCCTGATCTGAGCTGGTGACTGGCACAGCCTTCCTCACCCTGCTATGGTCAGCTGCCGACTGATCGGTACCAGAGTGTATACAGTAAATAGTACACACTCGTTGGTTGTCTCAACAACCAATGAGTGCGTACTATTTACTGTACATTCTCCAGTTCCTATCAGTCAGTGGCTGGCTGTGGCAGAGTGAGGAGGGCTGTGCAAGTCACCAGCATGGGTAGGGATAGGGGTGGCATGGGGTGTTGGGTTACTGCCTACTGGGGTGGGGGGGGTGAGATTACCACTAGCCACCAGGGAACAAGGATCATGGTTAATGGACAGGGAAAGGAAAAATTGTTCAACCAGGAATTATTGTGCCAATAATCGGGACATTGGGGAGGACACTGCACTATGGAAATGGAGATCAAGTTTACTTTTATATATTACAGTAATCAGGGCTGGGGAGTCAGGACACTACACTATGGAAAAGGGGATCAGTTTATTTTTATTTATTACAGTGATCAGGGCTGGGGCAGCAGGGACACTGCACTATGGAAATGGGGATAAGGTTTATTTTTATTTACTACAGTGATTGGGGCTGGGGTGGGGGACTACTAATATGAAAATGGGGATCAGGTCTATTTTTATTTATTACAGTGATCAGGGCTGGGGCGGGGGACACTACTCTATGGAAATGGGGATCAGGTTTATTTTTATTTATTACAGTGATCAGGGCTGGGGCGGGGGACACTACTCTATAGAAATGGGGATCAGGTTTATTTTTATTTATTACAGTGATCAGGGCTGGGAGTCAGGACACTACACTATGGAAATGAGAAACAGGGATCAGGTTTATTTTTATTTATTACAGTGATTGGGGCTGAGGCAGCAGGGACACTACACTATGGAAACGGGGATCAGGTTTATTTTTATTTATTACACTGATCAGGGCTGGGGAGTCAGGACACTACACTATGGAAATGAGAAACGGGGATCAGGTTTATTTTTATTTATTACAGTGATTGGGGCTGAGGCAGCAGGGACACTACACTATGGAAACGGGGATCAGGTTTATTTTTTATTTATTACAGTGATCAAGGCTGGGGAGTCAGGACACTACACTATGGAAATGGGGATCAGGTTTATTTTTTATTTATTACAGTGATCAGGGCTGGAGCAGCAGGGACACTACACTATGGAAATGGGGATTAGGTTTATTTTTATTTATTACAGTGATCAAGGCTGGGGCAGCAGGACACTACACTATGGAAATGGGGATCAAGTTTATTTTTATTTATTACAGTGATTGGGGCTGGGTTGGGGGACACTACACTATGGAAATGGGGATCAAGTTTATTTTTATTTATTACAGTGATTTGGGCTGGGACGGGGGACACTACACTATGGAAATGGGGATAAGGTTTATTTTTGTTTATTACAGTGATCAGGGCTGGGGCGGGGGACACTGCACTATGGGAACGGGGATCAGGTTTATTTTTATTTATTACAGTGATCAGGGCTGGGGCGGGGGGCACTACACTATGGAAATGGGGATCAGGTTTATTTTTATTTATTACAGTGATTGGGGCTGAGGCAGCAGGGACACTACACTATGGAAACAGGGATCAGGTTTATTTTTATTTATTACAGTGATCAAGGCTGGGGAGTCAGGACACTACACTATGGAAATGGGGATCAGGTTTATTTTTTATTTATTACAGTGATCAGGGCTGGAGCAGCAGGGACACTACACTATGGAAATGGGGATTAGGTTTATTTTTATTTATTACAGTGATCAAGGCTGCGGCAGCAGGACACTGCACTATGGAAATGGGGATCAAGTTTATTTTTATTTATTACAGTGATTGGGGCTGGGGCGGGGGACACTACACTATGGAAATGGGGATCATGTTTATTTTTATTTATTACAGTGGCCAGGGCTGGGGTGGGGGACACTACACTATGGAAATGGGGATCAGGTTTATTTTTATTTATTACAGTGATCAGGTCTGGGGCGGGGGGCACTACACTATGCAAATGGGGAGCAGGTTTATTTTTATTTATTACAGTGATCAGGGCTGGGGAGTCAGGGTACTGCACTATGGAAATAGGGATCAGGTTTATTTTTATTTATTACAGTGACTGGGGCTGAGGCAGCAGGGACACTACACTATGGAAATGGGGATCAGGTTTATTTTTATTTATTACAGTGATCAGGGCTGGGGTGGGGGCACTACACTATGGAAACGGGGATCAGGTTTATTTTTATTTATTACAGTGGTCAGGGCTGGGGCGGGGGACACTACACTATGGAAATGGGGATCAGGTTTATTTTTATTTTTTACAGTGATTGGGACTGGGGCAGGGGGGACACTACACTATGGAAATGGGGATCAGGTTGGTTTATTTTTATTTATTACATTGATCAGGGCTGGGGCAGGGGGGACACTACACTATGGAAATGGGGATCAGGTTTATTTTTATTTATTACAGTGATCAGGGCTGGGGAGTCAGGGCACTACTCTATGGAAATGAGAAACGGGGATCAGGTTTATTTTTATTTATTACAGTGATTGGGGCTGAGGCAGCAGGGACACTACACTATGGAAACGGGGATCAGGTTTATTTTTATTTATTACAGTGATCAAGGCTGGGGAGTCAGGACACTACACTATGGAAATGAGAAGTGGGGATCAGGTTTATTTTTATCTATTACAGTGATTGGGGCTGGGGCGGGGGACACTACACTATGGAAACGGGGATCAGGTTTATTTTTATTTATTACAGTGATTGGGGCTGTGGTGGGGACACTACACTATGGAAATGGGGATCAGATTTATTTTTTATTTATTACAGTGATCAGGGCTGGAGCAGCAGGGACACTACACTATGGAAATGGGGATTGGTTTATTTTTATTTATTACAGTGATCAGGGCTGGGGCAGCAGGACACTACACTATGGAAATGGGAATCAAGCTTATTTTTATTTATTACAGTCATTGGGGCTGGGACGGGGGACACTACACTATGGAAATGGGGATCATGTTTATTTTTATTTATTACAGTGGTCAGGGCTGGGGTGGGGACACTACACTATGGAAACGGGCATCAGGTTTATTTTTATTTATTACAGTGGTCAGGGCTAGGGTGAGGGGCACTACACTATGGAAACGGGGATCAGGTTTATTTTTATTTATTACAGTGATCAGGGCTGGGGCGGGGGACACTACACTATGGAAATGGGGATCAGGTTTATTTTTATTTATTACACTGATCAGGGCTGGGGAGTCAGGACACTACACTATGGAAATGAGAAACGGGGATCAGGTTTATTTTTATTTATTACAGTGATTGGTTCTGAGGCAGCAGGGACACTACACTATGGAAACGGGGATCAGGTATATTTTTATTTATTACAGTGATCAGGGCTGGGGAGTCAGGACACTACACTATGGAAATGGGGATCAGGTTTATTTTTATTTATTACACTGATCAGGGCTGGGGAGTCAGGACGCTACACTATGGAAATGGGGATCAGGTTTATTTTTTATTTATTACAGTGATCAGGGCTGGAGCAGCAGGGACACTACACTATGGAAATGGGGATTAGGTTTATTTTTATTTATTACAGTGATCAGGGCTGGGGCAGCAGGACACTACTCTATGGAAATGGGGATCAAGATTATTTTTATTTATTACAGTGATTGGGGCTGGGGCGGGGGACACTACACTATGGAAAGGAGAAACGGGGATCAGGTTTATTTTTATTTATTACAGTGATTGGGGCTGAGGCAGCAAGGACACTACACTATGGAAACGGGGATCAGGTTTATTTTTATTTATTACAGTGATCAGGGCTGGGGAGTCAGGACACTACACTATGGAAATGAGAAACGGGGATCAGGTTTATTTTTATTTATTACAGTGATTGGGGCTGAGGCAGTAGGGACACTACACTACACTGTGGAAAGGGGGATCAGGTTTATTTTTATTTATTACAGTGATCAGGGCTGGAGAGTCAGGACACTACCCTATGGAAAGGAGAAACGGGGATCAGGTTTATTTTTATTTATTACAATGATTGGGGCTGAGGCAGCAAGGACACTACACTATGGAAACGGGGATCAGGTTTATTTTTATTTATTACAGTGATCAGGGCTGGGGAGTCAGGACACTACACTATGGAAAGCAGAAACGGGGATCAGGTTTATTTTTATTTATTACAGTGATTGGGTCTGAGGCAGCAGGGACACTACACTACACTATGGAAACGGGGATCAGGTTTATTTTTATTTATTACAGTGATTGGGGCTGAGGCAGCAAGGACAGTACACTATGGAAACGGGGATCAGGTTTTTTTTTATTTATTACAGTGATCAGGGCTGGGGAGTCAGGACACTACACTATGGAAATGAGAAACGGGGATCAGATTTATTTTTATTTATTACAGTGATTGGGCCTGAGGCAGCAGGGACACTACACTATGGAAATGGGAATCAGGTTTATTTTTAATTATTACAGTGATCAAGGCTGGGGAGTCAGGACACTACACTATGAAAATGAGAAATGGGGATCAGGTTTATTTTTATTTATTACAGTGGTCAGCCCTGGGGTGGGGGGCACTACACTATGGAAACAGGGATCAGGTTTATTTTTATTTATTACAGTGATCAGGGCTGGGGCGGGGAACACTACACTATGGAAATGGGGATCAGGTTTATTTTTATTTATTACAGTGATCAGGGCTGGGGTGGGGACACTGCACTATGGAAATGGGGATCAGGTTTATTTTTATTTATTACAGTGATCAGGGCTGGGGCGGGGGGCACTACACTATGGAAATGGGGATCAGGTTTATTTTTATTTATTACAGTGATCAGGGCTGAGGCAGCAGGGACACTACACTATGGAAACGGGGATCAGGTTAATTTTTATTTATTACAGTGATCAGTGCTGGGGCCGGGACAATGCACTATGGAAATGGAGATCAGGTTTGGTTTTATTTATTACAGTGATCCGGGCTGGGGAGTCAGGGTACTGCACTATGGAAATAGGGATCAGGTTTATTTTTATTTATTACAGTTGTCAGGGCTGGGGTGGGGGACACTACTCTATAGAAATGGGGATCAGGTTTATTTTTATTTATTACAGTGATCAGGGCTGGGGAGTCAGGACACTACACTATTTAAATGAGAAACGGGGATTAGGTTTATTTTTATTTATTACAGTGATTGGGGCTGAGGCAGCAGGGACACTACACTATGGAAATGGGGACCAGGTTTATTTTTATTTATTACAGTGATCAGGGCTGGGGTGGGGGCACTACACTATGGAAATGGGGATCAGGTTTATTTTTATTTATTACAGTGATTGGGGCTGGGGCGGGGGGACACTACACTATGGAAATGGATTCAGGTTGGTTTATTTTTATTTATTACAGTGATTGGGGCTGAGGCAGCAGGGACACTACACTATGGAAACGGAGATCAGGTTTATTTTTAATTATTACAGTGATCAAGCCTGGGGAGTCAGGACACTACAATATGGAAATGAGAAATGGGGATCAGGTTTATTTTTATTTATTACAGTGATTGGGGCTGGGGCGGGTACACTACACTATGGAAACGGGGATCAGGTTTATTTTTATTTATTACAGTGATTGGGTCTGGGGCGGGGGACACTACACTATGGAAATGGGGATCAGATTTATTTTTTATTTATTACAGAGATCAGGGCTGGAGCAGCAGGGACACTACACTATGGAAATGGGGATTAGGTTTATTTTTATTTATTACAGTGATCAGGCTGGGGCAGTTGGACACTACATTATGGAAATGAGAAACAGGGATCAGGTTTATTTTTTTTATTACAGTGATTGGGGCTGAGGCAGCAGGGACACTACACTATGGAAATGGGGATCAGGTTTATTTTTATTTATTACAGTGATCAGGGCTGGGGCAGCAGGACACTACATTATGGAAATGAGAAACGGGGATCAGGTTTATTTTTTTTATTACAGTGATTGGGGCTGAGGCAGCAGGGACACTACACTATGGAAACGGGGATCAGGTTTATTTTTATTTATTACAGTGGTCAGGGCTGGGGCAGGGGACACTACACTATGGAAATGGGGATCAGGTTTATTTTTATTTATTACAGTGATTGGGGCTGGGGCAGGGGGGACACTACACTATGGAAATGGGGATCAGATTTATTTTTATTTATTACAGTGATCAGGGCTGGGGAGTCAGGACACTACACTATGGAAATGAGAAGTGGGGATCAGGTTTATTTTTATTTATTACAGTGATTGGGGCTGGGGCGCGGGACACTACACTATGGAAACGGGGATCAGGTTTATTTTTATTTATTACAGTGATTGGGGTTGTGGCGGGGGACTCTACACTATGGAAATGGGGATCAGATTTATTTTTTATTTATTACAGTGATCAGGGCTGGAGCAGCAGGGACACTACACTATGGAAATGGGGATTAGGTTTAGTTTTATTTATTACAGTGATCAGGGCTGGGGCAGCAGAACACTACACTATGGAAATGGGAATCAAGTTTATTTTTATTTATTACAGTGATTGGGGCTGGGCCGGGGGACACTACACTATGGAAATGGGGATCATGTTTATTTTTATTTATTACAGTAGTCAGGGCTGGGGTGGGGACACTACACTATGGAAACGGGGATCAGGTTTATTTTTATTTATTACAGTGATCAAGGCTGGGGAGTCAGGACAATACACTATGGTAATGAGAAGTGGGGATCAGGTTTATTTTTTTTATTACAGTGATTGGGGCTGGGACGGGGACACTACACTATGGAAACGGGGATCAGGTTTATTTTTATTTATTACAGTGACTGGAGTTGTGGCGGGGGACACTACACTATGGAAATGGGGATCAGATTTATTTTTTATTTATTACAGTGATCAGGGCTGGAGCAGCAGGGACACTTCACTATGGAAAAGGGGATTAGGTTTATTTTTATTTATTACAGTGATCAGGGCTGGGGCAGCAGGACAATACACTATGGAAATGGGAATCAAGTTTATTTTTATTTATTACAGTGATTGGGGCTGGGGCGGGGGACACTACACTATGGAAATGGGGATCAGGTTTATTTTTATTTATTACAGTGGTCAGGGCTCGGGTGGGGACACTACACTACGGAAACGGGGATCAGGTTTATTTTTAATTATTACTGTGGTCAGGGCTAGGGTGAGGGGCACTACACTATGGAAACGGGAATCAGGTTTATTTTTATTTATTACAGTGATTGGGGCTGGGGCAGGGGACACTACACTATGGAAATGGGGATCATTTTTATTTTTATTTATTACAGTGGTCAGGGCTCGGGTGGGGACACTACACTACGGAAATGGGGATCAGGTTTATTTTTATTTATTACAGTGGTCAGGGCTAGGGTGAGGGGCACTACACTATGGAAATGGGAATCAGGTTTATTTTTATTTATTACAGTGATCAGGGCTGGGGCAGGGGGCACTACACTATGGAAATGGGGATCAGGCTTATTTTTATTTATTACAGTGATCAGGGCTGGGGAGTCAGGACACTACACTATGGAAATGAGAAATGGGGATCAGGTTTATTTTTATTTATTAGAGTGATTGGGGCTGAGGCAGCAGGGACACTACACTATGGAAATGGGGATCAGGTTTATTTTTATTTATAACACAGATCAAGGCTGGGGAGTCAGGACACTACACTATGGAAATGAGAAATGGGGATCAGGTTTATTTTTATTTATTACACTGATTGGGGCTGGGGCGGGGCACTACACTATGGAAAAGGGGATCAGGTTTATTTTTATTTATTACAGTGATTGGGGCTGGGGTGGGGGACACTTCACTATGGAAATGGGGATTAGGTTTATTTTTATTTATTACAGTGATCAGGGCTGAGGCAGCAGGACACTACACTTTGGAAATGGGGATCAAGTTTATTTTTATTTATTACAGTGATTGGGGCTGGGGCGGGGGACACTACACTATGGAAATGGGTATCATGTTTATTTTTATTTATTACCGTGATCAGGGCTGGGGTGGGGACACTACACTATGGAAACGGGGATCTGGTTTATTTTTATTTATTACGGTGGGCAGGGCTGGGGTGGGGGGCACTACACTATGGAAATGGGGATCAGGTATATTTTCATTTATTACAGTGATCAGGGCTGGGGTGGGGGACACTACACTGTGGAAACGGGGATCAGGTTTATTTTTATTTATTACAGTGATTAGGGCTGGGGCGTGGGGCACTACACTATGGAAACGGGGATCAGGTTTATTTTTGTTTATTACAGTGATCAGGGCTGGGGCGGGGGACACTACACTATGGAAACGGGGATCAGGTTTATTTTTATTTATTACAGTGATCAGGGCTGGGGCGGGGTGCACTACACTATGGAAATGGGGATCAGGTTTATTTTTATTTATTACAGTGATCAGGGCTGGGGCAGGTGACACTGCACTATGGAAACGGGGATCAGGTTTTTTTTTATGTATTACAGTGATCAGGTCTGGGGTGGGGGGCACTACACTATGGAAATGGGGATCAGGTTTATTTTTATTTATTACAGTGATCAGAGCTGGGGCAGGGGTGACACTACACTATGGAAATGTGGATCAGGTTTATTTTTATTTATTACAGTGATTAGGGTTGAGGCAGCAGGGACATTACACTATGGAAATGGGGATCAGGTTAATTTTTATTTATTACAGTGATCTGGGCTGGGTCCGGGACAATACACTATGGATATCGGGATCAGGTTTGTTTTTATTTATTACAGTGATCAGGGCTGGGGAGTCAGGGCACTGCACTATGGAAATAGGTATCAGTTTTATTTTTATTAATCACAGTGGTCAGGGCTGGGGCGGGGGACACTACACTATGGAAATGGGGATCAGGTTTATTTGTATTTATTACAGTGATTGGGGCTGGGGCAGGGGGGACACTACACTATGGAAATGGGGATGAGGTTTATTTTTATTTATTACCGTGATCAGGGCTGGGTCAGGGGGGACACTACACTATGGAAACAGTGATCGAGTTTTATTTATTTAGTATAGTGATCAGGGCTGGGGGACACTACATTGTGGAAACAGGGATTAGGTTTACTTTTACTTATAACAGTGATCGGGGTTTGGGTGGGGACTGTGTACCTTGTCCTAGACTGTACCAGGCACCAACTTATCCCACACATAGTTAAAGTAGGTTTCAACAACATAACTATGCACCGGCACTGTTGGCTGTTTTTATGCTTGGGAGGGTTCCAGTATTGGGATGCACAGCATATGCATGAGGGACCTTTCGTTTGCATAAGCACATCACAATATTGTGCATGGCAGCGCAGTTGGGGGTGCCTGGTGCATCAGTGGCCATTGAATATGGCAACACACCCAATGGCCCTCACATGTCCAAGGATGCACCATGCATCTTGTCTGAATATGTGGGCCATATGTACACGTTGCCTTAATTGAAAGCCCTTAAATAAAAACAACAGTAGTTCTGGACTTCTGTGCCGTATATTACAATACTTATTTGCAGATTTAAAAATCTTCCCTAATTTGCGGCATTATAACAGCTATCTTTCTTTTTCTTAGCTTTTTTTTGATGTTACTCACTTCTAGAATTAAAGAATTCTTCATTGATAATCACATGGTTTGTTCTTTGTCTAAATAAATAACAGCCCCAAAAAATAAAACCAAGTTGCTAAGTTTCACCCATCTTCATATGTTTTATTGCCTCCCAATAATCCACCTAAACTCATCTTCATTTGAGCCTCACAGTAATCCATGTGTTGGTATCCCCCCCAAAAAAGTAAAACATATCCCTGAAAATGTGCAGAATAATCCAGAAACACTTCTGGTTCTAGTGATGAACAAATAAGACCCCATCTCGAAGACCTCTGTCTACTGTGAACATCCATTGTCTCTGAAGTCTGCTCAACATGGAAGAAGATGGCTCTGGATCCTTGAGTGTGTCTCCACTGACGAAGCTGCATCCATTCCCGATTGCTGAAGTAGGTCTTGCACCACTTGAAACACTCATTGATCTCCCGGCCAAGCACAGATCCTCCCCCAATGAACTCCTGATGCAGAATTAGGTTTGTGCATGTGCCGCACAAATGAATTTCCTTTTCGTGTACCAACCAATCAAATAATTTTCCCATGGTCTCTCAGCCAATCACATACTAGGTGGGTTAGAACCAATTACAGGGTCATTTAACAATGCACTCCATGGAAACACTATAAGTCTCCAAGGAAACACATTCTCCTGTGCTGACTAGTGATTGAAATACCACAACAGACAGAAAAGTAAAACATCATCAGAACAAAGTCTCTTGCCTTTTATCAGTAAACTCGAGTTGTATAAATTGAAAATGACATGGGCCACCTGAAGATATTGGGCCAGATTCTAGAAGGGTTACGCCAGGCGTAACAGCAGTTGCGCCAAGCAGAATGGCGCATGTAGCAACTTATGCCAGCAGTTGCGACATGCGTGATTCTAAAAAGTGACCAGCGATATGTTGCAGGCCACTTGCACCAAACAGTTGTTATGCCACATAAACCCCCGGCGACATGGTGCTAGGGGGTTTACGGCACCAGTTGTGCCCCATTCTAGAAGGGCAGCCACAAAGTGCCCACATCGGGATTCTACAAGAACCCCCGGAGGAGATCTGGCAACGTAAGTTATACCAGCTTTTAGCCGGTATAACCTATGGATACACCTGGGGGTCCTGTAGACCCATCTGCTGTCCAGTGGACAGTGCACAGTTTCCTTCCCCCCCATGCCCAGCACACCCCAGTGGGGCCCCTCAGGGCTACCCATACCCCCAGTCCCCTGAAACAGCTGTTGGCAGAAGCCTGCAGGGCGGCACTGCCATCCCCCCACCCGTGCCCCGAACCACAAGTCACTCGTCGCATATGCAGCAATATGCCGGCCCTAGTAGTATTGCCCCCCCCAACTATACAGTAATATAATAAATAAGTATTCCCATTTCTCTGGTAGTCTCGTGCCCCCCCGAACTGTACAGTAATATAATATATATTTTTTCCCATTTCCCTGGTAGTCTAGTGCCCCCCACACACTGTACAGCAATATAGTATTAAATAGTCCCATTTCCCTGGTAGTCTAGTGGCCCCCCAACTGTACAATGATAAAATGTGTAAACTCCCCATTTCCCTGGTGGTCTAGTAGCCCCCCACCCAACTGTGCCAGCCCACGCAGCACCCCCCACCCTTCCCCAGCCAGTGATTGTCACAGCCCACCTCTCACCTCCATGGCCAGCTGCTGACTGAGTGCAGTATTAGTGCTACTGCACAGACAAGCTCAGAAATTAATTTCTGAGCACGTCTGTGCAGTAGCGCTAATACTGCACTCAGTTGGTGGCTGGCCGTGGAGGTGAGAGGTGGGCTGTGCCAGTCAGCTGGGGGGAAGTGAGGTGCGGGTGGGCTGGCACAGCTGAGTGGGGGTGAGGCCACTCAGACTACCAGGGAATGGGATATTTATTACTATACTGTACAGTGCAGGGGGGCACTAGACTACCAGGGAAACAGGAATAATTATTAATATACTACTGTACAGTTCGGGGGGCACTTGACTACCAGGGAAATGGGAATAATTATTAATATATTACTGTACAGTTCGGGGGGCCCACTAGACTACCAGGGAAATGGGAAAAAATATATCTGGTATTACTGTACAGTTTGGGGGGGGACAGTGGACTACCAGGGCTGGTGAAGTGCCACATTGGTGGTGGGCATCCCGGGGGTCAGGGTACGGGCGGGGGGAGCACTTGCGACCTGCGGCAGCGGATTGCAACATGCTGGCCAGGTACACTCTCTGTGCAGTGTACCTTGCCGCATGTCGCAAGTCACAGAACTTTGCTATGGAGACCCTGCCCCTTCTAGAATAGGGCGCAGGGTCAATGTCGCAGTTGCGGGTGGTGCAGGTTGTGTTCGGCAGCAATTTGCACCACCCTTCTAGAATCGGGCCCATTATATTTATTTTCATTTGGCTTATGTCGTATCCCTATATGTCGGCAACTATATTTTGATTTTGCAGCGGTATAGATAGGTAGCATATCAGATTGTGTATCCAGCTAATTACAGTTCTTTTTTTACATACATTACGTAAACTAGATCTATGTTTACAATCAGGGATTCCATTACCTTGCATGCTTGTGTCTCTTTGATCACAGACATGTTATGTCTGGTAACGGATACAAGTAGTTGCAATGAAAAGGAATCACCTTTTTTTAACAGTAGATTTTATTTGAATATTAACAAAGGTTACAACATACATCAGTGCTGTCCAGACTAGACAAGACCTTTAACACCAAGAGTAATGATTCAGTGGGCTGCATATATAGGAAAGATATAAAAGTCTCTGAGAAATTGATGGTTGAAAATGTAAGCAGTTTCTGTTTATTGTGTAGGTTGAACTCTGAATTCTTGTGTCCAACAGTTTTATGCCCTGCCTGGCCTGTAATGAAGCTGTTACAGTTTCAATTTGGAAAGGGAACATTTCCAAAAAAGTCCTTGTATGCTGCTGCAGACCTGTATTAAGAACTGTAAACACATCCGTATACTGCGATGCAAATAAATAACAAAACAGTACACCAAACGGGTGTGTTCTATTTGTATGATGAAACCATTCATTTCTATGGCCTCTCATAAGTCAGATCAAACTTACATATACTAGATTAACACATTGAATGAGCTCAATAATTATTCTAGAACTGCAAGGTTTTCATTTTCTTCTCTAAAATGAAAAAAGGCAGCCATCTGGAATTAAATCTATACTCTGAATCCTTAAAACATTATTAAGCCATTGTCTCTCCAAGGGATGGTTATCTGTCAGCCAATGCTACTTTATAGCTTTGCAAGCAACTACTATTAATATCAAAACAGGTATTTCTTATGGGATCATCGGGGCCCTCTAGGCAGCAACCCTTGGATTAGGTTTTTCAAAGGTAAGACCTAAAGGAATATCTTGCATGGTTTTTGTAGACTTGCTTACTTTGGATCAGATTGCCCTTATCTCCAGACAGTCCCAAAGGATATGATATTGTGTTCCTTGTCCTCTACACCATCTCTAACAATGATCTGTGGCATTTCTGCCATAATGTTTGGACACTACTAGTATAATGAAGAACCTGAAATCTTTCTTCCAACAGAATTTGCACATGGATAAGTAGACCATGGTGTTGTGTATTCCTTGCCAATTTTTTTCCAGTCCTTCAGGGATAACTGAATATTTGCCTCTGCCATCCATTTAGTTAGAGTGATTTTCTATGGTTACTTTTCCTCTGTCTCCTAAAATAAAAGGGTATGCTTGCAATACGAAGTCCTTCTGGTCTGGTAACTGCACTTTGCTCGATAAGAAAGATTCTGGGTGGTAATTCTTCCTTAAGGCCAGTAAGCCCTGGGCCTCTAAGTATAAAATCTCTATACTGCAAATATTTATGAAAATCCCTCTGATGTAGCCCAAATTCTTGCTTGAATAGTTGAAGACTTTTGAGTTGCTCATTCTCAGACAGAAATTGGATCTGTTATTTCAACCCCTTCCTGTCCTAAACTTGATACTCAGTGTCCCACCAGGCTGGGGGAAAGCCTGACATCCACCTTGTCAAGATTTTTTGCCACATTGAGTGTAACACCCGCCCATTGTTTTGTGACTTGAAGCCAACTATGTATACTGAGTTTTGTCCAGCTATTACTTATGTTCCCCAGACCTTGTTGAGCCACTACCATAGTAAGACTTGTAGTGGCAGAAAAGAAACTTTTTGCTCCATATTTATCCAACCATTATCTTCAAAGTTATACATTATCTCTCCTATACGTTCTGACTGTGCTGCTTTATACTACTGAGGGAAACTATCACAACCCATACCCTATTCTCCCTTGCTCTCTGTAAGAAAATCCCAGTGGATCTGGAGTTTATGTGCATCCCAAATGAATTTAGGAAGCATTTTTTTTAATTCTTTCCAGTTTTTCAGTTGAATATGTATAGGTAGTGAGGAGTACAGAAAGAAGTACGAAGGGAGAGTGTTCATTCTTACTGTCACCAGTCTATCTTCTTGCTTCAGAACCTCCCTGCCTGTTCTTTTTTTTTTTCAGCTCTGTGCCCCAGTGTTAATCAGAGCCCCCTTCCACGACTGTATTGAAGCTACTGCTCTCTCCTGTTGAGCATACTGCAGTGTCCTCCCCAACCCCCAACTTGCTTCAGGACTTCCCTGCTTAAACTATTTCTGTTTAATTCTCAGGCCCTCCCAAACTGTTAATTTCTCTTTTGTTTTCTGACTGCCTTCCCCTCCAAGCCTGCTATTTAATTTCGTCCTCTCACCTTATCTCACCAGGGGACAACTCTTCCCTTTTGGGGTCTCTCCTCTCAAACAAACTGCATTCTGCAGTTTGGTAAGCAGAACAAAGAGAAGCTGCCTGACGCTCACCCTCCAAGCAAGGTACGGGTTGAAACCCTGAATTTTGGTATCTACCCCCTGGAGAACTATCACTTGCCACTGTTTGCTATTGTTTCTCAC
This sequence comes from Neoceratodus forsteri, assembly GCA_016271365.2. Taxonomy (NCBI): domain Eukaryota; kingdom Metazoa; phylum Chordata; order Ceratodontiformes; family Ceratodontidae; genus Neoceratodus; species Neoceratodus forsteri. The sequence continues at coordinate 262,427,950 of JADMNL010000023.1, read as the reverse complement.
ACTTTGTGCAGCAATCCAGAAGTCTTCTAGGAACTGCTGCCAAGAAATTAATGCTAGGACTGACCTCTGCTTGACATAGTCTTGATTTCTCACTTTTAGTAATGTTTAGTCTGATGTAGAGATTTCTTAATAGTTGATTTACATTTTGAGAGAGTTCTTAAGGTACTGTGATTTTGCTATCTGCCCTACGTACAGTACCCCTTCTCTTAGAGCTGTAAGTCTGTGGGCTGCGCCCTTGACTTCGGTGTCTAATTAAGGCTGCTGCAGTGCTGACTTTTCCATTAGCAGATTATATCCTTCAGCCACTAGAGGGTCCAGTTATAACACACTTACACAATCCAACGCAATATAGTTCCTGTCTCATTTCACTTATTGTGTGGTCAGTCTATCACTATTCATCTGTCTTTGCCCCTCCCTCTTCTACTGATTGATACTGATTTTTCCCATTTGCAGCTTATAGTCTTTTCACCCACTAAAGGGGTTTTCCCCCCAACCATTCCAAAGCTGCTTTACATCTGCTTATTCTCTACTACTCCTGGCACTCTTCCTTTACTGCTCAGCTGCTATGGGTACCTACACTCCATTACTAAGTCTGCTCTCCTTCACCCTTTTGGTACAGACCTCACACAGACTGGAGAACCTTTCCTCCACATTAGGCACCTCATCCCCAGACTACCCCACAGTGACTCGGCCCTCCCCCACCCTTGACACACCCGTGACCCCCAACACCCCCCACCCTGCCAACACCCCCACTCCCTCCGCCCTCCAAGGCCTGACCTGGACCCAGCTGTCCCCTGCCATTCTCACCCTTCGCACTTTATCTATTCCATGCACCCTGATTCTAAAGTCCTCAGCTGGGTGTCGACCCAAGGGTCTCCATCGCCACCGGCTACTAACCAGAATAATTACACTGCTATTATTATCATCTGGTAATGTACACCCAAACCCAGGACCTATTGCATGTCTGATATTTCAATCTGCTAGAGGTAAGCCTTCTCTGTAAAAAAAAATCAGTTCTTGAATAAGCTGCTTGGAGGTGGGAGTAGAAGGTAAAATCCTGCTCCCCTTTATACGTCTGCATCCAGATATTTACCATGCCAAGTTCATCCATTAATGCTTTGTGTGTTTTAGCAATGGGCCTGTTAGAGCCCATATGCCCTGAGGAGTAGTCCTCAACTGGAGACAAGACACAGTTAAAATCTCTCCAAAAGGATCAGTCCTCTTTGCAATTCTGCTATTGTGCCAAAGACTTCCTTGAAAAAGGAACACAGCTGCTTATTTGGGATATAGATATTAACAAAAAATATAAGTTTGCCTTGTATTTTACCCATAAGGATAATTAGCCTACCCTTCATCCCTGTCTCAGTCTCTAGAATTTCAAATGGAACCCCTCTTTTAATTAAGATGGCAACCCCTGCGTTTTTGTCCCTAGGATGGGATGCTGCAATCACCTTCTGACCCATCATCTGCATAGCTTCATATGTTCTGCTGGAGATAGATGTGTTTCTGGCAGAAATGAGATGTCACCTCACCACTGAGATGTTGAAGTTCTGTTAGAATTTTAGTTCTCTTGATGGGCGAGTTCATCCCTTTGACACTGTAGGAGATTAAATTTAAGGAACCCATAATAAAGTCATGGGGGTCAACCAAATGGTTCATTGGACTAACATTTGCAAGACCCCTTCTTCCCACTTTGAGCACTCAAACAATAGTAAGCAGAACATGAAGCAACACACAGGCTATGCCATTGGAAACTATTGACAAAACAATGTAACAGCAAACAATGCCCTGCACTGAACTTGCAGGGTATCCAAAGGGAAAACCTGATGTATGTAGGAGCTACACTCCCCCCCCCCACCATGGAAGATGAATAGTATTAAATTACATTACCAGCATGAGAGTTGATAGTATTTGCTGCTCTGTAGGCTTCTGCTCCCCCAGAGGGGTGAGTTACAAGGGAAATAGAGTGTATGACCCCTCCAAAATCAGTCAATACTGGGGCTGAGGCAGATAAAAAAAAGAAAGAAGAAAGGACCACCATAGTCCTGATACTGACTTGTATCATGGAATTGGTTAACCAGACTGGGACCACTGTGGGCAGAAGGGGGTTGAAAGTCTAAAAGCTGGTTACACAGCTCTTTACAGTCATCTGCACTGGTCTAATCATATCATCCTCCTGTCTCCAAACCTCCAGACACCAATAGAGGTGGGCAAAGTCAAGAAACTTCGCTCTGCGGAATATTTTGTGTATTGTGCTCAATACACAAAGCTCAATATGCAAAATTCGCCACATTGACTGAGGCCAGATCAAATGTGAAGTGTGGGATTTCATCCCCAAAATTCTAAACTTCCCACACAAACTTTGTCCACAAGGTGTCTAGTGGACTCCCCCCCATGCCAGACACAGTTACAACGATCACCCTCCCACCCCCAAACACATCCACTGATCGCCAGCCAGTAGGTCACATGTAAAAATATTAATATTTTATTAATTAATTTCCCATTTCCTGGTGTCTAGTGGAACCCCCATCCCACCCCATCAGACCACTGCCACACCCTGCTCCCCCCAAATGGGCCACCGGCACAGCTCTCCACTCATCTCCATGGCTGGCAGCCTGACTGAGCTCTAATGAATGAGCACATGCTTGTACATGTATGTGCTCATTCATTAACAGTTTGCTGTCTTTTGGGTAGCTTTTCAGGGGAATAGAGAATGGGAGAGGGTTGCTCCAGTCCCTGGCAGGGGGGCAGGAGAAGCACCTTTCTGTTCTCTAACCCTCTGAAAAGCTGCCCAAAAGACCACAAGCTGTCAATGAATGAGCACGTGCTTGCTTGTACAAGCACGCCCTCATTCATTAGCACTCAGTAGCCAGCCATGGAGGTGAGTGGAGAGCTGTGCTGGTGGCCCACTTGGGGTGGACTGGGTGGAGCGGCGTGGTGTGGCGCTGGTCTGATGGGGTGGTTGGGTGAGGGGTCCACTAGATACCAGGGAATGGGGAAATTAATTAAATAAATATTAATATTTTCATATGTGGCCAAATGGCTAGTGATTGATGTGTGTGTGTGGGGGGGGAGGAGGGCGATTGTTTAACTGTGTTGGGGGTCCACTAGACAGGGATAATTTGTCACATGCAGAAAGAAAGGCCCTTAACACCCTTAGCAAAGATCAGAGTATTATCATTAAGGCAGCTGATAAGGCGGCCCGGTGGCGCAACTGAGCTGGGCGCCACACCTCGCTTCCGGCGACCGGGTTCGGGGAACAGACTCGGTGACTGGGGGTTGGCAGGGAGAGGGAGGATCGAGTGTCCCAATGGATGCTCTCCTCCCTCAGGGTTGGGAGACCAAGAACGCATCTGTGTTCTGCATCCCCTTCGTAGCCGGTGGAAGCACCGACAATTGAAGAGGATGGAGGCGGTTCCATTCGTCGGAGCCAGGGAGGGGGGACATCGATGGTGCATGAGAGGTCTGGCGTGCATCAGCACGCCGCCACTCGGGACAGACGTCCTAGCGCTCGACGTCCCAGATGGTAGGGGAAACCAGGGAGAAAACGGAAAACACCTCTCGGTTAGCCCTGGATGAAAGCCACTCTGCTTCCTCCGGACCACCAAGAGGGACAGACCCCACTGTGCAGGAGGAGAGAGGAGGCACTCTAGGGGCAGATCCCACAGAGGTGGAATGAGGGAATGAGTGGACGGAAGGAGAGGGCTCCGAGAGTAGACAGGAGAGATAAAGAAATAAAGTAAAAAAAAAAAAAAAAGGCAGCTGATAAAGGGGGAGGAATAGTAGTTATAGAGTACCCATTTTATAGAGACATGCCATAGACTATTGGAAGATCAGAGGAATTACACCAGGTTAGATGGGGATCCCATAGGGACACTCAAAATTGAATTAGATTCATTAATAGATGAGTTATTCCTTACAAATAGTTTAAAAACTTGGGAGCGTGATTTTCTAACACAGACTTTTCCTAGGACTCCAATTTTTTATTCAATACCGAAAATTCACATAGGCCTGGTGGCCCTTCTGAGTTAACTGATTGTGTCTGGTATTAGCAGCTTGTTTTAACCAGTTTCAAGTTTTATAAATTTTCACCTTCAACCCCTAGTAGAGCAAAACTGACGCATATGTGTGGGACATAGGTCACTTTTATTAGTATGATCAAATATGTTATGTTGACAGAAGAAGAGTGAATACAAGCCCTGTTAGATACTCTTGACGTACCTGACTTATATACTTCGATACCTCATGATCAAGGTGTTGAAGCCATGAGTACCCTACTGGATACCAGGGTTCCCCCAGTACATCCATGAACTAGGACATTAGCTTTACTTGCAGAATTCATTTTAGCAAACACCCATTTCAGATGTGAGCAGGCTTTTTTTGAACAGAGGCGTGGCACTGCCATGGGGTCCACTATGGTCCCTGGATATGCCAATGCAATTATGGATATGTACTGTACGAACACAAATATATATTAAATAGGGAAACAAATCCATTTTTTGCACAAATAAAGTTCTTTAAGTGTTACAGAGATGATGTTTTTGATTTGGGTAGGAAGTGAAACAGATTTGAAGTATTTTCTTTGACTATCTGAATAGGTGTTACACAGATATTCAGTTTATCATTAATTCAAGTAAGAAATAAATCCATACTTGGATGTACTGGTGAAGTTTGAAGAAAAGAGACTGATTACATCTTTGTATAGAAAAGAGACTGCTAGGCATACAGTTTTGCATGCATAGCATTTCCACTCTGAGAGGCTTATCCAGAGTATTCCCTATTCGCAACTACTCCGGATTCGAAGAAACTACTAATGATGAAGACAGTAACAGAGAAGTAGGAAAGGCCATATCAAGGTTCAGGAATATACTATATAATTAGAGAACACTGACTAGGGTGAAGAACCAGTTGGAAGGTAAAACACAAAATTAGCTCCTTCATCCATCTAGGGGTTCAGATGCTGAATCAAGTGTGGTGTTCAGTATCAAGTACAACCACAAAATGAAAAAAATTCGAAAGAGTAATAACAACTATTGTCATATACTACAGGATTTTCCAGTGAATCAAAACATCTTTCCAAGACCTCCATTGGTAGCAGTAAAAAAAGTCCAGACTATTTAAGACAGATTGGTTCATACAGAACACATTCAGGGTAAACTAATCCTTGCTGTGCCACCAGCATGTATACAGATCCTTAAAACTTATATGTTCTAAATCTTCTGGCAGCCTAAGGGCTAAGGGAAGACACACAACTTCTTTTGGGGACCCTAAGTCCAGGTATGCTGACTTGCGGACATTGTTCTGTATGTGGCCATATAAATAAAATAACCATTTTCAGACATCCTTACACAAATAAGGAGTACAACATAAAATAGTTCATCGCAGGTGACACTGTTGGAGTAGTCTACATCCTACAGTTTCCATGTGATAAAATATATGTATTAGAGACTACTAGGATGCTTAAACAAAGGATTCAGGAACATAAGTCAAATATAAGAAATAATATTTTGACGTCTGCTGCAGAACACTTTTTAGAAGCAAGTCACACTGGTGCCTCTTTGCATTTTTGGGGCCTTGAATCAGTACAACCACCACAAAGAGGGGGACGATTAAAAAAACTCATGAAAAGGTAGAGACTAAATGGATTTTTGAATTAGATTCTCTCAACCCTAGATGTGGCCTCAATAAAGACATTAACTGGAATAGTTGTAGTTAAACCAGACAAGGATGACAGATGCTCATAGATGTGGTGGTGAGTGGGGAAATACATTAGGATGGGACCTGAACTCTGGAACCACCACTGGATATGAAACAATAATGAACAAATGTGATCATTTTCACCCTGGTTAGCTGTTTTGTGCTGCTCTGTCCTCCCTATTGCTTTCATGTTTAATTTCTATAAAGATGTGTTTAGAAAAAAAAACGTAGAATTCAGAAAGGGTTGAATAAAAAAGTGTAAAGTGAAATTAGTGAAAGAACCATCCCTTTCTTTTGCCTTTATGCCCTTTTTCCCTTTCTTCCTCTCCATGCTTCCCCCATCTTTTTCTTTTTCTCCTCCCCGGTTTTTGTGCCCAGACAGCTTTTGATCTGCTGTAATGATGAGATGGTGGAAAGCAGACTAGAAGCAAAAGGTTTATACATCTATTTTTACATGAATATAAATCATGGTACACCCCTTTCACTTTAAGAGTTTTTTCATTCATTAAGTTCGTTTTCTGATTTTTTTTTTTGTTTTTGTTTAACCTAATTTGGATGTAACACACAAAGTAGCACAATGTTTACATACTGTATACAGAGTTTTGTCTGTGCCATAGTGAATTTAAACACCATTTTAGCCATTGTGCATGTACTAAGAATAAAAACACAGGTTTCTTGAATGGTGAACTGAAAATGTGTTGAACAGTTGAAGTTTTGTGATAGTAAATGCTTATGAGAAGTGTAGTTAACTTCCATGCTAATAGATCAGTGCAGGTGTGTCTCGCTGTGACTGACATTATCATCAGAGCGAGAACACATGCCTACAAAAGCACATGCTGCTTTTTATGTTTGGTTGCGTGTGCAGCACACAAGAAACATATTGAGGTAGTAGAGCACTGCAGAGATGTGGCAGTGGTGTGGCCAGTCCAGTTAATGATTTAATGGGCTCATCCATTGGCTACCAATTAATGCTGAAGCTGCTGATGATGGCAGTTTCAGAGCAAGCCCCACACTTGAAAAAAATCTGCCACTGCAATCAGGGGCAGTTTCATCATTGCAGTGGCAGTCCCCCCTCCCTCCCAACCAGTGACACAGCAGGACAACAAATTAGCTTCCTCCCACTGCTGCTGCCGGCCCCACACCCTCCATGAAATCTGCCGCTGCAATCAAGGGCAGTTTCATCATTGCAGTGGGAGTCTCCCCCTCCATCCCAACCAGTCACACAGCAGGACAACAAATTAGCTCCCTCCCACTGCTGCTGCCTGCCCCACATCCTCCATTCTCAGTTCTCTGCTGACATCAGGGTGCTCAATCCCTGTGTCAGCATGTATCCCTCTTCCCCATTAATGTGACACACTGGGAGCCCAGCCCAGTGTGCCATAAAATACTTCTTTGATGTTTCAGACACTGGGATGCCTACTCCCACTATCGGATGTGTGGCCCCCCCCACACCCCTCTGTTCTCAGACATAATTGGGGTGTCCAGTTCCCGGGTCAGCATTGATCCCCCCTCCCTCCAGTACTCTGGCACAATGGGAGCCCACCTCAATGTGTCAAAATCTATTTTGTAATATTTCACCTGTAAAAAAGAAAACAGTACCACAACAAATTTTTTTAAACCTGAATAAAAAGAAAATGGTCCCTTGTCATTCCCGCCAGCCCCCTCCCCCAACCCGCACCTTCCCTCTGTGCACCCCACCTCCTCGCACTCTCTCTCACCCATACTTACCTCCAAAGGTCAGGAGCAGCAATCTTCTGTGGACCGGGGACACATCTGCACTCTTCAAAGACCAACCAAGAACTGAAGAAATGATGGTAAGCCCTATAATGGCAGTCAATGGAGGTTTTCAATTTAGATTAATATCTCAGCCAATTTTTGGAGTTTTGGTCCCAAATTTTTAACATGGGGTTCTTGGGACCCCACCTTGTGAACATTGCCACTGTCGTTTTGTTTCTTGGTCCCAAAAGGTGATTTTTTTTGCTCGCTGCATGGAATCACCTTTCGGAACCAATTAACAAAATGACAGTGCCACTGTTCATGAGATGGGGTCCCAAAAAGCCCTTGTTGCAAATTTGGTGAAATAAATCCAAAAAATGACTGTGTTACATGCATCCGTTGTGCAGTTTCTAACCTCGCTTGTAACTTCACCAATTTTTAATATTTTCACTCCAAATTTCCAACATTGCCATTTTTTCACACCCCCTTATGAACAGTACAGCTGTCATTATTTGCATCTTTCTTTCTTTCTTTCTTTCGGATTAACATCTTGAAATCTGTTTTTGCACCTGTGGCACAGAATAGCACGATTGCTGTGTGAAATCAACTTTTGGGACAGATTAATGAAATTCCAGTGTCACTGTTCATGAGGGGAGGTCCCAAAAAGGCCATGTTGAAAATTTTGTGAAAAGATTCCAAAAAATGACAATGTTATTAGAGTGCATTGCACAGTTTCTACACACACAAATAACTTCACCACTTTTTCATATTTTCACTCCAGATTTTCAGCACTGCCATTTATTCACACCTCCTCACGAACAGTATAGCTGTCATTTTCACATCCTGCTTGAAATGTGTTTTCACCCCATGGCACTGAATGGCACACTCGCTGTGTGAAATCACCTTTTGGGATTGTGTAATGAAATGATACTGTCACTGTTCCTGAGGTGGGGTCCCAAAAAGCCCATGTTGAAAATTTGTGGGGCAAAAATACCAACAAATACCCCTGGCATTAGGATTTCCATCCTTAAGGCCAACCCTGTACAGACTGACAAGCATCAGGTGGTGTGACTTGGGGTCGTTGGCCATAATGCTTACCCCATTCCTCTCCCACTCTCACCCTGCAGTCACTGACAGGCATCGAGGTGTGCCCTGGAGTCTTTGGCCTGAATGTTCACCCCATTCTTCTATTCTGCACCCATCTTAGCTTATTTTCTTATGGAACAGGGTGAGCACAAGGACTGAAGACCTCAAGGCACACTATGACACCTGTCAGTGTCTGCAGGGTGGGGTGAGGTGAAATGGCATGAGTGTTATGGCCAATCACCTAAAGGCACACACCCAATGCCTGTCAGTCTCTGCAGGGTGGGAGTGGGGGTTGGCATTACTTCAGTACTTCACTGCCATTCCTATTATGCATCTCTCTAACTCCTGCAATACCAATGCCAGTACCAGTAAGCAAACAATCGACATTGACAAATGCTTGTTAACTAGTGTGGATCATTTGTTAGTTGACATTTCTCTGAGACACAGGCAGGCAAGGTAAGGTCACAAATGTTGTAAAATTATTAAAGATAGGCTTTTTCGATGTAAAAACTATTTGACCAACAGCTTGATACTTCATAGTGCTTTCTGATTACAGCATTGAAAGCTAAACTTTCTAACAACTAAGGCTTTGAATGTTATTAAGTCTGCATTTGGTATAGCACTTTAGCTAGCCCTGCAGGATTTGCTTTGGTTTGTTTAAAATATTGAAGTGGCATTTACATAAATTATGACTACTGTATATAGCGCTAAGATGTGCATGAAATACTGAAACTACTTTTTAATCGTTTAAAAGTACATAGTGCTTTTGTAGTCTAAGCTAAAAGACAGAAGATAAAAAATCCACTGTTTAAAATGAGGTTTTAAATACAAAACAGTTTGAATTAACTGAGCATTTTGACAAGCGCTGCAGGTTTCTAGCTATGGTATGTGAGAAAAGTCAGAGATTACATCTCAGTTATATGTTTACCACAGATTACTGCTGGAATTTTATTTTTAGTGTAAAAAAATTCATGTATTTGTTCTAAAATGAGTTAAGCCATAACAACTAATTAATTGAGACTGTAGTAGCCCCAGAAATATGCATAGGGGCAGCTTTATACATACAGGAAGTATAAATGCTTGCTATGAGGCCAATAAATTCAGAATATTAAAAAACATTAAGTAAACATTTAAAGCTTTGGAAACATTTAGTGCTTTTTCACATATTAGAGCACTGTAATTGATAAGGATATTACTCTAATTGCAGGCTGCAACCTAATTTAGGGGCAATTTATTGGTTTAAGAAAAAGTCTGGACATGTCTCTCAGCAGTGCCAACTACTAGGTAAGTAAATATGGGTTTTAGTTGTACATTACAGAGATTGTTTATACAAGTTTATCACATTCAGTCTTGTTATTTGGGGTGCATGGTTGTAGATGTACTTGCCTGGGGAGGGCCGGAGGGTCAGTGCTAGATGACTACGATTGAATTGACATTTAAAATTAAGAAATAACTTATAAATGTTTCATTATAGTTATAACAGGTATTTACAGTAAGTTCAACTTCAGTTTTAATTTCATTTAAACATATATAATGTGTGCCGGCCTGGTGGGGCAGAGGGCTGAGGCATTGGACGTCACACCTCGTGGCATGCCAGCGACCAGGGTTCGGGAGCGAGCCTGGGTCATCAGAGGTCGGCACGGGGGGGCGGGCGGAGCTGGATGGAGCAGCCATCAGGTCAGCTCTCCTCTCCGGGGAGGTGGGTGGCATCCCTTGCTCACGGCTACCCCCTGGTGGAGGCTGAGGGGCTGCACAAGCAAGGGTGCTGGTGATAGGTCAATGAGGCGGGCAGAGGAGGGCTATTACCGGGGCTGTAAGGTGCATGTGCGCCTCTACACTCATGCGTACTTCTCCTGGGGTCCTCAGGCTAAAATGGGGAGAAAAAGTGGAAGAAACACCAGTGGCAGGATGGTGAGCGACTCTCTGCAGGCACCGCCCCGGACCGTTCATAAGGTAAGCCCCGGTAATTCTGGGGGATGGAGCTGGGGGAGTCGGTCAGATGGGGGCTGTATGAGGACAGGAGAAAGATAGATGTGATAAAAAAAAACATATATAATGTGCTTATAGTTCAATAAAAAACACTCTGTTGAGTATTTTGAGTATCAGATATGAAATTACAGATTTGGAAATTATTTTTTTAATTCATTTTATTATTATTTTTGTGTATAGGATTAAGAAAACCTAAAAGTTCATCAAGATGGATGTTCTAGCATTGTGCTAGCAAGCAATCTGAGAGAGTGAGTTCATATACTTGTAGTCAGTAAGGTACAAATTTAAATTGTGTCTATTTAGGACTGATTATTACAATATTATGTATTTACTGTCATAAGGCATTCTCCCGAGGAAGCATATATTTGTATATGTGAAACGTTGAGATTTATTTCCTGAAAAAAATATAAAAATAAAAAAGGAACATCAGCAATACAAAAATTGTCTGTCCATTATTGAATGAAGTGCCCCACCCCCTTTTCTATTGAACATTGGGTCTACTAGACACCAGGGATAGGTCAGGGGAGGTGTTAGGAGCTTTCCCATTTGTCACCTCTACTTGCTTTGTTTTTTTTAAGTGCAATTTGCACTTATAAATCATAAAAGCAAGGCAAAGTCAGAAATGGTGAATTTTGGGTCATTTTCAAAAACTACACAAAGTGCTCCGCAGGGCGAATTTGCTGACTTTGTGGCATATTCGCCCATGAATTAAAATGTTGCTGCATCTCTAGTCACCAAGCAACATATGTGGTGAGGGTCCCTGGCCCATAACCCTAGAAACTGCCACCCAGCCTTCCAGTGATCCATACTAGTATCCCCCCTTAAGCAGAAATTGAGCAGACTATGAGAAAATCCTCTCACATAGATGTGGTTCACCACAGCACCTCCTCAGGCCTGTCCTCCATGGAGTTCATCTTATATGCAGCCATCTGCTTAATAGAATGAGCCTGCAATGCAATACACATTCCCAGCCTTTGCTGATATTCTTATAATAACTGCTTGCAGAGTGAGGTGTCCAAGGGAATGTCAACACGACACCACCATGTTACCCAACCGTCCGCAGCTAGCCCTCATCAAATTGTTTTTATCTTTACACTCTTGTAACCATGTCCAGTGTAAGTCACCCTCCCTAACAATTTATATTTACACCTCACCACCATAACTTCTCTACACTTCTCTCTCTCTCTCTCTCTCTCGGTCTCGCTCTCTAATTCACTCTATTTCTCTTACTCATTTTCTCACACTGTCTCTCCCTGATCTCTTTCTAGGTTTCTCCTGTCCTCCTTTCTCTTTCTGTTAATTTCTCTCTCTTTCTCTCTCTTCCCCCTCCCTTCCACTCTTAACCATATGTAAAGCACATTAAATGTGAGAGAATGGTTGCAACATTCAAATGGAATAAAAAAAAATGAATCAACTGATGCATCTATGAAAGCATCTACTTCATAGCTGTTACTTATTAATGGAGATCACAGCAAACTCTGATTTCTAAGAAGCAACCCCTGTATCAAAACATGATGATTGGTTTGAATATAAAGATTTTTTTGGGGGCAGAGATGTGGTTGCCTCATCCTACATGTTTCATCCCCCATCCCCCCTCCCAACACGCACACTCCTTTTCTTTCAGAAACACTGTGACAATTGAATGAAATAAGAATACAAAGATATGATGCATAAATACTGATCTGTGGGTGGAGAGGTTTGGAGCTGAATGTAGATTTCATTAATCGGTGCATGAGATGGCTCATCTTGCTACAACATCTGTCCCACAGTAATATGAAAAATGTTGACCTTGTATGCAAGACTGTCTCCATGAGGCTCTATGAGAGCTGATTGTTTGGCAACAGTGTGCTCCCTAACTTTTTATGAAATTGCTGAGCAAGGTATTACTGTCTTGCACACTGTTCTGTTAGAGAGCTAATATGGTAAACAACAGAAAGGGCCATGAGCTTGTAAAAAGCAAAGTTTGAGACAACAGGATATCAAGCTGTGACCTGAGACTGCTAATTGACAGAGAACGTTTGTAATATAAACTGCATGCTAGTATTCATAATATTTTTACTTCTTTATTTTTTGGTAGTAAACCAGTTACCATCACAACACACTTGTCTGCATTTGGACCTCCAGATTGCTGTTATGGGCTTAGTTCATGATCACTGATGAGTGATCATCTGACTATTTATTTCAAAGCACATCCTATCTGTTTTATAGTCCTGCAATTGCTATTTTGATAACCAACAAGGAACTGTGTATTCTGATTTTTTTCCTTTTCAGCAGTCCCAAGCTACAGTAGAAAATGATTGCAGCTTGCAACCACTGCTTTCTTCCTTTGGTATATGAAACAGATTAATTTGTTGCCACATCTGGCTCTCAGGAATATGAGACAGCTGAATGTGTGTGTACCCCTGTCACTGGGAGGCTTTGAGATAGGTAGTTCTGTGGCAATGTTTGGCTCCATCACTCTGATTAGAATGTGCTGAGCTAATGGCTAATGTTGTCTCCATATGATGTAAGAGAACTGAGGTTGTGTCAAACGGCTTCATGGGCTACAAGTGAACTGAACTTGTGGGAGTGCAACTGAGTGCCAATCTTTGAGAAAGTGAATTTAAATAGGATATAATAACTGGGGAGCAGTTTCTCCCATAGGAAACCCATGTTATAATTCGACTTTATAACCCATGAGTTCTAACGGTCAATATGCACCAGGTTTCCTCATCTGCCTCTGCTCACACAGCCTGCCGACACTTGCCCACCGCTGACTCTACTTCAGCTACCATCACTCAGCGGTGAGTTAATGCAAAATAAAAAACAACTTGCCTTTCAGTCCTGTTTGACTCCTCGACTAAATAAAAAAAAAAAGATAAAAGATGAAGTGTTTGGCAGCCACTGGGTCATGCAGGCATCAGACCGTTATTAGCCTTCCATTGGGACCAGACTGCGGCTGTTTATTTTATACAATTGCTGTGGTGAGAAAATGCTCCTCCAGCAATTATATAAAATAAATCATGGGGTTGTGTGTTTAATGAGATTTTACACACACCCCTCAATGTTGGATGCTTAAATAAACCCCTTGTGTAGCCTCCAGCTCCTCGGGGTGTGTGTAAAAACTCAATTAACACACAACCCCATGCATTATTGTATATGTAATGTGCACCACAAGATAGTATTATTTTTTTATCATATTTCTTTTTATCCCTTCTGCAGCCTGACCTGTGATCATCCAGCCACCGCTTCTCTTCTCAGAGTGGCCCATAGGCTTGCCCACACAGTGGCTGGCATTTGCTACTGTAACCTCGAAGGGGACCCCCAATCCCGACGACAGGCCAGGAACCATTACCTTAGTGCAACCTTGCACAACAGGCTCCCATCAGGCAAGGAAGTTGTGGCCATCAAGCTGCCCTGGTCAATTGCTGTCATTTTCTCCCCCTGAATTGTATCCCTTGAAGCATGGACGTGCAATGACGTCTAAGGCACAACGTGCCAATGTCTGCAATGCTTTGTCCCCCAAGTGCATTGCTCCTTGCAGTGCCCCCAATCTCCATCAGGGGCCGCTGCAGAGTGATGGGAGCCCACATCCCACCCCAGGGAAAGGAGAGCAGTCCTCCAGATGCTCACTCCTTTCCTTCCCCTGCCAACCCCTGATGGCCCGGGTGCGTTCCTGAACCCAGGTTGTCAGCATAGTGCGAGGTGTAGCATCCAGTGCCTCAACCCTCAGTGCCTCTGGGCTGGCATTCATTTTGTTTTTTAACCAGTAAACAGTTTACAATTGCATGAAGGGCAATTGTATGCAGATGTCATGATGATCTTGTGTGGCATGAAAACTATATCACTAATGAGTGATCAGCTCTGTTCTATTAAAAATACTGCCTTTTTACCTGTCCCACTATATCTGTCTCTGTGAACACTGACACATTAAGAAACATAGAAACATAGAAACATAGAATTTGATGGCAGATAAGGACCGCTTGGCCCACCTAGTCTGCCCATTTTCCTACCTAACAGATAAGCTGCAGATCCTAGTTAACCAACAGCTTACTTCCTCCTACCCACAACTAGGACTGCCTTATGCCTGTCCCATGCATTCTTGAAGTCCCCCACTGTTCTTGACTCCACGACCTCCTCAGGGAGGCTGTTCCATGCATCCACAACTCTCTCAGTGAAAAAATACTTCCTCGCATTACCTCTGAGCCGTCCCCCCTCTATCCTCAAATTGTGCCCCCTTGTTCTTGCACATCTCTTTTTCTGGAAGATGCTACCCTCTTGGACTTTGTTAATTCCCTTGAGGTACTTGAAAGTTTCTATCATGTCCCCTCTCTCCCTTCTTTCCTCAAGGGTATACATATTAAGCTCCTTTAGTCTTTCTTCGTATGTCTTCTGTTGCAGTCCCTGCACCATTTTGGTTGCCCTCCTCTGGACAGCCTCCACTCTGTCTATGTCTTTTGGAGATGGGGTCTCCAGAACTGCACACAGTACTCCAGATGGGGTCTCACCAACTGTCTGTACAGAGGGATAACAACTTCCTGTTTTCTACTATTGATGCCTCTTCCTATGCATCCCAGTATCCCCCCAGCCTTCCTTACTGCCTTCTCACATTGCTTGCCCACCTTTAGGTCATCTGATATAATTACCCCCAGGTCCCTTTCTATTTTTACTGTTGTCAGTATCTCACCCCCCATTGTGTACACTTCCTCTGGGTTTTTGTTTCCCATGTGCATTACCTTGCACTTCTTTGCATTGAATCTGAGCTGTCATACATTTGACCATTCCTCCAACCTTGCCAAGTCCCTTCTCATTCTTTCCACCCCATCTTGTGTATCAACCCTGTTGTAGATCTTTGTGTCATCTGCAAAGAGTCATACTTTTCCTTCCAGTTCCTCTGCAATGTCACTTATAAAGACATTAAAAGGACTGGTCCCAGTACTGAACCCTGCGGTACCCCGTTAGTAACCCTCCTTTCTTCACTGTGTACTCCATTTACTACTACCCTTTGCGTCCTGTTGTCTAGCCAATTTTTTATCCAGGCTACCACCTTGGGACTCACTCCAAGGCTGGCTATCTTGTGTATTAATCTTTTGTGTGGGACTGTATCAAATGCCTTGCTAAAATCTAGGTAGGCCATGTCCACAGCCCTCCCTGGTCTACTACTTTGGTCACCCAGTCAAAGAAATCTATTAGATTCGTCTGACACGACCTTCCCATTGTGAATCCATGCTGCCTTGGGTCCTGTGCCCCACTGGCCTCTAGGTGCTCAACAATTCTTTCCTTCAGAAGTGATTCCACCATTTTCCCTACCACTGAGGTCAAACTAACTGGTCTGTAGTTTTCTGCCTCTGTCCTGCTCCCACTTTTGTGAAGAGGAATCACATCTGCCCTCCTCCAGTCCTCGGGTACCACCCCATCCTCCCATGATTTATTAAAGAGAGTAGTCAGCGGTGTCACTAGTTCTACCCTTAGTTCTTTTAGAATTCTTGGGTGAATCCCATCAGGCCCCATTGCTTTGTCCACCTTCAATTTTATTAGTTCTTTCAGAACCCTTTCTTCTGTAAATGGACTGGTATCGACCCCGTCTTTAGAGTGTTTCTCTTGTTTGGTTTAGGTAACTCCCCCTCCTCTTCCTTTGTGAATACTGAGCAGAAATATTCGTTCAGTATCCCTGCTTTTTCACTGTCACCTCTACCCAATTCCCTCCCTTTATTAAGCTTCAGTATCCCTCCTTTGGTCTTTCTTCGCTCCCTAAGGTACCTATAAAAGGTCTTATCCCCCTTCTTAACAGAATTGGCTATCCTTTCCTCGGTTTGGGCCTTTGCTAGTCTGACTGCCTTCCCAGCCTCTTTCTGCTTTAACTGATAAAGTTCTCTATCCTGCTCCTTCTATGTTTCCTTATATTTCCTGAATGCTGTCCTTTTCTCCTTAACCTTCCTTGCCACCTCTTTTGAGAATCATAGCGTTTTTCCTTCGTTGTGTTTTATTGATTTGCTTTACACAAAGGCTTGTTGCCTCTGTGATGGCTGTTTTGATCACTCCCCATTGTTCCTCCACCCCTCCTTCTTGCCTGTTTGCTAGTGCTTTTCTGAGGCACTCTCTCATTTTCCCAAAGTCAGCCCTCCTAAAGTCCAGTACTCTTGCTTTTGTATGGCTTGATTGTATGGCTGTGTTTATCGTGAACCACACTGTTTGGTGGTCGCTTGTTCCCAGATGGCTACCCACTTATAAATCTGTGATTCTTTCTCCATCCCCATTTGAAAGTACCAGGTCTAAGATTGCTCCCTCCTGAGTGGGTTCCAATACTAGCTGTCTGAGGCATGCCCCCTGTAGGGCATCAAGAATGACCCTGTTCTTGGATGTGCCTGCAGCAAAGGTGCTCCAGTTAACATCTGGCATATTCAGGTCCCCCATCAACAATATATCCCCTTTTTCTGCCATTCTAAGAAAGCCTTCTATCATTTCCTTGTCCATTCCTCCCCTGAGATGGGGGTCTGTATACAACCCCCATGCAGATTGTGATGCCATTTCCTGTCTCCAGGGTGACCCAAAGTGCCTCATCTGCTCCCTGTTTACTCTTTAGTTCTGTTGCTTTGATCCCTTCCTTTACATAGAGAGCTACTCCTCCTCCTCTTTTACCCTCCCTGTCCCTCCTGTAGATTGTGTATCCTGGTATGTTGACATCCCAGTCATGGTTCTCTGTGTACCATGTTTCTGTGACTGCCACAATATCCAGGCAACTCTCTTCCATTAAGGCCACTAGTTCAGGGAGCTTGTTACACAGACTACGGGCATTGGTACTCATCACCCTCCACTTTTTGATAGCCTTACCCCTTTTAGCCCCATTTCTGTCCTTACTGCCTTTGCCTTTTTTTATATTTAAATCTGTTCTGCTCCCTAATAACTTCTGTACCTTGGTGCTTACCTCACTAATCACCATGTTTTGTGGGGGGAGGCTCAGATTTCCCTGCTCCTTTTCAGTGCCTCCCCTTAGCTAGTTTAAATGCTTGCCAATGAAGCATTTAAACCTCTCACCTAGGATCCTGGTTCCCCCAGACAGATGCAGACTATCGCACCAGTATAGGTCTGCATCCCTCCAGGTGGCCTCCCAGTCCCCAATGAAGCTAAAACCCTGAGCTCCACAGATTTTTCAACCACTGATTGAATTCCCTGGTGAGAAGTGCCCTAGCATCTCCCTTGCCATAGACAGGCAGCACCTCCGAGAAGGTTACCGTATACGCTACTTGTCTAAGGCCCCTCCAACTCTACAAACTCCTCTTGCACTGCTCTGATCCCATTCCTAGCCAGGTCATTTGTCCCTAGGTGGACAATGACATCCAGCTCCCTCCCTCATGCAGCTCCTCCCATGATCCTGAGGATTCGCTTCCTGTCCCTCCAAGCCGTGGTGCCAGGAAGGCACCTTACCTCCCTCTCCCCTTCCTCCCCCATTTCTACCCCCAATGATTGAGTCCCCCACCAGGAGTTGTTTCCTTCCCCTGTGGGGTCCCATGCCACCCTCCTGTGGGTCTCCTTTGTGAAGGTTCCCAGCATCCGCCTTGGTCTCCACTGCAGGTGCCTCCATAGAGGAACCACTATCCATCAGAAGAGCGAATGAATTGTGGAGAGGTACAGCTGGAGGGATGCAACTCTGTTCCACCACCCACTCCCTCCTTGAGCCCACCCTGGTCCAGCCTCTCCTCTTTCTTGGCAACCTCTGAAGTAGTGGCATTGGCCCTGGTAGTCCCTGGGTGAGGGAGGAGGTTTCACGAATCCTAGCCAGGTCAGCCTGGAGATGGGCAACCTCCTCTCTCAGACCAGAGAGGTGCCTGCAAATAGGGCAGCATCGCAGCCTCCAGAATGTCTCCCGGAACACTGCCGCCCCACAGCCATTGCACTGCACCACTCCTATCATGTCTTATTTTGTGTCCTCTCTGCTGTTTCTCTGGATGCTTATTCTCTCCTCTCCTTACAACTCTCACCCTTCCTGTTCTGGGACAGCAACTTCCTATCTTCTTCAGTAGCCTCCTTCTTCCTTGCTCAATATCAGACCACCAGCAGCTGGGGGGGAGAGTGAGCTACATTTTTCCTTTAGGGTTGACAAAAACCAATGTTTCTCTATGATCCTTTCCTTCCTACTGCCAAACAGGAAGTTTCTGTTGACAGTCAAATCCAGTGGCTATAAAAGTAGACCTGG
Source organism: Neoceratodus forsteri (assembly GCA_016271365.2). NCBI lineage: Eukaryota > Metazoa > Chordata > Ceratodontiformes > Ceratodontidae > Neoceratodus > Neoceratodus forsteri. The sequence continues at coordinate 262,409,289 of JADMNL010000023.1, read as the reverse complement.
CTTTGGCTGGGTGGGATGGAGGGCAATTAGTAAGAAGAAATATTCATTCAGTATCCTTGCTTTTTCACTGTCACCCTCTACCCATGTAAGAAGAGTAAATTGATGCTGGTGATGAGTAAAAAATTCAAATATGCCATTCTGAAGGGATGAGAATGATGGCAGAAAATGAGTAGCAAGCAGCAAAGCTTGAGAAAAAAAAGACATCCCTTATGAACAACAAAAAAGTTTCACACAAGACAAAAAAACCCTGCCTACTACAAATTATTAAAAATATTCATATTTTATGTGGCTTTTTTACTAAAAAAAATATGATGTGGACCTTTGTGATTATTTTTCTTTTTAATTATAAGTAATTGGTGCTTCATTTATGCAACAAAATACATTGCGTACCTCACAATACCCCACCATCACAAACACTTAACTATTACCCTCTAATATTAATTTTTTTTTAAAGTTACATTACCATGTTTTTGTTCGTGTAGAACTTTAACATGGGAAAAGTCTATGAGTAGTAGTAATTATTTTTCTAGTAGAGATTTCTGAATGTGTATGTGAACAAATAATCCTAATTAACTTAAAAACTGAATCTTTTTTTTTACCCAAACCTGAAAAGGACCTATTCTCATATGATACCTACAAAATCTGTATGTTTCATACCTCGACTCTTTAAAGTTTTTTAGCTGTCTAAAAGCAAAAATTAAGGTAGCAAATCAGGCAAAAATATATAATTTCAGCCCTTAATAATTCAAGAAAAGTAGCCTCATGAAATCTGGAGGGTTACTGGTTCCATGTCAGAATAGCAAATACATTTCGGTGACTAGCAAAACAGTGAGTGGATTTTGCTGAAAACCAAATCAGCACATATGAAACCGCACCGAACACAAACTTAGCACAAATGTAAAATAATAAATTTGGAGGGTTAATGGTTCCATGCCATAAGAGTGAATCCATTTAGGCGACTCACAAAACTGCAAGTGGATTTTGTCGAAAACCAAATCAGCACATGTGAAACTGCACAGAACACAAACTTAGCTCAAATGTAAAATAATATTTAATGTGGAGGGCTACACCCCCCTGCATTCCCCTTTGCAGGGGTAAGCTCTCCACACTCCCATACTAAAACAACCATCTACAAGGGTGGGCAGACACTGGGGAAAAGAATACAGAGGAGAGGGGCCAATGACAGCAAAGCCGTAAAAAAAAAAAAAAAAAACACAACACCCTGTAAAAGTAAAGAAAAGTGTACCTACTAGCAGTTCTGAACCCAGGACCACCAGCACTGCATGCAGTGTCCTTAGCTGCAATGCTAGGCAGGTAGCTCGGCAGCAATAGTGGCTCCAGTTCCTGGCTTATCTTCCCTAGTCCCTCCCTCATTCTCTCCCTCCTCCATCGCTATTCCCTTTCGTCGCCCTTATTCCCCACCACCATCGCTATTTCCAAGCTTCACCAAATCCTTTCCATTGCTGTACCTCCTTGCAACCAAATTGAGCTGCTCAATTTGATTCGCTGTTTTGACGTGCTACCAGGGTTAATAGACCCTAGAACTGAGAAGGTGCATACCATATTTTGCAGTCCTAGGGTTTCAAATGGCCAAGGTATAAGCCTCTGAAAATGGATATTTTTAATGAAACACCAATGCAACCATAATATACAGCCACTAATGCACCTGTATAATGTGTGTGTGTGCACATGCGTGTGTATATATGTGTGTGTGTGTATACTGTTTATATATATATATATGTATACTATATACACACATATAGATATATATAAATTTATAAATATACACATATATATCTATATATCGAAAAATCTTATTTTCTTTGTAAAAAACTGTGTTAATGCTCCAGTTAGGAATAAGCTTAAAGCCACAAAAGTAGAGAAATGTGGCGTTAGGGTTTCTAACCCTAACTCCCCACCTGACACCCCAAGCAGCAAAAGGAAAAAACTTTAGGGTTTGGGGTCTCTGAAGTCTTGGCAAGTCATTGGTGAGGTCTTCCTTAGGGTTGTCAACCCTAATACTCAACCATCCCACCAGACCATAGCCTCTTGTCCGCAGCACAAGACATAGCACCAAGTCAGTGCTTCATAGTGATACACTCTTCAAAGGTAGAGAGAAGTACAGATCACCACATGTTGCCAACTGAATCTGTTGTAGCTTTCTTCACAAAGGGCCCTGTGGGACTTTTACACCAGAACCTGCCAACTTGAAGAAGCAACCTTTTTCTTTGCAAAACATTTGCGACTCTCAGGTCTGGGTTCTATGCCTTTTTCTTTGCAGTGACAAAATAAACAAGCATTTGTTGACACAAAATGTGTGCTTACTTTTATTTGCTATGTATTTGTTAGGTATATATAGTGTAGTAGTAAAAATGAACAAACTAATAACAACTATAATTGTCACAATTTGGAAATGAAGAGGTTGACTCATAACATATTGATTGGCCAGGCTTCTTTTATGCCTGTCTTTCAATGGAATTGTTCAAGAATGCCTCTGGGAGCAATGTCCATGTGACATTATGCCAGTTCTAAACATACAGGCAAAAGAGACACTGTCATATTTTTGGAGGATGTTTTAGTCCTGTGAGACCAATGTGCCATTTACAATATACTGCAATTCACATTCCATGAATAGCCCCAAATCTGGCAAATACTGGTTTGAAATGTTGCCAGTAACACCAGTTCTAATCACAGCAACTGCAGCAGCAATCAACCGCTATCAAAAGGCAGACAGCTGTTAGCCTCATAGTCTGAGTTTGCCTTATTAAGTTATAAGAGGGAGAGTTTAGTAAAGAATTACATTTCAGACAATGTATGTGTGCTGTATCTGTGTTAGTTCCACTTTTTTTTTTTTACTTTATCTGATGTTTAATCACTTTTGTTTTTAAGCTGGGTCTTCTGATATTGACTGACAGTACAACATCAAACAAAGGTAAGTGATCATTTCAAATACTGGCAGAGGTACCAAGTGGCTTTTTAACAAACTCTGGCCAGAGCCACTACTGCTGCTAATACATTAACTTGATAAGGGTGTTTCAAGGCCTTCAATGTAAAGATGAATAGCCATAGTCAGCTCCATGTGTACATTTCATTTTTGGTAAAGGCAGATGATTTATCTGCTTGATCATGTGTTTCCCATTTGTTTAAATGTGAGTGGCAAGTGCATGTTGCACTATATGTGGAAGGAGAGGGCGCTCCGCACAAAAGCCATCAAGTAATGGTAGAAGAAATGGTGCAGGGAGGAGAGGTGTGTCTACATTGGGGACTATGGGACAAGCTAAAAGGATAAGAACCTATACTGAGGTGATGGCCTGCTTTCATCCAGGAGGCAACCACAGTCCTCAGTGTATGAATCAAATGTTACTTCAATAGACATTTAAAGTAGCTAAGGGGGGGGGGGTGATGGAAGAAATAGGGGGAGGCAGAAAATGGGCCACTACCAGCTGAGATAGAGAGTATGGAGATCCCAAGCAGAGAGAGTCTCACCAGGATACAAGATATTCATATACCATTGTAACAGCAAAGCTTTAACAGAGACACCAACTCTTCGACATCTGCAGTTTCGACCAGGTCATTGGAGCGATGACGGTGTCATTGACTCCAGAGTTTGGCTGATCCCCCCTGACATCCACCCCCCCGAGTTGGAATCTGTAAGTCCAGGTGGTGCAGGAGGTGAGAGGGTACAGCCCCCCCCCCGCATGAACACCAAACAGGTGTCAGTGTGATTCCCAGTCAGTGTCAGTACCTGGTGGTGTTGGGGATGTTGGTGACAGTGTATCACTGTGGGGGAGGTTGGTGATATTCTTGCTGCTGCGGCATTGTGGAATCCAAGTTTTTCAAGGAAGAAGGGGGTTAGCAAAGGAAGAAGGGGGAAAAGGTGCTGCCAAAGGATGAAGGTGTGGAAAGGGGAACAATTGGGAAATGGAGAAAGCAGCAAGAAGATGGGTGAGAGCTGTCCAAATGGTGCATCAGAAGCACTATGAAGAGAGACTGAAAGAGTTCAATATGTACACCCTGGAGGAGAGGAGGTAGAGTGGGGATGTTATGGGGACCTTTAAATATCTCTTGGGAGTTAATAAGGTACAGGAGGGAGATATATTTCAGAGAAAAAAGTGCTGTAGAACATGGGGTCATGATATGTAGCTGGAAGAAGGTAGATTCAGGAAAGATGTGAGGAAGTAGTTCTTCACAGAAAGGGTGGTGGATTCCTGGAACAGACTTCCATGAGAGGCAGTGGGGGAGAAACCAGTGGTGGGTTTCAAAAATGCCTTGGACAGTCCCAAAGGAGTCCTAGGAGGAAGAAAGTGGGTGGAAGGTGGAATTGACAGTACTGTAGAGCAAGTTGGGTCTGCAGTAAAAGTGATAATAACTAAAAATGAGCAGACTAGATAGGCCCAGTGGTCATTATCTGTGATCAGTTTCTATATTTATGTACCCCCCCCTTGGGAGATTACTAGTCTATTCACCCCTCCCTGGGTTTTTGCGGCCTAATCTGGCTCAGTAGGGAAAAGGTTTAATTCTTCTCAGCACTCAGGTGGAGTCTCCTGCAGGTCAGAAGGTCACCATGGGTGCGTGAAGGTGGATAAAGCCCAGCAGTTTAGGTGGTAGGGGAAGTTCTGGTTGGAGGAGTGAGTGACATGGGAGTGAGAGTGATTTGGGTCTGAGCAGTGGCGATTGCCCACTCCATTCCCTGGCAGATGGCACTTGGGGGGACACAGAGGAAGAAATGAGAGCCAGTCTCAACATGTTGCACACTATCTTACAGCGCAGCTGAAGTTCAGAGGGTAGCCAGCAGCCGCAATTCACAGAGTGCCCTGGCAGTCTGTTCTTATTCATGAAGCGATCCAGTGGGCAAGAATGCAGAAAGGAGTGTAATGTCCAGACAGCAAGTTGCCTTGGAGCTCCACAGGACATGCCCCCCCTTCTTAATTCAGGGACAGTTGCTGTCAGTTCTGGGAAAGGATGCAGGGGTCATGAGGGAAGCAGCAAATCCCCACGCCACAAGGATTGCATGTTCTGATGGGGACCCGCTGAGTCAGTGCAGAGGGAGAGAAAGAAAGAGAGAGAGAGAGAGAGAGAGATGCGTATCATTGAGAGTTTGGGTGCATGTGAAGAATAATGGGTTGTTAGGCACTGTGAACTGCTTTGAGACTTGTGCTGCCTTCAAACTGTTATGACTATAGCACTCCTGAGTTAATGTTGCCCTAAAGACTGTGTGACATCCTCAATCCAAGTAAAAGCTGATATTATGGCCATACCGGCCATGTAAAAACTGAATGTGTCCCCCACTAATTAACTCATGCTACCCATAGCTAAGTGTGAATATGTTTAATGAATCTGGGATCCCTGTTGTTTCCTCATGTTCCATGTGGAATTCCATTATTGAAAGGAACTGTTTAAAGTGATTTATGGAAGGTTGACATAGCAAATGGGCATAGTAATCTGTTGGAGTTGTGAATCAGTCTCCTACCATTCATACTGCCAAAAAGTACTGTTTTCCATGAACAAAATCCTTTTGTTTCTGTACTGTTTCATTTGCATAGCCCTGCCCCTTTTTTCTCAATGCTGCATCCCCCAACCTTTACATCATGCAAGGGAAATAAAGTCATTAAAGGGACACTGTAAGTTTTTAGCTGACTCTACATTGTTTTCAAGTAGCTGTATCTAGCATTATAACATTTGCAGCGTACCCACAATGCCTCAATATGTAAATTAGTATACCGGCTATTATATTTCTGTACTCTACAGAAATAGGAGACCACATCTCTCAGTAAAGAAATCTGTTGGCTATATACTGTATGCACAATGCCTCATTTTGAAAATAATCATATGAGATCTTACATTGTTGTAGCCACTACATAAGCAGGAAACTGCATGTCTGAGTAAGGAAAATTTAAGTCAGCTTTGTAATCTACCCAGAATTTCTTGTTGCTGTATGTAAAGCAGTATACAGCTCCCTTGCATGACATCATTCTGGGGGCACGGCCACAAGCTAGCACTCAGAGAAAACTGGAGGGCAGCCAGAGACAAAGCTCTGATAAAACATCACAGAAAATGACTACAATATGACAGATTTTTTTCACAAAACATATTGTAGCTTCAGCATCTGAAGCATGACTGGCAATTGGGGACCTTTCACAAATTACTTTAATATGAATTAGAATGAATTAGAATGTTGTTTTCATCCAGCACCAGCGAAAAAAGGGACCCTGTGTTTGACATCTGGGCCTGGGTAATGTGGCCACTGGAAATGCTTCTGCTGCTGTGGGTGCCCATTCCCACAGACATATTCCATCCATACCCCTAGACACGGGGAGAGAGAGCTATGTTTCTATGTATGACAGATTATGTGATTCAGACGGATAAGGCACACAGCTGTTACAGTTTTGCACTCACACAGTTAGTTTACAGAGCAAGTTTAGATACAGATGTGTGTGGTGGTTGTGATATTCAGCTATTATAGTGACTGCAAATGAGTGACTCTCAAATGAGCTACTCATTTACAGTGCTACCCTGTTGATCTACCCCGATGAGCAAGGGAAGGTTATGGGGGGTGCAGCCCTCCCTTATGCATCCGATTTTCAGTTGCTGGATGAGGTGTCACCCACAAGTGTACTTTGCTGTTGTGCTTTTTGGTGATTGCCATTATGACATGGAACCGGTGATTGTTAGGAGGAGTGATAAGGAGATGCAAGCTTGAGGATCAAATGAAACTAAAAACAAAACAAATTAAATACATGTGCCATACAGTACTATGCACGCCATAAAGCCCAGCAGTGATAATCCTTACATACATATTCTGTATGTTATAGTCAGTGGTTTCAGAAATACATATTTTTTTATTCAAGCCATTCCATTCAGTGCACAAAGTAAGCTTATTTGTAAAAGTCTGGGAAATAATTTAAAAGTTTAAGCTGACAAAAAAGTCAAGTAAGTTATCATGTTTGGTCAGCTTCACCTTTCAGCAGTTCCCTGTATAAGTCTGGTTCCTAGAGAGAGAGAGAGAGAGAGAGAGAGAGAGGAAGAGGGAGAGGAGGAATGGTGGAGCTCTGTTCAATACTTAGATTTAGATCAGTCCTGAAAGGGTTAACAACCCCTACAGACAGCAATAAATCATTGTACAGTGCCAGACACATATACACAGTTGGGAGAGATAGAGAGAGAGAGAGAGAGAGAAAGAGAGGTGTAATCTGAATCTCTGCAGGAGCAATGCAGTCTCATTGCAAACTCAGTTTTGACCAAAAGGAAGTGGTGTAGTGCTAAATTTAGAAGTATGTGGTTTCCATGAACTATGATGTCTGGGGAAGCTGGGGGCTGCCTAGGCGTAGAGAAGCTATCAGGTTTTAGATGTATTCTGATGCATGTTGGGGGTGTTTTTGAGACTGTTTGGCTGCTTTTAAAGCCTTCTTTGACTCATTATAAACAACCAATATCACCATCAAAATAACTATTTATTAATATCTTCAAAAAAAAATTGTCAGAGCTAAAGCAAAAAATCCCATCCCAGCCACTCTTCAAACATCTGACTATATACCACTTTGCTTGAGTACAGTAAGCTATCAGTGCAGTAGACATTGCACTTGTTACCTTACAACCTGAACAGAAGACTCTGCCACCCCCCCAGCAGTGCACCACATAGTCAGAGTTGCAAGGCTGCAAGAAGGGCACACACAACACCAGCCTGGAGGTGCGTGTGTTTGTCATACAGTAGACACATACACAAACCATCCATGCCAGAGAATGGAACTGATTCACAGGACCCACTGGAAGGTCTTTCAAAGCCCAACATTGACACAGGATATATACCAGCTCATGAATGCTTTATCTGCATTTACCCTGAACTGAGACAGTTGGAGCAGGGAGGTCAAGGCTCAGTAGGGACAGCTGCATCAAATACAGGGCACATACAGTGATATCACAGCCCACTGACATGACATGCAGCAAGGGTTTTGCAACCTGTGTGAGACCCCGGACAATGGCATGACCATAGTTATCACTACTCTACAGTAGGGTAGTGTTTCCCATTCCTATCCAATACATGGTAGCCAACCCCAAAATCTCCATATGTCAAACTCCAGAACCGTAACACCATCAAGCACTACAGCATAACCCACACATGGCAGCCAACCTGCAGGGGTGCACAGCCAACTGTAACAGATGATGACCTAATGCAAAGCACATCCAATGGCATGTACACAGACCAGTCACATGGCAAGAGTTGGGGCAAAGCCAGTGGTAGGCTCATCCCACCCTAAATACCCACTCAGAAGTCATCCCAAACACCAAAGTCAAAAAATACACATGCCACAATGCCTCATCCGAACGCAGCACAGGCTTTAATGATGAAGAATTGCCATCTACCATCAGATGCATGTGGACTTCACTTCATGGGTTGCATGCTTACTCACAGCAGGGGGACTGGAGGCTGGCAGCAAGGGACATGCTTGAGGGAAAGAGCGATCACCTAAGTCACTGGACGCAGCGCAGCCCAGCCCAGCCCAGCCCCTCACTGTCAGATAAGACCATTCAATACAAACAAAATTATTAATATAAAGCAGCACACTTATCTCACTGCTCCTTTTAAGATAAAGCCAGGCTGGTTATTAATTCATAATGTTTTGTTGGCACTGCTTGTCTAACTCATGTAGTCCCAGCAAAGTCCCAACTCCTAACTTCTCAGAATTACTGTAATCCCTCACAGGCTCATATGGAGCAACTAGTTGGCTGCTCCTCACTCGCACTCCACATAGTACCAGCCACACATCCAGTCACACAGGTACAGCAAGCTGCTAGCTGGGTTAGAGGATTTCTGCAAGACATTCCCCAGATTGCAGACCTATCTTTCATATGAACAAAAAATACTAACTTCAAGATGAGAACAAAGTTATCACTGCCAGGTTATTAAGTTACTAATCCTTCATGAAGAAGACATTTAACCATGCACTACTGCTTTGCCACATTAAATAATTTAATTACATAAATAAGTCCACTATGCTGCTCTATCCTAGAAAAAATACATATTAAAAGCAGGACCCCACTGAAAATGAGACATTTCCTCTAACTTGGGCTATCCTGGGTAAATTATTTATTTATTGATTGATTGATTATTTATTAGAATTTTGATAACCGGGTAGGTCAACTGAGACAAAGTCCCTTTTTCAGTGACAACCCAAGAAATAAAGCATTCCAAGAACAAAACATAATACAGTAAAAGACAAAGAACCTCTGTGCACAAACACTGAGGCAAGGGTTACCCCAAAGGGCATTTGGCTGGGAAGCCAAGTTTCAAGAAAATACAAAATCACACATGCCCACACAATGCAAAGCATCATGGGCTGTATATGCAAATCACCACAGAATGTTATGCTGGTTCAACTTTAAGCAGAATTGCATGGTGACGAAAAGCCTCTCACACAGTTTGCAAAGGATGCTAACAGATGACATAGACACATGTTTCATCCTACCAGGACTCATCAGTATGCCTCGTCTGTTTGACACCCTAGCGGAATGGACCAGCTACCCTAAGACAGTGTGTCTGGGATATGTTGTGGTGAACCCATTAAAATAAAAAACTATTTAAAAGACAAAGAACCTCTGTGCACAAACACTAAGGCAAGGGTTACCCCAAAGGGCATTTGGCTGGGAAGCCAAGTTTCAAGAAAATACAAAATCACACATGCCCACACAATGCAAAGCATCATGGGCTGCATATGCAAATCACCACAGAATGTTATGCTGGTTCAACTTTAAGCAGAATTGCACGGTGCCGAAAGGCGCCTCACACAGTTTGCAAAGGATGCTAACAGATGACATAGATACGTGTTTCGTCCTACCAGGACTCATCAGTATGCCTCGTCTGTTTGACACCCTAGTGGAATGGACCAGCTACCCTAAGACAGTGTGTCTGGGATATGTTGTGGTGAACCCATTAAAATAAAAAATATTTAAAAGACAAAGAACCTCTGTGCACAAACACTGAGGCAAGGGTTACCCCAAAGGGCATTTGGCTGGGAAGCCAAGTTTCAAGAAAATACAAAAATCACACATGCCCACACAATGCAAAGCATCATGGGCTGCATATACAAATCACCACAGAATGTTGTGCTGGTTCAACTTTAAGCAGAATTGCACGGTGCCAAAAGGCCTCTCACACAGTTTGCAAAGGATGCTAACAGATGACATAGACACGTGTTTCATCCTACCAGGGCTCATCAGTATGCCTCGTCTGTTTGACACCCTAGTGGAATGGACCAGCTACCCTAAGACAGTGTGTCTGGGATATGTTGTGGTGAACCCATTAAAATAAAAAACTATTTAAAAGACAAAGAACCTCTGTGCACAAACACTGAGGCAAGGGTTACCCCAAAGGGCATTTGGCTGGGAAGCCAAGTTTCAAGAAAATACAAAATCACACATGCCCACACAATGCAAAGCATCATAGGCTACATATGCAAATCACCACAGAATTTTATGCTGGTTCAACTTTAAGCAGAACATTAACATTCTGTGGTGATTTGCATATGCAGCCCATGATGCTTTGCATTGTGTGGGCATGTGTGATTTTGTATTTTCTATAATACAGTAATACACATAGAGTAGTACAGTGAGTCACAACATACAGTTAAGCCACAGGTAAATAACAACAGTACCCAAGTAGGCAATAACCAAAGGATTTATGATTACAGGCAGTTTGTAGCTAGCCAGGGGAAGCATGAAGCAGATTAACATTTTATACCATGTGCAGGGACATTTATGCCATTTACATACCAGATGTCAACAATTTAAACAGCAAGATTACTAAGAATAGCCAGATTCAACTACATTTGGTTAGAGAACATGGTGTTCAGGTTACAGTCAGATGTTATTCTAGGTAGAGGGGGAGGAGGAGGAGTGAGAAGTGGGGAGAACAGCTTGTCTTTGAGATAGGAGAGAAGGGATGCTGTTAGCAGATCTATCTTTGCATGCATTATAAAAATGGATAAAAGGAGGACCCCACTGAAAAAAAAGATCTTGCATTTCTGCTGTACTATCCTGGGTAAATACAATGTAAAAACTGGGTCAAACAGAACCACCCCACTACAAACAAGATATCACAACTTATTTGGTCTATCCTGAGTAAATATATTGTAAATCTGTAAAAGCAGAACCCTACAGCAGAACCTCTCTGAAAAGCAGATGTTGCATTTAAGCTGATCTGTCATGGGAAAAATACATTGTAAAAGCATCCAGATCACCCGTCTTGTAGCTGTCTGGTATATTCCTGGTGGTCTAGTGGTCTCCCCAATAAGGGCATCTGACCATCTCCCAACTCACTCTCTCAGACACCCTCCAGGCATGATCACATAATGCAAATTGCAGCAATAGTGATGACTGGCACAGCCCTCTGCTCACCACCTCAACTGGTTTCAATCTGACTCTCTCCGAGCAATTGCAAGTACTGTATAAACACTTGTGTCTACTGTACTCATGACTGCTCACCAGCAATCAAATGGTGGCCAGCCAAAGTGGTGAGCAGAGGGCTGAGTAGATCACTGTCACTATTGCTGTACTTCGATTTAGGTGACCTGAGCGGTGGGAGGTTACAGGGAGGAGGGTCCTGAGCAGGCAGGTTCACAGAGGATCAAATGCCCTTACTTTTGGGGGGGAGACCACTAGACTTCCAGGAATATTCAAGACAGCTACAGGATGGTTGATTGGGGGTGCAGAAACCACTACACCACCAGAAATGTTCAAGACAGCTACAGGACAGGTGATTGGGGGGATGAGACCACTAGACTACCATAAATATTCTGGACAGCTACAGTACAGTCAATCAGGGCACACTGGAACTACTACAATACCAGAAATATTTGAGACAGCTACAGGATAGGCAAATAAGGGTTGGGGGGAACACTAGACCACAAGGCATATATAAGACAGCTACAGAATGGGGGGCATGCTCATATGTTAATGAGCCTGTAATGGTCATGCAAATGTGTCATAGCACCTTCTATGCCCATAGGGGTTAGCATGTTAGGACTAAATATGACCCACAGGAGCCCTGGCACTATCCCATTTTATCCTCACTGCCTCCATTGTGCTCCTGTCAGCCATATTCAATCTGGATCTGTGACAGCATAGCGCAAAGTCACTATGCACTGTACCAACATGGCTCCATAGACAGTTTGCATGCTGCAGTTGCAGTGAGCTAATTGTCTGAATATTGCCCCCCAGGCAGGCTGTGCACAAACTGCAACAGACTGCACATGGCCAGCAGTGAATATGGGGGCCTGTTCTCCTTAGCCTAGTGGAATCCAAAGTCCATGAAACGATGGCTCATGGGGGTAAGAAAGGCCTGCCTATAGCCTCAAGATACTGTTATTCTAACTTGTAACAGCATGAAAGCAAACATGTTTGGCATTGACTTATGCTTGTTTATTTGGACAGCAAAACATACATAACATTACCACATCAGCCAAATGCTTCATTAAATACAAACAGAAAAATATCACACAAGTAGATAGGTAGGAGACAATATGACAAATGAAAGCAGAGCAGTGCATTCAGCTCCAGGGTCTGTACTATCACAAGTGCATAATTAGGCTCCACCGTAGGGCAGGAATCAGCTAAGTGTGATCCCAGTTTAATATAATAGTTACTGTGTCTTACTGTTTAGATGTTGTTGTTTTTTTATAGTACTACTGTTTTTCCTCCTTGGCAGAGCAGCCCCACATGATCTCCAGCTGCCGGGCCCGGCACTTCTGGACCTGGTCATGCATGCAGGCCGCATGAACCCACTGCCCCAGTGAGCCAGTCATTATCGCACTTGCACCCACTGGCTACGAGCCCCTCTCGGGTCTCTCTGGTCTGTCCAGGGGCACAAGGCACGGCCACCAGCCGCGAAGATCACCCTCTGCATTTTTCACAATTTCTCCCACTGGAGAGCCAGATGTGCAATGGTGTCTGAGCACGTAGTGCTGACGCCTACTGCGCTCTCCCTTCCTGCTGTTGCATACCACTTGTAATGCGGCTGGCCTCCACCAGTTGCCACTACAGGGCAATGCAAGCCCCACTACCCACCCAAGAGAGAGGAGAGAGGAGAGCAGTCATTGGACACTCAATCCTTCCTCTCCCCTGCCAGTCCCTGGCTGCCAGAGTCCATTCCCAAACCTGGGTCACCAGCGTGGTGCGAGGTGTGGTGTCCAGCTCCTCAACCCTCAGTGCCACCGGGCCAGTTACTGTTTAGATATTTGATTATAATACTAAATATAGCAGACTCTTTCTTACAGTACCTTGCAAGTCCTAGAGGGCCATTAGACAAAGGCACCAATAAAACTGTTACTTTATTACCAATCAAACAGTATTTCCAAATAAACTCCTTTCAAATGCAAATAAAGTGTAGTCACCCAAATTCTTCCACAGGATTGTCAATACAATACAAAACCAAACCAAGGGTTACACGATCTTTACTTACCTTAGCAGGGAAAGTAACTTTAACTTAGCAGGAATTTAAATACCTCATGGAGGTTAATACAGTACAGGGGGAGACATGTTTCAGAGAAAAAGGTGCTGTAGAACACAGGGTCATGATATGAAGTTTGGAAGGAGATAGATTCAGGAGAGATGTGAGGAAGTATTTCTTCACAGAAAGGGTGATGGATTCCTGTAACAGCATTTTGTGGGAGTCAGTGGGGATGAAACTAGTGGTGGATTTCAAAAATGCCTGGGATAGGCATAAAGGAGTCCTAAGAGGAAGGAAGAGGAAGTGCTGCAGAAAAAGTAGGCTCTGCAGCAAAACTGATCATAACTAAAAATGGGCAGACTTGATGGGCCCAGCAGTCATTATCTGCCATCAGTTTCTATGTTTCTATGTATGACAGGTTATGTGATTCAAATGGATACAGTGTAAAATTAATATGTGCAATGTCAATACTGTAAACTGTGTAGCACACATAATTTATGTTGCACTATGCTACACAGACATGTAATCAAATGGACAATAATACATGCATTGAGCAGGAAGAAAAAAAACAAGGGGAACACGTGTGAAGCAATATACTACTCATAGAGTGGTGACACCATGATTGGTACATACTGTATGAAGTTACTTTATTATGATAGCAGCCAGCTGTATACCAATGTTGAGTTAGCTACAATATGGGATTTTATCTATTTATTTTTTAAAATTTAGACATTGTCTGCACAGTAATGACACATAGCCAAGGATGCTCCTTACAATTTGCAACCTTGGTTATTTTTTTTTTTCTGTATAGACAGCAAACTTGCAAGAATGATTTGACCTGTACTTTTGAGTGACAAGAAGACATTAGGCCAGGAGTGGATTCAGGCCTTAATGTTGACCATATTCCTATAAATTACCAAGGGGGGCTAGGTGATGTGTCCCCCTAGGCAGAGGCCCCCTTCTGGACATTTTAATCCATGAGTGTAGTCAGAGTACTTGAGATCATCATTCTGAGAATCAGAAAGCAGATTCCATTCAGTGTTGAAAGCCAATTTAATATGTCCTTTTTAAAATATAAAGAAATGCATTCACTTCATGTTGCAGGGCCTGGATTAGTACAAAAAATGCACAGAATAAAGTCATGAGAATTCCACCTCGTAAATATTTCCAGTTTACCAACTGCATACTTATACTACAATATGGTATTTATTGTTTCTAATTTAAAGCCACACAGCAGAAAATGCTAGCATTTAAAAAGGCTGACAAATTCAGTTTTCATCATTTCTCTGTACAATGCAGTCTGCTTCCTAGCCCTCTCACTTCCCCCAGAAGAACATTTGTGAATAGTTATGAAAATATTTCAAGTCTGAAACAAACTGAATAGAATGCAACTAACAGGTCCTGAAAGGGTTAACACAAGAACCCTCCAGCACAGTGGAACTGTGTACATCAACAGTACAGCTGTAACCCTCCACCCCCACAAATAAATTTGAGAAGGCACTGCACTAATTAGTTAATCTGAGAGTTATGCTAACCAATTAATGGTTTAAGTATACAGAAAAGAATGGGGCAGTTTTACAACTCTTCAAAATGTGTCCATTTACACCATGAGTTCAGCTCTTTCCCCCCCCTCCTGCTGGCTAAACCAGAAGTCAGCTCAGGCCAAAAGGAGAGAAGAAATAGTGCTGGAACTGGTCTACTGAACAGAGACAGTGGAATGCTTCAGTCAACTGGTGGAATGACAGTGCTGTAACTCCAAAATTACTATTTGGTCAGATCCTGTGAGGTGAGCTGCTTTTCTGATATCAAGACATCTGCAGGGTGCCCTGCAGCCATAAAAGCATTAAACAGCAGCACATATGAAAGATGTTAACAGTAGCACTTATGTGGAATGAAAAACAGGGTTGAGGTTTCAAGCAGGAGCTAGGAGATGAAAACTCTCTACCCTGCATTTTTTCAGCCTTGTGATTGGGCAAGGGCTTCAAAGAGAAAAGGAAGAGAAAGGCAGAGTGAGCAAAATTAAGGAGATTCAGTTTTCTGGAGCTGTGATAAGTGGAGGAGGGGCCCGGCCCCCAAAGCCCTCTTACAGTTCAGACTGATACCATTATGTTTGCATGCTTTGCAAGCGAATGTAAAAATTATTTAATTTGTTTTATATGTCTCATAGTTTGAGTAACCTTTGGACAAAGGTCACAGTACCAGCAAACTGCTTAAGCCTGTAAACCAATGTACTGAAGCTAACCTTCATGGGCCAGTAACCTTTCTGCCAGCTCATTCGTCCCCCAGATGGTCAATGCCATCTGGCATCCCAGCACCTTTCCTAATTAACCCATCTACCTTGTGGATGCCCTGTCTGCCATTGCCGCTGGGAGAGACAGCACCACCCTCCACACCTGGTCAGAGGTAAACATTACAGCCACAGTATCCCTACCTACAGAATACCCTACTAAAAGCATCCTCCTTTAAAACTATCCCTTCCTAGCTGCTGTTCCCCCCCTCCTACCCCACCAGGGGTTGACTCCTTTTACCCCTTTTAGTGCATGGAAGAACACAAGACCCTATACTTGCTTCTCTGAAAACTGAAACTCAGAATGATAAATACATTTTATTCATCTCATAGAGTTTCAGAATGACAGCTTCTCATATCCTTAGCATCTCATATCCTGTCTTTTATGTCTGTCTGTCTGTCTGTCTCTTAATGGCCACTTTCCCATATACAGGACAAAGGACTACTATATTACCTTGTTTATCAGTCATCCTATAATGTGTCTTTAGCCATTTAATCTAGATGAAGACCTCTAATGATTTTGACGCTGGCTGCCTATTAATGTCCAGACTACCTTTCAAGCCCTACATGGCACTCAAGTGCTTGCAATGATTGATTCTGAAGACCTAGCTTTTCCCCAGGATTGTATTAGCAGGCCAGAACAACAGGAAGGAAGGACATTGTTAAATAGTGTGTGCTTTACAGTTCAATAAACAAACATCTTCACATACTTTCTTGCACCTTTCACACAGCATACCATATGTGGAATTTACCAGGCCTACAGAGGTCATTGTGGGGTCAATAATCTGCAACTATAGTCTTAAAGGGCCAGGCCACCTTGTCACACCTTCGTTTTATTATCTCCCCCCCTCTCTTTTATTTTCTCCATATTTTAACACACCATGAATTTTTTTCAACCTCTCCCAGTCTAACATATCCTTTCTAAGTATTTCTTATAACTGCTGCAAACAGTTCATCGACTGTAAAGTATTCCATGATACGGTGGATGAAAACTGCTATGTACAATGAAATTCCTTTCCTTACTTTCATAATAAGCCTTCTCTTTGTAGAGGGAATATAAATTAATATGTACAGCTAGATATTCCTAAGGTTAATAAATCACATAGACCTGATGGTATGCATCCACGGATAATGAACTGTCTAAGGTATGTTGTGGCTGGTAGGGTTGTGTGAGTTATGGATGCTCTTTCTCAAATATTGTACCATAAATAATTGGGTACTTAGTACTCAACACTGAATTTGTACATAATGAGTTGTTTATTCATGATCAATGGTAATTGTGTTGTTTACTTGTTCTTATTGTGATTGTAATTACATTTTCATTTGTTTTCTAATATTGTTCTGGTTGCCCATGAAAATGGGTTTTGTAGCCCACAGAATTGCCAGATTTTAAGTAAACAAATAAAGCTAATAATTTCAATGCTGAGTATTTTTAGTTCATTTTTGTGGCAAATATACTGGGGAGCTAAAACAAATAAGAGCAAACAGTAACAAAAACAAACTCAAGCCATTCCCAGGTGGCAGGGGAGCCTTTGACCACCCATGGCTCACCCCAGATATCTCTTACCCTTTACCTTTCTATCCAGTCATGCACTGATTTAAGGTAAAAAAACAATAAATGGTACTGTGCTAGGACCTGATAGCAAATCTGTTATTGCTGCTGATGATATAACCCTTCTTTCATTCATGAGTTTACACTTGTGTTGGTAGTTTGTATACTATAAGTATTATCATAGTATTTTTACAATCTACGGGAGCCTGAGAGCTCACCTAGATTGCCTGGTGATGTTCACCTTGATTTCACAAAAAAAAAAAGAATTATTTTCAATACCCATTTTCACCCTTTGGAAGCCACCCCCAAATTGTAGCCACCCTCAAATTGTAGCTGCAACACAAAATTAATGATGTACAGTAAATAGAAGCCACCCCCATTTTGTAGCCACAGTTACAATCTGAGATGAAAACAGCTACAGTACAAGTCACATTAAACTGTTCCTTCAACTCACTGGTGTAGCATTTTTTTTTGTGATGCTACTGCATTGGCAGCTCGAACTGTTGAAGCTTTGAACTGTTTTCCAACTATCCTTCACTGCCTATTCAGTTCATGTGTACCTGTTTAGTGAAATGGCATTAGCTGTTTTGCAGAGTTTATGCGATGCATTTTCATGGCATTGTTTATAAATATCACAGCATTCCTTAAGAGCATTGTTTATAAATACACAGCATTCCTTAAGAACATTGTTTATAAATATCACAGCATTCCTTAAGAGTCATTTAGTCTGCCTTCTGAAAAGAAACTCATAAGCACTCAGCTGAAAATAAAGCTTATAGTGCATAACAGCTAGTTGCAAACCAATACTAACCTTTTACTAATTCATTGAATTAAACACTGCACAGATTAGGAAACTCATTGAACAATGCTGCACCAGTGAGTTGAGGGAACAGTTTAATGTGACTTGTACTGTATACTGTATTCAAATTGGAGTATGAAAACACCCAAGTACCATGCCGTATTATTTCTGATCCATTTTCAAAATGTAAATCTTATTTATTTATTTTTTGCTCACTCAATACAGGCAGTTTTAGAAACTGTACAAATACTGATATAGTAGTTCCTGAACTGAATAAATGTAGTCATTATGTGCCACATTGTTTCTAGGCAATGCCAGAAACTTAGCAACCCTGGAGACCCTAGATACTGCCCTGGAACCTGTCTTAGTAAAAATATGTTGTAAATGAATTAAACTAAAGGATGAGAGTCTGTGTTTGCTCCATGCTGTAATAGCTGATATGGAAGTGAGTTGTTTTGATGCTGTAAACAGGGCTATCAACGTGGAAGGAGAAATGAAGAGATACAGAAATGGAAGTTAGGTGTGGTGTAGTGTAATAATGCTGGTGACAACTGTACATTCTTTTTCTTTCTGTTATTCTTTATATACCATAAGGGTACTGCTGGGATCACTGATATGGAGGTTGGTTGGTTGGTTTGGTACTGTGAGCGGGATGTGTGAGTGTGGCAGGAAAGACACAAAAAAAATCTAAAATGCAGAGGCACTGGGTCCAAACTGCTATCACTACCTACTAAGTAGCTACTAAGTGCCTGCTGTTCAGCAGTTCATAAAAATACTTTATTCCCTCTAGCCAGTCACTTGTTAATTGAAGCCACCCTCCTTTACAAGCCACTGCTCAAAACAGAAAAATGTAATAGAAGCCATGAAATAAGATATGTATGCCCAAACATTGTTTAAAAATGTTCATATTTTTGCTGTCAACCATTTTTATAGGGAATTTATTTCACATTGAAACCACTCTGTGTAAACCAATGTTTCCATTGTTCGGTTCTAAACAGTTTGCCAACTATTTGCCAGAAATGTTCACTAATGCCCACTAACATTGTTCTTCTGATGGCATAGTAAATCCAGTACAATGGAGTTTTCAACACTATATCATCTTTTACAGCTGTAAAAGTTTACAACTCAAACACTCTTATAAAAGGCCAGGGTGCTCAAGCCAGGAGATAATACACTAAACAACAACACTTGATCTACTGTGTAGACTTATTACTGGCACACATCGCTACACTACACCACACAGCTCCACAGTAGTTTTAATTACCGTAAAACCAGATGTTTACACAGATTCAGGGAGAAGTAGAAAAAACGGAAACAGGGTAAGGGCCTAGTATTATAGTCATCTGATTTGGCACTACTGAGGAACATTGTAGAGTAGCAGTGCATGCCAGCCATGAGTCTACATACTGTAGTAGTCAGTGTTCCATATTTTTTCACACAGATACATAGAAGGTGAAGGCAGAAAAATACATGAAGTCCATCCAGCCTGTCCATAAGTTGCTAATATTTGTCCCTCAACCTACTGCCATATGGGTCTAGCTTATTTTGCCACTCCCTTTTATTACCAGTCCCCTAGAACTGTCCCACCTGACCGTGAAACCGGTTACTGTCCCTGCCTCCATTACCCCCTTCAGTAGTCTGTTCCACTGATCCACCACTCACAGTGAAGATGAACTTCCTAATGTCCTTCTTAAGCCTTCCTCCCACCAGTCTCCAGTCATGCCCTCTAGTTACGGCATTCCTGTTCCTGGTGAATTAGTCTTCACTGTCTTCTTTATTTATACCACTCAGAGACTGGTGCATCTCTATGATATCTACCCTCCCACTCCTGTTCTCCAGCAAGCACATGTTGAGGCCTGCAAGTTACTCCTCATATTATGGCCTTGCTGTCCCAGATTATCTAGGTGGCCACCTGCTGCACCATCTCCAATCTGTCCCTGTCCTTATTTAGGTAGGGGTTCCAGAACTGGGCACAGTATTTGAGATGTGGTCTTCCTTGGATCCTGTACAGTGGCAGTATCACCCCTACTACTGTGGAAACCCCTGCATATTCACCCCAATGTCCTGTTCACCTTGTTGTATGCTCTGTTGCCTTGTCTGGAGACTTTGAGACTGTCACTGATAATAACCTCCAGAGCTCACTCCTCCCCTGTCTCTGTTATCCTCACCACCACCCCATCCAGTACTGCTTGCAACTCCTTCACAGCTGCATTAGCAAGACATCGCCTTCGTCTTATGGAGGGGATATGTATCCTGTCAAACCCATTTATTGAAAATGTGCAACAGCATACAATAAAGATGTTTTTATGCAACCAACATTCACCTTCCAAATAAACAACTTTGGCTTGAATTCCCACCGGCTGTAGCATAATTCATAACATAAAATTGCATTAACTAACAGCTAGCCTCATCTGAAAAGTACACTCTGGTAATCAATAAAATGCATTAGCTTGACCAGCTCCCTGAACTAATGCTCCCAGCAAAGATGCACTGCTTAATATGAGCTGCTGCGCTATAATATTAATTGTGAAATGGATGGGCAAAATCATCAACTCTGAAAGGCTGAGACCACATTCAGCAGGGATTTTGTCTTAGTACGTATTCCCAGTGTAATATTAGGCCCTGCTATCAAAGGTTTAACTTACTTAAAGATCTCTGTACCTATCTGCCTGCACTTTGCCAACAAACCTCACTGATGGCAAACTCCTGCCCCCCCCCCCCCCGCCAAGTCATGTTTCATCATGGCAAGTTCTCAACAAATGAAATCAAAGTTGTACTCCTCTTTCCCAACCTCACCCACCACAAGAATCTGATCCCATATAAACAACGTCATCCTCACCACCACAGTTGTTAAAAATATATCAATGTGTTCACCATTACAGACACTGATTGCAGCTTCACTCCAGAGGCCCTGATATAATTGCAAAATACTGTACTTATTTCAGTAAAGGAATGCTGTCACATATATGTCAAATCCAACTCTTCCCAGCTGCTGTTTTACCTACCCTGCACTTTTTCATGCCAACTCAATTAATGGCTTTGCCTAGAAAAACTTCAGTCACTGCCCCATACTGCATCCTAGTTTTCACTGCCCTGTATTGGCAACATTGTTCTTAGCTGGCACACTTGGCACCCTAGTCGAGCTCCTTATTCTGGTTGCAGCCCTGTGCAGCTTCAACCAGTGCTGCAGACTGTTTCCATCACATTCTGGTCCAGGGCTCTGCCCAGTTCAGTTTTAAGTAACACTGTATACTGCAATCCAATTTTTACTGCCCCAATCAGCGATATTGTTTTTGGCTAGCACACTTTGAGTCCTGGAAGAAATCCCTGCATTCTGGTTGCTGCCCAGTGCTGCATCAATCACTGCTGCAAACTGTCCTCATCGGCACAACCTTTCCAGGCTAGAATACACCAAGCTCCAGCAGGGCTACCGATAACCTAATCACCAGGGCTCCCGAGAACCCAATTGCTGCCCCACATTGCTCTTACTCCAGCTTCCTACAGTGCCACCTAGTATGTGTTGCTCAGATAGTATCCTAGAAGCTAGGATACCAACATATACCTCCCATTTGGCTAGATAGTTGCTGTGGTTGGATAGCAGTGCTATCTGACCATGGATCCTAGCCTTTAGGATCCAGTGCATGGATCCTACAAATGTTGTGAATCCTGTGGATCCTAGCAACAAACATTGTGGATCCTGTGCATCCTAGCAACTGATCCAGCTCAGATCCTAACTATCTTACCTAGGAGCCATTGCTATCTGACCCCGGCTCCTAACTATCTGACCTAGGATCCCTGGATCCTAACTAGGATCCATCACTATCTGACCCTGGATCTTACATTTATCTTTGGTAGGATTTCTGGTAGGATCCTAGGTAAGATAAAAGCACTATCTGATAGATAGTGGTAGGTTCCACAAAAGCACTATCACCTAGTTATTGTGATTAAAACAGCAACAAGGTAAGAGTTTGTTTAACTGCTCCCCACACATAAAGTCATTATAAAATATTTTTAAAACTGACTTTTTCTATTAATACATAAAATGATTAGTTTTATATTTGCAGTAATACACTCCAGAGTGTGTAATATTGTGGGGTATTGTCCCTTTTCAGGTAGTTGAAGGCACTTGGCTTACAGCCTTCTGCTCCACAAAGTACCCAAGGCAGGATGATGTCCCATGATATTGAACATATTGTCAAGTATTTTTGTTTACATGGCAAATCTGAGCTCTCAGTGTGGGTAGGGCTGTTCTTAACCCTTCATGTAAGCATATTGTTTTTTATTATTGTTCTTCTTATTTTACATACACTACATTTAACATGATGTTTACATCTTTACAATGTTGTTTTCAGTGTTATTTTGCTATTCACTCAGTGATGCTCATTAACAAATAATAATTAAGAAGGCTTTTAGTCTTCAGTGTTCATTCTTTTGTACGCTCTTTTTTACATATGGAAACCAACAGAACGAGTCAACTCAAACAGTGTTAACCAGTACAACTTATGAACAATAGGTTATTACTAATGTCTATTACATAAAACTAACAAATAATGGAAACACTATAGTTTAAATCTATTAAAATGTGCAAAGTATTTTCAATAAATGTGGTACTAAAATCATTCTATTATCAATTAATTTCACCAGAGAAATAACTATGAATACTCCTCATTGAAAACTAACATCAGTAAGGATATGGCAATTACAGACACAGAGTCTACCAGTAAAAACTATACAAATATTAAAACAAAGGTCCATTTAAAGATGGTAATATGTCACCAGCAGTCTTACAACTTAAACAAATATGATAAGGTGCACTGGCACCATTAAAGTGCCAAACTGCAATGAAAAATCAAATATCTAATCTTGGTGGCCTGACTTCTGCCTGTCACAAGAATGGCAGCAAGAGCTCTCGCTATATACTGCAGACACATGCTGGTACCAGAGCCCTGCAACAGAGAGAAAGGAAAAAACTTAAGAATTATTCCTTTGGAAGATCCATAGCATTCAAAAACAGGCAACTGAGGTGTGGCTTGGACCCGATGAACATGGCAGTTTAGCTCTTTTGCTCTGCCCCAGCCTGGCAATAAATCATGCTCAATCCGCTGGAATGCCAGACTAAAATCCTCTTCTAGCAACTGGAGGACCCCTCCCTTCCTCTGTCGCTACTAGTTGAACGTTTTTGATGAGGGAAGCCACGCTCTGTAACTGTTAACCACACCGTGCACATTTCAGAGCCACCTGATAAAATAGGCAATGTAGGCCCGAGCGCAGGGGTAAACCAAAATGGGCCGTGATCGCCAGGTAACTTTGGAGGTATGGGAGACTCTCTTTAAACCTCTGTGCCATTATTATTTCCCCTCATACCACAGCGCCAGAAAAGGAGATGGACACCTTGAGATAAAGTGATGGGGCCCTCTGCACAGTCTACCCAACTGCCTCATGATCAGGCCCAGCTTGGACATGCCCTAGCTAATAGAACAAAGATGCTAGAGGCACTTCTAACTAGAGTGGACACTATTGGGGCATCTCTAGCGGGGAATGTAGCTCATGTATGTAGACTAGAGGATCAACAAAATGTATTGGAGCAGCGTACAGAGGAATTGGAGAGGCAACATATAACGGTACTGCAAAGGCTGAGGTCATGAAGAAAAGCTATCTAGGCTGTGGTATAGGAGCAGGAGGAATAATATCAGAATCTTAGGGGTCCCAGAAGGGGCTGAGGGTCCATATATGGAGACATTTTTTAATGAATGGCTACCACAACTGTTTGGGAAAAGATGGAAAGAGCCTGTTAGGGTAGAGAGAGCGCACCATGTGTATGGCAGACCAGATGGTGCTAACGGCCCTAGAACAATTATTGCCTACTTGCTAAGGTATACGGGTAAAGAAAAACTGCTTCAAGCTACAAGGGATATGGGAAAGATTATCTGGAAGGGCAACACTATCTCGTTCTATCAAGATTTCACTCCAGAAGTAGCTGTGAATTGGAAAGCATATGGTCCCTTGAAGAAATTCTTAACTGCTAATTCTTTTCAATGTTGGTTTAAAAGATTTACTGCACTGCACCTGTCCAAAGATGGGAAAACCTTCCTTGCAGAGTCATCCAGAGAGGCCGAAATGTGGATCAACAACCAGTGGCCAGGCCCATTGCCACGGACTGCATTTCCCAGACACCTCTTGGCCCCAAGACAGTACACAGTGATGGGAACTGATAAAGGTGGGAAACGCTCCCAAGGGGATGACAATATCAGTCGGACTGGTCCAGTTACAAGTGAGTCCTCCTTGCTCCTTCCTTCACCATCTGCACAACCCAATAACAGTAAACACCATCGTGTGGATTCTCCCCTGAGTCAAACTGGGCGGCCATATGGCGGGACTGGAGCAAATGACCAGGTGGATCGGGCCAATTATTTAACACCAGGTCGAAAACGGCAATGATCCAGGAGCCCTAACCAACTGGCTTCAGAAAACACAGCAGCCTCCCCTCCTGCTAAACTCCCCAGAGTGGAAGCAACTGGGACAGCGAGAACTGCAGTTCTAGTTCCCCAAAGTGAAGATACTGAGGAACCTATGGATGCTATGGTCTCATTATACTTGGCCGCTACGGTGGAGGAAAATTGAAGAGGACGTAGCAGTGGTGGCTGGATTACTAAAGCCAGGACTTAAATCCTTTGCCGAGGCACTGGCGACCTCCCCAAAACCGGCCAGATTGGACAAGCTGTGCATGGAGAAGTCTGCTACTCCTGTGAATGAAGGCTGATCTAATGAACACTTAAATTTTGAGCCGGACTGATTTTGCAGTTTTTCTTGTTTGGCTCACCTCTTCTCTTGGCTACCCAGATTGTTGGCCTGGTAGATATCCTGGACACTCCCCTCCCTAGGGCCTGATAGGGATGGGTGGCATGTGAAGTCATTCTCTCTTTACTGTCGCACCCTCTCCCCCCCCACCTGCTGGGTACAGACAGGCTTCAAGGTTATAAAGGGAAACTATGCCTTCCCTTCACCTCCTTCCCCCTTTTCTCCTGGCCTTTTGAACACATCCTGGCCTACTCCCTCATGTACTCAGGTCTCCACTGGAGGTCCAGGTCACGAATATCTTAAGGGGTAACTTGGTGTCACTTAATAGGACTGATAATCCTCCCCCACATCTGACACCCTTCTACCCCCCATACCAAGTTTCAAGTTTCCCTCAGTCCACTGCTAAATCATAGAATATGCTAGAGACAGAGGTTCCCCCTCCCTTTTCTCTCCTAGTTTGATATTATGCACAGGAACTACTCCCTCTCCTTCTCCCTCCTACACTACCTTCTCCATTCCCTTCCTTTTTCCTCTCCAGTTGTAATACACCATATGTATGCCCTTCTGACAGGTTGTCGGTAGGCTCTCCTGGACCTCCTGGACCCAAGTTCTATATGGATCCATGAGGCCAGGTTGGGACAGATCACCCATGTTAGGTGTGACCTCTCCCTTTGAATATTTGGTGCTTGAAGCAGTGTGGCGTGCAGCGTTTTTTCTTGATGTCTCTTTTCACACATACACCTCAGCATTATCAACTTTAACTTGTTCACTGTGTTTATACCTAGAGCAATAGCTCCTCTGTTGGCATTCTGTACTGTTGTTATTTGTTCACAATATAATACATAAGTTTTTTCTTTGTTTTTTCTTACTTAACCAGGCTCTCACCAGTTGGGATAACAATTGCTACCACTCTTTCTCTTCTATTACTACATCCGCTCCATCTACTGGCATACTTGGCTGACACCCTCATGCACGGACCATAACCAGGTGAACCCCCCTGCTCTCTGCTATACGACTTTCTGCCTACATTGGGGTGAGTACTCCTTCACTTACTCTCTAACTAGTCATCGGGTATATGACAATGACTGCTACATCCTCGCTAGGCCACTGCTGGAAGTGCGTCTCCTGGAATGTTAAAGGACTTAATCACCCAGCCAAACGAACCAAAGTTTTGCAGTTCCTGAACTCTATGGGTACTGATATAACCCTTCTCTAGGAGACGCACTTTACCAGCCATTCTGTGCAATGGCTTAAAAAGCTATGGGTAGGCACAGTGATTGCCAGCTGTGCCACCACTAAATCCAGAAGAGTGGCTATCTTGCTAAGGAAACCTGTGCCCTGGGCAATAGAGGATAAATGCACAGATTCCCAAGGGCGGTGGATAACAGTTAGACTCTCTTATCTGGGAGGAAGGGTGCTAGTGGCCAATGAGTATGGCCGCAACACAGACACCGGGGAGGTATATCTAGACCTAAGTCAGGCCTTCTCTGACCTAACGGATGGTCTTTCAGATGTCCCTATTCTACTAGGAGGGGACCACAACCTAGCCCTAGTCATCTTTCTTGATAAATCCCTCCCCATCCTGCAAACCCACCCCAAAGTGTTAGCTAGCCTCACTGATTTGATGGCAGAATGGAGTCTATATGACCCCTGGAGAAGAAGCAACCTGCAAGGGCGTGATTACTCTTTTTATTCGGCAGTACACCACACTCATAGCAGACTCGATTCCTGGCTTGCCAATTACATAGCCACACCAGGGATCATGGATGCCTTGATTGGTAGTATAATGATCTCCGATCATGCCCTGGTATCGATTCTGTTTTCCCCACCAGGCCAGGGTGCTCCTTCCACAAGATGGAGATGCAATCCATCATTGATACAAGACAAACCTTTCAAACCTACATTAAAGAAGAGGCTTGGGGGGCGCTGTGGAGCACATCTACTGACAAGACCTGTTCAGAGAGAGCTTGGCACCTAACCAAGACAAACGTCTATAAATTATTGTTTTTTTGGTGGACTATCGAAAAACTAAAATCAGAACCGTATTCCTGAAGCCTAGAAGAACAGAACGATACCAGATAGAGATATGGGGTGTACAAATAGAACCCAAATAGGATCTTCAAAAACACAACCTCCAGATGCAAACCAAGTGGAGGGAGCTGCTAAATCAACATCGGGAGCAGAACCACCATGGCAGGTCCTGCAAAGATCTATGCAGGCCATAGACATGAAAGTTGAATCTATTCTCTATAGGTTCACTGAACAAGATTCCAAAATAGAAGCAGCAAATAAAACCACACAGTCTGCAGAGATGATAGCGATTAAAGCAATAACTGCAACAACAAAACTGGTGCAGGAAAACGTTTAGTTGCAGTATAGATTTGAAGCAATCGAGAATTCACAGCAGGCCTCAAATATCCATCTGGTAGGCTTACCAGAGAATAGTGAAGGGGACAATCTCCTGCAATTTCTACAAACCTGGCTACCGGGAGCCTTACATCTCAAGCTGGAGCATATAGCTGAATATTTCCTGAAGGCTTACCAGATTTCCCCCAGGGCGGCCACGGATCAATCTGGTTTGCCCAGGGCTGTTCTCTTTGTTACAGCTAGCCCTATTATATAGGACTGTGTACTACACGTGGCTTGGGATGTGGATTCTTTTAACTTTCAAGGGAAGACAGTACATCTATTCCCAGACCTCTCATATGCAACAAGAACCCGAAGAAAGAAGTTCAATGGGGTCAGAGAAAGGTTGCGAAGTCTGGGGAGTGGCTCATTCTCTTCTTATGCCTGCCAGGCTGCGAATCCATTACGGAGGTTGCATGTTCCAATTTGCAGACCCAGAAGAAACTGGCACTGAAATATAAACATAAATTATCAAAAATTAAGAGAGTTCACATCATTAAGAAGTTCCTGATTCCCTGTCTTCTATACACAGATATGTCTTCCCACTTCCCATTACCTTAGAAACAAGATTATACAGCTGCTTCTTTCAACTGTTATGGGGGAGCAGGCTGAACCCCATCAAACATGTGGGGAAAGGTGGGGCCGGAGACCAAGTCCCCTCTGAGGGAGAGACCGGAGCCACCTGGCAAACTCCCGGAGGAAAAACAGATAATAGAAAAAAACATTCATTGGCAATAGTTTCAAGATCAGTGACACAGTTTTAAATGATGATAAAGGATTTGAGAAGCTTCCCCTCTCAGGTGGGCTGCCAAATGTAATCCAATTCACCCTTAATTAGAAAGGAGATTTAAAGTTTTTGTTGAAATATCCCCTCCCTTCCCATCTTAAAACTAGTACATTGAATGATAGTAAACCATAGCCAGCCTCCTCACTAGCTGGGGTAATCCCCCAAGAGACCATTTTTATAATATTCCACACAAACAGTGATTAGCTGTTTAACTGAGCCATAGATGGGTGAAGCTGTAAAGGGAAAATTGAATTATTTCGAACAACTTTCTGCCAGCATGGGCTCCTGCTGTGAGGTAGACATTGTGGCACAGTTGACAAAATCCATGTCCACCCATCAGGTGTGAATCACACATGCACCACAAGACTTTGGCTTGCTGAGGACATATACCGGAGTGCTTATACTATCTAGAATTGGCTGTAGGTTGCAAACAACAGCACATGGATGAAGGGCACAGTAAGTGCAAAATGTGACCATGTGCAGTGCTACAATTCATAAAGAGAAAACAGACTTCTTTTGAAGAGCATAGCAGTTCCAGTGGTTCAGTTGGGAAAGTGATAGAGAGCAAAACAGTGCTGGAGTCTGGAAACTACAGAGTCCTAAGTGGAATCTGTTTTCTTCCTAATGGGGACAGCTATATGTTGCAGCTATTGTACTGTTCTTGTGGTTTGCCAGCACCTATGTTTGAGCCAAGTCTCAAGTCTGCTATCTGCAGTGCACTCTTTTTGCATCATGTGACATCTGCTTCTTGGAAAGACAGCATGAGAGTCAGGATCTCTTACAGAATGGCAAAGGCAACCATGGCAAAAGCAACAAACAAGGCATGGCACAACATGGGATTGTTAGATGCAAAGGCTGAGAAATATGAAAAGATGCAGAGCATTATCTGATGGGTGACAACTAGGGAACAACCTGAGAGTGTGACAAGTGATGTTACCTAGTCCATCATGGAGGTGAGTGACATAGCTACAGTATGGCCACTCAAGTGGTTGAGCTAGTCCTTGTGGTCCCACTGGCAAGCACATTTTCTCTTATGGTCCTGCTACAAACAGTTGTATTTTTTCCAAGGTGGCACCAAATAGGGACAATGATGCAAGATACCCTGTGGTAGGTGGGAAGATGAATGTGTACACAGTATCTCTGTGGTTGGAGAGGCCTGCCACAGTTGTTAAGGAGGCTGAGTTTGGGTGTTGATGCTGGAGTGCATAGGAAAGGGATTTCTAACAAGAGAAGGGAGGTGGTGCTGCCACTGGATCACTCATGAGTGAGACCCCACCTGGAGTACTGTGTCCAGTTCTAGAGGCTGCACAACCACAAGGATATTGACAGGGTGGAAGGAGTCCAGAGGAAAGCTACCAAGATGGTATGAGGATTGCATGAGAAACCTTAAAAGGGAACACTGCAGAAGCTCAAAATGTACTCCCTGGAAGAGAGGAGAAGAGAGGAGAGGAGAAGATTTTATGTGAAAACTATGAGTACTAAATCTTGCCAACCAAAAAGAGCAACCAAAAGACTGCCCCACATCAAAACAGTGACCAATATCAAAGTGACCTCCACAAATAGTGATGGTCACTTACATTCCCAAGCCAGATAACAATAAAATTCATTTTTATGTGTGGGGCTATATCCACCACATCCCCCTTTGCAGCGGGCAAGCCAACTGTGCCCCCCAAACATAATATAATCAACTCCACTGGGGTTGCTGACACAGGGAAAAAAACAGTCAAATACCACAAAAAAGGTTTCCCCCCAAGAAGCAGACCCAAACCCAGGTCTGCTGGATCCAAGGGCGGTGGCTTACACTGCTATACTAAATGTCAAGCTTGGCAAGGCTTAGCCAATCAACTCACTGTATCCTGCTTTAGCAAGTGTAGCTCACTGCTACACACGGTCTACAGGATATAGCAATCTCGTCCACCACGCACTCTAACTACGAGCGGTTTTACTGAGTCACTCTTATTGAGCCACTAAATAAACTCGCTCACATCACTGTACACCGAGGAGGATAGATGGGGGCATGATTGAGACCTAGAAGTACCTCACAAGAATGAACAAGGTGCAGGAGGGGAGTTTCTTTCAGAGTAGAACCAGAACAGGCGGGCATGCAATGAAGCTTAAGGAGGGAGTTTAAGAGAGATATGTGGAAATACGTCTTCACAGAAAGGGTGGTGGATACCTAGAACAGCCTGCCAGAAGAGGTGGTGGGGGCAGAGACATTAGGGAGCTTCAAGAATGCATGGGATCACCACATGAGCATAACAGGTAGAGGAAAGGAGGGACACTTGTAACTGAATAGGGTCCAGGGTGTAGTAATAGGCAGGGAAAATAGGGCTGACTAGATGGGCCCACCTGTCTTTTTCTGTCGGCACATTCTATGTTTCTTCTTTTTTTTTTAATTTAGTGTGCTTTTTGTCCCATTGGCCCCCATTGATACTGGCCCCTTTACCCAGCCTGATCTCCAACCTTCTCCAGGATTAACTCAACTCTGTTGCACCCTGGTTTGCCCCCCCAAGGCAGGGCCATCAGAGGTGGACCCTACCCCTTGTCGGATACTCAGGTCAGTACATGCAGAGCGAGAGCCACAGTTGGTGGTGTGAAGCTTGCAATGAGTACCAGACATCCTCCTGCAGTGGTCAGAAATTTTCTCTTGTTCTTTTTTTTTTTTTGCCCTGCCCTAGGATGCCAAGTTCCAGCACACAATCACGCTGTGCATACCTATGTGCTGGAGTACAGCTGGCATCCTACCACCCAATTCATTTTTTTTTTAATTCTTTATTGCATATTTCAAATGAACAACAGTGCCTATTACAAAGAAGTGGAAAATTATATCAGACAAATTTCAGTAGATAAAAAAAGTACATTCCATAAACCAGATCCCCATCTAACACATTCTCCCACCCAATTCCAATACACTGACTGCACTGCCAGCTGTGGTCACCCAGGTGGTGGTAGTGCATCGACATCTGATCAGCCTCCCTCCCTGAAGTGGAGATTGTCCTCTGGGTTGCTCTGCTCATCTTACCTGGCCAGCCTCCTGGTTACTTGGGTTCATTCCCAAACCTGGGTTGTCAGCATCATGGGCAGTTGCTCTATCACTGTACTGGTGGGTCAGCATGTTTCTATGTTTATAAGTAGCACCAAAAGACAGCTCTTGGATCTGGTGCTTACTAGCTATGGGGGAGTCATTAGTAGTGGCTGGATCTGTTGAGTCTGCTGAGCCCCAGGAGCTGAGCACCAAGCCTGATTAGTCAATCATGGATGGCCAGAAATGGGAGCCTTCTGGACAGACCATGGTCAATGATGTAGGGGTGGTTGTTGAGGGCCTGAAGGGAGAATGATGCCCTGGAGAGGCAGGAGTGGAGGTCATCATAATTTCTGGTTGCACAGTCTTGTAGTGGTTTTCCACTGGCTACTTGAGTAAGCCCTTTTCACTCCTAAATTCTTTAACAAAGTGAACAAGGTCACTAAAAGTTAACTGTTGGGTTACTTGTGAGAAAGGTACTTTACTGTACACTGTTCTTGATAGTAGTCAAAAAGTATGCATCATCAGAGTAGAGCTGCCAAATGGCAGAATAGTGCTTAGGTCTGATTTAGCTGTTTATGAATGACATTTTTATTTATTTGTTAAGGGGGAGTACACTGATCCCAGGGAGAATGCTGAGGCATGACCTGGGCCATAAAGATGGGACAAACAAGGCAAAAAACAAGTACATAAGATACAGGGTACAGTAAGTTGTTACAAAACATTAAGTGATACAGACAAAAAGGTACAGAGATGAACAAGTGAGTAAAAAGTAATATTAATGCAGGCAATTACAGTAGAAAGAGTCTATGTGGCAGCGCAGTGTCTGAACATACTATAATAAAAAAAAAATTCCAGAGTCAACGTGGCACCCCTGGTGTCACAGCAAGAGGAGGGGGTGATAGCAGATGGTTTGTCCATGGACAGGTCATCTTAACTTCAGTGGGGGCATTTACAGGTAATGGTGGCAGTAAGGGAGGTCTTGTAGTGGGATTTAAATTGGGGGTATGATCCTATGGTCCATAGTGGGGTTGGCAGGTTGTTTCTAAGACTCAGGGGAAGCTGCAGAGAAGGCTTTCTTGCCCATATATGTGGTAATTTCTGTGCACTTTAATAGTAAGCCTGAGGAGGACCAGAGGCCTCGATGGCAGGGCTTTAGCTGAGAAAGGGGTAGAAGGTCGATAGCTCCTTATCCCTGAAAGATTTGTCAATGAGACAGCCCATGAGATAGTCCCAACAAGCTTGAGGGGGTAGCCAACCTACAGCCTGGTAGAGGAAACTGTGGTGCATGGAGTAAGGGACCATCAAGGTGAACCTAGAGATGCTGTTTTAGATTTTGAGCCTGGACAGGCAGAAGGATGAGGGTTGCATGTAGAGGGATGAGAAGTAGTCCAGCAAAATATGGTGCCCTAGGCAATGGTGAACCTTTCTCAAGAGTTCTTGAAGTCCTTAAACTGAAAGTCAGTTCCTAGTGTCTGGTTCAAATGCTTGATTGTGTGTAGAGTATGGTCAGTATGGGGTCAGTTGTGTGATAAGGCTGAAAGTTTTCTTTTTGTGTGAGTAATACTTACTTATGTAGGGAGCTGAGCCCAGTGCCCTTTCTGAATAATTCCTCCAGCCCACCCCCCAACTGGAATCAGGGTGTGCGTTGGGGTCATCGGTCCTAACTCTCACCCCATCACATGTGGAAAGAAGCTGAGGAATAGGAGAATGGGGTGAGAGTTAGGACCGATGACCCCAACATGCACCCCAATTCCAGTTGGAGGAGGTGGGCTGGAGGGGTGCAAAGGGGGTTTCAACCATAACATCAAATTTCCTCACTTTTGTCACTGTGGAACAACCCTAACTGATGCATTAAACAGAGTTTTTACCTCTAATTTCCCTTCTTTTTGAGAACGATAATGAGAAATAGTGAATGTAATGCGGTGGTGGGAGCGTGGGGCCCGCCACATGATGTCTTGTCACATAGTAACATTGTGCCCACAACCGCAAATTGTAATGTGCATGGTGACACAAAGCGAAACAGAAAGAGAAATGGTACTGTAGACAGAAATGTTAAAAACAACGCAAACGCAACCGCAAATGAAAACGCAAAGGGTAACGCACATGGTGGCGTAAATGTGAACGGTAAGTGAAAATGGTACAGAACCGCAAGTGGAAACGGTAATGGTAACAGTAATGTAAGTGCACAGGCTGGCTTTCCCCAAAAGCTATATAGAGAAAGGCAGTGAGTACAAAGAATATATGCAAAATAATGACTCTCGGAACAGAAAAATGAGGACTTGGAATAGTAAATTGCTTATATCTTAGGAACCGTACGACATAGAAAAAAAAATTAAAAGTCATATGAATTATCACTGTCCTGGCTAGTTTTATAGCTATTTCTAATTTGGGGGGGCTAAGCATTTTTTTTTGATGAAAAGTCCGTATCTCGCACCGTTTCGAGATACGGGCCCTGAAAGGCCAAATGCCGTAATGTTATCCTATGGGAAAAAACAGAAGTTTGGAGTGCCATAACTTTGCCTCCCTGTAATATTTTTTCACCAAACCACTGAAAGGCACATCTGTGGGATGTTGGCTATGTTCCCTGCAAATTTCAGCCCAAAAGACCAAACCGATATTTTGCAGCAGGGCGCCAAACGATTGCTGCAATGCGTTGTACGCTGTAATGTTATCCTATGGGAAAAAGCTTCAACTTTGGAGTATTGTAACTTTGCCGCCGTGTAATATTTTTTCAATAAAACACTGAAAGGCACATCTGTGAGATGTCAGCTGCGTTCCTTCCAAATTCCAGCCCAATACTCCAAACTGTTCTTTTGCAGCTGGGTGCCAAAGAATTGCTGTAATTTTCCCACAGCCTAGAAAAGTACTGTCGCAATTTGCGAACGCTTTCGCAAAAATTTGTGACACTTTCGTGAGTGCGACACTACTTAGTGAAAGTACTTTTTCCAGAAATCTGAAAAACATATTTCTGGGGTGTTGTACCCCAAAATAAAGACATGGCTAGAATCCTCAGGGACCCGACTAAGTGAATACAAAA
Organism: Neoceratodus forsteri; assembly: GCA_016271365.2. Classification (NCBI taxonomy): domain Eukaryota; kingdom Metazoa; phylum Chordata; order Ceratodontiformes; family Ceratodontidae; genus Neoceratodus; species Neoceratodus forsteri. The sequence continues at coordinate 262,375,157 of JADMNL010000023.1, read as the reverse complement.
AGAATTAGGTTGCTAGATGGTCCCAAATTTAAATTCCAAGCATTTTTCTGATCATCAACTGAAAACAAAATGGTGGATTTGCGACAGTAAAGGGCCATTTGCGAAAGTAAAAACTGCATTTGCGACACTGTCGAACTTTTTGTGAACTTTTCCCATTGACTTCTAATGGGAACTTGTTTTTTGAATAACCTTTGAACTGTTTAATATTTTTTCATGAAATCTTCAAAAGGTACATCGGGGACCCTGGCCATACATTCCCTGAAGATTTTGGACCAGTCGCACAAACTGTGCGACCTGTAGGCTCGACTGTAGAATTCCAAAAAAAGCATAAACGCATGCGCAGATCACACTTAATAACTCTGCAGCTGTATATCTGACCAGTACAAATCTTGGCAGATCCCAAGGCACATGGGTCTTGATTCTGTATTCCACATTTCAGGCAAATCCATTGAACGGTTGCAAAGTTATTAAGGTGCAAAATTTGGGGTTTAACATGTAAATGGCTCCTCAATCCTAACTATGGTAGCACGGATATATATATAGATAGGATACATGATGGGCAGGAGTGTGATGTGGAAAATATTTTCAGTTCTGCGGAGTGACCTCTGAATACTCAAGAGTGATAAAGCCACAAGATCATGTGATGAGCCTGGCATGAGAGGACATCTTCTGTGCTGCTCCTAAGCCCTGCTAATATAAATATGCTTTTACATTTTTCTTGGACCCCTATTTCAAGTCTAAATACTTTATTCCTGTTGGTGAGGTGCTTCTGACTGGATTTTTCTGCAGAAACGTTGTGGGTCTGAGCTAGTGAAAGCGGCTACTACTTCTCCGACATTGCACTTCCGGCATCAGCAACAGGCTGAACTGCAGCATCGGGATGGAAACTGAAGCCATAGAGCCCCTGGCAGCATGAACTCTGGTAGTAAAATGACCAAAACCTCTGTCGCCCATACCAGATGAACAGGCGGGCCACTTAGAAATGGAAGGGGGTATTAATACTACCACAGAGGACATTCTAGAAATAAAGCAAATGTTAAAGGTGCTGGTGGTTGATTTCACCACAGTCAAACTGGCATTGCACTCGCTGGCTCAGAGGATGAGGGACGTGGAAGTTAGAGTCTCCTCCCAAGAAAGGAAGGTATCCACTATGGAGCAGGAGTTGGTTGCTGTACGTAAACAAGTCAAGAAGCTCGAGGATCAGATGGAAGACCAAGAATCCAGGAGCAGGAGGCATAATCTTATACTAGCAGGGCTCCCAGAGAGGGCTGAAGGGTCTGACTGTGTTTCCTTTTTACAAGATCTCTTGCTTAAATTGCTTGGCCCCACACCATTTGGAGAGGCTTACAACTTAGAAAGGGCACATAGAGCATTAAGAGAGATGCCTCCGTCGGGAGCAAGACCTCGGGTCCTAATTATGCGTTTCCTGAATTACAAGGAAAAGTCCCATGTGCTTTTCACTGCTAGGCAAAATAAAGCTCTGCAGTGGAATGGCACGTCTATCTGGCTGTTCCAGGATCAAACACCATCAGTTAGGGAGAAGCAAAAGGAGTATTCGGAGATAAAGAAAAAGTCGTATCTTGCTGGAATTAAATTTTATTTGCAATATCCTCCGACTTTGATGGCAAAACTTCAATCTGGGGAGAAAAGGCACGTGACTGCACATGATGCCATGGAGGGTCTGCGGTTTGAACTTCCAACTTTGTTTAAGTTGCCAACTTGAGTTTCTGAAGAAAAGAAAAGGGCTGATATGATCTAACAAGTTAGGTCTTCAGAGATGGAAGGGAGATGCAAAACTTGTCTTTCTTTTTCAGGTTATTCTATAAAAGTTGAATACACTTGGTTAAAATGTTATGGTTAATGTTGTTAGGTTACAGAGGGGTTAGTTTGGGGCTGAATGTGGATGGACACCCTTAAGAGGCTGTAGGGTTCAAATCAGGAGCCTGGAAGTTTATGTGGGGAGAGGGCTGGAAAGGGTCATGAGGGAGTGCAATTTGCTGTTATATGTTGAAGGGTTATTAGACATACTGTTCTGGGATTCATGTTTGGTGTTCTTGAGACTGAGAAGATGGGGGGAGAATGTAGAGAGGACTGGAGGAATGAAGCTTAGGGAGTGGTAAAGACCAGGAGTTGACCCTCACCTGTGGGGTTGACTTTGAAAGGAGTTTAGGACACTTAGGAGTTGATGGACATAAACATTAGGTCAAGGGAAGGGGGGCTAACATCTCACCCTAATGTGTGATGTAGGGGTGGAATAGGGGTGTGATTAGCGTTCCATTATTCGATGAAGTTGACAACTCCTCTCAAGGTATTATAGGAACCCTCTTGGGTTTGAGGGACTTTGCATCCCTGAAGGGTAATGATAGGAGTAAGGGTGGGGGGTTGGGCAATGTCCTGGCAAAGGAGGATGGTAGAGGGAACAACTTGAAGCATTTATCCATTCAGCAAGTTTGGATTCCCTTACAGATTGGATGAAGGGGGGTGGGCATTGCTCCGCTTAGCTAACCCTCTATCAGCTTAATAAGCTAGAGGACGAGGGAGCTTATTGGACAAAATATAATAAATCAATTTGAATGTGGGCAGAATCTGAATCTAAATGGGGTGAATTATGGGGATGAGGGAATCTGAGGAGAACCAATGAGATAGGGATACGGGGAGGAGATGTAAAGTTGCAATAGGTGTCTTAAGTTAAGGGCAGGGTCCTGTGAGTTGCTCATTTAATTTGAGGGGCTGGGAGGGTGCAAAGAAAATGGCTCATCCATGAATCGATGTTTGAATGGAGGATGATCCAGGGATTGGGGACTAGGGGGGTTGGATAGGTTAATGGGATCTGGAAGGAGACAGAGTCCAATAAAGTGCAAGAGAGAGAGAGAGATGCAGACTTTGAGAGGGCAAAGCATGATGGTTTGGAACAAAATCCTTTTTATATTTAACAATGTTATGTGTTAAAATTATTTCATGGAATGGAAAAGGTCTCGGGGTAGACGCAAAAGAATGGTAATCTTGAGGCATATTGGTCAGATGGGGGATCACATAGCTGCACTACAAGAGACCCACTTATTGATAGAGGAGCTGAGCTTCCTTAAGCGGCTGTGAGTGGTCAGGTTTATGGGGTAGGTAAGGAAATGACCTTGGGGGTGTGGCGATCTTAATAGGGAAAACCTGTCTGTATACCATAGCACAGGTGATTACAAGGGAGGATAGTAGAGGGATTTACCTTTCGGGTAATATTTTGGGTAAAGATCTCTCAGTTGCTTCTATTTATGGTTCAACCCCTTCTAATCCTGATTTCTTTGCTTCACTTGAGCTGGATATTACAATATTTTCTCCGCACTCCCTCATTTTGGCAGGGGATTGGAACCTTTGTTTAAATAACCTGGAGGATAGGATACCACCATCCACAGGGCCTCTGTCCAGGGCTCAGATCACCATGAATAGATTATTGGAGGTCACTGCCCTGGTAGATCCACTCGGGACCTATTCTACAGGGGGCAATAACATGACATTCTTTTCTGTGGCCCACAAGAGTCAATCTAGAATTGATTTTTTCTGATTAACAGGGAGGCACTTTTTGAGGTTAAGGAGGTGACAATCCGGTGTAGAATTTTATTGAATCATTCCCTAATTCAACTGATTTGGGAGCCAACAACTGCTCCTCTCAGGCCGTATAGGTGGAGGCTGAATGATACTGTATTGACTGAGATCTCAGTCCAGAGTAAATTAGAGGAAGCTGTACTAGAGATAATACAGAAGCAATTGCCTATGCTTCAGAACAAAAACTTAGCATGGCCAACCTGTAAGGTGTTGTATGCAGGTGTAGTGCATGGTTTCACAGCATGGAGAAATAGAATGAGACGTGCAAAGGAGGAGTTTATATTGGGGGTCATTGAATCACTGACTCCTTTGGAAGGATCCTCCATGGAAATAGATACTGAACTTAAAAGTCTAAGAAGGGAAATGGCGGACATCATGTATGGTAAAGTAGAATTCTGGTTAGAAAAGATTCAAGCTAAATATTTAATGCAAGGAGATGTACCTGGCTGCCTCCTTGCAGTTAGAGTTAAGGAATGGAAAGCCACTAGAACAGTCACTTCTATACGGTATGCTGGGAAAATGTTAACAGATTCTCAGAAAATGGTCGATGCATTTGCGTCTTATTATAAAGAAATTTACCAAGCAGGATATCTTGCTGGGGAGAAGGAAATCAGGACATTCCTAGAGGGAATATCATTACCAGTGCTAGACCCAGCACAGGTCAGAGAGTTAGCAGCTCCAATAAGAGAATCTGAGATAATAGATGTGGTGCAATCTCTGCCTTCTGGTAAAACTCCGGGGCTGGATGGCCTTACGGCTAAGTTTTATCAGGCACATCTCCATACTATACTTCCCCTACTTAAGGAATTTTTCAGGAATATAATGCAAGAGGGGGTATGTGACCCTCTGCTATACCAGGCATATATCACCCTGGTTCCAAAACCAGACAAGCCTAAGGATTTACCTGGCAGTTATAGGCCTATAGCCTTGATGAATCAAGATATTAAGATCCTTACAAGGATTATTGCTAATAGAATCCTGAATATTGCTCCAACTTTAATTAGTCATGAACAGGTAGGATTTATGCCGGGTAGGGGGGCACATGACGATGTTAGGAAACTCCACCACATACTCAGTTATGTGCCGGATTCCCAACTACCTCTAGCCTTGATATCTTTAGACGTGGAGAAGGCCTTTGACAGGGTTTCCCATCCATTTCTATTTGCTACAATGGTGAAGATGGGTTTCCCTGAGGGCCTTCTCAGAGGTATAAAAAACCTATACTCAGCTCCTACAGCCACAGTATTGTGTAATGGCTATTTCTCACAGGAGATTTGGTTAGAAAATGGGACCAGACAGGGATGCCCCGTCTCGCCAATATTGTTTAATATGTACCTGGGGCCCCGGCTAAAGGTTTTTAATAAAGATGCTAACATAAAGGGGATTACAATAGTGGGGAGGGACCTAAAACTTTCGGTCTTTGCAGTTGATATACTTCAACACTTAAAAGACCCTGCCTCAAGCTTCAAAAGAACAGTTGAAATTATAGGGCAATTTTCCAAAGTCTCGAATTACAAATTAAATTTGAACAAGACACAAATTCTCCCTTTGACACCGCATGTATCCAGAGCATATTTTGTACCACTGCAGTTACACTGGGCGACGGAAAGGATTAAGTACTTGGGTATATGGATTATAGCAGTATAGTGGATGGTGCTGCAACAAATATGGACAAGGTCCTGTTAGCAATTACAGGGGACATACTCAGATGGAATAACCTCCCTTTGAACTTTGCAGCTAGATTGGGACTAGTTAAAATGAACCTATTGCCTAGGTTATTACATCCAATCTACTTAGCTCCATGTAGCATTCCCAAATTATGGTTCATAAAAATTAGGAAACCGTTATCCAAATTTCTGTGGAATTCCAAGCCTCCCAGGAAAAAGTATAGTATCCTGTGCTTACCGCACAACATGGGGTGGGATCAAACTGCCTGATCTCCATCTATATTATGTGGTGGGACAACTGAGTCTTATGAGTCGATGGGTTAGAAACTTGAAGGGAGAGAAATATATTCCAATATGGCTACAAATAGAGAGGCAAATATTAAAAGATTTAGGCCTCTCTCCAGAGTCATTGTTGTTTGCTAATCCAGAGAAATGCCTTAAAAAGGCAACCTTGACTCCAATTGTTAAATCAGCACTGGCCTGGTGGTTATTTCTCACTCCTGCCCAGAGAAGGGACCAAATGAGGACCCGAGACAAACCTGTGCTGGGCAACCCCAATTTACTGATTGGGGGTAAGGTAATCACTAAACATTGGGCTGATCAGCTGCTGGGCCTAAAACTAATGGATGTTATGAAGGACAATAGGGTGGTTCTCCTGGCTAGGTGAGATGCTATGCATTTGTTTCAGAAGGTTACAGCTCACCAAAACGCTGGAGGGGGTATGGAGAAGGCTAGGGGGCCCACCAGAAAATCTGTTCGCCTGGGACAATTTAAAGGAAGTTGATCCTACATCTAACTCTCTTTCTAAAGTATACAAGGTGCTATTGGACTATATTGGCCCGAACTCTCCAACAAGGGTTCCATATTAGGACAGAACATTGGCCCCCCCCCAGAGGCCTGCTTGGGACGATATCTGGAGGAGTAACAAGTATATACCTATACCCGAGTATAAGCTTATGCAGTTTTTTATTGTTTCTAATATGTATTTTACCACTGTGAAACTATGTGATAGACTCCTTAGACAGACAGACCTGTGTTTTAGATGTGGAATGGGATCAGGTGATATCCTACATGTGTTGTGGGAATGTAGTGAAATATCGTCTCTATGGGTTGAAATTAAACAACATATGGACCTTTTGTTGGATTATTCAGAATTTATATTGCCTGAAATTTGCATATTAGGTGACATGTCTCAAATATCAGGTGCCATACCCAAATACCATCTATCTCTGATGACAGCGATAATCAAATCTTTTATATTGAAACACTGGAAAGATGACCATATCTATGCCTATGAACAATGGGTGAGAGATCTTATTTGGGCTTTGGAAAGAATAAAAAGGCATATTTATTTGGAGGGTAGGAAAGGGTTATATAATAAACGATGGTCGACACTAGAGGCAATCTATTCACTGCATATGAATAATACCTCAACATAGGCCTGTCTGTCGGGTTGTGATTAGCAAGAGATTACTATCTCAGAGAAATGTACAGTCTTATATGGATTTATTTCAGTTCTAAATGGCCGTATTATATACAACTGTTTTTAGGTTGAGTTGGTATTAGTAAAATGGTATTAGGATAAGAGTTTTGGTCTGTTTTGGTTCAAGGGTGGGTGGGGACTCTCTCTCTTTCTAGGGGACACAGCTCGGGCCACCTCCTGGGTGGAATGCTATTTAGGTTCTGGCTTAGGTTTTATAAATCCAGTGGGTAAGAAAACTTCTGTTTCAGGGGTTTCACCTCTGTTGGTTAAGTTAAGTCAATGATACTGTTACCCTAAGATACAGATGCAATAAGAATTTGTAACTGTAATGGAGGGTCAACCCCATCAGCTGTGTATGTACATAGTTGTTACTGTACATAGTTTACACAATCAGTTTTGGGATTGTGAATCCTGGGTCTGCCCAGGATAACTGTGTGTTTGTCTAAAGCCTGAAATAAACTAATAAAGATGTTTAAAAAAAAAGGAGTGGCAAAGCCACGAGTGAGAGTATCCCAGTTCACTCTGCAGGGTGAAAATATTTTCCATAACGCACAACTGTACATCATGTGTGCGATTTATACAATAGGGGTTTCCAGAACTTTTTTTTTCACTTTATCTTGTAGAATAAATAAAGAAGACACAGGACAAAAAGGAAAATTGTGCTAAAACAAGCTGAAACACTGTCTTGCCATTTGGGATGAAGCAGGCTGTATGCTTTGATAGTTGAGGTATTCATGGATGTCAAAGGCTTCACTTTTTTTTTGGCTTCTGTTCCAGTATGAAACTCAGGCTGCTGTTTGCTTGCTTTGAGGCTTTCATAGAGTGCACAATATGAAAGTGAAAGAGGGACTTACAGGTGCAGGTGTGACAGGTGGGCTGCATTCTTGTTATGAACTTCATGAAAGCAGTTCCGACACTTAGAATCTGAGTGTTGCTGGGTGACATCAGCACATTTGAAATAAATGCTGATGAGGTAAGCACAGCATTTATCAATGTCAGGCAGCATAATTTATCACACTGGGGTGAAAATAATAAGACTCATTTACTACTCACCCCATTGTGTGTGTGCGTGTGTGTATATATATATTAGAGGCAAAAAACTCCATTTAATACCTCAGTTAGGGTTGTTCCACAGCAACAAAAGCAAGGAAATTCGGTGTTAGGGTTGAAACCCCCCCTTGGACCTCTGCAGCCCACCCCCCCAACTGGCATTGGGGTGCGCATTGGGGTCATTGGCCCTACCTTTCACCCCATCACATGTGTAAAGAAGGTGAGGAATAGGAGAATGGGGTGAGAGTTAGGACCGATGACCCCAACGCACACCCCGATGCCAGTTGGGGGGTGGGCTGAAGGGGTCCAAGGGGGGTTTCAACCCTAACACCGAATTTCCTCACTTTTATCACTGTGAAATAACCCTAACCGATGCATTAAACTGAGTTTTTTGCCTCTAATTTCTCTTCATTTTGAGAATCATAATGAGAAATAGTGAAAGTAATGCAGCGCCGGGACCCTGCGCTCTCGCCACGTCATGTCTTGTGACATAGTAACAGGAACAGCAATGCAAACAGAAGCGCAAACAGTGGCGCACGTGATAATGGAAATGGAAATGGTAAAGGATAAGTTAATAAAAATGCAAGCGCAAAGTGATGCCGAAGCTAACAGTGACGCAAACGGATATTGAAGTGCATACAAAAATGCAACTGATGATGCAAACAGTGATGGCAGCAGTATTTTAAATGGAAATGTTAAGTGTTACAGCAAAAAGAACATGACAGGGAACAGAAACGGAAACGCGAATGCAAGCGCACATGTAAATGCAAACCGTAACATGCACAGGCACGGTACCACAATTGTAAATGCAAATGGTAAAGTTAACATGAAGAATAATGCCAAAGTAAACAGAAACAGAAATGGGAACAGAAGCATGTACGGAACCGCAAACCGAAATGCGCATGGGCACAGTACCGTAATTGTAAATGGAAATGGTAACGGTAACAGCAACAACAACAGCAAAGGAAACAGAAATGCAAAAGGAAATGCAAGTGCATATGGAAACGCAAACCATAACGCACACGGACACAGTAATGCAATTGCAAACGCAAGTGGTAACAGTAACAGCAAGGAAGACGTAAAACGAAAGAGAAACGGAAACGCAAATGAAAGGACTGCCAGAAACACAAATGGCAATGCACACGGTAATGCAAACAGAAACAGTAGTGGAAATGCAAATGGTAACAGTAACAAAAATGCAAGCGCAAATGACAACGCAAAGGGCAACGCACACGGTGACATACACGGGAACGGTAACGCAAACGGGGACATATACGCAAGTGGAAACAGTACCTGTAACAGTAACTGAAGTGCATACCCTGTTTTTGCCGAACAGGTGCATAGAAAAACACAGTGTGTACAAAGAATGTATGCATTGTAATGGGCATCGAAGCTTAAAACGAGCATTGGAAGTACTTAATTGCTAATATCTCAGCAACCGCAAGATGTGGAAAAAAAATTTAAATTTTACAAAAATCATGATTTTCCTGGCTAGGTTTTTGCAGTTACATGGCCACTTGGGAGTCTATGTAACTTTCGCAAAATCTCATATCTTGTATATTTTGAATCACGGCGAAATGTGCGGCCCATTTGGCTATGTAACTGCAGCACAAAAAATCTGTATCTCTCGCGACGCTTTTCGAGATACAAGCCCAATGTGCTGTGTACCACCATGTTTGTCTATGGGAAAAATGCCAACTTCAGAGTAGCGTAACTTTGCAGCCATGCAATATTTTTTCACCAAACGACCATAAGGCACACCTGTGAGATGTTGGCTGCATTACTTCCAAATTTCAGCTCAAAAGACCAAACCGTTCTTTTGCAGCAGGGTGGCAAAGAACTGCTTTCATTTTGGCCATAGTCTGAAAAAGTAGTGTCGTGATTTGTGAAAGCTTTCACAAGCATTTCCGAAAGTGTCGTGAGTGCGACACTACTTTGCGACACTACTTTTTCCAGAAATTTGAAAAACATATCTCTAGGGTGTTTCACCCCAAAATAAACAGCTCAGGGTCCAACTAGATGAACACAAAAAGAACTGTGTTGCTAGAGGGTCCCAAATTTAAAGAGCAAGAATTTGTATGATCACCAGTTGAAAACAAAATGGCAGATTTGTGACACTACTAGGGCCATTTGCGACACTAAAAAGTGCATTTGCGACACTGTCAAACTTTTTGTTAACTTTTCCCATTGACTTATAATGGGAACTTGTTTTTTGAATAACTTTTGAACCGTTTAATATTTTTTTCACAAAATCTTTGTAAGGCACATTGGGGACCCTGGCTGCATGTTCCCTGAAGTTTTCAGACCAGTCGTGCAAACCGTGCGACCTGTAGGCATGAGCAAAGAATTCACCAGAAACCATAAACATGCATGCAGATCACACTTAATAACTCTGCAGCCTTATATCTGACCAGTACGAAAGTTAGCACATCCCAAGATGTATGGTTCCTGATCATGCATTCCAAATTTCAGGCAAATCCATTAAACAGTGGCAAAGTTATTAAGGTGCAAAGTTTGACCCTTTAACCTTAAAAGGGCTCCTCAACCCTAACTATGGTAACACTACCATGCTACCATAATATATATTTATAGATATTCATGGCAAAAAACTCAATTTAATGCACTAGTTAGGGTTGTTCCACAATGACAAAAATGAGGAAATTCGGTGTTAGGGTTGAAAACCCTAACTCCGCATTCACCCCCAGCACCACACACACACACACACATAAGCAAGTATGGGGAGGACCAAGGCAACACGACCAATCACAGACAACCAGCAGCAGGTGACAGAAATAAAATACAACTGTCTAAATGCAGTACAAGACATCCCCACCCACCTGACCAGGTACTGCATGCTCAGTGGAGATCCATAGCAAAACTGAGGCCATGTACACCAAAAGTACACATCCCTGATTGCAGGTGCACACAATGTACCACACTTATGAGTTGCATGGCCTTACCTAGCGATGCACCACACCACACCACGCCTGGTACTGTTCCCCAAGTATAGAAGCGCAGAAAAAACTAAGGAGTTATACATGTATGGTATGTGTGGTTGATTTCAGGTATACACAACTTCACACTGTTAGACAATAGAGGCCTTAGTGATACAGTGACCCACCCACTGAGACCAACTACTGCATGCTTATTGAATAACCCCATTCAAAATGAACCCATGAAGATCAACACTGTGACTCCGTGATTGCAGCTTTGCAAAGGTTTGCACAGTTATGACTTGCAGAGTCTGAGATAGAGAGTTACTCCCCTCGTGTCCTAGTGCACTTGGTCCATCATGACTGCAAAGCTACAGGTAAAGAAACTCTATTAACATCTACAGTTCACCTCCCTGTTTGCTGGTGTTCTCCAGTTAGCACAGTTATCAATACTATGGCATCAGGCACATAATGGCCTACCACACCCAAACACTATATACTACATCCTGAGTGGACACTGACAGCAAAAAAGCAGAAGATATGTAGATAAATGGTGTACCTCACTCATTGCAAGGATACTCAACTTAGCACTATTTTGATTTGTGTGGTGTCAGGCAGCCAATTCTATTCTCTTCACCATGTACTGCATCAACTGTACAGAACTATAGGAAAAGTGAGTCTATTGGCATCTGTGATACACCTTCATCATTGTAGGTACAGTCATGTTAGATGTTAATAAGTTGTGTCATCTTAGCCAGGTAATTACACACCCTGACAGAGAGACCACTTACTGCATTCTGAATATAGGAACACAGTTTAAAGTAAGTCCTTGGACATGAACAGATCACCTACATCACAGAAACTGAATATGTCTTACCACCATTGGGAGTTGCACAACGTTGTACAAGCAATAGCTGCACCGTACCTCCAGATCAAGTTATATATGTTGAGTGGACAGACATGTAAAACCTAGTACAATGCAGATGAGAAAGAGAAATGCAACATTGATTGTATATTGATACTGTATATGTCTGTTACTACATTTACATAGCTGTATTTGTTTCTGTCTACTCCTATGTGTACAAACCTGTACCCAGATCCAAACAGAGATTTGCACTGTTGCTATCCAGTCAGAATGCACTATCATGTCTGTTGGTGCGTGGTGCATCACTAGGTAAGGCCATGCAACTCATAAGTGTGGTACATTGTGTGCACCCGCAATCAGGGATGTGTACTTTTGGTGTACATGGCCTCAGTTTTGCTGTGGGTCTCCACTGAGCATGCAGTACCTGGTCCGGTGGGTGGGGATGTCTTGTACTGCATTTAGACAGTTGTATTTTATTTCTGTCACCTGCTGCTGGTTGTCTGTGATTGGTCATGTTGCCTTGGTCCTCCCCTACTTGCATGTGTGTGTGTGTGTGTGTGTGTGTGTGTGTGTGTGTGTGCGGTGCTGGGGGAAGGGGTGAATGCTGAGTTAGGGTTTTCAACCCTAACACCAAATTTCCTCGCTTTTGTCACTGTGGAACAACCCTAACTAATGCATTAAACAGAGTTTTTTGCCATGAATTTCCTTTCTTTTTGAGAATAAGAAGTACAAACAGTACATGTAATGATGTTGTGGTACCAACAGACACACATAGTCCAATACACACAACATGCAAGAACACAATAAGTCATAGAATAGTATTGTCTGTTCTAAGGACTGAGATAGCCACCATATCATGCATATTCATTTGAGCTGTCAATAACTGCTAATATGAGTTGTGTGTTGCATTGTGTTCTAGTTAGTACTTGTATCTTAATCTTGGAATCATCTCTTGACAGCACATGATCAATGTGAACACAGTGTGAAGAACAGTATAATTTGCTATTATTGATGTGCATCTAGGATCGTGTTGACATGTAGAACCATCTTACTATTTTTTGTTTTCTTGTAGTTAACAGTGGCATGCCACATACTAAATAATGTAGTTGTGGTCTTTCATGGACTATTATTTAGCACTAAGTATTACTACTGTTCTAGTTCATAAAACGAGTCATTCTGTGCCTCACTACCACTGTCAAATATCTACATATCTGCTAAGTTTTCTTCTCTGACTTTACTAGACACTCCTTGTGAAGATTAATCCATACAAATAAGTTTACCTTTGTGAGCATAGTAATAACAATGCAAACACTGTAACACATTTACAATGGTGAACTGTTATCCTGTCAAACCTGAAACTACACACACATTACCCTTGTTAAGCAGAATAACTAAAGATGAGTGTTGTGTAATACAATATCTATAATTAAGTAATATCTCCACAAGCCAAGAACTGTACAACACAAAGTTTTTGTAACCAAAAATATTTATTTATACTAGTATTTACTAATTTGTAAAATCAAAACAAAAGATCATCATTAAATAAAGCGTAAGATATAAAATTGTCTTTTTTATACAAAAATATAGTTTTATTCAAAACAGGAAAAAAATTGAAGAATAGAAAACATATAAAATGAAATGCAACCTTTGATTTAGAAAACTGATTATAATATAAAAAAATAAATTTTTTGTATGAAAATAAATTCTAATATATAAAAACATTAAACAAAAGAATTAACAAAAAAACTATTTCATAATATATACAATATTTACACCTTCATAAGAGAGGTGTGTGTGCTGCTTGAGGCAGCCCCGCCCAGAAGTTGGACACAATGTGGAGGTGCAGAAGAAGTGGAAGCTGTTGCGCCTCAGAGAGGAGAAACCAGAGGAGCTGTGGAGGCCATTCATTGTGGGTCAGGGATGCTCGATGTTACTGGCACAGATGAAGCAGTGGTGCTGTGCACACTCACAGTTGCTGCTGTCCCCACAGGCTCAAGCACAAGGTTGACAGTTGCTTGTTGTGCTATCAGGAGAGACAGCAATTTCTCATGCCCCTCCCACAGCACAATGTTGTCCTTTATCAAACTGTCAACCTTGCTCTCGAGGCTGCGGTAATAGCGGCAGTGGCCAGTGCACCGTACCTTGTGATGGGGTCCTGTAAAGATAGGAAAAACATCTATTAAAGCGTAATATCAAAATGGTGATTCTCTCCCTGTCTTGACTTTCAACATTTTTTTTTCATAGGAATGGGAGGGCAGCAGCTGGTGGCTACCAGGCAGGAGTGAGACCTAGGGGTGATCATATCAGATGACCTCAAGGTCAGTAGACAATGTGAAAAGTCAGCACTAAAGGCTAGTGGTATCCTGGGATGCATAGGGTTTGGCATCACAAGCAGAAGGCATGAAGCAATCATGCCCCTGTATCGGCCCCTAGTCAGGCCTCACCTGGAGTACTGTGTTCAATTCTGGAGGCCACACCTCAGGAAAGACATAGATAGGCTGGAGATGGTACACAGAAGAGCAACAAAGATGGTGCAGGGCTTGCATCAGAAACCATATGAGGCAAGACTGGATGATCTAAAATTATACTCCCTAGAACAATGCAGGAATCATGGGGACATGATAGAAACCTTCAAGTACCTTAAAGGCAACAACAGGGTGCATGTGCAGAACCTCTTTCAGGTAAAGGACTACAGCAGGACTAGAGGACACAACCTTTGACTTAAGGAAGGAAAGTTCAGAAGCAATGCAATGAAATTCTTCTTCACAGAGTGTGTTGTGGAACCATGGAATAGCCTGCCGGAGGGGGTGGTGTGAGCGAAGACAGTGGGGGAATTCAAGTGGGCATGGGACAGATACTGTGGGATACACAAGCAGGCAACTAAGTGGGGGGGTAGGAAGCCATGGGCAGACTTGATGGATCGTATGGTCCCCATCTGCCCACAACTTTTATGTTTCTATGTTTTTATTCTGTGCTACAGGGCCAAAAACACATTTGGGCCAGGATTTGAAAAATGGCAGCTGTGACATTCATGAGGTGGGATAATAAGAAGGCTATGTTGAAAATATGGGGTGAAAATATTGAAAATGTCCAAAGTTACAAGCGTGCGTATTGAGATTGCAAGGAATGATCATATCGCAGTCATTTTGTGAAATTTTTACCCCACATTTTCAACATAGCCTTCTTATGACCCCTCCTCATGAACAATATGACTGTCATTATGCAAATACTGCCAGAAAGGTGATTTCATCAACTGACCATGAAATCACCGTTCTGATGGGAGTTGCTTAATGACAATCATATTGTTCAAGAGGTGGGGTCTCCAGAAAAGGCCAACTTGAAAATTTGGGGTCAAAATCTCAAAAAACGGCTGAGTTAAACATGAAAATTGAAAACCCCATTGGAATACATTGAAGCCATTTAACTTAGTTTCTCATATTGCAATCGCCAGTTGTAGCAGCAAGACAAATCTTCAATCAGGAGAGTGGATCTTGAACCTGGGACCTCTGGAGGTGAGTGATGGTCTGTGGGGGTGTCAAGGGAATGTGGGGAGGTGGGTGTACACTTGGTGGTTGGGTGAGGATGTAGGAGTGATCATCGATGGACTTTTTTTACAGGTTAAAAAAAGACAACAAAGGACAATTTTCTAATTTTCAGATAATAACAGACTTGGGAGGGTGGGGGGATGCCTCTAACCACCAATGAAGCAACCTAACAACATTCAGAGTGTGGGAAGGGGGTACCACTAGACACTAGGGATATCGCAACATAGTGGCAGAATGCCACAATTATTTTTTTTAAGTAATAATAATAATTTAAAAAATAAAGCAGGAAAAAATATACATTTTAAAAAACATATGGATATTGAGGGTGGGGGGTGTTACTAGACACCAGGGATTATTTGGGAAATCATGTGGATGGTGATTGGAGGGTGCTTGATACCACTAGACACCAGGGATTATTTTCAAGGACATGGGGACGGTGGTTGGAGGGTGGGGGTGCCACTAGACACCAGGGATTATTTTAGAAACCATGTGGACAGCAGTTGGAGGGTGAAGGGTACCACTAGACACCAGGGATTATTTTCAAAAACATGGGAATGGTGATCAGAGGGTGGGGGTGGCACTAGACACCAGGGCACCAGGGATTATTTGGAAATAATGGGAATGGCAATCAGTGGATTGATGGCATGACTAGACACCAGGGATTATTTACAAAAGCATGGGGATGGCAATCAGAGGGTTAGGGGGAGTCACTAGACACTAGGATTATGTTCACAACCATGGGGACAGTGATCAGATGGTGGGAGTGCCACTAGACCCTTGAAATTGTTTTAAAAATCATGGGGATGGTGATCAGAGGATGGGAGGGTGCCACTAGACATTAGGGAAAGTATTATTCATGGGTACAGTGTATGTGTGTGTGTGTGTGTGTGTTTGTGGGGGTGTTGCACCACCAAACTCCAGGAAAACCCCAGCAGCAGCAGTAGTTCAGCTGTGAATGCATAAATCAAGAAAATCTGCTGTTCTCATACAGAGAATGTGGGGAAAGGTCTTGCTAAGATGGGCACTCGGGATTGTGAGTGCCCAGACAAAGTATTTCTGGCCATAAATAAGAAAAACAAATATCAAAATCTAGCTAAACAGGCCAGGTTGGCTAGGTTCTCATGTTTGATTCTTTTAAATGACAACAGTTTTATGAGTTTTCCATGATTTTTCACTTAACAGAAAAAAAACAAGATGGCGATTCATGAAAAAGGAAATTTTCCTCATGAAAAATTATTTTATTCTCACAAAAAAGGAGCTGGTATACAAGACATATTCCTTTTTCTCAAGAGCAAATCTTTTATTGAACTTTCTCCCTCTATCTTTAAACATGATTTTCTCCATTGAAAACAATGGAAATGAAAAATGTAATAACTGCAATAGATTAATATTTTTTCACCAAACTAAGCACGGCAGTTCTGTTATGCAAGCTGTTTCTACCATAGAAAAATCACACCACAATTCTCCACCATCTGGGCGCAAAGCGATGAGGAAACAAAATACAAAAAGTGTCGACTTTATGGCTTTTTCAACTGTCCATATCTCAGAATCCACAAATCTAACCAGAATGAAACTTGCCACACCAAGAGATCTGCCCCATGGGACAGAGCATGCCATGTTTTGTGCAAATCCATTCATGGGTTGCAAAGTTATTAAAACACAAAATTTGAAGTTTAACATTTAACATGCTACTGAAGCCTAACTATAGAGCTGCTACCGACTATATATATATATATATATATATATACAGTGGCGTGAAAAAGTATTTGCCCCCTTCCAGATTTTCTCTATTATTGCATATTTGTCACACTGGATGTTTTCAGGTCTTTAGAGAAAATGTAATATTAGATAAAGGGAACCTGAGTGAACAAATAACACTTTTTTTTTTAATTTCACTTATTTAATGAAAAAAAGTTAACCAACACCAACTGGCACTGTGTGAAAAAGTAATTGCCCCCTTACACTTAATAACTGGTTATGCCACATTTAGCTGCAATGACTGCAACCAAACACTTCCTATAATTCAATATTAGTCTTTCACATCGCTGTGGAGGAATTTTAACCCACTCTTCCTCGCAGAACTGCTTTAATTCAGTAACATTTGGTAGGTTTTCGAGCATGACCTGCTCGTTTCAGGTCCTGCCACAGCATCTCTATTGGGTTTAAGTCTGGACTTTGACTAGGCCACTCCAAAACTTTAATTTTACTTCTTTTAGCCATTCTGATGTGGACTTGCTTTTGTGTTTTGGATCATTGTCTTACTGCATGGCCCAACTACGCTCAGCTTCAGCTGACGGAAGGATGACCGGACATTCTCCTTAAGAATTTTCTGGTACAGAACAGAATTCATGGTTCCTTTAATTATGGCAAGTCATCCAGGTCCTTAGGCAGCAAAGCATCCCCACACCATCACACTATCACCACCATGTTTGACTGTTGGTATGGTGTTCTTACTGTGGAATGCTGTGTTTGCTTTACGCGAGACATTATGGGATCCATGTCATCCAAAAAGTTCCACTTTGGACTCATCTGTCCATAGAACATTTTCCCAAAAGGCTTGTGGATCATCCAGGTGCTTCTTGGCAAATGAGAGACGAGCATTTATGTTCTTCTTGGTTAGCAGTGGTTTCCGCTTGTTACCTCACATGAAGCCCATTTTTGCCCAGTCTCTTCTGATTGTGGAGTCGGAACACTGACGTTAGCTGAGGCAAGAGAAGCCTGCAGTTCTTGGATGTTGTTTTAGGATCCTTTGAGACTTCCTGAATGATTTACGCTGCGCCTTGGAGTAATTTTGGCAGGCCGCCCACTCTGGGAAGATTCACTACTGTTCCAAGTGTTCTCCATTTGAGATTATGGCTCTCACTGTGGTTTGATGGAGTCCCAGAGCCTTAGAAATAGCTTTGTAACCCTTTCCAGACTGATAGAGGGCAACACATTTTTTCTGATCTTTCAGGAACTTCCTTTGATCATGGCATAATGTGCTTGTTGAATCTTTAGTGCTGGCAACGTGACTCTGATGGTAAGGGTCAAAATAAGTGAGATTTATATTGAGCAGGGCTGGCTGTAATAAGCCTGGCTGTGTTCAATCAGCTGACTCTAATTATCCCTTTAATTGGGTTGATTTAACTAGGGGGCAATTACTTTTCCACACAGTGCCCGTTGGTGTTGGTTAACTTTTTTCATTAAATAAATGAAATAAGTAGAAAAAAAAAAGTGTTATTTGTTCACTCAGGTTCCCTTTATCTAATATTATATTTTGTCTAAAGACCTGAAAACATCCAGTGTGACAAATATGCAATAATAGAGAAAATCAGGAAGGGGGCAAATACTTTTTCACGCCACTGTATATATATATATTATAGTGGCACGGTAGTACCACTATAGTTAGGGTTGAGGAGCCATTTACATGTTAAACCCAAAATTTTTCACCTTAATAACTTTGCAACTGTTTGATGGATTTGCCTGAAATTTGGCATACATGATCAAGACCCATACGCCTTGGGATCTGCCAAGTTTCATACCAGTCAGATACATGGCTGTGGAGTTATTAAGCATGATCTGCGCATGCATTTACGCTTTTTCTTGAATTCTACGGTCGCGCCTATAGGTCGCACGGTTTGCGCGACCAGCCCAAAATCTTCAGGGAACGTGTGGCCGGGGTACCCGATGTGCCTTTTGAAGATTTCATGAAAAAATGTTAAACGGTTCAAAAGTTATTCAAAAAACAATTTCCCATTATAAGTCAATGGGAAAAGTTAACAAAAAGTTCGACAGTGTTGCATATGCACTTTTTACTGTCACAAATGGCCCGTTTACTGTTGCAAATCTGCCATTTTTTTTTCAGTTAGTGATCAGAAAAATGCTTGGCATTTAAAATTGAGACCCTCTAGCAACCTAATTCTTTTTGTATTCACCTAGTCGGGTCCTGAGGATGCTAGCCATGTCTTTATTTTGGGGTAAAACACCCCAGAAATATGTTTTTCAGATTTCTGGAAAAAGTACTTTCACAAAGTAGTGTCGCACTCATGAAAGTGTCACAAATTTTTGCGAAAGCTTTAGCAAATCATGACACTACTTTGCGACACTATGCCCAAATTAACAGTAATTCTGTGGCACCCCGCTGCAAAAGAACAGTTTGGAGTTTTGGGCTGAAATTTGGAGGGAACGCAGCAGACATCTCACAGATGTGCCTTTCAGTTTTCATTGACAAAATATTACATGATGGCAAAGTTATGGTACTCCAAAGTTGATGCTTTTTCCCATAGGATAACATTACGGCGTATGACGCATTGCAGCAATCATTTGGCGCCCTGCTGCAAAATAACGGTTTGGTCTTTTGGGCTGAAATATGCAGGGAACACAGCCAACATCCCACAGATGTGTCTTTCAGTGGTTTGGTGAAAAATATTACAGGAGGCAAGTTATGGCACTCCGGTTTCTGTTTTTTCCCATAGGATAACATTACGGCATTCGCCGCACCTTTCAGGGCCCGTATCTCGAAAACAGTGCGAGATACGGACTTTTCATCAAAAAAATTCTTAGACCCATAACAGGAGCTAAGTGCAAAACTAGCCAGGACAGTGATAATTCATATGACTTTTAAATTTTTTTTCTATGTTGTACGGTTACTGAGATATAAGCAATTTACTATTCCAAGTCCTCATTTTTGTGTTCTGAGAGTCATTATTTTGCATACATTCTTTGTACTCACTGTCTTTCTCTATACAGCTTTTGGGGAAAACCAGCCTGTGTGCTTACATTACTGTTACCATTACCATTTCCACTTGCGTTTCCGTACCCGTTTCACTTACGTTCACGTTTACGCCACCATATCGTCTACCTTTGCTTTTTCATTTTATGATTGCGCTTGTGTTGTTTTTTAACATTTCTGTCTACAGTACTGTTTCTCTTTCTGTTTCGGCTTTGTGTCTATCGCATTACGTTTGCGGGCACAATGTTCCTATGTGACAAGACATCCGCGTGGCGGGGGGCGTGGGGCCCTGGGGCCCGTGCTCCCAGCTGCTGCCATTCACTATTTCTCTTTAGCATTCTCAAAGAAGGAAATTAGAGGCAAAAATCCATTTACTGCATCAGTTAGGGTTGTTCCACAGCGACAAAGCGAGAAATTTGATGTTAGGGTTGAAACCCCTTTGCACCTCCAGCCCACCCCCAACTGGAATTGGGAGTGCGCTTGGGGTCATTGGTCTAACTGTCACCCCTTTCTCCTATTCTCAGCTTCTTCTCACATGTGATGGGGTGACAGTTAGGGCCGACGACTCCCAATGCGCACTCCGATTCCAGTTGGGGGTGGGCTGAGGGGTGCAAAGGGGTTTCAACCCTAACATCGAATTTCCTCACGCTTGTCACTGTGGAACAACCCTAACTGATGCAGTAAACGAGTTTTTTTCTCTAATGTATATATATATCTATATATATATATAGATATATATAAAATACAAATACACATGCCCCCACAATGCAAAGCATAATGGGCTGCATATGCAAATCACCACAGAATGTTATGCTGGTCCAACTTTAAGCAGAATTGCATGGTGCCGAAAGGCCTCTCACACAGTTTGCAAAGGGTGCTAACAGAAGACATAGACACGTGTTTCGTCCTACCAGGACTCATCAGTATGTCTCGTCTGTTTGACACCCCAGTGGAATGGACCAGCTACCCCTAAGGCAGTGTGCCTGGGATATATTGTGGTGAACCCAAAGTTGGACCAGCATAACATTCTGTGGTGATTTGCATATGCAGCCCATGATGCTTTGCATTGTGGGGGCATGTGTGATTTTGTATTTTCTTGAAACTTGGCTTCCCAGCCAAATGCCCTTTGGGGTAACCCTTGCCTCAGTGTTTACGCACAGAGGTTCGTTGTCTTTTAAGTAGTTTTTTATTTTAATGGGTTCACCACAATATATCCAGGCACACTGCCTTAGGGGTAGCTGGTCCATTCCACTGGGGTGTCAAACAGACGAGGCATACTGATGAGTCCTGGTAGGTCTAAACACGTGTCTATGTCTTCTGTTAGCACCCTTTGCAAACTGTGTGAGAGGCCTTCGGCACCATGCAATTCTGCTTAAAGTTGGACCAGCATAACATTCTGTGGTGATTTGCATATGCAGCCCATGATGCTTTGCATTGTGGGGGCATGTGTGATTTTGTATTTTCTTGAAACTTGCTTCCCAGCCAAATGCCCTTTGGGTAACCCTTGCCTCAGTGTTTATGCACAGAGGTTCTTTGTCTTTAAATAGTTTTTTATTTTAATGGGTTCACCATAATATATCCCAGGCACACTGCCTTAGGGTAGCTGGTCCATTGCACTGGGGTGTCAAACAGATGAGGCATACTGATGAGTCCTGGTAGGACCTTTGCAAACTGTGTGAGGCCTTTCGGCACCATGCAATTCTGCTTAAAGTTGGACCAGCATAACATTCTGTGGTGATTTGCATATGCAGCCCGATGCTTTGCATTGTGGGGGCATGTGTGATTTTGTATTTTCTTGAAACTTGGCTTCCCAGCCAAATGCCCTTTGGGGTAACCCTTGCCTCAGTGTTTACGCACAGAGGTTCTTTGTCTTATATATATATATATATATATACATATATACATATGTGTGTGTATAAATATATATATATATATTTATTAGAGGCAAAAACTCTGTTTACTGCATTAGTTAGGGTTGTTCCACATGACAAAAGTGAGGAAATTTATGTTAGGTTGAAAGCCCCCTTGACCCCCCACACCCCCAACGGCATCGGGGTGTATTAAGGTCGCCCTAACTCTCACCCCATCAGATGTGTGAAGAAGAGGCATAGGAAATGGGGTGAGAGTTAGGACCGTCAACCCCAACGTGCACCCCAATGCCGGTTGGGTGTGGGGGGGGTGAGAATGATAATGAGAAATAGTGAATGTAATGCGGTAGTGGGAGCACGGGGCCCAAAGAGCCCTGTGATCCCTCCATGTGATGTCTTGTCACATAGTAACACGGTGCCCGCAAACACAAATGGTAATGCGCCATGGTGACACAAAGCAAAACAGAAAGATAAACAGTATTGTAGACACAAATGGTAAAAATAATGCAAATGCAAGCACAAATGAAAATGCAAAGGGTAACGCACATGGAGCCGTAGAAGGGAACAGTAAGTGAAACGGGAACGGAACTGCAAGCAGAAGCGGTAAGGGTAACAGTAATGTAAGCGCACAGGCTGGTTTTCCCCAAAAGCTGCATAGAGAAAGTAAGTGACTACAAAGAATGTATGCATAATAATGGGTCTTGCAGCAGAAAATGAGGAATTGGAATACTAAATTGCTTATATCTCAGGAACCGTATAACATAGAAAAAAAATTTAAAGTCATATGATTTATGACTTTCCTGGCTAGTTTTGCACTTAGCCACTTCTGACAAAAAGTCCGTATCTCGCACCATTTCCGAGATATGGGCCCTGAAAGGTGCGGCGAATGCCGTAATGTTATCCTATGGGAAAAAAAGAGAAGTTCGGAGTGCTGTAACTCTGGCTTCCTGTAATATTTTTTTCACCAAATCACTGAAAGGCACATCCATGGGATGTTGGCTTTCTTCCCTCCAAATTTCAGCCCAAAAGACCAACTGTTATTTTGCAGCAGGGTGGCAAAGGATTCCTGTAATGCAGCAGATGCCATAATGTTATCCTATGGGAAAAAGTGTCAACTTTGGAGTGCCGTAACTTTTCTGCCCTGCAAAAAATGTTTCACCAAAATAGTGAAAGGCACATTTGTGAGATGTTGGCAGCGTTTCCTCCAAATTTCAGCCCAAAAGACCAAACCGTTCTTTTGCAGCAGGGTGGCAAAGAATTGCTGTCATTTTCCCACAGCCTGGAAAAGTACTGTCGAACTTTGTGAAAGCTTTCACAAATTCATTCGACAGTGTCACAAATGCGAAAGTACTTTGCGAAAGTGCTTTTTCCATAAATTTGAAAAACATATTTCTGGGGTGTTTTACCCCAAAATAAAGACATGCCTAGCATCCTCAGGGTCCGACTAGGTGAATACAAAAATAATTAGGTTGCTAGAGGGCCCCAAATTTAAATGCCAAGCATTTTTCTGATGACCAACTGGAAACAAAATGGCAGTTTTGTGACAGCAAAAGAGCCATTTGCGAAAGTAAAAACTGCATTTGCGACACTGTCGAAATTTTTAACTTTTCCCATTGACTTTTAATGGGAAATTGTTTTTTTAATAACTTTTGAACCATTTAATATTTTTTCATGAAATCTTCAAAAGGCACATCAGGGACCTCGGCTGCACATTCCCTGAAGATTTTGGACTGGTCGCGCAAACCATGCGACCTGTAGAGACAAGCAAAGGATTCAAAAAAAGCGTAAATGCACTCGCAGATCATGCTTAATAACTCCGCAGCCGTATATCCAAACAGTATGAAAGTTGGCAAATCCCAAGATGTATGGTTCTTGATTGTGTATTCCAACTTTCAGGCAAATCTGTTGAATGGTTGCAAAGTTATTAAGGTGCAACATTTTAGGTTTAACATGTAAATGGCTCCTCAACCCTAACTATGGTAGCACTACCATGCTACCATAATACATATATATATATATATATCTATGTGTGTTATATATATATATATATATATATACATATATACATATATATATAGTGGTGCGATAGTGCCACTATAATTAGAGTTGAGTTCTGTACCATATCTAATGTTTAACCTCAAATTATGCATTTTAATAACTTAGCAACCGATCAATTGATTTGCACAAAATGCAGCATGCACTGTCCCGTAGGGTAGATCTCTTGTCATGGCAAGTTCCGCTGTGGTCAGATGTATGGATTCTGAGATACAGATAGTAAAAAACCTTAAAAGTCACCATTTTTTGCAGTTTTTTCCTCATCACCTTGTGCCTAGATGGTATAGAATTTTGGTGTGATTTTTTAAAGGCAGAGACAGCTTGGGTAATCGAACTGCCATGTATTTGTTTGGTGAAAAAAAATATTAATCTGTTGCAAAGTTATTCAGTTTTTAAGTTCCCACTGTTTTTCAATGGGAAGATTACCTGCCAGGATAGAGGGAGAAAGGTCAACAAAGGATTTGGTCTCACAAAAAAGGATTCTTTTTCATGGGGGCCAATCCTTTTTCACCAGAAAAACTCCTTTTTCGTTAACCACCATCTTGTTTTTTTTTTTCCAACAAACTAAAATGCATGGAAACAACATAAAAATGTTGCTATTTTACAGAACCTAGCTAAACGGGCCCTTTTTAGCTCGATTCTGGTGTTTGTTTTTTCCAATTTGGGCCATAAATACTTTTTCTGGGCACCAGAAATCCCAGTTACCCAACTTAGCAAGAGAACCGCTTCCCTGCATTCTCTGTATGAGAACCACAGATTTTCTTGACTTCTGCAGCAGCAGCTGAACTCATGCTGCTGGCTGCAGTGTGAGCTGTGAGCCCCCTTGGCCTGGTGTCTAGTGGCACCTCCCACCCTCCAATTGCTTTCCTCATAATTTTTATTTTAATCCCTCATCTAGTGGCACCCCCCACCTTCAGATCACTGTCCACCTTATTTTTATGTTACCCTTAGTGTCAGATGCCCCCCCACAGCCCGTTGTTTTGTTAACTCTTGTTAACATTGAGGGGCCCAATCCCCTTGTCGGCATTTAGAGGCCACCCCCGAGCAATGTGGGACACTGAGGAGCCCATGCCCAGTGTCCCAAGATGGTTTATGGATGTACCTGCAATAGGAAAACCGTCCCAGATGTCTATTTTTTACCTGAAACAAAAAAACAATCCCTCATCATTGCCGCTGACCCTTCCCCCTATCCTAACCCTACCTCCCCACACCCCCCTTACCCTATACTTTCCAGTCAATGTCAAATTCTGTCATCTTCAGTGGACTGAGACACGTCTGCACTGTTCAAAGCCAAACCATAAAGTGAGGAATAAAGATACAGTAAGTGCCGTACAATGTATGTCAATGGTGATTTGAACTTCTGTTCATACCTTTTAAGGATTTGTTCACCAAATTTTCAACATGGTCTTTTTGAGATCTCACCTCATGAACACTGGCAGTGTCATTTTGTTAATCGGGCCCAGAAGGTGATTTCGTGGTCGCTGCATGGAATCATCTTTTAGGACAGAATAATGAAATTTCACAAATGTTCATGAGATGGGGTCCTAAAATGCCATGTTGAAAATTTGGTGAAACAATTTCACAAAATGGCTGAGTTATGAGTGTTTGTTGAAATTTTTCTATGCATGCACATAACTTTGGTCATTTTCAATATTTTGACTCCAAATTTTCAACATAGCTCTTTTTTCACACCACCTCATAAACAGTACAGCCGTCATTTTTCACATCCTGTCTGAAATGTGTTTTCATACCTGTGCAAAGAATAGTGTTTTGGCACAGATTTGAAAAATTTTACCTATGGAGTTTATGAGGTGGGATCATAAGAAGATTATGTTGACAATTTGGGATCAAAATATGAAAAAAAAAGCAGAAGTTATGACCATTTGTTGCAATTTTGCTACGCCAGCTCGTAACTTTGGAGATTTTATCCATTTTGACCCCAGATTTTCAACAGTGCCTTCTTATTGCCCCACCTCATGCATGTCACAGCTGTCATTTTTCAAATCCTGCCCAAAATATATTTTTACACCTGTGGCATGGAATGGTGTTGCAGTTGCACAGAATTACGTTTTGTCAGGGATTCAAAAATTTTCTGTACCGGATACATGAGATGGAATAATAAGATAGCTATGCTGACAGTTTGGTCACTGTTGTCCTATAAATGGGAGCGCAGGGCCTGGAGGACCCTGTGCTTCTACAGCTACATACATATATGCATCTATGGAGGGATGGAAGCGCAGGATCCAAAGGACACTGTGTTCTCACAGTAAAATAAGGATACTATTATACCAGCTCAAAAAGTAAGGAAATAAGTTGCAAAAACTTTGTTAATACTCCAATGAGGGTCAAAGTGACAAAAGTTGGGAAATGAGGTGTTAGGATTTCCCTAACACCCCACCCTCCCAAAGCTGGCTGGAGAGCAGATATGGGGTGTGCCTTGGCCTTCTCAAGCCTAACACTCACCCCATTCTCATAAAGTCTACACATCTGACCTTATTTACAGATGGAAAGGGGTGAGTGTTAGGCTTGAGAAGCCCAAGGCACACCCCACATCTGTTCTCCTGCCTGGTTTGGGAGTGTGGGGTGTTAGGGAAACCCTGACACCTCATGTACCAAATGTTGTCACTTTGACCCTAACTGGAACATTATTGAAGTTTGTTGCAACTGATCTGTCTGTCTGTCTATCTATCTATCTACCTACCTACATACTGAGTAAGTGTAACGCAGTGTTTTAAGGCTCTGAGCTGCAGATCTGGAGACCTGGGTTGGAATCTCACAGCCACCTAGGTGATACTGTATGGTCCTGAGCAAGTCACTTAAATTCCTTGTGCTCCCAGGTCACATCTGGAAATAATTTTCAGCTTAGTGTGCTACTCCTGGTTAAACAATGTCCCCTTTCCCTACCTATCTAAAAATATTTACATGGGTGATCTGGTATAGGAAGGGGGGTCCACTAGGAATTGGGACTGGGGGAACTGCTAGCCACCAGAGACTTCTGTCTAAGTGCTGCCTGACCATGCCTTTTGCACACCTCTTAGTTGCACCTTCACTTTGGTGCACTGTCACCTTTGTTGCAAGCTGTGGGACTTTGGCACAGGGACCCTACCGAAAGTAAATCAGGCACAGGATCCCTGGTGTACCGGTGATTGGTTCAAGCTGCACCGAAGGCAGCTTGTGCCAACCTTTGTGAATTAGGCCCTTGGTCTCTGACATCTGTCTTGGACAGCTCCAAAACACTGTTTTTTATATATATTTATTACTTCAAAAACAAAAGAAGTTGTGATGGCTAGACACAAAGGCTTCATGGACTTTTTTCTTCACAGCCCTACACAGACAACTTTGTTTACTGGAAGAACCAAACAAAATATTTTCTTAAAGAAAAAAAATCAGCTCACTTCCAAAATTGCAGATACGGTGGCCATCGGCCACTCACAATCAGTGACCAGCAAAGGACGCCTTAAAACAGAAAGATGCACTGGTAAAAAGAAACATGAAAAGTTAAAACAATTAGTCAAATAAAAGTGAAACTAGGAGCTGACTCTCTCCCAACAATGGATTCTGTTTAGATGCACTGTCATAATGCGTAAAGTAAAATCTGACAAAATATCTCCTAAAAAGGTTTGCCCTCAAAATAAAACCTTTTTATATCCCTTTTACAAAGTCTCAGTATTTAAACTGAGCAAATAGTTCTGCAGTAACTTATGATGTTTTATCCTAATAGTGTTGATTTTGTTCAGTGTTCAGAATCACATCTTTCTTGTTCTGCTGTCACTCTGGGACTGCAAAATCATAGGGCACCATGGATAACATCCAACTGCAGCATGTGATCAGCCTTCTCCACAGGACAAGACCCATTTGACTTACTCTCTAGCACACACTTCACAGAGTACACTGCACTTTGCTGCTGATGTTTCATCACTGTAAGACTATTTAAAGTCCCACCCCTCTACTTCCAGTCAAAGACAATGGAAAAAAAAAAGCATAGTTAATTTTTTCCTTCTCTGAAAAGACCATGTGAAGCACAGTGGCTGGACTTTGCCCATCCCTATTATCACCACATTCCTTTGCCTGTTTCACCAGAATTGCTAGCACTGCACTGACACTGTATAATCTTTATCAATCAGTTTCTCATTTGTATTATTTATTTTATTTGGCCTGCAGAAATAATGGCTTTTTTTAAGGTAAAGCTAGGATATGGTAACAGCTGTTCACAAATGTGTTCATCGTAAGCTTTTTTATTATCCTGTCTCTGAGTATGTGTCTGTTATCTCCAAAACCATAAGTACTAACCAGTTCCTAGAGCACAGCAGTATACTGAGACAATGATTCATCAGGTTTCTGAGCACAGAAATGAAAATTATGTCATTTGGCATCCACATTAACTTTCAATTCAAAATATATCTCTTATGAAGCAACAGCAGAATCATAAGCAGTACAGTAGAAAATATGTTACCCTTCAGTTCCTAAACAGTCGTCAAAATGGCATGGCCAGAATATTCAAACCCTGTTTGTGATTGCAAAATGGGTTAGTGACTCACTAACACCATTTTGCAGCCCCAAAGCAGGGAAGGATTGTGAAATACCATACTGGATGGCATGGTTAGTGAGTCCCCAACCCATTTGTGATTGATCCTAAAATATGCTTATGCAAAGCAGCTTGTAGCACCTTGCATATAGGCACACATGCATGTTGGAAGATTTGGAGAGGCAGTAAATAGCCATTATTTATTTACTATTTACCACCCCCAAAACCAGGTCTTAAGGGTTTGAGCCCCTAACCATGCCCACCCATCCCAGAACACCCCGCTGATAATAAATCATTCATTCCCTGGTGTCTAGTGGTTCTCCCATGCCTCTGGAACTTGGCCATGATTACCATACAAAGTCACTGGGTCCAGTGGTTACCCCCACATCCTGTAAGTTCTAATCCTCCCACTGATAATAATCTGAACATTCTCAAGTGTCCAGTGGATCCACA
Organism: Neoceratodus forsteri; assembly: GCA_016271365.2. Lineage (NCBI taxonomy): Eukaryota > Metazoa > Chordata > Ceratodontiformes > Ceratodontidae > Neoceratodus > Neoceratodus forsteri. Next base: position 262,346,408 of record JADMNL010000023.1, on the reverse strand, counting down.
CTCCCCATCAGTTCAAATACCCCCACCAATAACTATCATAACATTACTTGGTGTCCAGGGGTCCCCCCAACCATGGGGTGTGAATCCCACCCTGTTCTGTTTCCATACGGTTCCCCAGAAGTCAAACCCCCTGACCCACCAACTCTATGCCGAGCCCTACAGAGTTAAAATGCCGTACGTGTAATAGCATATGACAAAACCTTGAAACTGCAACAGTGCAGTATAACACAGGGAGAGGGTGCAATACTGTGAATGGGTCTGTGCGCAGTACTGCACCCTCTCACTGTCCCAGGCAGAGGATAAGTCCTCTGCTGGGAGAGGGTCCCAGCAAGCAGCTGCTGTGGTTTGATGGAGTGAACCACCGGCAGCAAGGAAACCAGGCAATGTGTTTGGGACTGGGTTCAATTCCTGGTCCCAGATGCATGGAAATGTTCTTTTTTTCACACTTTGAGTGATATTTCTGTTAACCCCCCCCCCAGAGTTAGTTATTTTAGTTGGGGGGATTTGGGGGTTGCTGCCCCCCCCATAACAGTGGGTGCGGAGCCCACTGCAAAAAAAAAAGACTTATGCCACATGGCATATATTGTGCTGTTTTGGCAGCATGGTATATGCATGCAGCATAATGTCTTGCGACATTATGACCCCATGCCGTGCCCAGCATGCATCCCCCTCAGTGACAAGCACAGACCCTGCAATCCCCTCCATGGCCAGCTGCTGACTGACATTTTGCATCATGCACCAACTGTAAACAGCGATTATAATAGTGGGCACATGATTGTGAATTGTCATTTTGTGGCTGGCCACAGAGGTGAGCAGAGGGTCTGTGCCAGCTGCTGATGGTGCTGCATGCTGGAGACAGGGAGGAAGGGTGGAGGGTAAACCTGTGAGATGCACATGCAGGGACAGAGCATGGAGGTGGATTTGAATTTGGGGGTGGACAAACCACTAGACACCATGGAATGTTCAGGTTATTATCGGCAGGTGGATTTGAAACACAGGGTGCAGGGGGGATCACTGTATAAAAGGGACTTTTTATGGTAATCACAGTGGGGCTTTGGGGTGGATTGGACAACTGGTCATTAGTGACTTTACACAGTAATCACAACTGGGGGTTCAGGAATGGTGGGACCATTGGACACCAGGGAATTCTGACAGTAATCACAGCTGGGGCTTCGGGAGAGGGGAAGGCCACTGGACACCAATGAATGAATGATTTATTATTGGCGGGATGTTCGTGCATGAGGGGTGCAAACTCTGTTTGCTCCTGTCCTGTAATGAGGCCCTAATGAGATGCAAATCACCCACTGAACTTCGTTGGTGCTATGAGGTCATTTACATCTTATGGTAAGACTATGACAGGTTGCTCCAGAGAAGCAATTGCCATTAGTGGTCTCTAACATCCTGATTGGGCCGACAGTCTCCATAGCTTTCTATTGGCCACATACCTCATGTGGCCAATAAGGAGCCAGGCTTTGTGACTGCATTAGAGATAGTGGCTACCTGGTTTATTGCAACATGCCTTTAGGGTGCACAGAGTGCCCAAGTTTCTTCCAGTATACCTCTGGCTTGGTCAAGGGCACTAACTTAGTCCTGGAGCAAATGTAGGGAGCCCAAACCAGGAAAAATGAATATCCTGGCCCTCATGTCTGAGGGTTAGGCCACTTGCCTTCTGTAGCATTGCACACCAGCAGATCATTGTCAAATATTTGTATCCACATTTTTAATAAAAATGCAGGACTGGTAGTGGAAGAACACCAGCAACAGCAGCCATCCTCATTGTCAGTTTATAGAAACCTACAGCATGGGTTGAGCAAAAAAATCAAACCAGAGACCAGAGCTGCAATAAGGTATCTCATATTCAATCACTCTGTTGAGCACAATGCCCTTACACTATATCCTTTGGTAAACTAGTACTCCCTGCACCTGTCTGATGCATATTCCTTTCTCATTATCCACTGCAAAATATCTGCTGGTCAGTCTGCTTTCTCTGCGCACCTACCACACCCCTGGAATCATGCTGTCCTACCCAGGGCCTCCTTGAAAATGAGCCCACTGAATGGAGCCTTATCCTGGTAAAATAAATAAACTAAATTACTCTCCTCTCCCCTCCCATCTCTCTGCCCTCTCAATCTGCTCCTGCTCATTTCACCAACCACTAGTGTTGCTTTTCTCTTTCCCCAAGCTATGCTTTTTTACTGTCCGCCTATCAACTGGCCGCTCACTAGTTTACTAGTGTCTCACTCCTTTATTCCACTTCTGCTTCCCATCTCCTGCCATTTACCTTCATTCTGACCCTTCATCTCCAGTCTACTCTCCCCTCTTTTTCTTCCCTTCTTGGCTACCCTACCCCTCTCCAGTGTGACACAGCACCATAGGTACAGAGAGTTTTGTGCTTTTTGCACCCCACTTTTTGTTTTCTACTTCCTCTCTCACCCCTTCCCCTTCCACATCATCCTCCCCCGCCCAGGTCTACCTTCCACTCATTTGTTTTGCTCCTTTTTCTATTGTTTCCATGCAAGTAAGCACCCTCTGTTGGCAGCTGTGGATTTTGTATATTTTGTACATATTTTATGGATAGGTTGCTTCATCTTACTTCTTTCCTACAGCCTAGAGCTTGCATTTTATCAAGTGTGGTATCTTGCATTTTGTCTTTTCTCTCTACATTACTTTGTTAACTTGGTATTTTTATTTATTTAATTTATTTTACTTTTCTGCACTTCTTTACTATCTGTACACCCCCAGCCCCATTTAGGTTACAACTTGAAATGTGCCCTGGCTCAGTGTGTTTCTATTGGTCACACATTTCTGAATAAATAGGTAGCTAAAAAACTGAACAATGTCAACTAACACAGGAACATCTTGAAAAGAAGTGCAGTAATAACAATTGTTTAAGACACAACAAACAATTTAGTCATTATGGAATTAAACGTTTATTTTTTTAGACATCTTTTAAAACGTATCCTCAATAAATTCAGTTTAGTAAGAAATACATGTCATTCCATGGTAGCATTACCATGAGAAGCAGTACCACATGGACTTGCTGAAGGATGAAAAGGAATCCTTGGTTTAAATCTATTGTAACATTTTTACCATTTTTAACCGAAACCTTAATACAATTATATTTTATGAAGAAAGTGCACAAGTTGAAAAAATACATATATGATGTATTGTAAAACATGTAGGTTTAGATTGCTCCTGTGTCATGGTGGAAGACTATTGTGCTGCAACCTGAGTAATTAGGGTTTAAGATCCTCTGAATCAGAGTACAGATAGGGGGCACAATAAATATACCATAGACAGCTCTTGCATCAAAAATGATCACAAAGCTTTATTCATATTCCAAATGGCCCACAATCTCAATGTTTCACCTACGGTAGTAAGCTTTATTGGCAGATGCCTTTTGTTACCTAATAAATATATAAATATACAATTCAATATGACTGTCCATCCTATACATTTTCAAATATATCAGCTATAATGTTCTAGTGCTACTCACTAAATAAGGTGCAATTTCATGGTCCCTCTTACATAAGATAACTCCTTTTGGTTATACTGCAGATCATTACTTCTTCAAAACATGTAAAAATCCTGATAAAGATTTATCATGTTACAACTATTTTCCAACACCACCCAACACACATCAACAGTGAAATGTTCAATGAACTGATAAAAACGTGTGTATCGCACCTTCCACCAGATTAAACCCATTCCAAAAAAATTGTTTTCAAATTGTCCACACAATTTTAAACAATACCTGTTGGGAATTTTTTGCAGTTATTTACTTCAAAGTCCTCAATTAGATTGCTTCTTAACAAGTCAGCTTTTGGTTAGTTCATATCCTTTGACGGACATCTCCTGTAAACATACAGTGTTACATACCGAGTTTTCTTTCTCACTTTTCATAGACAAACACATCAGTTCTCAGATAATGCTGTGCTTTATTTAAATGCTTACCATAAAAGCTGATCATATTTTATTTCTTATCCAGCATCTTAACAGATATGTTTCTATGTTTCGTTTACTTATTTAAAAAACCATTATGATTTGCCTTTCTTCCTCATCATACTGGCATTTCCCTTATCCACTACTTGGGTCTATGAATTTTTAAAGTGGATTTTGACTAGGGTTAATATGAAATACCAAAAATCTCACGCTGGATTTCGCAAGTGACAATGAGCATCATTGCAGTGAAGGAATCAGCTCTCAGGAGGTTAAAATTTCCTGTAAACAATTATATCAATGCAGTTTGAGTAATTTTTTTGTCCCAAATATGCTTTTATGGTTGCACAATTCAGATGCTTTTAGAGGATCTAATATATAGCCTGTGTGGACACATTTACGTTTTGACTAATCTGAGATGGATCTGTTTGAAAATCCTGCCATTAAAAGCTAGAGAAAAGTATGGTTCTCCTACATGAATGTCACTAGTCTGTTTTCTTCGTACTTTAACATGGCAGTTATGGGAATCACCACTCTACCCATTTTTTAAGCAATGGATCATGACAAATTAGTGGTGGCAAAGATACAGAATCAACTTCAGATGGATATGTCATATACAATACTGTTACATGTGGCAATATTGTTCAATTTATATCTCTACAGTACAATTCTTATTAAAGTGGTTGCTTCTGTGTCATTAAACTGTCACATCAATGAGTTGTTTTAGCATTTCTCCATGAGTTGCATGAGTGCTTGTTGGATCCAGAATAAAGCCTTGCAAAAACTGTTGCTTATGAGTTGCAATTTAGTTTTGCATTGCATTGTAACAGAATTGCAGATGCATTTCAGATGAGTTGCAAAAACATTTTATAATAGTTGCTTTTGAGCTGGTTACGTGTTGACCAACAAACACAATGTGAGTTTCCAAATGCACTTCCAACTTAAAAGAAAACAATGAAAGATCAACTCATTAATGTAACAGTTTAATGCAAATTACACTGTACACCTGTAAGTTTAATTTATTATTAAAAATGTATTGATGCTTATCAGCATGTATTGAAGTAGATTGACACACATAAACTGTATTTTTGAACAAGCCATACTGACATGACTGCTAGCGTTTGTTTAAATATAATGAGGTTCTTATGTTAATGGTTCCATACTTCACTTTTTTGTGTAATTGATTTATCCTTCTTACTTGCAATATATTTCTTTGATTGGGTGATCAAAGTAGTAGACCAGGGAGAGGCTGTGGACATGGCCTACCTAAACTTTAGCAAGGCATTTGATACAGTCCCATACAACAGATTAATATACAAGTTAGCTAGCCTTGGAGTGGGTCCCAAGCTGGTATCCTGGGTAAAATATTGACTGGACAACAGGATGCAGAGGTAATAGTAAACAGAGTCCACTCTGAAGAAAGGGGGGTTACTAGTGGGATACCGCAGGGTTCAGTACTGGGACCAGTCCTCTTTAATGTCTTTATAAGTGACATTGCAGACAGACTGGAAGGAAAAGTATGTCTCTTTGCAGATGACACAAAGATCTGCAACAGGGTCAATACAGAAGGTGGTGTGGAAAGGATGCAAAGGGATTTGGTAAGGTTGGAGAAATGGTCAAATGTATGGCAGCTTAGATTCAACACAAATAAGTGCAAAGTAATGCACCTGGGAAACAAAAACCCAGGGGAAGAGTACACAGTGGGGGGGTGTGAGATACTAACAACAACAAAAATGGAAAGGGACCTGGGGGTAGTCATATCAGATGACCTTAAGGTGGGCAAGCAATGTGAGAAGGCAGTAAGGAGGGCTGGGGGAATACTGGGATGCATAGGGAGAGGCATCACCAGTAGAAAACAGGAAGTTGTTATCCCTCTGTGCAGACAGTTGGTGAGACTCCATCTGGAGTACTGCATGCAGTTCTGGAGACCCCATCTTTGCAAGGACATAGACAGGATGGAGGCAGTCCAGAGGAGGGTAACTAAAATGGTGCAGGGTCTACACCAGAAGACATATGAAGAGAGTTAAAGGAGCTTAATATGTATACCCCTCGAGGAGAGGGGGGGACATGATAGAAACTTTCTAGTACCTCAAGGAAATCAACAAAGTCCAAGAGAGTAGCATCTTTCAGAAAAAGAGATGTGCAAGAACAATGGGGCACAATTTGAAGATAGAGGGGGGGATGGCTCAGAGGTAATGTGAGGAAGCATTTTTTCACAGAGATTTTGTGCATACATGGGACAGCCTTTCTGAGGAGGTAGTGGAGTCAATAACAGTGGGGGAATTCAAGAATGCATGGGACAGACATAAGGCAATTCTAGTGGGGTGGTAGGAGGAAGTAGGCTATTGGTTAACTAGGATCTGTAGCTTATCCATTAGGTAGGGAAATGGGCAGACTAGGTGGCAAGTGGTCCTTATCTGCCATCATATTCTGTGTTTCTATGTTTCACTTCTTCTGGATTCCACCGGACTAGATCCTGCTACTCATCTGACTCCCCCTTCCCGCTGGTCCCTTTCTCATAGTTGGCTAGTTAGCTCTTTTAAAAAGAAATTTCTTTGAATAAAGCAAATACTGGAAATATTAGTTATAGAAAGATACATTTTAAAAAAACATTTAAAACTTATGGTCAATAGTTATAAATATCAGTGGTTGCAAACTATAGGGGCCTATGCATGAATGGGGCAGGTGTATGCTTATCTGAGTGCACATATCTGTACTGATAAGCCTATGTCAGCAAGATCAAAGTGGGGACATGCAGATCCACCACACCCTATCCCTCATGTCTGCGGACAGCTCCACCCTGGGTGTTTCTGGAAGCATGCCAGCACTATATGGTATTCACTAAACCACATAGTACTGGCTACATGGGTGTAGAGGGTGGTGCAATGTACATCAGGGTACACCCTGCCATAACCCACTGCATGCCCCCATGGACACAAGCCTCCAGTCACTAGGGGACCAGGACAGGGCACTCCGTGCTGCTCCTGACTGTAGGGTAGCAGGAGACGGCAGGGGCAGCTGGAAGGGTGAGTGCCCAGAAATTCCAGGAGCAGCAACACCAGGACACGATTGTGCCACATGGGTCCGGGGGCCTGCAGTCGGCATGCACAGCCCCGGACCCATACCTACCTATGCATGGGATCCACTAGGGCTTCCAGGGGGCATCCCATTGGGTGCCTGCCCGGGATGATGACTCCTCCCCTGGCTGCTCTGTAGAGTCCTGCACACTGGGGAGGAGGAGCTACGGACAGGTGTCCAGCATTGGTGAATGCTGGTATGGGCGCACCTGTCCGCAGGGCTCAGGGTTGCAGGTGGGGTATGTGACTGTTCCATGTACTCCCACCCACTTAGTGCATAGTGTCCATTATTAGTATAGCATTTTTATTTTGCTCTTACTCCAAGCTTTCATTAAAAAATACAATTTCTAACCCCGATAGTCCCAAAGTTAGCCCTTTTCAAACAATCTATCTTTTAAAAGATGTAACTTTGGAACCATTTGGGCAAGAAATAGTATATTTTAATGAAAACTTTGAGTCAGTATAACACTGAAGTTATATCAATTTAGCTTTCAATTATCAATAGCTTTTAAAAATTAGCAATACTGATAGCCCTAAAGGTTCCAAAGCTAACCACTGGAGCTTCTCTCTGTTCTGCTTCTGTTCTTTCATTTGTTGACTACAAACTGCTCCTCCAAAATTGAGCATGTGCTTTCTAGCTCCCTCTTTATAGACTATTTCCAGTCAGTACCCTCATTTGCATACACACACAGTGTCTGTCAATCAAATAACTCAGCAAGCCAGGATGCAGACACCCTGAAACCCATGTCATAACAGATTTATAATTATCTTAGGAACTTAGTTAACCATTTACTAACTGGACCAGAACCTAGGCAGGGAGATGAGAGGTTGGTAAAACATAAACACACACACACTGCACACAGTCACATAGACACACACACACACACACACCTTTTTCCCTTTGGCCAAAGCAGTATATAGGGAAGTGAGAGTCCATCTTTGATAGTAGCACTGAATAGAAACAAAAAAGATAGAAAAAAGGTAAACTGAAAGGTTACAGAGAATCATATAAATGTCAAGAAATGCAAATACAGAGGTTGCAGTGAACTTTGAATTGGGTCACATTCTCCCTTGGCATTGCAGCAGGATACCATAACAGAAGACAAAACTCTTTTTTTCAATATTTCTTAATTTGCATTGGTGAATGATGTTAAAAAGAAAGGAAATACATGCAGCCATAAAAAGCACTACTTATCAGAAATAATGATCTCAGGAAATGGAACCTTAATTTAAAATCTAGGGAGAGTGTCATTAGTCGATGATGCTACATGACCTTTGAATGCATATTTCTTGACTTCTGTGCAGCTTTTTGCTACTTGTAATAATGACTGGTACACAATCATTGTATGATGAGACCTAATTTAAAACAATTTTCTACTTGTGTGAGCTTTTCAAAATCTGCTAAATACTTTTTATACACACTAACCATGTGTACGTTATAGATACAGCTCCCATTACTAATGAATTATATACTATTCCATTTGCCGAAGTACAGTAAAGATAAGCAGATATCACCCAGGGAACAGTTCTGTGTTACTGTACTTTCTTACAGCATTTAAAAAAGCTGGATCTGGATAAACTGCAGTACAATATGAGGCAATCATTCAGTTTTCAGTATGAACAGTAGTATAAATATGGAATTCTACCATAGCGAAAGCTAGCATAGAAATTGTCCACAGATGCCACAAAGAAAGCTTGCATGTTTGATCTGAAGATTTTCTGAAGACGAAAGTAAGTTAACTATTGTGAATTTAATGTCTGGCCAACCTGTGACCAGAATTTGATGTTTAGGGCATTTGCAAAGAGCTACTTTACCCATGAAATGATTATAAAGTTTACTACATTAAGAAACAGTAGAACTTTACACACTACTAAATTAGTAGGGGACTATATACTTCTGTATATCATATAGAAACGTCCTACAGCTGAAGTAATAGTGGAATTACTGTATGTTGGATCGTGCTATTAATCTTTGGGCCTGTTTTTGCTGGTCGATATATTATATTTTTTACAAAAAAAGCTCATGCCTTGTCAATGAATTCAAACACTCAGTGCAACATGCTCATCTATTACTGTATGTATGGACATGTAGCAAGCATATGACTCATAATAGCACATGGTAGTCATTATAGCACATGGAAGTGTTCTACAGTACATTGTGGGAAGTTATGAGATTTTGAGTAAGACTGTGTATATTACTGAGAGAATACTTCTCACCTGTCCCTGATTTTCAGGGATGTCCCTGACTGTGACTCTAAAATCTCCTCAGTCCCCCCAAAATTTGGCCGACAGGTAGATAGTTGAATAATAAAATAATGTCATGCATCACATTAGTGATACATCCAACTTCTTCAGAAAATGCATTTCATATTGTGTGGAATACTGGAAACAGCTTCTTGAGCTAATATTACAGTACTGTGTTTGTAAGATGGTGTTCCTGGATGGTCATGTGACACAACCCAAGATGGTGTACATCCTTTAAAAGAGCTCCTATGCAGCCCAAGTTAACTGAATAATTTTATCTATTTCATCCACTGTAACAGGTGAATTCCATCTAGGTTGTGTGCTAGATCATGTCAGAGATTAAAAATAAGCTATCTCCCAGCAAAAAGCAAGCCAAGAAGTATTTTAAACAGATGCGAGCTTCACCTTAGGAAGGTCCTAGCATAAACCAGTATCCCTGATGCTGACAACACATTGCCTTCTCTGTCTGATGTGATGACAGGGGATTTAGCCCTAAATTCCAGCTTTATGGAGCTTTCTGTGGAGGTATCACAGTTTATAAAAGGAGTTCCAAGTGTAGATTAAAGGTTTTAGTAGGCCCTGGAGCACATGGAGGAATGTGAAGAGCAAGTCTTGATGTTAGAAGGGAATTATGTGATTACGGCACTTCCCAATGGGTGAGTCCCCAATGGATGACTGCACAAGGGAGAGCACACCGAGGGAGATGGGGAAGAAGGGTGACTGGTACTGAAAGCGACAGCAGCAGGTACAGGTGGCCAGGGCGACTGTGCATGGGTGACAGCAGCAGGCAGAGGTGACCAGGGCAAATGCTCAATAGCGGGACCCCGTGTACGTAGACAATAAGAGCAGGGTAAGGGATGGTCGACAGTGCATTCATCCCCTTGTAAATTACGAACCTCCTCATCACCTGTCCAACAGTGCACAAAGCCCAAATGCCCTGGTACCCTGGGGGCTAGTGGTCCCACTCCTCCACCTGTTCAGCCCCCCAAGCGTATAGTAATAGAACCCCCCATCTCCATCTGTACATGTTATCAATATAGTGCCTGGTGGACTAGTGGTTGAACAACCCCCCCCATCCCTGATCCCCAGTCCCAGCAGGTAGCACCCATTCCTGGTGGTCCAGTGCCCCCACCCCCACCCAGCATTTTTCCCATCACCCCACTCCCACCCCACCATAAACCCCAGCACTGGTGTATGGGGGGGTGGTGTATGGGGTGGTGTTTCTGCTTGTGGAGCACTACGCCCCGGACAGTGTCAGTTTCCTGTCTGTGTTGTCCATGACTGGGGGGGTTGTGTCCTACATCCATGTCACTTTGCTACTGACCCCATGCCCCTTCAGTGTTGCCACACACCACCCCTTTGTGGTGCTGTGCTGCTATGCCCCCCACAGCCGTAGTGGTTGTTTTGTGGGGCCACGGGCACCTTTGTGCTGCATGCTGCCCATGACCCTCGCCTGTCTGAACCCCATCCTCCAGGAGCTCATCTGCTCGACTGTAGCCTCTCATGCCTTCACCCTTAGTGGGGCTGTGGCTACAGTCACTCATCCACTGTCGGGTGGGCTATCGGAGCATTTGCCTTTTGGGCATATGCTCTCAGAGCCTCGCCCACCTGACTGCACTGATGTTAAAGCACTCTTTCTGGCTACCACCTATTAGAAGATATCACTACCTCAGACTCCCTTCACCTGGATCATCTGGAAAGAAAAGAAGAGGCCACACAAGAAAAAAATGTAGATCCTGACTGACAGTTTGAAAAAGTAAGCCACGGTTCATCACTATCCTAAAAGGAGCTAAAGGGAAGAATGCCAGGAAATTTATGCAACAGTTGGCACCACCCGGACATGACATGTGACCCACAGCCACAAGGGCCACACTGCACAGCCACAGGGTATGGCTAGGTGTCCTGCCACACCAGGGAGCACTGTGTGCACTCAGCAATGGTGCCATCACAGTGCACATAGCTCCTGCACCACTGTACGTCCACACGGGGTGCCCAGCACCGCACCCATACTGTGCCGTGGCTCAGTTGTGCCACCACCAGGCAAAGCACCATCATCCCCATAATGCTCACACACACACACACCCACCTGACACAGTCATCGATGCTCCCACAACACGTCACACACACACCGGTTATCATCAGAACGTACTCTACACCAGTACAGCCTGAACATCAAGGCCACCAACGATCTCCAAGGCATGCATTGTATTGTGAACAATGTTTCCAGGTGGCAGAGGCAGTGGGGCCAGTCCATGGAGGGGTACACCTCCATGCACAGCGAGGGTTGTGCAACATGTCACACGGTGAACACATGGCATGATTTTTCTGGTGACAGCATGATCGTCCCGCTAGTGTGGTCCGGGCACCGGAACCGCAACTTCAGTATGCCGATGGTGCGCACCTCAAGATTTCTTGTCTTGCAACGTGCTGCATTGTAGGCCTCCTCTGCAGCCGATGCTGGCACCAGTATTGGTGTCATCAGGTTCTGTCATAGAAGGTAGCCACTGTCACCTGTAAGTGGGAGAGGTGGAGCATTGGCATGGTTGTACACACATGGCAGTGTGTCACAAGTAACACATCGTATGTACGTGCAATACCCACCTAGTATCCACCCATCTATGGCACCCTCTCACAGTAGCCTACCAAGATGCAATCCTCAAGGATGTAGGAGTCATGACAGCAGCCAGGGAACCTCACACACACATTAGTGAACATGCCACGTGCATCACACAACACCTGGCAGTTAATACTATGGAACCATTTCTGGTTGTGGTATGCCTCCTCATCCGTCAGTGGTGCCAGGATAGAGATGTGTGTGCAGTCAATGACCCCATACATATTGGGCACCCCATACAGGTTGTAGAATGCCTGCTTTGGTGTGCTGTAGGTTAGCATCTGTGGTTGGCAGAGAGATGTGTGAGGCCATGTGCTGCAGCATGGTGTCCATGACCTCCGTGACTGCACGGGTTACAGAGGACTGGCTAACCCCCACGGTGTCACATGCCACCCTCTAAAATAAGTCTGTGGCATAGTAGGCAGATGCAATAAGCACCTTGGTCTGCATTGAGCATCGAGTTCATGGGGTGATGCTGTCCCGGACCATGTCACGTAGCGTGATGATCATGGGCCATGGCAGGTTGAACCACTCAGTGCAAAACACTTCACATAGCGTGGTGGCATCCAGCCTTGGGTGGAATACCTGTGGTCATGGAGGTGGATGCTGGCACAATAGCATCTCCTCGTGTATGAGACCAATGTGGATCAGCATACCAGGACACATTACGGTGCACTGTTCCAATTCCGGTGTTCCATTGAGCTGTATTGTGCATCGGTCTTTAACCTCCGTGCACATGTGCGCTCATGGCACATGTCACATTATTGTGACATGTGTGGTGTGCCTAGAGGGTGCTGTCTGCCCTGCAGTGTCTGCATCACATTCAGTGCACCACAGTGCATGCAGTTGTACGGTGCCTGACAGCCAACCTGGATGGGGGTACTGGGGGCTGTGACCAGTGGTATAAATGCCTGCTGCACGTCCTGACTGACAGGCAATGCACTGCCTGCAACACTGTCCCTATTGTAAATCCTGAAACCCCCTGGTACATGCATGGCCACAGGATGCCAGCACGTATCATGCACTTCAGCTGTGCTGGCATGTCCCTGCTGCTGCCGTTCACAGCCACAGTGCACTGCCACATTGTGGTCACACATGTTATGACTGACCAGGTGTACACCTTGGGCTGTGGTTGACAGCACTCCGTCAGCATGGTCGGTGGGTTGCACTGCACCATGTTGGTTTGGCGTGGCCCACTGATGATGGCAATACTGCATTCAGTACACCATGCACATGTTCCTTGTTCCACATTTGTCAAGTGGCACAGGACACACACTGCCATGGTCCCATATGCAGTCATTACACGTTGCAGGCCACACTCCATGAAGAGTCACACATGTACTGGCACAACAGCATGGTGCCTTTGGAGCTGTGTGCTGTTGCAATTTGTGTGTACATCACTGTACATGATGTGCAGCATGTGTGCAGTCGGATGGCACACATGAGTGGCACATGCGGGTCCACGTGCACACTGTCCACTGCGTTGTGCATCGCTCACAGCCATTGCTGGATGCAGAACAATGACTGCAAGTGCAAGGGGTGCAGGGCAATACCCTCCTGACCTGTGGCAGGTGTCCGAGGGGGAGTACTGTGACTCTGGGGGCTATGGTGTTCTGTGGAGCGTCCACGGCCATGAGTGGGTGAGCAGCCGTACATGTTTGTCGGTGCTTAGTGGCAGCATTGGTGGTGTTGACCATGCAGCTGCCTCATCACTGTGTGTTCTGTGTCTCCCTTGACCCTTCCCCTCACAGGACACTGGTGGTTGGCCATGGAGGATCAAGCTGGAGCGGGTGGAGCAGACGGACGGTGCTCCAGTCATGGTGGTGTACCCCCATGGCATTCAATGGAGGAGGTGGTGGCTCCAGTTCCCATGATACCTTGATGTGCAGATAGTGGGGGATGATGCTTACTATGAGGGGGAGCACAATTATGTGGGCACCATCACCCGCTGGCAGTTGGTGGTCCATCATGGGTCAGTGTGGAGCATGTGCTGGGGGATACGTGTCTTATCACAGTGCCTGCATTGGCATTCGGTGGCCTGGTGACATATGCTGTAGTCTTGGGCAAGCACATGTGACTAGCGGTGTTGTGGTCTTGTCCCTGCCTGCATCGGCATGACACAGGCAGTGCATGGCAAGTGGGGGTGGGCAGCATGGCATCCACCAGGCAGGGGGTGGCAGCGTAGCATATGCCATGTGTTGGTGGGGGGGCAGTGTGGCGGATGCCATGTGGGGGTGGGCAGTGTGGCATCTGCCATGCGGTGGGGGGGCCTGGCACATGCTATGCCAGGGAGGGTACTTTATGGTGTGCTCATGCTGATGGATGTGTCATTGCTGTTTGTCTTCTCTCCACAGCATTACTGGGGCCCTCTGAGGAGGATGGTGCTGGAAAGGGTGGAGTTGCATCCTCCATATGATGACCCAAGCAATGACAGCTCAGAGGAGGACTAGGCTGGCCAGAACTTCATATGCAGCTGTGCTCATGTTCATGTTGGGTCCACTGTTGTTATTGCTGTGACTGTTGGCATTTGCTGCCCCTTGTGCATGTTGTGTGTTGTCGTTAGCCTTACATTCTATGCCCAATAAGGTATCATGATGCCTCATCCTGTGTATTCACTGCCTCCAACGTGCATGTGGCTGTGTGTATGGTGTGTGCATGTGGGATGTGCTGGGTATGCACCTGTTGTGTCTGGCTGTATCTGGGGGAGCTGGCAGATGGGTCTGGGTGGCCTGGACAGGGCACAGTCGTGGGACTGGGGGCCTGGCATGGCCATGTACTTGTAATGCTGCATGGTGCTCCTTTGGTGTCTTGTCATGGGGGGCACCACCTTTCTAAGTGTGTGCTGATGGTAGCCCAGGGCTGCACAGTTGGGGGGGTGTACTGTCCTCCACGGCCACCCCCCCATTTGTTTACCCCAGGTGTGCCATGTGCCATTTTCACTGCTTGTTGAGGAGGGGGTATGTCTGATTACCCACCCGGATATCCATTACATTCCAGGTGGTCCCCCTTCTGTTGGGTTCCTTGCCACCTTCTGCTGTCTGGAACTCATTGCATTTGTTCTCCATTTTGTACTTATCTGTAGTTGTCTGTCCACTGCATCTGCATGAGTGTTGTACACATCGGGCTACTGTAGCACATGTCAGTGGGATCCTAATGGGACTGTGTCACCTTGGACACGCCCTCATTGTTTCATTGGAGGGCCCCAACGTCAACCTTCCAGGTGGGCCATCAGTACCCTAGTCCAGCCTGGGGGGGCGGCTGCTGATGGCATGATGTGTTGTCCCACAGGGGGTTGGCACAGCCCTGCCCTTGCCCAGGTGATACTGGGGGCCATCTAATGCCATGGGTGTGCATGCCATGCTGGCTGCTTTCCTCTGTGGCACTGCACTGTCGACCCATGCTCCAGTGTTGCTGCTGTTGTGGGTGTGCCATGCAGGCATATGCTCATGGGAGTCACAGTTCCATGCAACACCCCTCCACCACTGCCTGTGTTTTCCTTGTCTTGTGTTGTGCGAGTTACTCCTCCTGGCATAGGGCATTGTGGTGGGTTCACTGCTCACACTGCCATCTCTGCACAGTCCTGCCCTGCCTCTCCTATGTGCCCTGCCATCACACTGCCATTCATGTGTGGACAGTTACAGCAGCCCTCCAGGCCATAGATCAGTTCACACCCTGCACATAGCTGGTGCATGGCAAATGTGTCTTAGTGCATGCGTGTTACTACCATCTGCATCGTCCCACCCCTGTGTACCTGGTGCGCACTGGGCCTGCTTTGGGCTGCCTGTGTGTCAGTTTTGCATGTCGTTCTGGCCCTGTGCACTGGCCTTGTGCACGTTACCATGTACATGCTACCCTTGCATGGCTTAAGCACATCATGTAGGCGTTGTGCATTGAGAGAAAGTGATGCCAGTAATCAATCTTGAACTAGACAAAGCACTCCACATTGGGATAAGGAACCATAGTAAGGTGAGAGGCCAAGGCCAGCAATAGTCTGCTTTCTATAATTTGGAAATTGGGAGGAGCTGCCAAGACAAGCCAAAAAGGCTAGAACATAAGATGGAAGGAGAACAAGATCCTGGACTTCTCTGATCTCCCCAAAATAATTCTCCACAAGCAATGCACTTTCAACAAAATAAGACAAGCCTTATTTGGAGCTAGCATTAAATCATTTATGGTGCACCTAGCTACTCAGAGATGTCAGCTTCACCTCAGGAGGGCCTAGCTTAAACTAGTATCCCTTCTGCTGACACATGTCACCTTTTCTGTTTGATGTGATGACAGCAGTTACAGCTCTGAATTCCAGCCTCATGAAACTTACTGTGGAGGTGTCAGAATCTGTAAGTGTGGACCAAAGGTTTTAAAAGGTCCTGGTGCACATTGATAAATGTGAAGATCAAGTCTTGATGTTAAAGATGTCACTCCCTCTATCAGGATAATCTGGAGCTCAAAGTACAGGCCCTACAGGAAAATAAAAGAACATCTTGAGAGGCAGTTTAAAAGAAATAAACTAAAATTTATCAGTTTTCTAGGAGCAGCTGAAGGGAAGAATGCCAGAAAATGTATGGAACATTTCTCCTGAGGGAAAGTGCCAGAAGTAATCAACATTGAGCTTGACAGAGCACCTCAACTTGGGAATAATGAACCATAAAATGGAGAGAGGCCAAGGCCAGTTATGGTGCACTTTCTAAGATCTGGAAATTGGAAGGAACTGCTGAGACAAGCCAAAAAGGCCTATAACATAAAATGGAAGGAGAACAGGGTCCTGGTCTTCCCTGATCTCCCCAAAGTGATTCTCCACAAGCAATGAACTTTCAAAGACATAAGGCAGTCCTTAGTTGGAGCTGGCATTAAATCAGTAATGGCACACCCAGCTACTATGAGATTCAGAGTGAAGGGAACATGAAGAAATTAATCTAAGAATCCCTAAAAGTGACTTTTGGCATGTTTGAAGAGGACCTATATAACTGGTGATGGTGCATCAGGGTTTTTTGGTGTTAATGGCTTTATTCCCTTGATTAAGGGCTCGGCTCCCTTTCTGGGTTTTGTTATTTTGGTCTGAAGCAAAGTGTGACCGCAGGTGTCCTGATTATAAAGGGGATCATTGTGTGGAATGTATGACAAGGGAGGAGATTTCAATTAAAAATTTCTCAGAGGTTGGAGATGGTAGAGAGGGGCAGAAGAATGGTGCAATTTCACAGGGCCAGACATTGAGATTGGAAGCTATGAAGATAAACATTTATATTTATAAGTGGCAGTATGATCACCCACATAGTCCAGATTTTATTTCTCTTAAATTAGGGGGAAGGGGGTTAGCTCTGGTTGCCTTGACAGGTTTCTAATGCTGGAGGCTGCAGGAAAATGATGGGACACAGTGCATGGTTGATGATTTGCTGGGTCACAATACTACCCCATCACGCAAGTCTTGCATCTCACACCCTGAAATGACCATGGGGAAAAGCATGAATTTTATGCAGAGATGAGTCAACTCAATTCAACTCCCCTAGGATCACAGTTCAGAGGTGTTACAGAGGTTATTAGCTGATTGAGAGGGGTGGAGGGGCTAAATGTCTCCTGGGAATCAAAACGAACTCTGCCCTTAACTGAATAGACATCAGATTAACAGAAACAGAATTTTCTGGCAGAAAAGGACCCATAGGCTCATTCAGTCTGCTATATGTTTCCCTGCCTTTTGTGACAACCCAGACTCTATCTGTTACTGGTGTCCTTCATGCTTCCATTTCCTCTACTTATTATACCCATGTGCCTATCTCACACATACTGGAAACTCCTCACTGTTTTTGCCCTCACCACCTCTTCTGGTTGGCTGTTCCAGGTGATTCCACATCAAGCAAGCAAAATACAGGTGTGGCAAGAAACAGAGTGGGCAAACTAAAAGAGTGTCTTGCAAAATCACCAAAAACAAAAACGCCATAGATGTGAAAACCAAAACAGTGCAGATAGACTTGAGCAGACTTATTGTTACAACACCACACCGCCATGGATCACAACAAAAGACATTAACAGTGGACTTACCTAGATAGTGTACTCAAGCAGATTTATTATTACAATAACATGCTGCCATGGATCGCCACTCCAGTGCATCACCACTCCAGTGCAACTTCAGTAAATGCACTGGAGGTACAAGAGATACATTGGTACATAGTTTACAAAAATAAAATTTGATAGGAACTACTTGGTTAACCAATAGAAGTACAGGATGCTTCACATGTAAGAAATGTTCATACTGTTAACATGTGTCAACAGGAAAGAACTTTGTTAATCCTCAGAATAACAGAGAGTACAACATTCAACAGTTCATCACATGTGAAAGCATAGGGGTTATTTATGCAGCAATATGTACATGTGGTGCTTTTTAAATAGGTAAAACAAAAAGAAAATTTAAAAACAGAGTTGCAGAACATTGTAGGGCTATTGTGAATGCAGATCTGAAATATGCAACTGCTTTTCATGTACATAACTCTGTGGCCCCTTTAATACACTGTTTTACCTATAGGGCTATTGATAAGGTATGTACTAATCCAAGAGGTGGAAATTGTGATAATTTAATTAAAAAAAATAGAAGGATATTGGATTTACACATTACAAGCATGCAGGTATCCTGGTCTGAATGGTACATTTGATGTGATGCCTTATTTAAAGTGAATGCAAAGAAATTAGATTTAAAGGAATTATTCATATGCTAGTATAGGAATAGGTGAGTATTGGTCAGAGATTCTGTTACATTGTTATGAATAATATTTTGTGTTTTCCTTTTTTGATTTTAGATTTAGTGTTATGGTTCGAGTTAGTGATAAATATATAGAGATTCACTCTGGGAAAGGTAATGAATGACCCATAGTAACAGTCCTGTATTAAATAAATAAATAAACAAATACTTTAAATACTTCAATATTTAAATAGTGGTATATATTAATACATTTGTTTTGTTCATTTTATAGGTGCCATTTTAAGGTTTAAAACTAACCAATGGTATTAATTGAGGCACTGTAGTAAAGAGTTTTATGAGTCTATGTGTTCTGTCTTCACAACTTTCTCTTTTGAACTATTTTTTGCCCTATCAAGACTACTAGAAGAGTGAAGTGCTGAAGTGAAATATAATTTCTGCTTCAAGAAATTATTTTTAGTGTTGTACAATTTGTATTTTTATGTTTGACAATATTTATATGTAATGTGGTGAATTATGTATTTTAAATCTACACAGAGAGTTTATTACACTACAGAATTTGAATGTTGTAATTCTTATTTGATGCATTAATATTACATCATCCAGTTAATGAGTATATAAGGCATCCTAATTGTGTGACTAACATCCTTCTGATAAAGGATCCATTGTATCCGAAACGCGTCAAGGCACTGTGGCACTTTAATAAATTTGGACATTATTTCATATTTTCAGAGAGTGGCATCCATTATTTTATGTGGTGGTGAGTTCTGAATTGTTTTGCAATTGTTTAGTTGCATTTAATACTTGAACATTGGGAGGCAGTATAGTGCAGTGGTTTAAGGCTCTGAGCTACAAATCTGGAGACCTGGGTTTGAATCCCACAGTCCCCACTTGCATACTGTGTGAACTTGAGCAAGCCACTTAACTTCCCTGTGCTCCCAGGTTGCACACATAAACAAGCTTTCAGCTTAGTGTGTCTCACCTGGTTAAACAATTGGAATATATATATATATATATATATAGAGAGAGAGAGAGAGAGAGAGAGAGTTTAAAGGCTCAATGGGCCAAGGAGTTTATTGACAATAAGTAATATAGAACAGATTAAAGCAATAATTAATCTAAATATATATAGATCACTGAATCATTATTTATATTTATATTGCACTCATCCTGGAGTAATTGAATTAGATTATCATAGATTTGATTAGATTGACAGTTTTTTTTCCTGTTATATTATGGATGTTCTTTTTAACTTGTTATAGTGGCACAGTTAGAACGTTGAGGTGGACGTTGCCATACAGCTACAATGTATTTGCATCATTCAGTGACTTCTCACAGTACAGAAAGAAATTTTGACTTCCTGGTTAATATAGCTGATTCAGGACTGTTGGGAACTGCTGACCGTGGGTTGAAGTTATATACTGAGAAAGGCTGTGGACTTTCATTTTGATTCAGAACTTTGAAGGCTGGTGAGAAGTTGTTAAAAAGTTTTGACAAACATCGGAAGAAAGCTTTATTTCAACACACTACAGGACTTTGAGAGAGGCTCTGAAGGAGAGTATAATCACTAATAAATTAGAGGACACTATTATAGTAATAGCTTTATATTAAGGAGCAGCTGTGTATAAGATTTTATTAATTAGTTACTTGGTAATTAATATAACACATGAATATTATCAAGTATTATTTTGTTTAGAAACACCAGGACACTGAAGTGTTAAATTTATTGAACATTTTTCAGTGTGGTTAGATATATGACTGTTATCATTCTATTTGCTGGAATTTACTAGAGGACATGATTTTGTTGGTTAATAATTTATTAGGAATTATGAACAGCCAGAAGTTGGATAGGGTACTCTGGTATCCTACTGTAATAATTTTAGCAGGATTTTATATCAAATTTTAATTGTAACACTGTATAGACCAACAGTTTGCACCAATATTTGTGTTAGTATTTGATCATCTGGAAAGTGACTAAATGTATCCAGATGTATTCTTGTGCATCATTGTATTTTAGAGATATTATTTATTATATCCAAATATTTATTGAAAATATATTTATAGGGTAAAGTCTATTTTTTAAGATATTTGCCTAATCACTTGGGAATTTTCAGAGGTTTTTAGGACCCTTTATAACTATATATTATTGACATAAAAGGATAGTAACTACATACAATAAAACTGAACTACATTTAAATGTAACACAAATGGAATTCCCTTTGCCATATACTTTACATTTACTCTTGCAGGTTAAAAAGCAGGCTATGGTAATTCTGAACATATATATTACCCCATATAAGAAAAAGGCAGACACTCCAAATTTATGGGATGCATTCCATAGATAGATAGAATGGGTCACAGATAAATATAATAGTTACCCAATATTATTTATGGCAGACTTTAATTCTAGTACTTTTGGTGAGACATTGTTATCTTTGAAAGATAATGACTTAATAGCAAGAATTAACATAGCCAACCAGAATATTAGTTATTTTTGTGTATCAAAGGACAAGGTAACTAATACCCAAGGCTCTTTATTGATAAAACTAATGATCAAACTAATTTTCTCTCTAGTAGATGGAAGTACCAAAGGAGACAAACAAGGAAACTATACTTTTTGGGCCCTCATGGCTCATATACAATTGATTTAGTGTGGACAAACTTGGAGGCAATTAAAATAATGGTTGACTTAAGGACAATTGAAAGACCTGAGTCCCCTCACTTACCTAAAGAAATGCAGATAGTCTTACCACTGATTTTAGACAATAAAGATGACTTTAAATGTAATAACATGAATAATATAGAAATTATTAATTCTCGTAGGATAAGATGGGATAGTCACAAATTGTGGAAGACTGGTGAAATTTTTAATTCAAATCACTTGTTCTCACTAAGACAAGAAGTCATGAGTAGATCAGCAACTCACAACCTTGGATCTAAGTGGACAGAATTACATAAGTATATAAGTCCCTTACTCACACATGACTACATGTATAACGAGAAAATTCTTGATACAATAAAAACTGTAAACAGGCCAAATCAAAGTTAAATTGAGTAATTAAAGTTTATAAAAAAATCTGCATTGAGAAAATCTGAAAGAGTTAAATCAGACCAGGAAGGAATATAAAAAGATATTGGCAAATGAAAAGAAAAAATATCAAATGTTAATGTGGGTGAAGTTAAGGAAAATAATTTTAAGCAAAAATGTTAAACAATTTTGGGAAATGGTAACTAAAAACTATGGCCAATATTCAAGAAAAATACAAGCAGCAATTACATCAAAGTGTTGGGAGAATCATTATAAAAACTTGTATTTCTCTCCACGATAAATTATTTTATTAATACTTCTGTGCAGATTAACAAATATCACCATAAACCTTTCTTTATTAATAGGTAGGAACTGATTTCTGTATTGAACAAAATGGCTTTAAACAAAGCCCCTGGACCAGACAATGTAACTGTAGAAATTTATAAACATTACCAGGATCAGTGGCTCCTGCTTTTGCAGCATATATTTAATTGATACACATGGGAGAATCTTTCCCTCAGTCATGGATAGAGATGCAGTGAATTTAAATTCCACTGGCAAAGTGAATGCGAAGTGAGCACTTCACGTTGCCACTCCACCTTGTCATTACCACTTCGCGTTAAGGTGGAATGGCAATGCGAAGTAAGGTGAAGCCATTGTTTTTAATGGACTTCGCATTCCTCATTATGATTCTAAGTGATCCACCTGGTGTTTCAGATTTGGCAGCTCCCCCCCACACACATCACATGGCTTACAGTACTGTAAGTCACATGTTCTTTAGCTAGGCAGGAAGAAAGTGAGTCATACAAGCAGAAACTTTTACTTTCTTCTGTGCAGATGGAGAGAGAGTAGTGTGTTTTATGACTACTGATACTTTGAGATCAGAGCGAGGAGGAGATTTAAACTTTGATTTAGACCCAAAAGCTTTCTTAAAAGCTACATTTGTTGTCTTTTCTGTACTCTTTTTTACTTAATTTGTTCTTTCTGTAAATTTTATTTTTCTTACCTTTATAAGTAGTTAGTTGTTTGTCTGTGTCAGTGTGACCTTGTGTGTGTTGTGTGACAGTGTGAGTAATGATTGCTCAAACTGAGGGAGCTCAGTAGGATAGATGGACCAGGGTGAGGGAATGTCTGGGGCAGGGGCAGCTCTGGGAGATCGTGGTAGTGGTAAGCATCATACCGTGTGTATGTGTGGAGGTCATGGGAGCCATTCCTGTTGGACTGCTCAAAACTTGTGAGTGCCCCCCCCAGAAGCAGGACCAGCTCCGCCTCCTGCCCTGACTCTGAGGCAGTTGAACCACCACCACCACCAAGTCCAGCACCAGGTCCTCTGGAGCAGGATGTGCCTATTCCCCAGGGCCCAGGTGTGGATCCCATCCCTGTTCAGCACCATGACCACCTGGCTGCCACTTTATCTGACCATCCCTTTCCTGTGCCTGGTCCTCCCCTCACCTCCATTGTTTGGTAGTTTTTTGTGTCAGGGGGACAGCAGTGTGGTCAAGTGCCACCTATGTGAGGTGGAGGTGCACCGTGGCTGCCGGGGGACTCACCTGGGGACTGGGGGCCAGCACACCATATGCTCAATCACCAGCAGTTGGAGTGGCAGGCTGCCACAGAATGGACCATGCCTGCACCTTCTGGCCATTCTATGGCAGAGGGTGCAGCTGTGCATTGTGACATCCCTAAGAAGAGGAGGGCCACAGCAGCACCTGCTGCTTCACCAGTACCCCCACCCCCCCACCACCACCACCAGCAGGTCAGCCTGTAGAACATGTGGACCCCAGAGAACTGCATGTAACACATGCTGACTTGACAGTTTTCTGGAGTGCTGTTGAGGATAATAACGAGAGGGTGAGTGCTGTGGAGCAGCGGCTGGATCACTTAGAGGGACATCAGTTGGAAATTATGTCCATGCTGGAACTGCTGCTGGATCACCATGGGATCCCACATTAGTTTTTTTTCCCCACACCATGTGCCCCCCACACCTTCCTTGCTGTGCTATAAAATATATTCCTCCACTATCCCCAAACCTTGTATGTAATTATGCCCTTTTTTGTTGTCTTCCGTATGCGTGACACTTTGTATTCTGAGCAGTGCAAGTATACTGTACTAACTTGCATTTGTGCAGTCAGTCTTCTTTCCAGTCTGTGTATGTACTGCAAACACTGTCCAACTCTCTGACTTAAAAACAAACATTAATGAGTACAATGATGGGGTGGTGAAGCATGGAGAGATACTGCAAAACAGGCTTACAATACATCCAAGTAACTATTACAAAAAATTAATGTTGTGATTCATGATGTGATTGTGAATCATGATTTGTGACTGTGATGATGAAGAAATGTGAATGCCTACCGCCTATGGCCGTACTTCCCCGATGAGCTGTAGCTTAAAACTCCCAGACTTAAAAACACGTATCAGTGAGTACAATGGTGGGGTGGTGAAGCCTGGAGAGATACTACAAAACAGGCTTACAATACATCCAAGTGACCAGAAAAAAAAATAATGTTGTGATTTGTAATGTGAATGATCATGAATCGTGATTAGTGACTGCATTTGTGACCGTGATGATGAAGAACGTGGTTTGTATCACGAGTGACTCGTCATGATGGTCCTGACTTAAAAACGCATATTAATGAGTACAATGTTCATGCAGAATTAAGCCCCACACCTGTCCAGTACTGTGAAGGGAAGCCAAGAAACAACTGTGACTTAAGTCACAGATGGAGATTGGGCCCTAAAGAGATGCAAATGCACAGACAGATTAAGATTGCGCTGTGCACTGAAGAGATGCAGACACAAAGGCACAACACCTAACCAGTGCTCACCATCAGAAATTCAAATCTGAAAAAGAATACCTTTGCCGGTTGGGGTGGGCCACGTCGGGGTAGTGTACTGCACTGCTGCAGTAACAGTCACTAGTACCAGTAAAGATACCACAAAGAAGTACAAAAATCACACAGCTGCAGTGGATAGCAGCTTCATATTGCTGAAATTACTATGTGGCACAATAAAAGATGTCTGATTTGATGACATGCGTCACACACATGCTGACACACACACCAAGTAATGAGTAGCAAATTGAAAACTTCAGTAATATAACCACATATTTTAAACAAACTAAAATTATGCACTGCTGCACCACAACAATCAGCAACAGAATGGCAAGAAATATTGAAAATATTACTGTGTGTACATTAACACAGTTATACAAGAAAAATATCACCAAAACAGAAAGCACTGTCTTTTTCTCCAAGTTAATCTACCTACACCACATATACACCCCTCCCCCAAAGCACACTTCCACTGTCTTTCAGTACACAGACTGAATGTTGTACATTAACATTCAAAATCCATACACAAACAATAAACGCTTGATGATATGAGCACAGAAGGGTTTCCTATAATCGATTAGCTAAAGTTTCAGCAAAAAAAATGGCTCAAAAAGGCTTTTTTAACAGCTTGTTGAAGGTTTGAATAGCAGAGATCTCTCAGAGCAGATTGTCTCCTACAGCTTCCTACACACACTACCCCAAACTGAGGCTATGCAGAACAATCTAGAGCCCATGTGACCTGAAATCCCATGAATCACTGCAAAATTCACCTTTGGAGCTTAAAAACAAGGCGAAGTGAGGTGAAATACGTTGTTTTCAATGTACTTTGCCTTAAGAATTGGTGGAGTAGTGGTTTGGGAAGGCGGAGTAATGCAAGTCAGTGTTTCAATGGACATCGATTACCCATTAAAGCAATACTCTGCTTCGCACAGAGGACTCACCGACCACCTTCTCTCGTGAATCACTCCACAGAGCAAATTTGGGACCACTTTGCCCATCACTAGTCATGGAAAGGTAGTGTAATATGCCACATTTTTAAGAAGGGCAATATCAATGACCCATATATGTATAGACTGATTAGTCTGTTAGATGCTTCTCAAAAATTATTTACAAGAATATTATTGGAAAGACTAGAAGATAGGGTTAAGGAAAAAAAAACCTTAGTGAATGATATAATGGGTTTAGACATTAAGGGCCAGATATTCAAAACTTTGCCCCTGAGCTAAGATAACACTGCCTGGTGAGCAAATGTAGCCCGGAGCACAAAGCAAGCTATATTCAAAAAGAATAGCCCGGGGCAAACAGCCTCTGAATATAGCATGGGAAAGAGGCTGTGCAAACTGGGCTGGGAGTGCAGGGCAACCGTAGCCCTGGAATATGACAGCACAGAATAACAACCAGGAAGTGCAAACCACAACAACAACACAGTGCACAGAGACATGAGGGTAGGTAGAGAGGAACTATCTGGCCAATGTGAGTGCCAGAAATTGCGTGTACCCAGTACAGCTGCAGGCAGCAGCAGATGTGAAAGAACAGTGATCAGAACTGTGAAATATTCCGTGAACCATTAGCACCACTTTAGTGCAGAGCTAAGCAGTTTGCCTGGTGCAAACACGTTAGCCCAGCACTAAACTTTGCCATATTCAAAAGTGACATGCAAATAAGCCTACTTAGATAGTCTCTGGGCAAATAGCCACATTAGCATCTCATCATGCCCCAATTTGCATGTGGTTTGCCCAGCATTACTGCAGGGTCCCACAGCTCCACCTGTAGGTCAGTCTGGAAGTACAGGGGCTGGCCAGGTCCAATCACAGCTCCACTTGTAGGTCAGTCAGGCAGTGCATGATAATAGCTGCAGGCTACAAGTGAACAGTACAGCATACCATGCGTATCATACCCCAGGGGACAACACAGCATAGGCACAGATGGTGGTGGTGCTGCATGCCATTGTCACATTGTAGATCATGCTACAGTGCACAGCAGACACTACAGTAGCAAGGGGGTTGGTAGTGTGAAGGACACAGCAATGCCGATGGTATGTAAGGCAGTGCTGACCACTGCATTGTACACAATGACAGGCCCAGCTTGCAGGTAATTAACGACAGTGGACAGTACTATTACACTGTTGTGTGATCCACAGATGCTGCACCTGTGACATGGGAGGCACACAGTGCCATGTATATGGCTGGCTGTGTGTGCTGTGGCATCTGTATAGTTGTGTGGTGGGTGGCTGGGAGGGCACGTAAGATCCAACAAGCACACAGGTGGTGACAAATTCCCATTATTGGCCCATGTGCACTGCATGCTGTGTCCCAGCCTTGTGGCCACACCTGGGCTGTGGTGAGGTCAGACCACCCATACACCCTCCCCTCACTGGCCACCATGCCCACAGTGCTGCATGTGTGTGCTGGCATCTGTTAGGCACCACAGACATATGGTATGCAGGTGTGTGCTATATGGGCACACTACCATGCTGTCCCCTGTGGGTTGGATCACCCCTTACTGTTTATGCTTGGCTGGGACTGGTGGCAGCTGCTGGCATCATGGTGGTGCCTGCAGTAAGCAGCATGTGTCCTCCATGTCTGGCATTTCCTAAGTGTCATACTCCTATGTTAGGGTTGCGTAAGCAGCGCAAATCCCACGCAAACACCGTGCAATGCACCAATGATGAGAAAAGCTGTTTGCCCATGGTTAAGACCAGCTTTTCCTGGGGTGGTAAATTGTACTGCGCTAAGGGTTGCGCTATGTTGTGCTAAACATCTTAGCGCAGTGCTAGCCACTGAATATCACATAGCACGTTTATTCATGTTCACTTTGCCCCTTACATTTCATTATGCTTTGCCCAGTGCTACTGCTGTTTGCACGTGCTAGTTGGCTTTTTGACTATGGCAGACCTGCGCTAATCCCACGCTAATCCCACGCAAACTGTTTTCTAACTGCACAAAGCTTTGAATATCTATCCCTAAGGATCAACAATCCAACACTGTTTTGTTCTTTCCCATTTATTATGAAAAAATGTCAAGATTAAGAAATCTAAATTATATTGCTGTTTTGCAGATCTGAAGACAGCTTTCGATTCCATAAATCAGCCCCCATTTATGGGAAAAGTTACAGTCATTACAAACTGACCCTACATTACTTAACATTATTATTAGACTCTATCAGGATACATGAGTAAGGCTACAATATAATCAGAAAGGAAACTCAACATTACAAATTCAAACAAATTGAGGAGTAAGACAAGGGTGTATAATTGGCCCAGTTCTTTTTAATATTTTCATAAACTCATTGATGACTAACTCGGAACATTCAGAATTTCACTCCCCAAAGACTGGTAATACTAAAATTTCTTGGTTATGCGTATGATTTGTTTTTTTATCCACTTCATTATTAGGAATTCAATGGCAAATAACCCACTTTGCCACTCACTGTAAAGAAGACAACTTGATTATAAACAAAGCTAAGACAAATCTGGTAATATTTGGTAATAGAAACAAAAAGACCCTTTTCTATATACAGTATATTGAAGAGCAGCAAATCAACACTACAAAATATTAAGATAATTTGGGCATTAGATTCACAGACACTCTTTCATGGAAGGATCTCTGAGGTGCAGAGAACTAAGCTTTAAACAGCCTTCAACGGGTTTAAAATGTTCAATGGAAGAATAGGTCAGGGTTCAGTAGCTGATTCATTAAGAGTCACAAATACAAAAATGAAATCAAACATAATGTATGGAACAGAAATTTGGACTAAATGTGGTAGTATAATACCAATAGAAGTGCCTGTTAATAAAATATATAAATATGTACCAAGAGTCCCTCAATCCACTCCTGCAGAGATTATTAGGAGAACTGAGACAGGAATCTATGGAATCTTTAACACTAGAAAGGAGGTTAATATTTATAATTTGACTTTTTCTTTTGCCAGAACAAGACTCCCAAGGATGTGCTTAGAGGAAGCCATTCAATATAATGATCAGGGTTTCCTGTATCCAATAATTCAAGACATTAAAGGGCACTTGTTACCTTTAGGAATTGGATCACCTTCTATACGAGGTCTACACTAGACAAATACATGGTATTAAAGCAGACATTAAGCTTAGACTGAAAGAACTCCCAAGGGACAATGATCATGAACGTATAAATAAATAACAATTTTTCAGGTGGTATAAACTCCTTAAAAATGGTCACCCATTGGAATCATATTTAAAAATTCTGGATAACCCAGATGATCATAGACTAATAACAAAATATTGTATGGAATTATATAATGCTAATTATATAAGTTTTGGTCAAAAGAGACAAGGGGCCAGATATTCAAAACTTTGCCCCGGAGCTAAATTAGCACTGCCAGGCAGGCAAACTTTGCCCAGAGCACAAAACAAGCCATATTCAAAAGGAATAGCCCCGGGACAAACAGCTTCTGAATATAGCATGGGAATGAGGCCGGGCAAACTGGGCTGGGAGTGCAGGGCAAACTTAGCCCTGGAATAAGACAGCTCTGAATATGGCAACCAGGAAGTGCAAACCACAACAGCAACACAGTGCTCAGTGATGTGAAGGTAGGTAGAGATGAACTATGTGGCAAATGTGTGTGCCAGCAAATGTGTGGACCCAGTACAGCTGCAGGCAGCAGCATATGTGAAAGTACAGTGTGCAAAACTGTAAAATATTCCCCGAACTGTTAGCGCAGAGCTAACACATTTATGCGGGTTTAGCGCAGGGCTAAACCGTTAGCCCAGTGCAAACACATTTGCCCGGTGCTAAACTTTGCCATATTCAAAAGTGACATGCAAATGAGCCTACTTAGGTAGTCTGTGGGCAAACATCCAGATTAGCATCTCATTATACCCTGATTTTCATGCAGTTTGCACCGGGCTAACTGTTTAGCCCTGCGCTAAACCCGTGCAAACGTGTTAGCGCTGCGCAAACAGCTTGGGGAATATTATACAGTTCTGAACACTACTTCCACATGCACTGCTGCCTGCAGCTGTACTGGGACAACACAGCATAGGCGCAGATGGAGGTGGTGCTGCATGCAACTGTCACATTGTAGGTCATGCTACAGTGCGCAGCAGAAACTACAGTAGCAAGGGGGCCAGTAATGTGTGGACACAGCAATGCCTATAGTGTGTAGGGCAGTGAGGATGACTGCACTATATACAGTGAGAGGCCCAACCTGCAGGTATTTACTGACACTGGACATCACTGTTACACTATTGTGTGACCCACAGATGCTGCACCTGTGGCATGGGATGCTCACAGTGACATGTACATTTCTGGCTTTGTGTGCTATGGCAGTTGTACAGCTGTGTGGTATGTGGCCGGGGGGGCATATATTATCCTAAAGGCACACTGGTGTTGGGGTATTCCCAATACTGGCCCATGTGCACTGCATGATGTGTCCCAGCCTTGTGGCCACACCTGGTCTGTAGCACAGCCTAGCCACCCATACATGCTCCCCTCAACATCCTCCATGCCCACAGTGCTGCATGTGTGTGCTGGCATCTGTTGGTGTCCACAGAAATGCGGTCCACAGGTGTGTGCTGTATGGCCACACTGCCATGCTGTTCACTGGTGGCAGGGTCACCACTTACTGCCTGTCATGGCTGGGACTGGTGGCAGATGATGGCATCATTGTGATGCCATCAGTTAACAGCATGCTTCCTCTATGTTTGGCTTTATCTATGTGTCATATTTATTTGTTAGGGTCACGCAAACCCTGCGCTAAACCCACGCAAACACCGCACAAAGCCATAGTGTCACGCAAAGCTGATTGCCCAGGGTTAAGACAAGCTTTTCCTGGGCAGTAATGTGCACCTCTCTAAGTGTCGCGCTAAGTCGCGCAAAACCACTTAGCGCAGAGCTAGTCGCTGAATATAGCATTGCGCCTGTATTCATGTCAGTTTTCCCCTTGCATACATTATAATTTTTCCCGGTGCTAATGCAGTTTGCCCGCTCTATTTGACCTTTTGAATATAGCAGACCCACTCTAATCCTGCGCTAAACCTGCGCAAACGGTTTTTGCCCGGCGCAAAGTTTTGAATATCTGGCCCAAGGGGTTTTAACTCAATATTGTAAATGTGGACTGACTCTAGAAGATGACCTAAAACATGTTGTCATTCTCTGTCCATTATATAACAAACCAAGGAAAAGATGGCTTGGCCCACTCAGAGAAATGTGTTCAATCTCCAGACCAGATTCTATTGATGTTGTTTATTAGTGAAAAAACTCAATTAAAATCTATTGTTACATTTTTAAAAAGCTTGTATCTGTAATATACAACAAGGACTGGATATTTATAGAATATAGGAGTGCATGCTGATATGGAATGGATCCTTGCCTAGTCTTGAGATTGTATTTATTGTGTAATTATACTTTCCAGGACTATTGATCATGAAGTCCAGTTTCTACCATTGTCAAATGTATTGTACATGGAATTTTATATCTGATATTTAGGATTTTTTTGATACTCTCTTTTCTCTCCCTCCTGGGCAGACCACTGTCTTGCTGACCCCCCCGAGCCCTGAACATCCTGCTCGCAGCACATCTCCTATCTTCCACTACAGCTTATCCCCCCATGGCTGGGTGGTGGGGATCCCTCAACCTACTGACACAGATCCAGTTCTGGAGGTGTCTGCCATTTGTCAGAGCAGTGCCTATGGGTGTTGGCATTCATCCAGCCATCCAGGACTTTTCTCCTCCTGCTTTTTCTCACCCCCACCTCCCAGAGGCAAAGCAATGGAAGTCAGCAATGACTGGCCTGTATGCACATCTGCCCACAGCATGCTGGCTGACTGCTCTGCCCCATCCATCATTTATAGGACCCAGCCACTGTGACACCCAGCCACCAGTAGGTGTCAGAGGTGCACCTACCTCCATGTCCCTGCCTCCTCAGGATTGGAGAGCTATCCTATGGGTGCTCAATCCTTTCCCACCCCGGCCGACCCCCAGTGACCCACTTGCCCCACAAACATGGGTCATTGACATGGCAGGAGGTAAGGCATGATGCCTTAGCCCTCTGTGCCACTGGGCCAGCGATATTTATGATTTTTGACTATTGATAAGTTGTATGTATGTAATTTTAACACATTGTAATGATTTTGGTCAATCAATATAAAGAATGATGATAATGATGATATTAATGTTAGGCAGTACACTAGTTCCTTAAAGGAAAAAAACGGATGGGAGGATTTGTCCTTTTTTTCTGCACAAAAGGTGTCCAGGTTGCAGGTTTGGGGCTATTGGGCTTTTCCCTTCCCTAACCCCATATGTTTGGTGAGTCTTATTTTTTTTTTCAATTCAAGTTTATTGAACAACTTGGGTACAATATACATCACAGTAACACATGGTGTAATCGTGCAGTCACACATTATGTTATAAGTACAAAAGAAGTGGCACAAACTGGGAAAGCTGGAGGTGGTGTGGGGCAAGGCAGCCAGCCTGCTACATACAGCCTGCTACATACAGCTCCACACTCATGGAGTCAGTTACAGATCAGGCATACTCTAAAAGGTTCAAGTGAAATATTTTATTCTGGCACCATGAGAGAATCTCAGCTAGAGCCCACTGCCCAGGTGATTAAATCCACACAGGGCCTTCTTCAGACCACTCTTTATCTGTGAGCCTGTCATCTTTTCACTTGCCCATTTTGGTATGATGTTGGCAGTGTAATCTGTATGTAGGCCTCATAGGGCCTTGTAGAGGGCAGATACCTGCCTTGTGGTGCTTTTCCCCTCCTAAAATGGCCTCTAGGGTTGCTGGAAAATGTTTAATTAGGAATGGTTCCTGTATGGCACTGCTCTGGACCTGTATAGATGCTGTCATTTGAAGGTACCTAAAGTGGTCTGAGTTGCTTAAGTTGAATGCCTGTTTAAGGAAGTTGAAGTCTATTAGGTCCCCTCCTTTGCGTATCTGTACAGGTAAACATAGGCCCCAGTGAGGCCACTTTCTAGAAGTCGGGTCTAATAAGGCCAACTGGAATGATGGGTCAGGCAGGCCACCTAAATGGCCATAAATAGGGGTTTAGATTGAACTTGTCCCACATTCTATATTCCCCCATCTGAGTGGAACAAACAGTTGAGATTGTGATTTCCAAGTTCACTCTTTTAAAGTTTGGGTCTATTGCCTGGCTCCTAGTGGCATGCCCCCTCCTCTCTCAGTGCTGTTTGGGATTTGAACTGTATCTGACTGCAATTCTATTAATTTCACTGCCTTTGTGTTTGATTTCAGTAGCTTCAGGCTGCTGGGCTGACTGGGGGGCTCTATTTGTTTCTGATACAGTTATGAAAGGGTTTAGCAGCTTCTATATTGATGTGGCTAGACCAGCCACTGCCTGGAAACTCCTTGGCTGATTGTTTTTGGACTCAGCCTGTGGGATTTATCCCACCCACCCCACAACCCACCCACCCCAAGACTCAGCCTTCATTTATAAGGTGGGTCCCTTAGTGCCTTACAACATCCTGCAACCACACAGGATGTTGCAAGCAAAACACAAAAAAAACAGATAGGAGATAGCAGATAGCAATTAGGAGGCATAATCAGGAAGAAGCATGAGGAAGGTACTGTGATTTCTTCTTTCTTTTTCAGAACACAGCCTAAGGGGAAAAGGGCTTTTATAGGTATAATTGAGGGAGGTCCTTCTTGCTTTAGGACTTAGGGGACAGAGTGCATTTATTTGGGGGGGCAAATGTTGGTAGTTGGCTAACTTTTACATGAGGGTAAGGTATCGGGGAGCTGGGGCAATCATGGGTGCAACTGGCAAAGGTGGATGGCAGGGGTCAAGGGGTAGCATGGACATCCTTCTACTGAAAATGAGGGGGATGCTGGTGGATGAACAGTGGGATGGGAAAGGTGGTAGGTAGCAACAACTGCGGAGTGGCAATCTTTCTGAATATTGCATGGAGAGTGGGAGGGTGTTTGGTGTGCAGGCAAATTAGGCAGCTTAGGAATGAGATCAGCTGTTTACAAATGGAGCTTAGGAGGGGACAGAGGGCTGTGATGCTGGACAACTTAGAGGGTGGGGAGGGAAGGAGGATAACTGTGGGGGGACAGATCAAAGAGGGATGGGGAGGAGTGGGAATATGGTGGCAGATGGGGGAAGGAAACAGGGTGTCCCAGTTCAAAGGACAAATTAGGGCAGGAAAGGGGACAGAAGAAGGATGGGAGGGAAAGAGGAATCTGACAGTTGCAGAGTCAGCAGCGGTAGGGTGGTGAGCAGAAGGACGGAGGAAATAAGTGGTAGTGAAGGGGCATTGAAAAATCAGTTTGAAGTACTTGCAGGATTGAGGGATGTGATGGGGGAATGCAGGGCAGTGGAGCTGATGACAGACAAGGTGAGAACAGAATGGGAAGGGGTCAAGGGGAATGGTATAGGAAACTGGTCGAATAAGGAGGGTCGTGGGGAAAGGGGAAGGGGAGATATGAGAAGAAAAGGGTAGGGATACATCAGGGGGAGGAGGCAGGTGGAGCCCAGTGGAGAGAGGAGGAAACATCACAGGAAAAAGGAGAGCAGGAAAACAGGGCAGAGGCAGGGGACATTACAACAGGAGTGGAAGGGGGAACAAGTGAGCTGGAGGAGGAGGAGGAATGGAGAGGAAGGGGATGGGATAAAGGAAGGGCAAGGTGAGCAGAACACGAAAACAAGGGTGGGATCCTAGTGCCAGGAGACTCAATTCTGAAAGAGATCAGATGGGGAAGCAAGGGGAAGAGGCATATTCACATGTGGATGGAGGCCATGCCAAGCATGACGGTGGAAAGGCTGTGTCAATCTGTTCTGAAGTATGCTAGGAGGGGTAGGGAGAAACCTCACATAGTTCTGCATTCAGGAACAAATGACCTGGTGGGAAATATGGTAGATTTAGTCCAGATGAGGTTTGAGGAGCTGGGGCTGATTTGTGAGGAGGCAGGAGGATCAGTAACTTTCTCAGAGGTGCTTCCAATTACCCAAGGTGATCATGGCAAGGAAGCTGAGGATAGAGGAATTTAACACATAGCTAAGAGAATGGTGTCAGTCCAAAGGGTATAGGCTGGTAGGGGAGTGGGGAAGGACCTGGGAGGGCAAGGATCTCTATGCTAAGGACATGCTACACTTGAGTGAGGAGGGAAGGAGGGTATTGAAACAGAAACTGTGGGAATTCTTAGCAAACAATGAGAATTTAAATTAGAAGAGGGGGGTGGCAGGTGGCCAGGAATCAGACAGGATCCACAGGAAGGGAAGCTGAATGAGCTTGCCCCCCATACCAGCAGCAAGGCACTTGGGGAGAGGTTAGGAAGGGATGCTAGAAAGGGAGAGGAAGTCAGGAGGGGGGAAGGAAGTTGGGTGGAGGGGCATAACCTTGAATGCTAAGAGTCTAGGGAACAAAACAGCAGAGTTACAGGCTCACATGGCAGATGGGGAGGTGGACATGGTGGCTATCACCAAGACTGGGCCACCCATTACCGTGACTGGGAACTGGCAGTACCATGGTATAGGTTATTTCAGAGGGACAGGGTAAAAGGGAGAGGAGGGGGTGGTGCTGTATGTGAGGGGAGGACTGAAGCATGTCAGGGGGAAGGGGAGGAGGGCAGCATGGAGTCATTATGTGTGCAGCTCCAGGACTCCAAAAATAGGACCCTCAGAATGGGAGTGGTGTACAGGCCACCCTCTCAGACTGAGGAGTTAGACAGGGTACTAGCAGGACAGATCAGAAGGATCTGCTGGAGGGGCATCATGGTGATCGTGGGGGACTTCAACTTACCTGGAGTGGACTGGGGTACCCCAGCCACCACAAATAGGAGGGAACAGGTACTTCTGGATGCCTGCCAGGACAGCTTCCTATTGCAGATGGTCAATAAGCCAACCAGGTTAGGGAACACCCTACACCTCATGCTGATGTATGTTGAGTTTGTGAGGGAGCTGGGGGTGGAAGAACCGCTGATGCGAAGTGATCACCACTTAGTGTGGTTTACAATAAACATAGGGAAAGGAGTAGTAGAAAAGGGCACAAGGGTGTTAGACTTCAGGAGGGCAGACTTCAGAAGGATGAGGGAAATAGTAAAGGGGATATCTGGCCAGGATCCATCCAAATATGGACACTAACCAGAAGTAGAAGGTCATTAAACTAGGAATTGAGGAGGCAACTGCAACATGTACAAGGACGCAGAGTAAGAAGGCTAGGCTCAAGATGCCTAGCTGGGAGAGTAGGAGGGTCATGGAAAAGGTAAGGAAGAAAAGAGCCACCTTTAGAAAGTACAAAAAAAATAGGGAGGAGGAGGACAGGGAGGAAACTGCACTCAGATTAGCCATAACTAGCTCAGTCTTCTCCAACATAGATTACGGCCTTGTCATTTACAGCATGACCTCAGACACCACACTCAATAGGATTGCCATCATAATGAACAGAGCCTGTAGATTACTCCTTGGTGCCCCACCCCTAACTCACACCTGCAAAGTGTATGAGCATTCAGGCTGGTCTGATCTTAAAAACAGGATTCACTACCAGACATGTCTCATTGCCAGAAAGGCCACCCTTGGTCTGGTACCCAATGGTGTTCAGGCAGTGATCTTTCCAGCAGCTACGGTTAGACTAACCAGGGAAAACAATTCCAGTTATTATAAGTTCCCATACTGCCGTACCTCACAAGGCCAGAGATCCTTCACTTATCGGGCACCTCTCTGGCTAAGCTCTCTACCTGCTGACCAAATTGCCGAATCCAAAATTGGTACTTTTAAAACAAAACTCTGTACTTATATCTTAGCCTGTATAGAGTGCACATGTTTCCCCTGAATAGAGCCTGTGTTCTGATTGAACCTACAGTCATAGTACTTCAACACCTCAGAATAGCTATTTACCCATTTTTTCCCCTTACCCCATCCCACTTTTTGTATTATTCCCATCCCATTGTCCACTCATGCCACCTCCCCCACTACTCTACACTTTCCTACTAACTACGTCCTTTCTCTTTCCACCCACTCCCCTTGACAAAATAAATTGGCCCAGCCGGTTTCCTGCATTGAATATCCTAATCTTTCCTTTCTCTGAGTTTAGTCAGTCCACTAAAAAGCTTTTAATTTTGCTATCTGTATTTGTATATTCATTTATTTGTTACTATCTGTACCAAACTTCTATGCTGTATTTACAATAATGTTTTTGCCTGGGGACATCCGCTGATCTCTGTATGTTATCACCTGTTATTGTTTTCAGATTATTCTGTTAATGATGTGGAACCTCTGTAAATGAGCTTTTAGCTCAAAGGTTATAATCTGAGAATTCAATAAATAACTAAATAAATACCTGAAGGAGTCAAGGGAGGTGACAAGGGCAGTCAGGGCAGCCAAGGCCTCCAGGGAACTCAGGCTCGCACAAGGCATCAAAGAGGGGGAGAACAACTTCTTCAGGTACATCAGGGAGAAAAGGAGTTGTAAGGACCAGATAGTAAGGATTGGGGGTAGGTGAAAATAGGAAGCAGAACAGGCAGAAGTGTTAAATGAGTACTTCTGCTCAGTATTTACTAAAAAGAAATGGGAGCTATACCCAAATGAGGTGGGAGGGTGGGCACAGGGGGGTGAGGAGGAGGTGATTGATGGGGAAATCCCAGTGGGCAGGGTACTGGAGGGCTTGGGGGCACTGAGGGTGGACAAGACACCTGGGCCAGATGGTATACACCCCAGGGTGCTAAAGAAGCTAGCAGAAGTCCAGGCAGAACCCTTTTTCAGACCTGTTCAGTACCTCCTTGGACTTGGGGAGTGTACCTCAGGACTGGAGGATGGTGCACATGGTACACCTCCACAAGAGCAGCCCAAAGGATGAGCCAGGAAACTACAGACCAGTGAGCCTCACATATATCGTGGGAATGCTGATGGAGACAATCCAGAAGGAGAGGTTGGTTTCCCTCCTAGAGGCTAATGGGCTGCAGGATGGCAGACAGCATGGATTTGTCTCAGGCAAATCTTGTCAGATCAACCTGGTGGAGTACTACTGTGTGACTGGGTAACCAGGCAAGTAGACAAGGGCCATGCAGTGGATGTCCTGTACCTGAACTTCAGTAAGGCATTTGATTCGGTGCTGCATGGAAGGCTAGGAAATCAGCTGGAAGGCACAGGGGCAGGGGTAAAGATGGTGGGATGGGTAGTAAGCTGAATGCAAGGGAGACAGCAAAGGGTGGTGGTGGGAGGGGAGCTCTCATCTTCCAGGGCAGTGACAAGTGGGGTGCCACAGGGCTCTGTACTGGGACTGGTGTTGTTTGGGATCTTCACAGCAGACATCTCAATAGGCATCAAGAGCAGGATCAGTCTGTTTGCAGATGACACCAAGATGGGAGCAGTAGTGGATGACTTAGGAGGGTGGCAGGGGTTGCAAGAGAATCTGTCAAAATTGGAGGGCTGGTCAGACACTTGGCAGCTGGGGTTCAATGCCAAGAAATGTAAGGTGCTACATTTTGGCGTAAAAAAAACAAGAGGGAGCTGCCGGTTAGTGGGGATTCAACTAGCCAAAATGGGGGAGGAGAAGGATCCGGGGATGATCATAATGGGAGCAGTGAACAACTCAGCACAGTGTAGAAAGGCAGCATCAGAGGCCAATAGGATGCTGGGTTGTATTGTTAGAGGCACATCCTCCATGAGAGGGGAGATGATACTGCCAGTATATAGGTCACTGGTTAGACCACACCTAGAGTACTGCGTGCAGTTCTGGTGACCATACCTGAAGAAGGACATTAGATTGCTGGAGGCGGTGCAGTGCAGGGCAACAAAAATGATCCAGTGTCTAGGGCACTTACCCTACGAGAGCAGACTGAGGAAGTTAAACATGTACTCCCTGGAGGAAAGGAAGGATGGGGGGGACATGATAGAAACCTTCAAGTACATGAAGGGAATAAATAAGATGGGCACAGAAGGGCTTTTCAAATTAAGGAAGGGAGGGACACTCGTAGGCATGATCTGAGATTGGAAGTGGGAAGGTTCAGGAGGGAAATGAAAAGACACTTTTTATGGAGAAGGTGGTGTCTGGGTGGAATGCATTATCAAAGGAAGCGGTATCCTGTAGAACAGTGGGCTGCTTCAAAAGGGGATGGGACAGGGTAAGGGGGGTCACTGGAGGGTAGGGGTAGGGAAGGGAGGGGCAGCTGCAGTATAAGGGCCGCTAGCTGCACAATTGAGCAGACTTGATAGACTATAATGCCTTTATCTGCTAGCAATTTTGCATGTTTATATGTTCTGTCAGCTTCTATGTGGTCTTACATATTCACATCATCCACAAGAGTAGTGATTGTATGTATACTGCTAGACAGTAATTTTCTAGATCTGAGACATCCCTCCCACCAACTAACTTTTTGTTTGTAAAAGTTTTTAAATACTGACCATCATTTTTTTATTCACTGATAACAGCAGTTCCATTTTTCATTACAACCACCACAGTTAATATATAAGCAATACTACACAACAAAGTGGGGGTTGTGCTGATATAACTTCATACCTGGGCACAAGTACCTCTAACCCAACCCAGCACAAAGTAAAATTATCCCAGCATAGCCCACACACTGATGTGCATTATTGCTATTATATAATCACTCTTATGTATTAATACTGTGGGGACCAAAATGAGCACATGTAGATAGCTATTAGGCAGAGAACAAGTGTTGGAACATCCCTTTTATATGTAGGGACATCTATTTTATAGTATCAGTTGTAGTTTCATTTTTATTTTATTTTTTTTGAGGAAACACTTCCGATGTGAAAGCATTGCATCATTGGTATGCAAATAATCAATTGTCTGGTATCACTGTAGATTGTTATGCAATACCAGGCAATTAGGTATTTGCATACCCATGATGCAGTGCATTCATATGTGGTATGTTTCCTCATAAAAAACTAAAGCTGTTAAAACTGTTACTATAAAAGAGATGTTCCCAAACTATAAAGGATATGTTTTGACACTTGTTCTCTGCCTAACTATGAAATGTTTAAGCCATGACAAAAATGTTTTTCTCCCCCACAATATAAATAAATGTGTTTTTTTTATACAAAACTAAACATTTGCTGTTGTTCTTTGATTACAAAATGTTAAACTGTCTTAATATGAGCATTTATTCTTGGTTATGTAGTCATTTATATGTTTGGGCTTGATGATGTGAAATTGTGTTCAGATAATTTTATTGCAACAGACACACACCGACCAGTCAGAGTCTTGAAAATTTTCTTGACATTGTATAATTTTGTTTATAACCAGGTGCTTATAATCAGCAGCTGTTTATTATCTGTCCATCAAACTCAGCACAAGCTGATTAAGCTGTTTTCACAACTGTGACTTTCACTACTGAGAATCCACTTTGGCAAAAAAAAAACTACATTATGGGTCAATGACATAAAAAAAATTTGTAAGAAATTATGGCCATTAATTAAATAAATTAATGTATGGGTGGGTGTCTGTAAACGAGAATTTTACACACACCCTCAGTGTGGGATGCTTTCATAAATCTCTTGGGTTTTATGTAGCATCCTACACCTTGGGTGTGTGTAAATTTCTAGTTACACACACCCACCCATACATTGTTCTATATATGTTTCATCCATGGTCATCTGCCTGTCCGTAAATATTTTGAGAAAGATTTTTGCCACAGAAAAAATTGTTTTTTTGAGGATAGAGATAGGCATATTCTGGAAGAGGTATAGATAGCGTGATAGAATATTCATTATTAATGAGCCAGTTCTAGAGTACAATGACAAGTTAATTACTGCCCATCTGGAAAGGTCCTCCTGTACCTTTCATGTTAGAGGGACAACGTTGCTGTCAAATAGTTTGGAAAGATTTTGTGTGAGATGGACTCCCAAATATTTCATTTGTGTGGCCTGCCTTTTCAAGGGAAACAATTCTCTGATGTATTGGGAGAGGCTGTAGTGAAATTTCGGTACTTCTGTTTTTGTTTTGTTAAGGAAATAACCACTATGCTTTTCAAAGAGTTCCAAGTTTCCTCCAAACCTTTGCTTTCTAGGTGAACTAGATATAGCAGCACATCATAAGCTTACAGTGCTAACTTTTGAAAGGTACCCCTTACCTCTACAGCTGTGATATTAGGGCTGTCCCAAATCCATTTGGCCAGGGGTTATAGGTACAGTATAATGCAAATAAGAAGAGTGAGAGGGGGCAGCCCTGTCATGTGATCTAGCACAAGTTAAATCTGGGTGAGATGCCGTCATTAGTATGAACATATGCCTGAGGGGAAGAATATGGTTTTATCCCCAAAATAAGTTATTCTGGAAGGCCACCAAATGGACACCCTTACTTGTTACAGTTGCTGCAAGAGACATAGCCAGATATTTCTTCAAATTTCTGTAATATCTTTAGAGGAATTCCCTGACTGCCAACAGTACCACTGTGCACTTGCTTTAATTGATACTGAATGTATGTTAAGACTGCTCTACTCCAACCTATTACCTCATTGGAGAACAGTTGGAAGCATGATATAGAAACCTAGAATATGACAACAGAAAAAGGCCCACCGGCCCAACCAGTCTGCCCAAACCTGCCTAATATATGTGTGATGGACCTACTGGCCATACATCCCCTTTTTACCCTGCCCTGCTCTAACATCCCCTGATGATCTAGAACAGTGTGTGTGTGTGTGTGTGTGTGTGTGTGTGTGTGTGGGGTGGAGGAGGGGGTTCAAGTATGCATGGGATAGAAATAGGGGTATATATTAAATAGGATGCAGGGAGGTGGGAGGATTGGCAGATAGTGTACCAGATAGGGTCTGCAGAGACAGGGAACACCTGGGCATGCTAGGTGGGCTGAGCAGTCATTTTCTATATGATTATATGCTTCTATGATCTTATCAGCTCCTGTTCATATCCCACCCTTGTTCAAATCCCTTTATAGTTTTAGCACAGTTTCCTTCACTCGAAGGCATGTTCCATCTGTCCACCACTCTTCCCATGAAATGTACTTTTAGACATTCCTTCTGAACTTCTCTCCAGCCAACTTCAGCAGATTACTCCTTACGATTTTGTGCATAGTTGTACTTAAGGTGAACAATTCTTTCAGCTTACCCTGTTTCTCCCATGGAGATATTTATACATGTCTATCATATACCACCTCTCCCTCCTCATCTCCTTGGTAAACATGCTGAATTCTTTCAACCTTTCCTTGTGTGTCTTCTCCAGTAGTCCATGGTTAATTTTGATCACTATCTTCTAGGTGTGCCTCCACCCTCTCACAGCCCTTCTGAAGGTGTGGGCTTCAAGAACCTTGATGGAAAACCAGGCACCTATACAGAGGATGGAGCTCCTCCCTGATTTTACTGTTGATCCATCTTCCTATACATCCCAGCATACTGTTAGTCCTACCTAATGCCTTGAGTTGATGCTTTCAGGCTGTCTGAGAGTATTACCCTCACATCTCTTTCTTTAGTCTTTCTCTTCATTGCAGCCCTTCCCATTAGATGTCGTGTTTTCAGAATTTTGCTGACAGTATAAATTACCTTGCAATTTTTGGCACTGCATTTCAATTGCCATATCCTAGACCATTCTTCAAGCTTTTCCAAGCTCTCATCCATTGTTGTGACCTCCTCTTTACTGTACACTGTTCCATAGATCTGTGTGCCATCTGTAAAGAAGCAGGTTATCCACTGGACACCTATCCCTATGTCACAAATAAAAATGTCAAAGTGGATGGGTCCCAGGACTGAACCCTGCTGCACTCCACTTATCACTTTCGTAACCTCTGAGTACTATCTATTTCTGACCACTCTCTGCATTCATCCCTTCAACCACCTTTCAATCACCCTGAGACCTCTTAGCTTCTTGATCTGCTTCCTGTGGGTTACTGAGTTGAATGCTTTGCTAAAATCAAGATATAGTGCAACAAGTACCTGTCCTTTATCACCACCCTTACTATCCAATCAAAACATTTGATCAGGTTTATCTAGCATATCCTCTCCCTCATGAGCCCATACTAGGAGTCATACTAGGAGTGTTAGGTGTACAGAAGGCCAAGGCCCATATAAGTACACCTCCAGCAAAGCTGGACTAAGTTTTCTTATAAGTTCAATAAGTGTCTATCAAGTTTATTTTTGAATATGTCTATATTGTTAACATTTACAATGTATTTTGGAAGTGCATTCCACAGTGGTATGATCCTTTATGTAAAAAAGAAACACCTATTATTTTTTTCTGGAAATGTTAACGCAGGTTGATAATTATGGCTTCTAAATTAATTTCTCTTATGTTATAAGTCATCCCTAGTTCATACATTAGTTTCTGGTCTCTTGACATTTTGGACATTAATAGCATATCTCCCCTCATTCTCCGGAGTTCTAACCAGTATAAGTCCAACTCTCTTAGTCTTTCATCATAACCTTTGGTCTGCATGTTGTTTATTATTTTGATTACTCGCCTCTGGACCCCCTCCAGTTTTATCACAACTGTCATTTGGTGCGGGTGCCAAAGTGAGGAACAGTAGTCCATGTGTGGAAGTATGTAGCCTCTGTAGAGTGGTAAAATGCATCCCCTGTCTCTGGATGAGAAAGATCTTTTTATGCAACCAATTATTTTGTTTCATTTTTTGACAATCTCACTGCAGTGATCCAAAAAAGACAAATCTGATGAAATAATAATCCCAAGATCCTTTTCAGTGGTAACTTGTTTTAGAGCTACACCATTTAGGAAATACTGATGTTTTTGATTCAGTTCTCCGAAATGCACTGTTAACACATTTTCAGTGTTAAATGTTATATTGTTAGTTAATGCCCATTTTTCTAATAGCGTCAAATCCTTCTCCAATGTTTTTGTATCTAGATCCGTGTTAACTTTAGCTAACAATTTAGTATCATCTGCAAAATTTATTGAATAGTGGCTAAGCTGATTTGTCATATCTGAAACAAAGACTGAAAAAAGAAGAGGCCCCAATGCAGAGCCCTGAGGGACTCCACTTGTAACTGATCCTACATTTGAATAATGTCCTTTGATACCTACTATTTGAGTATGGTTATGTAACCATTCTTTTAGCCATTGTATAAGAAGTTGATTTATTCCTAGATTGTGCATTTTAGTTATTAGCACTGCATGGGGGACTTTATCAAAAGCCTTACAGAAATTTAAATACACAATGTCTACTGGTTTTTTATCATCTAGATGTTTGCTAACTCTTTCATAGAACACTAGGGCCCAGATATTCAAAACTTTGCCGTGGGCTAAATTAGCACTGCCCAGTGGGCAAACTTAGCCTGGAGCAAAAAGCAAGCTATATTCAAAAGGAATAGCCCAGGGCAAACAGCCTCTGAATATAGCATGGGAATGATGCCAGGCAAACTGGTCTGGGAGTGCAGGGCAAATGTAGCCCTGGAATAAGACAGCTCTGAATATAGCAACCAGG
This sequence comes from Neoceratodus forsteri, assembly GCA_016271365.2. Classification (NCBI taxonomy): domain Eukaryota; kingdom Metazoa; phylum Chordata; order Ceratodontiformes; family Ceratodontidae; genus Neoceratodus; species Neoceratodus forsteri. Next base: position 262,302,639 of record JADMNL010000023.1, on the reverse strand, counting down.
AAGTGCAAACCACAACAGCAACACAGTACACAGCAATGGGAAGGTAGGCAGAGGTGAAATATGTGGCCAATGTGTGTGTGCTAGTGAATGTGTGGACCCAGTACAGCTGCAAGCAGCAGCACATGTGAAAGTTCAGTCTGCAAAACTGTATAATATTCCCTGTGCCATTTGCGCCACGCTAACACATTTGCATGGGTTTAGCGCAGAGCTAAGCCATTTTCCCGGTGCTAAACTTTGCCATATTCAAAAGTGACATGCAAATGAGCCTACTTAGGTAGTCTCTGGGCAAACATCCAGATTAGCATCTCTTTATGCCCTGATTTGCATGCAGTTTTCCCAGCATTACTGCAGGGTCCCACAGCTCCACCTGTAGGTCAGTCTGGAAGTACAGGGGCTGGCCAGGTCTGCCTGCAGCTCTACCTGTAGATCAGTCTGACAGTGCATGATGGTAGCTGCAGGCTACATGTATGCAGTACAGCATAGCATTGTGTACCCCAGGGGGCAACACAGCATAGGTACAGGCGGTGGTGGTGATGCATGCAACTGTCACACTGTACGGCATGCTACAGTGCACAGCAGACACCACAGTAGCGAGTGGGCCAGTAGTGTGAGGGACACAGCACTGCCTGTGGTGTACAGGGTAGTGATGATCACTGCACTGTACACAGTGACATGCCCACCTTGCAGGTGTTTACTGACAGTGGACAATACTGTCACACTGTTGTGTGACCCACAGATGATGCACCTCTGGCATGGGATGCTCATAGTGACATATACATGGCCGGCTGTGTGTGCTGTGGTGTATGTACAGCTGTGCGATATGTGACTGGGGGGGGCATGTACACTCGGACAGGCACACTGGTATTGGGGTATTCCCACTACTGGCCCATGTACACTGCGTGCTGAGTCCCAGCCTTGTGGCTGCACCCGGTCTATGATGAGGCCTGGCCACCAGTACATCTTCCCTATAATACCCACCATGTCCACAGTGCTGTATGTGTGTGCTGGCATCTGTTGGTCACCACAGACATATGGTCTGCAGGTGTGTGCTGTATGGCCACACTACCATGGTGGCCCCCAGGAGCCGGGTCACCCACATACTGCCTGGCATGGCTGGGACTGGTGGCAGCAGTCGGCATCATTGTGGTGCCATCAGTGAGAAGCATGTTTCCCCCATGTCTGACTTTTTCTCTGAGTTATAGTCATATGTTAGGGTCGCAAAAGGCTGCACCAATGCCATGCTAATGCCACGCAATGCCACAATGTCGCGCAAGGCTGGATTGCCCAGGGTTAAGACCAGCTTTTACTGGGCGATAATTTGTACCACACAAAGGGTCACACTATGTTGTGCTAAACCACTTTGCATGGTGCTAGTCACTGAATATAGCAGTGCACCTGTATTGATGTTCAGTTTGCCCCCTTGCATATATTATGATTTTGCCCTTTGCCAATGCGGTTTATGCATGCTATTTGGCCTTTTGAATATAGCAGACCCACGCTAATCTCGCGCTAAACCCATGCAAATGGTTTGCGCCCTGCACAAAGCTTTGAATATCTGGGCCACAGTTGTTTGTAAGACAGGACCTTTCACTTTTAAATCCGTGTTGTGATGTATCTATAAGATGTTTAGACTGCATGTCCAACTCCAGTCTTTTTCAAATAAATGATTCGAATATGTTTCCTATAATGCTGGTAAGACTAATTGGTCTATAGTTTGTCATATCACCCCATTTCCCTTTTTAAAGATTGGGGGTAACCACTGCTTTCTTCCAATCATTAGGTATTTTTCCTGTAGTTAGGGGATAGATTAAAGATTTTATGTAGTGGATCAACCATCTAAATTGCTATTTCTTTCAATAATCGTGGGTGTAATTTATCTGGTCCCAGAGATTTATTAATGTTTCGTTCTTTTAATTTTGTCAATATATCTTTTTTTTGTAATTTCTGTCAAATACTTATGATTATTTGTGTTATTTGCTTGTGGAATCTGTCTACACAAGTTGTTTTTATTGAATATTGAACAAAAGTAATTGTTTAGCTCTTCAGCCATCTCCTGGGGTGCTACTATATTTTTTGTATCCACTTTTAAAGGGCCTGTTGGATTTACTAAATGTTTTTTATTACTAATATAGGTTAAAAGCTCTTTTCACCATCTTTCATTTATGCTAATTTTAGTTCAATCTTTTTCTTTTCAGCTTTTATCGATTGTTTACATTTTCTCAAGATTGATTTATATTTGTACTTGTAATCATTATTACCCCTTTTTACTGCTCTGTATGCTAATTTTTTTTTCCAATTTTTTATGTTAACCAGATCAGTACTTTGCCCCTTTTACTGCATATTCTTTTTTTAGGTATGTATTTTGTTTCAAGGTCTAAGATGTCATTTTTAATTCTTGTCCATAATTCATCAGGTAGTACGGAACCATTGTCCCACTGCCATACTTCAAGCTTGTGTTTTAATTCGATATAAGTTCCTCTGTTGTAACTTTAAAAAGTGGTTTTACCAGTTACATTGTTGATTGTTAAATTAGTATTAAATGTTATAATTTTATGATCACTATTCATTAGTGGAGCATTTGTTTTAACATTTTTAATTTGGTCCGAAATGTCAGTCAAGACCAGATCTAGAATATTATTATTTCTTGTGGGCTCAGTAACTACTTGATGTAAGCCATTGCTTTACAGGTATCAATAAATGAAGTTTCAAGATTGTTATTAGAACTGCCCTTAGACCAATTGATTCCTAGGAGATTGAAGTCTCCCAAGAGTGTAGTTTTATTCTTCTCTATCTTACTATTAATGCTATTTAGGATTGATTGATGTATCTCCACATTTGTGTCAGGTGGTCTATAGCAAAGTCCCACTGGTAGTTTCTTCTGTTGCTCTTGTAGAATTGCTACCCATAATAATTCATTAGATTCATCATCTGATGGGTCACTGATGGGTTTGTATGTGATGCTATTTTTAATAAACAGTGCTATACCTCCTCCTATCTTTAGTTTTCTGTTTTTATAGCAGACATTATATCCTGGGAAATTAATGTTCCAACCACAAGCTTCATCCCACCAAGTTTCTATTATGGCAATAATGTCATTATCATTTTGTTTAATTATCATTTCTAATTCATTTAATTTTGCAAAATGTAGACTCCTAGCGTTGGTCAAAAGAAAGGATAGTCCCATTTTTTTCTTTGTCCTAATTTGGTTTCCTTTTTGCTTGTTGTTGCCTATCGTGTCACAATAATCCCTTAGCCCCCTTTCTGTTATTTTTTTATACTGTAGTTATGTTAATTTGTGTTTGAAGATTTCTCCCAGTAGTCTACAGCCACGTTTACTCAAATGTAGTCCATCATAACCGAAGAGTGTTCTGTCATTTTCGAAATGTTCCCAAGTTCTAATACAGTCAATGTTGTTCATGAGGCACCACATTCAAAGCCAGTTGTTATATGCCTTAATATTTCTGTTTTTGTTGAAGGTTGTCCTTGGTACTGGCAACATTTCTGAAATAATTGGTTTAACACTTAGATCCTAAAGGGTTTTTATGGTTGTTTTCATATGTGACATGATCTGTTCTACTTCTTGTTTGCCAAAGTCATTGGTTCCTATATGTAGGATTACTGTTTTAGGGTTTTAAATTGTTTCAAAAATTCCAGGAAGCATTGCCTCTATGTCTCTTATTGTTGCTCCACTAAAGCTACAGCTTACAGTATTTTCCTTGTTTCCCCTAGTTGTATATCTGTCAGTATATCTTGTTATTGAATCCCCTAAAATAAAAATCTGTTCTGGCATTTCAGTAGCTGATGTAAAGGTATTGTTGTTATCAGCTATTGTAACATTCACCCATGTTGTCTGTTATCCTTGAGATGGTTTGCCTCCAGGAATTCTGTCAGCCTTTACTTTAAGACCGATTACAGCAATTTCCCCATTATAGATGTTAGACTGACCAGTCTATAGTTTCCTTGATTCCCTACTGCTACTTTTGTGCAGGGGCACTTCAACAGCTGTCATCCAGTCCTGGGCACCACCCTAGTGACTAGAGAGCAGTTTTCAATATCAACTAGTGGTGCTGTGAGCACTGGCAACACCTCCTTCATAACTCTTTTATTTATTTTTTATTTATTCATTGAAATTTCGTATAACACATTTGAGAACAAGCTCATTTCAGAGGTTCCACATCAGATGAACAATACATATTGGAAAAGTATGAGACGAAGAACAAACAAAACAAGGAATTATACAAGACATTACAACAGCATATAACTAGAGAAGTTCCAATACATGTGGCATTGCACAATGTATGCCAAGGTGCATATCTGATTAAAACCTGGATTTCAAAGGATCATGTTAGAGGGGGTGGGGTCTTGTAAAATGACCCTTTACTGGAAAATGAGAACAGACTCAGCCTAATATCTAATAATCAACAAGGTAAGGGATGGTATCAGCCCAGAGGCCTTGTCAGATGTGAGAAGGTATGGGACAAAGCTTTTTAAAGTGAGCAAGGGAGCTCAGGAGATATAATAGGGGGAGGCAGGATAGGGGGAAAGCCATAGAAGGGTGAGGGGAAAGAGTGGAAGGGATCAAGAGGAAATGTGAAAGGAGAATGATTAGCAACTTAGAACAGTTATTTACATACTGAGAACAGTTATGCATAAGGTCAGGATAGCATAAGTGCTGGTCACAAGAAGGAAGGTTATTGGAAGCAGTCACAACTGGCATCAGCAACTAGCTGTTGCTTAAGTTTAACCTTGAAGGAGCCCAGGATGGATGCTGAAGTGATGTCATGGTGCAGTGAGTTCATCCATAACAGGGTACAGTAAGCAAAGGACCTTTATCCCAGAGAAGTATGACAGCGGGGTATATTAAAAAGCTGACTAGTAGAGCTTCTGGTGCAAGGACAGTTGATAGCGTGGGTAATAAGCCTTTGCACTCCTGGGGGCATTTTGCCTAAGCTTATTTTTTTGGACAGTAAACATGTTTGGTACATGAGTCTACCTTTGAATTGGAGCCAGTAAGCCTGAGTGTACATGTCACAGGTATGGGACAGATGGGCTGAGCAGGTAAGAAGCCAGCATGCTTTGTTGAGTGCAACTATGATGTGGTGAAGAGTTGTTTCAGTAGCTGATCCATAGATTTGTAAGCCATAATCAATAAGCGAAACAAAAGAGCTTTGAATGGCCAGGTTAAGAGCCTCTGGGATCAAACATTACTTATGCCTATAAAGTAGCCCAATGCGGGTGTTAACAGCCATAGCAATGTTGTCAATGTGATAGGTATAGGTCATCGTACTGTCAATAGTAATCACCAGCTATTTAAAGAGCTAAACTAGCTCTAGGGGAGAGCCCTCTTCATTGGTGATAGAAAGAGGGCAAATTCTGTGTCTATTTTGGGAGCTGGAGAACAGCATAGTTTTAGTCTTGTTGTAATGCTTAACTAACTTGTGCTTATGGAACCATCTTTCTACAACTGCGAAATTACTCTGTAGCCTGGATTCAAGAACCTTAGGGTCTGGATCACTGGTAAACAGGACAGCATCATCAGCATATAAAAGGATGTGACCCTGGTAGGAGTAAGGAAGATTGCTGAGGAAAATGCTAAATAAAAGAGGGCCCAAGATGGACCATTGAGGAACTCCAGATAGAACAGGTCTGATATCCGAGAGGTTGTTACCAGTTTTCACCTGCTGTGTACGGTTGTGCAGGTAACTTTCAAACCAGGCTGCCCTGTCACGAGCTAGGCCAATGGTGGCAAGCTGTTCGGTGCCTCCTGGCTGGTCCCATGGATTTGTCTACTTTTAGTGCTCTCAGTCACTCCAGCACTCTACCTTCAGTAATAGGAATACTATTGAACTCCTCTCCATCCATATACTTTGCTCCAGTTGCACAGTTAAGCACTGGGCCATCCTCCTGAACCACAAAAACTTAACAAAAATAGTGATTCAGTAAGTTAGCCTTACCCATGTCCCCTTCCTGCCACCCCTCCCTATGTTAACCTAACCTTTCTTTCTTTATTCTTCCACTTCATCCAAGTACTGTACTGTACACTGGAAAAATGCGTCTCCATGCTGCACACCCTCTGAAAATCATCTCAGTTTTGCCTCATAATTTTGCCTTTTTTTCACTATCCTATTAGTCTACCTTGTTCTTATTATGCATGCTTCCCTGTTGTCATCTTTTTGGCTTTCTTTGTGTTTCTTGAAGATATTCATTTTCTCTGTCACTACCTCTCCTACTGTTGCCGTGGCTTTTCTACTCTTGCTTACCTCCCTGATGCAAAATTCAGTTCTATCTGCTACTTCCCTTTTAAAAGCTTTCTATTTGCTGTTCACTCCCTCTGGTTGTTCTATATCCTTCAGGCTACATCTCAGTATCTCCTGCATTCTTCCAAAGTACACCCTCCTGAAGTTTCAAACATTTGTCTGGCTATGTGTCCTGCCATTCCCTTGTTCGATCTGCATCCACACTCTCATGATCACTTGTTCAAAACAGTCCCTGGACTGTGACATTCTGGAATCTGTCCCTTTTGGTGAAAACCAGGTCCAGTGTGGCATTTTCTCTTATAGGTGTCTGTACTACTACAGCTGTATTAGGAATGCTTCCTGGCATGTTTCCACCAGTAGTTGTTTCCTTGCACTTGCTGCCACTGGGACACTCCAGTCCAAGTTTGTCATATTAAAGTCTCCCAACAGGAGCACCTCCCCAAGTTACACTGCCTTCCTAATGACCTCCCCCATTTCTCCCTCTTCCTCCTCTTCCTCCTGGCTCTGTGATACTGGTCTGTAAACCACTCCAGTCTTGCACTTTGTCTGTCTCATCACCTATGATCACCTGACCTGGAGTTGTTTATCTCTGTGGCCTTTATGCTTCCCTTAAAGGGTATGTTTACCCTTCCAGGTCACTTCATACATATGTGACCTTTACCAACCACTCTGTCCTAAGATGGGAAAAGAGTAGTGGTACTACTGCCCAAATCATTTTGTTAAACTTTCACAACCCCTCCAGTGCCATGCTATCTTGGCTTAATGTTGTTGCATATTCAACAATATTGGCACATTTAATGATGTTCATGGCTCACTACCTTGTGAGAGCATGGACATATAGCCACAAGACCTGTGCACCTTTTACACTCACCAGATACCAGATACCCATGCCACAGTATAAGTTTCTACCAGTCAAGTTCCTACTGGAAAATTATTACCATGCCTCTAGCCCCAGTGTGACAGCATGCCACCTCTTGTCCATCAGGAGTGAGACCGACCACCATCTCTGTTCCCCTCACTATTGAGTCCCCTACTAATAACAACTTCCTCTTATTCCTTTGGGGCCCTCCACCTGCCAGCATGTGTGCTTCAGGTGATGCCTGGCTGTCAGGTGTGCTCATTCATGTCCCTGCAGTGTGGGCTTCCTGGGAATTTAGGGAAAACAACAGCAGATACCTATTCCAATGGCCTCCTCCCCCCCACTACTATCCATTGATAATACCTGGCCTGGATGGGCTTCTGCAGTGCCTGAGGCTGTAGCATCCATACTGGCCTATCAGGTTTGGCATTCATGTGGTGTACTCCAGCCCCTGCTGCTTCTAGTTCCACACAGGGCATGGTAACCCTCTATAGTTCAGGCAGTGGCCTAATTCCCAGATCATGCTTTGAGCCACCATTGTCCTGCACCCCCTGAACTCCTCCCATATTGTCCTTCCTGCATGTTGCATAACCTGTGGTCTAGTTACATTTTGCCACACAGTTTGTCCCACTATCTACAGCACTGTTACCAATTGCTTCTGCACTGTTCTTTGATAGCCACACCTGGAGAAATAGAGTAGGAAATGGTGTGGGAAATTTATACAAAGGGGTTAGGGGAGCAAAAGTGGTGGAAATGTATTTTAAACTGCTACACAAATGGTATGTAATGCCCTGAAGACCACATCTCATTAAACTCACGCATACGCATTGTTGCTGGCACTGTGGGGGTGCATGTGGGCACCATACTACATACTGCACTCTCATATTGAGCTAGAAGTGCTTGATGTGCATGTGTACTAGAGCTGCACCAATGCTAGTGCAGGACCATGATCACACATATATTTAAGCCACAAGGCATGACTGGGTGTGTGTTACTGTGTAATAACGTCACACCACGGGTAGTTGAGGCATGAGACCATAGGCCGAGTGTGTTCAACACTTGAGAAGTGACATTATTACACAATAACACACATCCTGGAGTGCCTTATTGCTATTATACAATGGCTCGACTATCAAGAAAAAAATGAAAAAACATGTTTTGAAATATGTTTTTCCTTATTTTTGGGTGTGTGGAGGTATATTTTTACAAAAGATAGTGCACAGTTTCTGTTTTGCCCACTAGATGGAGCTGCAAGAACATGCTGCCTTCTGTTTCCCTCAGTACAGGTTTCTTTCTCTCCTCAGAGACAGGTCTGTGTTCTCCACTCTGAGTGGCAAAATAATACATGGTGACTGCTGCATGCCACTTTAACTTTTTTTTGGTTGTTTTTTTTTTGTTTTAATATGTTAGAAATGTAGCCATTTTTATGTGTATAAAAGAGTCCATGGTAGAACCGATCATGGAAGCCAAAATTTTAGGGACAATTAATACCTTGCTGTTGGACAAATCTCCGGGCCCGGTGTTTTTTTGCACAACTTTTACAAATGATTTGCTAACAAATTGGTGCCTTGGTTACATACATTGTTTCACCACCTCCTCTCCTCAAAGTCTCTGGATAGCAGACTATTGAAGCCCTCATTATAGTACTTCATAAGCCTGGGAAGATGGCTGAGCAGGTTATGAGCTATCGGCCGATATCGCTTTTGAATTATGATATCAAACTTTTTGCTAAACTACCGGTGGATAGACTAGGTCAGGTGTTGCCATCCTTAATAGGATCTGACCAGGTCAGATTTATGGCAGGGTGATATTTCTCAGACCATCTACGTAAGCTGCCCACATTTTCTCCGCATCCAAGGACTCTGAACACCTAGTAGTGCTTGTGTCCCTGGACGCAGAGAAAACTTTTGACTGAGTGGAATGGCAATTCCTGTTCTCATCTCTATATCGTTTCGGGTTCCCCTCACAATTTATTTAATGGGTCCATGCTTTGTACCTCAACCCTAGCACCTGAATATACTACAATGGGGTTTTCTCCTAATTTCCCTTATACTTGGGCACTAGGCAGGGATGCCCTCTGTCGCCCCTGTTGTATATCCTGTACCTAGAACCCCTGCTTGTCAAACTCAAAGAGAACCCTGTAATCCAGGGCATTTGTGTGGGAACCCAAGAGCTGAAGTTGTCAGTATATGCTGACGATATCTTATTGCATCTTTCACATCCCTGGACCTCCATTCCGGCTGCTCTGGAGAAAATTTAGGAATACAATTTGTTATCTAATTACAAGGTCAATTTAAATGAAACCTCAGTCTTCCCTTTAAATTCCAGGACCACTAAAAGTGAGATACTTGAATTTGGGCTATCCTGGTCTTCTAAAAGTATTAAGTACTTGGGGATCATTTTAGCTAGGAGTGATCTCTGGTTATGGCAGCTTAACCTTGTATCCCTTATACAGGTGGTGCAGCAGGATTTATCCCTTTGGAATACTCTACCCGTGTCTTTTGGGGTCATGCCAGTCTCATGAAAATGAATGTTCTCCCTCGTCTGTTCTACTCGCTTAACCTGTTGAATTTACGGTTACTCCTTTCCTGGTTCAAGAAGGTTCATGCTCTAACTTCTGACTTCATTTGCCTGGGTAAACCTCCAAGGAGAGCATATCACAAACTGGCGGCCCCTAAGGTCCAGGGTGGACATAGAATTCCGCACTTTGGGATTTATTATTGGGCAAGTCAGACCAGTAAGTATTTCTGGTGGCACGCTCCAGTAGAGGATTTGAATTGACTCTTGTATATGTTGACTTGGCTTTCCATTTAGTGGGATTTAATATGAACATACAAACATATGAAATTTTCCAACAGATAAAGGCCTAGAGGTCTATCAAGTCTGCTCGAATGTGCAGCTAGCACCCCTTATTCTGCAGCTGCCCTTCCCTTCCACCCATCACCTTCATTGACCCTCCCCCTTGTCCTGTCCCATTCCCTTTTGAAGCAGTCCACTGTTCCACTGGATACCAATTCTGCAGGTAACGCATCCACCCAGCCACCACCCTCTCTGTAAAAAAGTGTCTCCTCATCTCCCTCCTGAACCTTCCTCCCTCCAGTCTCATATCATGGCCCCTGGTGTCCCTCCTCTCCCCTACTTTGAACAGCCACTCTGTACCTGTCTTGTTTATTCCTTTCATGTACTTAAAGGTTTCAGTCTTGTCCCCTCTGTCCCTCCTCTCCTCCAGCGAGTACATGTTCAACTCCCTCAGCCTCCTGTCATATGATAAGTCTCCCAGCCCCTTGATCATCTTTGTCACCCTGCGCTGCACCCCCTCCAGTAACTTAATGTCCCTCTTCAGATACGGGCACCAGTACTGCATGCAGTACTTTAGGTGCAGTCTAACTAATGACCTATACAGTGGCAGAATCACCTCCTCCCTCCCCGAAGATATACCTCTTGCAATGCAACCCAGCATTTTGTTGGCCTTTGCAGCTGCCTTCCTACATTGTGCTGAGTTGTTCATTGACCCGGTAATGAGCACCCCCAGATCCTTCTCTTCCTCTGTCTGGGTTAGCTGCACTCCCCCCAGCTGGTAAATCCTCTATGGGTTCATTATCCCAAAATGCAGCACCTTGCACTTTTTGGCATTAAACCCCAGTTGCCAGGTGTCTGATCAGGTTTCAAGCTTTGCCCGATCATCCTACAACCCCTGCCATAGAAACATAGAAGCATAGAATTTGATGGCAGATAAGGACTACTTGGCCCACCTAGTCTTCCCATTTTCCTACCTAACAGATAAGCTGCAGATCCTAATCAACCAACAGCTTACTTCCTCCTACCCCCCCACTAGGACTGCCTTATGTCTGTCCCATGCATTCTTGAATTCCTCCACTGTTCTTGACTCCACAACCTCCTCAAGGAGGCTGTTCCATGCATCCACAACCCTCTCTGTGAAAAAATACTTCCTCACATTACCTCTGAGCCGTCCCCCTTCTATCTTCAAATTGTGCCGCTTGTTCTTGCACATCTCTTTTTCTGAAAGATGCCACCCTCTTGGACTTTGTTGATTCCCTTGAGGTACTTGAAAGTTTCTATCATGTCTCCTCTCTCCTTCCCTCAAGGGTATACATATTAAGCTCCTTTAGTCTTTCTTCATATGTCTTCTGGTGCAGACCCTGCACCATTTTAGTTGCCCTCCCTGGACAGCCTCCACTCTGTCTATGTCTTTGTGGAGATGGGGTCTCCAGAACTGCACACAGTACCCAGATGGGGTCTCACCAACTGTCTGTACAGAGGGATGACAACTTCCTGTTTTCTACTATTGATGCCTCTCCCTATGCATCCCAGTATCCCCCCAGCCTTCCTTACTGCCTTCTCACATTGCTTGCCCACCTTAGGTCATCTGATATAATTACCCCCAGGTCCCTTTCCATTTTTACTGTTGTCAGTATCTCACCCCCCATTGTGTACTCTTCCCCTGGGTTTTTGTTTCCCAGGTGCATTACCTTGCACTTCTTTGCATTGAATCTGAGCTGCCATGCATTTGACCATTCCTCCAACCTTGCCAAGTCCCTTCTCATCCTTTGCACGCCATCCAGTGTATCAACCCTGTTGCAGATCTTTGTGTCATCTGCAAAGAGACATACTTTTCCTTCCAGTTCCTCTGCAATGCCACTTATAAAGACATTAAAAAGGACTGGTCCTAGTACTGAACCCCGCGGTACCCCGCTAGTAACCCTCCTTTCTTCACTGTGGACTCCATTTACTACTACCCTTTGCGTCCTGTTGTCCAGCCAATTTTTTATCCAGGCTACCACCTTGGGACCTACTCCAAGGCTGGCTAACTTGTGTATTAATCTTTTGTGTGGGATTGTATCAAATGCCTCACTAAAATCTAGGTAAGCCATGTCCACAGCCCCTCCCTGGTCTACTACTTTGGTCACCCAGTCAAAGAAATCTATTATTAGGGAGTCACGTGATGTCAGCTTGCTGAACGGCAGCAGGGGCTTGGAGCTCTCTCCTCCCATCAACTTACTCGCTCTAATCTGCGATTTTCCTATCAGCTACTTCAGCAATTTACTTCTCATTGGAATGGCTACACTCCGCCTGTTGGCCTCAGGGCATTTTTTCATCAAATCCCTTCGATTTATAAGGGGATGGAGGCAGAGAAAAAGCAGGCCGCAATCAGGCACACGCCACCTGCCACTCCTGAAAAGTTGCCCCAAAAAAACGAGGAATCAATCTGGGCACTACCTCCGATAAAATGGGTGACAAGATTCAGCTGTCTAGCCCTCTCACCAAAGAGAAGTTTTTACAAGAGCTTGCTCCACTAAAGGACATTCTGCAGACTATCACTTCTGACCTGAAATCTATTTGGGAGGACCTCTCCTCTCTCACCACGAGGGTGTCTGACTCGGAGGCTAGAATCTACTCCCTCGAACAGTGGAAAACTAATGCAGAATCTGAGATGTCCACGCTAACTCAACAAGTTAAGAAGCTGCAATTAAAAATGGAAGACCTGGAAGGTCGTAACCGGAGAAATAACCTACTTATCCTGGGTTTGCCAGAGTTCGAGGAGGGTTCAGACCTTATCGCCTTTCTCCAGGAATTCCTTTCCAAAATAGTGGGCCCTTCACCCCTTAACCCCCACTATCATTTGGAGAGAGCGCACAGATCATTAAGACCCAGACCTCCACCGGGCTGTCCCCCACGGCCAATAATTATGAAATTTCTCAACTATATTGAAAGGCAGCATGTCTATACCAAATCTCGAGAGCTGCAATCCATCATGTGGGGGTCGGACAAACTACTTCTTGCTCAAGATCTCCCTAAAGAAACCAGGATGAAGAGAGCTGCATTTCATCCCGTCATCCAGAAATTAATCGCGGCGGACATTCCCTTCCGAATGATGTATCCTGCCACCCTCAAGGTTACCGTCAGTGACAACACCCAAAGCTATGATTCTTCGGACTTGGCCTACAAGGACCTTTCTGCCAAACTTCCCAATCTTTTTAAAGCGAATGGTTGAACTCTTGCCCCCAGTTTTAGTTTTAAGGCGAGGCCTTAATTCATCTTTTCTGGATTTTGGTACCCTTGCTAGTTCTTTCCCTTATTTGTTTGGGCTAGCCTTACCTGACTGGCCGCTTCTGGGGTCACTGTGATGAGCGGGGACCTTGGGCAGTCAGGCGGAGGCTGGATTAGGCCGCGATGCTTCTAGCTTCCAATATTTACCCGGAACCATTCTCGGGCGGCTGCTGTTTTCGGCTTACTGTTTTTTGTGAGGGACCTGTTTGGTCCCACCTCCAATAAAGCTCCCCCCGGGAAACAACTTGTTTTTAACGAGGTAGCACTTCTATCTCATGACCCATCCTGCCAGTCTCCTGCCCCTTTCCTTTCACCCGTTTTAGGTGGTGAGTAAACCCTTTTCCTTGGGTCTCTTTTTTTTTTTGAAGACAATTGGGTCTCTTTCTTGGGGATCGCAGCTCCTTGTGTTTCAAACCATAAAGTCTGTTGGTGGGGGTTGGGGGAGTACTCCTGAGCCCCTTGTGACTGTTGTAAGTTGCATTACGAGCTTATGGAAGGGGGGCCTGCAAACCCAGTCCCTTATATAGGGTCCTCTTTATTTCCTCCGGTTTGGATGGGAAATACTTTTTTCTCATGGTTTCTGGTGTTTTGGTTATTTCCTACTCTGAAGGATCCCTATAGCTTATGGTTCTCTGGGTTCTAATGGGATCTGGTCCCCAGGCCTTTGTTGTTGCTAGTTGTCTCATAAACGTTCAGGCCTGGCACCAGGATGTATATAGTTGGTTTGCCTTATTTAGGGGTGTTATTTGGGGTGGGGTGGATGGTTCAGCCTGTCTGCCTTTTATCTGTACTGTTCTAATCCAGTTTTGTTTTACTTGCTTAGGTCATTACTACCTTTGGCAATCCCCTTTGGCAGGCTACAGTGGGTTGGGATTTTGGGTTTCAAGTGTGCCTTCTCTTTTGGTCTATACTTGTCTGTTCTTGTACCTGCCTTCCTTTTATCCTGTATCTGAAATGGCTGTAAGCTCTGTTAAAATTGCATCATGGAATGTGCGTGGGCTCAGGGAGAAAGTCAAGAGGACTCAGGTATTTAACCACTGTGACTTATTTCAGACAGATATTTTACTTCTACAGGAAACCCACTTAACCAATTCAGAGGCTAAATGGCTGTCTCGAGCTGGTTTTTAGCAGGTGTTCATTGCAAACGGATCCAGCTCTAGTAGGGGTGTCGCTATACTCATTAAAAAATACGTCATGTTTCTGGTAAACACAATGATAGCTGACCCAGAGGGGAGATTTATACTGATCAAAGGTTCCCTTAATGGGGGCACTATGGTTTTAGGCTCAGCTTATGGTCCAATAGGGGGTAGCTCTGAATTTTTTATGACCCTAGCAGATAAAATTAGTACCCTGCTTCCCTCCCAACTCATATTAGGTGGGGACTGGAATGTCCCACCATCTCATCTATTAGACAAAGACCCTCAATCAAGCCGACCTCTTACTCCGGTCCAAAGGTCTCTACTAGACTTCCTGCATATATTAGGGCTATGTGACCCCTGGCATCTCTCCAATCCTTCCCTTCGATCCTTCTCGTTTTTCTCTCAACCCCACGGATCCTGGTCTAGAATAGACTATATTTTGATTAGTAAAACCCTTCTCCCTGGTCTCCTCCAATCTGGTATTGAGCCGATCATGCTCTCTGACCACGCAATCGTTTGGGCAAAAATTTCCCCAGACCCTAATTTCCAAAGGGACACTACCTGGAAGCTTAATACCCAACTCCTTAAGGACCCCCAAACTGTGACCCATATCAGGACCTTCATTTCTCTTTTTCTGGAGAACAATCTTGGATCCACCTCAAGATTTGACATCATCTGGTGCTCCCTAAAATGTTATCTTAGAGGTGAACTAATTAAACTCGCCTCAGCGAGGAAAAGAGCGCGACAATCTCGGGCTTCCCTTCTAATGACCAAAATTAAGGAGCTGGAAAGCTCTCACCTCCCTTCCTCTCCTTTGTCCTCCCTTGAAGCTCTCTTGGCAGTCAAAAATGAATATACTGACCTTCTTAAGGAAAAAGCTGAATACTGTCTCGTTAAGACTCAAGCCAAATATATTGAGACGGTGAGAAAGCCGGAAGGCTCTTGGCTTTAAGACTTCGTACACTAGAAAGCTCCAGAATAATCCCGGCTTTACAATCCCCTGCTGGCTCCATTAAAACTTCTCCCAGAGAAATTGCACAGATTTTTGAGAGGTACTATAGGAATCTCTATAGTTTGCCTTCTTCTCCTGCCTCTTTCTCAGACATCTCAGCATATTTAGCGGATCTTGACATTCCCCAACTTCTGCCCTCCCATAAAGATACCCTGACCGCCCCATTTCACTCTCTGAAATAGAGGACGTCATTGCCTCCATGACTTCTGATAAGGCACCCGGTCCAGATGGATTTCCCTCAAATTTTTACAAGGTTTTCTCCAAGGAGCTTGCCCCTTTACTCCTCAAACTATATTATCATCTTTTCTCTTCTACCTCCGTGGACTCCACACTTCTCGAAGCCACCATCATCCTAATTCTCAAACCGGATAAAACTCCCACCGATCCGGCGAGCTACTGGCCCATATCTCTCCAAAATTGTGATATGAAAGTCCTCTCTAAGGTCTTGGCTGAACGGATTAAGAAAATCTGGACCCATCTCCTTAGCCCAGAGCAGGTCGGTTTTGTACACTCTCGCTCCCCATCAGACCACCTTAGAACCCTCTCTCATATTTCTCATCTCGCCCTATCATCCCATCTCCCAATGGCCCTAATTTCGCTAGACGCAGAGAAAGCATTCGACAGAGTGGATTGGTCTTTTCTCTGGGCCACGGTGGCCAAGAGATGGCTTCCCAAGTTCTTTTCTCAAAATGGATCCAGGTTTTATACAACCTTCGGCCAAGATATAATGTAATGGTGTTTTCTCCTCACTGTTCCAGCTTCATACTGGTACCAGACAAGGTTGTCTCTCTCACCCTTCCTTTTTAATCTATATCTCGAGCCCCTTCTTATTAAACTTATGTCCTCCCCACTTATTAAAGGCTGTCTGGTGCATCAGCATGAGTTAGTCCTCTCAGCCTATGCTGACGACATACTTTTACATGTTACTCACCCCGCTACTTCCCTAGGACATGCATTGCATCTCATCAGTCAATACGGTAACGTCTCCCAATATAAACTGAATTTATCTAAATCTGAAATTTTCCCTTTAAATGTCTATACATACAAGCACGATCTTATTAAATTTGGCATGCGATGGTCCCCTAAATTGATTAAATATCTAGGCATTCACTTTTCCTCAGACCCTTCTCTACTCAGAAAACTCAATTTGGATAATCTCAAGACTCACATCCAGCAAGATTTGCTAAGATGGTCCAACCTTCCTATTTCCCCTCTGGGGTAGGATTAATATTATTAAGATGAATATTCTCCCTCGTATTTTCTATCCCCTTAACTTATTAGGTCTTTGGTTGCCGCTCTCTTATCTACAACAGTTTCACGCAATTTTCTCGAAGTTTGTCTGGCGAGGGAAAGGAGTCCGGCGTTCATTTCTTAAATTATCTCTCCCCAGGGACAAAGGGGGTCTTAGACTTCCCAACCTCTTATTGTACTACTGGGCTGCCTACCTCTCCAAACTAGGGAGATGGTTTCTAACCCATCCTGACCCCTTCTCCCCGATCTGGCTTCAAATCGAGAAATCGATCCTTTCGGAGTCTAAACTAGATCCCTACGCAATTTTTTATACTCCCACCTCTGTGCTTTCGCAGTGGATAACTGACCAAACAATTCTCACATCCCTTAAATCTCTTTTTCAATGTCTATACTTTCTAAAAAATCTCTCCTAAAATAGATCTGGGTCAGCCTATCACCCTTAACCCCAATATTAAGCTGGGCAACTCGATGATTGCTCCTGAGTGGCTCCCACAAATTAAAGAAACTAACTTAGAACACTACTACGATCAAGGATCCCTCCTTTCATCATCTGACATCCTAGCCAAATTCGGCATTCCCAATAATAAGGTTTTTAAAATATATCAATTAAGGCACCTTCTTGCTGCGAAATTTGGCACACAGTTTAGAGATCCCAAGGTTTATCCCTTTCTCTCTCATATTTTCACTCTTGCTTCTAAACCACATTCCATTTCGCTAATATATTCTTTTCTACTGGATATAAAATTTCCGAAACCTATCGCAGGTTCTAATATCTGTCTTTCCTTACTCCCTGACTCCACCCTTAACTGGCCCCATATTTGGAAAGACCTGCACAGATACCACACCCAAGACAGGCTTAGACTTACCCAATATTATATTTTGAATAATATGTATTATACCCCTAAGAAACTTTTCCGGCTTAAAAAGCTTGCTCTTTCTCTCTGTTCCAGGTGCTCACACAGTGAAGGGAACTCCCTACATATTTTCTGGTATTGTAATAAGGTAGCCCCATTGTGGTCCACCATCCAGGACAATTTAGACCCCCTACTTGGTCTCACCAACTTTTTCACTCCTGAAATTTGTATTCTAGGAGATTACTCTGGCATAGACTGTGTAGAACGCCGCTATCACATCGCCCTTGTGTCTATTGTGGTTAAGAGACTAGTTCTTAAGCATTGGACCGACCAATTGACTCTGACCTATTCTGAATGGTTGACTGAGCTCTCTGCCTATCTTAACATGGAAAGGTTGATAGCCAGTTCGCGTGATCGCATGGACCTGTTTCATAAAAAATGGGGTAAATTATATGCGCTATATTTGCACCAATGATCTCCTGGCTTCCTCTCTGATGCCCACTCTGGTTTCTTCCTTCTCTTTATCTTTCATATTTGCTTTCTTCGATCCTGAAAGCAGGGTTACGTTTGAGATATCTGTGAACTTGTTAGCAATTTTAGTTACATAGCTACCTGGCACACTTTGTGGAGAGTGGGGAGATGATTATTGGTTTTTTTTTTATGTTCCCTTTCTTTTCCCTTTTCATTATACCATGTATGGATATCTGGCATAACCTATGTAATGACTTTGTTATATTTTCGCTTTTCCAAAATCAATAAACTTGAATTTCAAAGAAATCTATTAGATTCATCTGACACGACCTTCTCATCATGAATCCATGCTGCCTTGGGTCCTGTGCCCCACTGGCCTCTAGGTACTCAACAATTCTTTCCTTCATCCCCCTAGGTCATCCACCACCACTCCTACCTTTGTATCATCAGCAAACAGACTGTTCTTGCTCTTGATGTCCAATGATATGTCTGCAATGAATATCTCAAACAACACTGGTCTCAACACCGAACCCTGTGGAACACTGCTTGTCACTACCCTTGGGTGTGAGAGTTCCCCACCTACCACCACCCTCTGTTGCCTTCCCTGAAGCCAGTTCCCTACCCATCTCACCAGCTTTGCACCCGCCCCTGAGCCTACTAACTTGCTTCCCAGCCTTCCACATGGCACCGAGTCAAATGCCTTACTGAAGTCCAGATACAGGACAGCCACTGCATGGCCCCTGTCCAGTTGCCTAGTTACCCAGTAATAGAACTCCACCAGGTTGGTTTGGCAGGATCTGCCCCATATGAAGCCATGCTGTCTGCTGTCCTGTAGTCCTTTGGCCTCTAGGAGAGCCACCAGCCTCTCCTTCAGGATAGTCTCTATTAGCTTACCCACGATGGATGTGAAACTCACTGGTCTGTGATTTCCCGGTTCATCCTTGTGGCCACTCTTGTGGAGGGGCACCACAAGAGCCATTCTCCAGTCCTGAGGTACACACCCCAAATATAGTGAGGCATTAAATAGGTCTGCCAAAGGCCCTGAAAGGACCTCTGCCAGTTCCTTCAGTACCCTGGGGTAGATGCCATCTGGGCCTGGCACCTTGTCCACCCTCAGTGCCTTCAAACCCTCCTGAACTCTGCCCTCCATGATTTCCCCATCTGTCACCTCCTCCCCCCCATTTCTTCCATTTCTACCCCTTGGGTGTCACCCCCTCTTCTCTTTAGTAAATACTGAGCAGAAGTACTCATTTAGTGCTTCTGCCTTATCGCACCCTGCTTCCACCCAACTCCCCTCCTTCCTAGTCCTTTCTATGTGGTCCTTACAGCTCCTTTTCTCTCTGATGTACCTAAAGAAGTCATTCTCCCCCTTCTTAATGCCTTGTGCCAGCCTGAGTTCCTGTAGATACCTTGGCTCCCCTTACTGCCCTTGTCACCTCCTTCGATTCCGTGAAGTACTCTTCCCTGTCCTTTCCCCTCCCTGTTTTCTTGTACTTCCTAAAGGCAGCTCTTTTCCACCTTACCTTTTCCATGACCTCCTTGCTCAACCAGCATCTGCTGGAGTGTCCCCAAGGTTTCTGCTGCATATAAAGCCTAAGGACCTTCCTCCTGGTTTGTGCAACACCTTGATTGAGGTCTCGGTTAAGATCCATTCACAACTATGCACTTTTTTGAAATACAATCACTGCTGTTACCCCTCTCAACCCCTCCTCTGCAACCCTAATTTTCAAATTGAAGGCAGTTCTATACGCATTTCTTGGCTACCTCATTTGACTGCTGTAAAGGTTTGTGATTTGGTTCAAGAGGGGGTGTGTCTCACCTCAGGGGCAATTATGCAGGCCTGTCAGATAGACAGTATTTCAATAGTTAAAGTTTTGATTGAACTCCATTATATGTTAGTGGAGAAATTTGAGGCTACTTTTGCAAATATTGATGAGAGAGAGTTCTTGCATTCACTCTTTAAATTAGCTATCTTACCCCATTGAGTGTCTAAAATATACACTAGCATTTATGACAGAGCATTCATGGCTGTGGATGGCGTCTCCGGTTATTGGGCCTCACTATTTCCACAATTAGAATTTGACTGGGGGAAAATATGGAGAGACTGTCACATTTATGTTACTCAAGATAGACTGCAGATTATGCAGTATCAGTTACTCAGCAATATGTACCTTACTCCAGTTTAACTCTTTAAAATGGA
Source organism: Neoceratodus forsteri (assembly GCA_016271365.2). Classification (NCBI taxonomy): domain Eukaryota; kingdom Metazoa; phylum Chordata; order Ceratodontiformes; family Ceratodontidae; genus Neoceratodus; species Neoceratodus forsteri. The sequence goes on along the minus strand of JADMNL010000023.1, from coordinate 262,282,527 downwards.
CGGAGCTTCATCTTCTCAATGTGTTAGGTGTCATCAACCAGAATGTTCCCCATATTACATTTTTTGGGAGTGCCCCACAGTGGCCACCTTGTGGTCACTTATTAGACAAAAGGTTGATCCTCTCCTAGGTATTGACTCTCACTTTTCTCCCAAGGTTGTTTGGTGGGTGATTATTCTGGGGTTGCTGGCCATGAGCGCAGATTTTATTTAGCTATTATTGCACTCTCTGTTAAGAAACTAGTGTTGCGCCATTGGCGGGATTCAGAAATAATCACCTATACTAAGTGGATGCAAGAGCTACTTTTTAATCTTTGCACTGAGCGGTTGATTGCCAGCCTATGCAATTGTCTCAAGAGGTTTGATAAAATCTGGGGGAAACTGTATGCCCTCTATTTCCTGCAGGAAGCTTCTACTAGTACTGAGTAAATGGCAGGTTACTATGTCCTGGAGGATACTATTCTGATGCCGGGGGGGGGAGTGGATGGGGAGGAGAGTGGTTGTGAATGTTAGTGTTTCTTTGTATTTTGTATTTTGTATTGTGTTTGTACTTTGTATTTGTCTCCTTGTCTGTTGGTTTGTAACTTTCGGAAACTCAGTAAAGTAAACTTAATTTAACAAAAACCTTTTTTTTTGTGTCTAAGGAAGCGCGGCCGCCTAGCCGATCAATGACTAGAGCTACTTGCAGTTGTGGAGGAGAAAGCTGATTGTAGGTATGACTTTCTTTTAGTTTATATTTGTTTTCTTTTACATTTTTGTTTCTGGATCTGGCTGTGGAAGATAGAGATCTGCAATCACGGAGTCCTGGAGCGACTGCGGTGCTGTACTGTGCACCTGCTGCAATGGCCGCAATTGAGAAACATAGGGGGACTGTCAGTTAGAAACTGGTGTTCCATCTTTCTGTAAGTTATATTTTAGGAGCTATAACATAAGAAAATGATGCAGTCCTATGCCTCTAGTATACTCAGTTTAATTTGTTGCCAGCATTTTGTCCCCGTACTGAGCAGCTTCACTGAACCTGAACCTCAACCTCACGATAGGTAGTTGTGATCTATGTAGTTCACTTCAGCTGCTCAGTTCAGTGGGAAGAATGACATAAAAAAAATTGACTGCCAGAACAAATGTCATGATCTTGAAATCAATTGCTGGAGCGAAAGAGGGAATTGCTGTTGGGGGTTGCTGTTCAGCTGTGATGGATTCAGAGGCTGGTGGTGGGAACTGAGTGAGCTTCACAACAAAATGCAGCATCATGGTGGCTTCAGAAGAAAGGGAGGGATTTAATTTAGTGTTCTATGGTCATCTCCGTGTCTGACCTAGATACAGTGATGTTATTGTCTACAGGCCGCCAGCCAATCAGGTTCCTAGATTTTTTTTTTGCCATTGTATAATCAGATCTAGTGCCCCTGTGCTAACATGACTGAATATTGTGCAACAGTGCAGTGAACACATGCAGCATTACAGAACAGCACAGTACTTCAGGGCAGCACTACAGCTCAGCGATACAGCACAGTACAGGACATGAATGCGGCACTGAATATAGAACTGAATATATTGCTGTACACAGGGGATTATCTGTTTGCCTTATTACCCAAGTATCGTATTCCCCAGGAGTTCATACAATGGGTCAAGGTGCTCTATTCCTCCCCGACAGCACAGATATTTTGTAATGGTGTTTTATCCTCATCATTTTCTCTTCATCAAGGCACGAGGCAGGAGTGACCCCTCTCTCCCTACTTATTTAATCTTTTTTTAGAACCCCTGATCTGAAAACTTAACTCTTCCTCACTAGTCCATGGTATTTCAATTGGGCATGCAGAGTATAAGCTATCCGTATATGCCAATGATATTTTGTTACACATTTCTTTTCTTGCCAAGTCTTTGCCGGCTGCTTTGCAGATCATTTAATCTTTTGGTGATATTTCTAATTATAAATTGAACCTTGCTAAAACAGAGGTTATGCCACTTAGCAGTGCTACGTTAAAGGCAGAAGTTGAGCACCTTGGCCTTGTATGGAAATGTGATAAGTTGAAATATCTGTGGATCTTCCTCAGCACTTCACCCCTTAAGATGAAACAGTTCAATCTTGATTCTGTGGTGACCCATATCAAAATGGATTTAGAACATTGGTTCCTGTTACCTATTTCGCTGTGGGTCCATTTAAGCATAATAAAGATGAATATACTGCCCCACTTATTTTATCTCTTACAGATATATAACTTTACCCTACCTAAGTCATGGTTTTCTCATGTGCATAGAATCATTACTTCCTTTTTATGGCAGGGTAAAGCGACTTATCGAGCCTTATCCAAATTAATGTGGTCCAAACTGGATGGGGGACTACAAGTTCCTAACTTTTTCTTATATTACCTGGCAGTGTATCTAACCAGATCTTCTTATTGATTAAGGCCCTTTTGCGGGGGGAGGGTTCCTTCTGGGTCTTATGTGCCATATTGGTTGGTGTTCTACTCGTGATCTGGATATACTGTCACTCGTCTATCTTCCTAGGAAGCACCTTCCTCGACCACTACGGTATATACCTTTGAGGGCATCTCTCTGGGTTCAGCTGCAATTATGTTCCTTAGTTAAAATGTTACCATATGAGGACCTATCACAACCTTTATTTGGTAACCCTAAATTTCGAATAGCCAGACTGATGATTACAAAGGGGTTCTCGCCAGGTATGGGTATAGACACAATAGAGGCCCTTACTCAGAACCAGATGTTGTTGTCCTTTCAGGATGCTTGTTCCCTCTATCATTGGCCCACCTCTTCCTGTTTCTGTTATTTTCAACTATCACATATGGTCCTGTAATTTTTTGGTAATGGCCCCATGGTCTAGTCCCTTTGGTAATTTTGTTTCACCTCTCACTCATAATGCTCCCTCTTCTTGGCATATATCATATTATTACAGATCCCTGTAGAACTATTTAGCATCCACAGAGGGCTCAAGATTTTATGTCTGGGACCAGGCTCTCCTGGTTAGTAATTCTGTTGGGAATTGGCCTCTCATCTGGGAACATTTATATAAATGCATTAAGTGGGATAGGTACCACCTTATGCAATTTCAGATTATTCATAATTTTTACTATACCCCAGATAAATTGTATAAAATGGGTAGACTACCCACTGACTTATGTTCCAGATGTGGTAAAGAGCCTGGTACCTTGCTTCATATTGTGTGGTCCTGTGAGACAGTAGCTCCATTTTGGAACTCTATTCGAGCATACCTTGAGGCCTTGCTAGGGTTGTCCAATGCCTTTCTTCCTGAAATATGTATTCTGGGAGATTACTCTGATACCCTGATTGGCAATCAGAGATACCACATGGCCTTAATCTCTGCATGTGTGAAAAAGGTCACCCTTTGGCATTGGTTAAACCAATGTACTCCTCAATTCCTTGAGTGGTATAAGGAGATATTGTTTGCTTTGCAAGCAGAGCACCTTTTGGCTAGTATGTCAGGAAAGATACACAGGTATAATCGTATTTGGGAACCATTATACATCTTATTAACACTGTGAGTATGTATTTTGGTTGACCCCTGGTAAGCACTCTCTTTACGGACTGATTTAAGATTGGGTGTTCTGGATTCATGCTATCTGATTAATTATTTTGTTCATCTCCAGTGGCAGAATGAATGGGTGATATGGGTGTGGGGAGGAGGGGGTGGTAGTTTGATGGTATTCTCTCATTATAAAGCTATGTTCCTGGATCTGGTTATGATTGTTTTCCTTCTTATTATAATTTCAGGAGATAACATGGTTTGTATATGTTTTTTTTTTGGTCTTCAATAAAATGTATTCAGTTCAAAAATAAATTGCGTACACAGGGATTGCGCAAGTAGCGCAGGGAACAGTGCAAGTAGAGAGGATGGCATGGTGGAGGAGAGAAGAGCCGAAATGAAAGACATACAATGCAGCAGCAAAGGTATCAGATATGATTAATAATGAACACATGGGCAATAGCCCATACAAAACAATGGCAAGAAAAACACAATCAACATATGGCAATGGCCTGTAAACTAACAAACAAAAATATAGGGCAACTGCCCATTAGTAGAAATAAATGGCAAACTGGGAGGTAAAATGTCCAGTATGGCCACCACACTGTTCAATGAAATGTCCAGTGAAGCTATGGGCCTGCAGGTAGTGGCTGCTGCTGCTACTGTTCATCCGGTTGGATGGTCACTTCCAGGTAAAGTATATCACTGGTGTTGTCCTTCAGCCTCTGCACATACATCCTCTGGAGGTAGATCTTGCATCACAGGAACTCATTTCTGCCCTATGATAAATTACATCTATATGGTGACTGGCAGCACACTGGGCACCTGTGGAAGGAAAAAGACTGAGCTCAGCAAGTTGTGCACACAGGATGAGAGACACAGGAGTGACATACTCTGCATAACAGATGTACCAACAGATTACACGTGGGCCGACATGCCACACAAAGGTGAATGGAGTCAAGCAGCCACAATGGAATGTGGGGGCCATACCAGAGAAAGCATTTTGTAACTGAACAGTGGAGGACTGCACATAGAATGAGTGTGCTGTGCTACAACAGAGCTAGACACAGCCATGCAAGGGGCAGAGAACACCAGCAGACCGTCCAGATGTGAAAATGCAGCATATTTATTTATTGAAAGGGAAAGCATACTGAGCTAAATAGCTCATTACCAGATGTGTCCTGGAGGAAGGGGATGAGAAGAGTGTAGTATTAAGTTACATCAATAAAGTTACAATTATTATAACAATACTAAAAAGTACACGATAGCCAATTAAAAAGCACAGTGTTTATAGTACATCAGTAGCAACAGAAACATAGAAACATAGACTTTGACAGCAGGTAAGGACTGCTTGGCCCACCCAGTCTGCCCATTTCCCTACCTATTGGATAGGCTGCAGATACTAGTTAACCAACAGCCTACTTCCTCCTATTCCACACTAGAATTGCCTTATGTCTGTCCCATGCATTCTTAAATTCCCCCACTGTTTTTGACCCCACAACCTCCTCAGGAAGGCTGTTCCATGCATCCAACACCCTCTCTGTGAAAAAATACTTCCTGATGTTGCCCTGGAGACGTCCCCCTCTATCTTCAGATTGTGCTCCCTTGTTCTTGCACATCTCTTTTTCTGAAAGATGCTACCCTCTTGGACTTTGTTGAGTCCCTTGAGGTACTTGAAAGTTTCTATCATGTCCCTTCTCTTCCTGCTTTCCTAAAGGGTATACATATTAAGTTATTTTAGTCTGTCTTTGTATGGCTTCTGGTGCAGACCCTGTACCCTTTTAGTTGCCCTCCTCTGGACTGCCTCCATCCTGTCTATATCCTTGCAGAGATGGGGTCTCCAGAACTGCATGCAGTACTCCATATGGTGTCTCACCAAGTGTCTGTATAAAGGGATAACAACTTCTTGTTTTCTACTGATGGTGCCTCTCCAAATGCATCCCAGTATCCCCCCAGCCATCCTTACTGCCTTCTCACATTGCTTGCCTACCTTTAGGACATCTAATATGACTACCCCCAGGTCCCTTTCTATTTTTGTTGTTGTTAATACTGCCCCAACCCCATTGTGTACTCTTCCACTGGGTTTTTGTTTCCCACGTGCATTACTTTGCACTTTGCATTGAATCTAAGCTGCCATACTTTTGACCATTCCTCCAACCTTGCCAGGTCCCTTCTCATCCTTTTCACCCCTGTTATGAACCCTGTTGTAGATCTTTGTGTCGCCTGCAAAGAGGCATACTTTTCCTTCCAGTCTTTTTGCAATGTCACCTATAAAGACATTAAAGAGGACAGGTCCCAGTATTGAATACTGTGGTACCATGCTAGTAACCCACTTTTCTTCATAGTGGACTCCGTTTTCTTTTGCCCTCTGCATCCTGTTGTCCAGCCAATTTTCTACCTAGGCTACTACCCTGAGACCCACTCCTAGGCTGGCTAAATTGTTTATTAATCTTTTGTGTGGGACTGTATCAAATGCCTTGTTAAAGTCTAGGTAGGCCATGTCCACAGCCCCTCCCTGGTCTACTACTTTGGTCACCCAGTCGAAGAAAGCTATTAGATTCATCTGACATGACCTTCCCGCTGTGAATCCATGCTGCCTTGGGTCCTGTGCCCCACTGGCCTCTAGGTACACAACAATTTTTCTTTCAGAAGTGATTCCATCATTTTCCCTACCACTGAGGCCAAACTAACAGGTCTTAGTTTCCTGCCTCTGCCTTGCTCCCACTTTTGTGAAGGGGAATCACATCCACCCTCCTCCAGTCCTCAGGTACTACACCATCCTTCCATGATTTGTTAAAAAGGATAGTCAGTGGTGTCACTAGTTCTCCCCTTAGTTCTTTTAGAATTATGCTGTGAATTCCATCAGGCCCCATTGCTTTGTCCACCTTCAGTTTCAGGAGTTCTTTCAGGACCCTTTCTTTTGTGAATGGACTGGTATCAACCCCAATATCCAGAGTGCTTCTATTGATTGGGTTAGGTACCTTCTCCTCCTCTTCTTTTGTGAATACTGAGTAGAAGTTTTCATTCAGTAGCACTACTTTTTCACTGTGACCCTCTGCCCACCTCATCCCCTTTATTAAGCCTCACTATCCCTCCCTCCCTTGATCTTTCTATGCTCCCTAATGTACCTGTAAAAGGTTTCATCCCCCTTCTTAACTGAGTGGGCTATCTTTTCCTCAGTTTGGGCCTTTGCTAGTCTGACTACCTTCCCCGCTTGCTTCTGCTTTAACTGGTACAGTTCTCTGTCCTGCTCCTCCTGTGTTTCCTTATATTTCTTGAATGCTATCTTTTTCTCTGTAACCTTCCCCGCCACCTCTTTTGAGAACTATAGTGGTTTTTCCCTTTGTTTTGTTTTATTTGTTTCACACAAAGGCTTGTTGCATCTGTGATGGCAGTTTCGATTTTTCCCCATTGTTCCTCCTCCCCTCCTTCTTGCCCATTTGCTAGTGCTTTTCTGAGGCACTCTCCCATTTTGGCAAAGTCAGCCCTCCTAAAGTTCAATACCCTTGCTTCTGTATGTGACTGTGTTGATCGTGAACCACACTGTTTGGTGGTTGCTTGTTCCCAGATATCTACCCACTCCTAAATCTGAGATCCTCTTTCCATCCCCATTTGAGAGTACCAGGTCTAAGATTGCTCCCTCCTGAGTGGGTTCCAACACTAGCTGTCTGAAGCATGCCCCCTGTAGGGCATCGAGAATGAACCTGCTCTTGGATGTGGCTGCAGCAAAGGTGCTCCAGTTAACATCTGGCATATTCAGGTCCCCCATCAACAATATCTCCCTTCTTTCTGCCATTCTAAGGATGCCTTCTATCATTTCCTTGTCCATTTCTTCCCCCTGAAATGGGGGTCTGTTTACAAGCCCAGTGCAGATTATGGTGCCATTTCCTGTCTCCAGGGTGACCCACAGTGCTTCATCTCCTCCCCTCCCTGATTACCCTTTAGTTCCATTGCTTTGATCTCTTCCGTTACTTAGAGAGTGCTCCTCCTTCTCCTCTTTTACCCTCCCTGTCCCTCCTGTAGATTGTGTACCCTGGTATGTTGACATCCCAGTCATGGTTCTCTGTGTACCATGTTTCTGTGACTGCCATGATATCCAGGTGCCCCTCCTCCATCAAGGCCACTAGTTCAGGGAGCTTGTTACCCAGACTATGGGCATTGGTACTCATCGCCCTCCATTTTTTGATGGCCTTACCCCTTTTAGTCCCATCCCCACCCTTACTGCCTTTGCCTTTTTCTCCATTTAACCCTGTACTGCTCCCAATCGACTTCTCTATCTTGGTGTTTACTTCACTAACTACCCTGTTTTGTGGTGGGGGGCTGGGATTTCCATGCTCCCTTTCAGTGCCTCCCCCCTTGGCTAGTTTAAATGCTTGCTAATGAAGCACTAAAACCTATCCCCTAGGATCCTGGTTCCCTTCCTAGACAAATGCAGACCATCGCGCCAGTATAGGCCTGTATCCCTACAGGTGGACCCCCAGTCCACAATAAAGCCAAACTCCTTACCTCCACACCAGCTTTTTAACCATTCATTGAATCCCATGGTGTGGAGTACCCTAGCTTCAACCATGCCATAGACAGGCAGAACCTCCAAAATGTTACCATGCATGCTACTTGTCTAAGGCTCCTCCCCAACTCCACAAACTCCTCCTACAGTGCTCTGATCCCATTCCCAGCCAGGTCATTTGTCCCTAGGTGGACAATGATGTCCAGCTCCCTCTCCTGTGAAGCTGCTTCCATGATCCTGAGCATTTGCTTCCTGTCCCTCCAAGCCATGGCCCCGGTCAGGCACCTTACCTCCCTCTCCCCTTCCTTCCCCAGTTCTACCCCCCTAACAACTGATTTCCCCACCAGGAGTTGTTTCCTTCCCCTGTGGGGTCCTGTGCCACCCTTCTGTGGGTCTACTTTGTGGAGGTTCCTAGCATCCTCCTTGGTCTTCACTGTGGGTGCCTCCATAGAGAAACCATACTCTGCACCTTTGTTCCACCACCCTCACACTCCCTGAGCCCACTGTGGTCCAACCTCTCCTCTTTCTTGGCAACCTCTGAGGTGACCCTGGTGGTCCCTGGGTGGGGGAAGAGGTTTCCTGAATCCTCACCAGATCAGCCTGGAGACGGGCAACCTCCTCCCTCAGACCAGAGAGGTGCCTGAAAATAGGGCAGCATCACAACCTTCAGAATGTCTCCTGGAAGACTACCACCTCACAGCCAGTGCATTACATCAGTCCCCACATGTCTCTCTCCCTTCCTGTTTAATTTTTTTTCTTTTTTTGTTAGTGTGTGCAAGCCTGTGCATGCCTTTACCCCTATGCAGTATGCTGGGCTGTTAAGGTTATGACAGGTGTATGCCCTTTTCCCTTTTGGGGAAGTGATGTCACAACCCCTGGTATAAAGAAAATGATGCAGTTGGGGTGAGTGGGGTAAAGGGCAGGTTGGGAGAGACCAAGCCCATGCCCTCCAGAAACAATCAGCTACAGCTCTGACCCAAAACCTTGGTGGGTGCTTTCCTTCATTTCATCAACCTGCACAACAATTTAACAGAAAATATACCCTGCCAAAAACAATTTCAATCAGAGAAAAATAAAGCAGTAAACCATAAAACCCATAAGCACAAAACAGTAACAAAATCTGTAAGCACAACACGTAAGCACAAAACAAAATAGTAACAAGACAGTAACACTGATTAGCCAGAAGAAGCCTTAATGTTTCTCCTCCCTCTGTTAATGTTGCTCCTTCCTCTGTCCTTTCAAGCAAATCTAGAAAAAAGTTCAGGTGAAGCTAGGTGCTTTTTGCCAGCAAACCTAGTCTTCCACCTCCACATGTCAGCAATGCAACTGGCAGCAAAATGAGGGAAGGAAGGGAGATTGTGAGTACAATGGGGAAAAGTCCAAGTGGGATAGTGGACTGATAAATCAGGGCAGTAATGAGAGATAGAGGGAGGAGTAGTGGAACTATCCTAGACCAGCAGCAACTGTAGGAGTGAGTAGTGAAGTCATGGAGGAGGGATTTTAGAGATAGGGAAGAAAGAACATTGTAAATAGTAATGGGAGGGTGCTCTAAAGATTGGGGGGGGGCAGAAGGAGAAAGCAACTTGACCAGCAGATGATTTTACAGAGGGGAGGGAGAGAGCTGCAAAAGGAATAAGGGATGGAAGCAGGGGAGGATAAGAGGAAGGAAAGGTAGGGGAAGGGAGCCCCAGCAGAATTTGGAGACAAAGGTGGGACAGTAAGTGAGGCACATGGCTCCATGGGACATCAAGAAGAGGGAGAAATATAAGGAACAACAGGGAGGCAGTACACAGCAAAGTGGCAGAAAGAGTGAAAGAGGGGATCCGGCCTGGCAAGGATGGACTTCAGAGCAGTGCTATATACAATTCATCATAACAGAAGATAGGTAGACTCACCTTCGTGACAATGTCTCTATGAGCTGGAAATGGGATACTTGTTTTGTTCAAGTAAAGTGCCCTAAGTTTAGGGTGCAGCTTTCAGTGGGTGTCATTTACATGAGTAGAGAAGTTATGATGACAATCCAATCACACTGTGAGATATTTAAAGGAGTGGCATCCTCAATCACAATACCATCAACGTTCTGGAAGGATGGGGAAGGGGGAACTTGGCAAGTCTCTGCCTAGTGCTAAAGGTCATGGAGACCATTTTTTTTGGCATTTAAGGACAGCTAATTGGCCTGATACCAGTGCTGGATGTTGTTGAAATGAAGCTGGTGTCAGAACGTTAGGTCAGAGGCACAGGAATCAGAAGAGTATAAAAACATGTCATCTATGTACATGTGAATGGACTCAGAGAGCAGGTGAGATGGAGGTTGTTTAGAAAGATGGAGAACAGGATAGGAACAAGCACGGATCCTTGGGGGACACCAGAGCAGATCAAAAGAGGGTGTGGGATGGCATCACCAATATGGACAGCTTGGGTCTTACACTCAAGGTATGAGTGAAACCACTCAACAGAGGAGGAGGAGAGACCAGCGGTTTATAGCTTGTTCAGGAGAATGGGGTGTGCAACAATTTCAAAAGTTTTGTCCAGGTCGACAAAGATGGTTGATGGGACAAGTCCCCTGATCCATGCCAGAAAAGATGGAGTCAGTGAGCCAAAGGAGTGAGGTAGTAGTGGAGTGAGATTTCCTGAAGCCAGGCTGGTAGGGAATAAAGAAGAAGGAGTTCTCATAGAAAGGGGAGCGTTGGGAAAGAATCATTTGTTCCCAAAGTTTAGCCAGGGAGGGAAGGGGAGGAGGGGGAGATGGGGTGGAGATTGCCAGAAAAGGAGGTGTCTCCCCCTTTGGAAAGGAGGATGGCCATGGCCTGTTTCCACAGGTCAGGGTCTGGAGCAAGTGACAAGGAGCAATTTTTGAGGTGGGTAATGGGAAGGGCAATGGCCGGGGCAGAGAAAAAGACAAGAGTTTGGGGTCAAGGTTGTCAGGGCTTCCTCCTTTGGGTAGGTTAAGAGCTAGAAGGCACTTAAGGGTAACAGAGGAAGTGGTAGGGGAGAAGCAGAAGGGATGGCAGGTGGGGAGATGGTTAAGGCAAAATGGGAAGGATAGTGGTGGAGTTGTAGGAAAGGAGGGGAAGGGCACAGGTGGCGAAAAAGGAGTTTAAAGATGATGTGACCATTGAGTTATCAGAGATGGGGGAGCTGCCCACCTTAAGGATGGGGGAAGAGGCTGGGAAGGGATGGAGAAGAGGTCATGAATGACCTTCCAGAACTTTGAGAGGTGGTTAAGGTTGTTCTGGAGCATGGATGCAAAGTAGTCAGCCTTTATAAGCCTAGTAGCTCCAGTACAGGCATTACAAAGCTACTTGCATTTATCAAGGTCAGTCGAGGAGCCAGTGGACTTGTGGGTCTATCATGCAAGGTCACATGCATGCTGACAGGCCAGCAACTCTGCCATGATCCAAGGGAGGTGTGAACCACAGACCTGAGTTTTCCTCAGGGAGGCATGATTATCCCTGAGAGACAAGATTTTGGAGTTAAAAAACTTGAGAGCACTGTTATTGTTGCTGGCAGCTAGTATGGGAGACCAGTCAGTTGCCACCAGGTCAGCAAGTAAAGAACATAGATCCAGTGACTGGAAGGATCTAATCTGGATGAATTTAGGGGGGCCTTGGGGCAGTGAATCTTACACACTCAGTAGACCACATGATAGTCACTGCGCTGGCGTTGGGGAGGGTACCAACATATACAATACTGTGGGCATCGAAGAAGGTATTCAGTCCAGAATGGAGTAGTTATGGTTTTGGAGGTTGAGTTCAGTGGGATCTGAGATCTGAGATCTGCTGGGTAATCTGGAGAGAGTTTTCATTTTGGGATAATTTATGTTGGAAGAATGAGAGCTAATTAAAATTGAATGCCACAGCAGGACCGAGGCAGACCGCAGTAGAAAGTGTATCAGTCCCAGTGACCATGAGTAGCGGTAACACACCCCACACCCTGTGTACCAGGCAACCAGCACACAGGCCCATTTGGACCTGGGAGTGATGATCACTAGTGACCTGAAGCACTCAAAGCAATGCAAGAAAGAGGCAGCAAAGACAAACAAGATGCTGGGATACGTATCAAGGGGGATTAGTGGTAGGAGAGAGGAGGTTATACTGTCCTTGTACAGGTGACTGGTAAGGCCACATCTAGAGTAGGGAGTTCAGTACTGGTGTCCACACCTCAAAAAGGACATTAACCTGCTGGAAAAGGTCCAGAGGAGGGCTACAAAGATGATAGCTGGTCAGCAGGGTAAGGCATATGAGGAGCGGTTGAGGGCACTGAACATGTACTCTCTGGAAGACAGGAGAGAGAGAGAGGGGACATGATTGGGGCCTTCAAGTACCTGGAAGGGATAAATAAGGTTGATAAGGAGAGTCTCTTTAAGCTGAGTGGCAACCATAACATGAGGGGGCACAATCTTAAGCTGGAGGGTGGGAGGTTTAGGAGGGAGGTCAGAAAGCACTTCTTCACAGAGAGGGTGGCGAACACTTGGAATGCGCTGCCAGAAGAGGTAATCTCATTGAAGACAGTGGGCAGCTTTAAGAGAGGCTGGGACAGTAATAGGGGGAGGGTAAGGGTCATGGGTAGGGAGGATGGGAGGAATGGGGAGAGGGGGCAGGGACAGTAGCTCAAGCTGTGGACCCTGCAACACGAGCAGACTTGATAGACCAAATGGCCTTCTTCTGCTGGCTTCTTCATATGTTCATATGTAAGTGTGCATTAAACTGTACATGCATGGCCAGCAGCAGCAGGGGTTGGGCCCAGGCGTACACACACACACACACCAGTGGTATACACTTGCAGCACAGCTGTATATGGATGGAACTGCTATGCAGTACTAGGTGCAACAGGCAGGGTAATGCATTAGTGCAGTGGTGCAGTAGGCAAAGGTGAGGGCCCTGTGGCCACATTACCAGACACACCATACTGCAACCACCATACTGGATCAGTGGTGTGTGATGTAGAGTCTCCTGGGGGGCACCCTACTTATAGGAGTCCCCCATACAGAGGCTGTGCAGGTCATCAGTCTGATAATGACCATGTATGTTGTAATGTATGCATGTCACTCCCTGTTTACTGTGGAATGTTCATACAATGGACATCACTGGGATGGGCAGACTCTTCCAACTGTGCATCATAATGCCAATTAAATACATGCTAAGGTTGTCAAGGGCCATCAATAGCTACCTCTGCTGGTGTCCCTGTGACACATGAGGCTGGTTTGGTGAGATGCAGTGGTGTGGCACCCAGTGCAGATGGCACTGTAGATGGCACCAATGCATGCAGGCAGGCTGTCACAGACCGTACATGCATGCTGTATGCCACATAGGCATGGCATGTCACAGATGTGTACTGGTACCACAGTGGCCAGTGACTACCACTGCCAGACAGGTAGCATACCTAGGCAAGATCATGTAGCACAACAGACCTGAAAACCAATGTCAAGTGTACCACCTGGGGCGGTGAGCAGTGTTATCATCCCCCTGGTGTATCAAGATTGCAACACAGGGGATAGGCCACCACACAGTGTAATGCCTACCATTGCACAGTACTCACACATGACAGAAGGGATGTTGGCATAATGTTGCGTCCAGTAGAAGGCACTACCCCTGCCACACCAGTGTTAGTGGTGGGACAGTGTACCAAGGGCCAGGTGAAGGGCCAGAGCTACAACCACCGAGGTGTTGGCCTCACAGGCACGTGTGCAACCTACTGAGCCACAGGTATGAGCATCCTCCCATTGGCAACAACGTGCATCATAGCATATACATGCAACATGGAATGCAAACCACACAATGCTGAGTTCTTACATGGGTATTGGAGGAAGGCTTGCTCTACCAAGATGGACTATGACTGTAATCCTGACTGGCCTCACTCGCCACCTGTCTGCCACCCTGCAGCTCCTGTCTGACCCCTTTGACCCTAGCTGGCCCTGGCTGGGTCCTGTTGTCTATAGAGGTTATGGCAAACAACAGGGTTCCCAGGTCTGCAGTGATTCCTGTATTTTACAGAGACATGGCAAAATCTACAGGGAATGTTGTTCCGTAGACTTGCATTGGTTATACAGGACAATACAGCAACTCAGCTTCCATAAGAATTAGTGTAATCTGCAGAAAAACACTGGTATTGTACCCTGGAGTCTCAAAGAAAATAACAAAGCAGTCTGGGAGCACTGAAACAGCACTATATACCTGAAATCACAGCAACCATACATATAGCTAGTTGTACTCACCTGGCCTTGGCACAGCACCACTGTTGACCATTGTCTGCAGCTGCTGCAGGTGCCATGACTCACTCCAGCTCAGGTCACTGTACCAGTGATGACACTGGTCAGCTGTCAAAGCAATGCCCATCCTATGGGCCACATGCCACCCCACAGATGTCCAGACCTCATATCTGGACCATTTTGATGCCTCTCCAGTGGCTCCTCCCTGTCCATGACCAGATCTACCAGGTTGGGCAACTCCACAGCTGACCACCTTGTGTCCTGCTGTCTGTCCCTCTCCCTCCTGTGCCAATCAGATATGATTTGGTTATTTCTGTCAGTACTCTATGACTTCCACAGCTGCTCCCAGGACCCTCTTGGCTGTACTGAGTAGGTTGGGTATTAGCACAGTATATTTGATGTTTGCACAGTGTTAACATCATTTTGCACAGTACAAGCATGTTTCTGGGTGTAGGATATGTGACCCGCACTCAGACAGCAATGGACTTCCTAGGCACAAGCTGTATATGTGATGCACATGTGCAACGGCATAGCACAATGTCTGAGCGTGAAAGCCCACTTAGTACTATGATGTTGTGTAATGTCACATGACACTGTGGCCATTGCCACCCTGGCCATAGCACTAGCACTGTGCTATCATGATAAGGCTTGGTGCAAAATGCAGTATTGAACCAGTTCATGCACATGACGCAATTATACAGCCCATGCACTAAATCCCTCTTTGCAAGTAGTTACTAGAATTGCATGTCATTAATAGAAGCCAGCACCACACAGCTTCCACTGAGGTACTGTAGGTGGCTGGAGGTGAGTCTACAATGAAATGGCCTGAGAACAAGGACAGGGGTGTTCACAGCAGTGGGTTTATGTTGTTTCCAAAATTACTTGTAACTCCATCTGCACATGTCCTCAATTCTGTGATATGCAGATTGCGCACTGTGTGTTCACCCCTGCCCTTCAGGGACATGTAAATGTCCTGGCCAGGAGGAAATGGGGCTGGCACGCCACTGTACCTGTGATCTGTGTTCTGCTGTGTGTATACAATGCTTAAAGCTGTTCACGTTCTCTTTTCCAACAGGTATCATGATGGAGGAAGAATGGCTAAGAAAAAGTTGCTTTTCTTAGGATGAGGTCATGGCAGTGGTGCAGGCCTACTTGGCTAAAGAGGACCTCTTGGCATTTCAAATGAGGATGAGTGTCCAGGTAGATGCAGCATGGTCCAAGGTTACAGAAGCAGTGAACATCAGTGGAGGCACAGGCACAACATTAGAGAAGATTAATAAGCAGGCAGGGGATCTTATGCACTGCACGATGGACCTTATGGCTAAGGCATGGACCTAATTCCAGGCTGCATGAAGTGGCCCAACAACAACAGAGCCCCTAGCCCTTGCTGAGGAACTCATGGCAGCCACCATGCTGGCTTTGACTGCCAAAGGGGTCCCTGGTTGTGATTATGGGAACCAGGTGGGGCCATCACAGCCATGAGAGTGATTGCAGTGACCCCGGCACATTGACTTGGTCTGAGGGGGGGCGCATGCACCAGTGGAGTCATATCTTGCATGCATGTCATGAGTCTAGGGGGGCACATGGCTTGGTGACATGTGCCACTGCCTGCCCAGTATAGAGGGTGCACGCATAATGTCCTGCACACATCTGTGTTCTGCTTACATTTCCTACAGTAGCCTATGCATGCAGCCTATATGTCCCTGCATGGGCCATGGCGCCCCCACATACATGGATCTTCACTGCTATATGCATTCTCTGTAATGGCATACATGTTCGATGGTTTACACAATGGGGGTAGGCCAGCTGTTGGTATCCTGGTATCCAGGTGGTGTGCACACATGCATGACTATCCCCTGCTGTGCCAAATGGTGCCATACAGTATACTGTGTGATCATTGGTGATGGATGGTGCGTGTGATGTGTTCAGCACTGGAGGCATATGGGCACTGTATGGGTGGCATGGGTGGCTATACACAGTACACTAGGCCTCTTATGCTGGCACTGTCCACTCACTGGTATGTGCATTACTCAGCAATGTCCCTGTCTTCTCTCAACTGCCCAGGCCATTGTGTTGAGCACCATTGCCGACGACACACTGGAGCCTTCCAGTTGACTGTTGCCCAAGAGGCTCTGACTCTGCTGAGGGACATTATGGTAGCAGTGGCTGTCCACAGGCCTTCAGCATAGTGGCACTGCCTACCATCACTGCCTCTGCTGGCCCCCCTGCCTATGAGGCCCAGCAATCCCCTCCCTAGCAAATCCCTGCTAAGCTGTCCCAGGCCACTGATCCCAGCACAGCCACTGCTATGCTGCCTCAGGCTACTGTTTCCTGCACAGCCCCCACTGTGCTGTCCCAGCCCACTGTCCCTGGCACAGCTCCCCCTTGCTGCCCTGTGATCTCCCAGGTGCAGCCTGACCCTGTCCTCAAAACAGTCCACACTGGCAGCAACCTGCAGCCAACAGCTGCTGCATGCCACCCTGGGGGATCAGAAGGGCCTGCATGCTGAAGTGGCTGCATGGGAGGCATGCTGCAGGACCATGAGCATGGCACTGTGGTTTGCCATATGGAGTACATGGTGATTTTGGAGGCTGGCTTCAACAGACTGGAGCAGTCCCTGTCTGCCAGCTTGGACATGGGCTTTGGGAGACTGGAGCAGTCACTGGTGTCTGGCTTTGGTGGGATGGCTTCTGCCATGCTAGAGGCTGCTGCCATGATCTCAGGGTATGCAGAGGACACCCACAGTGCTTGCTGTGCTAGTGGGATGAGTGTAAATCTACAGTGGACAGCCTGTGGGGTGAATACCCTATGGCAGATACCTCGGTGTGTGTCCACCGCCAACAATGTTGGCAGCCATATACCCAGCATCCCCAGAACCCCCTCCACATCAGCCCATAGGGGCTGGCTGCTGCTCACCCCTGGCCAGTGGCCTGCTTCTTGCTGTGGTCTCTACCACACAAGGCCATGGTTGTGGGAGGCACACCCTCTCCACCCACCCATCCCCCACATCATGGATGATGTCCCTCCTACTGCCCACAAGAACACATTGCCCATGCCACCATTGTGTCCATTGTGAGGGCATGGGCTGCACATGGGGGCCTTTAAGTCATTTGCCCTACCCTATGTTTGCCAGCCACTGCCCCAACCCTAGTTGTCACTGAATCATGTTTCTCACTCTCATACCCCCTTTCCTGCCTGTATGGCTCTATATTATTTGCAAGTCATCTTCCCTCCCCCTACACTTCCTGGATAGCTCTAACCTTTGTTTTCAGACCCTCTCTCTCTGTCTAGATGGCTCTGTCTTATGTTTTCAAGCCCTCCCCTCCTTTACCTTGATGGCTTTGACTTGTATTTCCAACTCCTCCGCCTGGATGACTCTGTTATGTTTACCCTCCTCCTCCCACCTGGATGACTCTAACTGTTATTTCCAAGCACCCTCTATCCCCCTGCCTGGATGATTCTGCCTTTTGCTTTTAAGCCCCCTCTCACTCCACCTGGATGGCTGCTATTTATTTTGTCCTACCCTACAGTATTAATTTCATCAACATTTATGTTGTTTAGGTATATTTTTTTCCTTTTTCCCATCAATTATTTATCCTGCTTGGACAACTGGGCAGCTACTTCAGCCCCTGCCCCACTTCCACAACTCCAGCATCCATCTCTCCTGGGACTTACCTTGGTTCATTCCCCACGGAATACCCCCTGTGGCAGGGTGAGAGGGAAAGGCCATCCTCCCCCCAGGTACTTATCCAGCTTGTGTCAAGGTGTCTAGGGTGATGATGCAGGTTCACTGCGAGTGAGCAAGACATAATCTAGCACAGGCTCCATTTTCCTCCTGTGTTTTTCTCCCACAGCTCTCCCACCACCCCGTGATGGCAGGCACAGTATCTGTCAACCTCAACAGCAGCAATTTGCTCTGGGCATGCATCACCCCTCACAAGGAGTCAAGCTACCCAGCTCACCACAAGTGGCTGTTGCACCAGACCCTGGTTGTCTCCCTCCCCAGCTGTCTTGCACTCCTTTCTGGAGCACTCCCAAGCCTGCCCACCCATTCCCTGCAGGCCCAGGCTTGCTTCCAAACATAGGTCGCTGGCCTGGAAGGATGGAATGCTTCCACTGAGTCATCAGAAGGCCCTTATGTATTGTTTTTTTTTTTTTACACATTGAATAATACATTTTTTTAAACCATTACTGTCTCCTTTCTGTTCTGTACTCACTGTCTGGGTCCATAGAGGTAAAAAACGAGACAGTCCCTTGACCTCCTGGCCATTCTAGGGTCATACCTGTCAAGCTGCTTCTGTATACCCTGGTCCACTGGCTCTGCATCCTCTGCAATCTGACCTCTGGAACCAGCAGGTATATTCCATAGTTCATTTCCATGTTGTGTAGTATGCAACTGACAAGGAATCTGTCATGGACCTTGTGAGGGCTGTATTGTAGGGCACCACAGGAATGGTCAAGGCATCTGAACCACATCTTGAGCATGCTGAACACACACTCACTCAGTGACATTGCAGGGTTTTAAATAACTGCAAAAATGGATTAGAACGTTCATGTTAATCAATTGCAGAAAAGTATGTACTGTATACTGTATGCATTTTCTAGCAGTTTGCATGGGTTAATCAAATTGGGACACGTGCTATGCATTATCACAACTGATTAGCAGTTTTACTCATGAAATTGCTAATCAGTTTTGCAGTTATTTAAAAACCTGCATTGTGTGTTGTGGTGTGTGCCGCATTGGACCTGTCCTTTGCTATGGATGCGAGTCATAGGACAGGTGTTAACAGGCAGAGACACTGGGGGTATGCACTGTCCCCTGCATAGGCAATAGTCATTGGTTAGTGACATCTGTGGCAGCTATGGTTAGTGGTGGCATCTTGGCATATACTCACCAATGAGGTGCCCACTGGATATGTCCCCACCCTCAAATTGTTGGCACAGGATGGGGTTGTGCCAGATGAAGGCATCATGGACACTGCTGGGGAACTGTGCCAGGACATTAGTGATGTGCCCTGCCTGCTAAATCACACACCACCTGGCAGTTCATGGACTGGAAGTCCTTTCTATTCAAGTAGAACTCCACCCCAAACCCTGGGGTGCATGGACTGCAACATGGGTGCAGTGAATGGTACCAGTACAGCAGGCAGATGTGCTACTCAATGGAATTGCTACATGGTTTCTGTTTGCTCTGCTAGTGTGCTGGAGAATACAATAAACTCCCCAGCATAGGTAAGCAGGGCATCTAAGAACTGCCCAACAGGCATGAGGCGGCAGACTGTGTCACCCACCAGTAACTGGAATGATCTGGCAGCCAGGAAGCACAGTGCTGCTTTTATCTTGAGCTCAACAAACATTACATGTCTGTGGTGGGTGTCTGTCTGGAGTTGCTCATGCAGCATCTCACAAAGCAGGATGAGCATGGGTATGTTGGACCTGTTCTGGTACTTAATTTTCTCATCACTGAGGACTTCGAATGTGACTCATTGATGATACTGTCTGTTTCCAGCACAGAGCCTTTGGGGTCTGTGATGTGTCTTCGAAGAAATTCTCCTGCTCCTCATCCTCGAGCACAGCCTGCATGAGGTAACAGATGCATGCTGTTGTTTTTGCATTTTTGGTTTCCGCCTCTGGGTTTGCCTAGGTTAAGGCCTGCCTTTTATAGTCCTTATCTTGTGCAGCATTAAGTCATCCTAAATGCCATTGTCGAAGCACAGGTCAGGAAGCATAGGAAAACCAGGAGAAGTTATAAAATTCACAAGAAGCATTTTATTATTATCAATAACAGTAAAAAAATAAAATAAAAGTTGCAGGATAGTGTTTATACGTAAGCAATAAGACACGATGGGGTGTGCATTAGACAGATCTAATGCATGGCTAGGGGGATGTAGTGAGGCACGAGGCCACAGGTCGAGTGCGTCCAGTCCCCTAGCCATGCATTAGATCTGTCTAATGCACACCCCATCATGGCTTATTGCACTTATAAAATGGGCCTGTGTATTCTAAATGGGGTTTCTAGTTTTAGCTGTGCATTAGACACATCTAATGCATGGCTAACAACCAATCAGATTGCTTGAAATCCTTTGCCCATTTTATAAAGGCAGTTAAAACAAAACAAAGTCCTTCACCTGAAGGTATCTCTAAATCTAAATCTCAGACTCTCTCTCTCTCTCTCTCTCTCTCTAGTTCTCTAAATAAGCATTGCTCCCTTTTTATAAGATATTTTCACCTGGCAATTAAATTCTGGAACCTGTTCCTGTTAAGCTATATCTCCTGTTTTCACACAATGTAACAAACTTTGTCAACTTCTTTCCTGTGAACACTACATCCAGTCTTCTCAACAGATACAGCCAATTTAAACATTCTGGCCAGAGCTGTTTTTCTTTCTGGCAGCTTTGCAAACAAGCTTGTGGAGGTCAAAATGACCTCAAGGTTAAACCCCTGTGTTCCAGATATACCCAAATAGCTTTCTGCATCCATTTCAACAGTATAACTATATACATTTGCAAACCACTGGATCTCAGTTTTACATAAAAATTCACATATTTATTTTCCCAGCCTGACCATGCCTTTCAGCCTGCCACTCCCTCCTTCAGGCCGCACATTGTCCCTGTTGCCCGCCAGTCTCACCCCTCCACTGCCATCTCCCACCATCTAATTCTAGTGCTGTATCTGCATCTGATGGGTCCTGGCTTATCAGTGCAGGGGGGGGGAGAGGATTGACAGGCTCTGACCCATCTGGAATGGCTGGTGTAGGGGGCAGGAGTGGTGCGCCTGGGGGACTGTGGCATGGTGGGATGTGGTGGCCATCTTCTGGTTGGCTGAGGTGGTGATTTTCCATTTTCTGGGGCCCCACCCACCTCCCACATGCACATGTCTGCAGTGGCATCCTGGTGGGGGTTTGGCTGCATATGGTCCCAAGCCACCAAAAACACCACCATTATTCCACCACCAGGAACCACTCTAGTAGTGGAACACTGTAACCCACTTCCCAGACAGGAAGCATCTGAGGGATGCTCTGACTCCCTCCCTGCCAGCCTCCACTCCTGACATCATGACCTGGAGTGTGAATCCGGATTGCTAGCATGCCAGAGCAATGCTCCATTACTGGGTGCCATAGATCTGGCCCACATATATTTTTTTATCACAGAAACATAAGGGGAGAAAGAAAGAACAGAAGCAGCAAGTGAAGGAAGGGACAAAAGAGTGGGAAATTGTGGGACCATCAGAGTAGCTTGTTCCGAGGTTTCACAAGGAAAATTTGATTGTGCAATCAGACAGATAAGAGATAGACAAGCGACAGAATAGCAGTGGAGAAAAATAGATCCTTACTTTTAACTCTCCCTGTATAAAAAATGGGACAGGGTCTTACCAAACCCTGTCACAGCCATTAGCGCAGTGCTAATTTATTGAATATCGCACTGCATATATTCACATCACAGCCCCTTTTTCTGCACTGAACACATTATGGTAGTGCAGCTGAACTATCAGACTTGGCTGGTGCAATGCTAACTGCTGAATATAACATACCTTCACAATTGACTGTTTCAATGTTTGGGGAATAGCAATGGGGTATTAGTGCTTTTGTAACTTGTAGTACTTTTTGTGGCTATACCCTGTTCCCACCCTTGAGTAGTAGATATGTAGGCAGGAACTGTAGGGAATAGAAGGCCCATGAACAAATGTTAGAAGAGCACCAGAGAAGGAGGAGGAGGGGATGGTGGTGGACAAAAAACACTCCCTAAGCAAGGGAGGTGTGTTAGAGCTGAGTTTAAGTAGAGATTGTGGGAGGAGCTATTCCCCACATTGAACCTCAGGCTAAGCTCTCCCATTCAATGTTTGGGGAATAGCAATGGGGTATTAGTGCTTGTGTAATGTGTAGTACTTTTTGTGGCTTTACTCTATTCCCACCCTTGAGTAGTAGGTATGTAGGTACGAATTGTAGGGAATAGAAGACCCAAAAAGATACCCTCCTCCAACCCATGTAGAGTATGACCACTGGCACTCAGGAGAGGAAAAATCCCCAGGTGGAGGAAACCTCTGAGGATCCATGGCCATTGGCTTGCCCATCCTCTGGGCATACTAAGAGGAGAAGAACCTAGATTCTAGTAACCTTAGCTAATTTCGAGGAAGGTGAGCTTCTTGGAGAGGTGATGGTCCATCTTTGATCCATGGCTGATGTAGTTGGAATGACAATCCTGAGGTTGAAGAAGTAGGTTTTTTCTGAAGAAGCGATAGAATCCTGAGTGTGAAGCAGATCCAGTTGAAGAAGGATGAACGAAGTCCAGATTTCCAAGGTAATGAAAGATGCTTGTCCAAAGGGATTACAGGGATGTAATGAGCAGGGAGAGCATGATTTGATTGATGCGCTACCAGACAATGAACGGTGGGAAATGCGATGATTTGTGAAGTCATAGGTGAATGATCCAGCCTGTGTAAGGTTTGACGTTCAAGGTAAAGTCTGGAGGTAAGGAATTCAGTAGTGAGCAATTAATTGCTAAGTAAGCATCCATGAAGTGGAAGAAGGAGTAGAGCAGAGTCTTCAAGTGCCTGATAGGAGTAATGCCATAAGCGATTAGTAGATGAGTAGAGGAAGATTTGCAGGTGCTGTCCAGATGGTAACTGAATTATATATAGAGAATGGTTGGAAGTTCAGTATAAGGAATTGGATAACTCATTTGGACATGATGTCATAACTATATTGTATATGCTCTGCTGGTCCGCTGGCTGAAGTAAATATGTGTATTTCTGTGGCATAATTGTCCATGAGATACCTGAGGTGGCAATGGCTGGTTAGGTTTATGGGTGATCCAATAGTTAAATACTTGAGAGAAGCTTGGAGGCAGATAAATGGAAGAGTCTGTAGGCTGGGCTGGTAGTGAGATCGAGTAGTGTGGAATGCCAGCAGATCCTGATATGATTGATTAAGACCTGTTGGGAGGCAAGACTAGGATAGTGAATTTGCCTTAACGATTGTGGATTTCTAGATTGAGAATTGGAGGAGCCTGTTCTCGGTGAAAGTCTTCACCGGAGGGAGTAATAGAGATAATTCATGAAGAATAGACTAGAAGGACCGCTGGATGAGCAGCTAACTCGATTGATGGTACTAAAATGAAGAAATGCAGATGATTGTATGAGGTACGGTGATGTCCAGGAGCTAGAGGCAGTGGTCTGGATAGCATGACGTTAGTAAGCAGCTAGGCATTGGAGATCCAACGGTGAAAGTTCTGGGAAGGCAGCTGAGATGGTTTTAGGACAAGCAATGACTATTGAGAAAGTAGGAGACATGTAACATGGTCAACAGTGTCTGTGTTGGTGGGAGAGGCTGCAGAAGGTAGAATGAGTGATGTCTGTAGTGGTATGAGGTATCTTGCGATTCCCAGTATCCATAGCCGTGATAATGGTTACAAAGTAGGAGCATAACTGAAGAATTTAAGTCATTTCTGTGTAGGAGGATAGTCCATGAGACATGGTAGACAGGGAAGTCACAGTGATTGAATGGACATGGTTCGTAGGGAGTATCCAATAGAGACAGACGAGATCTTTCTATTGGCCAGTCGAATGAGATTCAGGAATGATCTTTAGGAGCTGATTGGGCAGTATGGAAAATTCTATGATGACGTAAGAGTTTATGTGTCGTGTTATCCAAGGGATGTGTGCTAGAAGTAATTTCCTCAGGCGAATTGAACGAGGGATCCATTGAGTAGTGGATGGGAGCTATTGGAATGGCTAGACCAGGAGTATGAGATGGATAAATGGGAGGAGTAGTTGACTGGGTGGTAATACTGGCTGGAGATAGGGTAATACGCCCAAAAGAGCCACAGCAAATGAGATGAAGCCCCAAGCCTGGAAGGCAGAGAAGAAAGGCAGGTATCCAAAATGGCAGGACAATTCGGAGGGAATCCTAATGGTCATGTCAGTACTGCTTGGAAGGAATGATTCCAAGAAGGAGATGACCAATGCGAAGCCTATGACATACAGTGCAGGAAAGAACAGGACTGGGTCAGCTCCTCAGTGAAGCGCAGCAGAATGCAAGAAGGCTGTATCAGGTCCTGAGAGGATGATCCATGGAAGGCAAAGGAGCGAAGCCAAAAACAAAGAGCAACGTGAGTCGAGATATATGGGCCCCTCATCTGAGGAAGGCATCAAACGACGAGAGGAAAGGACGGAAGGTACTGGAACGAAGAAGGATAAGGTTCCCATATCCCAAGGAGAAAACAAACTCATACAGCAGCTGGACTTGCTGGAAGGAAGTGGTGACTTGCTGGAAGGAAGTCCATGAGGCATTTGAACTGGATTGAGACAGAGACTGAATGAGCTGGCAAGATCCAAATCCTGAGGGAAAGGAGGCCAAAAGGAGTTTGAATATGATGGTCCATGGAAATGCATGATGGAGATTGATAAGGAAGGATGCAAAGCAGTCAGAGCAGAGGGTCTGGTTCCAGGAGAGAAACAGTGATCGGGTAGGAGGTTTAAAATGCAGAAGGATGAACAGTCAGGTGCAGACACAGCTCCCTAACCAAGGCAGTTGGGTGAAATGACATGAATTCGACACACCAGATAAAGTATGATGGTAGAGGTGAAATCTGTAAATGGTTCATGTCCAGGAGGGAGCAACTAATGTTGATCCAGTAGAGAGCTTGTGCATAAGGTTGAAACAGTCGATTGCAGTTACGAGCTACAAGTCCTGGAAACCGAGGAGAGATGACCAGAATCCGATACCACCAGGCAGAGTTAGGATGATGGCGGCAACTGAGTGGAAAAGGTCCTGCTTCAGATAGGAGTGGTATCTAGGTATGAGACAGAGATGGTATTGAGCTAGTGGAATCATAGGAACAGGCATCCAAACCAGGACGTCAGTGCGAATTGACCTGCAGGTGAAGTCGGTAGGGGGAGTTAGGAGGCGGAAGGTGGTGAGGTACAGAGACTCCGTTCCTGAAGGGAAGCATCAATCTGCATGAGGACTAGGATGCAGAAGGTGTAAACAGTCGAATGCAGAGTCAGGCTCCTAGCCATGCAAGTCAGAGTGATGGAACGGGAATCAAGGCTGCATTCCAGATAAAATGGAGGAGGCAAGTAGGACAAGGTTTTATTCCTGCAAGAAAGCGGCAGCTGGGTAGTATGCTGAGAATGCATAAGGCTGAAACAGTGGAATGGAGATGTAGGCATCCATAGGTGACTATCAAGGTGGGATGATCTTGACTTGAGACAACTAGGCAGAGATAGGATGATGAGGGCACATGGGGTGAAGAAGTTCCATTCCCGAAGGGAAGCAGCATCTGGTATGAGGTAGAGAAGGCAAGGTATGACACAGTAAATTGTAAACATGGATCCCATCCATGGTAGTCAGGATGGGCTAACCTGCACTTGATGCTGCCAAGAAGAGTTAGGGATGGAGGACGTCAGCTGGTAAGTAGTAGGAGGTAATAACTGTAATGGAATCCAATCCCCGGTAGACAGGGGAAGCCTACCTTTGCTCAGCACCTCAGAAGGTGCAAGTTAGGGATGGAGTCCGGGGCACTGCTGGTATGGGCTGGCTGAAGCTAAGAACGCTGCTGTAGAAGGAGAGTATATTAGGGAACTGAGATGAGATAGGTATGATGAATGAAACACAGGTATGGTAAGACAGATGGAGCATAATGAAAATGATAGGCACAGAAACAGGCAGAGCTGTAGGGAAGGTACAGCTATGGAAGCAGTAACAATGCAAGGGAAGGAGGTCCCACTGTAAATTGAAGCAGGACCCTGGGGAGAGAAGTAAGTGGGCGCTGGTGATCAAGGATGGAGGCAATATCAGCGAGAAGGTTAGGAAGACTAGGAGCACTGACACATCCTCTTGAAGCACTGCTGGTACGGTAGGGTTAAATGAGGAAGTGACTGTGGCCTCAGACCCCAATGACTTTCGAGTGCACTCACCAACTCAGGTGACATTAACAGGTTGCAGTAGGGTACACAGTGTGGGCCACAGTAGAATGGTGCCATGGAACATGCAAGAAGCCTTCAGGGGGCTGTAGGAGATTGCTGAGCAGTGAATATGTAGCAGGCAGAAGGAAACATCAGAGAGTGTAGTGGTTAGTATGGGTGCTGTGCAGAGGAAGCTCTAAGTCAAAGATACTAAAAACACACCGCAGTGACATTCAGTAGATGAACATTTGGCAACATGCTAAGAGATTGGGTGAGCCAGAAAACGTGTCCACAGCTATGGGAACAATGCAAGGCTCATGTCATAGGTAGAAAGGCAAAAGCCAGGGGAGGTGGGTAGGCACTGGGTGCAGGTGTAGTGGTGATTGGTTTGGAGCGGGGAGTCAGGGAATTTGTGAATGGGGAGAGAGGCCATGATCTGGCCAAACAACGATTTTGTTGCGATGTTCACACTGGTAGCCTCCTACATGCTATGCTGAGTTAGGCAGAATACATAATCTAAGTACATAAAATAGAGGTTTATTTGTTTGTAAGTTTCACCAGGAGGTGCAAACAGAAAGAAGGAGTGAACGCAGCAAACAAGTGGAAGGAGCAAGAGGCAGTGTAAATGAGTTCGTTTCATATAGGAAATATTGTTATTAAACAGGTTTAAAAACTTACTGAATGCAGCAGACAATAAGCTGGAAGGGGATAACCTGAGTGTCTGGTGATGGTGGTGCAGTACGTACTGTAAGTCTGGTGCTGGGGATAACGACCATTTCTCTTAACCAGAGATTCAATTAAATGAATTCAATGGTTGGGGTATTTATCAGAATAGAGAGAGATGCAGAGAAAGGCGGTGGGGAATCCCAGAGGAGGGCTGTGGCGAGGCTGCGTGCAGCAGTCAGGAAGTCGAGGAAGAGAGGGTCTATGTGATAATGGCAAACGCCAAAGGCGATCACCGTTATCACACAGTCAGAGTGCCAAAAAGATTTTTGCCACTCTGGCAACCCTGGTGCACAGGACAATGGCACCAGGAGAGTTTTTAATGCTTAACCCCCACACAACCCCATGCAGGGGCTTTTCCCTCACCCCCCTACTTAAAGATTCTCTCAACTCGGAGGTGCATGTCAGGTGGGAGTGAAAGCATTAAAAAAATAAAGGTTCGGGCCAGGCACAATAAAATCGCACCAGTGCCCGAACCCGGTACCTCACCCACCCCAACCACTAGCCAATCCCTGATGCCATGCTGCAGCTTGGCCATCCACCGCAGTGCCACCCCCTACAGCCCCTATGCCCCCTCCCAGACCACGCTCGCCGTTCTACCCCCCTGTTTGCGTACACATACCCACATCCTGTCACCCAGTTCTGCCCACCCCTCATCCGGTCCCCCACATCACCAAAAGGGATTGCACTGGAAGGAGTCACCATTATGGATGGCACCCTTCCTCATGCACCCACCTCATGGCTTAACAGGAGGAGAATAGGATGCCCTCAGGGGATGGCTGGGAAGCAGGAAGCAGGAGTGCGACAGAGGGGAGAAGGAGGAAGCACCAAATTAGGGAGGAGCTGGGGATGTTCATGGGTGTCGGCGGTAGATGGGACAGAACGTGGGTGAAAAGCCCCAAAAAGAGACAAGAGAAGGGAAAAGCACCCAGGAATGGAAGGAGGGAGATGAGTGGAGGAAGGGAGCAGGAAGGCAGAACGACGACTGAGGGAGGAAAAACAAGCCAGGATAGAGACAACAGGTGAGACAAACAAACGGCACAAGGAGGCAAATGACAGGAGGGTGGGAGGGGGCATAAAAAGCAGAGAAATAAACCAAAACAGCAGCAGGATCAGAGTCAGGACAGCCACACGAGCCACTCAGGTAGCCCAGGGAACAAAAACACTCCCTAAGCAAGGGAGAAGTGTTACAGCTGGGTTTAAGTAGAGGTTTTGGGAGGAGTTATTCCCAACATTGAACCTTGGGCTAAGCCCTCCTATAATGCCAGCGTAAACTTGATTTGGCAGCAAAAGCATATGTAATATGGGGCCCTTATGTTTCATGAATGTCACCATGTTAATAGTTTGGGGAGTGCAGTCCATGTCTTAATAAATAGGATACTGGGCACTCAAAAACCACACTAGCCTCAACTGTGTCTATTAGGGGACACTAGGACCCTTACCAGTCTGAGTGATCACCTTATTAAGTGGCATTGTATCGCTCATTGGGCAGCCAAAAGGCTGATGGTTCTGGAAAGGAAGGATTATTCAGTAGCTAACCATACAACTTGGTTCATGAAACTGTACTAGACATACCAGAGAAAGTAGGAAGCAAGCTTCAAAATAGAAAAAACAATTGAGCTTAATATGGTCCAAGTATTGGGAATACGGGAGACCCTGATATTTCTGCTGAATGAGCTTGTGGCACTGGAAGAACTGCTGCTAGGCTGCTATTAGTGGAAAGCCCCTGAGGTAAATTGTAACAGACCCACCCAGAGTCCCATAACCTCCCTTGGACAGACCTTGCTTCTTTGAGTGTAGGGCCTGGAAACAGCTGTTATAGTGGAAGGACTTTTACATGGCTTAGCAGACCCATCTACAGTAGCTGCAGGAAAGGTTTTAATAAATTAGGAGTTGTTGCCTCTTGACGTATTGAAATTAATATGTCCTGAAGGGTACCTAAAGGCATCACTGAGTAAACACTATACACAAAATCCATGTACGTTTGGAACTTAGTATGATAATACTTAGCAAAACAAAACCAAAAAATAAATAGCTGAACTTTCTGTTACAATCCATAAGTATATTACTTTAACCTTTCCTTTTATATCAAGATTGTAATCCCTATTCCTACTCAGATACAGAATAAACTTACTGATATACTTTAGCTCTCAGAGAAGTATTGTGAGGATTCATTATTTCTCTTACACTGTCATCTCTGTTTTTATAACAGAACTTGGGGTGGAGGGGATATCGCAATGCATTTTAACTTTACACCATTTTGGAATTACTGTACATTTATTGTTTTATTTGGGTTTAGTTCAAATTAACTTATTTGTTGATTTATTAATTTTGAATTCATTTATTTAGACTTTGGTAATCGGGTGGAGCTCACTGGAACCATGCCCATTTACAGTGGTGCCCAGACATTACACAAACAAGACAGAGACACACATATCAATAAGTGAGTGGACAATTATGTTACAGTTCATGTAAAACAGGTATAGTACAGTCACAAAGGTTAAGAAGGTACCATTTATACAAATGATTAAAGGACCAAAGAGATTTTGCCTCCCACAGGTATACTGGTAAGGTGTTCCAGAGTTTGGGAGTGACCTAATCAATGGAACACTGATATGGGGGCCTGAGGCCTTTCTGGAAAATAGAGTGTCTTGGATGAACATTATGGGTACTAGAAACAAGGATTTTATGAGTGGTGATGCCCAGCAAATGGTTCAGCCAGACATCTAGGGCGATCCGTCTGAGACATCCATAGATTAAGTAATTCTTCTATCTGCATTAAAGGCAAAACACCCTACACCACTATATAGAGATTTGAACCTAGACAATCATGTAGGACTGTGTAGAGATTTGAACCTAGACATTCAGCCAAATAAGGAAGGAAAGAGAATGACTACATAATCCAGGAGGTGAAGCAGGCTCTGGTTTGCAGTGGCCAAATGGACTTTGTAAGTAAGACAGTTAAGTATTTAGAGGTCTTTTATTTTGAAAGGCTGAATCCAAGAGCTTAGGGTAGAAGGTTGGTATACAGAGCACATACTGCACAACCTGAAAAGGAGGGGTCCAATCAGGAGGAAGGAGGAAGGAGATGAAAGAGTGGTCTCTAGGACTTCCCGGGCAATGACTGTTTAGAAGGCATGAAGGTTGGTTTTCACCTGAATACTATAATCTACAGTCTGGGATTAATATACAGTCAAGTTTGTACATAACAATGGATTATCTGTACAGCCAGTGATACTGCTTATATAATGTTTTACATTTTGTTACAATATAAATACTTGAATAACATTCTTTTTTTCATGAACTATTTATCCTCTTGAGGCCACAATAGCACATGGCTCCTATATGCCCTAACTTCACTGTCCCCCACCATCCATCATGTCCCTTGACTTACCTGTGTTGCTGGTAGCTGCACAGATTCCCCTTCCCCAATGATGGGGTATAGAGTGGAGGGCTGTCCTCCCCCACCCAATGTTCCAATCCAGTGTTGCCGACAGGTTGTTCCAGTGATTCAGCAGGTGGAGGCGTGGTGCTTAAGCATCATGTGACCCTGTCGTGCCATTCACTTTTTCCTCCTGTTTTTTTCCGCTCTGAACCTCAGCCCTGAAATACTCTGGTGGCTTATGTACATGGAGGTGTGCATGCATCCTGAGACCGTGGCTCTCTCTCCCCCTTTTTTGACTGACATCTGGCACTCATTGCTCCCATGGGCTACCACCCATGCTTCACCTGGTGGCAGCCAAAAGCCAAGATAGCCAACTGCCCTGATCTGGGAGAGGAGAGTTGCCAGCCAGCCACTCAGTTCTTCCACAGCCCTCCCCCAAGTCGATCCCCGGCAATGCAAGCTCATTCCTGAACACAGGTCACTGGAGTGTCAGGAGATAGGGTGATTCACACTTTAGCCCTCCATGCTACTGGGACAGTCACTTGAATAAAATTCTGATTACAAAATATGGTGTCCTTGACTTATGCAAGGCTTGTCTGTGATTTGTGGATTGATTGTGCAGCCTTCCAGGATGAAGCACTATTATCACAGTTTCTGTCAGTGATATTTTGCAGGATTCTACAGGAAAACAATGTAACCAAATAACAGTCACTCCAGTTTTGTAAGGCCGTAAGCTGTGACATCATTATCACACTGCTTCATCCTGTTGGGTGGCACTGTATGAAGATGGGGTGAGAGAAATGACTCTGATCCTATTCAAAGAGATGGTGACAAGGTTTTATACTGTTATTATATATTGTATTCTCATTGTAATACTTGTCTGCATATAATGAACTAAGGACATAGGTGCTGAAGAGGACGGTGATACAAGATTTGTAGTATGCCAATGATAGCCTTAATGACTGTAAATTACTTTGCTAGCTACTCTTCTGCACATGTTTTGACAGGAAGCCAGCATATTTGGTCTCCAGAACAGTGCACCAAAGACAATGTGCATGAGAACCATATGGGCCTGAACTCAAGCATAGTAAACACTGGGACTCATTGATAAACAAGCATCTGTCAATGCCGAATGTTTGCTTGCTGTCATTGGCATTGGTAATGTAGAAGTTACAGAGCTGCATAATAGGAATGGCAGTGAAGTATTGAACTGAAGCCAACCCCACCACCACCCTGCAGAGACTGACAGGCAGCAGGGTGTACCTTTGGGTCGTCAGGCATAATGGCCATGCTATTTCACCACACCCTACCCTGCAGACACTGACAAGTGTCACGGTGTGCCTTGGGGTCTTTGGCCCTTATGCGCACCCCATTCCATCAGGAAATACAGTAAGATGGGTAAGGTATAGGAGAATGGGGTGAACTTTGGGGCCGAAGAGTCCAAGGTATACCTCGATACCTTTCACTGGCTGCAGGGTGTGGAATGGTATGAGCATTACAGGCGAGAATCCCAAGTCACACCCCTGATGCCTGTCATTCTCTACAGGGTGGGGTGTTATGGTCAGAAACCCTAATGCCTCAGGCATTCACTGGTATTTTCACTCCAAATTTTCAACATTTTTTTTGTGACCCCCACCTCATGAACAGTGGCAATATCAGTTTGTTAGCAGAAAGCTGCTTTTGCACAGTGACTAAGGCATTTAGCACCACAGGTGCAAAAACACATTCCGAACAGGATGCGAAAAATGACAGCTGTACTGTTCCATGGGGAGATGTAAAAAATGGCAATGTTGCAGATCTGCAGTGAAAATATTAAAAAAACTGGTGAAGTCACGAGCGTGCATAGAAACTGTGCAATGTACACCCGTAATGTAATTAGTTTGGGAATTTTTTACAGCAGATTGTCAACAAAGGCATTTTGGGACCTCCGATCATGAACAGTGTCACTGTGATTTTCTTTATCTGTCCCGAACATTGATTTCCCACAGCAACCACGCATTTCTGCGCTGAAAGTGTGAAAACACATTTCGGCCATGTTGTGAAAAATGACAGCTGTACTGTTCATAAGGAAGTGTGGAAAAATGCCACTGGTGAAAATCTGGACTGAAAATATTACAAAGTCATGAACTTACAAGGGTGTGTGGAAACTGCACAATGCTCACTCATAACACAGTCGTTTTATGGACTTTTGTCACCAAACTTTCAACATAGCCATTTTAAGACCTCTGCTTATGAACAGTGTAACTGTGATTTTCTTAATCTGTCCCAAACATTGCTTTTGCACACCGACTGTGCCATTGTGCGCTACATGCGAGGAAACACATTTTGGATGACATGTAAAAATGACAGCTGTACTGCTCATAAGGAGGTATGGTAAAATGGCAATATTGAAAATCTGGAGTGCAAATATTAAAAATTTGCGAACTTATGAGCGTGCGTAGGAACTGCTCAATGCACGCTCGAAAAACAGTCATTTTTAGGAATTATTTCACCAAATTTTCAACATAGCCATTTTAAGACCTCTGCGCATGAACATTGTCACTGATTTTCTTAATGTGTCCCATACATTGATTTTGCACACCGACTGCGCCATTGTGCGCTACGTGAGCGGAAAAAAAATTTGGGGCAAGATGTGAAAAATGACAGCTGTACTGCTCATAAGTAGGTGTGGTAGAATGGCAATGTTGAAAATCCAGAGTGCAAATATTAAAATTCATGAACTTGTGATGCGTAGGGCATGCAACACGCTCGTAAAACAGTCATTTGCAATTTTTCGCAAATTTTGCAACATAGGCTTTTGAAGAGCCCACCTTATGAACACTGGCACTGTCATTTCACTAATCTGTCCCGAAAGGTGATTTCACACAGTGACTGCGAAATCACCCTTCAGGCCCGATTAACGCCATGACAGTTCAAGAATTCATGAGGAGGGGTCCCAAAAACCCCATGTTGAAAATTTGGTGACAAATTTCCAAAAAATGCTTCAGATATGTAGTAAAGTTGTAAAAACACTAATCATTACATTATACAGCTTACTGGCATTTCCTCAGTTCATGGTCGGCTTTGAAGAGTGCAGACGTGTTCCCAGTCCACCGAAGATCGTCACGCAGAGCTCCGGAGGTATGTATGGGGTGAGGGGGGTGTGGGGAGGCAGAGTGCACAGTGAGTGGGCGCTGGTGGGCTGGGAGAGCACCAAGGAACATTTTCTTGTTTACAGGTTTGTTTGTTTTTTAAAGGAAGGCGATGTGGGATGTTTGCCATGCTGGGTGGGCTCCCAGCGTGGCAGCTGTAAAACTGTTGGGGGGCTGGAGCCTACGGGGGATTGGGCACCCTGTCGGCCATGCGGGGCGTGTCCCATGCTGGGATAGGCTCCCAGTGTGGCACCTGGAAAGCTTTTTTTTTGGGGGCTGACTGGGGGATTGGGCACCCCTCGCCGCCATACAGTATGTGTGTGGGGAGGCGTGTGAGCACGCAATATGCGTGCGTGCTTGTGGAGTGAGGGAGCTCTGCTCACTGAAGCGGAGCTCTCCCTTTCAACAGTATGCCACTGCATTTTCAACAGCTGTCATAAACAGCTGGAGCAGTGATTGGAGAACTGCGACTGCGCCTGCAAACACACTGACTGAATTGGAAGATGCTGACACACCTCCAAAAAACTCAGATGATGGCACTATGTTTCTTGCACATGCATGCAAGCAAACATAAAAATGGAACATGGGTATACATTTTGTATAAAATCCATTCTCAGTGAAATAACTGAAGAAGGAGGCAGCCACAGGAATATGAAGTACCAGACAGCATTCATATGAGTTGCCTTTAACAACACTGGAAATGCACTCTGGCAATGAAGGGATGTTTGCAATGATATAAAGCTTAGGGTGTGCAGTGCATTGATAACAGCAGTAACACTGTTTGGATAATAAATCAGGGCCCTCAACATGACACATAAAGAGGGTAGATGTTTTTGAGAGTTGGTGACTGAAGATAATCTTGGTACAAAATGTCAGTACTAAATGTGCAATGAAGACATGAAGGCAAGGGCAGAGCAAAGTAAGAGATTGCCAACAAAAGGATCCTAATATGGAGTTGGTGAAAAGCAACAATTTATCAAGAACATTCAATAGACAGAGACTATGAAAGTGACTGGAAATGCCCTGAAAAATGCCATTATAAGGACTGATAAGGTGAAAGAAATCATAGAAAAAATGGAGGAGGCATGATGCATATACTAATGCAAGACACTTAGCTGGGTGCTAGATAAAATACTAAAACAACAGATTTGCCTAACCTACCTTAAATGGTTGATTTAGATTGCATAGAAACATAGAAACATAGAAGTTGATGATAGATAAGGACTGCAAGGCCCATCCAGTCTGCTCATTTTTTCTACCTTATGAATGTGCCATAGGCCTGTACTCTGTCAATGGCCTATCTATTCATGCTCATCTTTATTGCTCCCTTATGCCTGTCCCATGCCTGTTTGAAACCCTGCACTTCATTCATATCCACCACTTCCTGAGGTAGGCTGTTCCATGCATCCACCACCCTTTCTGTGAAAAAGAACTTCCTCATTTTCCCCCTTAATTGGCCTCCTTCTAATCTCATGCTGTGTCCTCTTGTCCTGCTATTTTTCTTATATTGAAACATATTAGACTCTTTCACCTTGTTAATGCCCTTAAGATGTTTGAATGTTTCGTTCATATCACCTCTCTCCCTCCTTTGCTCTAGGGTATACATATTGAGCTCTGAAAATCTGTCCTCATGTTTTCTGATGCAGTCCCTGCACCATTTTGGTTGCCCTTCTCTGGACTGCCTCCATTTTGTTAATATCCTTGTGAAGGTGCGCCCTCCAATACTGCACACAATACTCCAGATGGGGCCTAACCAGAGTCTTGTAAAGAGGGATTATTACCTCCCTCTTATGACTTGTGATACCCCTACTAATACACCCCAACATCCCTCTAGCCTTACTTACTGCTTGGATGATTTCAGGTCATCTGTGATGATAATGCCTAAGTCTCTTTCTTCCCTTGTGACTGCCAGCAACTCCCCTCCCAACCTATAGGTAGCTTCAGGGTTTCTCTTCCCTATTGCATGATCTTGCACTTCCTTGCTTTAAAACCCAATTGCCACTCTTCCGACCATTTTGCCAGTTTATTCAGATCTCTTCTCATTCTGCCCACCCCATCTGGATCATCTACTCTGTTGCAGATTTTGTTGTTATCTGCAAACAGACAAATCTTACCCACCAGTCCATCTGCAGTGTCACTAATGAAGATATTGAAGAGGACGGGTCCCAGGACTGATCCCTGAGGTACCCCACTTATGACTTGCATCTCTTCTGACTGTATACCATTTACCACCACTCTCTGCTTTCTGCCCGCCAACCAGTTTGCCATGCAGTTGACCAATTTCTGACCCAGCCCGAGCTTACCCAGCTTATTAATCAATCTTCTATGTGGAACAGTATCAAAAGCTTTGCTGAAGTCAAGGTAGGCAACATCTACTGCTCCTCCTTGGTCCACCACTCTGGTTACCCAGTCAAAGAAATCTATGAGATTAGTTTGACAGGACCTTCCTGTTGTAAACCCATGCTGTCTTGGATCCTGTTCTCCTATGGATTCCAGGTGTTGCACTATCCTTTCCTTAAGGAGTGCCTCCATAATCTTGCTCACACCCTTAGCTACTTTAGTGTCCTGGGATGTATGCCATCAGGTCCCATTGCCTTGTCCACCCTGAGCTTAGCGAGCTCTTGTAGGACCCTTTCTTTTGAGAAGGGACTGGTGCACACCTCCCTCCCTCCTGTGTCCATGGTGCTGAGCTGTGGTCCCTGCCCTACCTTTCTTCAGTAAATACTGAGCAGAAGTATCTATTTAGGATAGATGCTTTTCCTTGGTCCTCTTCCTCACACTCCCCCTTATCCCCTTTGATCTTAGCAATACCCCTCTGGACTTTCTCCTTTCATTAATGTATCTATAGAAAGTCTTGCCTCTTTCTTTTATTGTTCATGCTGGTGTTTCCTTGGTTTGGGCCTTTGCCTTGCCTTACTACCTTCCCTGCTTCCCTTAGGGAAGTTTGGTATGCCTCCCTATCTTCACCCCGCTGTGTTTCATTATATTTCCTGAAGGCCAGCTTTTTTGCTCTGACCTTTTCTGCTACTGTTCTTAATAACCAAAGTGGTTTCCTTCTTGTTTTGCTTTTGCTTTTCTCTCTAACACAATGGGATGTTGCTTCAAGTATTGCATCCTTAATGCTTGCCCACTTTGCCTGTACCCCCTCACCTGTATTTCTTCTTGCCAGAGCTAGCTTATTTCTTTTGGCCATCTTATCAAAGTCAGCTCCTCTGAAGTCCCATATTTGTGCCTTGGAATGGGATGATTTAGTTCTTGTGGCCAAATTGAACCATACCATGTGATGGTCACTAGCCCCCAGGTGACCTTCTACCTGGAGATCTGTGATCCTTTCCCTGTTAGTCAGTACTAGATCTAGGATAGCCCTGTCTCTTGTGGGTTGCTCTACCTGTTGTTTGAGGCCCTCCCCCTGCAGGGAATCCACTATGTATCTAGTTCTGGCAGATGTTCCTGCTGGTTTTGACCAATCTGTATCTGGCATGCTGAAGTCTCCCATCATCAGAACCTCCCCTTTAGCTGTCATGTTTTGCATATCTTCTAACAGTAATGTGTCTATCTCCTACCCCTGGTCTGAGGGCCTGTAGACAACCCCAGTATGTATGGCAATCCATTTCATGTTTCCAGGGTGACCCACAGTTCTTCTGACTCCTTATGAGTATTCTGAATTTCTGTAGCTCTGATATTTTCATTAACATAAAGGGCCACTCCACCCCACCTTTTTGATCCTTGGTCTCTTCTGAACAGTACATAGCCAGGTACTGAAGTCTCCCAAGTGTGGTTACTGGTGAACCATGTCTCACTAATGGCTACTATGTCCAGTTTAGCCTCTATCATTGCTGCCTGCAGGTCTGGGATCTTGTTTCCCAGACTACGAGCATTTGTGTACATGATTTTCCATTGGCCAGATTCCGGGGTGTTAGTTGTTGGGCAAGGTCCGGCATTTCCCCTGCGTGTCGTATGGGGAGACAGACCTTTTTCATTACCTGGTGATGCAAATGAACTACAAACATGCTGAACTCCTGTTTGATCACTAGCTGAGGGGGGAGGGGTTTTCTTCCCATTTGACATATCAGGTGCTGCACCTCTCTCCCCATTTGCTAGTTTAAATATTCTGCAAAGACATCAAACCTCTGCTGCAATGCACTGACTCCCTCCTTAGTCAGATGCAGTCCATCAGATTTAAAGAACTTTCACTCACAAAACTGTTGCCAGTTACCTACAAATTTGTGTCCTTTTTCCTGGTACCAGCTCATGAACCACATGTTTAGCTCCCCTATCTCCCCTTCTCTGACCTTCTCGTCCATCTTCCCCCCTCTCTCAGACTGGCAGGATCTCAGAAAAGGAGATGACAGATGAAAAGGATGACAGTTTGTCACCTAGCCTGGTCAGGTGTTCCTTGGTCTCCACAACTGACTGGCTGGTGAGATCGTTAATCCCTATGTGTACCAGGACATCGATGTTTTCTCTTGCTTCCTGCACAATTTTAGCAATGCAGTCAGTGTCTCTCCACGCTGATGTACCTGGCAGACATCTGACCATTACCCCGGGCTGGAGGTAGGTATCAACTCCCCGAATCATGCAGTCTCCTATGATTAGAAGTGTTTTGGATTTCCTTTTTGCTTTTTTTGTTTTGGTCCCTGTTTTGGGCGACATTTGTTCTGCAGTGTCCTCTACCCTTTTGTTTGATTTCTGAGATAGAGGCAGACACCTGTTTGTAGTTTCTATATGGTTTGTGGAGGTGAAACGTTGGAGAGCACTGAGTGATGGGGCACCCGATTTGCCCCTCCTAACCACCTGCCAACCTCCAATACCAACTGCCCTCTGTGGTTGAGATGCTTCTGTTGGATGTTGGGATAATGGTGGGTGGTTCTTATAATATATTTCCTCCTGAATATGCAATTTGAGGCATGCAATCTCTGCCCATGCTGCTTGGAGGTGAGCCCTTAGATCTCCAATGGTCCAGCATGTAGGACAGTGTCCTAAATCCTGTATTACTGCCCTTTTGAAAAGTATCCCACAGTACCTGCAGTTAATAATATCCATTCCAGATGAGTTGCTGGCTTTATAACTTGGTCAGAGTAATTAGAAGGGGGAAAATGAAAGCAAAAATTTGATTTTGTGTTTTGTTTGTTTTTGTATAACTTGTTATAATAAGTTAAATTACTTGTGCCCCTGTAAATGAGGTCACTGTGTGGACACTACTCTGATCCTCCCCTTCCCGCTTTGCTACAAGAAATGTCATGACTGTGCTACCCTACAAAAGGAGTGTACTGTGGGGTGGTTGGGGATGGGGCCGAGTGGCTGGGTCTTTCCACTGCTGAAAAAGAAGAGCCATGGATGAAAGAAACAAGGAGGTAAAAGCAGAAACAATCAACCAACAACAAATGCAGTAGTCCTGAAAGCTTAGCCTAATGATAGATTAAACTGTAAAACCTGTAAAGCACCACCTGTAATAATTTCACAGAAGAGATACCCTGTAAAAAACATTTTGCTACAGAGAAAAATAAAGCAGTAACAGAAGCTATACCTTGCAAAAAACAATTTGAATCAGAAGATTACAGCAGTAATCTGTAAACACAAACCTGTAGGCACACTCTGTAGTAATGCAGCTGAAAGTATACCCTGCAACAACAATTTGAATCAGAGAAAAATAAAGTAGTAAAATGTTAGCAACAAACAGTAACAACCCCTGTGAGTACAAAAGAAAATAACACACAGTAAATCTGCCTAGCCAAAAGAAGCCTTACTCTTTTCCTTTGCTCTGATAAGGTTCCTTGCTCTGTCCTTATAAGCAACCTAGAAGGAAAGAGCTCAGGTGAAGCTAGGTGCCTGTGCCAGTAAACCTAGTCTTCCACATCTTAAAAACTACTTAAAAGGCAGGCTCAGTTTACTAGGTTTACTGGGTTATTTAGACATAAGGAGGCCAAGGCCCTTCTGGAATGTCTCCCACAATAATGTGGGTAGATTAATTATGTATTTAATCCCATTTCAGGTAATTATCCAGTCTATTTTTGAAAATTTCGAAGCTCCGGGAATCGACAATATTTTGCGGGAGCGTGTTCCAAGCTTTTGCTGCTCTTACAGAAAAGAAGTTATCTTTCTTGTTAGTGTTTTCTTTGGAAATCACTAATTGTTTATCATGATTTCTGAGGTTAATGCAGCGATGTGAAAAATAAAGATTGCTCTGGTTAGCTAGGACAGGATACTGAAGGATTTTGTATAGCTGTAAGAGATCACCCCTTTTTCACCTTTCTTCTAAGGTTACTAAATCTGTTGTGTGCAACCTTTCTTCACATAAATTATTTCTTAATTTAGGCATCAGTTTAGTTGCCCTATGCTGTACCTGTTCTATTAGACAAATGTCTTGTTTTAATTGGGGGTTCCAAAAGGGGGAACAGAAGTCTAAATTTGGTCTTTTATAAGTTCTATATAATGGTATTATACAGTATGAGCTTCTGTTTGTGAAAGAGTGTTTTATGCTGTTGATTAATATATTTGCTGTTTGGGATGCCTTATTACAATGTCCTGTGTGAGTTATTTATAATGACCCCTAGATCACGCTCCTTGGTAACTGTTCTGAGTGGTTTATTATTTACATTATATTTATAATGTGGGTTGTTATGCCCAAAATGGAAGACCACGCATTTATCTGTGTTTAACAACATTTTATTATCTTTAGTCAATTGTGTAATATTATTAAGGTCATTAACAAGTGATACTGTATATGTTTAACTAGTGTGTTAACCTCAGCTCCTATTTTAGTATCATCAGCAAATTTGACAAGAAGGTTTTTGATGTTTTTATTCATATTGCTAATAAAATTGTTAAACAGGGTGGGTCCCAGGACAGAGCTCTGTGGCACACCACTGCTCAACTCCCCCACAGGTGAGAGGTTACCATTAATCCTTACTTGAGTTCTTCCGAGCAACCAGTTGCCAACCCATTTTACTAAATGGTGACTTAACCCAATGTTAACTAGTTTATCTAGCAATTCTAAGTGTGGGATTTTACCTCTGCTGCAAGTTACCACTATACTGAATAGAGGCTAATTCATATTCAATTTTAGTTTTGAATAATTGTTCGAGGGTTTTGCATTAAACAGATATTATGACTAATGGGTCTGTAATTATTTACTTTATCTCCTTCACCTTTTTTGACAATTAGCACTACTATAGATTGTTTCCAATCCTCTGGGACATAGTCTGATGTGATAGATTTATTAAATATTGTGGTGATAGGGTCAGCTAAAGTTACTGATGATTTTACTAGCATTTTTGGGTGAATTCCATCAGGACCTGGTGAAGAGTTAACTGTAAGTTTTTTTAATGCAATTTTAGTTTCCTCTACAGTAATGGGGGGAAGTATGGTGATGGTCAGAAGGTCCATACTTGTTTAGATTTGGGGTTATATGCAGAACAGAAATAATGATTGAATACTGAAGCTTTCTCTTGATCATTATTTATTGATTTGTTATGGATGTTGATTTGACCGATTCACTGCAAAACATTTTTTGGGGAATTAACATAGGCAAAAAAGGCTTTGTTATTGTCATTTGTATGGGCAATTCGGAGATCAACTTTTGGTTTTTCCAATTTAATGAGTTTTTTTAGATACTTTTGTTGGTGTTTGTAGTTGTAATTGGCTTCTGTGTTTTCTTTTTTTAGTTTTGATGGTTTTTCTTTGATTTTGATCTGTTTTTTAACCATACTAGTTAACCATGGTGGTAACCTGCCGTTGTTGTTATATTTAATTTTTGTAAGGACGTATTTATTTTCAGCATCATAAATACAGTAGTAGCACCGAATTACTCAAGGGATTTTTAAGGATTTTTAAAAATCCCTATTGAGAATTGTGAAACCTTTTGTTAGGCATTTTGTTGTGAGTGTTAGTGTGTTCACTGCTACCCGGAGAGGGTGCTCTCATCTGATAGTGTAGTTGAAAATCTACCAGATGGCACTTAAGTACTGTAACAGGACCTTGCCTCTTTCTGTAGGTATAACACAATTAATTTTAGAGGATTTTTTCCCTAAATTTTGTGAAGGATACATAGGGAATCTCACAAAATTTCTTGACAAAATCGGTGCTACTACTGTACAATTTTTTAAGTAGGACCAGCTTTCCTTGCAATTGGATGATTTTAATTAATCATCACAGTTAATATTGTGGAAATAATTGTTAATTAAGTTAAAGTTAACTTTATTGTAATTTTTGATAGTCCCCACTCTGGACAAACCATTACTGTAAATATGTATATACATGCACTTGTAATATATTGTATAAAAGATTGTTTAGAAATTAAATGTCACAATGATCTTCCATCGGCTGTTCCAACAAAAATTGTAACCTTACAGCCTAATACTATGAAATGTCCTTATACTGTACTATTCCTCTGGAACTTGATACTGCTTGCATTTCTCTGCCTCCCACATTGTACACTTTATACCTGGGTCGCACCTGGAAAGGAGCCTCGGCTCAGTGTGCCTTTCCCGGTCACCAATTTTAAATAAATAAATAAAAATAAAATGGGTGTTTGTGGTCTGAAGGATGTAAGTTTTATGATACCTGTGATGAAAATGTAGTCACTTTCACCCGGGGGGGGGGGTTGGAATAACTTTCTCATAGAAACATAGAAACATAGAATTTGATGGCAGATAAGGACCGCTTGGCCCACCCAGTCTGCCCATTTCCCTACCTACTGGATAAGCTGCAGATCCTAGTTAATCAGCAGCCTACTTCTTCCTACCCCCACCCCCTAGAATGGCCTTATGACTGTCCTATGCATGCTTGAATTCCACCACTGATTTTGACTCCACAACATCCTCCGGAAGGCCGTTCCATGCATCCACAACCTTCTCTTTGAAAAAATACTTCCTTAAATTACCTCTGAGCCGCCCCCCTCTATCTTCAAATTGTGCCCTCTTGTTCTTGCACACCTCTTTTTTTGAAAGATGCTACCCTCTTGGACTTTGTTGATTCCCTTGAGGTACTTGAATGTTTCTATCATGTCCCCTCTCTCCTCCTTTCCTCGAGGCTATACATATTAAGCTCCTTTCATCTCTCTTCATATGTCTTCCGTGCAGACCTGCACCATTTTAGTTACCCTCCTCTGGACAGCTTCCATCCTGTCTATGTCTTTGCAGAGATTGGGTCTCCAGAACTGCACACAGTACTCAGATGGGGTCTCACCAGCTGTCTGTACAGAGGATAATAACTTCCTGTTTTCTACTGGTGATGCCTCTCCCTATGCATCCCAGAATCCCCCCAGCCCTCCTTGCTGCCCTCTCACATCGCTTGCCCACCTTTAGGTCATCTGATATGACTACCCCCAGGTCCCTTTCCATTTTTGTTGTTGTTAGTATCTCACCCCCCATTGTGTACTCTTCCCCTGGGTTTTTGTTTCCCAGGTGCATTACCTTGTACTTCTTAGCACTGAATCTAAGCTGCCATACATTTGACCATTTCTCTAACCTTGCCATGTCTCTTCTCATCATTTCCACCTCACCCTGTGCATTAACTCTGTTGCAGATCTTTGTGTCATCTGCAAAGAGACATACTTTTCCTTCCAGTCCCTCTGCAATGTCACTTATAAAGACATTGAAGAGGACCGGTCCTAATACTGAACCCTGCGGTACCCCACTAGTAACCCTCCTTTCTTCAGAGTGGACTCCATTTACTATTACTCTCTGTGTCCTATTCTCCAGCCAATTCTTTACCCAGGCTGTCATCTTGGGACCCACTCCCAGGCTGGCTAACTTGTATATTAATCTTCTCGACTAAGTTATCCACATTCATGAGAAATAGGTCAAGGATATTGCTGCCCTGAGTTGTCACTGTCACTATCTGAGTCAGCCCCTCAGAGACTATGGAACTGATGAACTTTACATCAGCAGGGTTGGATCCCGTTAATAAGTTCCAGTTAAGACCAGGGTAGTTAAAATCTCCTAGCATCACTGTTTCACCTTTATCAGCTACATTAATAACTTCTGAGTTTACGGTGTTGTTGTATTCATGGTTGAGTTTGGGGGTCTGTGGCAGTTGCCTGTGACAATTTTATGATTGTTCTTTATATTAAGTTCCACCCATACACTTTCTATTGTTACATCTGATGTTACAGTTGGTGCATACAAACTAGAATTGATACTATTCTTGATATACGTACATACCCACCCCCTTTTTATTTATTCATACTGTTTTTACAGTAAAGTGTGTAGCCTGGTATTTCCTTATGCCAGTCACTAACATCGTCTCACCAGGTCTCTATAACTACAATGAGGTCTAAACTATCCCTGGTCATAATTGCCTCTAATTCAGATACTCTAGTGGAGTTAAGGCTTCTAGCATTAGTTGACAGAAATT
This sequence comes from Neoceratodus forsteri, assembly GCA_016271365.2. NCBI lineage: Eukaryota > Metazoa > Chordata > Ceratodontiformes > Ceratodontidae > Neoceratodus > Neoceratodus forsteri. The sequence goes on along the minus strand of JADMNL010000023.1, from coordinate 262,238,817 downwards.
TAAAGGTTCCGGGATTACAGGTTAGTGAGTTATGTAAATTAGCTTTGGTGACTTGTAATCCCATGTTCCCCTGGTTAATTAGTTTAAACAATTATTGATGTGGTGTTTGATTTGTCTTCCTAGTAGGTCATTACCCTACCTACTTAGGTGGAGGCCACCCCAACTGAAGAGATTGTACCTTTCCTCAAACTCTTCCCAGTGGGTGAGGCAGGAATAACCATTTTGGAATGTCCACTTGCATAACCATTCATTAACGGTTTTGATTTTTTTGTTTATATAGTAACCCACTCTGGGTACAGGGAGGATTTTGGATATGGTAACAGAACAATCTTTTGCCTCAAGTTTAGTATATACTATAGATTAATGAAGTCTGCTTTAATACTATTCAATGAAAGTTTGTTTATAAAATTAGTACCAAAGTGCAGAATAACCACTGGGTTTTCTCCTGATTAATGAAGAATGTTACCAACCATAGGCACAATATCAGCAACCTTTGCTCCCCCTGAAACTGCAGCATGCCCCGTTTGCTTTGTCAGTGCCACACTCTGCATGATCAATGTACTTAAACATTGAGGCCCCCAAAACCAAGATTTGCCTTGGGACAGTATTCTCTAATTTGACTGGTGGTACGTTGTCTGGAGGGGACAGATCATGTTTTTCATTATTTGTAACATGAGACTTGTTTCTATTATCCAAATTTATACTGTGTGAAGGTTTAGCTTGTTCCATTGGTGCAATAACTATGTTAGTCTGGACATTGTTAATAGTTTCTCTAGTAACGGGGGGGGGGGGTATTTCTAGTTTCTAACTGAGTAGAATGGAATGCTCTAGCCCTTGTTTCCATTGGTTCAGTTTCCATATCTGCCTGGTCATTGCTAATAGGTTCTTTAGATAGTGGGTGGGGGGTCAGCAGATTTAGACATAGATGGAGATTCAGTGAGTAGGGAGAAGTGGTTAGACAGGGGGATCTCAAAATTCATTGCCCTTCATCCTAATTTGTTTAATTGTTTAGTAGCTACTTCTAACCATGGTTCAGTATCATCCCCATGGCATTCTTCTACATCCTCTTCCCCTATTTCTTTTATCCTGCCTTTTGTTATTCAGCTCCTTGACAGAGTCAGCTGGCATTACGATTTATTAGTATAGTGCTTAGTGGACTAGCTATTGATTGCCAGTACTGTCATTATTTAGTTTTACTATTTTCTGCAGTATATTCTGCTGGTTAGATTCAACATCAGTAAGTTTGACTTTAACTCTTGTAAATTCTTTCTCAAGTATGTTCACACATTTACACTTAACACAGGTATAAGGCTCAATCAAGAAAATGGGTTCCAGAAATATATACAATGAACACTGAATGCATTTAATACCTATGCCCCTTCTAGTGTTTTTATAATAGTGTTCATTGTACTGATTGGTTTATTTTGTTGACTGCTGGCAACAGACATATTGAAGAACACACAGCTGTAATCTGTATTTTCTGTCAAGATGCAAACACTGTGGTACTTATTAAGTATTAAGAGTGCTGTGTCTCCCTGAAGATTTCTATAAAAATGATAGATTAATTTACCCTGGAACTTCCTGGAATCCAATGGACATGCTAGACACACGCCTAATGTAAAAAGGAGTCAGCGCTTCTATACAGGGGCTAGTGGAGCTAGACAGCCTTCACAGTTCCATAAAGCACCATGCACAGTCAATAAACAGGGAGACCTAGAATGTAGCTTCACATAACAGTTCCTTGGCAATGGCCCAGAACCTCCCCTCTCACCAGAGGGGCTCTAGTCCAGCAAAAATGGATTTACCCATTTCCCCAACACAATTTCCACTGATTCACAATAGTACATGCTCACCAGAGTGTCAAGGCTAAGCAGGGAGTCTGGCCTGAATGCGTAGGGCACTCCTTATGTCCCCCAAGGACCAGAAATCATGTGGGTCCACTTCCGGTTCCTCATACAAGTGAAAGACAAGAAAGCCCCTAAAATAGCAGCACACTTCACCACCATACAGTAGACCTGGTACATCTCAGGCTTTAAATTTTCTCTCCCTAGGTGGACATGGCTAAGTGTGTCACAGAGGTGAGCAATTAAAAGATGGTGCAGACCTCATGATATAGAAGCATTCCTTATTAGACATCAAGGGAGTGCACACTGGCATCAGTTGTAAAGGTACAGTAGATGCTCTTCTAGTTCTCCAGCTAGATAAAAATGGATGGCCACCATGGTCTGTGAGAGAAGGGGAGAGAGAATGGTCCTGCAAAATGAGGTATGAATGCTATGCACATTTGAATAGAATAGTTGCTCATGATTACAAATTATACTTCATAAAATGTATATAATATGATGCTGATTTTATCTTGACCATACTGTAACTTAGGAACCCAGGGATTAAAGAAGGCCTATTGCCTTTACAAAAAAGAAGGCTTATTTAAACCTTTCTCCATGTTAATATATTCTTTTTTGACTAGAATGGCCTTTGCTTTTATATGCTTATCAAATTATCTGAGCTATTTTGCTTTAGCTAGAAAACAAATTGCATTTGAATTGTATTACATAGGTTGTATTTTAGTTATTTGTAGGGTAATTTGTTAAGCTCTTCTAAGGTCATAGTGTACCATGTGTGCAGAATTTTTCAAGATACATTTAACAGCTCTCAAGATGTGGTAAGTACAGACAGAATGAGCTGACTGAAGCTGGCAGAGCTCTACATTTGAGATGCATTATCCTGGGTGTTTAAGTTATTTATATCTTCATGCATTATCCTGGGTGTTTAAGTTATTTATATCTTCATGCATTATCCTGGGTGTTTAAGTAATTTATATCTTCTTCTATTGATTTTATTATACTAGTGCCATATAGCATTATTGTGATGCATGCTATTTGTCCATTCTTTGGAAACTACAACATCAGTGAATAACAGGCTAAACAACAGGAACATGAAACTAAAAAGTATTGTAAAAACTGTGTGAAATATTTCTTTGAATTCCACTATCTTTCCAGAAATCTTAGGAGTATCCATTACCTTTTATGAAGTTATTTGTGACTTTAGATTAGCTAAATAATAATTGTCTTACTGCTGAAAAATGTTAGATAACATTAATTCAGGGTAAAATGAACAAGGAAGTATAGCATTTTTTTTTGCCACATAAATTGTCCAAGCTGTTGCAGAAAACAAAATGACCTTGTCAATGGCACAAATGTAAAATCGAATAATACAAAGCATTATTGCTAAAAATATAACCACTCAAATTTTAGCATGTTGCCATAAGTTAAGATTCAGTGGGAATAACCTTGACCTGAAACTAATCTCATTCTCACTTGATGAAATCCTGTCCCCTCTCACCCATATCCTTAACCTCTCGCTCCGTCTTGCAGTCTTACCCCCAAAATGGAAAGCTGCAGTGGTCACCCCTGTGTACAAGAGTGGGGATGGTGCCTTCCCCCTGGAATTATAGACCCATCTCTATACTGCAATCTCTCTCGAATGCCCTTGAATGAATTATTGCTGACCAACTTGTCAATTATCTGGACAAGCACATGCTCCTATGCGCAGAGCAACAAGGCTTTAGGGCTGGGCATAGCACCACTACAGCCCTCCTGGAATTCACAGGCTTCATCCACAAATCCCTCAGTCTTGGCCAGCTAGTCAGGGCTATCTATATTGATCTAACAAAGGCCTTTGACATGGTCAACACCTGCCCTGCAATTGGAGGAAAAGGCTGCTGGTGCAGCTCATGTAGTTCTAGCCACTGGGGGTTGGATTTAAAGGCTGGGAGAGAGGAGCTTAGGGAGTTGTTCATTTCCCTTATAAGTTTAATGTGTTGTACTGCACCTAGTAACAGAGTTACTGGTGTACAGTGGGACTGTCTCTAAGATTAGTGGATGACCTGATTAGGCAGTAGGGGTATCTTGGACTAGGGGATCCTGGTGGCTCACCCAAGAAACCTATTTGGAAGGGGATGGAACCACACATCATTAGGGCTGGCATCTTTGGGAGGGTGGTGGGGTGCACAGGGTGTGGAGCAGCCATGATACTGGACTGGGCTTGGAAGTTTGGTGGTTGCCCAGTATGCTACCAGCTAGCACAGCTTAGGGAGGAGGTTGCGGGGATGAGGAGAAAGCTGGGGAAAGTGGGGTGGTATGGTTGGGGAAGGGGGCTGGAAATCTCCCACAGGGTTGCACCAAGCACTGGGGGTGGGGGTGGGGATATAGGAAAAGGAGTGCAGGAGAATACTCAGGGGTCACATAGGGACCCTGGCAGAGGGGGTCCAAAAGGACACTACCAAGGAAGCAGACAGGTAACTGGGGACCCTCACAAAGGGGGGATGGAGGGACAACATTCTCAGGGAAGTAGGCAGATGGCCAGGGCTGGACAGAAGGAAGCAAGGCGGGGAGGTGGATCAGACCTTATACTCAGTAACAGCTTCAATTCTCTTCTTCTGCTCAAGGATGAGGGGGGTGATGTAGCCACGACAGAGGTGGTTAGAGACAGAAAGGGTGTGGGAGTGGGAGGCAGGAGGCAGGGGCAGATATCAGGAAGAACAGGGGGACCTGGAATGCAGGAGAATGGGGGAGCAGTGAATCAGAGCAGGAGGGGCAGGGGAAGAGGAGAAGCGCAAGGAGAAGGACCAGTTGGGAGGAAAGGTAAAGGAGAAGGACCAGAAGTACAAAGAGGATTCAGTAAAGGGAGCTGAGGGTTTAGGCCAGGGGAGCACAACAAGCAAGGAGGAACTAAATGGAGACAGGAAGGAAGGGAGGATGAGTCAGGCTAGTTTAGCAGATGGGGGAGAAGGACCAGTTGCGAGCAGTGAGGGGGGAATTAGCAAGGTACAGAAGGTTACTCAGGAGGAGGAGAGCATAGGATTGAGGGGAGGAGTGGCCATGGTGGCAAGGAGGGGGTGGCATGTGGCACCCAGATAGGGGGAGGAACAAGGAGCCAGCTGGGTGGAGGGGCCGGTAGAAAGGATGAGGGACATGGAAGGGGGAATGGAGGAAAAGGAGTGGTCAGAGTGCTCCTGCTGGGGGATTCTATGATCAGGGGTATCAAATGGGATAGGGAGGGAGAAGCCTGGCCAGTTAGAACAAGATGCTTCCCTGGACTAACGGTGCACAGGGCTAAGCACGAGGTATATCAGCTGGCAAAGGACTGTGGGGGTTCCCCAGACATACTGGTCCACCTGGGTACAAATGACATTGAGGGAAATAGCGAGCTAGAGATACAGGCAAGATTCAGGGAGCTCGCCAGGGTCTGTCATGACATAGGATGCACAGTTTCCTTCTCAGAAATCCTGCCAGTGCCAAGGGCTAGTGGGGAACACAAAAGGAAAATTAGGGAGATAAACCAGTGGCTCAGGGGTGGTGTGAGGCCAGAGGGTATGGGTTGATGGGGGATTGGGGGGAGACCTGGGAGGATAAGGAGCTGTATGCTAGAGATAGACTACATCTCAATTTGGAGGGGAGGGGAATCCTTAAGTTGAAAATAGAGGGTTCATTGGTGAAGAGTGGGGTTTAAACTTGTGAAGGGGTGGGATGGGAGAAAAGGCTGTCAGGGGTGCCGATAAAGGAGGACTCTGTCTCCACCCCTGGGGACCAGGAGGATTGCAGGAAAGGCCAACTGCAAAGTGCAGACCAGGAGAAACAGAATCCCCATGGGAACACGAGCAGGGAAATGGAACTATAGGGAAAGGGTGGAAGGTAGTCCTGCTAAATGCCAGGAGCTTGGGCAATAAAATGCCTGTGCTCCAGGCGATGTTAACTGAGGAGCAGTGGATGTGGCAGTGGTCACTGAGACTTGGGCCACTGCAAGACATGACTGGGACCTGAACCTGGAGGTTACACTATGTTCAGGAAGGACAGGGGAGGGGAAGGGAGGAGGGTAGCTATGATAGTCAAAACTGCATTGGCATAGGGGGAGTAGAGGAGGCGGAGGGAACCGTGGAGGTGATTTGGGTCACCTTGATAACAAGGGGGCAAGAAGAAAATAGGAGTGGTAGACCCCTGCTCCTGCGGAGGAGCTGGAGGACAGTCTGTTGGCAGATGTTAGGAGACACTGCAGACTGGGCAGAGGAAAGGTGGTGGTGTTAGGGGACTTAAACATGCCAGGAACAGACTGGGAGACTATGACATCCTCTGTGACCAGGGAACAGAGGTTGTTGGATGTCTTTCAAGATCGTTCCTAACTCAGCAGGTGAGGGACGCACCAGGAGACACGGGTACTGGATGTGGTCCTGGCAGACAGTGACCAGATTGGGGGCCTGGAGGTAAGGGACCCATTGGCGGGTGACCATGCCACTGTCTGGTTCTGCCTGGAACTAGGAGGGTAGAAGGCTGCACAAAGACGGAAGTAACCGACTTCAGGGCGGATTTTAAGGAAATGGGAAGGATCCTTAAGGAGCATTTGGATGGGATTGGGTCAGACATGGACGTTGATAGTAGGTGGAAATCATCAGGAGAGGGTGCAGGATGCTACCAGCACCTGTGCAAGAGTAAGGCAATGCGGTGGGGCCCAAAAACCCTGTTGGTGGACCAGGGAGGTCCAGGAGGTGGTGTGGGAAAGAAAACAGCCTATAAGAAATTCAAGTGCTCAAGGAGTGAAAGGGATCGAGATACGAGCTGATGGCTAGAAGGGCCACTAGAGTGGTGAGGCGGCTAAGGCAAGGAAGGAGCAGAACCTGGCCAGGAAATTAGGAGAGGAAAAGGGTTCTTTAGATACATTGGGGAAAGGCGAAGGGTGAAGGGCAGATTAGCAGGATTAAATCAGTGGAGAGATGGGCACAAGACCCAGGGAGCAGGCTGAGGTACTAAATGGTACTTCACCTCAGTTTCACCAGGAAAATGGGGATGCTGCATCATACATGGGAGGAGACAGAGATAATGAGGAGGGGACCCTTACCGATCGGCAGGTCTGGGGAGAGGGGCATCACTGGCAGGTGGGGGAGGCTAAGCAGGGAGAAGAGGTACCAGAAGTGGAAATCACAGCAGAGAGAGTGAGGAAGCCTCAGCTCCCTTAAGATGGAGAAAGCACCAGGGCCAGATAAATTACATCCTAAGTGCTGAAGAACTTGCAGATGTCCTCGGCGAAACCCTGGCAGAGCTTTCACCATCTCTCTGAGGACAGGGTGGGTGCCCCAAGACTGGAAGGTGGCGCATGTAGTGCCTATCCACAAGGGGATCAAGGGAGCTGGCAGGGAACTACAGGCCTGTCAGCCTGACATCGGTGGTGGGCAAGGTGATGGAGGGCATTGTCAAGGAGAGGCTGGGGGGGGGGGACCTGGATAAATCAGGGTGCCTGGACGATAGACAGCATGGATTCATCCCAGGAAATTGTGTCAGACAAACCTGGTGAGTTCTATGACTGGGTGACAAGTGCCTTGGACCTGGGTAGACCAGTGGATGTCCTCTTTCTAGACTTCAGCAAGGCATTTGACTCTGTTCCTCACGTGGGCCTGTTGGATAAGCTAGGAGAAATGGGGTGGGAAACCAGATGATCAGATGGATAGGCAATTGGCTCCAGGACTGGACCCAGAGGGTCGTAGTTGGTGGGATAGTCTCATCCCAAGGAGGGTCATTAGTGGGGTCCCACAGGAATCAGTCCTTGGGCCCCTTCTGTTCCAGCCTACGTATCTGACATAGGACAGGAATCAGGAGTGAGATGAGTCTCTTTGCAGATGACTCGAAACTGGGGGGCAGTGGATGGGGAGGAGGGGAGGGTGGCCCTGCAGGAGGACCTGGAGGCTCTAGAAAGATGGTCTAGAAAGTGGAAGCTGAGGTTCAATGCAGGGAAATGCAAGGTACTCCACCTGGGGGCCAGAAACCCAGGCCAAGTGTACACCCTGGGGGGGAAATAATAAAAGTCTCGATGGCTGAGAGGGACCTGGGGGTGGTGGTGGATGTCAAGATGAACAACTCTGAGACTTGTAGGAGGGCGGCAGCCAAGGCCAACAGGATGCTGGGATGCATCACTAGGGGGATCACCTCCAGAAGGAGGGTAGTGATACTCCCTCTGTATAACTGCTTGGTGAGGCCGCACCTGGAGTACTGCGTGCAGTTTTGGAGCCACACTTAAAGAGGACATTAACCTCCTGGAGAGGGTCCAGAGGAGGCAACCAAAATGATTTGGGGCTTGGGGACAGGACCTATGAGGAGGCTCGAAGAGCTAAATATGTACACATTGGAAGAGAGAAGGGACCGGGGGGACATGATAGAGGGCTTCAGGTACATGAAGAGGGTAAATAGGGGAGGAACAGTCAGGGTGCTTCAAAGGAAGGAGGAAGGAGCCACTCGAGGGCATGGGTGGAAGCTGGAGGGGGGAAGATTCAGGGGAGAAATGAGGAGGTGCTACTTCACTGAGAGGGTGGTGGAGCCATGGAATGCACTACCTAGGGGGCTGGTGGAGGCAGAGACAGTGGAGGGGTTCAAGAGGGTGTGGGACAGGTACAGGGGAAGGGTTCAGGAAGCAAAATCCAATGCAGCAAGAATATCTGGAACTGGGAAGGGAGAAGCCAGAGAAGGCGAGGGGGACAGCAAGGTCAGCACCCAGGGTGGGGGCTGACCAAACGAGCAGACACGAAAGACCGTTAGGCCTATTCTGCTGGCATTTTAGTATGTTAATATGATCTCCAAGTTGACCAACTCACTGCCATAGGCCTTGCCCTTGAGGCGGCTGCATGGTTCTGCAGCTACATACACTGCTGAACACAGCAAGTCAGGATAGATACCTTTCCCTCTGACACCAATCCTGTGTGCTCAGGCATTCCACAGGGGTCAATACTGGGCCCCGTCCTCTTTAGCCTATTTCTGAATTGCCTCCTCCTAACCAGTCAGTGCCGTATCCTCCTCTATGCGGATGATGTAGTTATGTTTTCTAATGGCTCTGACCCCACTGCTCTTGAGCAACAGCTACAATGTGACTTCACCAGCATTGAGTCATGGTTCAAAAATCATAAATTGATAATGAACTACAAACAAACAAAAAACATGTTATTCACCAGCCTTAAGAACAAGCACACAAACTACCCGCTCTCAATAAATAGGGGTGGTGTTCCTCTTGAACGTGTTTATCACTTCAGATATCTTGGAATTACTCTTGACAGCTCTCTCTCCTACACCCTCCGCATAGACATCACAGCTAAAGCAATTAACAAACACTTAGGGCTTCTTTATCGCCATAGGCAGAGCCTGACCCTGAAGCCCTCAGCATAGTGGTCCACAGTTCAGTGGGTTCCCTAGTGGACTACGGACTGCTAACATATGGCTCTGCCACAGATACTGCCCTCCAACATATAAAAACTGCCCTTAACAATGCCTGCAGGCTCACCTTAGGGACACACCGATAAACCAACACCTGCAATCTCTATGCAGAGGCTCACTGGCTAATGATCTTTGGTCACTTAAAATATCAATCCTGCCTCCTGGCCCGAAAGATCTGCCTTGGTCAGCTCCCGGCTGGGGTCCAACAACTCCTACTTCCCAGCACTAATCCCAGGCCCACCCAAAGTTCAGAACTGCAGTTCTTCCTGAATCCAAAATGTCGGACATCTCAAGGACAAAGGTCCTTTGCCTATTGGGCACTGTTGTGGTTCAACTCCCTCCATGAGAACATTGCTAGACTACTCACTCTGTGGACCTTCAAAAAGAACCTAAAGAATAATTTAATACAGGAATCTCAATGTGTCTGCCATCACTAGCACCAATCAAAGGCATCTCCTACCATCTGCCCTTCTGCCAAACAGATCTCTCTCTCTCCCTCTCTCTCTCTCTCTCTCTCTCTCTCTCTCTCTCTCTCGGACACCCTGCACTTAGGGCTCAACCCTCCACCCCGTGTCTCCAGCACTTCTATGCGCTAACCCTTGGGGTTGCTGACAACTAACAGGCTCCCTGTTGGGCACAGTTATTTAGTCTGTTCCTGTATGTATCTGACTGTGTTTACCTATTTCTAGTTTTAGTTTTTGCTGTATTTTTTGCATTCCTTTGTTTAAATACCAAATGTACCTAAATGTTCTCATTCTAATTCTATTGCCTTGTTTGTCTCAATCCTCTGTGTAATCACCTACTTGTTCTAAATGTACTAACATGGAACCTATGTAAAGAGCTCTGAGCTCAAATGGTTAATTTGAGATCAGAAATAAAAATAAAAAAATAAAAATATGAAAATGAATAGGTATTTGAATAGGAAAGCATCGCTTCTGCAATGGTTCTGTGACAAGACTATTATTAAATAAAACACTGAGAGCTGTACCATACCTAAACTTTGACACAATATATTTTAGATGCTGTATTTGTGATTTTTTTTTACTATTTTTCTCAGTCCTTGTATCTTTTGCATAGCATACAGTATAATACATACCCAATATAATTCACAGAAAAATTCACATTTTCATATTTTGTTCTACACATGAGTGATTCTATGGTAGTTTTTACATTTGATGCGTGTGCATGCCAGATGTTTTGCTTTTAGTGAAAGGGGATTTTTTTTGGTGGGGTCATTGACAAGCTCATTGTAGTTGCAAATAGCAGGGGCTCGGCAGTCTAGATCAATGACCAGGCAGTGTGATTGTGACACTACTTGCTGCTTGCAGGTGGAAACATTGTGTACTTGAATAGAACCAAGCTGCTCCAACCAGAGAGGACTTTGGTCCTTTGATTTGTTTGTTTGTTATTTTTGTTGATTTAAAATCTAGAAAACTCCATGGGCTAAAGACACATTTACATGGGTGTCCAGAACAAATAACAAAAACATACAGTAACAAAATTACATAGAATACAGTAATCAGTCAAATAGAAATATATAGTCACAATGTCAAAAAATTAGAGAAATATTTATATCTATTACTGGAAAAAAATGCTTTTTAGGGCTAATCTAAATGTATATAAAGAGTTACTAACACAGGTTGTCATTGATGATAAGGCATTGAAAACAACAGGCAGCATATATAATAGTGATTGTTAACCAATAGAAGTTTTCATCATAGGAACAGGAAACCAAGTACATTGCAAATGTAACCCCAACACTGGCCCCCCTTGTTTAACTAGCAGGGCTGCTCCTCTCACCACAAAGCGTCTAGGGGTAAAGAGAGGGATGGGGGGTTTACATAAGTTGAATTTACACATTTTTTTGGAATAGAAAAGGTAGCCACCATTAGACTCGGTGGACGAAACTGTTATTAGACTGAACAGTCAGCCAAGTGTGGCTACTACTTGGCACACACCTGGTGGGACCATTTACCATGGACAGCAACCCTGGTATCTGGGAGAAAATGTTTTCTCAAAGTCATGCTAGGTTTGCACTTCTGGACAGGGGGGACCCAAGTAAATCCACACACATGGAAGGAATAACAATACTGTCCAAACCAGGTTGGGATTTTAGAGTGTGGCTTTTATTCTCATAACGGAGTAGGAATAATCACAAAGCGAAGATGCCCCCCCCCCACAGGTTACACATACTGGTATTGCAGATTCTACAGAGTACATAAATTCCTGACATTCCCATTTAGCATAGGGTGAAGACACAAAACAGCAAACTCTCAGGTTCTGGAACTGAAGACTGGCACAACTGCCTGAACTAGTACTGTCCCCATTTCCCACAGGGATGGACATGGTACTTATGACCACACTGAGCACATCTAGGCTCAAAACTCTTCCAGCACCCACTATACTGGGGTAAACTGATGAACAGAGAATCCAAACCCACATCTCAGGATAATTATTTCCATTAGGCACTGGCCACATGCACTGAATGAAAATGTACTTGTGCCCAAACTGAGCCTGGAGAGGTAAATTGGTTGCTCCAGATGGGGGGGTCTCTCACCTTTTGCTTCCAAATTTATATTCTGCCATTCATTTGGTTAATAACACCCTCATGGAAGAAAACTTGTAGATGCTATCTTGAAATGTTTTTCACACTTAACATACTGAAATCTTTAAAAGATGAACCAAGAAACAGGTGTATTGTGGAAGGATAGCGTAAAGCAAATTTGATGCCTTTCTGGTATAATACTAACTTTAATGGGTTGTACGCTTTCTGCTTCATTGTAAGTTCTTTCTAAAAGTCTCTATATACAGTATAGAAATCTTATACTCCTGCCACATCAGTATACCAATTTCTCTGGCACAATTTAAAATTAGTTCTGTGTGCAAGTGGTTCAGAAATCTGGCTAGGATAGGTCCAGGCCATTGATCTTGGTTTGGCCTGGGTCCTAAAGTATGTTGAGAGCGTTTGATGATCAATTCTTGCTCTGGGGATAGCTTTAGCATTACGGGGAGTATGTGCATTAAGAGCGCTGTTGTGTCTCCCAGCTCAGATTCTTCAGGGAAACAAAAATAAAGCAAGTTACTTCTGCGGTTGCAGTTCTCAATATTATCAATTTTAGCCTGAAGGGACTTTATGGTGTGATCTTGGTTCCATATTGTGGCCTGAAGATCATGAATGGAGGCTGCGTTTTAGGTAGATGTAGTTTCATTAATAGTAAATCTCTGGTCAAAGGATTTAAGCGTTGCTGCATTCTGTTGTGTGGAGATTTTAAGGTCATTAGTATCAGCCACCAGTTTTGCGAACATAGCCTCCGCTCTGGCAAGTGAGTTGAGCTGTAGATGGGGGTCAGCCATGATAATCAAAGTAGTGGTCTAGTTCAGTGCAGTATTAATATGTCTAATTCAGATTAGGTATTCAGAAAATGACTTACAGTTCATTTAAAGCAGAGTAATTGAAGCTAAATCCCCAAAGTTGACACAAAAAATTGATCTGGTGTAGGAAGGATGATGTTTGATTTCTGGGTTCCTAGCAGAGAGTCAGGACTATGCTGCCATCTTCTGCCTGGTCAGGCCATTCCCTCCCAACTGTCTTTTATTAATGTCTCTGCTTCTCCTGTGCTCTTCTCGGGGTTCAGATGCTTTTAAAGCCCGATACCCCTTCTTCCCCTTTTCCTTGAACTGTCTCTGCTTCTCCGTCATCTTCTTGGGGTCCAGACGCTTGAAAAGCCTGATACCCCTTCTCCTTTCCCCATTGCTGAAGCCTACTTGGGTCTGGGTGCTGAACAGCAACCACCCCCGGTTTGGTTAATTCCTTATTATCCCCCTCCTTTTTCATCTGCCTTCACATCTGGTTGCCTGAGCCTGACCTGTGGATCTTACCTACCTCCCCTTTTTTACCTCCCCATTTTATTCCCCCCCCAAATTCCCCTCCATCACAAAAACTTTTGAAGTCCCTGTCTCTGCTCTGACCTGTTGCCCTCTTGCAGCAACCCTTTTTATAGCATTCCAGCCTTCCTTTGAGTGGCCTCTCACTTTCCTTTGACTCCCATTGGCTGATTTGCCAACCTGTTGTCCACCAGGGCTTACTTACCCTTCCCCTTCCCCCGTCACCCTCTTGAGGTGACCCAGCTCCATGCTTCTCATGTCTACCCCTGTATTCTCACTCCCTGGTGTCGAAACTAGTGGGTGGGGTACTAAATTCAGGTCCCAGCAAAAAGAGGGTGAACCCTAGCTCTGCTGACCTTTAAGTACCCCCTCAGGCCACCCCCCACCCTTGTCTAGTCCTTACCTGTTGCCACCTGCCTTGTCATATTTGTCATCGAGGGATGACATCATGACCCCCCCTTCCCTCCTACCTGAGCTGGACTTCCTACCATCCCACCTTCTCCTGAGCCTACTTTCATACACTCCCAGCAAGTCCTGCCCCTCTGTGCTTTTTCCCTAAGTAATCCTCCTGACAATTTATGTTGTCCCTTAAGGGCAACTGCATTTGTTAGAGGGAGATTCCCTAGGAAATAATGCACAAGCATAAATGTAAGAATGCCCAATGATCCACACCCGCCTGCTCTTTCCCTGACCATTGGAAGACAGAAACAAAATGTCATAACAGTTTTCTCACATGTCCTTTATAGCAGTTTGACTTCCACTTTCCAGCTTTCTTAATATCTTCTTCTGCCCCCCTTCCACTGCCAGCATTGATGCGGCTCAATTCAAAATGAATGGGAAGAATGCCTATATGGGTTCTCTCTCAGGTATGCCATTCCCTTTTAGAACCCCCGTTAATTGAAAGCATGTAACCGGCTTGCCAACCCGGTGTATGAAAAACTGTCAGCCACCCTTTGGCCTCTTCCCTTTGTATTCCCAAAGGGAGGCAACTGGGCATGTTGTTTTCTTTTCTTGTCTTCCCAGTACAATCTCCACCCTGTTCTTGTCTGATCAGTCTTAGAATGCCTCAGCCAAATTGTTACCCTCTCTTCTTCCCAGTGCAGTTCATCTCCCCACAATCCTCCTGTCTCGTCCTTTTTGATGCCAGCCACTACCTCACTGACCCAGAATGTGCCTTTAGCCATTACCACAAAGATGGCCTTAAATAAGCAAGTCTCGGATTCTGATGTATATGTCTGACCCAGGGTCCCTACTTGCTCTTTGAGATTTTCCCCTGCCACAGGTTTCCTCAAATCTGCCTTCCCTCCTTTTAACCGCTGCCACCCCATCAACATGCACCGTACCACTTTAAACTTATTCGACTGTGCCCATCCTCTTGTGCTGCAAGCCCATCCTATCTCTGCTAACTAGACCCCCATTGTCCCACTAGCCATTCCTGATTCCCATTTTTGCACCATGTATCTTGTTATCTGGTCCTGTGAAACTGGTTCACTTACTTTGAACCCCTCCTGCTCCTGGAACTCCTGGAATGCGCCCCACACCCCTTCGTATGCCTTTAGTGTGTTGGCAAACCATGAGCTCCTATATAGCAATCGGGCTCTTTCCAGCCAATTTCCCACAATTGCTCTGTTACCTGCATTCTTTGTGCAGCTGCTTGTGGCGCCATGGACCTGAGCCTGTCCAGTTGTAAACGGAAAAGGCTGTCAACTATGTCATTTTTGGCCCCCTCAATATGTTTTGCTTTAAATTACATGTTTAACCTTAGCCCCCACAGCACAAGTTGTCTTAACACCCTGTTTGCTGACACCAAGTGACCTTTCTGCCGGTTGATAACCTTAACCACTGCTCTATTAGCACACCAGAACATTGTCGTCTTGTTCTGAAGGTGCTCCCCCCATGTTATCACTGCTACTCATATGGAAAACATTTCCAGCAATGTTATGTCCTTCTGCTACCCCTTTCTCTCCATGACTCTGGCCATACCTCAGCAATCCACCTCTCTTTAAAATATGCCCCCATGCCAACCGACCCAGATGCATCTGTGTATAGTTCCAGATCGTTGTTCCCAGCCACTTGTCCTGCCAGAAAGTGAACTCATTATAGTCTGTCAAGAACTGCGGCCAAACATCCAAATCCTGCCTTATCCCCCTTAATATGTCCACTCAATTGTGGGGCAGCTTAGTCCCCCCAAATTGCCCTGGCTAATCTCCTGGTAAAAACTCTCCCTGGGGCCACCTCACTGCATGTGAAATTCAAGTGCCCCAGGAGTTGCTGTACCTGCTCCAGTGGGACCCTCCTCCACTTCTAAACTTCCTGCAGTAATTCCTTAAGCCTGGCCACTTTCTGTTGGGGCAGCCTGAAAATCTGTGCCTCTGCATCCACCTCGATACCCAAAGGTTCCAGCTTCCTCGCTGGTCCTTCCATCTTACCATCTGCTAGTGGTACCCCTACCTTCCTGCACATGTCTTCAAAATCCTTATGCATTGCCTTTGTCTGCGTCCGGCCCTCTCCTACCAGCAGGAAATCATCTAAGTAGTGTACTACTGCCTTGTGCCTGTATCTCTTCCCAAAAGCCCATTACATCTATGTGCTAAATGCCTTGAACTTAGCACAGGCTGTGGAACAGTCAATGGGCATCGCCTTGTCGAAATAAAAGAACCCTTGGTAGCAAAATCCCAACAGGTCCCAATCTTCCTGCCTGATGGGTAGTAACGGAAAAGCCAACTCAGTGTCGGTCATTGCTAGCCACACCCCTTCCTTTGCCCTAATCAACTCTACTGCCTGCTCCAGTGTTGCATATGAGACTGCACTACATTCCCCAGGGGTGTGAGCATCCCTTCTAGATAAGACAGGTGATGGATTAGCCTAAACTCCCTCTGTCGCTTCTTTGACACTAACCCCAATGGTGACACCCGCAGATTGGGGAATGGAGGGTTCTGAAATTGACCCTCTAACCTTCCTGCATTCACCTCCTTCCTTATTTTCCTATTTACTATATCCTCTTTCCCTTTTATTGAGGCCAGATTTTTGGCTCTCATGTTCCTTCTCACTCCTTGATACTCCAAATTAAAACCCCTCTCAAACCCTTCCACTAGCATCCTACCCGCCCAAATATCTGGGTATCCTTTAGTCCATTCTTTAATCACCCTCACCTTGATCGGTGCCCTGGCTAACCCACCCCGACCCTCTCTCATTGGTTCCCAGTGCCACCTGAACCATACCCCCTTTCCCTTGGAATCCCCTCCGTCTCCTGTTTTGGTAACCCCCTCTTGACCCCCCGAAAAAAATGTCCGCTACCACCCTGCCTATTTGTTCTTTCCCCCATTGCCCTGCAGTGTGCTACTGTATACTGCCATGCGCACTTTGAACAGGTATGTCTGAACTTGTATTTGGTACATGAACACGATGCTTTGTTGAAACTTCAGCATGTTTTTACCTGCTGACCGCTTCCCCCTTGCCTACTCCCTTCCCCTACCCCCTCCCCTGTATCCTGACAGTATTCGCACCCATAGCTTGGAATGAGTGGAATCCCACCTCAAATCTCCACTGGCCGCCATCCCCTGCCTGAAAGCTTCATCGTACCTTAGCCACCCCAGGCCCAACTTTGCCTTATAGGCATCCTTTATTGTGGCAGCATATGTCAGCAGTGGAATGGCCAACTCCAGCTTCTTTTCCAGAAGGATGACACTGAATATGGAAAACCCAGCCTGACATGTTTCTATATTTTTATCATTCTAACTTACCTCCTCAGCCTTATTTCCTGTTATCGCTAATGCCACCACCATCTCGGATTTTCTCACCATTTCTTTTTGCTCATAATTCTTTGCAGTCTCTTTGTCTACTAATGCAAATATATCCACATATTCACCTTTCCATATCTTTACTTTAATAGTTAAATGTACATGATCCCCAAGTGTCATGCTCGGTATCCTGTCATTGCCCACTCTGTTTTTTGTGTTCCCTTTCTCCCTGGCTGCCTTTAGTTCCTCTAGTGTCTTTTCTATTTTCTGTATACCCTTCTCCCCCATATCTCTCAGCATACCTGCTAAATACATAGTCAGATCCCCATGGGTTCTGTTCTCCCTTGACCTTACCACTTGTGCCCTCTTTGCCATCTGGTTATTCAGCCTGTTCCTGTTCAGGCACATCCTGTGGCATCCTTTGCTCCGCTGGGCTCTTCCCGGAACCCCCCACTGGTATCTTCCTTTTCCTTGAAGCTTCCATTGCTTTCTTCTGCGTTGTTGCCTCTCTCAGCTCATTCACCTTCTCCATCAAGCTTTTTCCTAGAGTTTTCTTGGCCTTTGCCCTCACGGACTCCTCTTCCGCTTCCCTCCTCCGAGCCATCTGCAGTATCTCATTCACCTTTAACACCATTTCTGCCACCTTATCCATCATCTGGATGCTTGTGATCTCACCATTTCCTGCCATTCTGATAAGTAAATTACTTGGGGGGATATATAAACAACATGGTTATCCGCTCTCCTAATCCTCCCGAGTCTCATTGTCTTTGTCAGGCCCTTAGAGTTCTTTTTTTTTTTATTCGAAGTTTATTAAAGTTTTAACAAAATAAGGTCAGTTCCATACTGGTAATGTAACACAGGTTCTATACATGCAAAATGAGGAACAGCCACACACCACCCTCCGTCCATCAGTCCCACCCACCCACCACACTGTCCCCCCGCCCCTTACCCCAGCATGGTTTGTATTTTATTAGAATGTGTAAAATAGAAATAAGAAACCTTCTCAATTGGATGGCAAGGAATATATTGAGTAAAGAGGGCCCCAGATCTCCTCAAATCTAGCTACCTGATTCCGAAGACTGGTGATCATCTTTTCAGTTCTAAGATTGGCTAGCAGTTCGTGCAACCATTCAGAGTAGGTGATCCTATTGGAAATTTTCCAGTGCCTTAGTACCAGTTTTTTAACTGACAATGCTATGAGAGCCATGTGGAATTTGCGATTAAGCACCTTCACCTCAGTGAAATCCCCCAAAAGGCAGATCCTGGTGGTAAACAAGTCATTAGTGCCTAGGAGAGGATCTGCCTTTTGTTTGATACAGGACCACAAGGGGGCTATCATGGGGCAATTCCAGAAAATATGAAGTAAAGTGCCCTCAGCTTGCTGACACCTAGTACAAATAGAAGGGATTGTAGGATTGATCTTGGATAACCTGTCTGGGGAGTAATAAAGATTGTGAAGGGTATGGAATTGCATAAGACAAAGCCTATCCTGCATTATGAAGTTATGACATCCTTTCCATAAGGTAGGCCAATTTAAGGGCACACCTGGAAGGTGAGGTGCCCAATAATTTGATGGACCCATGTAATCTGATCCAGCCCAATCAAAAATGAGGCTGTAAATTTTTGACACAGCGTGTGGAAGACCAGCAAAAGGGCTTAGTTCTTGGGCAAAGTGTATAGTTATTGGGTGAGGGGGAGTAGATCCGAGAGAATTAACAAGTAGGTGCGTAGCTGGAAAATGTTGAAAATGTCATGGCTGGGAATATCAAATTTAGCCATGATATCCAGAGAGGTGAGTCAAGTACCATCAGCACTGATAAAGCGCTTAAGCTGGAGGGAATATATCTGGCGCAGCCATGAGTGTGGGAGCACCCTGCCAGCGATTTTATGATTAGGGTTACCTGTGAGAGGCTGGGTAGTATCTTGAGTGTTGTTATATTTAAGAAAGGTGCAAAGCTGAGTGTGGATTTTAATGGAAATGCCAATTAGAGAGCCCCAGAGTTGTGGGGTTAGGGACTTGGATTTTATGTGTAAAAGAGACATGGGAGAGAGATGTAGAGAACAAATTTGGGCACATTCAATCTTAAGCCAGTTGGGAACATAGGGAAACCGAGTTTGTTCTGCTTCTGGGAGTGTCCACCTAAGGTATTTATTAGCTTGACTAGCCCAGTAGTAGAGAGCTATATGGGGAAGACAAAGCCCCCTCTACCTTTAGGCATGGCAAGCTTGTTATAGGCCAATCATGGTTTTTTGCCAGCCAATATAACATCTGTAATAAGTCCATCTACTTTTTTAAACCAGGACAATGGAATCCATAAGTTGAAAAGGTTAAGAGGATAAAAAAGTTGGGGAAAAACTTTCATTTTTATGAAGTTAATCCTACCCCAAAGGGAGAGGGGAAGTAGTGACCATCTGTCGAGATCCTGAGTGAGTGTTTGAAGAAGAGAGTCCAAATTTAGTTTTTTAAGGTGTGAGTCAGTTCTGGCCAGATTAATTCCTAGGTACCTAAGGGCATCAGGTCCCCAATCGAGAACCAATGCAGTAATTTTGGCCTTTAATGCTTTGTAATTCAAAGGGAATACTACTGTCTTATCAAGGTTTAACTTACAGTTAGAAAAGCTACTGAATTCTTTGATGATATCTAACATTGGTGGGATAGCGGTAGCTGGGTCTATTATTTGGAGAAGGAGATCATCTGCATAGGCAGAGTCCTTGACTTCGTATCCCTCAATACAAAAGCCCTGTATCTGTGTACAATCCGTTAGCCTCCATATTAATGGCTCTAGGTAGAGGTTAAAAAGGAGAGGGGACAGAGGCAACCTTGTTTGCTGCCCGATTGCAATGGGAATGCCTCCGAAATTTGCCTATTGCACTAAATATGAGCAGAAGGGGAATTATAGAAAGCTCTGATCCATTGTAGAAACCTATCAGGAAAGCCAAAAGTGTGTAGGGTTTGGAATAGGTAATTCCAGTTTACTCTGTCAAACACCTTCTCGGCATCCAGTGAAACCAGTGCAGCTGGAAAGTCTGCAACCTTGGATGCTAAGAAGACATGAGCCAAAGTGCACAGATGATCAACCGAGGACCTGCCCTTCATAAAACCTACTTGTTCTGGCCCAATGAGACTAGGGAGGACCTGGTTAATATGTTCTGCCAAAATCTTTGCCAGCATCTTAATATCTTGATTGAGAAGAGATACAGGCCTGTAGCTAGTAACCAGGTCCAACTTCTTGCCTGGTTTTGGCAATAGGATAATCAGAGCCTAAAAAAGGGAGTAATCAGCCTCACTGCAGGAGAGGATACATGGTCAGACTGAGGTACAGAGGGCCCACCTGGAATGAGGATACAAGGGCCCACCTGGAAAATCAATACAGGAAGACCCAGGGTGACACACTCATATCAGTATTCCACTTCAATTTGCTACATTAGCTCTGTGATTACATCTTACATTTATCTACAGTGTTCCAGATACCCAAGTTAATTAGAAAAAAGATGATAAATGCAAAAGTTTTCAGAGTTCAGAAGGTGACCAGGTACCCAACTAAGGGGGGGCCCACCTGGAAATTTCCAGGTATCCAGGTGGACCAGTCTGACCCTGAGAGGATATGTTCAAAAATAGATTGTAACAGAGGAGCTAGTTGTCTAGAAAAGGCTTTATAAAAGTTAGAGGTAAAGCCGTCTGGTCCTGGGGCTTTTTCAGACAGGAGATTCCTGATCACATCGAGTATCTCCACCTCCGAAATGAGGGATAAAAGGGCTTGGGCTTGTACAGTCAAAAGGGATGGAAGCTGTGTGTCTTGCAGGTATTCCTCAAGAGCTTGAGGAGAGGGACGGTCATTCATAGGGCCATATAATTGCCTGTAGTATTTAGTGAATTCAGCCACAATGTCCGCCGGGGAGGTCTTTAGGGAACCATCCTCCGAGGAAATGGATGCAATAAGTCTGGAGGGAGGACTCTTGCTCTTTAACCCTTAGAACTAGTAAACACCCAGCTTTCTCCCCTTGATCAGTATAGACAGCTTTAGATTTTAAAATCATGTGCTCAGCTTTCTCTCGTAGGAGATCAGAGTAAGCATCTTTTAATTTCAGGAGATCCTGCCTATACTGATCAATGGATTGAGGAGATAGATGAGAGTCCATACTACTAATTTGAGAAAGAAGGGTTAGTAAGCACTCAGTTCTCTTTTTCTTCTGGGAGGAAGCTAACCCTATCAGTAGGCCCCACAGATACGCTTTCAAGGCACACCATTCTACATCCCTTCTATCTGTAGAGCTACTGTTGATAGATGATTGAGTAATATGGTCTGATAAATACTGTACCACTCCCAGGTCCTTTAAAATCTGAATGTTGAGCCTCCAACACCCCACAGACTTCAGCAGAAGTGAGAGGGAGAGGGTGCAACAGACTAAAGAGTGGTCCGATGATGGACCTGGGTGTATCTCTGAGCCAGATGCCCCGGAAAGTAGGAAAAGGGAGAGCAAAATGTAGTCAATTTGGGAGGAGGTCTTATGGATTGGGAAAATATAGGTGTACTCTCGGAATGAGGGATGAAGGATTCTCCAAATGTTGCAGAGACCTAAATGATCAACTATGTCCCTTAGGGCTCTTTGCGCAGGGGATAGGCCTTTGCTTAGGCAGGCTGAATGATCAAGAGATAGATCAAACGGTAAGTTCCAGTCTCCACCAATGACCAATGGAAGGTTTAGGATGGGGGTCAGGATGTTTAAAAGCTGCACGAAGAAATGGAGGGAGTCCACATTAGGGCCATATATACTGCCCAGCAGAAGCTCCATAGTATGCAAGATGCCCTTAACAAATACATATATGCCCTGAGGATCACCAATAACCTGAGTGGGCTTAAACAGAACCGACCTCACTACCAAAACCATCACCCCCCCCCACAAGACTGGGAACTATTTCTGGCAGAGAAAACCTGCCCAATATAGTGTCTTCTAAGTTTGGGTGCCTCAGAAGGCAAGAGGTGGGACTCTTGGATGAATGCTATGTCATTGTTCAAGAGGTGAAGGTGTTTTAAAAGTTTATACTGTTTAGTCTTATAGCGGGCCCCTTTAACATTTAATGTCACAAAAGATAGGGACCTAGTCATATCCTGCAAAATAACCTGTAAGTGTGGTCATCCAGAGAACTGGTATAGTTGCCCTGGGAAAAATTGAATTGTATCCAACTGTGCTGGAGCCCACCCCCTTCCCCTCTAGTCCCACATCCCTAAGTCCCATAATTCCTCCAAAAGCCCCAGAACATCATAAACAAGTATTAAAGATACCTGAGAGCAATACATGAAAGTCCCATCCTCCACCCCCCTTACTATCGTGGTCCAAAGCCAGCAGATTACCCATATCCAGCCCCCTCCCCATACCCACCCCATTCATTCATGTAATCAATAACTTTAAATAACTGAACAGGTGATATGGATTGCCTAGAACCAGATATAGATTAAGAATTAAAACATGAACATTCATCAGCAAATATTGGCAAAGCAGATTTGTTACAACTAAAGTCAGTAGAAAGAAAGACCCCTCCAACCCTGGATTATTATATAAATGAAACATCCAAAATTGGAGGCATCTACGGTATCTGCCTGACCAATCCAAAACAAACAGAGGCCCAAGTGAGGAAAAAGGAGCCACTACACTGCAAAAAACTTTTAGCTCCACAACATCTGGTAAAATACTTAGACTAATGCATTATGGCACAATATGGTGCCCCTGAGCTACTGTTTAAACTCCCATTGTAGATAAATAGTGGTCTCAATGCCAAAGAGTAGGCAGACTACTCTAGAAGCCCGTCTAAGCTAAAGGGATACAAGTAAACAGGTATAATTTTTAAATTGCTAAATAGAACAACAGACAAACTTTAAGCCTCCTTACTAGGCAAGTTGGTGCAACAATCAAACTAAGACTTTCCAAATGAATGTCTCAATTAATAAGCAGTGAAGTCATTCTCAAAAAAAAAAAGCTGTTTGCTCCCTCTAGTGGAAAAAAAGGCGATCTGCTAGCACAGCACAGGGCATAACTCCTGCACGATCATGTGCACAGTGAGTTACTAGAGGGCTGCATCATACTTCCAGCAAGGCAGAAGAAGACCCGTTGACACCGCTGATGTCTGGCGCTTCCCCAGGAGCCATCACCACAACGATCGTGAACATCCAAGAGGTAGGGTTCATCAGATTGTGGTCAAACAGGAGACTATTACAGGACAAAGCTGTAGAGAGAAGAGTTGGGAACTTTGCTATCACTTCGTAGAAGGTTAGATAAAGCAGTTACAGCAAAGCCATTGCAGGGGTTTGAGAATAATTATAGCTGTGCTCAGAGCAGGGATAATCTCAGGGGTCCCTAAAAAGATCAGGAAAGGCAGACTTGAGACCCGCTGTGGCTGCTTTGAGGTCTTCATAAGAGGCCCATCTGCCCGCTATCAGAACTTGAAGCCATTCCGGGTACCCCATTTTAAATTTTATTCCAGCCGCAATGAGCTTTATAATCAGGGGGTGAAATGCTGCTTGTCTTTGGTGCACTGTAACAGGCAAATTTTGTGCAACTCTGATCTTCACTTCTTCCCATCGAAAATGTTGTATATCCCGAACTTTAGTTAAAGCATGCTGTCTTTCAAGAAAATTAGGAAGCAAATATGAGAGGCGGGGGGCTCATGCAGGTATAGGGCAAAGAGCTTGGTGAGCATGATCGATAATGTACTTTGGGCCCACTACCTTTTCAACAAATTTTTAGATAAATAAGACAGGATCAGGACCCACTTCTTTTTCAGGTGGCCCAATCAGGACTGCATTATTCCTATGGCTTCGGCCGTCGAGATCCTCCACCTTCAATTCAAGTTTGGAAATTCTTTGCCTTGCAGTCACCAATTCAGGGGCAGTTTTGGCAGCATGCCTTTCCAGTGAGTGGATACGAGTTTCGTTATCAGAGGTACGTTGTGATGTATCTTCCATCGCTTGTGAGAGGATTCGAGCTCTGTAGAAATAACCTTGATCTCCTGCTTGAATGGACAAAACTCCTCTAAGAATCATGTCAGAGTAAGCAGCTCCTGTTTGAGTGTGCCCATAGTTGCAGGCTGGGAGTCAGTAGTAGGAGAGGCCTTGTTTTTTTCAGCAGCCTTCTCTGATGTGTTTGGAGGAGTGTGTCTCGGTTGTGCTTTCTTCATTTCAACCTCCATAAGCTTTGCAGACCCCAACGATGGCAAACTGTCGACTTTACCTTCACTCTGGTGCAGTTTAAGGCTATCTGGTTAGTAATAAGAGACGAAAATATAGTTTTGATTGAATTGGGTGACTGGAGCAATGGAGTGAAGCTGCTAGCAGGCTCTCTGTATCACGTGTTCTCTCAGGCCCTAACAGTTCTAAAACTCCCTCCAACACCTCCCCTCTCTCACTGAATCTGTATTATATTTTGCATCTCATTCTATTTTGCATTATATAAATATTACATATCCATTATATATATATATATATATGGTTTTATGTTGGCGTGCTTGCACAGCCAACATCGTGGGACAGTGCAGCTTTAGAGGCACGGTCGCTGTTAGGCGAATGCAGAGGCACGCACCAGTGAGTGCGTCCCGCGTCCCAATCAACCTGCATGCGACACCACACCCGCGCATACATAATGTGGCAAACACATTTGAAAAGTCCGCTGCAATCGGGCAAAGCTCGTCAGATGCAACAGTCCTTTTCTTGCCGTGCTGCCCGTCATTATGTACATGGAGGATGCTGGCCACAGAACTGCCCGACTTTGGGTGGCAGTCCCCTGTCAGCTGCCCCTGCCTCCTGTGAATGTGCTGTGAGGCCACTCCCCATTGGCATAAGCACCCCCACAATTGTTTAATGCGGGGGTGCCCAATCCCTCGGCTCTGCACCCCCACCACCTTCTTTGCCTACTGGCGGGGTGCCCAATCCCCGTCGGCATAAATCCCTCCCGTGTTGTTTGCCAATGAGGTGCCCAATCCCATCAGCTACAGACACCCCCCAAAACAGTTAGGTGGCATGCTGGGAGCCCACCCAGTGTGCCAAATGCCATAAAACAAAAACTGTCCCACAATGTTTTTCTTTTTTTAACCTGTAAATGAAAACGGTTCCTCGTAGTCTCAATGCCCCTCCCCCACCGCACCCACCCACTGCCCACCCCCCTCACCCCCCACCCCATACTTACCTGCGGAGTCTGGCGCAACGATCTTCTGTGGACCGGGAACACGTCTGCACTCTTCAAAGCCGACACCGAACTGAAGAAATGCCAGTAAATTGTATAATGGAACGAATAGGGGTTTTTCAACTTTAATGCATATCTCGGGCATTTTTGCGAATTTTGGTCCCAAATTTTCAACATGGGGATTTTGGGACCCTTCTCATGAATTCTTACACTGTCATGGCGTTATTCGATCCCAAAAGGTGATTTCGCAGTCACTGCATGGAATCACCTTTTGGGACTAAGTAACGAAATGACAGTGCCACTGTTCATGAGAATGGCTCTCAAAAAGCCTATGTTGCAAGTTTGGTGGAAAAAATCCCAAAAATGTCTGTTTTACAAGCGTGCGTATCAACTGCGTAAGTTAGCGCATTCGCGCTATTTTCATGCCAGATTCTCAACATTGGCATTTGACCACATCTTCTTGTGAACTGTACTGCTGTCATTTTTCACATCCTGCCCGAAATGTGTTTTCTCACTTCTGGCGCAGAATAGCATGGTCGCTCTGCGAAATCAGTGTTCAGGACACATTACCAAAATGACAGTGACACTGTTCATGAGCAGAGGTCCTAAAATGCCTATGTTGAAAATTTGGTGACAATACTCCATAAAATGACTGTTTTACGAGCGTGCATAGCAACTGCGCAACACATGCTCATAAGTTAGCGCATTTGCACTATTTTCATGCCACATTCTCAACATTAGCACTTTAGCACACCTTCTTGTGAACCATACAGCAGTCATTTTTTACATCCTTGCTGAAATGTGTTTTCGCACTTCCAGTGCAGAATAGCGCGGTTGCTGTGCAAAATCAGTGTTCGGGACACATTACAAAAATGACAATGACACTGTTCATGAGCAGAGGTCCTAAAATGCCTGTTTTGAAAATTTGGTGACAATACTCCATAAAATGACTGTGTTACGAGCCTGCGTTGCACAGTTTGCATGCACGCTCGTATGTTCACAAACTTCTAATATTCTCACTCCAGATTTTCTACAGTGCCATTGTTCTGCACCTCCTAATGAACAGTACAGCTGTCATTTTTCACATCCTGCCCAAAATCTATTTTCGCAGTTCCGGCGCAGAATAGCGTGGTTGCTGTGGAAAGTCAATGTTTGAGACACATGATGAAAATGACAGTGACACTGTTCATTAGCAGATGCCCTAAAATGCCTATGTTGAAAATTTGGCAATGAAAGTCAATAAAATGAGTGTTTTATGAGCGTGCGTTACACAGTTTGCACGCACGCTCATGACTTTGTGAATTTGTAATACTTTCACTCCAGCTGTTCATCATTGGCATTTTTCCATACCTCATTGCCATACCACTGTAGCTGCCTGAAATGTGTTTTCGCACATCTGGCACAGAATTGCACGGCCGCTGTGCGAAATCAGTTTATGGGACAGTTTGAGGAAATCTCAGCGACACTATTCATGAGCAAAGGTCCTAAAATGCCTATGTTGAAAATTTGGTGCCGAAACTCCATACGACTGTGTTGCATGTGTGCATTGCGCAGTTTCCATGCACCCTTGTAACTTGGTCAATCTGCAATATTTTCATGCCACATTTTCACCACTGGCATTTGTGCACATCTTCTTATCAACAGTCCAGCTGCTATTTTTCACAGCCTGTCCAAAATGTGTTTTCACAGCTGTGGTGCACAATGGCTTGCTCGCTGTGCAAAATCACCTTTTGAGATACATTCACAAAATCACATCACTATGCTTCTCTAGCTACTCCACTCCCACTGCCAATGCCACGCGACAACATTCGGCATTGACAAATGCTTGTTTTTACTAAATATGTATATGTAATAATCATTGTTCCGCTGATTGCCATCCTTTCCCCAGCGGCCCTAGACCTTTTCAGCTCTATAGCCTGCCATTTGTGTCCCATGGCAGTTCTTCCAGGCTGCAGGCTGCATGTGAGTTTTTTGCTTTTTTCTTTAAAAAAACACATGTTTTGTGGCTCATTCCATTATATCTTATATAATACACATTTTATTTCCCTCTTTGCCTTAAACAAAAACCCACTGTTGGACCACTGATGGTTGTCCGATCTTGCTGAAAAAACAACTGTATAATAATGACCAGATCAAACAAAAGTGTACCACCAACTTCCTGCAGATGCTGCCACTTTGCATGCCATAGTTTGTTAAATATACATATTTCTATTGCACTCTGCTATACATGCTAGTGCTCCTTTCCTTTTAACATTGCTGTAATGTATCGTAGTTGAGACTGCTCTGATAGTACCCCTGGCAGTCCTTTTTTTTTTTAAGTAAAAAGTATACACTTTAACTACAAGTATAAGTATACACAAGAACTACAAACATGGCCTCCAAAACCTGGCTGCACATGCGCTTGCTCCATTGCCGCATCGTGCATGCGTGGTGACTGCATTCTCGGGCCCCCTCACAGTGTCCAGCCTATCTCCGGCCTGTTCTCTTTGCCGTGCTCCTCACCCCCTTTGTAGCCGGACACCACGTCGCCCTGGCCACCTATGATGATCTTCCCAAGGCCATGCCTATTTTTAGTGCCTGAACCTTGGACACACCACAGCGGTCAAAGACCCGCCGGGCTCAGTGCTCACCCATGTGGCCTATCACCCGGGAACCTCTGGGGTTCCCTGCGGGAAAGAACACTTGCCTGATCTAGACAAGGGAGGGCACTGCCACCCACACGCCCAGACAAAACTGCCCAAACTCCTTCAGCAAGTGACCCCTCCGGGCCTACCAAGTGGGGTCCTACCACCAGGGAGTACCCAAGACAACTGCCATGGCCCAAGAGGAAAAACGTCTCCCCAACTCCCTCCTGTGACCCCCCGGCACCAACAAAATCGGGCCTTGCCACCCCAAAAGCCCCTACCACAACTGCAACAGCCCAAAGCACCTCAGCGCTCTTCGCCGGAGGAGGATCTGGACTCCATGGACCATCCGCAATCCAGATGCATCTCAGGTATGCTTTATTTACCATTACAGCCTAAAATGCTCTCAATTTCAAAACCTTTGTCCATGGCTGAGACCCACTTTTTAATTAGATCCTAATCCCCCCCCCCATTTCTTAAGATAACTCAGCCCTTCCAGCCATAATGCTCATACCCCCACCATATGGTCCGAAGCCAACAGGCTGGCTAGGCCTCTTCAGTTCCCTGCCACTAAACTACCAGCAAGTTCCCTTAAAATACTGCTATTTGTATTTTATTACTTTTTAGTAGTGCATCACCACTACCTGTTCGGTCATGCATGGCCTCCACCAGTAATTAATTTTTTCTCTCCCCCCTGCTACAGCCTTCTGGCCCATGCAGGCCATGCTAGGCCCCCATGCTCCACTCCCAGCCACGTGGCCAGGCCTACTGTTTCCCCAATACCTTACCTCCAATTTGGTCCTTTGCCAGTCGTAGTGCTGAGCTCTGCTAAATTCAGGTCCCATCAAGAAGAGGGTGAACCCCAGCTCTGCTGACCTTTAAATACCCCCTCAAGCCATGCCCCCCTCTCTACCCCATCCAGTCCTTACCTGCTGCCACCTGCCTTGTCATATTTGTCATCAAGGGATGACATCATGACCCACCCTTCCCCCACCTGAGCCTGACTTCCTACCATCCCCCCTCATCCTGAGCCTACCTTCCTACCCTACCCTCCTCCCAGCCAGTCCTGCCCCCTGTGCTTTTCCCTTAGGAATTCCCCTGACAATTTAGGTTGTCCCTTAAGGGCAACCGCATTTTTCAACACAACCTTTTTTAGACCTTACCTCATGAACAAGGTACTGTAGGTGAAATTTTTCAAATCTGGCCTGAAAGGTGATTTTGCAGTGACTCCACGATATCACCTTTTGGGCAAGATTCGAAAACAGTCACTTACTAGGTTCATGGAGTGGGGTCATAAAAAGACTATGTTGAAGATTTGGGGTCAACACTTTAAAAAATACCAAAATTATGAAGGTATTTTGAAATTTTTCAACCTTTACTCATAACTAGTCATTTTCAATATTTTGACCACACATTTTCAACATAGCCATTTTTTTTCACACAGCCTAATGAATGTGACAGGTGTCATTTTTCAAATCCTGCCTGAAACATGCTCTTAAACTTATGGTGTGAAACAATGTTATTTTATAAATAACACCTGTCATGTTCAGAAAGGGGGTGGGAGTCATAAAAAGACTAAATAAAAAATTGGGGGTTGAAATGTAAAATGAAAAGTTATGAAGAAATGCTGTGTTCAGGGCCAGCTGCTGGCCCAGTGGAGAGTGAGTTGTGCTCCCATGCCAGTGACTCGAGTTTGGGGATGAATTCCAGAAGTCAACTGGATGGTATGAGGATAAGAGCCATCAATGTCACTTGTCACTGCTCTGAGCCTGGGAAGGTACTGCAGTGCAGTGTTCTGTCACACATGTGACACCTTGTGACGAGCCAGGGAGCATTCCCTCACAAGGGGTTGACGTCTACATCATGGCCTGACAGGGCCATGCACTAGGTCAGGAGAAGTGAGTTGGCTTGAAAAATGGGGCTTGAAATATCTCCACTATTCTGTTTACTCCATTTTCAAAAGGACCTACATAAATGAGGACACAATTTCACGATCACAAAAAGGGAACTTCTTTAAAAAACAAACTTGTTAATGTAAACAGAGTGTACAAAAAGATAACTCCATTTTATGCAGTGGGAACCTGTGTAATAAACCATTTTCCTATTCAAGTGCTGTTTGACCTCAGGTAACCTCATGAGTGGTATAAACATAATGGCCCAGATATTCAGAAATGTGCCAAAGGCTGACGCAAGTCCGGCGTAGTGCAAATCCGATGTGCTGTGGCAGAACAGGAGCCATATTCAGAGGTTGCACCAGCTGCACTGTGCCAGCACAACCCAGCTGAATAGGGCACAGTTGTGCCATGGCGCAGCCAGGAATGCACCATGGCGCAACCAGAGATGCTCCATGGTGCAAACACAGTTGCATGATGGCACAGAAAGAGATGCCCCAGCGCAACTGTGGGAGCAGAGCAACAGAGGGTGGCATGGCACAGAGAAGAGACCAAGGAACAGAGCCAGAGTAGCACAGTGACAGGCCACATGAGGCCACCACCAGCAGGGCACACCAGGGCACACAGAGGCACCCAAACCCCCCAACACAACAGTGGCACAGATAGTAGGCAACAGGAGGTGCCAATGACCAATGGAGGGCCACCAAGGAAGCCCCCCCAAGGCTGCAGGCCGTTCCCCCCCCACACACCCAGACCAGAGCAGACCACACCCAGGACCATGCAGCTAAGCACACACACACACGTGCCACACAGGCACACAGGCAGTCCACAGAGGGGACACGGAATGTGCTGGGAGTCACGTAGCGCAGCAGACCACATGGGACAGGCCATACAATGCCAAGCAGGGGCCCCAACTCAGCGTGCAGCCAGTACCCGACCAGAGACCATGACCATGTGCCATCACCAAGCACACACCTGCCACACACCCCTGACAGCTGCCCCATGAGCACACCAAGGCACAGCCAATGACCGTGGGGAGGGACAGCACACAACAGTAAACCACAGAAGCACAACATGAGTCCCGACATATGCACACCACATGGACAGGCACTGGGCAACTGCAGCATGGCTGCTCATGCCACCTGCAAAGCAAACACTGACACAAGCAGGTAAGCCAAAATAGGGATATATTCAAAAAACTATGTACAGTAAAAAGGGGGTGGGAAAGGGTAGGACAGCGAGGGAAGGGGACAGGGAACAGGGACTGTACAGTGGGACTGTAGGGGGAGTTACAGCATGGAAAATGGGACTGTTGGGGTCCATCCATCAGCAGCCATGGCCTGCTGCCCCTTGATGCTCTCACTGCTTCCGATCACTGAGGAGCATGTGGCACACCTGCAGCACAGCCTCCATGGTCATGGAACATATCAAAATCAGCTAGTGGAGCAGCCGGCAGTACATAGGCCTCCATCTTCTCTGCCGGACACCTATGACAAGGGACAGGACAGGTGATCAGTGCAATATCCGGAGGAACCATGTCCACCCACAGCGCGCAATGGGCAGTGGGAATACACCCCCTCGGAAGGGCTCATACCGGCCACCCACAGGAGGGTGGGCCAATGCCTGCCAGCAATGTGGCACACCACGACAGTGCACAGCGGTGGTCCCCACCGCACAGTGGCCACCTGATTGCGCAATGGTGATCACATGGCACAGTGCAATGGCAGCACCACAGCAATGTCAGTGGCAGCCAGGCGCACACCAACCCCACCAACAGCTGGCACACATGTCTAATGGATGCGCCACAGTGGCAAGCACCACGCACAGTGCAACACACACAGCTCCCATGGTACAGGCAGCCATGCCGACACCCATGCCCCCGCCACCCCCCTGGTAAAGTGCTAAGGACCATGACAGTGCCTACCTGCCCTCCATTGCCCAGTTGGTGCTGGAACTGCTCCTGTGCTGCCTCCAGGTCCCGCTGCAGCCTTCCGCCTTCCCACTGCTACTGCCACCACCCTGTTGCAATTCTCAGGCCCTTGGAATGGAACTTAGACAGGTACACATCAGTAAACATCCAGAGCAGCTGCCCACCACCCCCACCCCTGTGCACAAGGTGAGCCCCTGCTCGACGCATCCCGCACAGCTGCATCACAACACAAGCGGTGTCTGGCACTGTCACCCCGTGATGCACATGATGGCAGCACACCACTCTGCAGGGCATGCCAGACAGCCTAGCCAACACCACAGTACAACACCAGGGCACACATGCACTATGGGCCTACTCACCTGGCTGTGGCACAGCCCCACGTCTGTCTCATGCCTCCAGCCTCCTCAGGCACTCTGGGTCCCTTCTGACAAGGTCACCATATCTGTGGCAGCACTGCTCTGCCATTCTGGCCACCCCGGTATGCCGCTGCAGTGTGGCTGCACTCCCCTGCTACACAGCCATCCTGGGCTGCTGCAGGGGCACCTGGCCAAACAGTTGGGGTGCATGGGGTTGGACACAGGTGATCAGGTTCAACAACTCCACCTGTGTCCAGCTCTGTGTACGGGGTGCTCTCCACTGCATCATGCTACGCTATGAAGCTGGTGAGCAAAATGGCTGCAGTAGGCGCACATGGCCACGGCATGCAGTAGATGCGCAATCCGAGGGAACATGCGCTGTGTCCGCCCATTGCGTAGTCTCGGAGATGAGCAGCATGGGTGTGGCTATGCAGTGTCATGGGTGTGGGGGTCGCCCAGGGGCAGAGGTCACAGCAGGGGTCAGGGGTCTTCCACCTCTCCACAGTGCGCACATGCGTGATTGCAGGCCTGCTGCACCATGGCCTCCATTGCACAGTTGGCACACAGTGCACAATTGACAACATGATACCGTTCAGCACATGTACACTGCGGGCCTGCACTCCACGCATGCATGCGCATTGCGCCGTGACTTGCTCCGCAGCAATCTCATTGCGCATGGAGCAAAATCTCAATATTCAGATGCCACATGCAAATGAGCTCATCAGCCAATGCGTGGTGCACTGGGAGAATTAGCATGTCATTACCATTGCCCCAAAGCTCATTTGCATGCGATGCGCTATATAAGTGCCACGGAACAGCAAAGGCCATGGACTGGAATTGCATCCTTTTGGGGTAAGTTGCGCATGCTACTGCAGCTCACTGGGAGCAGCCAGCACAGCAGGGGGGATGGAACAGGGTGATGCTGCCACTGATACACTGTGCTGTCCATGTCAGAATGTGAGAAGGGTGAGAAGCATGGGCCTGCTCGCAAGTGCAGGCCCAATTTAACAAAGGCAGAGATAGAGGCCCTGTTTGAAGTCTACTTTGACAGGGCGCCCCTGTTGAATGGTGCCACGGGTAAGCCACTGGCCAGGGGTGGGACCTGGGTGGAGGTGGCAGCATTTGTCAACCAGCAGGGCAGTCACCAGTGCTCAGTACAGGAGTGCAGAAAGAAGGTGGGCACTGACAAGAGGTGTATCAAGATGAAGGTGGCAGCCATCCATGCCTCCTGGAATGCCACCAGAGGGGGGCCTGCAGCGGTGCCATCACTCACAGCGCAGGAGGAGTTGGTGGAAGCCACCATGCACCACAGCACGGTGGAGGGTGTGCCTGGTGGAGGATTCCAGATGGGTGGCAGCCCATCACTACAGCGTAAGTATGTCAGCCACGCACAGCTGGGGGCATGGAGGGTGCATACACGGCCATGCTGATGTACGTGCAGCCAGCATGCTTGTCATGTGCAAGTGTGTGCACCCACATGCATGCCATTCTGCAGGACACAAGCAGTGGCAGTGTGGGGGGCACATGTGGGCAGTGCATCACTAACATGCCTCTCTTTCTCTTGCAGCACCAGCACGCCTCCGTGCAGATGATGGGTCACCGGCGGCAGTAGCAGCTGTGGCCACTGGACTGGCCCCGGAGGACCAGCCTTCCACCTCCACATGCATCCGGGGGCCTGACAGACTGAAGCTCACCACTGCTGTGCAGGCGGATGTCCTGAACCTGGGGTTGGATGAGGCCCTGGATGTGTTCCTGCAGGACGTCAGCCTTGGGGTCCTGTGCACAGAGACACAGATCGGGGTGGGGTCCAGCACTGATGATGATGTAACACTCATCCCGGACAGCATGGCCCCCATTGTGGAGGAGATGCCCCTGCTGGCCACTGACACAGGCAGCACGCCCAGCACTCTGCCAGTGGCAGAACAGCTGCCCACCACCACTGTGGGTGCAGCGGTGTGCGCTGCCAAGGCTGTGCTCTGCGGTGGAGGTGGTGCAGCCACGCAGGTGCTGGGTGGCATTCAGTGGCTGGACAGGCAACAACAGCAGGCTGCGGGTGCCACCAGGCAGCCGGACACAGGGTCCGCCACCGGTGCACCTGCCATACCCAATCCCCCTGCAGACCCCACTGTGCAGCATCTACCAGAGAGGGGCGCTGTGAAGCAGTGCCAGTCACCACATGGGGATCAGCATCCAGCCCGGGAGCCCCAGGATGCCAACCCACTGGCTGAACACACCCATTTGCTGCGAGAGTCTGTTCAGCAACAGGTGCAGTTCACCACTGGGGTGCATGCACTGCGCGCAGAGGTGCACTGGTTAGCCACGCAGCAGGAGAGGGACACTGCACAGATCCTGGCGGGGATGCAGCACATGCAGGAGGCCATGATGGCATCCCTGGATCACATTGCCACTGTGATCTCAGATGGCTTTGCACTGCTGGCTGCCACAGGGAGTGGCCAGACACAGATGACCCCTTCCAGTGTGCTGTCCATCCCACGTACCCGGTGTCGGGAGACCCCTACACAGTCAATGCTGGGCTCAGATGTTGGCATCCCAGGCATGCCCGGGGCTGGGCTATTTGGGCACCTCAACACCCCCGCACGGACATGATCCTGGTCCCACAGTTCCACCCTTGGGGGGCTGTTGCACACCCTCCATGGCTGATGTACAGCCTGTGGTTGCCAATCAGCCCAGGCGAGACTGCCCCCATGGCTGTGGTGGCCATGGTTCCATGCAGTGGACCTGATGTGCAGCCAACCCCACTTGTGATCTGCAGCTGCTGCCCAGTGCACACATGGGTGGTGTATGTGTGCCTGCCACAGGTGTGATGCCTGTGTGTCGTGCCACATGCTGCCTGTGTGTGTATTTGCCCAGCCGCTAGGCCATGTGGCATGGGCATGATGACAGCAGTCCTGCATCAGTTGCGCCTGTGCACTGGTGTGATGCATCTGATCCATGCCACATACCCACGCCTGTGTGTGTGGGTGCATGTGTGTTTGGTTGGGGGGGCTGTGAGGGGTGCTGTGTGTGGTTGTGTGTGGGTGTGTGCCCCCATCACCCATGACCCTGCATCCCACCTCAGTGTGTGCATGCCCAGTGCCATGCACACCCCTGCATGTGTGCTGCACCTGTTTGTGTGGCATATGCATGTGTATCGCAGCACCTACCTGTGTGCACCATAGTGCTCCCATGCTATGATGTCCCTGTGCCATCTTGCCTGCTGGATCAGTCGGGGATCCCTCCAACCAGGGGGTGGTTGTCCACCTCCCTCCAGCACATTGCCTCCATCATCCCCACTACTGTCACCCTCATCAGCCTTGACAACTATCCCACGGTCAATGGCCATGTTGTGCAGTATGCAGCAGGCCAGGAAAAGGCCACAGGCTTTCAAGGGGCTGTACTGTAGGGCACTGCCTGACCTGTCTAGGCAATGGAACCGTACTTTCAGCATGCCAAAGACTTGTTTGATGATGTTGCGCGTGCTAGCATGTGCCTCATTGTAGCGTTCCTCTGCTGGGGATGACAGGCGCTGGTAGGGGGTGAGCAGCCAGGGCCACAGTGGATAGGTGCTGTCCCCTGTGTGGATAATGACATGGTTAGCCCTCTGCTTTGCTATTCTGTGCCCCTTGCCTGTCCCTGGTGCCCACGCCAACATGCATACCCTGCCCTCCTCCATCCCATGGTATGCTCTGCCCATTGCCCCTTGCCCATGCCATACTCACCCACTAGGTGGCCCATGGGGATAATCCCACATTCAATCCTGTGGCACAGCACAGAGCTGTGCCAGATGAATGCATCATGTGCACTCCCAGGGTGTGTGGCACAGACATTGGTTATGCACCCCGTGGCTTCGCACACCACCTGGCAGTTGACACTCAGGCTCCCCTTCCTATTGATGTATGCCACATGCTGAGGGCCAGCTGGCATGCGGATGCCAACGTGGGTGCAGTCAATGGTCCCAATCACATCAGGCATACATGCTACCGTGTGGAAGTCCTACATGGTTGCTGTATGCTCCGCCTGTGTGCTGGGGAAATGGATATATTCCAACACACATGGCAGCAGAGTGTTGTGGCACTGTGTGAGGAGGTGGGACATGGCTGACTGGGTTATGCCTGTGGTGTCCCCTGTTGGTCTCTGGAAGGTACCCATGGTGAGCAGGCACATGACGGCTGTCACCTTCATCTCCATGGACATGCGTGGCTCTGTCTAGTGGGTGCCTGCATCTCCTCGCTACACAGCTTGCAGAGCTGCCTCAGAAAGGCCCTGTTCTGGCTGTGCCAGCCCATGATCTCCATGTAACTGTACTGCTCGAAGGTGATGTGGGCATGGTACCACCTGTGTCGGGCATACCAGCGACGGGCCCTTCCTCAGCCACATCGCTGTTCCTGCTGCCCCCTCACATCCCTCATTACAATGTCCATCATGAAGGATGCACTATCCATGGCCCTTGCTGTCCTATATCCCCCTGGGCGATTGGCTGCTGTGGGCTGTGTGCCACCCTGGTGCACTGCCTGGCAGTGTGTCTGTCAGCCTGTCACACTCCCTCTCTCTGCCCCTGTATCCCTCTGCACTGCCACCTCTGTCCCTCTCCCTCTGTGTCTGCCTTGATCTGTCTGTCTGTCCCTCTCTCTTTGTCTTTCCTTCTTTCTCTCTCTCTCTCTCTCTCTATTTCTCTCTCTCTCTCTCTCTCTCTCTCACTCCCTCTCACCTGGCGCAAGTATTTTCTGTGTGCTTGCACTCTGTATTTATAGGAACAAGTCTGCTTGGCGCATCTCTGACTTGCTCCACACTTGCGCCATGGTTTCATGGTTCAATATCACACTGCACTGGATAGAAACATAAAATTTGATGACAGATAAGGACCATTTGGCCCACCTAGTCTGCCCATTTTCCTACCTAACAGCTAAGCTGCAGATCCTAGTTAACCAACAGCTTACTTCCTCCTACCCCACACTTGGACTGCCTTATGTCTGTCCCATGCATTCTTGAATTCCCCCACTGATCTTGACTCCATGACCTCCTCAGGGAGGCTGTTCCATGCATCCACAACCCTCTCTGTGAAAAAATACTTCCTCACATTACCTCTGAGCCGTCCCCCCTCTATCTTCAAATTGTGCCCCCTTGTTCTTGCACATCTCTTTTTCTGAAAGATGCTACCCTCTTGGACTTTGTTGATTCCCTTGAGGTACTTGAAAGTTTCTATCATGTCCCCTCTATTTTCTATATTCATGGCTATGCCCCTTGCACTTTTGCCTGCATTCATTATAGTTGCGCATTGGCGCAATGAGATTTGCCCTGCGCACAGGCTCCCGCTGAATATCACTCCTTGGCGCAAGTCAGCACTTGCTCCGGTGCAACGGAGTTGCACCATGGGCAACGGCTTTGAATATCTGGGCAAATGAGTATATACTGTATAAATCAGTTATCACACAGTGTCTCCTCTGCACATTTCACTTATGCAATAGGATAAGACCCTGTGTGATAGATTTTTTTTATCTTTAAAAACAATAATTTATAAAACTTTGTGGGTTTAGTTTGTGGATGCATGGTTTTGAGCATTCCCCCTTCCCAAGTGCCACATCTGATGCCATGGGCGCAGTGTCCAGATGACAAGCTGACACTGTGACACAGCAGTTAGGTGTTACCACAGAACTTCTGCAGAAATTACAAAGCACCACCACAAAAGTTCTGCTGTAAATGGTAACCCTGCCACAGAATTTGGCCTCAGAGTGCTGCAGAAAAATTAGGGCTTTGCCCAAGGGTGTTGAGGGAGCTCAGGGAGGCACAGGCTACACTTCTGACAACTCAATATTAAGTAACAGCTCACTGCAAACAGGACTCTTTGGTTCCAGAGGAATGGAGGAGGGCAGATGTAGTTCTACTTCATGAAAGTAGCAGCTGGGAGGAGGCTGGTAACTATAGATTGGTCAGTCTAATGCCAGTGATGGTAAAGTTAATGGAGACACTACTAAAAGAAAAGCTGGTGTAGTATCTTGAATCCATCAGGGTTACAAGACTCACTGCAGCATGGATTCATGCAGGGAGAGATCATGTCAGATGAACCTGTTCAATTTCTTTGACTGAGTGACCAGGGAAAAAGATGAGGGTGAGGCAGTGAAAATGGCAAACACAGATTTCAGCAAGATTTTTTACACCATGCCAGATAGCAGGCTTATGAGGAAACTGGGCAGTTTGGAAGGTTGAACCCAACATGGTAAACTGGGTTTGCAGTAGGGGTGGATGGAAGTTGCGAATTCCACTTTCACAGAACTTCCGTGAAATTTTGGAAATTTCAGAATTTTCGCCATTGGTGAAACTGGGATTTTCTGCTGATTTTCACTGAGTTCTGCAGACTTTTTTTGTGAACTGAGGAAAAATGTATATAAACTGCAGCATTTATTCTACCCACAGTTTAATGAATTGTCAGTGAATTAGTGCCTGCTTGTACAACCATGCAGTCATTCACTGACAATTCAGTGGGCCACTAGTAGTGGAGGAGAGAAGAGGGCTGCACTGGTGGCCCGCTCAGGGGCAGGGTGGGAGGGGAGTGGGGAGGTGGCAGATGAACTGTCAGGATGGAGGGGTCCACTAGACACCAGGGAATCGGGATTATCTTTTTATAAGGGATCAGGAATGGGAAGGTCCCTACCAGGTCATAATGTCGCATGCTTAATAGCGTACAACATTATGGCTAACCTGGTACAGCGCAGTATGCTACTGCTACTGGTGCAATACCGTGTATACTGCTCTACACGGTATTGCACCAGTAGCACTTTCCCAGGCATAAGATAAGACCTCTGCTGGGAGCGGGTTCTGATGAGCAGCTGCCGTGGCTCACAGGACTGAGCCACAGCAGTAGGAACCCAGGCGCTGCGTCTGGGACCGGGTTTGATTTCCGGTCCCAGAAACATTTTATTTTTTTATGACTTGTGCTCTACCTGAGTTGGACCCCCCTCCTGGAGTTGAGAATCTTTAGTGAGGGGGGGTCCAGGGGGTGTGGGGGTGGAGCCCCCCACAGAAAAAAAGGCTTATGCCTCATGGCATAAATCGCGCTGTATTGGCAGCACAATTTTGTCATGCGGCATTATGTCTTGCAACATTATGACCCAGTGCCGGGGAGGTCTACTAGATATCTGGGAATACTCGGAATAGACAGGGATGAGTCATGGACTTCCAGCTGTTTTTTTGTGGAATAAGGAATCCAGGATAGGGAGGGAGGTCCGCTAAACATCAGGGAAATAAAATGTTTTGGGGGGTCATGATCGGTGGGTGGGGGGGCCACTAGAAACCAGGAGGGTCTGAGGAAGGCACTGGAGGTATTGGTTTATTTATTGGGACCCCTGATCGGGGTGGGTGGATTAATGAATTAAACTGTGGTTTAAAAAAGCCTCAGAACTGACCACTGGCAGTGATCCTTTCTATGGATTTCTTTCCTGCAGTTTCATAAATTAATCTGCAGTTAATATATTTATTCTGCAATTTTAAGGCAGAATTTCCACGAAAGTTTCAAAAATGATTTCTGAACTTTTGCGGAAGTGAAATTCACACTTTTGCTGAAATTCCGCTGGCAGAAATGTTTTTTTCACACCCCTAGTTTGTAGTCGGTTGATGGGTAGATGATCGAGGGTGGTGGTAAACAGTATTCACTGTAATGAGGAGAGACTGACCAGCAGGGTACCTCAGGGCTCAGTACTGGGACCAGTTCTCTTCCATGTCTTCATAAGCAACATTAAAGAAGAGCTGGATTGGAAGGTATGCGTCTCTGCAGATTGCAACAAAATCTGCAATACAGTAGATATGCAAGAGGGGGTGCAGAAAATTAGTCGAGACCTGAGAAAACTCAAGGAGTTGTAGAGGTTATGGCAGCTGGAGTTCAATTCAGAAAAGTGCAAAATCATGCACCCAGGGCACAGAAACCCACATGATAGTGTATAAAATTGGTGAAGAGGTATTGATGGTCACTAAACAGGAAATTTTCCAGGCCATATCTGATGACATCAAGTTGGTAGGGTTGTGCAACAAGGCTGAAATTTCTTTAAGCAGGGCCAGTGAAATACTGGGGTGCATAGGGAGGGGAATCACCAGCAGATGGAGAGAGGTGGTGTTACCACTGTATTGATCACTGGTGATACACTGCCTGGAGTACTGTATCCAGTTCTGGACACCATGGGCAGGATTCACAAAGGGGGAGAAGGATCTGCAGCTGCAGGAAAACCTCGGCGCTAGTGGGAAACCACTTAAGAAGCCGCAGGTCATCCGCAGCTGTGGGTATTCACGTAGGTTGAGCCGGAGTACAACCAGCTCCACGGAATATGGCAGCTTGTGGATGCTGTTGTCATGGACAGCACCGCAGCTGCAGGAGACTGCTTCAGGCAGCGGAACCTGCCGTAGCACTCTCCACAACTGCCATGGCTATGAATCAGTACAGCCACAGCTGCGGACGATTCCAGTTCGCAACAGTAGTTGCGGAGGGAAACTTTAACATTTTCCCTTTGTGAATCCTGCCCTATATCTCAGGAAGGACATAAATAGGGTGCAGGTTGTCCAAAGGAGGGCAATTAAAATGTTGCAGGGATTGCTTCATAAACCCTATGAGCAGAGACCGAGTGATCTCAATATGTACACACTGTTAGAAGGGGGGATGATAGAGACTTGTAGGTGCTTCAGGGGATAAATAAGGTACACGATGGAAGCATTTTTCAGAAGAGAAGGTGCACAAGAATAAGATGGCATGCAGTGAGGCTGAAAGGGGGTAATTTAGGAGGGATATGAGGATATACATCTTCACTGAGTGTTAGACACCTGAAACAGTCTTTCAGCAGAAGTGGTGGGTGCGAAAACAGTGATGGGATAGGCACACAAGAAATCTTGGTAGGAAAGTGAAGGGGGGGAATAGCAGGAGGTCAGGAAGTGTCTGTGGTGGCAGTATAGGCAGGGACAAAATGGGCACACTGGTTGTACCAAGCAGTCCTTAACTACCAACAAATTCTATGTTTCTATGTATAGACTTGTTTTGATACATGAAAATTAGACATGTATATATCAATATTGAAAAATGTAAGACTGTTTTAAAATATATTTTAAGAAAGCCATTTTAAACATTCTCTACTTTTGGTTCAACTTAGCCTCTTTGGTGAGGAACAGATTAATTGTTAACCTCTTATATCTTAATCTTATAACTTTAATCATCTTGCACATCTTTCACTTTCCTTTCTAGAAATCCCTAATTGTCCTTGCTTTCACAGGCTGTGCCTTTGTAAGTATCAGAGGATAACAATTAATCCAAGTATTCTAGTGATACAAATCTTCCCAGACAATTAAGAGAAAGGTTTGAAAAACAGAACAATACTCCACTTAAAAGCTTTGTAAATTATTCTAAGTTATATAGTTTAAGACAATGTTAAGTACAAATAGAAACATTGTTTGTTATATCCATTTCAAATGCATACATTTCTCCCTTACAATAATGAAAAACTAGCAGATCTTGCTATTAGGAAAAACACCAATTGATTCCAGTTTTTTCCTTTGAAATGAGCCCATACAAAGCAGATGTATAGATTAGGAACATGATTTTGTGAAATGAACCCATTTTATTGTCAATATGTTGGTAGCTGGCCTTGCCAGTAAAACCCAATATGCAGATGAATGCCTTGGCATCATTCCCTATCTCCGTTACTTTTATCCAAGCCTGGTATTAACATAAAACTGCAGTTAGAGGCTAACAGTATTCAAGTGAGTTAAATGATTTTTGGGGCAATACTGCACATTTTTGTGATGGTTTTTGTGATGGTGTTCTTTATTTATTCAAGGTAAAAACATTTGGCAAGTTCTCAGTTAAAATGTTGTCCTTGATCAGACAAGACAGCAAAACAAATCACATTGTTCAAACTATTGCTTCACAGAAGAACAAAAAAAAATCACTTCAAACAAATATATAGAATCATGTCAATTAGGATGTTCATCACAAACTATAAAAATTATCAGACGTTCATAAAACGCTTCCAGATGTCTCATGTAGATTTTATGAACCATTTCATGTTCAGACACTTGAATGGGAGCCTGCAGCATGTCCCATTTGTGTAAAGTGACCAGGGATGACCATGTGCTGTATGCCAGAGTGATACTAAATAAAAGGCAGCTTATGGGCTACTGTCAGCATAGCACAGGCAAAATCTGAGAGACTATTGTTATATTTGTACTGAAAAATGAATGTAGAGGTAATATGTTTTCAATCTGCATAAGATTTTGAATCTCATGAGTGCTGTGTCTTTATCTGATTGCTTTCTTGAGCATGTATACCAGTACTCCTAACTGCATTGACATTTTGACTTTGGTACTTATTGTATTTCTGTGTCCCAGTATGACAGGTAAAGTGGCGTTCTGTTCTTTAAATGTTCTTACAAAAGCAGGAGAATTACAGGAATAAAGTTATCTTTCTGACAAGAATATTAATGCTGGAATTATTGTTAATACTCACACAGTGTCTGCCCTGTGGATTTTAGGCCCTCTCTGTCATTTATAAGAATCTAGGTTAATTCTTACTTACTGTCCAGGCAAAAACTATAAAAAAGACTAAGATGTATGATATCACAACGTGTTCATGCAGTAAAAGTAAGCAATTTGTAAGCAATAAAATACATATTCAAAACAACAACTATTGTAATTTTGTATGTTACTTTTTATGTTGCTAACTTATTTACCCTTCTCCCCCTACGTCATCACATAAATGCCCTGTATTAGCATATTTGGATAATATGATCCTAGTCACATTATTGCCGGTAGGGCTACATAGGAAACTTTATGTCTTTCATGATCTCGGTACAAAGTTAAAGTTACAGGTAAACCTGATCAAAATTAAAATACTATTATTTGGATCTAGAAAAAAAAATCTTGTTTTTTTTAAAACGAACACAAACTGATGTGGTGGACAGCTATGTATATTTGAGTGTGAAAATGTTATGAAATGCTAAGTGGAATAAACTCATTTGAGTCCCAAATGAGAGAAATAATTCAAAACAAAAAGCTATTCTATGATTTAATGGGAAATATGGTTATTTTTCCTTGCCTTCTGCCCTCAAAGTGACTGAACTAAAATGAAATCCAATAGCACTGTGAAGAGCAGAGGAATAGGGGTACAGCTGAAAAGAAAATATGAAAAAAAAAAACATTTTCTTCTGTGT
Source organism: Neoceratodus forsteri (assembly GCA_016271365.2). Classification (NCBI taxonomy): domain Eukaryota; kingdom Metazoa; phylum Chordata; order Ceratodontiformes; family Ceratodontidae; genus Neoceratodus; species Neoceratodus forsteri. Next base: position 262,195,787 of record JADMNL010000023.1, on the reverse strand, counting down.
ATCGCTGTTTACTGAAACTTCCAAACTCTATTCCTGGGGTGGTATACTATTAAAACTGCATTGTTATAATTGCACAGTAAGATGAGTGCAGTGGAAATAGTGTCCATAAAAACAATTACATGCAGAAATTAATATGTGGATGTTACAGCACATTTGTCCCCTCCCCCACCAACTGTCACCCTCCCAGAGTTGGAAATAATAAATCATACCCCTCTGACTGTCCGTCCCCGAGTTGGAAATATTAAATCGCGCCCCGTTGACTGTTGCCCCCTTGGAGTTGGAAATAGTAAATTGTGCTCTGTCCCTGATGGTTCCCCTTCTAGAGTTTGACTTTCTCAGTGCTGGAGTTGGGTCGTGATATCATTTCTCTGTGCTGCATTTGGGAAGCGTGTATTTTGGTGTCAGCATTTTGTTTGCACAGTTATGGACCACGCTGTGTTTGTTTTAGCAGACTTGTCAAGGACCCTTCTGGGGCTATGATAACAGCTGAACTGGGAAGAATAAAAATAATTTCAGTTGCTATGTATAGCCTAATTTTGTACTGGATAAGGCTGCAGTTTGCTTCTGCTACTTAAATGCATTACTTGTGTTACCAGAAAAATGGAAATGTGAAAGTAAAATATTATCTCAACTTAAATGCATTGGTAGTGTTCTTGGGTGAGATTAACACAGCACACCTTTAGATAGACCATAATCTGGGGATTGATATAGCCTATTCCTTTAAAGTTAGAATACGACAAGAAAAGTATGTTCAGTTTAGACAAATGGATATATTAGAAATTAAATCACTGACAATTTCCCACTGGTTTATTCACGATAAACCATTCCATATGCTACAATCATATTTATGTTTGCCACTTAAACCTGATGATCATAGATTGTTTGTGCAAATAAGGATGGAACTGTTCTCTACAAAAATGTTAGAAAACAGATATGTTGGGATACCAAATACCCCCTTTAATACTCTATGCGCTTCAACAAAAGGTACACTTAACATTAGTGAGAGATACCTGTAATTATAATATGCCCACTATTTAAGGTGCCTAGAAAAATATTTAGGAAATGTTTTTCAGACATTTTGATTAATAAGAAATGGAGTTGTTGAAGTACTGTACTCTTGTCCCTTTAGGATACTGACTTGGCTAGGATGATATCAAACTTTTTAAAGCTGCTGTCAAGATAAGGAACATCATAAGAAGTAATACTATTTGATGATGTATTTACTCATGATATTGATATGTTTTTACTGTGTGTCATAATGTTGTGTCTTTCATCTTTTTTAAATATTCTAAAGACATTTTGGCCAGCCCGTCTGCTCAGCAGTTGGATTTCCATCTGCTACGCCGGGGACCTGGATTTGGGAACTGACTCGGGTCACTGGAGGGCCTGCCGGGGGGGGGGAGAAGGATGAAGTCCCCGGGACCAGCTCTCCTTCTCGGGGGGAGGGTGGAGATGTGCACCGGCACCTGCTGACCTGCTGGTGGAGGCTGGGGACACAGCAGAACATCGGGTTCAGTGCACAAGGGGAGTGGCAGACGTTGGCATCAGCCTTGATGTCAGGACATCACTTCCCCAAGAAAACCAGAGAAAAATGCTCCCTGGCTGGCTGGATGATGGTCTCCAGCCCTTCATTGCTGCCGAACCCACGACTGGCACACCTCAGCGACACCCTGGGCCAAGTATAGAGTTCGCTTGGCTGGGCCCACTGGTGCCTTCCCTCTCGGAGTAGGGGGACCCGTCCGGTGAAGGGATATGCCGGATTACCCAGGGGAGTCACATTATGAGATAATTGGCTGGCATGGTGATGGGCAGGCAGTCGGGAAGGGCCTAGGAGGCCTGAAGGAGTGGGCAGCCAGGGAGGAGGGGAGGAGCATTAAAAAAAAAAGACATTTCATGGGCCAGATTTTCAAAGGGCCCTTAGCTCAAGACAAAGTGCATCAAACAACCACCTGCAAATCCAGCTGCACCAATAACTGTGCACCATATTTTGCAAGAAAAGAATTCTCTGTGGCAAAGTCCCCCAAAATGATTCAAGAGGTCCACTGCATCAAAAGTATGATGCACAAAGAGAGAATGATACAAGATGAGTCAAAAATGAATGGGGTGAGAATAACTCAAGCTTAGCCAAAGTACGATTCTGGGGACGAGAATGACTCACTCTGAGTCAAAAAGATGATGTAGGGGGTGTGAATGACTAATGATTAGTAAAAAAGATGATTGATACATGGAGCAAGAATGACGCAAGCTACATCAAAAAGATGATGCATGTGGTGAGAAATGACTTAAGCTGCATCAACAAAATAGTGCATGGGGCGAGAATGACCCAAACTGAATAAAAAGAAACAGCAGATGAAATGGCCACCACAAGGGCACGTTAAGTCCCCAAAATGCTCTGAACAAGTACTGCGGTGAAATATGGGCACTGTACCCAAATCTCTACAGGATTAATGCTCTCCTTTATATGTTCCAGAGTCAGTAGACCAGCTCTGGATGGTCTAACAGGTGTATGCTTTCATTAGCGCAGTGTCAACAGCTTCCACCTTTGAAAATCAAAAAAGGGGCTGTGCATCATTGATGCATGCCCTGTCTCAACATGATGCACCATTTTGTTTTTTACATAAGCCTAATACAAGCCACTTTGGTGCAGGCAGTTCTGCTTTTGATGCAAGTAGCATTAGAAAATCAGAACTGATGCAAATTTTGACACAGCTTACTCCTTGTGGCATTCTTTTCTGGCACAAGCACCTTGCATCATTCTCTGATCTTTGAAAATTAAGCTCCATGGCCCAGATATTCAAAAGGGTTGCACATGGTGCAACAGTGTTGCACCACGTGCAACCCACTAATGCGTCCCGGCATGATATTCAATAGGGAAAAGTGCGCAGCACAAATCCCGATGCACTGGAGCACATCAGTAATGTATGCAGGCACAGGTGGGGGGTGTGCCCATGCATACTCTGAACAGCCCGATATTCAGCCCAGGATGTGCAGAGCCATGCATGCGCAACCCCTACCTGCACCAACACAAAATTATGCCAAAAAAAAAGGAACAACTGATGGCCACCCACAGGTGAGCTGCTGCATTGCAGGGTGCAACACGGCAGCTGCCACCTGTAGGTGGCCACTCGAGTTCCAGCTGCACCTGGCGGCACCCCCCCCATGCCCAATCGTGGACATTTGTAAAAAAAAAAAAAAAATGAATTCCAACATCCCTGGTGGTCCAGTGGACCGCTATCTGCCCGATCGCGGGCATCTGTAGAAATGAAAGAAATATCCCTCCCTATATCCCTGGTGGTCCAGTGGACTGAATATCTGCCCAATCAAGGGCATTTGTGAAAAAAATTCCAATATCCCTGGTGGTCTAGTGGTACCCCACCCCCCACTGAGCCCCACGCCCGCTCCCCTGTCAGCTGGCGGGCAGCAGCACCTCCTGCCTGATGCCCGCCGCTTGCGATTGACACCTTGGTGGGCTGCACCCCATTGGTTCTGCAGCATGAGCCAATGGGCGTGCAACCCTACCGTACTACACATTCAGATATGTGAATGATTCATTCACATATCTGGAATGTGTAGCGTGTAGGCTGCATGCCCATTGGCTCATGCTGTGAACCAATGGGCGTGCAGCCCTACCAAGGTGTCAGGGCAGGCAGCAGGGCGGCAGACGGTGGGTGCTGCCACCCGCCGGCTGATGGGGAGCGGGCGGGGCTCCAGTGGGCGGGTAGGGGGGAGCACTAGACCACCAGGGATATTGGAATTTTTTTCCTTACAAATGCCCGTGATCAGGCATATATTCAGTCCACTGGACCACCAGGGATATAGGAGGGATATTCCTTTCATTTCAACAGATGCCTGTGATCGGGCAGGTAGCGGTCCACTGGATCGCCAGGGATCTAGGAAGGATATTTCTTTCATTTCTACGGATGCCTGCGATCGGGTGGGTAGCGGTCCACTGGACCACCAGGGATATAGTAGGGATATTTCTTTCATTTCTACAGATGCCCGCGATCGGGCTGCAGGGGGCATTGGTCCCGGACGGCTGCTGCCTGGCAGGGCGCCAGGTGCAAGTTGTCAGGGATCGGCGCAGCTGCATGCAAATGGGGCCATAATGACATGCAAATGGCCCCATGTGCACCTTGCATTATGGCCCCATTTGCATTTTAAGTTTTGAATATCGTGGTTGCTGTGCATGGTGCAATGGAACTTGCGCTAGCGCATCTTCATGCTCCACTCTGGCCTCTTGCGTTGGCGCAGTGCCACTGCACCATGCACAATGGGGGTGGCCAGGGTGCGATATTCAAAGCTGCTGAGCCATGGTGCAGCTCTGTTGAATATCGCCCAGTCCACACCCCTGAACAGCCAAGTTGCACTGCGCCCAAGCTTGCGCCACAGCCTGGCGCAGTTTGAATATCTGGGCCCATATGTCAATATAAAAATTTGAATTAAACTGAACTGATTTACCCATGATAGCCAAGCTGATATTCGACATATTATTTACAGTGGGGTCCTGCTGCTATCCATTTCTGCAGCTGGAAGTACTGGAGCAATGGAAGGTTAAGTGCCATGTCCAAGGTCACGCAATGAGTATGGCACTTCTGATGTGGGTTTCATCTGTGATCTGCCATTTTCCCAGTTGTCACTAAACCACATTATCCTACAAATGCATTTAACTGGTAGGAACATACAGGGATGACAAGTGGGGTTTAAGGTATTATTTTTAAAATGTTTATCTGAATATGAAAGTCATGTTTGAAAATAGTTTACATCGATATGCTTTAAAAATAAATATAACATTTCCTAAAATAAATTATAGCTACTCCAGGACATAACATTCAATATATAATTACAGCAAAGCTCTGCTGCTGTGTGACAGGTAAAATGGTTGTGCAGTATCAATCAATCAATCAATCAATCAAACTTTATTTAACCAGGCGTAGACACCATTGAGCAAGCTCGTTTTCAAAGTGGTCCTGGACATAAATATAGAACAAGGGCACCAAAAAAAGGGTAGACTGGGAAAAGACATAATACATTTGGAGGAGTATTCAGGCCTATACATATGTAACTCACATAGGATACATAAATGTGAGGTCATGAACTAGTAAGCCAATACATACATAACTAACATCGATGTCAAGTCTTAATTAGATTTCAAGAGGCAACATATGATACATAGATAGTCATCAGTAACAATCAGTTATAACAATAAGAAGCAAAGTATGCAAGGGGGGAGAGGAGGGGAGAAAGTAAGGGGACAAGGGAGGGACAGGGGGAGGGAGAGAGACTAATAAGTGCTAGATGCTCCCTTGAGGGAAGATGGCCTAGGGTGGGCTATAGTGATACTGGAATCGTAGGTGAGACTGGTGGTAAAATAGGAACATGTATATAGAGTGGGAGGGGGGAGGAGGGGGAGGACATAGGAAAGGGGAGATAGATTAAGAAGTGCTAGACACCCCCAAACATAGGGATAAATGGGGTGGTAGCAGTGATGCCAGATATGGGAATAATACAAGGGGTTACAGGTGCCCAGTCCCTTAAAGCAGCTACAGGTTTCCTTAAGGTATTTAGCTAATAGAGCTTTAAGAGTGAATGGTCCAGGAAGGGTTGAGAATTTAAATGTACTTGCACGGCGTTCCATAAGGACGGGAGGGAAAAATTTATTGCAGCCACACCATGGGTTGTTTTTACTCTGGGTATCTGATAGCAGAGTAAGGAAAAGCATCTCAATCCATAAGATCCCTTGGCACACTCAAAGAAGTTCAAAACGTAAGCAGAGAATTTGTTGGACAAGGCTCTGGAGAACCAAAGAAGGGCATTCCTTTTCCTTCTTGTAGAGAGGGATGACCATCCCAACTCTTGGTACAGAATGCAGTGGTAAGTGCGAGAGGGCAAGTTTAGGATAAACCTTATGGCCTGGTGGTACAGCATGTCGAGTTTGCTGAGCACAGCAGAGGGGCAATGGATGTAGAGAAAGTCAGCATAGTCCAGCAAGGGTAAAAATGTAGATTGCACTAATCGCTTTCTAGCTTCTTTGGTAAGTAGGTGCTTAATATGGTAGAACACACCTAGTCGCTGCCTTAATTTTTTTGAAACCTCATTTAGGTGGCATAGGAAGTTGATCTTGTTATCCAGCCAGAACCCTAGGTATTTGAAGGTATCTACTATTTCAATGGGTTCATCCAGTAGCGTTAGAATCATATACTTATGTGTTGGTCCTGATGTTGCCTTAGGTGAGTGGATCATGGCTTTGTTTTTTTTTGCATTGAGAAGGAGCTTATATTTGATAAGGTTATGCTGGAGAAAGATGAAGTTTTGCTGTAGGTCCTCGAAGGCTGAATTCAGGGATGGGCTAGAAGTATACAGGACAGTATCATCTGCAAATATGTGCACATTAGCTGTGGACAGTTGGGCATCAAGGTTATTAATATAAATTGCAAACAGGCTTGGACCCAGGATGGATCCTTGGGGGACACCTCGTAGAAGTGTTTTTAATGGGGAGAACTCACCTGATGCTTTAACCTGTTGTAACCTGTTAGTAAGGTAACAAGTGAACCATTTAATGGCAGTCGTATCAAGGCCGATATTGCACAGCGCAGTAAGCATAATATCATGGTCCACGGTGTCAAATGCCTTTCTCAGGTCAAGGAATAGGGCATACACATACTTCTTATCATGTAGGGCAATTTGCCAGTCAGTGGTTACTTTTGCAAGGGCAGTAACTGTACTGTGTTTGGCTCTAAATCTGGACTGTGCAGGATTTAGTTGTTTCTGTGACTCCAGGTACTCTCTAATTTGGGTGTTGGCGATTTTTTCCAATAATTTTGATAGGATAGATAGTATGAATATAGATCTGTAATTGTTCAAGTCACTCTGATCCCCAGCTTTAAACAAGGGTATAATATGTGCAGTCTTCCACAGCACCGGTAGCTCGCCCTGCATCAGGGAGATATTGAATAAGTAGGTGATGGGGGCCGTTAAGTAGCAATGGCCCAGTTTTAGGAAATAAAGTTCAATATTGTTAGCCCTGACACTCTTTTTTGTATCCAATGACAATAGGAGGTCTTCTACTTGCTTAAACGTGACTGTATCAAAGCTGAAAGAGGAGGGATGAGATAGGTTGTGGCTGCTGTTAGCAATAGGGACAGCAATGGGGTCCCCTGGCGGGCTGAGCTTATTGATTGGTGAGGCATCAAAGGCCAGCCCCACTGTGGTGAAGTGTTCATTGAGCCAATCTAATATTGCAGACGTGTCTGTGCAAATAGACCCATTGGACACTATTTTGCGTGGAAGGGAGGCGTCAGTAGTGTGTCCTTCAATTTCTTTGAGGATGCTCCAAAATTTGGTAGCATCGTTTTTATTGTCTTCCAACAAAGTTTGGAAGTATTTAGATTTTTCAGATCTAATTAATTTAGTGCAAGCATTTCTGGAGGTACAGAATGCTATCCAATCAGCCTCCAGCCGGGATTTCTTCACCCTTTTCCACCAAAAATCTCTATCCTTGAGAGCTTTCTTCAGAGTAGAGGAGAACCAACCAGGTGGTCATTTTTTAGACTTGATCAGCCTTAAGGGGGCATGCTTGTCTATTAGGTCTCTTTAAGAGACTGTGGAAGATATTAAAGGCCTCAGTAAGTGTGTGGGCTAGATAGAAATCCTACCACCTGATGTTACCCAGGTCTCTCAGGAAGGCATCTTGGCAAAACTTTTTCAGGCATCTTTTTAAGGTGAAATTAGAGGCAGATTTTATTTGGGGCGAATGTCTGATACAGGCAATGGCACAGTGATCACTTAAGTCATTAGAGAAGACTCCAGTATGCGAAAAGTTGTGGGGTTTGTTGACTAACATGAGGTCTATTAGGGAGCCTCGTTCAAGGTTCTTTCCATTGGGTCTGGTGATTTTGGGAGTTATTTGTGACAACCCACTTGTATCACAGAAGTCCTTGAGCTTCTTAGAACTCTCATTGTTCCAGTTTTGGTTGAAATCCCCCATAATGATAAACTTGGTGTTAGTTCTATTGATAAGGCTTTGGAGGTGTGGCAGGAGGACTAGGCCTCCAGCTGGTGGGCAGTAGCATGCGGCAACAAGGAGCACCTTTTCATTGGAAAGGGCTAACTTTAATGCCAGACATTCAAATTCTTTGGCCTTTGAGGTGCAATTGACAACTGTGACTGAAAATTTACTCTTAACATATATGATGACTCCCCCCTCTGGTAGGTCTGTCACAATGGTAGGTGCTGTAACCCGGTAAGTTAATAAGTTTGTCTGGGGTTAAAGGTGTAAGCCAAGATTCTGAAATCATAAAGAAATCAGGGGATGCGTGTAAGGCCCAGGTCTGGATCAAGTCAAGCTTCTTGAGGAGGCTATAAACATTCATGTGGAGGAAGCTGATACCTTTGCATTGATGGAGGTCTGCTGGTGGGCTTAGAGCACCAGGTGGGCCTGGGTTCAGTTCGACATTTCCAGAGCAGAGTAGGAGAAGCAATAATAGCTTCTTGAGGTATTAAATTAGCCTGCTTAGTAGCCGCTTATGGATTTGCCTGGGCAGGGTCAGTTTGGTCGTGGGTAAATAAGGGCTATCAGTGTAGTGGCTTAGGGAAACAGCATAGATAATCATTCCAGCTGATAGCTTCAGAGGCCCTCTCACATAAACTCTGGTCAGAGCCTGCTGTGAGGAAGGGCGAGGCCCTAGGGTGTTCAACCCCTCTTTGTGTTGCCATTGTTTATTAAGAGTTGGCAGAGCCTGGCTAGGGGAGGAGCTTTGGCCAGAGTGCATATTGGTGACTGGGATTATGACTGAAGCATAGCTTAGTAGGAATAGGCAGCTCAACAGAATAGTTCCATTTCGTGGCATTGTTTGATAGTAAAAAATGCCACCTAGAAGAATTTGTTTGTGCAGGATGGATAGGATCAAGTGTAAGATGACTGCTTTAAGAAGTGGGCCTGTCTGGTGGAGGGGGCTAGGAGATGGGCGTAGTTAATCTTACTTGCTGCAATCGAAGTAAGAGGGGTTGGCCTAGCTCTCAGGAGGTGAGCATTTAATAGAGGCCGGGGTCAGGGCAGGTGGTGTGGGAAGAAAATTTAGAGAAGCAGGTACAGTGCACAAGCAGGAAGAAATTGCGAGCAGCCGTAGAAAGCTGAAACTCCAGGCAGCCAATCACAAGGTGAGCCGTATCCCCATAAGACACTGTTCCATGTGTATGCAGTACTGGTTCTTCAAATTCCTGGTTTGCTGTGTTTTATTAATCAGCATATCAAGTTCATTCTATTTCAAGGGGATGGTATCTTGAATTTGTTACACAGTATACTTATTTCATCCCTCCTTGTGAAATGGGGGGATAACAGACCTAAAGTCCCTTCTGACCTTAATTACTATGTTACTATGTTTGTTTTGAGAGTTGAATGATGAGTCCTTCATTTGCATTAAATATTTCAATACAAACTTTTGGTGTTCAGACACAAAACTATTATAGTATTTGCTTACTAATATGTGCTTTGTGTTTGCAACCTTGCAAATGAAAGCTTGCTGACATGAATGGTCTTTGTCAGGTCATTTGTGAGTGTGGTCACATTTGCAAGTGAATGAAAGTTTATATCATGCTTAGCACTGCTCTGGCAGAGAGAATATGCAAACTCTGTGCTTGCAAATGTTGGATCACAACTGTTCAAACACTGTATGCCTACTGCCACACACCCTCATTACTTTGCGAGAATAAAATTGATTTTGGGAATGGGTTTGCAAGTGTTTCCAATACCCAGGCCCTGAGAGTTCGGTGTTGTTAAAGAAAAGCTATGTCTCAACAAAGAATCTGAAATGACTGGACTGGTATCCCATGATAATAGCGACCGAATATGGGTGATTGTCAAAACAGCAACTCCTATTCGGCACAATGATCATGGACAACCAGCAAGGGTAGCAACTCACTGCTATCATGAGGGTAGGGGAGGGTGACTGAAAAGGGAGGATAGCAAGGGGAAGGGGAGGGATGGGGAGAGGGTTATTGGCCTGTAGTGTGCCTGCTGCCGCCGAGCCATCCGTGTGGTGTGGTGGTAAGGGAAGGGAAGCTAGCTCTGGCACAGCAGGTAGTGGGTTCAGGGCTGGGAACCAGGTGAGAAGAATCTTTCCGCTGCTTGCTACTGTGGGACTTAATTTTTTTATGTGGACTCTGCCGCCTCCCCAACATGCATATGCCCTGGAGTTAAGAATCCAAAATCAGTGGGGTGTGGGGGGATACAGCCCCTCCACGTAAAAACACTTTATTTTGCTGGATCTCAGTTTGCCAGTAAGTTTATATCACCAATTTGCTTTTCAGCGATATACAGTCACCATAATAGCTATCACCATTTCACGTTTACTAGTATGACATAGAACCATCAGGAATATATTGCCAATAAAACATGTTGCCAGAAAACTAGTTGTCCTTAAATGGTGATAAGGAAAAAATTACAATACCTTTAAATATCCTCCTGTCTGCTCTATTTACCGTGCTTGCAGTTCAATACAAACATACTGTACATGTGTCTTTAGGAAGGAAAGAAGATCACTGGTCCATCACGTTTCTCTGCACCACCAGCTCAATGCAAATATCCTGCTACCCCTTTTGTTTTCCAAAGTACTAATCAACTCCAAGCTTAAAACGCATTGCAGTATCATCTGATACCACCTGCTCTGGAAGTCTATTTTATATGTCCATTAATTCTACTGTGAAGTAGTTCTTTCTGGCATTTCACTGTCCCTTTGTTATTTTCATCTTTATGCATCCTAAAGAGATGCATTTAGTCTGATGATATTATCTGACTCAGATGTTAAAAACTATGATCATGTCTCCTCTGTTTACTTTTTCATGCAGAACATCTCCAGTTCTGTCAGCTAGTCATAGCTCAGTTTTCCAAATCTAGAACTACATTGGTCAAACTCCTTTGTACAGTACATTCTTAATCATGTAAATATCTTTCCTCAGATGTGGGGACCTGACTGCACAATATTTTTAACATGTAAGCTGAGCAGGGATCTATATGCAAAATTAAATATTTCTGTCTGCTTATGAAATTTCTTTTCATGCATGCCATGTTTTTGTGTGCCATTTAAGCTGCTGCCCCGCACTGTTTCTTCCATATCAACTTACCTTTGATCAGTACTGAATTTCATCTACCATTTCACCACTCACTTTCTAAGCCTACTCTAATAATTTTCCTGTTGTGATATAACATCCCTAACTATCTAAGTGCTTTCAGCAGACTTGATCCAGCTGCTGGTACCAGCCATCAAGCCACTTAAAAATGTATGGCAAAATGTAGGTACCAGGATAGATCCCTGTGGGATCACCTGTTTTCTCTGTTGATACTGGAGACACTGGAAAGTTTGAAGCCTTTTGCTGGACCAAGAAGAGTCTTGTACAAAGATGGAATTCTACACAAGCTTTCGGGGCCTCACAGGTCCCTTCTTCAGGTGAATGACAGGCTGACGATACTTGATACTTTGTTATTTATTATAACCCTTTATTCCCTATCCTATAACCATTTTAAAACCCATTTCATTGTATCGCAGTTATGCCTAGGTTCTCTACCTAGCCTTCTAAAGTATATGGTACAGCAACAAACACTTCAGTCAAGTCCAGATATACAACATTCGAAGGACAAACACAAAAATGTCTACACAGCGAGGGTAGTGCTCCAGGGCAAGAAGGTCAAAGTGCAAAACAAAACAGTCAGGCACACACCACCACAGACAAAATTAGAAATGAACACCTTGGCTCCAGCAGTTCAAACTTCATTGTCCTTTATTAACAGGTACAGTCACATATTAAAAACCAGCATATTGGCTGCATGATAATGCGTTTTGGGCCTTAGGTCCTTTATCAAAGGCTAACGCAATTATGCAGGCTCAGACAATAAATACATAATAAATGACACATATGAATGATGTAAAGAACATACTTTAAATTCATTGAATAAAGCATCTTATTACAAGTAGATAACATATACAAGTAATGTGGAGAACACAATTTGAATTCATTGGATAAAACATCTTGGTACTGAAGTAATAAAAACAAAGATGTAACTAAAATCAATTTTGTTTTTTTATTTCATTTATTTAAAAGTTGATAACCAGAAAAAGCACCAATGAGCCGAACTCATTTCCGGGTGCCACCTGGGGAACGGTAACATGGGAGAATAGTACGTTTACATATGACAAAAAGACACATCCGTAACAAGAAACAAGGGTCACATTTACAAGACCCATAACAGTAGGTAACATCAAGGTAAAGGAATACAACATTAAAGCACAAAATACAGTTTATCCACAGATAACATCACAGAGAAGTTTCAGGACAGGCTGTTGCACCACATAATAAATAATGGGTCAGGGCAAAAAGAAATACAGAAAGCAAGGCACAAATTACAACAATGGTGTTCCTATTGCATAAGGAGATGTGCCTGTCAGGGGTTTGCAACTGTAGGTGACTGGTTAACTAGCACTTAGGAGGTGGTATCTAATAATTTCCCATGTATGAATGGCATAAAATGTAGCTAGAACAGTCATTTAAAAGTAAACAATCATAACCAAAGCAGTGAAACATGAACAAAATGGATCATTTAGATTTAGTATTATTAAAAAACATTGGCCGGTATTGTCCGGTGATCCAGGTCTCTTAGAACTAACACAATATCCCCTGAGAATGGCATATACAAGGGCAACAACAACAGGGGACATGATAGTTCATAGCCACTATGTTGAAATACAGAAAGCCACATGGCTCACACAGGGCCCTGCAGGTTGCCATCAATGTAAAAGATGCATATAGTGCAAGTATGCAGGTAGGCAGTGCGTTCAGTAGCCCTAACACTCAAAAAACATATGAAATATGGCAACCTATTATATGTGATACAGTGTGTCTTGTTTACTTGGCAACATGTCTATGTGGGGCTTTCTATGTCGGTAAGATGACAAGAAATTACAAGTAGATGAGTACATAAGGGCTATAGATAGAAAAGACATCGTCTATGCAACTCATACACACATAATAACATCCAGTGATGATGAGGAACATAAATTCAGCTTTACAGTCATTCAATAAAGTTAACCCAAATCCCAGATACGGTGATTTTAACAATCTCGTTATGAAAAGACAGGACTTTTGGATCATCAGCCTAGGTGCAACAAAAATCCTGGACTGAATACTGGTTTTGACATGAAGCCTTTTTTTTTTTTTTAAATGACATTTTTTTCTGTCCCTGAAGGCAAAAAACAAAGACAGTTTAACACATCTCCTTTCAGTAAGTCTTTTCCTTAATTTGTAGGGTGTCATATTCAATACATCTTTTTTTTGTTGTTACTGTTTCCTCATCTTTCACTGGTCTGGTTATGATTGTCTACTTTTAAATGAGTGTTCAAGCTACATTTTATGCCATTCATAAATGAGTAATTATTAGACTGATTTTAGGTGCATCTTTATTTTTATTACTTCAGTATTAAGATGTTTTCTCCAATTCACTGGAAGTATGTTCTCCATGTCACTTGTATACTGTATGTCCTCCATTTGTATTAAGATACTTTATTCAATGAATTTAAAGCATGTTCTCCATTCATTCTCAAATGTCATTTATTGATATGTATTGAATTTCTCAGCCTGCATAACTGCATTAGCCTTTGGTAAAGGACCTACCGTCTTAAACATGTTAGACATGATGCCAATATGCTGTTTTTTAATATATGATTATACCTTTTAATAAAGGACAATGAAGTTTGAACTATTTGGAGCCAATGGCCCAGATATTCAAACTGCGCCATTTTGTAGTGCAAGCCCCTGCGCCGCTCAAAATAGTTGCGCAGGGGTGTGGCCAGGGCAATATTCAATGGAGTTGCGCTATGGCGCAACTTCTTTGAATATCGCCCCCTGGCCACACCCAGTGTGCAAGGTGCAGTGGAACTGCACCAGCGCAAGTGGTCACAGTGGAGCATTGAGATGTGGTGGCGCAAGTTCCACTGCGCCATGCACAACACCTGTGATATTCAAAGGGTGACATGCAAATGGGGCCATAATTTATGCAAGGTGCACAGGGGCCATTTGCATCTGATTATGGCCCCATTTGCATTCCATTAACATGCAGGTGTGCTGATCCCCGGTGACTTGCACCTGGCGCCCTGCCAGGCAGCAGCCATCGGGGGCCGACGCCCCCTGCAGCCCGATCGCGGGCAGAACAGTATTCCATCCCCCCCCAGCAGCCCGATCATGGGTATAATGGTATTCCTCTCCCCAGCAGCCCGATCGTGGGCATAACGGTATCCCCCACCCCAGCAGCCCGATCACGGGCAGAACAGTATTCCGTCTCCCCCAGCAGCCCGATTGCTGGCATAACGTATTCCCCCAGCAGCCCTATCGCGGGCATAATGTTAATCTTCCTTCAACCCCTGAGTATGTTAATCTTCCCCCAGTAGCCCAATCATGGCGGCATCCTCACCCCACATCCAAAATCCCTGGTGATCTAGTGGCCCCCACCCTCCATACGCAGCCCCACCACCCTGTTCCCCGTCAGCTGGCAGGTGGCAGCACCCCACCCACCTGCCACCCTGCTGCCTGCTGACTGACAGCTCCGGTAGGGCTGCACCCATGGTTCAGGCATGAGCCAATGGGTGGCGCAGCCATAACATCAAGTCAGCCAGATATGTGAACGAATCTCATTCACATATCTGGACCGACTTAATAGTATGGCTGCACGCCCATTGGCTCATGCCTGGAACCAATGGGCATGCAGCCCTACCGAGCTGTCAGTCGGTGGTGGCGGGGCGGCAGGCGGGTGGGTGCTGCCGCCCGCCAGCTGATGGGGAGAGCGGGTGATGGGGCCCGTGGGTGGGAGGGGTGGGGGCCAATAGATCACCAGGGATTCTGGACGTGGTGGGGTGAGGATGCCACCATGATCGGGCTACTGGGGAAGATTAACATTATGCCCGCAATCGGGCTGCTGGGTGGGGACAGAATACTATTCTGCCCGCAATTGGGCTGCGGGGGTGGGGTTGACACTTCAGCCCACGATCGGGGCATGGGGGGACGCTGCCAGATGCAGCGGGAACAAGTCCAGGGCCACCCACAGGTGGCAGCTGCTGTGTTGCGCCCTGCAGTGTGGCAGCTCACCTGTGGGTGGTCCTCGAATTGTTCCTTTTTTTTCAGTGTAACTTTGTGAGGCGCAGGTAGGGGTTGCACCTGCATAACTCTGCATGGCCCGGGCTGAATATCGGGCTGTGCAGTTTATGCATGGGCACGCCCCCCCACCTCTGCCTGCATATATTACTGATGCGCCCCGGTGCATCGGGATTTGTGCAGGCGCACTTTTCCCTTTTCAATATCGCACCACGGTGCATCAGTGGGTTGTGCATGGTGCAACAGTGTTGCGCCATGTGCAACCCTTTTGAATATCTGAGCCAATGTGTTCATTTCTGATTTTGTTTGAGGCAGTGTGTGCCTGACATTCAAAGGACCCAGCAGGTTTAGTATTGAGATTGCCCTGGCAGTAAGAGGCAAGAAGGTAGCCTATAGGAAATTCAAGAAAGCCAGGGGAGTGGTAGACAGGGAGAATTACCTAAAGATGGTTAGTGAGGCAAGTAAGGTAGTCCAGTGGGCTAAGGCTCAGAAGGAACTGAAGTTAGTGGAGGGAATTAAGAAGGGGAGAAAGCCTCTTTTCACTACATAAGTGAGAAAAGGGACAAGAAGGTTAGGCTTCTAAAGGGAAATGAGGGGTTGGAGGATGGGGGAAAAGCAGAGGTATTGAATGAATAGTCCTGTTTCATCTACACCTGGGAGAAAGATGGACTGCTGTCAACATTGGGGAGAAGAAGAGTAGGGGAGGAGAGCACAAATGTGGTGGTGGGGGGATAAAGTGAGGAAAGCACTGCATGCATTAAAGGTAGACAAATCACCAGGCCTGGACGGAGTACACCCAAAGGTGCTGAGGGAACTGGCAGAGGAGCTTGCAGAGTTCCTGGTGACCTGTTCAGTAGTTCACCAGAGACTGGTATGGTACCCCAGTAATGGACAATGGCACATGTAGTGCCCCTCCATAAGAGTGGTCCCAAAGATGATCCAGGAAATTATAGGATTGTCAGTCTGACTGCAATTGTGTGCAAGCTCATGGAGACCATACTTAAGGAAACCTGGGTAGAGTACCAAGAGAAACATGGTCGTCAAGATGCAAGTCATTACAGGTTTATGGGAGGGAGTCTGTGTCAAATGAATCTGACTGATTTCTTTGACTGGGTCACCAAAACAATCAGCCAAGGCCAAGCAGTGGGTGTCCTCTATCTGGATTTCAGCAAGACCTTTGACTCTGTACCCCACAAGAGGTTGATCAGGAAGTTGATGGATCTTGTGGCTTGGAAGATGATGACCAGATGGCTGGAAAACTGGTTGGGGAACAGGACCCAGCAGGTGGCGGGGGGGGGGGAGAATTATCTAGCACCTGGGAGGTCACTAGTGGGGTACTGCAGGGCTCTGTGTTAAGGCCAGTGTTGTTCAATGTCTTCATTAATGACATTGAGGATGGCATCAAAAGCATAATGTGCCTTTTTATGGAGACACCAAGCTCTGTATGAAAGTGGACACAGCTAAAGGGATATAGAATCTGAAGAAGGACCTGGAAAAACTTGAGAAGTGGTCCAGGATTCAGCAGCTCAGTTTCAATACCAAGAAATGCAACATTGTGCACACTGGAGCCAAGAATCCCAGGACTGAGTTCTACCAGGCAGGGGTCCAGGTATCTGCAACAAAGGAGGAGAAGGGTCCAGGAGTGATGATCACTAGTGACCAGAAGCACTCTATGTAGTGCAGGAAAGCAGCAACAAGGGCAAATAAGATGTTGGGATGCATACCCAGGGGGATCAGCAGTAGGTGAGAGGACGTTATACTGCCCTTGTACAGGTCACTGATGAGGTCACATCTAGAGTACAGAATTCAGTACTGGTGCCCACATCTTAAAAAGGACATTAACCTGCTGGAGACAAGTCCAAAGAAGGGCAACAAAGATGATCGTGGGTTACCAGGGTAAACCATACAAGGAGAGGTTGGGGGCCCTGAACATGTATTCCCTGGAGGAGGGGAGAGAGCGGAGACATGACTGAGACCTTCAAGTACTTGAAGGGGATAAATTTAAGTGGCAACTGAAGCACAAGAGGGCACAGTCTTAAGTTGGAGGGGGGAGATTTAGGAGGGAGGTTAGGGAAAAACTTCTCCACAGAGAGAGTGGTGGCCAGTTGGAATGTGCTGCTGGAAGAGGTGGTCTCATTGAAGATGGTGGGCAGCTTCAAGAGAGGCTGGGATAGACATAAAGGGAAAGGAAGGGTCATGAGCAAGTGGAAGGGATAGGAGCAAATGAGATAGACCAAATGATCTTATTCTGTTGGCATCTTTGCATGTTTGTATGACTGCCCACATTTAGTTCCCTTTTGGCATTTTCTAAACAAATCAATGAGATTATGTTTGAAAACAATTTCAACTAACATAGTTCATAGTAGGCATTAAATCCTTGTTGTTTTCTGTGAGTGTCCAACAGTTTTGTTTCTAAAAATTGTATCTAATAGTTTTCCAATAACTGCCATTAGGCTGATTGGCCTATAGTTCTCTACTTCTGTGTTCTAGGCCTGTGATGAACATTAGCATCAAGTGGGCCACTCACTAGCCAGCGAAAACATATGCAGTTCTGTTGACACTGCCAAAAGACTTGCCAGTGGTATGGATTGCTCTGTTTCTAGCTCATTCCAGATATTTCAGGTGTATTCCATTAGTCCAATTGTGCTCATTATGTTTACCATCTTCAGCATTTTCTCCGCAACTGAGGTATTAAATACAGATTCTGCACTGGGCACTCCATCTCCCATTTCAATAACATTTTACTGTGTCTCATCACTCCACCCCTTTGCTCTCTGAATACTGAGATAAAATGATTATTCAGGCATTATGCTACACTATCTGTACACCTTTCAATACTATTTCACCATTTTCTGATGCTTTAGGACTACAGTTCAATGTGCTTTCTTCTGCTCCTTTACATGTCTGAACTTTTTTTATTGGCCTCACGTACTATCTATTCTTCTGTCACTTGTTTTAGCCTTTTAATTCTGAATTTTATTAACCTGAATTTGTCTCTGTAGTTCAGTCAGTTTTAACTCATGTCTTGTAATTTATTTTTCCTTAATGCCTCTTTTTCTGGAGCAGTACGAATTATAACAAGCATTTGTCAATGCCGAATGTTTGCTTGCTGGCATTAGCAGTTGAAGTGCAGGAGTTAGACAGATGCAGTATAGGAATGGCATTGAAGTATTGAACTGATGCCAACTCCACCCTCACCCTGCAGAGATGGACAGGCATTGGGGTGTGCCTCTGGGTTGTCACCCATTATGGTCACGACATTTCACCTCACTCTACCCTTCAGACACTGACAAGTGTCAAGGTATGCCTTGGGGTGTTTGGGCTTTACATTCACCTCATTCCATAAGGAAATATACTGAAATGGGTGCAGTATAGGAGAATGGGGTGAACTCTAGGAGCAAAGAGTCCCAGCTGCACCTCGATGCCTATCACTGGCTGCACGGTATGGGTGGGGGTGGAGGTGGAATGGCATGAGCATTATTGTCGACAATCCTAAGTCACACCCCTGATGCCTGTCAGTCCCTACAGGGAAGGGCGTTATGGTCAAAAGCTCTAATGCCCTGGGCATTTCTTGGTATTTTTACTCCAAGTTTTCCACATGAGCTTTTTGTGACCTCATTGCATGAACAGTGACACTATCAGTTCTTTAGGTGAAAGGTGATTTTGCACAGCGACTGTGCCATTTGACACCACAGGTGCGAAGACACATTTCGATCAGGATGTGAAAAGTGACAGGTGTACTGTTCATGGGGAGGTGTAAAAAATGGCACTGTTGAAAATCTGGAGTGAAAATATACAAAAACTGGTGAAGCCATGAGCATGCATAGAAACTGCGCAATATACACCCATAATATAATAAGTTTGGCAATTTTTTACAGCAGATTTTCAACATAGGCACTTTGGGACCTCTGCTCATGAACAGTGTCACTGTGATTTTCTTAATCTGTCCTGAACATTAATTTCCTACAGCAAACGTGCTATTCTATGCCAGAAGTGTGAAAACACATTTTGGCCAGGTGTGAAAAATGACTGCTGTACTGTTCATAAGTTTGTGAACTTACGAGGGTGTGTGGAAATTGCACAATGGATGCTCGTAAAAGGGTCATTTTATGGACTTTTGTCATTGAATTTTAAACATAGCCATTGTAACAGCTCTACTCATGAACAGTGTCACTGTGATCTTCGTAATGTGTCCAAAACATTGATTTTGCACACCAACCGCAGTCCACCTGCCCCAAACAGGGCTTGCACCTGCAATGTACTGCGGCATTGCAGTAGGAGGACTGCAGCCAATGCAGGCTGCATCCTGTGATTCACAGGCATCACCTGGCAGGAGAAATTCTAAGTGTCCTTAGACCAGCCAGGGGAGCCGTAAGGGGACTTAGACATTCTCCCCTGGGTGACATGCCTCTGTGCGTCATACTGTGGCTGATGGTCCACCCATCATATACCCCAGAGTGTGGCCTTGTATGTGTGGTCCCCATTCTAGTGGTCCAATGGCACCCCTTACAGCTCCCCGATGCCACCTATGTACCATGTTGGTACTCCTGTCCTGATGCGGCTCTCCTGATCCCCGATGCCTGCCCTATCGGTGCTATTGCAGCACCAACATATGGTGGTACAGTGCCCACCCATGCCCCAGCAGGTGGTGCCCAAACCCCCCATACACCAGTGCAGACTGTTCCCCGGTGCCCAGTACATCCCACCACTCACCTCTATGGCCAGGTGCCAATTGCACCAAACATGGTGAGGGAACATTGACCTATCAGGTTGGGTCCACATGCCCATTACCTAGTGGGACAGGGGGTCCTGTGTCAGTTTCTGGTGGCCTGTGGTGGACCTGTGTAGTCTGCCAGGGGTTTACTGCAGGGTTCTGGTCAGTGCTAGCATGGAGACTTAGCCAGTGGAACCCATCCTGTACCTGAATTAGGTGCAGGGTCCCTGGTGCACTAGGCAATGGTGCAAGATGCTGCTTGCCAAGCTTGTGTCAGATTCAGGCCCCTATGAGAACAGTGCCCATGCAGTATAGGAATGGCAGTGAAGTACTGAACTGATGCCAACCCCACCCCCATCCTGCAGAGATGGGCAGGCACTGGGGTGTGTCTTTGGGTCATTGACCATAACGGTCACAACATTTCCCCTCACCCTACCCTGCAGGCACTGACAGGTGTCGAGGTGTGCCTTGGGTGTTCTGGCTTTACTTATCTCATTCCATAAGGAAATATGCTGAAATGGGATCAGTATAGGAGAATGGGATGGATTCTTGGGCCAAAGAGTCCAAGGCACACCTCGAAGCCTGTCACTGGCTGCAGGGTGCAAGTGGGGGTGTGGAATGACATGGGCATTACTGTTGACAATCCCAAGTCATATCCTTGATGGCTGTAGGGCATTATAGTTGAAAACCCTAACACCCTGGCTGTTTATTGGTATTTTTACTCCAAGTTTTCAACATGGGCTTTTTGTGATCCCACCACATAAACAGAGACACTATCAGTTTGTTAGCTGAAAGGTGATTTTGCACAGCGACTGCAGCATTTGGCACCGCAGGTGTGAAAACACATTTCGAACAGGATGTGAAAAATGACAGCTGTACTGTTCATGAGGAGGTGTAAAAAATGGCAATGCTGAAAATCTGGAATGAAAATATAAAAAAACTAGTGAAGTCATGAGTGTGCATAGAAACTGCACAAAGCACACCCGTAATGTAATTCGTTTGGGGATTTTTTACAGCAGTGTTTCAACACAGGCATTTTGGGACTTCCGCTCATAAACAGTGTCACTGTGATTTTCTTAATCTATCCCGAACACTGATTTTCCATAGTGACCATGTCATTCTGCACTAAAAGTATGAAAACACATTTCAGCCAGGTTGTGAAAAATTACAGCTGTACTATTCATAAGGAGGTGTGGAAAAATGCCAATGTTGAAAATTTGGACTGAAAAGATTACGAATTTGTGAACGTATGAGGGTGTGTGGAAATTGCACAATGTGCACTTGTAACACAATCATTTTATGGACTTTTGTCAGCAAATGTTCAACATAGCCAGTTTAAGACCTCTGCTCATGAACATTGTCACTGTGATTTTCTTAATCTGTCCCGAACATTGATTTTGCACACTGACCACTCCATTGTATGCTACATGTCTGAAAACACATATCTGGTGAAATGTGAAAAATGACAGCTGTACTGTTAATAAGGAGGTGTGGAAAAATGTCAATGCTGACAATGTGGAGTGAAAATATTGCAAATGTGCGAAGTTACAAGCGTGCGTGGAAACTGCGCAATGCATGCTGGTAACACAATCACTTCATGGACTTTTCTCACCAAATTTTCAACATAGGCATTTTAGGAGTCTGCTAATGTACAGTGTCATTGTGATTTTCGTAATGTGTCCCAAACATGGATTTTCCACAGCGACAGCGCTATTCTGTGCCGGAAGTACGAAAACACATTTCGGCCAGGTTGTGAAAAATGACAGCTGTTCTGTTCATAAGAAGGTGTGAAAAAATGGCAATGTTGAAAATCTGGTGTGAAAAATTGCAAATGTGCGACGTTACGAGCGTGCGTGGAAACTGCACAATGCACACTCGTAACAGTCATTTTATGGACTTTTTTCACCAAATATTCAACGTAGGCATTTTAACACCTCTGCTAATGAACAGTGTTGCTGTCATTTTTGTAATGTGTCCTGAACACAGATTTACCACAGCAACCGTGCTAGTCTGTGCCAGAAGTGCGAAAACACATTTCGGCCAGGATGTGAAAAATTACAGGTGCACTGTTCATAAGGAGCTGCAGAAAAATGGCAATGTTGACAATCTGGAGTGAAAATATTGCAAATGTGCGAAGTTATGAGTGTGCATGGAAACTGTACAATGCACGCTCGAAATACAGTAATTTCATGGACTTTTGTCACCAAATTTCCAACATAGGCATTTTAGGACCTCTGCTAATGAACAGTGTCACTGTGATTTCTGTAATGTGTCCGCAACACTGATTTCTTACGGTGACCGTGCTATTCTGTGCCGGAACTGCAAAAACACATTTTCGGGCAGGATGTGAAAAAATGAAAGCTGTACTGTTGATAAGGAGGTGCGTAAAAATGGCAATGTTGAAAACCTGGAGTGAAAATATTATAAATGCGTGAACATACGAGTGTGCATGCAAACTGCACAATGCATGCTCGTAACACAGTCATTTTATGGAGTATTGTCACCAAATTTTCAACATAGGCATTTTAGGATCTCTGTTACTGAACAGTGTCACTGTCATTTTTGTAATCTGTCCCAAACAATGATTCCCCACAGCGACCGTGCAATTCTGCACCCGGAAGTGTGAAAATACATCTAGAGCAAGATGTGAAAAATGACAGCTGTATGGTTCACAAGGAGGTGTGGAAAAATGCCAATGTTGAAAATGTGGTGTGAAAATATTGTAAATTTACAAAGTTATGATCATGCGTAGCAACTGCGTGATGCATGCTCATAAAACAGTCATTTTTTTTTTCAGTTAAACTGGTTAAATTAAATAGATTATCTTCAACTCTATGCACAAGGTGTGGCACAGTGGAAGGAAACCTGGTACATATTTTCTGGTATTGTGAGAAGGTGGCTCCGTTATGGCAGTCCATCCAATCTAACCTAGACCATCTTTTGGGCCTGGATGATCTATTTACTATAGAAGTTTGTATCTTAGGGGTGTTTTCCAATATACAGGTGATGGAGCGTAGATTCCACATGGCTTTAATCTCGATGGTCGTCAAAAGATTGGTGCTTAGGCATTGGATGGACCAATTGGTTACCTCATATGCAGAATGGATCAGTGAAATTTCTCTCTGCTTTCGGACTGAAAGGTTAATAGCAAGTTCTCAGAATTGTCTGATTTCGTTTGAGCAGAAATGGGGCAAATTATATGCTCTTTATTTGAATTAATTCATGTTGGGTACACCTCTAGCTACCTTGGCAGCTGATATATCTTTATGCATCTCACATGTATCAGGATTAGCTCCCTTTCTTTCCCTTTTCTTATCTGTTTCCTTTTTTTTCCTTTTTCCTTTATAGAAGGCACATCTAGGGGATGGGGGCCAAGGGATCTGGGTGAGGGGGGAAGGGGAATTTTTCATTGTTTTTCTAGATTCAGGGATTTCTGCAAAACATTTTATATTGTCACTCTGCAGCTGCCATACAGTTTTTGTAATTGGTCATAATGTGTAATCCCTGTACTATTCTCGTAAGTATATTATCTTTAAATATAAAATAATAAAGAAATATAATTTCAAAAAAAAAAAAAGTCATTTGGGAGATTTTTTCCACCAAATTTGCAACATAGGCTTTTTGAGAGCCCACCTCATGAACACTGGCACTGTCATTTCATTAATCAGTCCCAAAAGGTGATTCCGCGCAGTGACCACAAAATCACCTTTCAGGGCTGATTAACATGATGAAAGTGACAGAATTCATGAGGAGGGGTCCCAAAAACCCCACGATGTTCCCAGCCCAGTGGCACTGAAGGTTGAGGCGCTGGACACCACACCTTGCCGGCGACCCGGGTTTGGGAAGGAGCCCAGGCTTTCGGGGGTCGGCAGAGGAGGGAGAGGATTGAGCATCCAACGGACAGCTCTTCTTTCCCGGGAAGGACGGGGACACACATTTGGCACCTGTCTGGCCTCTAGTGGAAGCCAGAGGCATAGTAAGCGCATGTGCATACAGAGGGAATTAGGAGTGGGTGACACTGGTGGCAATGCCTTGATGTTGGAACATGCACCACGCCCACAGAAAAATAGAAAAACACCCCCGCAGTGCTCCCAATAGATGAAGCACCAGGCCCCGCTCTCCAGTGCTCCTGCCTGACCTGGTACCAGTATCCTGATGAGAACAAGAAGGACTTCGGGGGTGGTCAGGCCCTCAGGCCCTGTGCCCACCTGGGGGACATAGTCACGGCTGCTTGGGGGATGGACTGCATTGGGGCTCCAGGTAAGAGGGCAGAGACTAGAAGACTAGAAGGCTATAGGTGTTTCCCAAAGAGTGGGAGTGCTATGGGTAAGGGGAGAATAAAGAATAAGTAAAAAAAAAAAATGCTGAAAATTTGGTGCCAAAATTCCAAAAAATGCCTGAGATATGCATCAAAGTTGAAAAAAAAACTATGTATTCCATTATACAGCTTACTGGAATTTCCTCAGTTCACGGTCGACTTTGAAGAGTGTAGATGTATTCTTAGTCCACAAAAGATCATCATGCTGGACTCTGCAGGTAAGTATGGGGTGAGGGGGTGGGGGGAGGTGGGTTATGCAGAGGGTGGGTGCGGGTTGAGGGAGGAATTGATTAGAGACCATTTTCTACTTTACAGGTTTATTTTTTTTTAAAAAACATCACGGGAAGATTTTCTTTTTTACAGGAACATTTTGTTTGGGCACACTGGGGTGGGCTTCCAGCATGCCACCTAACGTTGGGGGGATGCTGGCCGCAGAGTTGGGCACCCCACCATCACCTATTGGGGCAGGGGAGATAAGAGCCGAGGAGTTGGGCTGCCTTGGCAGACAAGACACTGGGGATGTGACCATTATGCTGCTAGGGAGTAGGCTCCCCCGTTGGCAAAATGATGAATAAAGGGGCATACCGACAGGGGTATTGGGCATCCCTGTCAGCACATACAGGTGCAGAAGGTGGTGGAAAGAGCTGAGGGGGATTGGGCACCCCCCTCGGCACAGAACAATTTTGTAAATGGGAAGATTATGTCAACAGGGAGTGGGCTACCATGTGGGTTTTACTTTCTTTAAGTGTTTCACCAGGAAGGCACATGAAAGAGGGTGGTGGTGGCTTGCAGCTCTGTAATTGGCTGCTGCAGTCAGGGAGTGTACCGAACAGCTGATTGTGTACTGATGGGGTGCTCTCTGATTGCAGCGGTTCAATTCCTTTGATGTTGTGGCCTGCTTGTTTTACTGTGGTGATCCAGGGTATGCTTGTCTATTGGCCCGGCAGAGACCAGCCCCTGAATGGACTGCTGCCATTCAGCACAACACTGCAACGCCTCCACAATCCCCTTGAGAAGAAAGCTGATGCAATGTGTTTCTTGCACATGCGTGCAAGCAAACACAAAAATATATAGAAAAAGCACATCATGAGAGTGATAATACTCAAGCATACTGATAATGCTGAAATAGAAAGGGGTCATATGTAATTTATGGTATTCAAAGTAATTTGCAATCAGTTTTGAAAGTCATTGTTTTGGATATTCTTTGAGAAACAATATTAACAGAGCTGTTATCCTTTTAATTTCTACTTATCATACTTTTGGAGGCTTAGTATTCCTGGAGGAGTTTATTAACCAATAATTAATTTTCCATGTATATTTTTGCATAAAGTATGCCCAGTGATACTGTATTGAGATTGTTTCACATAAACTGTATTAAATCATTTTGTGGATGACTGCTTACATTTAAGTTAATACGTTTAAATTTATTTATAGCATGTTGGCATTTCTTTGAAGTAATTTTTCACTTGATAAGAGTGTTTAAGTACATAGGGGTCTGAGTATTGACTAAACCTTAGTTCCACTAGTTTCTTTGAAAATACAGTTGCTGCAGGTTGTTTTGCTTATTTGAAGAGGCAGAAGTTAGCTAAGCACCCTGACAATATAATTGGGGATCTTAAGGAGTAACCAGATTGCTACCTGAATGATAAATATCCAGGAAGACCAGACCATCATCTATGTTGGGGGAAGGGGTGTTGGAGGTACTGTGGGTCACCCTAGAGACAGAAGCCAAAGCCACTATTCGTACTGGAGTGGTTTACAGACCTCCAACATAGGGGGGAGGAACTGGATAAGGCACTGATCAAAGCAATCAGCAGAATGGCAGAAACAGGGCAAAGTGCTACTGGTGGGGGACTTCAATCTGCTGGATGTGGATTGGAGCCTCCCAACTGTGGCCTCAGCTAGAAGCAGGGACATCCTAGACTCTCTGTAGGGGACATTTCTCAGCCTACTAGTCAGGGAGCCATCCATGGTGGGGAAATAATGGCCTGGTGCTCACAAACAGAGAAAATATCTCAGACATCTATGAGGGAGGCTATCTAGGGACCAGCAAACATTGTACAGTGTACTTTAACACAAGGACAGCAGTTAAGCAAACCACATAAGGGTGAGGGTCATGAACTTCAGGAGGGCATATTTAAAAAAATGGTGAATGCCTCAGAGACAACCTAGCAGGGGTGGGATAGCCTGCATATGGTGGAGGAACAGAGGGACAGATTAGGTGAGAGCACAGGAAAGGCAACAAGCCTATATGCACAAGAGGTGAGCAAAAACAGGAGAAAAAAGGAGACCACAGTTTTCTCAAGGGAAATGGCTGCAAAGGTTGTGGCTAAAAGTGTAGCTTTCAGAAAGTACAAAAAGAGTCAGATGGAAGAGGTTAGGGAGGTGTACCAGGAAAAATGGAGGGAAGGGGGGAAGAAGAGAGTGTGGTGAGTGGTACATAGGCACACAGTGAGGAAAGAATAGACGTAGAGGTATCTAAGGAGGACAAGATATTTTGAAGGGACATTAGTTGAAAAGAGGAAGACAAAGGAGAGGGAGTGTGAGGTTTAGAAGAGCAGGGAGGATTGTACAAAGGTGGATCAGGAAAAAGCAAATATCCTGAAAATATACTTCTGTTCAGCATTTACAGTTCAAGGAAGGGGGTGAACCACATAAACGTATCAAGACCACTGGGGGGAGGCAAGCAGATACAAGTTCATCCACAGAAGAGAGAGTTCTGAAAGAACTTGTGAATCTGAAATTGTACATAGTTATGTGACCAAATAGGGTACACCCATGGGTGCTGGAGGAGTGGAAGGTACTGACTGAATCTCTGAAAGTCCTATTCAGCAACTCACTAGAAGCAGGAGTGGTTCCAGAGAATTGGAGGAGGGCGGAGGTAGTCCTGCTTCACAAAAGTGGCAGCAGGGAAGAGGCTGGCAACTATAGGCTGGTCATGTGGATGTTAGCGGTGTGGAAGTTAATGAAGATGTTTTAAAAGGAAAGGCTAATAGAGTATCTTTAATCCAGTTGGTTACAAGACCTGAGGCAGCATGGATTCATGGGGGGGGGGGAGCTCATGTCAGATGAACCTGTTTAAGTTTTGCAACTGGGCAAAAAAGGGAAATAGATCAGGGTGGGGCTATGGATGTGGGTTACTTGGACTTCAGCAAGTCCTTTGACTTCAATCCACATAAGTAGCTCATAAGTAAAATAGGCAATTTGAAGGTGGGTTCTAAGGTGGTAAACTGGGTGCAAAATTGGTTGATGGACAGGAAACAGAGGGTAGTGGTAAATGGCACTCATTTAGAAGGGAGAGTTACAAGTGGAGTACCTCAGGGCTCAGTACTGGGACCAGTCCTCTTTAATGTCTTTATAAATTAAATTGCTGAAGAGCTGGAAGGGAAGGTATGCCTCTTTGCAGATGACACCAAAATCTGCAATAGTGTAGACACTCCACAGTGGCTGGGGAGAATGATCAGAGACCTGGAAAAACTCAAGGAGTGGTCAGAGGAATGGCAGCTTGGTTTCAATGTGAAAAAAGTGCAAAATCACACATCTAGGGAACCTAAAATATTGACAGTCACAAAACAGGAAAAGGATCTTTGAGCAATCACATTGGATAACCTCAAGGTGGTGAGGGCAGTGCAACAAGGCAGTAGATAGGGCCAGTAGGATGCTAGGGTGCATAGGGAGGTGTATCACCAGAAGAAAGAGGAAGGTGGCATTACCACTTTATAAATCATTGGTGAGACTCCATCTGGAGTGCTGTGTCCAGTTGGGGTGGCTGCATCTCAGGAAAGATATAGATAGGGTAGAGGCTGTCCAGAGGAGGGCAACTAAATACGAACATATGAACATATGAAAATACAAAATTTGCCAGCAGGAAAAGGCCATTTGGTCTATTGAGTTTACTCGGTTTTGCAGCTAGCAGCCCTATTATGCAGTTTCCCTTCCCTCCACACCCTCCTCCCCTTATCCACCCACTTGCTCTGTCCCAGCCCCTTTTGAAGCTGCCCACTGTTGTACAGGCTACCACCTCTACTTGTAATGCATTCCACCCTGCCACCACCCTCTCCTTAAAAAAGTTTCTCATCATTTCCCTTCTAAATCTTCCCCCCTCCAATCTCATTTTATGGCCTCGACTGTCCCTCCCCCTTACCCTGAAAAGCCCTTCCATACCAGTCTTGTTTATTCCCCTCAGTCCCTCCTCTCTTCTAGCGAGTACAGGTTCAACTCCTTTAGCCTACTCTCATACGGTAAGTCCCCCAGCCCCTGGATCACCTTAGTTGCTCTGCACTGCACCCCTTGGGCCCTTCCATTAATTTAATGTCCCTTTTAGGGTACAGGTGCCAGTACTGCATGCAGTATTCAAGATGAGGTCTAACCAGCGATCTATACAGTGGCAGAATCACCTCCCCCCCTCCTTGATGTTATTCCCCTTGTGATGCAACCCAGCATTTTGTTGACCCTTGCTGCCACCTTCCTATGCTGTGCTGAGTTGTTCATTGATCCTGTGATGACCACCCCCAGGTCCTTCTCCTCCTCAGTCTCTGCAAGCTGCATACACCCCCAGTTGATGGTTTCTTCTTAGATTTTTTGCTACAAAATGCAGGACCTTACACTTTTTGGCATTGAACCCCAGCTGCCAAGTGTCCGACCAAGTCTATAGCTTATTCAGATTTTCCTGCAGACCCCTACACCTCTATATCATCCACCACCACCCCTATCTCAGAAAACAGGCTGATCCTGCTCTTGATGCCCATGGAAATATCTGCCATAAATACAGCAAATAACACTGGTCCCAGTACCGAGCCCTGTGGGACCCAGCTTATCACTGCCCTTGGGGAAGAGAGTTCCCCTTCCACCACCACCCTCTGCTGTCTTCCCTATAGCCAGTTTCTCACCCATCCCGCAATTTTTGATCCCGCCCCTGTGACTTCAAGTTTTGTTCCAAGTCTCCCATGTGGCACCAAATCAAATGTCTTGCTGAAGTCCAGGTACAGGACATCCACTGTATGGCCCTTGTCCATCTGCCTAGTTACGCTGTCACAGCACTCTACCAGGTTGGTTTGGCAGGATTTTCCCATGACAAAGCCATGTTGTCTACTATCCTGCAACCCACTGGACTCCAGCAGGGCTACCAGCCTCTCCTTTAGGATCATTTCCATTAGCTTCCCTATGATTCACATGCAGGGGCTACGTCAGAAGTCATATGAGGAGAGATTGAGAAATCTCAATGTAATCCCCCTGCAAATGGGGGTTCCCAAAAGTCTTCCAAGAGCTTGCTTGAATGCTCCAAGTCTGGATGGTGTTCGGCGTCTAAGTCATTTATCTGTGAGTGCTTTTAGAGCCTCTGGTACTATCTCTTAAAGAGCTGTCTGCCTGCAGACATAATTAATTTGAATGGGGGTCTGTGTGTTTCCCTGCTTGAGCCCCACTCGAGCTCCTGCTAAATCGCTCTGTTTCTGCCATCACTAAGTGGGCAGAGTGAGCACTTTTCAAAGATGTAACTGTTTGGCAGACATAACTTAGAGTAATAACGAAAATACAGTTTGTCTAACCTGCTTTTCTTTGCAGTCAGAACTGTGTTTGCCTTGTCCCCATTCTAGTTTTGAACTGTTGAACTAGATCAATCAGTGTGGAGGGACCTTTGAAACGGAGCCTGCTGCTGGCAAATCAGAACTTGGACTCTCATTGTGGAGCCAGCTACCTATGTACTATATGGCCAATGCTTCTGGGAATTGTAGTTTGGACTTTTGTGCCTTTTTTCCACCAACAGGGGGAGTTTACTTTGAGTGACAGCCAAACCAGCCAACTAAACTGGGAGGAACTCAAAGGAAATGCCCGGCTCTGTCTACTGGAAAGATCAGATGAGGTGAGACAGTGAAGAGAAAAGGAGCTATGTGCTTCTGCTGTGTATAGTTTTAGCACGGTAAGCGTGTGTAAGGCCCTGCGTTTCGGTCTGCAGCCTGTGCAAGTGCCCGCTTGGACTGAATCCATCCTGTGAAGAGAATCAAGGAGATCTGAAGAGCAGAAACCAGGCTCACCCTGTAGAAGACTGGAGAAACTGCTGAACTGCGCTCGGTCTGTCAGGAACTGAATCTGCTGTGTGTTCTTCCGGGTATTGTGCAGTAATTGCAATCAGGATCAAGAAGCAGCCTGCCTGGTATAGTACTTTCCTCTTACATATAAATGTGTGTAGTGCTTGTGGGGAATCGCGTTTCAAATCCCCTGTACAGTGAATTGAGTGCATGAAGCTGGAAGTAAACCCCAGCTTAATTCAGACTACATTCATTTGCTCTAAACTGCAGTGGGGTCCAGTCACAAGGACCTTGTCCACATGGTCTGTTCCTCCTGGCAATCCAGGACAATCTACCTTCCATCCAGTTCCCAGCACTGAGTTTGTGAGTACAAAGCAGGGTAGCTCCCTGCCATCTGTTTATCGAATTGCAAGTGTGTCATCTAATTGTTGCTTTTTTAATTTCTTCACGAACTGAGCCCTCCGGCTCCGGATTACAATTGGGTATTGTGCAAGTGTTTTTCCATCACAGGGCCCCAACCAGCTGCACCTATCCTGGCTAGCCCGGCCCCCATCCTGGGTACCCAGTGAAAGTGACAATTTGGGACTCTGAATATGCACACAGTACTGTGATTATTAATGTGTTTAACCTAATTAACCTGATTTCCCCCTTCCTTGTTACAGCTCCTTAAATAAATCAGATCTGTTTATTTCAGCAAAGTTACACTGTCTGAGGTATTCGTTTATGTTAAAGTATTGTACTGTGGCTTTTGCATTGTATCATCTTGTTTTACAGGGGGTCCCCAGCGTCCAGTCAACAGAGCCAGTCCTGGTGGTAAGTGTACATTCTGAAGATATTCCTGATGCATTGTGTGGGCCACTAGTGGGAAGAAAGGGGGTTACAGCGTCCCAGAGTGCAGTGACCAAGTTAGTTTAACTACTGCAAACCCTGACCTCTGGGTGGAGGCACTCGCCATTGGACCTAGGCCCCTCAACATGTCAGTAGTCAGTCAGGCAGGGGTAGTTATAGGTCTCTGTCATGCCCCCCTCTCTTCTACAGTGTACATATAGATGTAACCCCCAGGTGGCGCTATCCCAAGGGCTGATAGCGCCACCTGGGGGTTACATCAATATGTACACTGTAGAAGAGAGGGGGCATGACAGAAACCTATAAATACCTTATAGTAGTGAATAAGATCTATATTGGGAGTACTTTTCAGAGGAGTAGATTAGTACTATGCTAGGATCAATACTAGGATTTCAGGGACAGTTAAAGACAATATGCCTATCTAGACTGTCCCCCACTTCTCAGTTGTTGTATCCGTTTATGCTGTTATCTGTTACATAATTACTGGTGACCCTATTTCTCAACTGGATTATTAGTATTGTCAAATGCCGTAATAACTGGATTACAGCTCAAACACCGTAATAACCAGAAATCCAGTTATAACAGCATTTGACAAAGTGACAGTAACTGCCAGGCTACTTGTGTGGCAGTGCCAGTGCAAGGCACTTCAAGCAGGTACTTACGGTTGTCTGCCCTGCATCTTAATTCCTCACACCTCACCTCTGAGAGGAAATGCTCCTCTCTGACTGACAATCCAGCTGTTTTATTTCTAAAAAGTAAAAAAATAAAACTGCACCACAGCTATCAGCTTACACCAATAAAAGTAATATTTTTCAGACACTCCTTAACATTTTCTTTCCCCCACAGGTCTCCACAGTAACGGAAAGACCCTACTATCATAACAGTACTTTCACATCCTTGTACAAGAAATGGACATCAGCACTCATGGACTTTTAAAAGTTTAAAGTTTGACTCTTTAAACCATTTACCAATGTTAAAGTTTACATTATTATTATTTTACTTCTTGTAAGAATTTAAAAAAATGGACTCCAGAGAAGCACCACACCAGGGGAACTGTCTCAAAAAATTCCAGTATTTATAAACTCACCCAGTTCACAAACTTCTTGCACAAAAATGTTGAATGTTCAAGTATTTCTTTTCTTGTGTTTAGTGTTCATCCAAAGTTCTGGTAAAAGACACATTGTTAAAAAAAACAGTATTGTGGAAAACAGCGTTTTCTTTTCATGTTGCCTACAGATCCACTGTGACTCCCTGCACCAGTAATTATAAAAATAAAGTATAGGTAAGTGTGTGTTGATGGATTCGCTTCACTCTCAAGGTTTATGGGTCATCACACATCAAGGGTGTGTAAAAAAAACTCCATAATACACACTTACCTCTCCAATATTCTCTATGTATCTAATTTATTGAGTATCTGTTTGTTCCTACACAAGATGATTTCTTCTCATACTAAATTCCACATCCTCATAACCCTGCCTTTTGTAAGAGACTTGATGTTCTGTTTTTTGGGGAGGTTCAGGCTCCCTCCCACCCCCAGAGTCTTCAGCCCAGCTCTGCTCACCACTCCTGCATGCCACAGACTTACCCTGTTGGGGTTTGGCCTCCTGGCAGGCACACCCTCCCAATGGACACTGGAGTAGGCAAGACCTGGCTTGCCCTGCAGGTCTGGGCCATAGGAGCTGGACCCCTTCCCCTCGGCAGACACACATAGGAGCGGGATGGCGAGGCATCATGATCGGGGGCTGGTATTTTCCTTTTGCCTGGTATCCCAGGGGTGGGGACATGCACTGATGACCAGCGTCTGCCCCACCCCCCCAGACATATGGTGCTGGCAGAGGCAGTACTCCAGCCTCTTCCAGAAGTTCACAATGTGCCGGACACTCAACCCCCTTCCCCCCAGAGAAGAAAAGCAGTCCCTGGGATGCTCAATCCTTCCCCCCGGCCGGCCCTCTGACTCCCGAGTCCGTCCCCAAACCTGAGATGTTTGCTGCTGCGCTGGTGGACCAGCGAGGCTACTTGATGCTCTAACTGGTGTTTATGTCTTCTCAGGTTATGGCTAAATGATGAAGATTTGGATCCAAGTTGTTTACTTAATTCATCATCCAAGCATATCTCGCAGACATAATAAATCATTTCTAAGCCATCTTCTTAAAACTCTGAAACCCAGAAAAAACTGAGGTGTTGGTTGTGGACCCAGGTCACCAGGAGGCATGTTTGTTGGTGAGATCACCTTCAGTTCTATGGTTTGAGGGGTGATCAGCTAACTACCTCAGACTGGGTGTGGGACCTGGGCTATATGTTTGATGACCATTTGACTCTTTAATCTCAGGTGTCGGCAGTTGTCAAAACCTCTTTCTACCATCTGAGGAATATTGCTTTGGTGAAGCACATGTTTTTTTCCAACGATCTTCCAACTTAGGTCTAAGCCTTTATTACCTCCCACCTTGACTACTGCAACGCCCTTTACCTTAGGTTACTGGGGACTGATATCTATCACCTGCTGCTTGTGCAGAATGCGGCAGCCAGGCTATTGACTGGTTCATCTAGGACCAGTCATATAACACCTGTGCTCCGTGGACTGCACTGGCTGCCAGTAAGGTGGCGGATCACCTTAAGGTCAGTTTGCTGACCTGTAAGGCCCTACGTGACCAGGGAACTTGTTACCTGCAAGATCTCCTTCATCCTTACGGTCCCTCCCACTCTCTCTCTGATTCACTGACGAGGGATTGCTAGAGATTCCCAGGGTTTGTTTAAAGACATATGGGGCCAGGTCTTTTAGTTTTATGGCCCCAACCCTGTGGAATTCTCTACCTCATCAGGTGCGAGATTGTCCGGCGTTCCAAAGTTTTGAAGTAGCTTTGAAGACATTTCTTTTTAGTTTGGCGTATAATGATTTTTAACGCCACTGTCATGAGTTTTAACCTGTTTATTTATGGTTTTAATTAATTGTTTTATTTATTGATTTATTTTAATGAATTATGTACGAGTGCCCTGGTTTTGGAAAGGCGCTTTTTTTATAAATAAAGTAAGATCTGATTTGATTCTTTCCAGGGTGCGTGAACCAAGATGATTCAGTCTTTCTACATAGGGTTTATTTTTAAGATGTGTTATCATTTTATTGGCTGTATGCTGGACTTGCTCTGGTGGAGCAATGTCTTTTTTTAAATGAGAGCTCCACACCTGTGAGCAATAATCCACTTGGGGTCTCACGTATGTTCTATACAGTGGGACTAACACATTTTCAGCCTTACACATGAAAGCCTTCCTGATACGCCCCGGTATTCTATTAGCCTTACAATTAATGTTTTTACACTGATCGTCACTAATAAGTTGGTCATTGAATATTACACCTAAGTCCCTTTCATTGTTGCCTTCCTTTAATTTTGTGCCATTTAGACAGTACACTTTTTCAGTATTGTTTTTCCAAACTGCATCACTACACTCTTTGATCATTAGGTTCCATGCTATTGGTGATTGCCCACTATTCTAATAATACCAGATCCTTGGTAAAGTTGTCTTTATTCATATAGTTATCTACTGGACCTTCTAGTTTGGTATCATCTATAGACTTTCTTATAAACATTTCATACTCTAGTTCTAAATCTTTGATGAACAGATTAAACAGTTCCGGGCCCAGGACTGAGCTTTTTGGGACCTTGCTAGTTACCAGGCACTCTTCTGACAATGAACCTTTGATTCTTACCCTCTGTGTTCTCCCAGTAAGCCATGCTTCTATCCATTTTATATAGGTTTTACTGATACTGTAAGTGTGTAATTTTTTTGGTTAATTAGGTATGCGGGATTGGATGTACTGTATATTGTCGAAGGCTTTTTTGAAGTCTATGGGCTCGATTCTCAAAGCCCTGATAATGACGCAAGGTGCCTGCTCCAGACATAAATGGCATAAGTGGCACCTTGGGTCATAAACTGCCCCCTGAGCTATTCACAAAGGCAGCCTGAGTCAACCACAGGATCTCTGCCCCAAACAGTGCTTGCACCAGCCTTGTGCCACGAAACAGGCTGTGGCATGGTGCAAGGGGGCATGTGGCAGACGCAAGCTGCCACAACCCCTATAATGTAATTCACAAGGGATGGTCTAAGGGTACTTAGAATTTGTCCCTCTGGAACAGTTGAGCAATGTGGGGCAAAGTGCTGCTTCCCTATCCCCTGTTTAAGCAAGGCAAGTCTCATTCCTGGTGGTATAGTGCCCCCGATCCCCAATGCTGGCCCGTCATTTACATAATAAAATACCCCCATCCCTGATCCTTGATGCTGTTGTGTATTTAAGTAGTAAAACGTTCCCACACCCAATCCTCAAAGATGCCCAGTTAGTTACATAATAAAATGCCCCCTCCCCGATGCTGCCATGTATTGTAGTAATAAAATATACCCCCACCAATCCCTGAAGCTGTCCCATTATTTAAATAAGAAAATGCCCCCCTCCCAATGCTGCAGTGTAGTTTAGTAATAAAATATCCCCACACCCAGTCCCTGAAGCTGTCCCATTATGTAAATACTAAACTGCCTCTTCCCTGATGCTGCCCATATATATTAATAAACAACATGACCCCTGTCGTGATAGCCTAGTGCCCCCCCCCAAAGCCTGACTGGCTCTGCCCTTCTCTCACCTCCACTACCAGCTGCCGACTGATCTCTGAATGAGCGTGGCTGTCATTTACTGAGTGCATATTATATACAGTATGCGCTCATTCAGAGCTCAGTCAATGGCTGGCAGCCGAGGTGAAAGGTAGACAGAGCCAGTCACCGACTCCTATGGGATGGGCACTGCGGGGTAGGGGTGGGTTCCACTAGACCACCAGGACTATTTCAATACATATTAAGGGTGATTGGGGCTTGAAGGGGCACTACACTACCAGGAGGGGGGTCATATTGTTTATTCATATATATGGGCAGCATCGGGGGGGCAGTTTATTATGTACATAATGGGACAGGTTTGGGGATCAGGTGGGGGACCTTTTTGTTTTGCTAAAATACATGGCAGCATCAGGGAGGAGGGAATTTTATTATATAACTATCTGGACAGCTTTGGGGATTAGGTGGGGAAATATTTTATTACTTACAAACATGTCAGCATTGGGGGGCCCCGTTTGTCGCAAGGGTTCTGCAGCAGACCCTTCCAGTATGCCAGGTGTTTGCCACATGGTAGGGGTTGCCACAAGTGTGGGGACTTAGATGCCGGGACCACTCCTGTACCTAAGTCTGATGCAGGATCCCTGATGCACTGGAGATCTGCACAAGCTGCTGTTTGCCGCAGCTTGCGTTGATCCTGGCCATGTTTGAGAGTCTGGCCCTAGGTATATAACATCTACCA
Organism: Neoceratodus forsteri; assembly: GCA_016271365.2. Classification (NCBI taxonomy): domain Eukaryota; kingdom Metazoa; phylum Chordata; order Ceratodontiformes; family Ceratodontidae; genus Neoceratodus; species Neoceratodus forsteri. Next base: position 262,159,419 of record JADMNL010000023.1, on the reverse strand, counting down.
GTATATTTGAGTCTAATAGTTGTGCTGTTTTAATGTAGAAACAGTGTAGACTCATGGCACAGGTTCTCTGTTTAGTAAAGCCATGCTGGTTGATATCTGGATTTCCTGCTTCCTCAACACCATTAGTTACTTCCTCTAGAATTAAACTTTAACAGAGCATACATATTATTGATGTGAGACTCATAGATCTCTAATTTTCTAATCTAATCTTATACCTTTTCTTGAACACAGGTACTATTATAACTGCCCTCCAATCCTCTGGTACCTCCCCTTTCTTTTTTGTTTTAATATAATTTTGATCAGTTTTTCAATATTAATTTATTAGATTTTTGGAATGACACCTTTGAGCTTGAGTGCACTTTTCCAAAGGTTCCATGTCAGTTGAGGTTACAATACAATACCTTTAGGGTACATAGTCTGGCTCAAGAAAAGCCTGTTCAATTATACATTCAATAAAATAAGGACACTAACAGTAGAGGCCCGGATAGAGCTTGGTCAGGTTCAGACAAGAGTGCAATTCGGATGAAGCCTGGTCGCTTGCACATTTTTTAAGAAAATGACATGAACTGTGCTAATCCAAATAGAGCTTAGTCATTATCAGACAGGGGAGCCAATAAGGTTTTAGGCTTTTAGATTTAGGGGTTGCAGCCATGAGGTGGCAGAGTGGTGAACGAGCTGCAGGCAATAGTAGATTAACATTCATAACAATGTGAAGTGTATTAGGTGTAACAACAGCAGAAGGCTTTCTTTTCAAGCTGTTTCTTCAGAGAAGTCTTAAACTGGGAAATCTTGGGTAGGCCTCGCATGGGTTCCGGGCGATTATTCATTCGGCAAGCAGCTTGGGGTGCAAATGAGCACTTCCCTAGAATGGTTTTACAATAAGGGACTTCAAGGGCTTGTCTAGCCATACTCTTAGTCGCATAGTTATTTTTGACCATGCAGAGAAAGTCACTGATAGCAAACGGGGTGAGGCCCAACTGGGCTTTTCTTGCCAGAAGGCAAGCCTCGTATTAAGTCTTTCTTGAAGTGGGAGCCATCTAGTTTGGGAGTACAGAGAGTAAGTGTGTATTAGTCTATCCACCCCACTAACAATGCAACAAACTTTGTTAAGGACCAAGTGTATCCTGTTAAGGACAGACTCACAGGCCGCACCATAAATTTGGAGACCATAGTCAATGAGGGGGGTGTATCATTCCTGAGACCACTATTCATCTTGCATTAGTGGTAAAATGTAGTTTTGCCTGTAGAGCATTCCTAATTTTTGATTGGTCTGTTAAGCTATGTTGTCAACATGGGGGCAAATTGAAGAGTATTAACCAGGGTGATACCCAGGTACTTAAAGGTTTCCACTTGTTCCAGGGTGGCACCATATAAATTCAGAATGACCAGAGAGGAGACCTTCTTTTTGTAATGTTGCCCTACAAATAGCATCAACTTAGTTTTTTGTAGTTAAGAACACATTTATTCTTTGTAAACCATTCTTCAAGGGATTTGAAGCTGCTTTGGAGAACACTGGTGAGATCAGCTTTCTGAGAGCTACTGTTATAGATTACCACATCACTGGCATAAAGTAGCATTTTGGAATGCAGCAGGTTCTGGAAGACTGTGGATAAAAATACAGAAGATGAGAAGGCCAAGTATTGACCCCTGCGGGACCCCAACATAGACGCTTTTGGCATTTGAGAGCGTTTCTTCAGTCCTGACCCTCTGTGACCTCCCTGAAAGGTAGCATCTAAACCATGAGAGGGTTTCAGTTGAAAGGCCTAGTGTGAATAGCTTGCAAAGTACCAAATGATGGTTTATGAGGTTGAATGTCTTACTTAGGTCTATGTAAGTTGCCCCAACATTTGTCCCTTGTCGAACACCATGTTTATATTGTTGGTGTACTCAATTAGTGCAGTTCCAGTACTATGGAGTTTTTGAAAACCATGTTGTTGCTTGGTGAACAAGTTACATTTATTTAGGTAGGAGCCCAATTGGTCAGAAGCATTTTTCTCTCAGGCCTTGGGCAGGGAGAAAGGATGGAGAATAGCCTATAGTTTGCTACATTGGTGCGATTTCCACTTTTGTGGACTGGAGTAACAATAGCAGCTTTCCAGGTTACAGGGAACTAGGAGAGTTGTAAGGATGTGTTGAATATTTTGGCCAAGGGAATTGTTTGTATGTCCAGAGCTTGGGCCAGGAGCTTCATAGCTACCATGTCTCCGCCCATTCTTGTTTTCACTAGAACCTTTTTAATATAGTTGCCAGTTTCCTTTACTGTGATATGCCTAAAATAGAGCTTGGGGGTATCCATATCGGGGCCTGGTGTATTGCTTTGTCCAGTATGGTCAACTTCATTGACTCTTGGTGCCCTGTCTGGGGGAAGGAATGTGGTCAGTTCTGTGAAAGCCTCATTAAAGATATCCACTATTTCTGCAGGAGCGACAGTGTTTTTCCCAGCAGAGTTAAGCACTGTAGGGCATGCTTTGGTGTTACTGCCAAGGAGGTCTTTTAAGCAGTCATAGAATTTCTTCCTGTTTCTACAGGTTTTTTCCTGTATTGTTTTATAGAAGCCCGTTTTCGCTTTTCTGACTTCTCAGGTGCATTTGCTGTGGGCTTCCTTGTATTTTTTTCATATCATCAGGCAGACCCAAATCATTAGCGTGGGACCAGAGATTATCCCTGGTCTGAAATAGTGCAAGCAGCTCTGTGGTGATCCATTCAGATGTGATACCTTTAATCTGATGCTTTTTTAGAGGTACAGATTTGCCGCAAGTCATAGTTAGTTGGGAGATGAAGTAATAAAAGCAGAGCTGTCATCCAGGATGGCATCAGGGAAGCTCCAGTCTACTTGGTTCCAGTAGGATGTGAAGGCAGCAGTTGATTCTTTCAGGAGGAATCTGTTGGAGATGGCTTTGGGGGGATCTTTGGCTTTCTGGTGGACCATTCACAGAGAACAGATGCATGATCACTGATTGCATTGGGCAGGACCTTAACCTTGGTTGTCTTTTCCATGTGTGAAGCTAAAGTCCAGTCTATTAGGATTTTTGTTCCCATTTTGTAATTAACCCTTGTACAGTCTTGAACCATCTGTGTTAGAAACAGGCTGGCAACATAGTCCTTATGTGAAAAAATGTGATTTAGCCACCCAATTAATGTTAAAGTCCCCAGTTACATTTGCTTCACCTTTAGGGCAGGTTGGTTGTAGTATCTAGTGAATTTCTCCAGATCCTTTTTTTGTTTCCCAGGGAGGATATAAACCAACACAAATGTAAGAGATTTAGGACCATTCTCCTGCCAGATATTTATAGCCAGGCACTCTCATTCATTTGAGGGGTTGGCAATAGTCAGTTTGTGGCCACTCAGGCTAGACTGAAGATAGATGAAGCAGCCCCCCACCTCTTTTACCTGGACGATCCTCGCTAAATAGGTTATAGCCCTTTAAGGTAATTGAAGAGTTGAGTATTTTAAGTAAGTAAATAATAAATACTAGGTAATCCTTGAAACTATGAGCTACTCAGTCACAAAATGTAAAGCAGTATGAAATCAAACGTCATGCAATGTGTCATATATCATTTAGAAGGGGAGTTGGCTTGGACATAACATTAATGTTACCTGCCCCTATTAATAAATATTTCATTTCAGCTTTCTCTTTCCCCTTAGAAGAATTAAAATCTACTTTCCTCAATTGCTTTTTGTACAGGGCCTCAAAACTTTCATTATTTTGAATCTGATTATTAGTAAAATAATGATTTTTTTCCAGCCTCATATTATCCAAGAACAATTTTGTTCGGAGCTCATATGAGTTGCTGAATCCTTCCACATATGGATAATGCAATGTTTTGTGTTCAAAAAAGCCATATGTAGTAACAAATTTATTCTTGTCCTCTGAAATAGATTGAGATGAGAAGTAGTAAAAAGGCACAGCTAAGACTCAAATTCAGTTGAGCTGACAATAATAGCATTTAATAACTCAAGACTTGTCTCCAGAATAACTGTATGAATGGGTATGGCACTAACACATTGGTAGAATTAGCTATCTCTTCATATCCTCTGTTACAATAAGGGGAATAGCTGCATTAAACTTATGTAAGAGATGAAGGAATAGTATAGTCTGTGTACAATACTGAATTGTATTTGGTTCACTCTGTTATTAATACCTCTGTTTCATGATATAGAGATTGTATCCCTCTTCTGTTCAGAAATGTTAATTTGTAAGTCAGTTTCCCATTTCTGCTTCAAAGTTTGTGTGCTACTGTTAAGGTTATTAATAGTAAGACTGTATGACTTTGATATTAATTTCTCTCTGTTTGGTATTTGCATCTAACAGATACACAGTTGTGCTACTGAAACTCATTTTATCCTTTCTTCTCAATTCCATTAGGTTCTGGGCAATAATCGCTAATCTTTTACTGCATGGTCAAACATAGGGCAAACAAAACTGCACGGTAAATGATAGCATACAGAAAAAATAGTGAGGCAATGAATCTTGCAAATACAGTGCTCACCCACAGCACCAAACAACACTGCAACACACAACAGGATGTTAGATGTCAATGCAGGGTGCTATACTCCCACACCCCCTCATGCAGGGGACTGTGTTCCCACACCCCACCCAATATATATAATCAACTCCAAGTGGGGACCCACACTCAGGGAGGGAGACAATATCATATCCACAAGAGTTGGGCCCGAGAGGGAAAAAAAGTAAAGTGCAGTCAGAGGAAGCAAAATATACACAAAGGGTGCAGGGGTAGGACTCAAACCCTTGACATTCTGCTCTCTGTACTGCCTACCTGGACTGTGGCTCTATGCTGTGAGCCACAATGGCAGCACACTGACACCCCTCACAGTTTCTTTCTTGATGTACTCAGTGTGAATACAGCGACAGGTAAGCATCATAACAGTTAGTACTATTATCTCCCTGTGACTATATTCTTTTATGCTGTTTTTGTTTTGCTGTTTTCACCATGCTCATATTCCTGCACTCTTCTGACCATATATGACTCCATAAACGTAGATCATAGTTGCAGATAACTAAAGTGCAAATTCTTGAGCAGATTATAATGATTTTGTAACTGATGAAATGATTTGAGAACCTGTCCTTTAAAAAGATCTGCTATCAACTGAATATTATAGTTTCCTTATCTCTTGATATGAGGGAAACTAAAAAAAGGATTCAGTGTGTGGTACATAGCTCAGTGCTGAATGGTACATACTTGTTGTTTATAACTTGAGTGTTGGCATTTCTCTGTATCCCACCCTCTGTGGATACTGGGTAGGATTTAAGGGCCAGTGGAGATGGTGAGACAAGAGTGCTGGAGAAGGAGGAGGAGGGGGAGGCAGGGGAGAATGGAGGTCACTTTTGAAATGCTCGAAACTGAGCGAATGGAAGCCTGAGGTTTAAGAAGGGGTGTGGGAGAAGCTACCCTGCCCATTGAACCTCAGGCTAAAAGCCTTCCAATTCAATGTGTGGTACATAGCTCAGTGCGTGTGTATACTTATGAGCTGAATGGTATATGCTTGATTTTCATATCTTGAGCTTTGGCGTTTCTCTATATACAAAGTGTGACTTGTATCAAACCCGTCTGGGGCTGGTACCTTACGTCAAATATAACCTTTTTAAAATTGGCCCCAATGTTTTTTTCTCACCCTTTTTGGAGATTTTTTCCAGAATGAGAGTCTCATCAAAGGAAGGTTTGAGCTGACTTTAAATGAGTTAAATAATGTTAGAAGTTAATACTTTGCTAAACGTTTGTAAAATTCTATACCTAGCCTGTCAAGTCCAGGGATTTTGTTCAGTTTTGACAGGCCAGTTGCTCTTTCAGTTTTGTTGTATTCTATTTTCCTATCCAAAAATATTGTTGTGCTTCCTCTAGCTTTGATGTAATCAAGTACTTCCTGTCAATCTCTGTGTTGCCTTGAGATCTATACAGTTTCCCAGAAAATTTTGCAAATTCAGTATTTATCTCCTTTTCGGTGGTTTTAGACTGTGTAACATCATTTAATAATTATATTTCCAAACCATTCCTATCAGCTTTTGCCTTTTGCAACAGATATGCTAAGAGGTTTCCACTTCAGAGTACCTGAACATAGTTTCTTGATTGTGCAAATAACAACATGCATTGTACCTTTTTGTTTTGGATGTGGTTATATTCATGTTTATACTATTTTAGTTTTTTTAGATGTACATTAAAATTGATGTGGATATGTAATCTTTGGGCATTTGTAATCTCTTCTTGCAACTGGTTTAATTTACATTCTTTTTTTTAAATCACTGCACTTGATATGTACATGCCACGCACATACACCTTGTATGCGTCGCAAACTGTATTAGCAGAGGAATCTTTTACATTATTGCTAGAAAAATAAAAAATCAGTTTCTTCAATTATTTTATTCAATAATTTATGGTTCTTTAATAACAAAGGATCCAACTTCCAGGATCACTTTTTGGTGGTGTCCCTGGATGCAAGCAACAAGCCTACTGGGGTGTGATCAAACAAAACAATAGGTTCTTATTCCAAATTATGAAAAGGGTAGAAAGAATGCTAAAATCCTGATTGGCCGAGATCTGCTTTCAGCCAGACTGTTATCCCAGCACAACAGCCTTGCTGAAAGTACTCTCAGATGAACAGGATCAGCACGCATCTCTGGAGTCATCCGCCTCAGCCGGTCATTGAATCACCCACCACACACACAGTGGATTGCACCTTTAAGAAAAAAAAAGTCCATTTGATTTTTTTTTTTGTGTTGTAACTTTTTATTGATTTTCAACAACAAAAAAGAGTAAACAAACTTACATCCACAAAGCCCAGGCCTATGACAGTAAAGCAGAGTACATATACTTAAAACATTAAACATTACCTATCTTATGGGGAAAGGGTAGGAAAGGGAGAGGAAGGGAAAACAAAATCACTGCAGAGGGAGGGAGGGAGGGAGGAGAAAGAGAAAAGGATCAACAGGTTACTTACATATCCATATAGAGGAAATTTCAGGTAGGATCCCTATCCATTCTAGTCTACCCAATGGGAAGGAAATAGAGCCTGTGTTCCACCTATCTATAGTTAGTTAGCGAAGGGTAAGGGTAAGAGGGAGGACTATTAGTATGGGATGGTCAGGAGGGATAAGAAAGTCCTAAAACATTCCAGTTTTTAGCAGTGTGACGTCACTATTTATAGTGATATGCAATCATTTTTATATAAATGTACTCACCAGAGGGTTGAGCTTCAGGACAGGGTTTGCTGGACATAGGCACATGAGTCTGTTCTTCTGTATCTGTGCAACTCGCTCTAATCATTTTCATGGCATCATGAGAGGAGTCGAACTAGGAGTGTGTATATGTTCTGCAATCTCTGGCCTTTATCTAGAAGCAGAACAGAGGAACACAAGCAATCCCAAAGATTCAGGTTCATAACATAAGTAACAATTATAATGCAATACAACAAAGTAGAGCCGGTAATTGCATAAATAAGGTCTTCGGAGGGCTTGACTTTTGTATATTTATAGGGAATAGGTGGGTGATCTTACTAAAGTTGAGGGGAGATAATTAAGGAGAGTAGGTGCCTAAGTTTTCCAGTCATCCTTACACTTGGTTAGTGAGATAATGGACCAGCTATGTCCATCAGGCTAAGGGGGGTAATCATCCTATACCCGTCTGAGGGTGAACATAACTTAAGTAGAGGGTCCAACAGAATCTAAATTTAGAGAGTTGGTATGTTTGAAGATGGAAGATTCTGTCCAATTTAGCCAGTGCCGAAAGAGAAGCCAGCACTTCCATCAATGTAGGGACCATGGGAGATCTCCATTTACAAAGCAGAGCTCTCTTGGTTTGCAATGCCAGGAGGGCGAGCCATTTGTATTCCAGGTAAGACAGCTTAGGAAGGGCGGTGGTAATACCCAGGAGATAAAAAAAGGGGCAAAGAGGGACTTGGAGCTTTAGTACTTTGGAAACCACATCTCGTATTGACTGCCATAAAGGCTGAATTAGTGGGCATGACCATAGTATGTGCATCAAATCTCCTGCCGGAGCTTGACATCTCCAACACTTAGCAGAGTCCAGGAGCTTAGCTTTATAGAGATTCACAGGGGTTTTATACCACGAGTGGGATATTTTATTTTGTATTAGACGTGATCTAGCATCTCTCAACCATTTGTGTGCGTCCATCCAAGCCCTGTCCCAGGCGTCAGAAGTGATTGTGAGGTGTAACATTTTTTCCCACTTATGTTTAGCATCATCAGACTGAGAGGGTAAGGAGTCCCTGAGGTTGGCGTAGATACATCCTACCAGACCTTTCGGGTTTTTTAGCCAATATTGTAGAACAGAAGGGTTGCATTGTGTCTGGGGGGGGGGTTCAGAATCGGTCTTAGGGCTTCTCTAAGCTGTAGATATCTCCAAAACTCGGTCTGAGGGGATATCCCACTTCTGTTGGAAGTAATGAAATGGGTACATTGTGTTGTTCATGGGGTCCACTACATCTCCAATGGTGGAGAGCCTCTTCTTGGCCCAGTGTTTCCACCAAATCCAATAGCCCCTAATCGTGATGGCGGGGTTCTGCCAAAGGGGGAAGTGGATGATCGGGACAGGGTGCATCTTCAACCTCCGGTGAGCGGCATACCAATTGGATCTCGAGGCCTCTATCGTAGGAGAGGTAAGGATTGGATTTAAACTGTTGGGAGGTCTGGATTTACTGTTGGGGCATGTGAATAAGAGTGAAGAGGGGAGGAAAGTTCCCAAGATGTCTAACTCTATTTGGAGCCACTGAGGAGAAGTGGGTAAGTGAGGGACCATCCATTTGACCGTCTGGGCCAAGAGAAAGGCCTGTCGGTAACCCTCTAACCAAGGGAGGTTCCAGCCTCCATGTTTCCAGTGGGATCAAAGTTTGGCTCGACTGTATCTAGGTTTGGTGCCTTCCCATAGAAAGTGTCCTATTAATCTATCGATGGCCAAGTACCAGTTTTTGGGAAGGCGAATGGGGATATGCATAAGTAAGTAAAACAGTTTTGGAGCCGTGACCATTTTGATGGCAGCAATTTTGCCTGCCAGAGTAAGTCGAAGGAGTTTCCATCTATCAAATTCTATTTTGACGGAGGAAAGAAGGGGGTGGATATTAATTTGCCAGATTGTATCAAGGGAGGGAGACAGTATTATCCCCAGGTAGGTAATCCCTTTTGGGGCCCACAGAAGGCCAGACCTATCTGCCATCTGTTGGGTACAGTACTTATTCAGGAGCATTAGCTCAGTCTTGGTCTGATTCAGTTTGAGACCAGAATATGCATGAAAGGATTCTAGGAGAGACAATAAAGGAGGTGTAGACCGGTGGGCATCTGTTAAAGGAAGAAGGAGGATGTCCGCGTACATAAGAGTTGTGTATGATGTGTTACCTACCGTAAGACCAATTATTTCTGGGTGGTTATGAATGGCACAGGCCAGGGGCTCGATGGCTAGGACAAACAGAAGGTGGGAGAGAAGACAGCCCTGTCTTGTCCCGCATTCTAATGTAAAGGGTGGGGACAATACCAAATTTGTGTTAACTGGCTGTGGGTAGATTGTAAATGGCTTCTACCCTTGATAAGAATATTTCACCCATTCCGAAGTATGCGAGGACTAGGTATAAATAGTCCCATTCTACAGAATCAAATGCCTTTTCAAAATCCACTGCAAGAGCATCGGCTGGAGAGGAGAGGGATCTAGCGGAATATATGAGATTTAGAAGGGTCTCAAATGGTCCAAACTATGCCTACCAGGAATGAAATCTGCTTGTGAGGGGTGTATGATACGACGAAGGAGGGAGGAGAGCCTGGTCACCAGAAGTTTGGCATATAACTTGCTGTTGAGGTTAATGAGGGAGATTGGGTGATAATTCCCTGGATTAGTGGTGTCCTTACCTTTTTTGGGGATAAGAACAATGGTGGCCTCTCTCACTGAGGAAGGGAATGCACCTTTATGTTCTATCTCCCTAATTACCTCAGTTAGAAGGGGAGAGATAATAGGGGCCAGTGCTTGATAAAAATCAGCAGTGTAGCCATCTGCTCCAGGAGATTTCCCCAGCTTCATATCTTGGATAGCTGAACACACCTCAACCTGGGAAATGGGGAGCTCAAGGAGTTGGGATTCCTGTGCTGTAAGGGAGGGTAGCTGAAGGGAGTCTAGGAAGGGTTGTGTATCCGGGTTCGTACCCGTATGTGATGAGGTATAAAGGGATCTATAAAAGGATGCCATAATTGAATTAATGGTCTCTGGAGTGCTACCCAATACCCGTTGCTTGTCTTTCAGCCCATGTATGTATCTACTGGCCTGTTGCTTATGGAGTTGGTAAGCGAGAACTTTGCCTCCCTTATCTCCTCCCTCCCAGAATGTATGTCGAAGGTGAAGAATGGCCACTTCAGCCTTTCTGTTCAGCAGCTGATTAATTTCAAAGCGGAGTCCCAGAATGGTCCTACCTGCGTTAGAGTGGGTAGAGGGGTGAGGCTGGGCCTTGAAGGAGGCTTCGGCTACTGCCAACTCCTGCTCAAGCTTATGTAGTTGGTGCTCTCGGTCTTTATGTTTGGCTGCTGCAAACCCCATAATATTCCCTCGCATTGTAGCCTTAAAGGCCTCCCAAGTATTACTCAGCGAGGTGTCCGTAACAGGGTTCTCTGCAATAAAGAGAGAGGCTTTGTTCTGAGCCCAGGGGATAAAATCTGGGTCTCGCATAAGGAGGGGGTCTAGTTTCCAGTTTCGGGTTGAAGGGGCTACAGGGTCCCAAAGAACAAGGAATTGGATTGGTGCATGGTCAGAAATAATACAGGGGAGAATTTTAACATCCAAAGTTTTGGATGTTAAGGTGGGGGACCCTAACTAGAAGTCTAGCCTACTATATGAGGCACTTGGGATCGAGTGGAAGGTGTAATCCCTCTCTCTAGGGTGGAAAAGCCTCCAAATATCTGTGAGACCCTGATCCAGAATCATTTGATTTAGTGCCTTCCCACTTCTGAGTTAAGATTCCTTGCCCCCCATCATTCCTATCTAAAGACTGGATTAACGTCAGGTTAAAATCACCTCCCATGAGTAGAGGGCATTCTGGGGGGTGAAATTCCAAAACCACTTCTGCAATAGTATGTAAAAAACTTGGGGTGTCTTCATTGGGGGCGTATACATTACAAAAAGTGACCTACCTGATGGGGTCTCATAATTCGCCATCACCCATCTGCCCTCTGAGTCCGAAGTTGTCTCAGTCAGGGTCCATGGAAGGGATTTGTGCAGGAGGATGATTACCCCGCGTTTTCTGGAGGGGGCATTGGAGTGGGCCTGCTGGCCTACCCAATCTTTAGCATATATTTACAGTCTTCCCCTGTCAATTTAGTCTCCTGCAGGAAGGCAATTTTGGAGTGAATGCACTTCAGGTGTGTCAATACCTTTTTGCACTTCAGTGGTGAATTTAGCCCTTGGACATTCCAAGTGTGGAACACAATCTCTGACATTATGCCTTGCTTATGAGATATTCGACTGGAAAAAATGATACCACTATGCAAAATTACAACAGTGAACTATTTTCCCTCACTAGGTTGGGGATTATATTGATAGCCACCGGTCTCTAACATTGGCTTAACAAACAGTTATGGACTCTATTATATGAGATCACACAGCTCTTTAATCTCTGGGCATTAAGAAATGACACTTTACAGATCAAACTACTATCCTGTAACTTCTAATCCAGAAGTAGCAATTAACTTTACTTATTAAATAAAATAACAGTTTGAGGAATGAGAAAGGACTTAACAAGTTTCCAACAAATGGTATGTCCGATCTCTTCTGTGGGCCGTGAGAAGGAGAAAGGAAGTCAATTACCAGATGAAATATGCTAAGCTTGTTATGTATTACCACGCTAGCACATAAAGCAAGCAACACAACGATTCAGTTCAAACAAAACGAAATGCACCCCTGCCTAGAGCAAAACGGGGATTTTCTGGCCAACGATCCCTCTGAGTTAACCCAGGAAACAATGGGAAGTCTGCGATGCTATCCAGGGGCCAAACAAACCTAGGCCTCACAATGAGGAGCATCCATTTACCCTGGGTTGAAGAATTCACCCATAAGGGGGAACCTATCAACTTCTTCATGGGAGGCCTTCAGCAGAAAGTGTCTGCTGTCTCGAAGAAGGTAACTTCCACACACATATCAAAAAACTCAACATTTTTAACAGGATTAACCCAACATTTTGTAGATCTCCAGGCGAAGTGCCTATTGGGGGGGGAGGAGATCTGTTTACCGATCTGCCCATTGAAAGGACAAGGAGCATTGTTACCACAAATCGCATCCCCCATTCCTGCGATTCTCTTCCCATTACCCCTTCCTTACACCCACATTGTTCTCCAGGGCACAGCCTGGATTACTTATCTGATGCTCATCTTCCGATCATCTTGGGTGGACGTCTTGAGGAGATGTCAGCTGCTCTGGAGCAGTAGATGCGAGATTGCGGCCTATAGGAGAATCCTGAGCCACGGTATGCCAGTCCGAGCCCCATAAAGATAGAGCATTCTCCGACGCTGAGGCTCAGGGACTAAGATCTTCAGTAGGTGCTGCTGGTGAGGGGTCGTGAGTAGATTCCATCTCTTCTCGAGAATCAGTGTCGGGGTGGTCTTGAAGAGGGGAGTATCTATTCTTTTCAAAGTATGGGCTCGTGTACAGATTTTCTTCGGAAGCCCGATCTCGGTCCTGTAGGTGATCCTGCTTAGCGTGTGATGATTTGGGGAGGTCTTTTCCAAATCTTGGAGTTGCGTGAGTCCCATTCAGTTGGTCCAGCTGCTGGAGGGGGATCTTCTTTCACAGAGGACTGGTTATCTCAGGTTTTTTCAGAGTGCAACTGGTATGTGGGTCGATTGTCTGTTGGCCATGTTTTATCATTAAACACCATAGTGGCTTCTGAGGTGTTAAATTGTTGGGAAGCACCATTAACTGTAATCCTTAGGGAAGCAGGATAGCGTAGGGTGAAAGGGATCTGTAGTCCATGTAGTTTCCGACGGGTCTCCGTAAAAGCCTTCCTTTTATTTGCCAGTTCGGTGGAGTAGTCTTGAAAAATCATAATCGGGTGTTCTCTCCACCACAGCTGTCCCAGTTCCCTAGCCCTGGCCTGGATAGCTTCCTTTTTGGCAAAGTTTAGAATGCGTGCAATAATAGGCCTTGGTCTGTCCCCCTGTGCAAGTTTGGGCTTCAGAGATCAATGATCATGCTCAATCATGATTCTAGTGGATGGTGGCAGTTTAAGGATTTCAGGCAGCACTTGTTGGAGAAATGAGAGAGCGTTCCCTCCTTCAGAGCCCTCGGGGAACCCGAGAAGCCGTATGTTATTACAGCGGCTTCTATTCTCTAGGTCATCGATTTTTTTCTTGGAGTTGTCTAATTTGTGCCGCCTGACTTTGCATTGTGGCACAGTGACCCTGTAGGTTATCCTCTTGATTTGTCACCTTCTGCTCTGTCCTGTCAATTCTGGCATCTAATTGCTGGATCGAGTTCGCTGAAGTATTTGCTGCCAGTGTTAGAGCGTTGATGCTAGTGATAATCGACGCAAACATTTCCCTGATGCAGGGTTCTTCGTCCCCTTTAGCGGACTGCGCCATGATGCCTTGAGTGCCCGATCCAGCCAGAGCACAGGAGGAGATAACTTTGTGATCCAACCGTGGAGGTCCCCCAGTTTTTAGCTATGTATAGAGGGAAGCTATTGCCAATAGTGGAAGAAAAGTTCGGTGAGGATTGGGACAAGAGAGGTAAAGTCGGGTACTTAGCTCTAGGTTTTCAGCACTTGAAAATTACACCTCCATCTTGGATGATGGTTAGCCACGCCCCTCTTGATTTTTTTTTTGAATGGACATTTCCTCATAACTGCTTGCCTCATACACAGACCCTAACTTATGTCTGATAGTAGTTGCCCAGCTCTGATCCCCAAGTCATCCAGCATCTGCTTGGAAACAAACTGAGTTTCACATTTGTTTTAGAAGTGGTGTTCTCTACACCATGAGTCAGTAGTCATTTCTCAGCTCTGTCTTGAAAACTGTACCCACACAAGATGGAAAAACTCACAATTTTTTTTAACCAAAAAAAAAAAACAGGCATGCTGGCTCTTCATTCCAGCAACAGCCTGCAGCTCACCTGATCTGATCAGTTGCCTTTTCTATTAACAGTAGTAAATGTGGCCTACTGAATCCAACTGTCTGAAGCTAAGTTGCAGCTCTGATCTGACCAGCAGCCTTCTCTGTCTTGACACTATGCTAGCACAGTACACTAGCATTTAAAGCCACTGCCTGTCCTTCTTTTTCCCTTATATAACTGTTGCTTGTAAGCAGCTTCAGTGATACCTACTGACAAGCTAACAAACACTTTAGTCCTAATTGGACTATATTTTATATGTGAAACATTGATTCCAATAGTAAACAAAATGTGTTTTTTAATAATAATACATAAACGCATTTCAAAATTGCAAAAAGCCATGAAAGGGGGGTGTTATGGTGGACTAACAGCCCTTCTTGGGTGGTGGAAGCACTGGGCTTCTCATTAAATGGTTTCAGCTCACTAATAAAATATCTACTCAACATGTTATCATTTACATAATTCCTTTCCTTCCCCTTTCCGCAGTCCAACAAACATCGTACAAAAAAATAACTAGACACATTCCACCCAAAACCCCCTTATTCCAAACAGAATTGTACTGCTCTCTAACACCCCTTATATATCGACTATGCAAGATCATGCTAGCCCCTCAGAGGAGTATAGAGCATGTTCTCTCTCACCCCCAGTAAGCTGTAAACCCTCTTTTTAGTCAATTTAATTTTTCTGGTGACACACTGTACTATCAATATGCAAATAGTAACATCAAGCTGTATCTTAAGCTCTCCTTAGTCCCAATAACTGACTTGGTAATTATCTATCCTGCTCCACATATGCTGTTAAAGACCATTGTGAGTTGCCTAATATCACAACATATCAAAAATGTTCAAAGAGTTATGTTCTGCAAACAAAAAAATTGTGTCCTAGTCCTTGTTTCAAATTCCAGAAAATTAAAAATTCTGGGCCTTCTGAGATTAAAAGCCCATGAGCCTTTCTGCAAGTGTATATATCCATCCAGTCTTCTGTTAAGACAAAACCTCTTCCTGAGATGATTCTGAATGGATTAATGCATGAGCATCTCCTATTGGCCCATTAGTATTGTTTCGGGCAGGGTCACTGACCAGTTCTTCTTTTTCTTGATGTGTGCCATTTTCTCTTTCTCTGTCCTTTGCTGTACATTCTGACCTGAACTGTCTGTTTTGAGGAGGGCATCTTCCCCATTTTCCTCCATTTCAGATATCCAGCCCGAATGCACACTGTTCTCCGTGTCACTTACATTATCGACAAGTTGTGCCAAAGTAGATGTGCTCTTTTGTCCTGCCCTGGTTTGCTTATTTAAGGGATCCCAGTTACCTCCTTTACAAATATTTCAACAGCTTCTACTGAATCAAAAAGTTTATATTTTCCTTGATGAAAGATGTTTAAGGCATTAGGCATTACATGTTGAAACCTAATATGTTTCTACCACAATGTGGATTTTAACGGGTTGAAGTTTTTTCTTCTTTAGTATAGATTAGGGCCTAGATCAGGAGAATGGTGTAACCCCCCTACAAATGGGGTTTCCTGAAAGTCTTCCTTGGGTGTGCCTAAATGCCCACTGCCAGGCTGGTATCCTGTGCCTTAGCATTTTAAAAGTGTTTGTATGAGAGTGCCTTTATAGCCTCTGTGTCCTGTCTCTTTAAGAGCTGCCTATATCGCAGTGTATAATTAATCTGGGTGGGGTCTGAGTGTGTCTATGTTCTAGTCCCACCTGGGCTACTGGATAATCGCTCTGTTCTGCCATCACTAATTGCGCAGAGGGAGCTTTATTGAAATCTGTAACTGTTTATCTGCTTTAGTAGCAATAGTATGGTAGTTTGTCTAACCTGCCTTCTTTGCAGCATGGACTTTCGGTATTGCACCACCATTTTGGTTTTGGAATGCCGGTCAGCACCAATCAGTACCTTTGGGGACTCTAAAATGGAGCCTGTCTCAAGGGGTCTTGTGGGAGCAAATTTCTGTAGGAATTGTAGTTTTTATATTTTGGCACCAAAACAGACCTGGAGGGGAAACCCTTGCTTTGACAGACAGATGAATCAATGATTCAAACCTTTTGTACTGAAGGGAAATTCCCAAGCTGCCTGCAATAGAGAGGCAGAAGTAAGTTGGAGCTGGAGGAGTTAGCAGCTTGTGCTGCTTGAGCCGCTGCCCAACGGGGTAGCGTGGGGACTTGGCGGGAAGGCTGAGATTGGCCTGCCTGCCTTCAGCTCTCCCACATGGCGAGATAAGAGAAGCCTAATTTCAGACTACATCTCTGAGCCATTTCATTGTGCCCCGATTAATGGGCATGGTGACAGTCAGTCTGGAGGTAGAGTTTGGAGCGTGAACAGCTCGAGAGATTCAAGTAGCTGCTTCTGCATAGTTCACGCAGGAGATTGGTGGAAAGGCTGAGTTTGGCCTGTCTGCCTGCTGTCCCTCAAGAGGGAATCCTTTGAAAGGCTTAGCAATCGGACTGTATCCGAACTGGAGTGTGACAAAGCCACTGAAGAGTGACCAGATTTAAACCTGAAGAAGACCGAAGATTTGCTCTACGCGATCGGCCTATCAGGACATCCAGTTGCCACAGAATTCCAGGTTTTGCTCAGAGACACTGATATTGCTGCTGGACTGCTATCTGCATTGTGGTATGGTGATTGCTTTACTATAAATGTGCTGTTTGATATTAGTGGGTCACAATTTTGTTCCCCACTGTTTAATTGTGCCATACTTGCTGGAAGCTGCATCCAGCCTTCCTGGACTGATATCTGAACTGTCTTACCCAGCCTGGGTCCTGCCACACTGGCCCAGCCAGCTACTTTAGGCACAGAGAACACCATCAATGAGAGACCTGCCTGGGGATCAGCCCCCTGCTCAACACCACGAACAGGAATGACTCCACAGTGAATCGTGTGGGCCCTGCTTCTCTTGGCAAACCAGCAAGTCATCCTGCAGTCTCCATTTCATCCATCCTGTGTCCTGTACTGGGTAGCATGAGTAAACACAAGAGTAGCTCTCTGCACCAACAGGTCAATCAAAGTGTGTCATCTGATTTAATTGTTTTGCCTAATCTTCACGAACTGAGCCTCCTGGCTCTGGATTACAAATTGTGTGTGATCGGGCATACCTTTTCTTTTCATCACAGGTTCCCAACCAGCTGCGATGCCGGCCTACCCCGGGCAACGTTCCAGGATAGCCCACCTTACTTCCAACTGGGTACCCAGAGTGTGTGACTATGCAGGGACTAAAAGTGCATGCATAATTGCTTGACTAGATCAGTTATAGAGTCAATCAACCTGATTATGCCCCTTCCTTGTTCAATTCCCCTGAATAAATCAGATCTAACTCTTTTTGCATTTAATCTGACTGTGGTTCCAGTTTGTACAAAAAGCACTGTACTGTTGTTATATGCTGTGTCTAACCTTGTTTTACAAGGGGTCTCCAGGGTCGAACTGGTGGAACCCGCCCTGGTGGTAAGTGCAAACAGTGTAGGGATTTGTATGCTGAATAGGGGCTACTGTAAAAGTGTTTGTTGCATATTGTCTAGGCCACTAGAGGGGAAAGAGGGGGCTACAGTGTCCTAGAGGGCTGCACTCAGGTTAGCCTTGCTACTAAGAACCCTGTCCTCCGGGCGGAGGCACCCGTTTCAGTACCCAGGCCCCTAAACCTGCAACTAACCACACAGGCAGGGGTAGTAGCCCTTGGGATAGCACCAGCTAGGGGTTACATCTTGGAGGCACCACTGGGATTAGTGCCCCTAGTGACCGAAGTAACCAATGTTTGACTCTGCTGAAAAATTTGGCACCAACTGGGTTCCGGACATTGTCACAGATAATAGGGATGGGCCCCATCTGTATTTAGAATGTAGGAAGCAATAATGTAAATAAGTATAGCAATATTAAGTGTAGGAAAAACACATAACCGTTGTTACTATAGAATCTGTCTAGAGTATCCTGAATAAGTATAGTAATGTGATAAGTTTACATTAACGGATGCATCAGATATTATTTCCATAGTATACTAATGTCACTTATGTCTCATATAGTGAAGTGTCTTTTCAATATTGTGATGGTGTACACTTGACGCGGACACCAAGTTTTTCCAGGCAGAGAAGGGTGTAACCTCCCTACAAATGGGGGTTCCTGAAAGTGTTCCTTGGGTGTGCCTAAATACCCACTTCCAGGCTGGTATCCTGTGTCTTAGTGTTTTAAAAGTGTTTTTTTATGAGAGTGCCTTTATAGCCTCTGTGTCCTGTCTCTTTAAGAGCTGCCTATATCGCAGTGTATCATTAATCTGGGTGGGGTCTGAGTGTGTCTATGCTTGAGTCCTGCCTGGGCTGCTGGATAATCACTCCATTCTGCCATCGCTAATTGCACAGAGGGAGTTTTATTGGAATCTGTAACTGTTTACTGTTTATCTGCTTTAGTAGCAATAGTATGGTAGTTTGTCTAACCTGCCTTCTTTGTAGCATGGACTTTCGGTATTGCACCACCATTTTGGTTTTGGAATGCCAGTCAGCACCAATCAGTGCCTTTGGGGACTCTAAAATGGAGCCTGTCCCAAGGGGTCTTGTGGGAGCAAATTTCTGTAGGAATTGTAGTTTTTGCATTTTGGCGCCAAAACAGACCTGGAGGGGGAGCCCTTGCTTTGACAGACAGATGAATCAATGAATTGAACTTTTTGGACTGAAGGGAAATTCCCAAGCTGCCTGCAGCAGAGAGGCAGAAGTGAGTTGGAGCTGGAGGAGTGAGCAGCTTGTACTACTTGAGCCGCTACCAGGCAGGGTAGCGTGGGGACTTGGCAGGAAGGCTGAGACTGGCCTGCCTGCCTTCAGCTCTCCCACATGGCGAGATAAGAGAAGCCTAATTTCAGACTACATCTCCGAGCCATTTCATTGTGCCCCATTTAATAGACATGGCGAGCAGTCAGTCTGGAGGTAGAGTTTGGAGATTGAACAGCTCGAGAGATTCGAGTAGCTGCTTCTGCGTAGTTCACGCAGGAGATTGGTGGAAAGGCTGAGTTTGGCCTGTCTGCCTGCTGTCCCTCAAGAGGGAATCCTTTGAAAGACTTAGCAATCAGACTGCATCCGAACTGGAGTGCGACAAAGTCACTGAAGAGTGATCAGATTTAAACATGAAGAAGACCAAAGATTTGCTGTACGTGATCGGCCTATCAGGACATCCAGTTGCCACAGAATTCCCGGTTTTGCTCAGACACTGATATTGCTGCCGGACTGCTATCCGCATTGTGGTATGGTGATTGCTTTACTATAAATTTGCTGTTTGCTATTAGGGGGTCTCAGGGTAGCTCTCTGCAACAACAGCTCAACCAAAGTGTGTCATCTGATTTAATTATTTTGCCTAATCTTCATGAACTGAGCCTCCTGGCTCCAGATTACAAATTGTGTGTGGTTGTGCATGCCTTTTCTTTTCATCACAGGGCCCCAACCAGCTGTGATGCTGGCCTGCCCATGGCAACATTCCAGGCTAGCCCACCTTACTTCCAACTGGGTACCCAGCGTGTATGACTGTGCAGGGACGAAAAGTGCATAAATAATTGCCTGACTAGATCAGTTATAGAATCAATCAACCTGATTACGCTCTCCCTTGTTCAATTCTCCGGAATAAATCAAATCTAACTTTTTTTGCATTTAATCTTACTGTGGTTCTAGTTTGTACCAAAAGCACTGTACTGTTGTTCTATGCTGTGGCTAACCTTGTTTTACAGGGGGTCTCCAGGGTCAAACTGGTGGAACAGCCCTAGTGGTAAGTGCAAACAGTGTGGGGATTTGTATGCTGAATAAAGGCTACTGTGAAAGTGTTTGTTGCATATTGTCTAGGCTACTAGAGAGGGAAGAGGGGGGTTACAGTGTCCCAGAGGGCTGTACCCAGGTTAGCCTTGCTATTAACAGCCCTGTCCTCCAGGTGGAGGCACATGTTTCAGTACCCAGGCCCCTTAACCTGCAACTAGCCATGCAGGCAGGGGTAGTAGCCCTTGGGATAGTGCTACCTAGGGGTTGCAATTGACTACTTGCTTTCCATTTAAATAGAAACCAATTTTTCTGGCATGTGAGAAAACCTCTTTATCCTGATAGCATAGAAACCTTATACAGTATATACAACTGTAGGAAACCTCTCAGTGCCATTCACAATTCTTGCTGGCATACAGTGTGCTCTACATATTTCTATTTTGCTTTTTTGTATCTCTTTTTACTATTCAGTGATCCATTCCTCCTGGAATACATGTAGATTCTGCCCCTCAATACCCTCTGGAATGTTCAAAAATGTAAAACTATTTCTCCTTGAGCACCATTCAAGGTCCTCCATTTTTTCTTTCAACTCTTCTATGTCCCTGGCTTTTTCAGAGAGTTTTGAGTCAATTTGAGGGAGGTAATCTTCTATGTCTGCAAGTCTATTCTCCAGATCTAGGACTTTATTAATAATCAACTTGACTTTCTCTCTATCCCCCATCTAATTTGCTATCATATCCATTCTATGGTGAATACAATATCCATTCAATGGTGAATACCAAAAAAAATAATTTTGGTTGGAATGTTTTAAATCAATTTAGGCCTAATTTTCCTTTACATTTCCATCGGGGTCTTCAGGATCAGCCCCTTTGTATTTTTGTTTGAGCATGTTTTGTCTCTAGGAATAGGACCCAAAATGTTTTTGTGAACAAAGGAAAATTCAAATCCCTCAGGTACAGGCACATTTGTTATGGCATTATTCTGAGTTTTATTCAATGCCTCCCCAGGACTTCTGGAAGAGTTATGCTTGTACCCTGAGTAGTGGGATTTAATTCAGTTATATTTACAGGAGGTGTCACATTTAAGATGGTAGTCTTTTTATGTTTGCTTGCTCGCATGCGCAAGAAACATGTTGAGGCACCTTGCTGCAGAAGCAGGTTGCGGAGGTGGGGCACTATTGTGGCCAATGCTCCGGATGCCTTTTGAGGCTTCGCCCGCTTTCCCCAATGTGGTGGCATGCTGCTGCTGACACTAGTTCAGCCAGCATGCCACCACCTTGAAAAGTTTTTGCCGCTGCAATCAGGGACCATCTCCTAATTGCAGCATCAGCCATTCTGCTGCAATGAGGGAGTGACCCATCATTGCAGGGCATACTACGGTTAGTAATTTGCCCGACTTAGGCTACTCCCGTCGGCACACTATAACCCCTCCCCATTGTTGTTTGCTGTAGGGGTGCTCAATCCCCTCAGCTTCATACACCCCCCCTCCAAGTCTTTCTTTGCCGATGGGGGGGGGCCCAATCCCCATTGGCTTTAGTCTCCCGACCCCCTGTTAAATTTGCAGATGGGGGGCCCAATCCCCATCGGCTTCAGTCTCCCCCCCATTAAATTTGCAGACGGGGGAGCCTATTCCCCGTTGGCATAATGTCCCCCCCAATTTGTTGTATGCCGAGAGGGGTGCCTAATCCCCTGCTGGCTAAAGCCCCCAAAACCACTCAAGTGGCATGCTGGGAGCCCACCCCAGTGTGCCAAATGTCCCTAAAGAAAAAAAAGAACAGACCCGCAATTTTTTTTAACTCTGTAATGAAGAAACTGGTCCCTTGTTGAGTCCGTGGCCTGCCCCCAACCCGCACCCATCCTCTGCTCACCCTGCCTCCCTACACGCACCCTTCACCCCATACTTACCTTTGGAGCCCAGCGTGACTATCTTTGGTGGACTGGGAACACGTCTGCACTCTTCATAGCTGACCATGAACTGAAGAAATGCCGGTAAGCTGGTTAATGGCATAAATAGGAATTTTTCAACTTTGGTGCATATCTCAGGCATTTTTGGGAATTTTGGCACCAAATTTTCCACATGGGGTTATTGGGACCCCTCCTCATGAATTCAGCCACTGTCATGGTGTTATTCAGTCCAGAAAGGTGATTTCGTGGTCACTGTGTGGAATCACCTTTTGGTACTGATTAACGAAATGACAGTGCCAGTGTTCATGAGGTGGGCTCTCCAAAAGTCTATGTTGCAAATTTGGTGGAAAAATTCCCCAAAATGACTGTTTTACGAGCGTGCAATGTGCAGTTGCTACGCACACTGTAATTTCACGAATTTGCAATATTTTCACTCCAGATTTTCAACATTGCCATTTTTCCACACCTCCTTATGAGCAGTACAGCTGTCATTTTTCACAGCCTGGCTGAAATGTGTTTTTGCACCTACAGCGCAGAATAGTGTGGTCGCTGTGGGAAATCAGTGCTCGGGACACATTAAGAAAATTGCAGTTCATGAGCAGAGGTCCTAAAATGCCTATGTTGAAAATTTTGTGATGAAAGTCCATAAAATGACTGTGTTACGAGTGTGCATTGCGCAATTCCCACACACCCTTGTAACTTCGTAAATTAGTAATATTTTCGCACCAGATTTTCAACACTGACATTTTTTCTCACTTCCTTATGAACATTGCAGCTGTCATTTTTCACATCCTGGCCAAAATGTGTTTTCGCACTTCCAGCACAGAATAGCGCAGTTGCTTTGGGAAATCAGTGTTTAGGACAGATTAAGATCCAGCGAGTGAGAGAAGGGGAGTGACCAAGCTCAACTGAGCTTTGTCAGGACTGCTGTGGATTTATTTGTGGGCAGAAAAAGGTGCCAATGGAGGCAGTAGCCCAGTACAAAAAGGCAGCCTGCAGGGAGAAACAGAGCTAGCGCGTGAGGGAGGGGTAGTGAGCGACCTCAACGGCGCTCTATCAGAACTGCTGCAGATTTCTTTGTGGGCAGAAAAAGGCTCCAATGCAGGCAGGAGCCCAGTGCAAAAGGGCAGCCTGCAGCACCAGGAGAAACAGAATGCGCGAGTGAGAGTGGGGGAGTGACCAAGCTCAATGGAGCTCTGTCGGGACTGATGCAGATTTGTTTGTGGGCAGAAAAAGGTGCCAATGGAGGCATGAGCCCAGTACAAAAGGACAGCCTGCAGTGCCAGGAGGAACAGAATGAGCGAGTGAGGGAGGTGGAGTGAGCAAGCTCAAGGGAGCTTTGTCAGGACTGCTGCAGATTTCTTTGTGGGCAGAAAAAGGCGTCAGCACAGACAGGAGCCCAGTACAAAAGGGCAGCCTGCAGTGCCAGGAGAAACGGAACGAGTGACTGAGATAGGGAGAGCGAGCGAGCTCAGAGGAGCTCTGTCAGGACTGCTGCGGATTTCTTTGTGGGCAGAAAAAGGCACCAACGCAGGCTGGAGCCCAGTACAAAAGGGAAGCCTGCAGTGCCTAGAGAAATGAAACAAGCGAGTGAGAGACAGGGAGTGACCGAGCTCAATGGAGCTCTGTCAGGACTGCTGCAGATTTCTTTGTGGGCAGAAAAAGGCATCAGTGCAGGCAGGTCCCAGTACAAAAGGGAAGCCTGCAGCACCGGGAGAAACAGAACAAGCGAGTGAGAGAGGAGGAGTGAGCAACCTCAATGGAGCTCTATTGGAACTGTTGCAGATTTCTTTGTGGGCAGAAAAAGGTGCCAATGCAGGCAGGAGCCCAGTACAAAAAGGCAGCCTGCAGCGCAGGGAGAAACGGAATGAGCAAGTGAGAGAGGGAGAGGGACCGAGCTCAGCGGAGCTCTGTCAGGAATGCTGTGGATTTCTTTGTGAGCAGAAAAAGGCACCAATGCAGGCTGGAGCCCAGTACAAAAGGGCAGCCTGCAGCACCAGGAGAAACAGAACGAGCTAGTGAGAGAGGGGGAGTGATCTAGTTCAATGGATCGCTGTCAGGACTGCTGCGGATTTCTTTGGGGGCAGAAAAAGGTGCTAACACAGGCAGGAGTCCAGTGCAAAAGGGCAGCCTGCAGTGCCAGGAGATGTAGAATGAGCGAGTGAGAGAGGGGGAGTTGGCAAGCTCAATGGAGCTCTGCCAGGACTTTAGAGTTGCCAACCCTCCCGCCCAGGGTCATTTGTGGTCCTATATTACAGCAGGGTCTCTGGAGTGGAGACAAAGCAATGATCGGATACTTTTAGGATTGGTTTAATAATACAGATTTAGTTGTTCTGTTTATTTCTCTAATTTAGCTAAATACCGAGCTATCTTGTTATGATTGCTGTAATAATACATATTTATTTGTTCTGTTTATTTCTCTAACTGAGCTGAGTAATACTTGGAGTGCAATAGGATTTCTAACTGAGCTAAGTGAAACTATATGAGAGCTGAGAACAAAAAGTTTGGTAGCTGAGGGGTGAAAAATGGACAAGGAGGGTTTAGGATTGCTACAGTAATACAGTATCTAATGGATGATATTTGAGACTGAATTAACCCAGTCGGCAAGGGGGCAGTAGGGGGACTAGTGTGGGGGACCAGAAATTTGAGTAAATAGGGGCCTAACAGTTGTAGTAGGGTACAGAACCTAAGAGTAAGATCCCATAACATAAGATGGGGGCCAAAATGGGGCAGGTGCCACATGTCAATAGGGTGGGCATCTTTGGAAGTGTGGTGGGGTGTACAGGGTGTGGGTCCGCCATGATCCTGGACTGGGCTTGGAGGATGGGGGGGGTGTATGGTCCGTAGACGACTGGCTAGTTTGAGGGAGGAACTGTGGAGGTTAGGGAGGAGTCTAAGTGGCAGGGCAGATGAGTATAGTAGGCATCCTGGCCAGGGAAGGGGAATAGGGGATGGCAAAGGGGGATGGAGGAAGAACAACTAGGGAGTGAACCCAACCCCAGTATCAGTAGCACTAACAGAAAAGAGAGGAGAAGGGAGGGGGTGCCTGAGGCGAAGAGGGAGACCTCCTGATAGGGGAGGAAGAGACCACGAGGAGTACCAGAGGAGAGAGCAGATGGCTGCGGGGGGAGGGACCAGCAGTGGGACCAGGGGTGGCATGGTGGGGAACAAGTAGGAGGGGGGAACTGATAGGGGCAAGAGATGTAGGAGGGGTATCAACTAGGAATAGATTCAAACCTCTGGTATGGGAGAGAGAGGGGGAGCAGGAACCTACTGAAGTGGGAGTGGACAAGTGGGGCATGAAATGGCAACAGGTAGGAGAAGAGATAGCAAGGATGAAAGGGTAGAAGGGGGGCTAGTAAGGAAAGATGGGGTGGTAACTGGAGCAGAGAAGGCTACGGGAAGGGAGAAGGATGAGATGGGCATCACTATCGGGGAAGAAGGCAATGGGTGCTCTAAATCAACAACAGTGGGGATAGGCGAGGGGTTGGAAATCAGCAGGGCAGGAGGGGAGAGCGACATGGGAAGCCCAGTAGGAAGTAACCAGGCTGGGAAGGGGTTCAAGGGGGATGGGAGGAATAAAGCAGAGAAAAGGGGTGAGTCGAAGTAGGGGTACAGATACAGAAGTCACAGAGGGAGCAGCTGGCAGGGGTAAGGGTCAGGGAAGAACAAATACTGGGGTGGTGGAAGGGACATTAGAAGGGAAAGGGGGTAAGGGATGGGGGGTACTCATCCTGGGGGATTCTATACTGAAAGGGGTGAGATGAGGTGGCAGGGGCAAAGGCACAGCCATATTTGGGCTGAAGCTATCCCCAGGTTGACTGCAGGAGGGGCAGGACAGGCACTGCTCAAGTGTGCAGTGACGGGGAGGAAGAAACCTCATTTAGTGTAGCAGGTGGGTACAAATGACTTGGTAGGGGGGACTGTGGAAGTAGTGAAGGGGAGGTTTGAGTAGCTGGACAGGCAGTGTGAGGGGTTGGGGGAGTCAAGGGCATTCTCGGAGGTACTGCCGGTACCATGTGCAAGCATGGGGAGGAAGGGTAGGCTTGAGGAGCTCAACGAGTGGCTGAGGGATTGGTGCCAAAAATTATGGGTTAGTGACTAACTGCGGTAGGGTCTGGGGGGAATAGTGACTTGTACACGGGGGACAGGGTACACTTGAGCATGAAGGGAAGGGGAGTATTAAAGGCAGGATTAGAGGGAGATATCGCTACTAAGGTGGATTTAAACTAGGTGGGGGTGGCCAAAAGACTGAGGTTGCTAGAAAGGTCTGGACAGGGAAGCCTAATGAGCTCACCCCCCGAGATATAGGTAAAGACGGAGGTGTAGTAACCCTAGGAGGGGATGGGCAGAGTGGTCTGAGTGTAATACGGAAGGCACCACCACCCGATAAGAATAAGGAGGAGAAAGGGTGCGAACTACTGGGAGGAGGGACACAGGCCAAAGAAGAGAAGATTGAGGAGAAGGAGGGGTATGGGTGGAAGGTGGTCTGACTAAATGGATAGAGAACTGGTTACTGGGGACAGTGCAGAGGGTGATGCTGGTGGGGTAGCTCTCGGCACCAAGAGCAGTGACAAGCAGGGTGCTGCAGGGGTCAGTGCTGGGCCCAGTGCTATTTGGACTCTTTATCTCTCAAATAGCACACAGACTGGGGAGCAGGGTTAGTCTGTTCTCACATTATACCAAATAGGGGGCAGTGGTGGACCAAGAGGATGGATGGGAAAAACTGCAGGGGGACCTAACCAAACTACAGACATGGTCAGTGGAGTGGCAGCTAGGATTCAGTGCAAAGAAGTGTAAGGTGATGCACTTCAGGAATAAGAACCAGAAGAGTGACTATTCGTTGGGGATCACAGAGGAGGAGGAGAAGGACCTAGGGGTGTTGGTAACTGGAAGCATGAACAACTCAGTCCAGTGCAGGAAAGCAGCACCGAAGGCAAACAGGATAATGAGATGCATTGCAAGGGGGTTCTCATCCAGACACAGGGATGTGATCCTACCTTTCTACAGATCATTGGTCACATCACACCTAGAGTACTGTGTGCAATACTGGAGGCTATACCTAAGGAGAGATATGAAGTTACTGGAGGGGGTGCAAAGGAGGGCAACAAAAATGTTAAAGGGGATGGAAGGAAAGGAATATGAAGTTAGGCTGATGGAGCTGAACATGTAAACACTGGAAGAGAGCAGGGATGGGGGAATATGATTGAAGCATTTAACTACCTGAGGGAGTAAATAAACCTAGCACTGAGGTGGTGTTTAAACTGAGGAGTGGAAGCGAAATGAGGGGGCACAGACTAAGGCTGGAAGGGGGACGTTTCAAAAGGGAAATGATGAGGCACTACTTCTCTGAGAGGATGGTGTTAAGTTGGAATGTGCTGCCAGAGGGGGTGGTAACATGTAGGACAGTCAATAGCATAAAAGGAGGAGGAGGAGTGGGATAAAGCAAGAGAAAGAGTCTGGGGTGCAGGGGCTGGGAAAAGCGGGGGAGGAGGCTGGGGCAGCAGCAATCTAGGGTGCTAGCTACACTCTCAGGCAGACTTACATAGACCGATTGGTGTGTTTGGCTGGCAGATTCATATGTTCATATGTTAGTATATAAAATCACAGTGATGCTCATGAGCAGAGGTCCTTAAATGCCTTTGTTGAAAATTTGGTGACAAATGTCCATAAAATTACTGTGTTACAAGTGTGCATTGTGCAGTTTCCACACACCCTCATAACTTCACAAATTTGTAGTATTTTCTCTCCAGATTTTCAACACTGCCATTTTTCCACACCTTCTTATGAACAGTACGGCTGTTATTTTTCACATCCTGCCCAAAATATACGTTTACACATCTGGCGAGAATACCGCAGTTGCTGTGGGAAATCAATGTTCAGGACAGATTAAGAACATCATAGTGACAGTGTTCATGAGCAGAGGTCACAAAATGCCTATGCTGAAAATTTGGTGAAATATTTCCACTAAATGACTGTGTTACGTGCATGCATTGCGCAGTTTCCATGTACACTCGGAAGTTTGAGCATTTTTAATATTTTCACTACAGATTTTCAACATTGCCATCTCTTCACACCTCCCTATGAATGGTACAGCTGTCATTCTTTGCTTGCTGCCCGATCTGTGTTTTCGTGCATCTGGTGCACAATGGCACGGACGCTGTGGAAACTCAAACTTTGGGACACATTGACAAAATCACAGTGCCACTGTTCATGAGAAGAGGTTCCAAATGTTTTCATGAGGTGGGGGCCACAAAATGGCCATGTTGAACATTTGTACTGCAAATACCAACAAATGCCCGGGGCGTTATGGTTTCTAGCCATAATGTCCCACCTTTACAGACTGAACACATCAGGGGTGTGCCTTTGGATTTCTGACTGTAATGCTCATGCCATTCCAACCCCACTCACCCCAACCCCAGCCACTGACAGGCATTGAGCTGTACCTTCGACTCTTCAGCCCCACAGTTCACCCCATTCTATATTGTGCCCATTTCAGCCTATGTCCTTTTGGAGTGGGGTGACTGTAAAGCCGAACACCCCAAGGCACACCTCAACACTTGTCAGTGTCTGCAGGATAGGATGAGGTGAAATGCATGAACGTTATGGGTGACAACACAAACGCATACCCCAATGCCTGTACATCTCTGCAGGGTGGAGGTGGGGTTGACGTGAAGTTCAATACTTCACTGCCATTCCTACTCTTCATCTGTCTAACTCCTGCATTTCCAATGCTAATACCAGCACGCAAACTTTCAGCATTGACAAATGCTTGTTTTACATATAATTTATGTTTATTATTTTTCCATAACCCTTACAGAAATATAAGTGTACTGTGCTCATGCAGAATGCATGCCACGTGCTTAACTGTGCAATGTTTGCATGTGGTTTGCATGCATAAAGTGAACCTATGTGGACCAGGTCTAAAAAGCAAATCAGTTTTGCATGCTGCAAGCTGACATGTGTGCAGCAGGTAAGCTGGTACGAACATCGTTTAAAAATCACAGCAGGTTCGCATGTTGCACGCTTGACATGGGTGAAGCAGTTAAGCTGATGTGAACATCGTTTAAAAATCACATCTGGTGCACATGTTACACACTTGTCATGTGTGCAGCAACTAAGCTGGTGCAAATCTCATCTAAAAGACACATTAGTTTCTATTTCTCATACTACTACTAGCAATTAGAGCCATTAAAATACCTTTTTCATTAATTTCCCATTAAAATTAGGTAAACTCATTAATTCTGATTCTTTTGCAAGTTGTTTAATGGCTTTTGATTTTTGTCATTAAAGTGCCATCAATTTACAAATATACAAAAAAAGCCAGCAGATACAGGCCAAAACAGTCAATCTCATCTGCTCAATTTGCAGTTCATGGTTTACACCAGTAAAGTATTGTTTGCTTACTCCATTAAATGCATAGGATATAGTCAGCCAACATCCCCTATTCCAGATGTGTGAAGAGCGACCTCTGAGTTGTGAAACCTGACCTTTTTGTTTTTACTTATATTGATATTAGTACCTGTGACCGGGTCATACCTGAAAACAAGCCTTTGGATCAGTGCACTTGCCTGGTAACCAAAGACAAGAAAGAAAGAAAGAAAGAGAGGAAGGAAGGAAGGAAGGAAGGAAGGAAGGAAGGAAGGAAGGAAGGAAGGAAGGAAGGAAGGAAGGAAGGAAGGAAAGGGAAGGGAAGGGAAGGGAAGGGAAGAGAAGGAATGAATTTCTATCAAAAAGCAGGGGTGCCATTTAGGTAGAGCAGAGGGGGCAGTCCCTTCCCCCCGCACTTGTGCTTAGGTTGTTCTTATGGTGTGGCAATAATGGCATTACATTTTTGGTTTAATCTTTTGCACAATAAGTGCCCCCTGGCCTGGGTATGCTCATGCTGCAGGTGCACTCCTGACTCGACTGTGTCTGTATTGTGTTGTCCTATCTATCCACCTATTGGGGCAGCACCATCACATGTGACATGGAGAAGTTCCAGCCATGCAAGAGCACATAAGTCATGCGAGTGCGACACTGTCTTTCCCACCACAGAGTAGACAGCCTGCATACTACAGCTTTGAGGAGTCAGTGAGCACTGAACTCTTAATAGCAGTGTTGTGGTGTCATATTTTTGTTGGTCTACTCTTAGTGAGTCTCCGTCTCCCCTGGTGGCTGAATGGGCAAGGGGTGAGCTAGAAGCTAACTCAAAACTAGGCTACCTACTTACTCTACCAGGTTTGCCTCCCCAAAAAAAACAGTGCAAACCCCCCACAGCAGCAAGCTAGGCCTAGCAGCAGTGTTGACAGAGGTGCGGGTGGCCTTCATAGGCCTTGATCAGTGCAAGGCTGCAGCAGCCACAGCAGCAGCCAAGCAAGAATCAAGCAACACAGGTTGGGTGGGTTCGTTTGGTGAGATAACTTGGTTGTGGAACATGTTGGGGACCTGGGATGGTCAGTTCTAGCATCCAGCTTCTGGCAGAAGGACAGAGGAGGAGTGGACTGAACATGGGCTGGTGGCACACTGGGCCAGGCTACAGAGTCTGGCCAGATGGCCAGGTAAGAAAAAGTAAATATTTTTTTTTACAGGGGGATTGGGGAAGGAGGAAGGACTGAAATATTGATGTGTTTTTCACAGTTCTGCACCTTTGGGTGGCTTCACGACCCATGTGGAATGGGTATTGAAAGAGATGGAGTGGGGAAAGAAATCTGGACTTTTTTTTGGGGGGGAGGACTTCAGCCAGAAAATTAATTGGTTAGTAACTGGGTAGGTTTAAGCCAAATCTGATGCACTGCTCCAGGGTATAGACAGATTAATCTTATCTTTGTGAGTCTCCATCTGCCCTGGTGGCTGAGAGGGCAGATGGTGAGCTAGAAGCAAACTCGATACTGATTGATGTCCGGTATGATTGATTAAATCCAAATTTAATGCCATTATTGCCACACAATAAGAACTACCTAAATGGCAATGAAGATCCAGGGACTGGAGGGAAAATCCCGTGAGGAGAGGCTGGGAGAGCTGAACATGTATTCCCTGGAGGAGAGGAGAGAAAGTAGGGATATGATTGAAACCTTTAAATACTTAAAGGGAATAAACAAGACTAATATGAAAGGAATTTTTTAGATCAGAAGGGGGAGGGACACAAGAGGGCACCGACTAAGATTGAAGGGGGGGATTCAGGAGGCAAATCTGGAGACACTTTTTCACAGAAAGGGTGGTAGACAAGTGGAATACTCTGCCCGAGGAAGTGGTATTGAGTAGAACAGTGGGGGATTTAAGAGGGGTTGGTACAGAGTGTTGTTAAGAGGGGGAGGGGAGGGTGGAGCAGCTGCAAGTTGAGGGGCTAGCTACACAATCGAGCAGACTCAATAGACTGCAAGGCCTGTTTCTGCTGGCATTTCATATGTTCATTATACATTTGAATTTTTCCTGATTTGCTTATCACTTTTAAGTCACAACAAATAAGTTTTACCTTTTAGAGATGTTCCGGACATTCCAGAGCTTGCTGCTTAGGGTCTAACTAGCAACTGGCCTCCACTGGTTGTTGGTTCCCCCCTGCTGAAATCTGAAATGGCACCCCTGCCATAAAGTCTAAATTTATAGGACATCCTATGTGCAAGCAGCATGATTTCCATGAGAAATGGATGAGGAGCATAGCAGTTTTCAAGGATAATATGAGGACTGTCCCTTGCATTAAGGGACAGTTGAGCGGTATGGTATGCACAGACTATTGAAGTCCCACTATAGTCAGGCTTATACCCCCCCAAAGAAGCTGACCTCCACATCCTCATGCTCAGGGACATTATGACATAGGGCAAGGTAGTGTGCAGGGGGCATGCCCAATTGTGGTGGAATCTTTTTTTACTATTTTATACATTATGATGATGAGTTGGAGTATAATGAAGGCCACTGCTCAACAAACAAGTACAGTGTTAGTAGAACAGTGGCCTTCATTATTCTCTAACTCACCATCATAATGTGTAAAATAGTAATAGAAAATAACTCCATTCATTTCAAGGGGTACCCCCCCAGCACTCTCACCCATGAACATCATCTCTTAAAGACTCCTGCCTCTGGCTCCCTAGTACTCACGTAAGAGACTCTTGACTTATATCTGTACTTGGTGGGTTGTCTGTAGTAGCATGGCTATACCTGCTACAGTGTGTGTGCATTGGGGGGGGGGGACTGGCCATGTGGGTGGGTGTCGAATTATTACTGCTTTTGTGTTTGCCTCTTAAAGTCTGTATGCATGGAAGCATTCAAAACTATGAAGAGAAAATAAGAATCCAGGCCAGACAGAAGTAATTAAGTAGTTTTGTGGGCAAGTGTGTGTATTAGGAGTGGGGAGAACCACGTTTCCATTGGTATGTGTGCTACAGTTCAGCTGTGAAGCTGAGATGAGGGGGACAAGAAAACTAAAAAGTGTAACAGTGGCTATAAGCATGCCACATGTGTGCAGATTAATTCAGATTTGTATTGAAGTACAAGTGAGCCATATCTGTGCAGGTAGTATAGCTTAGTGGTTAAAGGCACTAAACTGCACACCAAATGATCTGGAGACTTGTAGACCTGGGTTTGGATTTCATCAACCCTTACTTGTATACAGTGTGATCCTGAGCAAGTCACTTAACTTTTATGTGGGACCTCCTGGTTTTTGCATGCATGCCACATGCATGCAGTCTGTTCCAATTAAAAAAAGCATGCTTCTCACACTTGCTTGCTGCACACGACACATGCATGCATTCAGTTCCAATTCATTTTTTTATTTATTTAGTTTTTGTTGACCAGGTATGTGCACTAGACAAATTCTACCTATTTTCAGGGGAAGGGGATACAGGTGAATGCCAATTTAACATTTAAATTATGCTTGCAGCGTGCATGTCACATGGGTAGTTTTATGTGCACAGCATTAAAACATTTCATATAATTATTTCTGTAAGGGAAGACACAAACATACATACAAGCTGCATGGTTATCAGACAAAACCAAAACAGAGTACATCTGAAGAGATGACCGACATAATACAAAGCATAATTATGTGACAAACTCTGCATTGATGGTTGACATATATAAAAACATTCTATGCCAGATCAGTTCAAATTTGTCTGTAGTGTGTCAAAGCCCTACTGTAAGTTGTTCCATCATATATATATATATATATATATATATTCTGTTAGCACCCTTTGCAACCTGTGTGAGAGGCCTTTCGGCACCATGCAATTCTGCTTAAAGTTGGACCAGCATAACATTCTGTGGTGATTTGCATATGCAGCTCATGATGCTTTGCATTGTGGGGGGCATGTGTGATTTTGTATTTTCTTGAAACTTGGCTTCCCAGCCAAATACCCTTTGGGGCTACCCTTGCCTCAGTGTTTACGCACAGAGGTTCTTTGTCTTTTAAATAGTTTTTTATTTTAATGGGTTCACCACAATATATCCCAGGCACACTGCCTTAGGGGTAGCTGGTCCATTCCACTGGGGTGTCAAACAGACGAGGCATACTGATGAGTCCTGGTAGGAATGAAACACGTGTCTATGTCTTCTGTTAGCACCCTTGCAACCTGTGTGAGAGGCCTTTCGGCACCATGCAATTCTGCTAAAGTTGGACCAGCATAACATTCTGTGGTGATTTGTATATGCAGCTCATGATGCTTTGCATTATGGGGGTATGTGATTTTGTATTTATATATATATATATATACTGTATATATATATATATATATATATATATTTATATTTCAGTTATTAGTTGATGCCAAAGTTGTATTGAGGGAGATTCCTCAGGAGATTCCTGCTTCTGTCACATTTATGTAATAACTGTTGTACCTAGCAGTATGCAAATGGATAGCAGTTTATGGGTCTGACAGTGGCAATGCCCCTCTGGCATATCCAAAAAGAAGATTAAATTTGGTGTAATTTGAAGACAGACACTAAATATTTCCTGGAATTGTGACTGTAAATAATTCCAAAAGACCTGTGCCTTCAGGCAAAGCCAAAATACATGTACATGTGTTGCTCTAGATTCCCCGCATTGTCTCCAACAGAAGGAAGTCACTGAAGGAGTAAACTTTGCATTCTGCACCAGGGTGTAGAAAAATCTAGTAAAACATTTCCAGGAAATACTTTGTTTTGCCATCAACTGTCTATAATTCTGTTGCTTGTATACTGTCTGTTTTATTGTGCTGACTGTCACAGTAACTGTCACTGATTTAGAACCTTTGTAAATGAGTCCTTGACTCAAAGGTAACTTCCGATAACTTCAAATAAATAAATAAAATAAATAAAAAAAAAAATAAAATAAATAAAGGAATACTCCTTCCAAATGCAGGAAGAAGTAGGCCTTTGGATGTATGGGAGGTATTTGTGCCAGGAACTGCTATCCATTTCAAAACCAAGATCTGTTTGCCATCTAAGGTGAAAGGTAGTCAGTGGACAGGCCCATTAACTGATCAGTGCCTAGTATAGTTGTGAAAACAGGGATTCTAAAGGGGTCCCTGCTATGGTATTAAACACTAGAGAAATAAACATTGGTAGGTCACTACCAGAGAGATGTGCAGCTCATTGTTTTAAAATGAAACTGCGGACTTTCACATAGCGTAAATAGTCAGTAGCTCTCCAGTGGTACTTGGCGATAAGGATTGGAAACTCCACTACTTCGGAGCCCTGCATGGCATGCATTGGTAGAAAAAAGAAAAGTCATTCCATATGGTGGAAAAAGGTTATGCAGCCTAGCCAGGAGAAATGGGAAGTTGCAAGCAAATGGTATTAACAAATAACTAAAGGGCAAGAGAGTGAAGTGTGCCACTGTGAAGAAGACGAAGAATCAGCATTTATATAGCACTTTTCATACACAGCGTATCCCAAAGCACTTTACAAGCAATGCTAGATTGGTAGTGAAGTGACTGACTGAATGAGTAGTGGTGGCCATATCACACATCAACACTCACACACAGCCTGGACAATTGCATGATCCAGTTTATGGGAAGGGGAATGTTGGCCAAGACACCGCAAGTGTATCCTACTCTTTACAAAGATTGCCCTGGGTTCTTTTACTTCCATTTTACTTCCACCTAGAAACCCACCAGGACAGTACCAGGATGGGCAGAATGGACCTCGGTTTAACGTTTCAACCAAAGGATGGCACACCCCAGCAGTACAGCACTCACCTAATGCTGCACTTGAATGCCAGCATTTTAGGTATGAGTCCAATCCCGGTGTGGGACGAGAACCCATGACCTTCTGGTCCAGAGGTGGATGTGTTACCAACTGAGCCACACTGACACCTGTGGTATGCCAGGCCATAATAGATGTAACTGTAAAGTGGTTTTCCAGAGAAGAAATTTGAGTCAGAGTATGCGGCTGCAGTACCCCACTAGTGAGCAAGTATAACACTTCCTCTGTCATGTCTAAATCTTTCCAAAGGGCTTAATAGTTTGGAGAAAGCCAATAGTGTACTGTACGGAGTTGGGCAGTGGTGTAATAGTGCACCAAGAGCGGGACAGCTAAGTATCCTTTAGACTTAGGGAGTTGGAGGGTGGAGAGTTTTATTCTAGGGTGGGATCCCACCCATATGAACAGAGAGATCATTTTATTCCAAACCTGAGTGTACAAAGACTGTAGGGGAGTGGTAAAATTTGGGTAAAGTATAGAACCCATGGTAGAATATTCGTATGTATACGGTCAACCGGGTAATTAAGGGAAGGTTTATGGTATTCCACCTAGTATGGTCTGCTTGAAAATTTGTCTGGGGGGGGCATAATTTGCTGTGTATAATTGGGCAAGATCATTAGTGTGGTGAACGCTGAGGTATTTAAATGAGCTTATATTCCATTTAAAGGGGAATACAGCTAATATTGGGGGGCTGGGTTAAAATGTAAACTGAAGAACCTCTGTCTTCACTGTATTTATTTTGTACCCTGCACATTACCTGAAGGAGTTTAGGAGATGTCAAGGGGGGGGATTGATCTGTTTGTGTGAGGTATATTAATATAGAATCTCCAGAGAGCATGAATTTTTGCTGCCTACCTCTTAGATCTATGCCTCGGACTTTGGTGGACTGTCCCAGGGCCTGTGCTAGTGATTCCAAGTAGATGGCAATAAGAAGATGGGATAAGGGGCACCCTTGTCTTGTGTCCCTATAAAAATGGAAGAAGGAAGATATCTGGCCATTAACTTTTACATAAACCTGCGGCGTTTCATAGAGATGTTGCAGAATGGTGATACATTCCACAGGAAACTTCATAAGTTGTAAAACCTGAAATAAAAAAGGCCACACTTCCCAGTCAAAAGCCTTCTCAGTATCAAGGCTGATCATTAAAAATGGAATGTTGGCCCAGGTGGTGTGGTGGAGAACATTAATGGTATGATTAATGTTGTCCTGTGTCTGCCAGGATTTAACAAATCTTGTTTATTCTGGTTGGATTATATTTGGCAAGGGTTTTTCTAGTCAAGTTGCTAGCAGGGAAGAAACTATTTTAAAATCAATATTTAAGACCAAGACTGGTCTGTATGAAAAGCATAATGTGTCATCTTTATGCAGTTTTAGTATCTCAGAGATGATAGTTAGATTCCAAGACTGGGAAGGGGGGGATTTACCGTTCGCTACAGAGCAACAGACTGCTGCCAGGTGAGATATTAACTGAACCTGGAATTGTTTATAAAATTCAGGTGTGTACCCATTGGGGCCCAAGCTTTTGGAATTATGGAGATTCTTAATAATAGCACTGAGTTGAGCTGGGGAAATTGGGGCATTTAAAAGATCAGTCTGCTCCTGTGTTATAGTAGGAAGGGTACAGGAAGACAAGAAATTATTAATCTGGGTGGAATCTGAGGGGTACTCAGGAGTATATAATTGTTCATAATATTGATAGACGGTCTATAGAACATGGTTTGGGGCTATATGTAGGACCTGTGACTTAAGGTCCCAAATTCATGTGACTGCTGTAGTAGCCATCTGTTGGCAAAGATGAAAAGCTGGCAGCTTAGTGGCTTTAGGGCCACCCTCTTAATATCACTGATGGAGGTATACTAGTTTTTTATGACTTGATCATAAGACCATTACAAACATTAAGTTATGCATTCCACAAGTATAAAATATTCCATACACATCATAAAATAACATATTCATATTTTTAGCAAAATACAAATTCATATTAAAATAAATAACAATATTACAGTAATGCCAAATATACATATATATATATTAATTTAACAGACATGTTCAACAGATATAAAAACTACCTTCCCCCTTGTTTTCAATCAATCCAAATTTTAGTGTATTAAATGTTCCCTTCTTTGTTCAATTATCTTAAGGAGGGAGACTATGGGGATTAATATCTTGAGGTCACATGTTGTTAATAAGTTAGTCAATAATTGAGCAGGTTGATATTGTTGTTGACCTTAGTATATTTCCTAACAAGGACCTCCTATGTTTCTCATAAAGAGGACATAGAAG
The DNA here is from genome assembly GCA_016271365.2 of Neoceratodus forsteri. Lineage (NCBI taxonomy): Eukaryota > Metazoa > Chordata > Ceratodontiformes > Ceratodontidae > Neoceratodus > Neoceratodus forsteri. The sequence goes on along the minus strand of JADMNL010000023.1, from coordinate 262,122,252 downwards.
TACTAAATGTAATAGATTATCTTCTCCAAGTCCACATTTACACAAATGATCCTTAATTTACTCCCCTTCATAGTGTCCTCTTTTTCTATTGATTTTAAAAACCTCAAAGTGAAACCTTGTCAGAAGTATTCTTTGCTTTGGATTTGCTAAAACGTGGAGATATTGCTCAGGCTTATGTTCTCTCTCATTTTTAGCTAGCCACATACAGGCTTTGGATAATCTACAAGCCTCTAAATCTTTTTGTACAAAAATGTCCATAACTCTATTATTTATTGTTGTTTTGATACATTCAAAAGGATATCTCAAACCATCAGTAATAGTATGTAGCAGCCCATAAGGTTTTATAAGATCCTCAAGGATATTCATGCATGGGAAAATTATATTAGAATGTGTATATAAAATTGCTTCCTCTAAACAAAGACAGGGAAGTCTATCCGAAGACATCCTAAAAATCCTGATTCAGTAATTAACTCGCCTCTGTACACAGGAGCATTCAACTGAAAGCTGCCTAATCTCTGCTCTTACCACAGCTGAAGGGGCACTGTTGGGAAGTCCTAATATTGTTTATAAAATGTATTTAAACTAGAGTCCAGAATCCCCTTGAATTCACCTCTCCAGATTTCAGCACCATAAAGTATCTGACTTTTAAATTTTGCTCTTACAACTCTTAAATTCCTCTCTATTGACCTTCCCCAAAATTTATGGGAGAAAGATAAAATAACTGGGAGGAAACTATCCACCTTAGAATTTACACTTTTAAGGTGAGTTCCCCATGTCCCAGTATAATTAACTATGAATCCAAGATAACAGAACTCCTTTACAACTTCAAGTTTGTGGTTGTTCATATAGTAACCATAACTTTTCTTATTTCCCCCAAAACGAGGACTTTGGTTTTGTCATAATTGACCTGCAGATCAGCTTTCATAGATTTCAAATAATTTTTTTCAACGCACCTGCACATGCCCAGATGTCTGAGTGAAATGAGTGCAACTTCATCCGCATAGGCTAAATATGATATTGCCATTACCCCAATTTTTGGTAAGTGAAAGTCAGGGTTATACATTTTTCTTAATACTGTAGTAAAATAAAGATTAAATAATAAAGGAGCCATTGTGCAGCCCTGTTTCACCCCATATTGTTTTTAAACCAGGCACTCAATTTTTCTGAGTCTCCATATCTAACACTGGTGTAATTATCCTAGTGCATGAATCTAATCATTTCCAACAAAGGCTGCTCAATCACCAATTCATGAAGTCTATTCCACAATAGAGGTCTATTAACCTTGTCAAAAGCTGCTTTGTGGTCTATGAAAGTACAATACAATCTTTCATTTTTAACTACTTTATATCTATTTATTTATTTATTTCAGATTCAGAGAACTACCTTTGAGTCGTAGACTCATTTGCAAAGGTTCCATGTCACATAGATTAGATACAGACAAAACATTAAAATGATTGCATGTGTTAGGTGTGCCATAATAAAACATTGATCAATTGTTGAATGTTTTTTTTGAAACCCTGCCTGTGCTTCATCCACTACATTATTTGCCTCTGCCCATTTCATCAACCTATTATGTAAGATTCTAGTAAATACCTTTCCTAAGGTATCCAAAAGGCTGATAGGCCTATAACATGCAGGGTCCTTCCTGTCACCGTTCTTGAAAACTGGTAACTGATGGAGGTAACATAAAGCAGCCTCTAACTTGATATTTAAAAGTTTCTGACTCTCTTGTTGAGTAGTGGATAATAGGGAGGTGACAGAATCATCCCCCCACATGTGTTTAATTTGCAACTCCTTGAGGGGAGCTTGTAACCTGTCCAACCTACCTGAACACTGTTTTTTAAGTCTTGAGAAAAATCTAATAAGTTCTCCATGGAGAATCACTTTGAGAGTATCCCACAAAATACTAGATGAAATTTCAGGAGATTGGTTTTCCTCTATTATTTGTTTAATCTGGTCTTATATCAGAGTATGGCACTCTTCTAGATTAAACAATGAATTATTAAATCTCCAAAGGGCATGAATCTATGGCCTGCCCAATATTAGCATCAAAACTAGGGGAACATGATCAGAGAGGGTAATGGGGAAAATCTGACATTCAGCCACCATATGGTGGTATTTTGTTTAGAAAGATGAAAATAGTCTATTCTTGTACATAGGTGATGTGGGGTGAGTAACGGGTATAAGAATTTGTGTAGAGATTTAAGAGATGCCAAGTATCGGTCCAAGCATGAATATTTAGCAGAGTCTTAGAAACATTTAGCAGCAGCAGATAGTTTAGGGAGGTGAGGACTGGAAGTGTCTAGGTGGTCATAAATCATATTGTGATTACCTCCTATAATAAGAATTCCCTGCTGCAGTGCAAGGATTTTCCCCAGTAAGGTGTTCATGGCCACTGAGTCGGTGCCTGTGGGGAGATATAAACTGACTAGGGTAACTAGTTGGGTGAAATAGGTACCCGTAACTATTGCCAATCTACCCTGAGGATCTGTATAAGAACTTATAAGATGGAAAGGAGTGGGCTTGGGAATCAGAATAGTAGTACCACACCTCTTTCCACCTTCAAATGATGAGGCAGTCACAGTACAATACCCATATTCCTGCAGTTTAGTATGTTCTGTAGATGTTAAGTAGGTATCCTAGAGAAAAATAAAAGTCAGGCATGCTTTTTTAATGTCAGTTAACACCTTTTTCTGCTTAATCAGGTTATTCAAGCCGTTAACATTTAAAAAGCAAATCTTTGTAGGTTGAATGTCACCCATAATTTAATGTAAGTTTCAGACACAATGATTAACCTGAACTGAAGGAGATTCCCCAGTGGAGCAGCTGACAAGGACCAAAAAAAGCCCAGCATGTGGTCCTCAGATGCTGTGTTGCCCTGCATAGGACTCCATGGGGCCCAGTTCTAAAAACCTGGTGCAAGCCACATCAAAGGCAGCTTGTGCTGATTGCTGGTGCACCTGGGACCCTGCGCTCAATGATTGGGTAGGGTTCCGGCTGCAAAGTCCCATGGCTTGTGGCAACCTTAGCTGTACACCAAAGAGAGGGTGTATCTGCACAGGTTGCCACAAGCTACAGGTGGCGAATCAGCAGTGTAAACAAGCATTTCATGGTGGTCTGGTGGTCCCCCCACCCAATCCCCATAACATGAAAATGTTACCAGGTGGCCTTGTGGACCCCCTACCCGATTCCCATATCATTTAAATATTCACTGGTGGTCTATTGGATCAACCCTGCTTGAGCCTTGTATCATTTAAATATTCCCTGGTGGTCTAGCAGACCGCCCCATCCCCGATCCCCCATTATTAGTAAGTAAACCATCCTTTATGGTCTAGTAGACTTCCCCAAGCCCCGATCCCCATTTTGTCATATGAACACTCCTCTGGTGATCTAGTGGACCCCCACCCTGGCAGGCAGTGCCCCACCACCTTGCTCCCCCATCCTGAAGCCTAGCTGGTTACTGGCACAGCCCACCACTCACCACCATGGCCACCCACCAACTGAGCTCTCAATGAGCATGTACTGTATTCAGTACGCCCTACTTGACTGACAGCTCAGAGGGCTGTCAATCACTGAGCACATACTAGATTCAGTACATGCTCATTGAGATCTCATTTGGTGGTTGGTTGTGGTGGTGAGTGGTGGACTGTGCCAGTCTCCAGCTAAGTTTCGGGATGGGGCAAGCAGGTGGTGGGGCACTGCCTGCCAGGGTGTGGGGGGTGGTGTTCCACTAAACACCAGGAAAGTGTTCATATGACATAACAGGGGAGTGGGGCTTGGGGGTCTGCTAGACCACCAGGGATGGTTTAACTATTCATAATGGGGGATCAGGGCTGGGGTGATCTGCTAGACTAACAGAGAATATTATATGATATGGAGATTGGAGGGATGATCCGCTAGACCACCAGGGAATATTTAAATGAGGATTAACATCTTGAGGTCACACACGAGGATCAAGTGGAGGGTCTGCTAGATCACCAAAGATTATTTAAATGATATAGGGATCAGGTGGGAGGCTCTGCAAGATCACTAGAGAATATTTAAATGATATGAGGATTGGGCAGGGGGTTGGCTAGACCACCAGAGAATATTTTCATGTTATGGGGATCGGGTGGGGGTGGGATCTGCTAGACCACCTTGGGAATATTTAAATGATATGGGAATTGATTGGGGGGGTCTGCTAGACCACGAGGGATGTTTTAATTCTAGATAACAAAGGATTGGGGCTTGGGGTGTCTGCTAGATCACCAAGGACTTATTCTAAGAAAAGAGGGTCTGGGTCTGGGGAGGGAGGACCATGGCACATTGCTGCAAAGTGCTCAACTCTCCTAGTGGACATATTTCTAAGTACCCTTAGACCAGTCCTTATCCATAATGGGGGATCAGGGCCAGGGCGGTCCACTAGACTAACAGAGTAATTATATGATATGGGGATTGGGCAGAGGGTCCACTAGACCACCAGGGAATATTTAAATGATATGGGGATTGGGCAGGGGGGTCATCTAGACCACCAGGGAATATATTCATGTTACAGGGACTGGGTGGGAGGTGGTGTCTGCTAGATCACCTGGGAACATTTAAATGATATGGGGATTGAGTGTGGGGTCCGTTAGACCACGAGGGATGTTTTAATTCTAGATAACAGAGGACTGGGGCTTTGGGGATCTGCTAGATCACCAGGGACTTATTTTAAGAAAAGGGGGATTGGGTCTGGGAAGGGAGGACAGTGGCACATTGCTGCAAAGTGCTCAACTCTCCCAGGGGTCATATTACTAAGCACCCTTTGACCAGCCCTGGCTGGTCTAATGGTACTTAGAAATATGCCCTCTGGGAGAGTTTTGAGAATCCTGATTTAGGGGATTTGGCAGTCTGCATCTGCCACAAGTCCCTAGCAGCCCATTTTGTAGTGCATGGGTGGTGCAAGCCCCATTTGGTGCATGCAGCTTGTGGTTGACACAGGCTGCCTTTGAGAATCACCCCCAGTGCAGCGTTTGGCACAAGGGGCACTTTGCACCATTCTTTGTGTCACAAGCCCTTTGCACCAAGCCAGGAGTGTTGAGAATTGGACCCAATATGTCTGCAAAGGAAAACAGAGTAAGTGAATATGAGCCCAGTATCAAGTCACAATATAAAAAAGTAAAAGGTAATATAAAAAAATATGCAGGTATAACACATAACCCATTTAAACCAAAGAACAAGGAACAATATCAGGGGGAACTGACATTAACAGGACTGCTTGCAACCAGCAAGGCATAAGTAGAAAGAATTAAGTAAGGAAAATGGCTTTCAATGTAGAGCAGCCTTTGTTGTGGCTCCTTAGTAGTCCCAGACTTGAAAGGGCTGAAAAATCAAGTGCAGACGGGCAGGAGATAAGGTGGATCCCAAGGGAGAACTGGATCTATTGAGGGTAGGAGACACTCACCAATCATTGGGGGAATGATCATAGGTCTAGTTAGGGTTAAGACATCACTACAGCCCTGAAAGATTGGAAACAAATATGCCAAGCTAAAATCAGCATGATGAATACATTTCTGCAACCCTTGGAGTTTACTATATGTATAATTCTTTGGAGAACAGAAGCAAGAATAATAAAAAATAAATAACTCTTTGTTTTTCCTTGTCTTTTTGCTGTTTTTCTTCTTTAAAAATAACCTGATTATTAGAACCTAACACAATAAATATAAACTTATAATAAGCCACATGTAGGAAGGGTCATTATAATCTTGCTCCCTGTATAAGAACTGTCCCAGCAATAAGTTTATATGAAAAAGAACCAGGATATCTTTTCACTTCAGAGAGTGGGAATACAGTTAGAAAATTTGGTTGAAAATACAAAAAGACATAATACAAGTAAAAGTCTGACATGGGGGAAACCACCCTCTGAGTCTAAAAAGAACACAGTAATACAGAGGTACAAGCATCAAGTGCATATATGGAAAACATCAGTCAGCAACCCTGTAAAGGTGAACAAGGGTAGGATTCTCAGATAAGTCCTGTCACAGCTTGACAGTTGCTTATATTACTGCCACTTATAAAAGTCTGCTTTAGTGTGACAGTCAGGGGAGCTGTGTATTGGGATCATAGGCAGGGGGCAGCACTGAGGAGACGTAACCCACCCCATCCCTGCCTCCACATCCATAAGTTATAATAATGTAAACAGCCCACCCAGGATCTGTAATGGAAAATAATGGCAACAGCCATAGGTAGAAGGGTTCAAGCCCCACACACCTCCACTGGAGCTCCTCATAATATGCAACTACATACTCTGTCCAGGGATGCATAGGGCTGACTAAATAACTAATTAATTTATTTATTTTTGAAAGTTGATTTACAACCTTTGAGTCAGGGACTCATTTACAAAGGCACCTCATCGCAAGGAGGGTAGACATGGTTACAGTGTGAGATACAACAGTGGTAACATACAGGTGCAGTACAGATAACAAAAGAACACAATATAACAATGGTTTACGGAATAAAGTTGCATGCAGTAAATAGCAATCGTATAAAGTATAACAATATTAGAAGTCACAACCCTGGTCATACCTGGGAAATATGTATGTGGAAGGGTGAGGGGGAACAGGGGTGAGGAAAAGGAAAAAAAAAGGGGGGGAAGCAGTCCAATGGACATTGTCAAGGCTATGGGCCAGAAACGGGGATGGACCCTAACGTTAGGTTGATTATGGGCAACTACAGCTTCAGGCACCAAAGAAGTGGTTACAGAGAGCAACTTTAAAGGAACCAATTTTGGTACACTTAGTGACAGAGGGCGGGAAGGAGTTGAACCATGAGGAGGGTATGGTAGTGGAAGGACCATTGGGCTAGAGAGGTCTTGGTATGGGGCACCAGAAAGGTGGCATTAACTGAGCTACAGGTGGCAACAGATGGGGATGCAAGCCACAGGGACACAGTGACCCCAGGGGGGGAGAGTCCTAGCAGGGATTTTTTGGCAAATAAGCAGGTTTGGTAGTGCAGGTGCTCCTCCAAGGTGAGCAGGTTGGCAGTGGAATAAAGCAGACAAGTATGGGTGCGGAGGGATGCGCCAATCAGGAGCCTGCAGGCCTTGTTTATCGAGGTCTGGATTCTGGTGCGGGCGGTATTGTTGGCCACAGCATAAATAGGTAGGCCGTAGTCCACTAGGGACAGGACAGAGGAGTTGATGGCCAGTCGGAGGGTGGTTTGGGGGAGACTGTCTCTGTGGTCATAGAGAAGGCCAATCCAAGAGTTTATGGCTGAGGACAGGGTATTGATGTGGGTGTGGAATGTAAGAGCCGATTCGAAGGTGATGCCCAGGTACTTGTAGGATGACACCTGCTCGAGAGGGTGAGCATTACTGGGGAGAATGCAGAGAGGGCATTTTTGGCCTTATTCTGGTGATGTAAAAAAAGCATAGATTTGGTGTTTTTGAGGTTAATGACCAGCTGGTAGTCAAGGAACCACTTTTCAGCTTGATTGAATGTGTGCTGCAGGGATTCCTGTAGAGATGTGGGGTCAGGGTGGGAGGCAAGGAGAACCACATCATTGGGATAGAGTAGCATATTGCACAAGCAAGAGCTGGGGAGGGTATTAAGAAATAGGCTGAACAGAACGGGGCCCAGGATGGAACCCTGGAGGCCCCCCGAGCGAACAGGCAGGGTATTGGACAGGGTGCCATTTACCTTCATGCGCTGTGATCTGGTAGAGAGGTAACTGGTGAACCAAGCCAGTGGGCCAGGGGAGAAGCCAAGTTGGTGGAGGGAGTCAAGTAGGAGGGGGTGACAGATAGTGTCAAAGGCCTTGGAAAGGTCAACGAACACTGCACCCGCAACATGACCAGAGTAGAGAGCAGAGTGGAGGTGCTTGGAGAACTCCAGGAGGGCTGTAGTGGTGCTGCATCCAGGGCAGAATCCATGTTGTTCTGGACACAGCAGGTCATATTTGGCCAGATACTCAGAGAGCTGAATGGTCACTATTTTTTCTAGTGCTTTGGTGAGAGCAGGAAGAATAGAGATGGGCCTGAAATTGTTAGGGGAGGTTCTATCTCCACTCTTATGGATAGGGGTGAGTTCTGCAATTTTCCAGGCACTGGGAAATTGACCAAGACATGGTGACTGGTTTAAAAGGTTGGTGAGAGGGGCTAGTACAGTGTCTAGGACTAATCGGAGAATCCTGGAGTACAGAGGGTCACAGCTGGGGTTGTTACTAGCTAAGGCTTTTTTCAGATGAGGCCTGGCTTCAAGGGGTGATATGGCACGCAGGTAGAAAGGGGGGATCCGAGGTGGGAGGGTGGAGGCAGGGATAGGGTTGAAAAAGTAGTTGGGGAGGACAAAGCTTAGATCTGAGAAAGCCATATTGAGGCACTCAGCTATGCGGGGAGGATCAGTAGTGACAGTACCGTCTATGGAGAGTAGTGATGGTGGGGGGGGAGTGGGTCTTTCCATTGAGCTCTTTCATATTGTCCCAGAAGGCATGAGATGAGCCCCAAGTGGATTCAAGGGTGGCTTGATATTATTCAGCCTTAGCCTGCCTTATAGCCCAGGTGCACTTGTTACGTGCTGCATTACAGGCTTGTCTGTCAGCCAGTTTGCCTGTCTCAACAGCAATATGCCAGAGATTATCTTTTTGTTTCAGTGTTTGGATGAGGGATGGGGAGATCCATGGGGCATTGCGTTTCTTGGTACGGATTCTGGTGTGAAAAGGTCGCAGGCCTTGCTGAAGGCACTGGAGAAATAGGCTAGGGCAGATTCAATATCCATTGTGAGTAGGATTGGGGGCCAGTCAAGCTGAGCTAGGTGTGTTTTTGGCTTTCTGAGACCCCCGGGGCGAAAGCACTGCTGCGAGGTGACCTGGGGCACTTGGATGACCAGTGACAGAGGACAAGAGAGTGATCACTAAGAGAGTCTGGTAGTACATTAATATCCCTGATTTTATGGGAGCAGTTCAACACAATTACATCTAGGTGGGTGCTGAAGCAGCCTGACCAGTTAAATCTAGTGGGTTAGGTAACTGGTTGGGTCATATCTAGGGAAACAAAGGAGTCCCTGATATGGGGGGGCAATGATACTCAGCCAACTGACATTAAGGTCACCTAGGATGAGCTGCTCTGCCTTGTGTGGGACTGTAGTGAGGTAATCAATGAGGGAGTGGACAGCTGGTCCCTGGTCCCTTGGGGTATGTAAGAGACTGTGAGAAAAAGAGGGCACCTGGCTGGGTCAGGGGTAACTTTAAGGGTGAGGGCTTCGGCACTAAAACCGAGCTTGGGGCAGGGAGGAGCATGGCCTAAAAGTGTGTCATGCGTAAAGACTGCACACCCGCCACCATGTTTGCCTATACGGTCTTCCCTAAACAGAGTGTAGCCAGGGAGGAAGATAACCTAGTTGAGAGTTTTTCTCAAGAGCCAGGTCTCGACTAATGCTATAACATCAGGATGATGTTGTACAGCCCAGCACTGGAGAACAGCAGATTTTTTTTAGGAGGCTGCAAATATTTATGGATGCAATGCTGAGGCCAGTACCAAAATGGGGTGTGGGGTGGCTAGTTGACAATGGTCCGGGGTTGGGGTGTATGTTCCCAGAGAGCAGAAGGAGTAGAGCAATTAATCTAATGAACAGTCTGTGGCGACCAGGACCCTTAGCCAGGTACCAATGCGAGGTCCTACTAGTGGGGGTACAAGGGATGGGTAGAGAGCGAAGGGTAGGGATGGCAAGGAAGGGGTGGGCCAGGGTGTCCCAGGGAGGGGGTATTGGTTGAGGTGGGTGCCGTGGAGAAATAGGGGTGTCCATGGTGGTGGGGGTGGTTGGCTGCTGGTGGGTGGTAGAGGGGGGTGTGGCTCAAGGTGGAGGGTAGGGTGGCAGGATGGGACATGGACAGAGCAAGAAAGGTAACCATGAGTAGACTGAGTGTGATAGCCGTGGTGCCCATTGCTATTTCTTATTGGGGGGGGTAAGGGGAATAATTGACCTTCAGTGAGGGTGACTGCCACTGTGGGTCGTTTTTTTTTCTCTTCACAGTACAATATGCTAAAAGTGAGAACAAGGCAGGGGATAACGGTGATTAGAACAGGAAAAAGGCAGAGGCAAGGTTGAAGGATTAATAGGAAAAATAAGATGCCTCTAGTGGCAGATATTATAAACTGCAAATGGGAAAATGGGCTCAGGGCAGATAGCATCATACTACCTTAAAAACCTCTCTCAAAACTTATATCAACTCTATGCAGTTTCTACATCAGACTAAACATTACTTAAAGTGAGAAAACAAAACATTTCAAGCAGAGATCAGTCCTAGCATTAATTTCTTGGCAGCAGTTCCTAGAAGACTTCTGGATTGCTGCACATAGTGTGAGTAACACTGGCAAACAGGAGCAAGTGAGATTCCTCCAGGGATAGATGCAAATATACCACATTTCTAGTAGTCCACTCTCCACCTCTGGACAACATTCAGAGCCTCATAAACTCCTCTTGCCATCTCTCCTCTCATTGGGTCCAGCAGAAGAGTACCTATTAAATAACAATAAAAGTGCTCCACTAAATGCAGTAAATTTGAGAGTATAGGCTTAAACATTTTAACCCCCAGTCCCCATGACAACGATGACATACCTTTAGTAGGCCAAAATAGGGCTGTCGGTACCAAGTACCTCCATATTTCAGACTGGGAGAAGCAAATCCAAAATCTCCTGTTCCAGATTCTTAGAAGACCTCTGCAGAGGCTTTCTTCATGATCACCACTTTACTCTCCAAAACAGAAATCTTCTCCAGTCACCCGTTCTTTTGTCAGCTCATGGAGCAACACAGGCTATTTCTGCTCTTAGCGCTTCCCCATATGAAACCACTCTAAGGTTTCCTAATTCCCCATGTTTTGAGCTTTTTGATTGCTGGAGATGTGAAACCAGGGACCTCTAAGGAAGCACGTATTTTCGGGACCTCCTCTCGCTATTTTGTTATTGGCCCAGCTGGCTAAACTAGTCCTTTCCCTCAGGACCCTTTGCTACAGGCATGGGCTGGCTGTTTTCCCCAAAGACTCTCTCCATGACCTAAACATTCTCTTTGGTTTTCAGCTCTGGTTCCTCTCTTCACAGGGCAGCAGTTTCCAGCGTCTCCTTAAGAGTGATATGGCAAATTACAGATCCATTAGCCTAACCAGTTTATTGGGAAAACTATTCAAAACCATCCTCAAAAAAAAGTTAGATGAGGACATGGCTAAAAAAACAATTCTTTGTTCCATCACAGCATGGCTTTAAAAACTCAAGATCATGTCTCACGAGTAACTTGGTATTTTATGAAAGTGTAAGTAAACACATCAATAACAAAATACCAGTAGATTTAATCTACTTAGCCTTCTCAAAAGCATTTGATAAAGTGCCTCACCACAATTTAATTAACAAAATGCACAAATTTGGGATAAATAATATATTGGTGAACTGGGTGAATGAATGGTTGAAAAATCGCACACAAATGATCTGTATTAGAGGATACCAATCTTCCTTGGGATACGTGACCAGTGGTGTGCCACAGGGTTCGGTCTTGGGGCCAGTGCTGTTCAATATATTTATCTCAGATATGACTTCAAACTTACATAATTTCGCTATAAAGTTTGCCAACAATACTAGAATATTATGCAAAGTTAAAACTATGGACAATATTAAATATACAGAACAGGACATATATACACTGGAAGTCTGAGCACAAAACAATGGCTTGTCATTCAATAATGAAAAATGTGTCATCATGCATTTTGGTGAAAACAACACCAGTCACCACTACACATTAAACGGTTCAATGCTGAATACAGTCATAGAAGAAAAAGACCTAGGGATAATAATATCTTCCGATTTAAGCTTTGGAAAACATTATGGACATTTGGCAACTAAAAGAAATAGAATTATAGGTTTTATTAGAAAATCTTTTGTATCAAGAAGCAGGGATTGTGTATTACCTCTTATAGAGCCCATATATGACGCCATCTTGACTACTGTTCCCAGTTATGGAGTCTACATCTAAAGAAGGACGTATTAAGGCTGGATAGGGTCCAGAGACGGATTACCAAAATGGTAGATAACATGCAAAATAAAACTTACAAACAACGTCTGAGGGAATTGAATATGTATACATTGAAACAGCATAGGAAAAGGGGGACTTATTATTAATGTTGAACATTTCAAGAGACCCACAACTAATGGCTGAACTGGGCACGATTTTCATGTCTAATCATGTAGATCATGTAACCTCAGAAGCCATAATCTTCAATTACCTTTAACTTATCCCAAAAATAATAATAGAAGATTCTTCTACACACAAAGAATTATCACACTATGGAATTCGATGCCTAACCATCTAGTTAACTTAAATAGTATTGATACCTTTAAAAGAAATTTGGACACTTACCTCCTGAAACCACAATAATTTATTCCAGCAAGCTGGGAGATGTACTCATATGGATAACCCACCTTCTATACATCTAACTCAATCCTAGTATGACGTTTCTCCCATAGGATGACATTGCGGTCTGTGTCATGACTTTCAGTGCTGTTATCACGTAAATGAAGCGAGATACAGACTTTTCACTACTGGCAGCTTAGATCACCTTTGCATTGTTATCTCAGAACCGAAGCAAGATACAGACTTTTTGCTAAGATTTTAAACCGTACAGTAAGCCTGCAGTGGAATTATTTTAGTAGTTTGCACGGTTCATGACATATTATACAATGGCAAGAAAATTTCCTGGCCTCTGATTGGTCAGTCTGGAGCTGAACCCATGATGTTATCCCAGCAAAACATCATGGGTGTGATGTTATCCAGCATAACATCATGGGTGTGATGTTATCCAGCATAACATCATGGCTCTAGTCTCAGCACTATGAAGCTTCTGACTGATTACTTGGATATGTTGCATTTCTCTTTGCATGATTGTTTGCATCTTCTCTGAAGAAACAGAAATATTTTTCCACACTAACAAAAACATCTTTAAAATCATTTTTTTATTCTGCATAACAACAAGCCATTGTATAATATGAATAATGCCCTCCAGGGTGTGTGTCATGCTGGGATATCGTCACTTCTGGGGCAATTGGTCACACTCGGCCTGCAGCCTCATGCCCAATCACCCCAGGTGTGACGTTATCCCAGCACGACACACACCCTGTCAGGCACTATTCCTTTATTGTTACATTTGTGTTGTAAGGGTTCATTGCTGTATAGGGATGCTGCACAGCTATGCCAGATCCCACCAATACATGTTTGTTTTTTTTTACTAATTATATTATGCTGTTCTAGAGTAATGGGTCACTTGGTGGGAGCGTGGGGCCCACCAATCCATGTTTTTTAGTTATTATATTACACGTTTTCAAAAAATAGGAAATTCATGGCAAAATACTGCATTTAATGCATCATTTAGGGTTAAAGTGGAAAAAGTCAGGAAATGAAACATTAGGGTTGAGCCCCTAACCCGCACCCCCATACACCCTGCACCCCCATCCTTCACAGACTGACAGAAGCTGGGGTGTGCTATTGGGGTTGTGAAGCCTCAATTTCACCTCATTCTCTTTTACTGTAGCATGTCAACCTGCTTACATATGGAATGGGGAGAGATTTGGGCCACATGACCCCAATGGCATTCCCCAGCATCTGTCAGTCTGTGAAGGATGGGGGTGTGGGGTGTGTGGGGGTGGGGGTTAGGGCATCAACCCTGATGTTACATTTCCTGACTTTTTATGCTTTAACCCTAAATGATGCATTAAAGGCAATGTTTTGCCATGAATATATATAGGGCGTGGCCGTGTCCCTATATTTAGGGTTGAGTAGGCAGTTCTATGTAAAACTCTACATTTTGCACATTAATAACTTTGGACCCATTCAGTGGATTTGCATGAAATTTGATATGTATGGTGGGGCATGGTAGATCTCTTTATTTACCAAATTTTGTTTTGGTTACACTTATGGTTTGTGCCCAACAAAACATTGAAAAATGCACTTTTCACCAGTTATGTGGGCAGTTTTTTGGATTCTGTGTGTGACACTGTGCAGCCATTGTATGGTGTGCCACTCTGTGACTTGGCTCATCTGAAAGAACTTGGGTCAAGGAATATGCTGCTTTTCATTTGGTGAAAACATATTAATCCATTCAAAAGTTATTAAACGTTTAAGTTCCCATTATAAGTCAATGGGAAAATTTATATGGTTATTTTGTGAAAGAAGAATGGGGTTTTGGACATCTAGTCTCTCCTCAGGATCAAAGAATTTGCAGGCTCACAATCAAAGAATCATTCTATCGAGGCATGGCTGTGGTTTCATGTATTTTTGCCTAAAAATGGACTTTTAACATTTTTTTTATTGTTTGATCATAAGCCTGCAAATTCTTTGATCGCAAGCCTGCAAATTCTTTGATCGTGACATTCTTTGACCGTGATCTTTGATCGCGAGGATGCGACTAGATGGCCACATGAAAAATTCAATTTTCTCAGCATGGGGTGACTTATAAAGCCAAACTAGGGTGGGATCTGCTCAGGAGGCTTTGTTCTGCTGAGTCATGGCTGTGGTTTCATGTATTTTTCTCTAAAAATTTACTTTTACCATTTTTTTCTTTGGTCATGAGCCTGCAAATTTTTTGATCTCAAGATCCTTTGATCATGATCTTTGATCGCGAGGGAGGGACTAGATGCTGTAATTAGGGCAATAAATCTTACCCTATTGCAGGTTCTTGTCTGAATTGCCAGAGTAGAGAAACAACAAACAAATGGTTTCCAGAGTCTGATAATGATTTATTTCTGGTATATAAAACAGGCTTACAACCAAATCAGTGACAAAAATAAAATTAATACCACTTAGGAGAATAACCAGTCTTCCTGTCTTAATTAGGCAGAATCAGCTTCTTCTTCAGAGTTCTAAGCCAAACAGTCATTCTTATACATCTGATTATTGCTATAGAAACTAGCAAAAATATATAATAAACTTGTATAATTGGCTAATAGGAATATGGTGTGATTTGTACTAGCCTGGGAACATGCACCGAAGTAGCAAAAACATACTGATAAGAAAAACAGACAGTCTTTGTTTAGCAAGATCATCTTATAGTGTCTCACATAATTGCTATTCTGCACTACATCTAAAGATGGCAGCATTGCACAACTAATTGTAATTATACAATTATCCAAATGGCAGTGTCTCCTCAGTACATAATGATTCTTAGTAAAACACAATAATTGTAGAAATGTTGGTAATACAAGCATAATAATTGTATATAAGGTATTATAATACATATATATGTATAGTATTGTGATTATATAGAAAGAATACAGCAATAAGCATTATAATTGTAGCAACAATGCTAATAGAACAGTAGAACCCAGATCCTGACACTAATGCTTGTATAAGTGCCTGTGCCCTAAATATTACTGTCTGCAACATAGGGGCCCAATCAGGAGTGGTGGTCCATGGATAACATCCCCCCCGATACCTCAGAAGGGGCATCAATCTCAAGTGCGTATGTAGGGATGGAGCTAAAAAGTCATTTACAAGCCCGACGCACGAGCCTTGTAAAGGAATTTGAGTTGTTCATGATGTTGTTTGAGGGTACGTTGCAGGCAGCAAAGATGTAAGATCAAGAAAACAATCAAGAAGGATTGAATAATAACAACTTTAAAAGATAATTCAACCCAATAATTACCTACAGCTAAGCTTATATCACCATCATGAATAGGATCATTGACAATGTCATTCGCTTTAGATACATTGTCACTAATGTAAATTAAATGATCATCCTTTCTAGCTAAAAGAGATCTTACAGTGATTGTCAAGGGATAAATGTGCATGTTAAAAACAGGCAAATACTGGGACAAGGCAAGCCAATATAGGGGATCAGTATCTATAACATCAAGTTCAGGGAGAGGAACAGGCGTAATAGTAGTGTGACCAATAACCGTCTTCTGTTGTGGAGTGAAACAGAAGTTAGTTTTATCAATATTACAAGTGCGTAGACCATAAGAGAACATTTTGTAATTTGTAACAATACAGTACTGCCCTTTGGCAGTACAAGTGACTCTGAGGTTGGGAACTCTCCAACGTTGCAGGTGGACTGGGCAAGAAAATGAAGAATTGGTGAGCCAGGTAGTTAAGTGATGTATCTCTTCAAGAAAGCTTCGAGATGGTGCTGTTTCAGCATCGAACACTGAAGATGCAGCAGGAGGGATGTCGTCATCTGGATCAACATCAGTAAGGTTACTCAGCAGATCATCAGCCAAGGTCAAGGACCTGTCAAGATGTTCCAGAGAGTAGCCACATATGGGTTTCACAATGTCAAAGACATCACAACGGCACAGGAAGTAATATCTTTTCTTGGCACAACAGTTCGTATGAGGAGAAGTCCAAGCTTGGAGCACAGGATGAAACATTAACATAGCTGAAAGTTCAGTTCTTTCACAAAAAATTTCATTTTCAAGATGTCCATGAGAATGTATATTTGCAAGTTTATCAAAGACAGATGTAGTTGGATCAAAACATGGAAGTGACACTGTAAAGGTTATAAACATGTTCTCCCTGATAGAACATGTCTGGGTTTTGTAGCAAGGGGCTTCTTTGGGAAACCTGGAAACATAATCAATGTTATGGACAGTTGACACTGAAATATTGAGAGTATTTTTCAAACACATAGAAATACAACCTGTACCTTTACAGTGGGGGCAGTACCATTTACCCAATCTGAGATCATGGATAAGATCTGAAATTTTGGCTGATTCCATGTCCCTGAAGAGACTGTTAGCAGTAGAAATAACATAAGAGCCATAAGCAGAACATAAAATTTCACGCCCAATATAGTGCTTGTCTGCCTCACGGTTGTTCTGTAAAATAAGATTATTATGTTTTTTTTCTTGTTTCATTGAACCCTTGAGCAATCTCTTGCATATTGTATATAGTATATCTTTCTTCCTCACTTAGAGTATTGACACCTTGCAAGATAGGGGGCATAACATCATTGCCAAGTATTTGTTGAAATTTCAGTGTTTGTACTTTAATAGAAGCAATATCAACTCTATTCCAAACAGACATTCTTGAACTAAAAAGGCCAGTAACAGTGCTGGCAACTCCAGTAATACCAGAGACAGTACCAGCAGCACCATCTGAGGCTGCATCTCACTGGGTGTGTGTTTTCTGAGGTTTGTAGTATTTACGGGTAGGTCTAAAAACACCTACATGATCCATGGTGTGGGGCCCACCAATGGGATCATTAGTGCATGTTTGGTAAGCAGCAACAATATCAGTAAGCATCATACTGTGAAATTTAGAAGTAGTAATATCATGACATAAACCAAATTCAGCCATATTCCATTGTGATAAATTGAAAATAACTGGGACATGCATAAATTGTACATTGTTAATAAGGGCACCTGAGAGTGAAGTGGCAGTCAGACCACTAGGAGGTCCCTCGTCAAGATGAGGGCAGGCAAGAAGTTCTTCCTGGCTGGGTGGAATGACAGACAGATAGAGAGATAAAGAAGCAGCATAGTTTTGAGAACAAAAATCTCGTGCCACTGATGAAGGGAGTTGTTCACAGAAAGCAGGGTCAATAAGTGCAGTAAGGTTATAGTGACCAGTGTGTCTTGGAGAAGCCTGTCTAATAGAAAGAGTACCATTCTGTGATACTGTATTTCAGTGTTAGGCCAGCCATGGAATGTACCCTTGGCTAGGCGTGCTACAGGAATTTTGTAGCCCATTGCATCAGTATTCCATTGGATACTAAGGGAGGATTTATCTGGGGCAACAACAACAGCATCTAATAAAGCATCTTTTCCTTGAGTAACTTTAAATTTTTTGTTAGGAATTGTAATTTTAACACCCATGTCAGATTTTACAAGCAATTGTGCCAGAAGATCTGGTTGTTTTGGTAGAAGTAGGGGAGCAAAAACTGTTAGAGGTAGAAATCCACCCAGCAGGAGAAGGATGTGCAAGATAGCCATCTTGCCAATATCTGAAAGAAACAGAAAGGGTTAATTCGCTGAAAGTACTATTCTGCCCTATGGGGTTAGGAAAAGCAAGTTTAGTCATCTTTATACAGTTTGGGTTGGTTAGCATGGAACCACTTGTCAGCCGTCTTTTTCTGCTTTTGCTGTTGTACTCTGACCTGATACACAGCAGGGCTGACCTTGTTTACAATGGGATAAGGACCTTCCCATTTACTGGCAAATGAGTGAGGGGGTTGTCTGTATTGGAGAAGCATGACTTGATCTCCATCTTGCCAGTCGACTTCTTTAACATGTTTGTCAAAATGGGCTTTTGCTTGCTGTTGGGCTTTGCAGCAAACAAATGTGTTTTCATGATGTCATCATGAAGCTTTTCCACCTACATGTCTACGGATACTTTATCTGCAGTGGGGGTGTGAAGATCAACCAGCAGGTGCTCAGCTAGTCTCATAGCTCTACCAGTCATAACCTCATAAGGGGTACACTGAGTAGTGGCTGCAGGTGTGGCCCTAATTGCCATGAGGAGTAGTGGCAAAGGGGAACCCCAATCTTTGGGATTATCATCAATGAATTTGGATAACATCTGTTTGATGCATCTGTTTGCTCTTTCTACCTGGACTGAGGATTGAGGATGGTAGGGGATGTGGAATTTTGATCAGTTCCAAGAAGTTGGGAGTGTTTGTTGCATCAGTTCAGCTGTAAAGCTGGAACCCTGATCTGACTGTACCTTGAGGGGTAAACCCCACCTGGAGAATAGCTGATCCACCATGATTTTGGCAGTGGTCTTTGCAGTGTTGTTCTTAGTGCGACATGCTTCTATCCACTTAGAGAACAAATCTGTGACAACAAGGGCATACTTGTTGTTCTTACTAGAATTAGTAAGAGGGCCAATGAAATCAATCTGAATTGCATGCCATTGTCCAGATTGCCATTGGGGTAGCAATTTTGCATTTTTCTTCACAGGAATGGGATTGTTCTGGGTGCACATTATGCAGTTGTCAACATAATGTTCTACATCCTTGGCCATACCAGGCCACCAGATGACTGTTTTGAGTCTCTGGAGAGTATTGTCTGTCCCCTGGTGTCCACCAGTGGGAGTATCATGAACCATATGAATAAATTCAGTTTTTCAGTGAGTGTGGTGCCACCCACAGTTTGTCACCTGTATCTTCTTTGTGATACCAGATGAACCTTTGATCACCAGACAAGTGTAAATTGTCTGAGTGTCTCTTGTATGGACTTCCTACAGGCAGTGCCTGTTCACTTCCTTTGTCCAGGAATTTGAACACATCTCTCATCTCTGCATCTGCTTTCTGGGCAGTAGAAAGATCCAGTGGGAGTTCTGGTATTGGTTTCTTGGCACCAACAATTATAGATTATACAATAGCTGCTATACCCTGTGGGTGAGTCATTTCCCATGTCTCCCCCCTCAAGCACCTGCTTTGGCAAGCAAGTCTGCTCACTCATTGTACTCATGGTAAGGGTCAGAGTTACAGTGAGCCTTAACCTTTTGTATGTACAGCTTGTGTGTTAACATTTGGGTGAGGGTGTGTATGCACACAAACAATTCCCTATATTTGACAGGGGTACCACCAGATGAGGTAAAATTATTCTTTTGCCAGAATGAAAAGAATTCAGTTAGGGAAGAGCATACCCAATTGGAGTCTGAAAAGATGATTGCATCTGTATCACCATGGTGTATAATCTCTAAGGCACAGGCCACAGCTGCAAGTTCTGCATACTGTGAGGAGAGAACAGTGCATTTCCTAGAAATGCATCTGTAATCACCCTCATGATCCAGTATGAATACTCCAAGGCCTGCTACCTGTTCTCCATCCATATAGGATGCAGAGCCATCTGTAAAGATGTGGAACATTGTTTTGTCCTCCAGGACCTTGGGTGTTGCTGGTGGGAAGGGCCCTGGGTTAGGTAGGTCAGGTGGTTGGAGGGCACAATCATGAGGCTTACCTGTGTATAGTAGGCCATGGGCCAAGATGGATGGCATTTTGACAGGCAGTACTTTGATGTCTCTATCTTGCAAAAGCAAAGACTAATGAATGAGTCTAGTATTAGAAACTGATCCAGCTTTTACTTTGTCTGAAAGCAAAAAATTGGTTGGGGTGTGGCAGGTATGCAGAATGATGGGAGCATACCCAATGATGTACAGAAAATGTTTGCCAGACCAAAAGCTTGCCAGCAGTGTCCTTTCACCAAGACTGTATTTTCTTTCTACAGCGGATAGCATCTGTGATGCACAGGCAGTGGACCTGAAGTACCCATTGTACTTTTGTGCCAGCACTGCAGACATGGCCACATCAGAAGTGGCAGTTTCCAAATGGAAAGGCAATTTTGGATTTGGGTTAATCAGTGCTGAGGCTGAGGCTAGGGACTGTTTGATCTGGGCCACAGCTTCAGTGTGGGTAAGGCCCCATGTCCATGGGACATCCTTTTTCAGCAATTCATACAGGGGAGCAGCCTTCAAGGCAAAGTCAGGGATGAAGTCCCTGGAGTAGTTTACCATACCTAAAAAGTGCCTGAGTGTTGCCACGCTTGTAGGAAGTGGTAGATCCTGCAAGACCTGGATTCTTTTAGTTGTTGGGCTTCTGCCTTGGTCTGTAATGCATAGGCCAAGGAACATTACCTCCTTATGACACAGTTGTGCCTTAGAGGGGTTGCACTTGAGGTCTGCTCTCCTGAGGAGAGTCAGTAGTTCATCCAAAAGGGTTAGCTGTTCATCTTTGGTGGAAGTTGCCAAAAGCAAATCACCCACATACTGCAGGAGACTGTCAGGTGTAGAGAACCTCTGCAGGGCATTCATCATGTGCAGATCGAAGAGGGAGGGGCTGTTATGGAATCCCTGGGGTAAGCATGTCCAGGTGTACTGGTGACCTTCAAAAGTGAAAGTAAACTTGTATTGGCTTTCCTGGGCTAATGGGAGTGACCAGAAACCATTAGAAATGTCAAGAGCTGAAAACCACTTTTTGTCGGGTGTCATCAACTTGCACACATCAGGGGCTGATGCCACATTTGGGGCAAAGCTGGGAGTGACTTGATTAAGCTTCCTGTAATCAATTATAAGCCTCCAAGCTCCAGTTGGCTTTTGGAGACACAAGGCTTAATCACTCCTTGTTGCAGCAGTGACTGGATGGTCTCCCTCAGTGATGGCAAGGCTTCAGCAGAAAATAGGTACTGCTTCTGCATCACAGGGTTGGGCCCTGTCATCTCAGTGGTGGTGTGCATCCTACCACAATCATGCTTGTTGGTAGCAAACACACCAATGTGTTTTTGCAACAAAGGTGCTAGTTCAGAAAACAGGTCATGACTGTTGAACAAAGCCATGACATCATACTCCTTGTTGTTATGTTTGATGGCTGCCACTGCATGTGAGTCTGGAATGGTGACAGCATTACATTGGCCCTGGACCCTTAGCAATAGCCTGTTAGCCAGGTCCACTACACAGCCATGCTGTGCAAGGAAATCAATTCCCAATATGCTGGGGTGGTGACGTAATACCATGAGGTCAAAAACAAATTTAGTTTTTAGGTGGCCTACCTGCACAGGTAATGCTACAGATCAAAAAGTTTGTAGTTTTGTACCATCTACACCTTGTGCACTAGTCTGCCAGCCGGTGGACCATGCACAAGTGACTGGGTTCTCATCATGGAGAACCAACATGGCTGCTCCTGTGTCAAGGAGCATGTTGAGTTGGCGGCCCCCGACCGTGGCCCTTACACAGGGCCATCCATTTGTGTCAACAAACAAGTCACTCACAATCCAGACCAGGGCCTGTAGTTGTCAATCTGAATAGTTTCCTGTTTCTTCCTTATCCTCCTGTCCCTGGGCCTTATGGCCTGTAGGGGCCTATTGGACCCCTCCCCTTGGGGCATTACAGAACAGGAATACTGTACCAGTGATGTCAGATGTGCAATTTCTACTTGCTCAATGGGCAGTTCCTCAATCACTGCACTGGCCTGGCCAGTGCCCGGTGCTGCAAAGGGGTTTGTTCCTCCGCCACTTGACCCTGCCAAGGCTGAAGGCCTGAAAGGGTTTGTACTGTTGAATGGTGACAGGGCTGCAACAGAATGGCCTGCAGTGCCATCTGTTGCGGCAAGAGCCTCCTCCAGTTGTTTACGGAGGGTCTCATTTTGATCCTTTAATTCCCTATAAATAGGCCCACTACAGTACTTATTATTGGAATTTGTGTTTTGCCCATTTTGGTTGTTGTTATTGTTGTTGTGATTGTTTTTGTAATTGTGGTTGCCCCCCCTTTGTGGGCCTGAGCCTGACGGTCGTCAGAAGGGGCATCTTGCTTGGTGTTGCCACCTTCCACAGTGTAGTGAGTGGGGGCTGAGCCGATCATGGTGACTTATGCCCTGTCCATCTGGTCCGTCAAGGTAATGGCAGCGACCGTCTTGTTGTTTTTGCCAGAAGCGAGATTATGGAGGTAGACCTGAAAGGCATGCTCCATCTTGGTTAGGATCTATTCAAAGGTATCCATCTGTGGGTAAACATCGAGTTCAACTTTTTCCCGGAGACCCAGAGTCATGTTTCGGAGGTACAAGTCCTTGTTCTCAATTTGGTCTCGAGTGGCAGTCTCTCCCGCTAGGCCTTTGCTGGCCTCATAGGTGAGCCACAACCGTCGATGATAAGCTGCAGGGCTTTCTTTTATATTCTGCTTAACCTTGTAAGTGAAGCAGGCTCCAATGATACCCGGGGAGTTGGCTGATAGAAGGTCCTGTGAGATATCATTGAAATCAAGCTTGTCACAGTTGTGAATCTCCTCAGAGCTTGGCCCAGAGGTTTGGCTCAATAGTTTGTCTCAAAATCTGAACCTGATACTCAGGTTGGAGAGAAAGCTTCTCAGAAAGGGAGCGCACCTTCTCTAAATGACAGCTAAGGTTGTCATTGGGGCCCATTTGTCCAATGCCTTGGGCAATTTGTTGAACAGAATGGGCCACCTAGAGTGGGTTGGATGTCGGGCCTCATGGAGGGCTGAGGTTTAAAGCACCATGAAGGGCAGCATCCACCACTGCAGTAGCAACTGCATGGAACACAGTATCCTGGTTGACAGCATGCTAAACCATGCATTCAATTTGATCATGCAGGGTCGGGGAATCAGGGTTTGACACAGCACTGGGGTTTGTAACTAGGTTAGTAATTACATCCTGCACAATGCTGCACACCTCTGCACTGTCCTCCCTGGTGAGGGGAGCCAGTGGGAGCGCATGACCTGGTGGTGGTGGTTGGCCTTCTGTATCATGGGGGCTGCCATATTTGTTGTCATGGGGTGGTCATTTTGGTTGTCATGGGGCGGCCATGTTGGTTGTGACATGGCAACGAGGATGATGTGCCCACATGGTAGCCATCTTGTGAATGGCTAGTGAATGCCACCACCCTGTGGGGGGGTTTTGGATGTGACAAGATGGCCAATGTCCTCGTAATCCAAATCATCATTGCCTGATAACGTAATGTCAATGGGTGCATACTGAAAACCATTTATGGCTTTAACATGGCCTGCGAGAATGTTTTGCTGATGGTGCAGTTTCGCCATCTTTGCCTTACATTTTCAATGACAGGCTTTTGCAGTGCCCTGCTCAATACCTTTCTCAGCCTCATGCTGCATAGCTCGATATACACAGTGCCCAATTCGACATTTTCCCTAAGCTCCTTGTCTAGCTCATTCATCAGCCTTTCATTTTTCTTTTTTCAATTGCACATTATCATCACGCAAGCTTGCATTCGTGTCACTCAAAATATTATTTAAGTATGACAACTGTTTCTTATCACATTTTAACCTACCAATATCCTCTTTCAACATGCAATTTTAACATTCTGTTTCTTGAGCAGTACAATGCAACAGCCTGTTATTATGTTCACGGAGTGACTGTATCTCCTCCAGCAATTTCTGTTCCCCTTTCAGGAGTTCTTGTGCTTGCAACCCCCCTCTTTTTTTAAAGAGGCATTTTGCAGCTCAAGAGTAGCACAACAGGTAACCAGAATGTTAACAGCTGTGTGAAGAGCAGCCAGTAACAAGCCCTTACAGTGATATTTCTTCGCTTTTTTGTTTGGACTCAAGATATTGGCTTGAGATGGCAAGCAAGGGGTCTTCAGCTGATTTTGCATCCAGCACAAAATCAGTCCAGCCTCCATGGAAGGTGAGCTAGTTAGAGACATCCAGTCTCAATTCTGTGCACAGTTCAGACATGGGACACACAAGGGTTAACAGACAAAAAGAACAAAAAAATGTGGAAGACTGGATTTAAAATCCTGGGCTCTGACTTCAGACAGGTTTCTGGACTCCTGCCAGAAGCAATTAAGCCAAGGCGGTATGCTGTAACTCACAAAAGGAGTTTACCAGAGATCCAGGGTGGGTCTGCCACTCCCTAGACCGAAGCAAAATAAGTTTACAAAGGAAAAATCACTGTATGTTAAAGCAGGTCTAAGTAGGCACATTAGCACTACACTGCTCAGCATCTGATTTCAAAAGAACCGAGATGTGAATCTCAGTCTGTACAATGTCAGCTTTTCTAGGTCACCTCTGTAATTAGGGCAATAAATCTTACCCTATTGCAGGTTCTTGTCTGAATTGCCAGAGTAGAGAAACAACAAATACATGGTTTCCAGAGTCTGATAATGATTTATTTCTGGTATATAAAACAGGCTTACAACCAAATCAGTGATAAAAATAAAAATAATACCACTTAGGAGAATACCCAGTCTTCCCTTCTAACCTAGGCAAAATCAGCTTCTTCTCTAAGAGTTCTAAGCAAAACAGTCATTCTTATACTTCAGATTATTGCTATAGAAACTAGCAAAAAACTATAATAAACTTGTATAATTAGCTAATAGGAATATGGTGTGATTTGTACTAGCCTGGGAACATACACCGACGTAGCAAAAACACACTGATAAAAAAAATAGACAGTCTTTGTTTAGCAAGGTCATCTTATAGTGTCTCACATAATTGCTATTCTGCACTACACCTAAAGATGGCAGCATTGCACAACTAATTGTAATTATACAATTATCCAAATGGTAGTGTCTCCTCAGTACATTAGTACATAATGATTCTTAGTAAAACACAATAATTGTAGAAATATTGGTAATACAAGCATAACAATTGTATATAAGGCATTGTAATATATATATATATATATAAAGTATTGTGATTACATAGCAAGAATACAACAATAACATGTAAATAGGTGTGGAATTATGTAGACATTTGCAAGTTGGTGGCAGCGTGGGGCCCAAAGGGCCCACGCTCCCATCAACTTTTGCAACTTTTTACTTTTCTATTCTTTCTCAAAAAGTAAGGAAGTTCTATGCAAAAAACTTTGTTAATGCATTACTTAGGGTTAAAACACAAAAAATCAGGAAATGAGATGTTAGGGTTGCCCCCTCCCCCCCTCGTGGACCCGCCCATCATCCCGAGATTGACAGCTGATGGGGTTTCACTGGGGTTGTGAGGCCTAAATGTCATCCCATTCTTCTTTACTGTAGCTTGTGAATATGGTTACACATGGAATGGGATGACATTTAGGCCTCACAACCCAATGACACACCCTGTCAGTTGTCAATCTCGGTATGATGGGCGGGTCCACGAGGGGGGAGGGAGCAACCCTAAACATCTCATTTCCTAACGTTTTGTGTTTTAACCATAAATGATGCATTAATGAAGTTTTTTGTTTAGAATATACTGTAGATATATATATATATATATATACACACACACACACACACACATATATAGTCTTTGCAAAAACTCCATTAATGCATCAGTTAGGGTTGTTTGCACACAGAAAAATGTGTGGAAATTCCATGTTAGGGTTATCACCCCACCCCACACCCCATCCTCAAAACCCTAACTCTGCATTCCCCCACCCCCACCCTCACCCCACACACACACACACGTGCAAGCAAGGGAAGGGGCAATGCAAGACAAGCAACCAGGGACAAGCAGGATCAGGTAACCAAAGTGACATACAACTCTGTAAATGTTCCACAAGACACAAGCATCGTCACAGTCTAACAAGTGTATGAGTTCTGCAGCCATCATAGTGGCATGGGGATATACACACATACTGGGCAATCATGGCACAGATGCCCATATTTCAAAAGTTAACAGGTGATGAAACACACAGTATGTTATCCACACACAGTGTATCAGAAATGACAGTTTATGAGGTGATGTGATGCAGACAGCCTAGTGGCAGCAGAGATACAGGGCTCCTATCCTTAACATCACATCTTCATCTTTTACTACTTAATTTCATCTGGAAACTGCCTAATAACCACAACAAAGAGGCGAGGACATCTTCAGCATTCGATATCAACAACTTTTACATCACTATTGGGAGTTTTTCTTCCATGATGGATGCAAATATGAAGATGGTCCAGCTCAGACACGTGCCTCCTCCCTCGCCTGAAAAGCTGCCAAAAAAAGCCAGACCTCAAGGGGGAGCTTCCAACTCCAAAAATCCAGCAACAGGCCCTTAAGTTCCTCTCACCAAGGATAGATTTTTACAAGACCTACTGCCTTTTAGAGAGACTTTGCTTGACATATCCACTGAAATTAAATCAATTAGAAATAACATGTCATATCTAGCTAGAAGGGTTAGTGACAATGAAGCTAGAACCACCTCTGTGGAAAAATGGAGAGACAGAGTGGATCCAGAGATAATCCAGCTCCAACAGCAAATTACTAAGCTGCAACTAAAAACAGAAGACCTTGAAGGTAGGAGCCAAGGAACAACATTTTAATAATGGGTCTTCCCGAAACAGAAGAAAACCCCAATGTCATTCTTTTTGTCCAGAAATTACTACAATAAATCGTGGGTCTGTCTCCCCTCAGAGGGAACTACCAAATTGAATGAGCTCACAGATCACTTAGATCTCGACCCCAACAGAGTTCCCCACCAAGACCTCTAATCTTAAAAAGTTTGAGCTACATGGAACAACAACACGTGCTAAATAAAGTCAAAGAACTTCATTCAGTTATGTGGGAGGGCTCCAAGCTGCGATTCACCCAAGATCTACCTTTTGAGACAGGCCAAAGGTGCTCTGTCTTTCACTCCACAGTTACTAAACTCATAGCAGCAAGTATCCCATTCAAAATGTTATACCCTGCTAAACTTCAAGTGTCAGTGGCTGGCTCCTGGATCTCTTATGACATGTCGATTCTAGCTATGGCTGACCTAAAGAATCAACTACCAGACCTGTTCAAAGAGGGTTGAGCTCTTTTTCATAGGATCATGACCCCGAGAGAGAGAAGAATTTCTCTGCTTTACATTAAGCATCTGAGGGAACTGGA
The DNA here is from genome assembly GCA_016271365.2 of Neoceratodus forsteri. Taxonomy (NCBI): domain Eukaryota; kingdom Metazoa; phylum Chordata; order Ceratodontiformes; family Ceratodontidae; genus Neoceratodus; species Neoceratodus forsteri. The sequence goes on along the minus strand of JADMNL010000023.1, from coordinate 262,095,016 downwards.
ATTTCGCCTACCTGCTGTGGATCTGAACGCACACCTTGGCCATGTTTGTTCTTCTTGGATGGGCCTGATCTCCTCATCTGCGATTCCTGTCTTCTAAACCAGAGAGCAGGCCTCTATAGGGGATTGGTTAATTAATCAGGAACTGCTTCCATGAGACATGGGGGGGATCTTTATCATGTAGGACCAAAAATGGTCCGTTCATTTGTTTGTTTCCCCCATTCACTCCCCTCGCTCTAAGGAGACAACATCCAAGGACTACTTCACTGCAAGTACAGACTTTTGTATTTTCTTTCTTTTTTCCTTTACTTCTTGCCCCATTCAGACTTTAATTGTAAAGTCCATGCTGGACAAAGTGTGTTATACCTCAGCCGGGAGCGAGGTCTGGAGTACTATTTGCTTTTTCCCTGTTTGTTTTTCCTTCTTTCTTTTTTAGGTGGGGATAAAAACTGGAAACAGGGCTGGTAGATTATAAAGCCACCAGAAATCCTAGATGCTAAAAGTTAATTGTTAGAAGGCAGGAACATATGCCAATTAGGTTTTATTTCCTCTGGGTCTCCAAGTATCATATTGACCCACATTATTTATTTATTTGCTTTTGTTAACCACAGATAAGCACGCTAGACAACCAGGTGCCTATTTTCAGGTGCTACCCGGGAGAGTTACAGAGCATACAGGTAACAAGATACACGCTAAGTAAATAGAATACAATGTAAGAGAATTACAGTCAGGAGCCGCAGGCTCTACACTGGTGAGAGGTACAGATCAGGCTCAAGCAAGACTAAGCAGGCAGTCAAGTTATAGTATACAACACTATGTAGTACATGATAAATACAAAGACAGGGAGAAAAAAGAAAATGACAATATATAGTAAGCACACAATAAAGGGGGGGCAGAGATAACTATACTGGTGGAGCGTATAGATATAATTGCAGCAGCTCCCCCCCCGGGGCAGGAGGGGTAGAGGGTACGCCTGGCCTAGTTGGAGCATAGGCAGGCCACAGAAGTCTTGAGAAAATGCCAGAGGGATGTTTTAAAGCAGTGGTGGGAGGGCGAGGCACACAGTAGTGTGGGAAGGGAGTTCCACATTTTAGGCGCGTGGACTGAGAAGGCCCAGTCACCGGTGAGGGTGTGTGTCCTTGGAACAGGTTGGGCCTGAGAAGCACAAGATCTAAGATGGTAGGTTGGGGTGGGGGATTAGGGGAGGGCAAGTACCGAGGGGTGGCAGTCCAGACTATGTTGTCAACAAAGTTGCTTAGGATGAATGTGCGGTGCTTTTTGGGGGGGAGCCTCTCCAGACATGAGTAAAGCTCACATCGATGCGTTAGGCGGGGGGCAGAGAGAGCGAAGCGGCATACGTTATTGTATGCAGTGTCCCATTTTGTGAGTTGAGCTTTGGAGACCAAGGCAAAGGCAATGAGCCCATAGCATAGTGTAAGGAGGAGTATCTCCCTAGCTATGGCTAGCCAGGTGGCAGGAGTGAGGCAGTCCTTGGCTCTGTAGGCAAGGCCAAGCTTGCCATTAGAGGCATTGCACACGTTCCTGATGTGTGTAGTGAGACTGAGTTGGGGATCAAGGGTGACCCCTAGGTATTTGGCCGAGTCACAGACTGGCAGTAAGTCACCATTTTCCCCATGGATTTCTAGGGGAGCAGGGCAAGAAGAGGTGCGAGTCCCTGACCTGAATAGCATGGTATGGGTCTTCTTTAAGTTGACAATGAGCTTGTGGTCCTTAAGCCAATTTTGGATATGCTCGAAGTCGGTGTTTAGTCGAGAGTTGATGGAGTTGATATCATGGGAACTGGCCAGGACTACAAGGTCATCCACGTATAAGATTGGAACACCATGGGTAATTGCAGAGGTCAATCTATTGATGTATAGAGAGAACAGTAGGGGACCCAGGATGGATCCCTGGGGGACCCCACAGTTAACTGGGGATAAGGCTGAGTTGGTGCAGTTGTAGCAGGTGAATTGCTGTCTACCTGCAAGGTAGCTTGAGAACCATTCGAGGGTATGGTAAGAGAGTCCGAGGGAGTGCAACGTGGTGTGTGGAGGAGGGAGTGATCCACTCAGTCGAAGGCCTTGGAAAGATCGACCAAGATGGCCCCCATCAGGAAACCTAGATCAGTAGCGGATCTGATCTCGGAGGTGATAATATAGATTGTTATTATTATATAGTTTATATAGATGGAATTTACAGCCTTCCCAATGTTGGCATCCAGAATCAAAGATGTGGTGGGAGGGAGGGGTTGCCCTGGATCAAGTAAGCCCAGGGTTCACTGCACAACGTGTCTAATGTAGGGGGGTTTGGCTCCTTTACATCCCTTATACTAGTCCTATGTTGGTGCTGGTTAAAAAAGACAGTAACTTCTAAGCTTGTACAGAACCAGCATTCCATAACTTTCATTTACATCTCACTTTTTGGGGGGGTTGTATTCAGGAGCTGCTTGGGATGGTCTCTACTTATATGGGATTGTTTACAAGTAATCTGATGGGTTTTATTTCAAGGGAGGCTTGTGTAAGTAGTTGCTGGGGTTCTTTAAGGGAGGAGAAGGAAGAGTGCCTACCGCTCTCTGTACTAATGATACCTCGATCTGGACCAATTAGATTTCCAGTGTTTACTACTGACAAAGTCCAGACTAGACTTAAATTACGTCTAAGGAGAGGATGGGGAAGGGGGCAACCTTACCGGCTTTAAGTTCTGGGATTGTTTTTTTTTTTTTTTCAAGCAGCCTGCTTACATTATTACAGGGTCACTACCTGGGTAAGGTTGTGGGGGTTTGTGGGAGGGGAGGGGAGGCTCAGAGTGTGTCTCAAGCTCAGTTACTGTTGTTTACCATTTTCTCCTCTGGAAAGATTAACTGGTCTATTGTTAGTTATGGCTATCAATTACTGTAAAATAGTGTTCTGGAATGTTAGGGGAGTTCGGGAGCCTACAAAAAGATACCAGGTACTTAAGCACTGTTCCCTGCTCAATGCAGATATTATTCTGCTACACGAAACTCACCTGCTGGCGAGAGAGGCTATCTGGCTACTGAGACTTGGGTTCTCACAATGTTTTGCAGCGGGAGACTCCTCAGCAAGTAAAGGGGTAGTTATTTTAATTAAGAACTTTGTTAAAAGCATCCTTATGGGGGCTACAGTGTTACTAGACTCCCTACATAGTCCACCAGATGGAGCTTGCCAGTAAGATTACTCCACTCCTCTCCATTTCCTTGATAATAGGGGGTGACTGGAACGATCCTCCCCACCCAAGACCTAGACAGGACACGCCAACCCTTAAAATCTCCCTCTGCATCCCAGAGAGCCCTAAATGATTTTATAGACACACTAGGACTTTGTGATCCTTGTCGTTTACTTAATCCATCCCATCAGCTATTCACCTTTTACTTTAATGTCCATAAATCATGGTCTAGATTGGACTATATCCTTATTAGTATTCCTCTCTTATCCAGTTTGTACCAAACCAGCATTGAACCAATAGTATTATCAGATCATTCGCTGGTCTGGATAGATCTTACTCCCTCCCCTACTAGTCCCAGAGATAGGTCGTGGAAGCAGAACACACAATTATTAAAGGATAAAAACACTATCTCTAGAATTCAGTCTTCTATTCAAACTTTTACAGATACAAATACCAGTTCAGTTCAAAGGGAGGACCTTCTCTGGTGTGACAGCATCTTACCCAGGCAGCACTGAAGATTGCTATCCAGAGATCTGTGGTCTCCATCATAGACTTCGGCCTCATAATCTATGGCACTGTCTCTACTACCACCCTCAGGTGCATAATGACCGCCCTGAACAGGGCCTGTTGACTGCTTACCGGATCCCACTGACTCACAAATACATGTGAGCTTTACGATCAAATGGGATGGCTTCAACTCACTAACTGCATAAAGTACCTTACCTGCTTGATGGTGAAAAAAACTACTTTGGGCCTTACTCCACCTAGTGTCCAAGCCCTCCTGTGCCCAAACACTCATCCTCGGAACACCAGAGGGTCTGAACATCAGCTTGTACAGGTCTCCAGATGCTGCACAACTCTGGGCCAAAGATCCTTTGCACACTGTGCACCCAGCTGGATGTATGCCCTCAGCACTCACATCACCTCCACCTCCTCACTGGGCATATTCAAATCATGCCTCCATCATCATCTCATGGCCTCCAGCTCATGTGACTGCCACCCCTAACTTTCCCCTTCTCTGTTGATATCAACCACCCCCATTTGATGTTCTTTGACAATGCCATGAGTTGCTCTAATCTCTTTTTAGGCTGCCAACCCCCTATCCTCTCACCCTTCCTCCTTGATTTCTTCTAGGTTTCTGAAATGATTCCTTGTATGTGTTATTCATGTATCCAATTTACTGTGATGCTGTACTTGAACTGATGAATATTGTTTTACGCTATATTTAATGTTGTATGTCCTTGTTTAACATGTTTAACATGTATATACTCTCCTGACGTGGTACCTTTGTAAAAAAGCCTTGGCTCAAAGGTAATTGTAATCCTAGATCTAAATAAACAAAATAAACACTCAAATGCTACATTCATGGTGAACTTATTAAAATAGCATCTAGAAGAAAGAAACTGAGAGAAAAAGAAGCCTTATCTCTACTAGCTCAAATTATAACAACGGAGCTATCCCTATCTTCTTCAACTACTCTTGTTTCAGTATCACAGCTTCTAGATCTTAGGAATAAATACGTTGACCTTTTAAGAGAAAAGGCAGAATATGCAATTTTGAAAACTAATTCTACATATGTAGACCAAGGGGAAAAGTCTGGGAAACTTCTAGCTCTCCAGCTACGTAAACTAGAAAGCTCAAGACTCATACCCTCTACACAGGCCCCAGATGGTCTGATAAAACAGCTCCTAGAGATAGAAACATAGAAACATAAAACATAGAATTTGACGGCAGATAAGGACCGCTTGGCCCACCCAGTCTGCCCATTTCCCTACCTACTGGATAAGCTGCAGATCCTAGTTAACCAGCAGTCTACTTCTTCCTACCCCCACCCCCCAGAATTGCCTTATGACTATCCCATGCATGCTTGAATTCCCCCACTGATTTTGACTCCACAACCTCCTCCGGAAGGCCGTTCCATGCATCCACAACCCTCTGTGTGAAAAAATACTTCCTTAAATTACCTCTGAGCCCCCCTCTATCTTCAAATTGTGCCCTCTTGTTCTTGCACACCTCTTTTTGTGAAAGATGCTACCCTCTTGGACTTTGTTGATTCCCTTGAGGTACTTGAAAGTTTCTATCATGTCCCCCCTCTCCCTCCTTTCCTCGAGGCTATACATATTAAGCTCCTTAAGTCTCTCTTCACACGACTTCCGTGCAGACCCTGCACCATTTTAGTTGCCCTCCTCTGGACAGCTTCCATCCTGTCTATGTCTTTCTGGAGATTGGGTCTCCAGAACTGCACACAGTACTCCAGATGGGTCTCACCAGCTGTCTGTACAGAGGATAATAACCTCCTGTTTTCTACTGGTGATGCCGCTCCTATGCATCCCAGTATCCCCAACCCTCCTTGCTGCCCTCTCACATTGCTTGCCCATCTTTAGGTCATCTGATATGACTACCCCAGGTCCCTTTCCATTCTTGTTGTTGTTAGTATCTCACCCCATTGTGTACTCTTCCCTGGGTTTTGGTTTCCCAGGTGCATTATACACTTCTTAGCATTGAATTTAAGCTGCCATACATTTGACCATTCCTCTAACCTTGCCAAGTCCCTTCTCATCCTTTCCACCCCACCCTGTGCATCAACTCTGTTGCAGATCTTAGTGTCATCTGCAAGAGACATACTTTTCCTTCCAGTCCTTCTGCAATGTAAGCTTATAAAGACATTGAAGAGGACCGTCTAATACTGAACCCCGCGGTACCCCACTAGTAACCCTCCTTTCTTCTGAGTGGACTCCATTTACTATAACTCTGTGTCCTATTCTCCAGCCAATTCTTTACCCAGGCTATCATCTTGGGACCCACTCCCAGGCTGGCTAACTTGTATATTAATCTTTTGTGTGGGACTGTGTCAAATGCCTTGCTAAAGTCTAGGTAGGCCATGTCCACAGCCCCTCCCTGATCTACTACTTTGGTCACCCAGTCAAAGAAATCTATCAGATTCGTCTGGCATGACCTTCCCGCTGTGAATCCATGCTGCCTAGGGTCCTGTGCCCCTCTGGCCTCTAGATACTCGACAATTCTTTCCTTTAGAAGTGATTCCATCATTTCCCTATCACTGAGGTTAAACTAACAGGTCTATAGTTTCCTGCTTCTGCCTTGCTCCCACTTTTGTGAAGGGGACACATCTGCCCTCCTCCAGTCCTCGGGTACCACCCCATCCTCCCATGATTTGTTAAAAGGGTAGTCAGTGGTGTCATAGTTCTACCCTTAGTTCTTTTAGAATTCTGGGATGAATCCCATCAGCCCCATTGCTTTGTCCACCTTCAGTTTTAAGAGTTCTTTCAGAACCCTTTCTTCTGTAAATGGGCGGTATCAACTTCTGTATCCAGAGTGTTACTACTGTTTGTTTTATGTATCTCCCCTCTTCCTTCGTAAATACTGAGCAAAATATTTGTTTAGTATCTCTGCCTTTCACAGTCTCCTCTGCCCACCCTCCCTCCCTTTATTAAGCCTCACTATCCTCCTCTTGGTCTTCCTTCGCTCCTGATGTACCTATAAAGGTTTTATCCCCTTCTTAACTGAGTTGGCTATCTTTTCCTCGGTTTGGGCCTTTGCTGTTCTGACTGCCTTCCCAGCCTCCTTTTGCTTTAACTGATACAGTTCTCTGTCCTGCTCCTTCTGCGATTCCTTGTACTTCCTGAATGCTTTCTTTTCTCTTTGAACCTTCACTGCCACTTCCTTTGAGAACCATAGTGGTTTCTTACATCATCTTGTTTTGTTTATTTGCTTCACACAAAGGTTTGTTACCTCTGTGATGGCTGTTTTTATTATTCCCCATTGTTCTTCCACCCCTCCTTCCTGCCCATTTGCTAGTGCATTCCTTAGGCACTCACCCATTATGGCAAAGTCAGCCCTCCTAAAGTCCAGTACTTTTGTCTTTGTATGGCTTGACTCTATTACTGTGTTTATTGTGAACCATACTGTTCGATGGTCGCTAGTTCCCAGATGGCTACCCACTTCTACATCTGTGATCCTCTCTCCATCTCCATTTGAGAGTATCAAGTCTAATATTGCTCCCTCTCGAGTGGGCTCCAGTACTAGTTGTCTAAGGCATGCCCCCTGCAGGGCATCTAGAATAACTGCACTCTTTGAAGTGGCAGCTACAACTGCACTCCAGTTAACATCTGGTATATTCAGATCACCCATCAGCAGTATCTCCCCTTTTTCTGCCATTCTAAGTATACTTTCTATCATTTCCTTGTATATTTCCTCCCCCTGAGAAGGGGGTCTGTATACAACCCCTGTGCGGATTGTGGTGCCATTGCCTGTCTCCAAATTTACCCACAGTGCTTCTTCTCCTCACTGTTTACCTTTTTGTTCTGTTACTTTTATTCCTTCCTTTATGTAAAGAACCACTCCTCCTCCTCTTTTACCCTCCCTGTCCCTCCTGTAGATAGTGTATCCTGGTATGTTTATATATATAGCTTTTACCTTTGAGAATTTTTATCAGTTGCTCTATGGGAGAAACCCCTCAGAGATATCTTCTCAAAATATAGAACAGTACCTAGACTCTCTTGCTCTTCCCTCCCTGTCAGAACAAACCCACATCTCTTTGGTGGAACCTGTTACCCTGGAAGAGATAGTGGCAGTTATTCAGGATTTAACTCTAGATAAAGCTCCAGGCCCTGATGGTTTCCCCACTAACTTTATTTTATTTAGATTCTGTTTACCGGGTAAGCCCACTGAGACCAATGGTCCCTTTTTCAGGGACGACCCGGGATTAGTTACAGAAAGGACACCGAGAACAATAATTACAGCAGTTAAGTTAGTTACATTTGTTATATCACAGTATAGTGAAATCATTTGTACAGGGGTAGCAGGAGGGTTCGCATACAGATCCATATTAAAATAAATATGTTAAAATATCACACATTATATACAGTATGTACATATGTTCAGCCAGAAATCAGAGACCACATTAGCATTTCAGGTACAGTCAGAGATAAAGATTAACCAGTGAAGGGGCCCGGGGGCCCAACTTCTATAAAACATCTGTCAAAGAACTGGCACCTCTGCTGCTTAAATTATACCAGTATATGTTAGAAGCTAAACCTTTAGACCCCACTTTATTAGAGGCATCAATAATCCTTCTCTTGAAACCTGATAAACCTCCCCTGCTCCCTGGAAGCTACCGACCAATCTCCCTCTTAAATTGTGATATTAAAATTTTGACAAAACTACTCGCTAACCATATACGTAGGGTATGGTCCCTGCTTCTCAGCCAGGAACAAGTAGGTTTTGTCCCATGTAGGTCTTCAGCAGATCACCTTAGGAAAATTACTCATATTTTCCAGGCAGCCCATCTATCCCAATTCCCCAAGGCCCTAATCTTGATGGACACCGAGAAAGCCTTTGACAGAGTGGACTGAGTATTTCTCTGGCTAACATTGGGCAAAATGGGCTTTCCCATCTTATTCATTCGATGGATCCAAGATGTATATTCATCCCCCACAGCAAAAATATATTGTAACAGAGTTTTTTCCTCAAAGTTTTCCCTTTACTCTAGTACAAGACAGGGCTGCTACCTCTTACCCTTCTTATTCAACATCTACCTGGAGCCTCTTCTGCATCACATTAAACAGTCCCTACAAATAAAAGGAATCTCAATCTTAAACCACACTCTTACCCTCTCTGCCTATGCAGATGATATTCTCCTTCATTTAAAGAACCCTGATTCTTCTCTCAAGCACGTACTGGAAGTAGTATCCTAATACAGCTCTCTCTCTAACTATAAACTTAACCTTAACAGAACTGAACATTTTCCCCTCAATCATCTCACTCATAAAGTGGATTTCAACTATCTTGATATTAAATGGTCCCCTCATTCACTTAAATACCTGGAAATACATCTAACCACAGATCAATCTCTCACCAGGAAACTAAACCTGGATGATCTAATGGCAACTCTTCAGTCAGATCTTTATAGATGGGAGGCTGCTCCACTGACTGTCTGGGGACGTATTAACATAATCAAAATGAACCTTCTCCCTCTGCCTTTTTACCCTTTGAATATGCTGACCATCTGGCTCCCCTTTTCTTTCTTTCAGAAGGTTCACTCTCTAATTTCTGACTTCATATGGCTAAATAAACAACCCAGGAAATCATATCTCAAATTGAGCCTCCCCAGACCTTCAGGTGGTCTCCGCCTCCCTAACTTTCTCCTTTACTACTGGGCAAGCCATTTCTCCAAGATCGGTAGATGGAATAATAAACCCTCGAGTGATTATATTTCCCTCTGGCTACAACTGGAATCACAAATGCTCCTACAACATCATCTCCTCTCCCCAGTCATCTTTTGTAATCCTATGAACAGGCTACCGGACTCAATATGTCAATCAGTAATTGGGACGTCCCTTAGAGTCTTCTCCCAGTTATGTTCCTCCAAGAAACTCTCCCCATGTCAAGACTTTACACAACCTCTTATTTTCAACCCTAACATCAGGATAGGTAATACACACCTCACTCACAACTGGATGCCTCAATTGCAGAATGCTAAAGTAGTGGACCTGTATTCCCACAATTACCTTCTCTCTCTCCTCAAAATAAGGAACAAATATAACCTTCCCACTACTTGCACCTTCAAGATCTTTCAATTGAGACATTTAATAGGGCAAACATTTGGTACCTCCTCACAAGAATCCGAAATACAACCTATTTTAGACAGCTTCCATGACCTAGCCTCTAAACTACATTGTTTATCCTTCCTATATAATTCTCTTCAAACTATAGACCACTCAGATGTTATTCCTGGCTCTAAAATCTGGTCTTCTCTGTGGCCAGGTACAAACATTGATTGGTCTAGACTCTGGCTAGACTTATATAGATACATCGCTCAGGACAAACTCAGAATTACCCAATACCACATACTACACAACCTATATCATACACCAATAAAACTAGCCAAAATTGGACATCTACCTACTTCTAACTGCTCTAGATGTGGCAGAGCTGAAGGGAACCTGCTTCACATTTTTTGGTCATGTGATAAAGTTGCTCCTCTATGGCACTCAATCCAACCAGACTTAGATCCCTTACTTGGCCAAGAAGATCTTTTTACTGTGGAAATTTGTATTCTAGGAATCTAGTCTAATATCTGGGTTAAGGAGCATAAATGCCATATAGCCTTAATCTCACTGGTAGTCAAGAAACTAGTGCTCAAACACTGGCTGGACCAGCTAACTATAACCTATACTAAATGGCTGAATGACCTCTCAGCCTACTTTAGGACTGTCTGACTGCTGACTTCTGACTCTCTCAATATTCTGTCAGGTTTCGATAAAAAATGGGGTAAATTATATGCCTTATACCTGCATTGATATCTGTTAATTGATAGTCTCCCCAAAGTCAACATAATGTATTCAGTTCCTAGCTATACATGCAAAATATGTATAATACTTTATGGCACACTCCATGGGGTTTATGGGGGGCAGGGGTGCTGGTTTTTGTTATTTTTTCACTGTCACGTATTTTCCCTTCTATATGGACTATTTATTGTCCATTGTTTGTATTGGATAGTCTTTCTTCTGTATTTCATACTTTGTTTACTGATGTATTATATTACAAAACAATAAAGATCTGAAATTAAAAAAAAAAGAAGCAACAGTTTATGTGAGCCTAGCAACAGTCATTGGATGTTTGCATTTTGTTTTGTGATACAGTGAGTCAGTCCTAATAATAAACAGTAGTAGTAATAAAAGTAATTTTTGCATCATACAGTAGTTTATAAGTAAGATGTAAAAGTAACAGTTGTAACATGCAAAGGTAGCCATAACATACTGTTAATGAGTATTTCCAGGTAACACAGCAGCATAACAGCATATGTTGGTAGTTTCCCACTGCAGCAGTATCTCCAAAGTACTGTGTATGTGTCAGGTGTATCTGTCCTGCTACCACATACCTATGTGGTAGTGGCGATACTTGCAGTGACCCAGTTGTTGAATTATGACACATATAAATCAATATTTTGAAAATGTGTACAAACTAAGTGTCATTGTATTAGGAAGATATGCCAGCAGTAATGTATCATCATATTGTGCTGGCAACACAGTCGATAATACTGTATTTGTTTTTTCATTACATAGTGTTATGTGAAATTAGTGCACTGTTGTGATTATTGTGCTTACAGATGTGCCAGAGTGGTATAGTGCCATACAATGTTGCCTGTGTCTTGCTTGTGTGTGTGTGGGGGGGGATGTGGAGTTAGGGTTTTGAGGAGGGGGCATGGGGGTGGGGTGGTGGGGTGATAACCCTAATGTGGAATTTCCACACTTTTGTCAGTGTGGAAACAACCCTAACTGATGCATTAATGGAGTTTTTGCAAAGAATTTCCTTTCTTTTTTTAAAAGTGTAATGTAAGTAGTAAATGGAATGTGTTGGTGGGAGTGCGGGGCACAAGCTGTCCATTTGTGCATAATGATAAGAGTCTGTGGGAGCATGGGCATTCTGGGCCCTGTGCTCCCACTTACACATAAGTATGGAGCCATACAGCTGCCCTATAAGGCAAGGAGCCTTTGTAACAGTAATTTGCCAATATATTGGTAACCACAGCAGCTAGAAAAAAAATTCAAGTGTGGTTGTAAGCATGAGAGTGAGTACTTCTCTCAACATAAGTCAACCAAATCCATATCTCACATCATCTCCAAGATACGGGCAGTGAAAAGCACTGTGCCCATTAACACAGAGGGCATAATAGCGGCCTACACACATGAAAATGAGCAATTGGTACACTAATTTGCAAATATTTCAGGAACCGTACAACCTAGAAAAATGTTCAAATTTCATGGTTTTCATGGCTTTCTAACCTACTTCTGCACTTAGTCCCAAGGGGACTAAGAAAGTTTGCGGTGAAAAGTCCATATCTCAAACAGTTTTCAAGATTCGGGTCCTGAAAGGCGTCACAGGCACTGGAATGTTATCCTATGGGGAAATTTCTGAACTTCAGAATGCTATAACTGTGGGCCTGTTCAATTTTTCTGTACCAAACCACCAAAAGGCACACCTCTGGGACTAGGGCTTTCCACCCTGAAAAATTCAGGCCAATAGTGCAATCCACATTGCCACAATGAAGGGACAAGGAAAACAACCACCACAATGTTATCCAATGGGGACATTTCTGAACTTTGGAATGGTGTAACTATGGGCCTCTTGAATCTTTCCCCACCAAACCACTGAAAGGTACATCCATGGCACTAGGGCTTCCTACCCTGAAAATTTCAGGCCAATAGCACAATCCACCTTGCCACAATCAAGTGACATAAAAAAGCAACACATAGCAAAATTCTCCTATCTCTATAATGGGAATGTTAGTGCACACAAAAAAATTTTATTGTGGTCATATTTAGAGTTAGTAAAATTGTTTGAGTGGCAACATAAATGCACAATAAAAAAATGGAAACAATTTAAAAAAACATATTTCCAGGCTAGATGGTGAAAAAGTAATGCCAGGGACATGTTCCTCAGGGCCCGATTAGGTAAATGCAGTGGTTGGTATTTTGTAAAGTGCAGTATTTTTTGAATTACAGCATTTTTTTCTCTCTCTCTTGCTAACTGAAAACAAGATGGTGGCAGTACAACAACATTTTTGGCAAGCTCGACAACAAAATTTGATCACGAATGTTTTTGCAGTGCACATATCAATTTTAACATAGGCTATAATGGGACATGAAAAAATGGCATAACTTTTGAACGGAGCAATACTTTTTCACCAAATCTTCAAAAAGCACCAGTGCAACCCAGATCACATGTAGGTAACCCAATTTGAACCCATTCAAATGCATTCTTCAGTGCATTATGGGTGGACAAAGAATTTGCAACTTTTCGGACATTACACTTTTTGAGTGCACTATGATTCCGTAACTGTACAGCTGACCAACAAACAAATTTTCAGATCCAGAGAGCTATGGTAGATCTTTCTACATTTAAAATTTCAGGCAAATCAGACAAATGGTTCAAGAGGTATTAAAGTGCAAAATGTGAGGTTTAACATAAAAATGAGCTACTAACCCTACAGTAGTGGCACTACCGTGCCACTATATATATATATATATATATATATATATATATATAAATAAAATAGTTGAGTAAGCACGTTAATGTTAAACCTCAAGTTTTGCACCTTAACTCATTGCCTCCACAGGCTCACTCTGAGTTTCCGCCACTTCTCTCCTGAATCTCCTGTATACGATTAACAGTGAATCCTGGGCCTTTCTAAGCAAATCAAGCCATAGCCAGCATGTCGCAAACAAATGCTAATAGCTCAATAACCGTACATGTCAGACACAAAGTATGAGTGGCAGAGTTATTCAGCACAAAAACTGCCTTTCCAATGGTGGTATGCATGTAATAATAAGTAATTTAGCTATTTTCTATGCTGGTTGAAACCGGGAAAAAAAAATTTTTCACCAAAAAAAAAGGCAACATAAACCATTTTTTATTGGAAAATATGTCAAATATCAACACCAAATTAAGCATACAGACATTAGATGGTGTTTTACTATTATGTTTATTAAAAAAATATATCTTTTTACTATGAGACATAATTTTTCCCCATTTTAGTCAAGGTGCTTTGGTAAGATTTGAGGGATGAATCTCAACCACACACACCATATCATAAACAAATGCATATAACTCCAAAAGTATACATGATACACACAAAGTATCAGCATGAAAGATGATCAGCACAAAACTGCCTTTCCAACGATGCTATGCGATCAATTGTGATCAATACTTTTTTTTTAATGCCTGCTGAAGTGTCAAAAAAGTGCATTTTATTCAAGCTGCTTAGGTGAGTCTTGATGAAAAAATGTCAGCCATACACACCATACCATAAACAAATGCATATAACTCCTAAAGTATACATGACACACACAACGTATCAGTGGCACAGTTGTTCCACACAAAATTGCCTTTCCAACGGTTCTATGCAATCAGCTGTACTCAATTTGGTTTTTGTTTTATACTGGCTAAGATACCCAGAATGTGTTTTTTAAAGTGCTTAGGTGGTTCTAGATTGACAAAATGTCATAAACAAATCTGAATAACTCCTAAAGTGAACATGATACACACAAAGTGTCAGTGGCAAGGTTGTTCAGCACAACATTACCTTTCTAATGGTACTATGCAGTCAATTCTAATCAATTCTGGCTGGCAAGTAATATTACAATATGTGAGTGACTTCTCCAGATGTTTCTAGGGCACACAGGCAGTCTGTAGGTGACTTCTGTAGGTGTTCTGGGACACACTGTAGTTAGATTTGCTGACACCTACAGACGTTTCTAGGAGGCAATGAGTTAATAAGTTTGCCACCGTATGACAGATTGGCCTGCAATTTTGCATGCACGGTCTGGTGTCATAGATCTCTGGATCTGGAAAGCTGCATTACAGTCAGCTGTACGGTTGTGGAGCTACAGAATGCCAAATAACACAAAAAAAACTGACTTTTTGCTCGTTGCTTTGCTCGTGCCCACAGCCCGCACAATTTGCCTGTTTGGTCTAAAATCTTCAGGGAAGATGCAGTCTGGGTCACTGATGTGCCTTTCAAAGATTTTGTGTAAAAATATTAAACCGTTAAAAAAGTTATTCAAAAACCAAATTTCCCATTACAGTTAATGGGGAAAAATATATGTGCTTCACGAAAGGTTCACACATGCAATTTTACTTTTGCAAATGGCCCTTTTACTTTCATGCTGTGGTCATCTTGTTTTCAGTTAGTGAGAGAGAGAAAATTGTCTGGCATTTACATTTGGGACCCTCTGAGTAAACACTGACTGTTGGGTTTACCTAGTCGGGCCCTGAGGATGCTAGCCCTATCTTTTTTACGGGGTAAACCCCCCAGAAATGCAGTTTTAAACATCAGAGAAAAAATACATTCACAAATTGTGAAAGAAACTGCCAAAATACATTCACAAATGCAAAAGTTTCATGCTACTTTTTGCGAAACATTCATGATTTGTGAAAGTACTTTTTTTTAAAACAGTAACTCTTTGCTATCACCCTGCAACTGAACAGTTGGATCTTTTGAGCTGAAATTTGCAGGGTGCAAGCCCTTGTCCCACAAATGTGCCTTTTGGTGGTTTGGTGCCAAAACATTCAAGGGGACCAATATTACAGTGTTCTAAATTTGAGAAATGTCCCGTAGGATAACATTGTGGCTCCCATGATGCCTTTCAGCACCAGTATCTCAAAAATGAAGCAAGCTATGGATTTTTCATTACCCGCAGCTTAGCTTTCCTGCACTTCCACCAACATATAGCAGTTACCAGATACATTACACATTCTCAAAAAGAAGGGAAATTCATGGCAAAATACTCCATTAATGCATCAGTTAGGGTTCATAGCACAGTGACAAAAGCAGAAATGTGCTGCACATTTCATGCTTTTGTCACTGTGCTTCGAACCCTAACTGATGCATTAATGGAGTTTTTTGTTATGAATATATATATGTATATATATATATATATGTCTATAGATGTATGTATATGTGTATATATACATATATATATATATATATATATATATATATATATATATATATTTTTCTTTTAAGGCTTTATGTGCTACCTCATCAGTTCAAAAGTTCCCTCTCAGTTGAGGATTTCTAAGTGCAGTTAGGTTCAGAGAGTTCCATGCTTTCTAGCCCCTCGCATGTTCTCTTCTTTATATTTTTGTGGCCCCAAAACAGATTCACAGAATCCAAACATAGGAACTCTGCAAACTGTGGTACCAGCATATGCCCATGTGGCTTTACTCATACCAATTTTCCTGATCGCACAGTCACCAATCTAACCAACTCAAACAAACACCAACTTACAGAGCCACCATTTCTACTACATGTGGTCTTCCCAGATGCTCACCCATTGTTCCAGATATCACAGGCAAGTACTTCTATTCAATTTCAGACTTCCTCATTCATGAAAGTGCTATATCACTATCTCACAAGAGGGTTTTGTAAATAAACAGAATTTGTTTCTTTTACAGTGTGAGAAGTATTCTGCGTGCACAATGCTCTCCTCTTACTCTCCACTTTCAGTGCCATCTTGCTCCACCCCCTCCCTTTCATTTACTAACAGATTTATAATTTTGGTGATTGGTTCTGATATGTCTGATTTGAATTCATACAGAACTCGTGGTTGTGCATTATCAGGTCCCACTGACTTACCAAGGCCCAAATTGTTTAAGTTTTGTTCAGTTATGCTTCTGGTAGTTAGGTTTGAGTTTATGTTATTTGTTTTGTTATTAGCAGTTTTCTGTTTTTAATCAAACCCATTGTGTAATAAACTGACAGAAAGAATTTGTTTAGGTCATTGTCTATATCTATGGTGTTATTTATTACTGTGTCATTAGACAGTAGAGGTACTACTGACATGTCATTTGATTTATGTGAATTCACATAAGCATAGAAAACTTTGTTCTCCTTTGTAGATGCCAGCTAAATTCAATAATTTTCCCTCTACCTTATGCTCTTTTTGGTTATACTAATTTTTTTGGTGCTTCTTTCTATTAGCCATAGTAGGTTATTTTTTGTGCTTCATCAAAAGTTTCCTTTTCTTGTTCATTACCTTACTGATTTTAATATTTTGCCATTAGGCTTTTTTCCCCTTGCCACTGTGTATTTTACTTTTTGGTATACTTATTGTTCAGATCTAACAGCTTAGTTTTAAAACTGCCCAGTACTCATGGACTGATTTGTTGTAGAATTCAACCTCCCAAATCACTTTTCTTTAATTTCCCTTTTCATTGAATTAAAGTTTTCCTTTCCATAGTTTGGCCTCAGGGCCACTCCTTTCAATATGATCATTAATCTATGTTGAAAGTTATAGAGTTACAATAGCTACTTATATGGGTTAACCCACCTACATATTTTAAATTTTATGTAGTATATTTGTATGTAACAAATCCAAAATTTTACTCCTTTGTCCCCTTAGACACAAGTTGTTCTAAATTCATTTTAAGTGTCATCTTGTGGAAGTTTTTTTTCAAGGGTATTACTAGAGTTCTTTTTTTTCAATTTACATTTTATGTCCCTGAATCTCTGGGCCAGTCCTCCATTCAAGAGCCACTGGGCCATCCCTTGGTTCCCACCTAAACTACTGTAGTCTGCCCCACAGAGCCTCAGTTTACCCTCTGGGCAGGGGCAGGATATGACCAGTTACACCCCCAGTCATTCACCTCTTTGGGTGGCTTATGGTGGTGGCAAAGCCATCCCTCGTATGTCGGGTGTCACCTGAGGTCAGCACCAGGGCCAAGCTTGTGTCTCTGGTTCATTTATTGATCCCCTGGTGATGTCAGCATGCACACAGGGTGACCAATGCACTGGTGCATGTGGAGTGAGTGTAGAGCGTGGGTCCTTCTGGCTGATATTGCCCCTTCCTGTCCCATTGGCATTCTCAGCTGCACTGTCAACTGTGGTCACCCAAGTCAAAGTACTGCAGCAGGAATGACAGTTTCCCCTGGAGAAGGAGAGCATTCAATGGAACACTCAATCCTTCTCCCCCCAGCCATTTCTCTGACAGCCCAGGATCATTCCCTATCCTGGGTCATCAGCATTGTGAGCAGCAGCTCTACTGCTGCACCGGTGGCCTGGCCTATGTTACCAGAGTTCTGTATGTCTGTCCACTTGATTCCCGGTAAACTGAAATCACCTAATACTACTACAGTAAAACTCTGTCTATCTGAATGTGCTGGGGGACAGAAAAAATGTTTAGATAAACAGGGCTTCAGATAATTGGGAGAGCACTGACAGCACGCTTAAAAATGCTAACCAGTAGTACAGTACTGTAATTAAATAGCACTCAAAGTTTAAAATGTTTAGAAAGGTGAAAGTGTAAAGTAAAAAGTGTTTTAATGAGTGCACTGGAGCTGCAGCCAACACTTTCTCTCTGTCAATCTGGCACACGCTTTTTCAAGCCAGACCCATCTCTCTCTCTCTCTCTCTCTCTCTCATGCTCTCTGTCTCTCTCTCTCTCTCTCTCTCTCTCTCTCAGTCTGACACAAGCTCCTTAAAGTAAACTTTCTTTTCTTTTTTTTAATGAGGGCACCAGCAATCAATAACTGATCATGACTGCTCTTTTAAAGCCCGAGCCGTCTCTCTCTCTCTCTCTCTCTCTCTCTCCCTCAGTCTGACATATGGTCCTTCAAGGAAACTTTCTTTTCTTTTTATAATGAGGGTGCAAGTGATCAATAACTGATCCCAACCACTCTTTCAAAGCCAGAGCTGCCCCTCTCTCTCTCTTTTTCTCTTGCTCTCTCAGCCTGATTCTTTTCTTTTTTTTTAAAGAGTGTGTCAGCAATCACAAGCACCACCAATCATGACTGCTCTTCCACAGCAAGAGCTGGTACTGTCTCCCTCTCTCTCATTCTCTCTCTCTCTCTCTCACAATCTGACACATGCTCTTTCAAAGCTGGATCCAACCTATTAACCCTGCAATATGTTATGGAACACAATTTAAGCACAGTCGGCTTGGCTTCTCTCAGTGAATGTATACACTGTCAGTACAGTAACCAGAATTTAATCACCCACCTTAATCACCTTAACTACCCACAAATAGCCCACTAATTTCTGTACCCAATCACACCAGGTGTTTCTCATTGAGGTAAACTGTTCCTGTTAGCAGCTAACTGCTACATCTGAATCTCAATGGAAACACTTAACGGCTTCACTTGTTTCACTGTGTGAAAATGGGGGGTATCTCTCTGTTTTACATAACTGAGAGTTTTGGCTAACAGGGGTTTTGATAAGTGGGATTTTACTGTATGTGTGAAAGCATATTATACAATGGCAAGAAAGAATGCTACTCTCTGATTGGTCAGACTGGGACTGGAGCCGGGATATTATCCCAGCATAACATCCTGACTCTAGTCCCAGCACACTAAAGACTGCACCAAATGTTAAAACAAACTAAACAAGCATTTGTCAATACCTAATGTTTGCTCACTGGCATTGGCACTGGTAATGTAGGAGTTAGAGAGCTGCATAATTGGAGCGGCAGTGAAGTATTGAACTGAAGCCAACCCCACCACCACCCTACACAGACTGACAGGCACTGGGGTGTGCCTTTGGGTCATTAGGCATAATGGCCACGCCATTTCACCACACCCTACCCTGCAGACACTGGCAAGTGTCACATTGTGACTTGGGGTCTTTGGCCCTTACACTCAACCCATTCCATCAGGAAATATGGTGAGATGGGTTCTGTATAGAAGAGTGGGGTGAACTTTCGGGCCAAAGAGTCCAAGGCACACCTCGATGCCTCTCACTGGTTGCAGGGTGTGGAATGGTATGAGCATTACAGGCAAGAATCCCAAGTCACACCCCTGATGCATTTCAGTCTCTACAGGCTGGGGCATTATGGTCAGAAACCCTAATGCCTCAGGCGTTCATTGGCATTTTGACTCCAAATTTTCAACATGCATTTTTTGTGACCCCCACCTTATGAACAGTGGCAATATCAGTTTGTTAGCTGAAAGCTGATTTCACACAGCGACTATGCCATTTGGCACCATAGGTGCAAAAACACATTTCAAACAGGATGTGAAAAATGACAGCTGCACTGTTCATGGGGAGGTGCAAAAAATGGCAATGTTGAAATTCTGCAGTGAAAATATAAAAAAAACTGGTGAAGTCACGAACGTGAGTAGAAAATGCACAACGCACACCCGTAATGCAATTAATTTGGGGATTTTTTACAGCAGATTGTCAACACAGGGATTTTGGAACCTCCGCTCATGAACAGTGTTACTATGATTTTCTTAATCTGTCCCAAACAGTGATTTCCCACAGCGACCATGCATTTCTGCGCTGGAAGTGCGAAAACACATTTCAGCCATGGTGTGAAAAATGACAGCTGTACTGTTCATAAGGAAGTGTGGAAAAATGACAATTGTGAAAATCTAGACTGAAAATATTAGAAATCCATGAAGTTAAAAGGGTGCATGGAAACTGCGCAATGGTCGCTCATAACACAGTCATTTTATGGACCTATGTCACCAAATTTTTAACATAGCCATTTTAACACCTCTGCTCATGAATAGTGTCACTGTGATTTTCTTAATCTGTCCCGAACATTGATTTCGCACACCGAGTACGCTATTGCACGCTACATGGGCAGAAACACATTTTGGCCGAGATGTGAAAAATGACAGTTATACTGCTCATAAGGAGGTATGGTAAAATGGCAATGTTGAAAATCTGGAGTGAAAATATTGAAAATTCATGAACTTACAAGCATGTGTAGGAACAGCGCAACGCATACTCATAAAACAGTAATTTTGGGAATTTTTCACCAGATTTTTAACATAGCCATTTTAACACATCTGTTCATGAACAGCATCACTGTGATTTTCTTAATCTGTTCTGAACATTGATTTCCCACACCGACTGCGCCATTATGTGCTACATGCGCGGAAATGCATTTTGGGTCAGATGTGAGAAATCACCAAATTTTCAATATAGGATTTTTGGGGGCCCACCCCATGAGCTGTGACACTGTCATTTCGTAAGTCAGTCCCAAAAGGTAGTTCTTCGCAGTGACCGTGAAATCACCTTTCGGGGTCAATTAACGCCATGACAGTGACAGAATTCATGAGGTGGAGTCCTAAAAACCCCATGTTGAAAATTTGGTGAAAAAATTCCCCAAAATGCCTGAAAATCCTATTTATTATGTTATACAGCTTACTGGCATTTCCTCAGTTCATGGTCAGCTTTGAAAAGTGCAGACGTGTTCCTGGTCCACCAAAGATCATTGCGCCGAGCACCGGAGGTAAGTATGGGGTGAGGTGGGGGTATGGGGAGGCAGGGTGCACAGTAGGAGGGCACGGGTGGGAGAGTGAGGTCAAAACAGCAGTGAGGGAATTTTTTTTTCTTTCAGGTTTTTTTTTTACTTAGGTGACGCGGGACATTTGCCACGCTGGGGTGGGCTCCCAGTGTGGCAGCTGGAAGGCTGTTGGGGGGGCCGTGGAGCCAACAGGAGATTGGGAACCCCTGTCAGCCATATGATCTGGTGCCATGCTGTGGTAGGCTCCCAGCGTGGCATCTGGAACTCTGTTGGGGGGAAGCGCAGCACAGCTGATGGGGGATTAGGCACCCCTGTCAGCTATACAGTGTGTGCATGGGGGGGGAAGCACGAGCATGCAGTATGCGTGCGTGCGTCCATGTGTGTGTGGGGAGAGTGCGCATGAGCACACGATATCTTATCACTGCTTACTGAAGTGTAGCTCTCCCTTTCAATTGTACGGCCACTGCATTTTCAACTGCTGTCATAGACAGCTGCAGCATTCAATGGAGAACTGCGGCTGCACCTGCAAACACACTGACTGAATTGGAAGAAGACTGACACACCTCTGAAAACTCGGATGATGGCACCATGTTTCTTGAACATACATGCAAGCAAACATAAAAATCACTCCGCAAAAGTGAAGCTGTCAGCATGATTTGCTCCTTTCCTTGTTTGCTATCAGCAGCCGACTTCAGTCACTGTGGTGCTAGACAACACTTCACACTCACCCCACTCCCTCGATACCTGTAACGTCCACCTAAGTAAGAAAACAGAAAAATAAAAACACATCTAAATTAAGCCAGTCATTCCCACAAAAGTCTTGGCTGCCATCCCTTTGATTCACCTATCCTTGCCTGCCCAGAACACACTGACCCGAGCCGGCGCTTCAGCACACACTTCAACTATAAAAAACACACTTTATTTTCTTTCTCCTCCCGATACAAACCAGAGTCCTTCCATGTCTGGAGAATCACATAAATTACACACACACCTCCACCATCACTGTGGAGTTTAAACTGCAAAGCTTCAGGACGGCGGCCAGTTTCAAACATCTTCATGAGCTGCAGACCAGGTAGCCTGACTAGGCATACGGTGAACAGGCAGATCAGAACAATTCAGAATCAAAGGGTAAGAAGCATGTGTGGGGTGGAGGATGAAAGAAGCCAGCTAAAATTAAAAAAATAAACAAACACAGCAGCATCAACTTGCCAAACAATACAGCAGGATTGTTCCTCCTGACTGTATACCTACGCAGTAAAAAATGATAAAAAACTAATAATAAACACAGTTCAATGTCTTTTTTTTTTTTACAAACGAGCCACTGTATAATAGGAATAATGCCCTCCAGGGTGGGTGTTATGCTGGGATAACATCCCTTGTCTGTTGTTGGATGCACTTGGCCTGTGGCCTTGGGCCCATCCACCCGAGGTGGGATGTTATTCCAGCATAACACCCAGGCATTATTCCTTTAGCATATTCCTCTATCTAATTCATTATGGCTTGAGTTTCAATCCCTTCTGCTCTGGGTGGTCTATATATAACTCCTATTTTAAATGACTTTCCCAGTTTATTATTTCTTTGGATTCATAGGTTCTCAGGGTTAACATCATTGTTGTTATTTGGTTCAATCAGTAAGCAGTCCATTTCTTCCTTATTTGTTTTTCCCGTACTTACTGTTTTATAGCCATTAATCTGTTTCCTCTATTCAGAGTTCTTGTCCCTCTAAGTTTCTGTTATATAAGCCAGGTCTATTTTTTCTGAGACTAGTTTGTTTTATAAATCTGTATTAACTCCAAACATTCAGCAGTACACATTTGACGACTTTATGATTTCTGTTGGTTTTGGTATTGTTTGTACTGATGTGTGTTGTGCCCTTGTCCTCCCCCTTTCCCTCTTGTTTAAAGTCCCTGTTAAAAGCCATTCAGTTTTTTGACCCAAAAGTCTGCTTCCTTTTTCATTCAAGTGACGCCCATCCTTATAGTAAAGATCATGGACTGGAATTTCAAAGAAGCCCATAGATCAACGCAAGCTTTGGCAAACAGCAGCTTGCATTGACTGCCTGTGTGCATGGGACACTGAACCTCATTTTAGTACAGATGGAGTGCCGGTGCCAAACTCCAAGGACTTTCTGCAGCCACTTCCATGTGCCAAACAAATGGTGCATAGGAGGGGTTTGATGGAAGCAGCCATCACCCCCAGGCCATAGAATAGCTGGCACACCCTGCAGAAACAACTGTTGTTGATAGAGCACAGTACCCATCAAGTATCTGTATCTACTGTTGTGTAAGTGCACCCGGAGGGGAAGCAGGACATTGGAGAGTTTTGTGAAATGAATGGTGAGGGGCAATATGCAATTACCTGAATGGGGCAGAGGGTGGGAGCTGGGGTGTTAAATGGGTTGAGCTGGGGCATTGCATCAGTTGGGCAGAGGAGGTATGGGTACATCTGAGGGCAGAGTGATGGTGGGACCCGAGACACTCTGTGGGCTGGGGCACTAGGGACATATAGTAGTACTGGGATCTTATAGGAGAGAGGGGAGTTGGGGTGCTGCATTGGGTGGGGGTAGGTTTCTGGATGTACACCAGATGGGTAGAGGGTTGGTGATGTACTGCTACATGCTATGCGGGGACAGTATGCCATGTACCAGGTCTGTTGGATGAGGACAATGCTCCACAGGTGAAGGCAAGAACCACCCTTGTCATATGTGGGTCACTGCATTAAGGGGGCTGATGCTGTGCATCACAGGTATTGCCCACATAGTGCCAGCCATCCACAGATTGGTGCTTGCCCAAGATCTCATTACATGGGGTGTGCCTTGTGTCTCTAAGAACCTGGTAGGTTCTTCCACCAAGTGAGGATATGGTAGGCATTGAGGGCAGTTGGATCTGTGGGCTGGAATGGCAGCGGGCATCTGACCAGACCAGGAGGACATGAAATCCCCCCCCACCCAGATCCACCTTGATGTGTGGTGCATGGGCTGTTAGATCAACTGCAGGCTGGTCTAACCTCCAGAAAGCCTGCAGCCAGAAGAGGGGCTTCAGAAATCCAAAAAGAGACTGCAGCTCCACCCTCGCAAGCCCCCTTCTGCCATGGCATGCCCCTATCTCAAGTGCATGACTTGAACAAAGCCAGTTTGGCACAAGGGCACTCAATTTTGATGCAGCCTGTTTTCAAAAATTGGGACTGCCACAAGTTTTGATGCAAGGTGCCCCTTGCATCAGTTCTGTCTGACACAGGCACCTTGCATCAATATCAGGACTTTGAAAATCAAGCCCCACTTCTTCCATCAAATGCTTCCCAGTTTCTGATAAAAAATAAACCTGTTTCCAGTAGCCCAATTTCTTAGCTAAGTGTTCAGTGCTTTCATTCTCCTGTTTCTATATTCTGAGGCCTGGGTTGCTGGTAAAACTTTAGATATTGCTACGTTGCAACCTCTGTCAATTAGGTTTTTACCTAATTCTTTGAAATCCTTTTTTACTTCTTCATCTGTGTTTCTCACCAAGTCATTACTTCCCATATGTATCTCTGCTTATTCAGGATGCTATTTATCATTCCACATAAATCTTTGGTTTTTGCTCTGGAAAAACTACTGACCATCCTGTTCTGCTTGCCCAGGGCACATATTATTCTATTAGTGTAACTGATAATTGAATCCCTTAACACATATGTTTGCTGGAGTAGTATGTTTACATTTGTACTAGGTATATTAATATCTGCTGCTGTCCCCTGGGGATAGGGAGGCATTATTATTTGCTGATGTCTTGGGGGGGGCATCAGATGGATCAATCAATGGTGTGAACAAATTGGAGAGGTTAATCCCATTTCCCTTCATCCTTCTACCTTTTGTTTGGTTTTCTCCCATTATATACCGTAAACCATTCTGAGTCATCATTGTCTTCTTCCTTTCGTCTTTTTTTTATTTCCACATAGTTTTTAACTAGTCTTTTGGCTTTCACTCTGTCCTGTCTGGTTATATTCGTTTACCCCCTCGCAGTGACATTTCATCCGCGAGGTCCTCCTCAGCGACTACAGTGCCTAGCCGCGGTGGGAGACCTGCTGATACCTGCCACTGTCTGTCAGGGGTCCTGCACCCCCCCGATCAGCTCCAACTGGAGTTGAGAATCTTTAAGTCAGGGGGTGCAGGGGGCACAGCCCCCCACGTGAGGGGTTCAGGAGGTGAAGCCCCCCTGAAGAAAACAAAGAAATTAATAGCAATCCGGCAGCTGACTGCAGAATGCGGTCGACCTGCCGGTGTCACTGACAGGGCGTTCAACAGAATTTCTGTCAGACTCCTGTCGTGGATCCGGTAATATTTAGTGATAATAGTGCTCTTAAGTTCATTTAGTGTTTCATTAATTCTTTTGAAATTAAGTTCCTGATCAAACTCTTGTATTTTATGTATGACTTCTTTGATCAGATTATATTCTGGGCAGTTGTAGTTTAAGAAGTCAGTCATCTGTTTCATACTAAATTTACCACAACTCACGCTCAGTAGAGCAATACATCCATTTTGCAATGTAATAAGCTCCTCACCTTGCAACATTTTTGCCAAGTTGGATGTTTAAAAATTGTGTTCCCTTACCTGGTCTAATGGAGAGGGAGTAGGGTGCCTAGCTTCTTGGCTGAACTGGCAGACACTCTTGCCTCTGCCGATGTTGCCTCTGCCCAACTTCCCCTCTGCTCGCTAGTGCTCTATTTATGTAAGGCCAAAACTGGAAGTTGGGTTATGATTTACTTCTGGTTTTGGCACTGACTGTACAGACCAGACCTGGGTTTGAATCCCACAGCTTCCACTTGCATACTGTGTGACCCTGAGCAAGTCACTTAACCTCCTTGTGCTCCCAGGTCACTCCTGTAAAAAAGCTTTCAGCTTAGTGTGCTATATCTGGTTAAACAACAAAATAAAAAAAAAGAAACCTCCCTAAAATGATTAAAATGCCTCTATGAGGTGTTTTTGTGTAATTAAAAGCACTGTTGAGCTGTTACAGTAACTGATAGCCTTTAAAACCCCAGAACACTGGGTCTCTAAAAATAGAGCTGCCTCCTAGCCTGGCAGTCCTCCTCCTTCCCACAATGCTCCTCTTTCCCACCACCAGCATAGAATATACAGAATATAGACTATTTTTGTTTGTTTTTTGTGATTTTCTTATTTAGTAGACAAGTAAAGCGTTAGTCACAAGGCAGGGTTTGGGCTACCCTAAGCTTTTTGGGGTAGATTTCTAACTCTAGGATCCACAGTAGTCCCTCCTGCCTTGCACAAGAACAAGGGGGTATGCAATGAAGCTGGAATTTGGGAAATTTAGGAGGGATTTGAGGAAGTGCTTCTTTACTGGAAAAATGGTCCTTACCTGAAACAATCTTCCAGCAGAGGTGGTGGGGATGTCTACAGTGGTGGGGTTCAAGCATGCACGGTATAGACACAAGGGAATCTTGGTATGGAAGTAGCCAGACATCAGGAAGGATCAATGGTGACTCTACAGGCAGGGGAAAATGAGCAGACTAGGTGGGCCAAGCAGTCCTTATCTAATGACAACTTCTATGCTTCTGTGTTGGCAAGAATGACAAGGGGTATGCAAGTGCTGAGGACACTAGGAGGCAACTCATTAAATTAGGGATGCTCCCAGAGGGGAAGTATTCAGGACAATCTTTTTTTGAGATCATCCCAGTCCTTGGGGGCTAGCAAGAAGGTATAATGGACCATTAGGTAATCAAATGGTTTTCTGTAAGGTTTTCTGTAAATCAGGCACAAGAGGGAGGATTTTATTTTCTGGCTAAGTGGAGGGACTTATGGATAGGATGTGTAAAGCTGGCAAACTTCGCTCCATGAAACATTACATAAGGTTTGCCAAATTTGTGAAGTGCAAGTGTTGGGCTTCACAATTTTCAACAGGTGAAGTTGCACTTTTTCAAGAAAGTTATGGAAATTCACTCATGAAGTTGCAAATTCCACTTAACACCTTACCCTCACCCAACTTCACCTGCAAAAATGTGCATTTCACCAGGAAACCTCAATACAAAATGGCACAGTGGGAAATTCACTAAGTTATTGGTGAAGGCAGATTTCACAACTTCCCTGGAACTTCACTGGCAATGTAAAACTTCATGAAATTTCTACTTACTGGGCAAGAAATCACTGTAAGCTGATAATGAGCTGCACCAGTGCTAGTAGGGAATGGTGGTAAGGGTCAGGATAGTGGAAAAGGAAGGTAGAGAGATTTGAGTTAGATAATAAGGGAGGGGACTCATGCAAGGGTTAACCAAGGGTAGAAGGAAGACACTGGAGATCACAAGTATCACCAAGGAAACAACAACATAGAATGAAAGCAACAAGAGAGGAAACTTACAAAATTACTGAGGAATCATAGAGTGGCAATTATTCTTACTTGCATGCAGGCCAGTATGAGGCAAGTTTTCAGAAAAATGGGTGTGTTGGAGGGTCTGATACACTTAGAATGCTATGACTTAGTGGCACTCACAGAGATCTAATGGGAGAAGAAAATGAATGGAACACCAAAATAGAGGACTACAGGCTACTACAGGGATAGGCCTTCTCTGCTAACCTTACTCTTCCTTGATCGAACTAATCCCATTGAAAGGCCAGCATCCATGTAGTTTGCCTATCCTTACCTATTCTTATTTCTCAGCCTTTACCTCATTTCAATTATGATCTTGCTATGAACCTGTATTGCTCACAACATGAGTGTATGCATGTAAATATGTATGTACAGTTATGTAATAACATAAAATGAACCTGTAACTTTTAATGGGCCAACTCTGCTGCTGTATCTGCCACAAGGACCCTTTTGAAAAATAGGTGAATAACCTCAACCAGGTTATGCTAAAATGCAAAAATCTAAATAGAGTAACTAAAAAATAGGCTTCTCAGAAAAGGGTTGTGGTTTCTCTCTTTATAAGGGAGGGAGACAATGTGGAGGACGATAGGGCAGCAGATTGGGGTAGGACAGTGCCAGAGAGTTTATCTGGTTTGAGCTGCAGTATAAGGGGAAAATGGGCCATGTCAGGTGTGTGCTGCAGACTCCCAAACAGTTCAGCAGAACATGATGCCCAGCTGGTTGGTTGGTGAAATAGTGAGATCAGCAAAATCAGATTCGGTATTGATCCTTGGGGACTATATTCTCCCAGGCATAGCCAGACATCTTAAGAATACTAACTTCAGGGCTGATTCTGAATTCCTTTCCACTTTCATGGACTGCTTCCTAGAAAAGTATGATAGATAAGGACCAGGGTTTAAAACTGTGCCCTGGCATTGTTTGCTACAGTGGGGATGGGATCATCTCTCTCCAACAAGCAAAATGTCCCCTGGGTCACACTTGGAAATGGGCCTCAGCTCAGTGTGTATTCCCAGTTACCAGCTTTTAAATAAATAAAAATGTTTAACGCTCAGTGGTAAATTATGTAGGAGGGGGTGGACAGTGCTCAACTCAAGACCTAGCTAAGGTCTCAGTTATAACCATATTGTGATGCCATATAGGCAACTAGAGCAAGTAACTGAGTAGATGGGATGCAAAAATGTAAATCATATATTTGACACAAAGAATAAACATCAGCATTATGTATTGCACTGTGCTGCTCACTCTTATTGAAGACACAGAAGTATAGAAAATGTCATTTATATAATTTATTGAAGTAGATGCATACCCATGGGACAGAAGGTGTAAATCTTCATATAGGTGAAACATTCCAGTTGAGATACAAAAGCAACAACAGTTACAGCATTTGAAGTTTTAATCTGCAATTGTAGATGCAAATTAAAAACACCACACATCTTATTCAAATCCCAAGGCCAGCCTCAGATCCCAGCACTTCACTCTAGGAGATTTGTCAGGGGGTGTCTTTTGATGACACAAATTAGTTGAGATGGGTTTCATAAATGTTTTTGTTGAAACTGGCTCCCAATGAAAACTAGACAGGGTAATGTTTAAAAAATCAGTTTCAGTTTTCCCTACATGGTAGGTGAATTTAAGGCCCAAATAATTCTGATTTAGTCACTCAGTGAAGACTGGATGTGTTCTCTCTCACCCCCCCCTCCGCATGCAGATGACCTCATCAGTGTATCTAAGCCACATGATTGCATCATCTGCATGAGGGAAGCCATCCAAAAACCCTCTTTCTGACTCCTAGAGCCCCAATATTAGGTTTAGCTATGATCAGGCCATACAGGTACCCATCTCAGTTCCCAGTGTTTGGATGTAAAAATCACTATTAAACTCTATCAGATTGTGTGTAAGGATAAGCAAATCCTTTCAATAATGAAATGAGTTGGGTTTGCATTTGTGTTTCTGTCAAGAAAATATCTGCATGCATTCAGACCATCTTCATGATGTATTGAGAAATAAAGAGCCTCCACATCAATAGTTAGCCAACAACATTTATTATCCCTCATAAAGTCCTGTAATTTCAGCAACAGATCCCAAGTGTCTCTGAGGCAGAATTATAATTTCACTACCCCTTGTTTCAGGGAAATAAATCTACAAAACTGGAAAGTCTCCCTGTTAATGGTCCTACCCCAGAGACAAGGGGGCATCCTGGTGGCACTGTCAAGTTTTTGTAATTTTTTTGTAGTGAGTACAACACTGACATATCAGGTATCAGTGTCCAATTAAATTGATATTCCCTTTTACTAATGTCTTCCACATCCCTGACTCCATGTAAGATCTAGAAGCTCTGTTTTAAACCAGGATAGAGGATTATCTAGCAACAACCTATGCCTGATAGTGTCCATTAAGGTTTTATGTAGCTTATCTGTGTAATGATCGGCATCCATCAATAGGGTACTGCCACCTTTATCGGATGGTTTTACAATTAAATCATCCCTTCTGAATCTGCTGAAGTGCCACCTTTTCACTCCATTTTAGGATACTACAGGTTCCTGTGTATGAATCAGATAGAATTCATTTAGCCTCCCTAGTCACTGTCTTCTCGATTGTCAAAATACTCATATTCATTGTTCTCAGACAAAATGCATTCTTCAGGGAAAATAAATGTCTGTGAATCTCCCAAGTACTTGTTCATTTTTCTCGATAGTACTATTATGATTATCTAATGTTAGCTGATCTAAATCAACATCAACATCCCCAAAAATTTGACTATGATCATTATTAGCCCCAACATTGTTTGCTTCTAAAAACAGTTCATTTCAAGCTTGAAAGTTAATACGGTCCTGTATATCTGCCTCTGCATCTTCTGAGGTACTCAGTGGTTCACTTGGATTGAGTTCCTCACTTGTGTCCTTCATATAGAAATCACATAACCTCAATTTCTTAACGAACTTGAAAAGATTAGTATTAATATTAACGTCATTAAATCACAGGGGTCAGGGAAAAGGAGAAAACTTTACTTAAAACTTGAATTTGTTTTTGGTTAAATGTTATTTTTGAAATATTAATTATTTTTGACTTGTATTCATTTTCCCTTTGATTTTAGGAACAGCAGAAGACACAATGGTCCATACTGTAATTGCAGCTCTTCCATGTTAGTGTTAATAATCCTTAATCCCATCCCTTATCATATAATCATCCAGTCTATTTTTGAATCTAATGAAAGTTTCACTCTGTACAATACCCGCAGGCCAGTTATTCCAAATTCCTTCTGGTATCTGCGTGAGATATTGTTTCCTTTTATTTGTTTTAAATGTACTTGGTTTGATTTAGTTATTATACCCTTTTGTAATACTGTTGTATTTTTGTTGCATATTCATGGTTTCCAATAAGTGCCTGTCATTGCTAACCCTAGTCATAAATATCAAATTTCCCTTATTCTTCTTCTATGTAATGTGTAATGTAATGTGTATACATTTAATACGTTCAGGTGTTCTTCATAAGGTTCACCTTCCATTCTCGTTACTGATTTGGTGATTCATCTTTATATTTTTTCCAGTTTTTTTGTTCTCTCTTACTGAATCCACCACAAAATGGTGAACAATAATCAACACTGTGGCCTCACATTTTTGCTATATAAGGATATTAATCTGTCACTCAGTCTGTTGATGAAATGTCTAGTAATGGAATTTACTAAATACTACAGTTATTAAATATTTCATTACAGTGTTGTTTGGATTTTAAATAGCCTGTTATTATTATTCTGAAATCCTTGAACTTCGATTTGCTTGCAACCCTGTAGGTAATAATAATACTTCCATGTTTTCTCCCAAATGTTTAACCTTACATTTAGTCAAATTAAATAACTTTCCCCATTTATTTGCCTATGGTGGTAATTCACTTAAATCTGACTGCAGACTCTGATACAGTTGCATCCACCTCTTGACCCAGTTTAGTATCATCAGCAAATATACTGTAGTTTTTAATTACATTTCCTATATCTGATATGGAAATAGTAAACAATATTGGTCCCAGGATTGACTCCTGTCACACACGACCAGTGACATTTACTATGCCTGATGTATGTCCATTTATTTTCACTCTTTGTATCCTATGTTCCAGCCATTTATTTATCCAACTAATGATGTTTTAATTAAACTCCAGAGAACTTACATAGAATATAGAAACATAGAATCTGATAGTGAGATATAGGCCGCTTGGCCCACCCAATCTGACCTACTTTTTTTTCTACCTTCATTTTTGCTGCAGACCAACCTGATCTTTGCCACTGTCTCTTTGCCACACTTCCTTACCCCTATGATTCCCCTGTGCCTATCTCAGGCATTTTTGAAAGCCTCCTCTGTTTTCACTCCCACTACCTCAGCTGAAGGCTGTTCCAGGTATCAACACCCTTTCTGTGAAGAAATATTTCTCCATCTCTCCTGAATCTACCCTCCTCAGCTTCATGCATGTCCCTTGTTCTAGAGCACCTTTTTCTGAAAATACTCCCCTCCTGTACCTTATTAACCTCGTGAGGTATTTAAAGATCTATATCATATCACCTCTCTCCCTCCTCTACTCCAGGGTGTACATATCAAGCTCCTTTAGCCTATACCCATAGGTTTTTTGATGCAGATCCTGCACCACTTTGACAGCCCTCTTCTGGGCCACCTCCACTCTGTCTATGTTTTTCCTGAAATGTGATCTCCAAAACTGGACACAGTAGTCAAGGTGGGGTCTTACTGGTGATCTATATGGGGCAACACCACCTCCTTCTTTCTGCTGGTGATACCCCTTCCTATGCACCTCAGTATCCCACTAGCCCTCCTGAGTGCCTTGTCACACTGTCTGGCCACTTTTAGGTTATCTGCTATGATTAACCCCAGGTTTGTTTCCTGCTTGGTCATTGTCAGTATCACTCCACCCATTTTGTACTCTTCCCCAGGTTTCTATGTCCTAAGTGCATTATGCTGTACTTTTTGCATTAAAACCCAGCTGCCTTGACCACTCCTCCAGTTTTTTTCAAATCTCTGCCCATACTTCCCACCCCCTTCAAAGTATCCACCCTGTTGGAGATCTTGATGTCATCTGCAAAGAGGCAGACCTTCCCTTCCAGCTCCTCTGCTATGTCACTAATAATGATGTTAGAGAGGACTGACCCCCAGCACCGAACTCTGAGGTACACCACTGGTCAGTCTCCCTTCCTTGGAGTGAACTCCATTCACCATTATTCTCTATCTCCTATCTCCAATCAGTTTCTTACCCAGGTTATCAACTTGTTGCTCACCCCAGGCTACTCAGCTTGCTTACCAGTCTCCTATGTGGAATGGTTTTGAAATCCTAGATAAAATCCGGGTAGGTAACACCCACCGCTACACTGTAATCTAACTCCTTGGTTACCCAATCAAATAAATCTATCCGATTTGTTTGACATGCCCTTCCCCCTGTGAATTCACACTACCTTAGGTCCTGTAACTCGTTTGATTCAAGATATTCCACAGTCCTTTCCTTTAGCAGTGTTTCATTAACTTGCCCACCACCATGGTCAAACTGACAGGCCTATAATTGACCACCTCTTCCCTGCTACCACATTTGTGAAATGGGACTACATCTACCCTTTTCTGGTCCTCTGTGACCACACTGGTCTCCAATGATCTGTTAAATAGGTCTGTCACAGGTGCAGCTAGTACCTCCCTGAGTTCTCTCAGCACTTTTGGATGCACCCTGTCTGGCCCCATAATTTTGTCAACCTTCAGGTTAGCAAATGTTTTCCAGACTCTCTCCTCAGAAAAATTACTAGTGTCCACTTCCCACCCATCAACAATCCTGATGTTATTTTCATGGTCCCTCCCCTTACCTTCCCCTGAGCAGAAGTATTTGTTCAAGATGTCTGCTTTTTCTTGGTCTCCCTCAGTACAGCTCCCTCTTTAAGCTTACAGTCTCCCCTTTTGTCTTCCTTTTTTTCACTAACATACCCCAAAAATGTATTTTCCCCTTTTGACACTAAACAGCAGAGACTCAGCACTCGGGGAAAAAGGAAACAGAATTTAAATTTTGCAAGTGCAAGGTGATTTATTGTGGCATAAGAGCCCAGAGAGACACCCTACAGTCCTAGTGCTTCAACCCAAAATGGGGTCTTCATCAGGTGGCCAAACTATTCTTTCTTCAGTTTGCACCTTTGCATTCCTTACTGCCTTTCCTGCATCCCTCTGATTTTGCAGATACACTTCCCTATCCTCCTCTCTCTGGGTCCCCTTATACCTTCTGAATGACACTCTTTAAACCCTTACCTTTTCTGCCATCTCTTTTAGGACCAATAGAAGTTTCACTCTTTCTTTTGCTCTTTCTTATTTGCTTGATGCAGAGGTTTTTTGCTTTCAGTATGCTGTCTTTTAGTTTGTCTCACAGTCCCCCCCCCCCATGTCATATGCCCCCTGTCAGGTCATTCCTGAAGCATTGACACATCTTTATAAAATCTGTCCTTCTAAAGTCCTGGACTCTCGCCTTTCTGTGGCTGGATTCTGCAGCTGTTCTTGTGTGAACCACACTGTACAATAAATCATTGTACAGTGTGGTTTAACATCTTTGATGATTGTTAGTCCTCAGATGACTTCCCACCTCGATGTTTGCAATACTTTCCCTGTTAGTAAGCACAAGATTCAATATTGCTCAATCTCAAGTGGGTTCACTGACCAGTTGCCTGAGGAATGCCCTCTGCAGGGAGTCCAGGATATCCCTGCTTGTAGCTGAAGCTGCAGCTGGGAGGCTCCAATTTTCATCCAGCAGACTGAAGTCCCCACCAGCGACACCTCTTCCTTTTCATTTTGCCAATTGCTTCTAACATTTTCTTATCTAACTCCTCCCCCATAACAGATGTCTTTAGATCATACCTGTCGGAATAGTGGCTCCATTTCCTGACTCACTGGTGACCTACAACACCTCTGCCACCCAAAGTCTCTGTAGCTCAGTTGATTTTATGTTTTTCTTCACATAAAGCACCACACACCCTCCTTTCCTTCCTTCCCACCCTGTCCTTTCTGAACAGCACATAACCTGACATGATCATATCCCAGTCATGGCTGTCAGTGCACCATGACTCAATAATGGCCAAAATATCCACCTTAGCTTCTGCCATGATAGTCTTTTGGTCTGGGATCTTGTTTCTCAGACTTCTAGCATTTGCACACATGGCCTTCCAGATTTTATTAACTCTTTGCTTCTTGCTTACCCATGTTTTCCTTTTGCTGCTTTTCCTACCCACTTCTCTTTTGACTTTATATTTTTTTCTTTCCTCCTTTAGTATCACCATACTTCCTTGATTAACGTGTACCCTGGGGGTACAGCTAAGAGATTTTCCCATGTGGTACCACATCAAACAACTTGACATTTTAGGCATCACAGAGACCTGGCTAAAACCAAATATCAGGCAACATGAAGTGGCGCTGCCTGGGTACAAATGTTTCAGATTGGGTCACCTGAAAAAAGGGGTGGGGGTATCATTATGTATGTCAGGGACAGCCTTGATGCTACTCTAATCCCTGGATTTGGACCCTCTGAGGTGGAATCAATATCCTTCTCTCTCACCCTTGGCTCCGTAAAAAAAAAAAAAAACTACTGGTAGGGTATGTATACCTACCACCTAAAGTGGCATTCTCTTGTCTACCCTCCTTCATTACCTCCCTTTCTAGCCTGCCGAGTCATGACCTGGTGCTTGGGGGAGACTTCAATACTGACTGGTCGAACCCTGGCTCTGCCAAACTGTCTGCAACACTGTCTGTTTCCAGCTTGATTCAAATGGTTAGTGGTCCTGCTCACCTTAGCACAAAGTCAGGCAACCATAACTTACTCCACTGGGTGGTCACTAACTGTGTCTCAAAGATAAAATCTATAGAAGCCTTCTCACATAGTATAAGTGACCACTCCCCACCTATCTGCATTTGGCACAATAACTTCCCAAATCCCCCACCTAGGGTAGTAATGGTGAGGGACATGACAAAATTTGACTCCAAAGCTTTCATGGATGCAATCCAAGATACTGATTGGGGTCCAATAAATACCCTACCCGATATCAGTTCAGCCCTAGACTACCTTGCGACTAAACTCGCTGGCATTATTGATCTCCACTGCCCTATGAAGAGATGCCAGATAAACAGCATCAAAGCTCCTTGGCTCTCTAAAGAACTGAGGCAGCTCATGTTCTCGCGTGATAAAGCCTGGTATAGATACAAGGGTAGTGGATTATCTACTGACTGACAAACTTACAGGAAGCTAAGGAACAGCTGCAAGAATGCTGTCCAGAAAGCAAAGCACTTACATTTCAAAAATCTTCAGATCGAGCACCTCAACATTCCAAAATAGTTTTGGAGACAGGTTAACTCCCTTCTAAAGGGGAATACCTCTGAGATCTCCCAGCTCCCTTGATGTACAGGGTTCCATTCTTAGTGATCATCCCTCCATAGCCCCTGGCTTTAATGCATTCTTCAAAGATCTTCATAAATATACATCTATTTTTGACAGCCCTTCCTCCCCCCAATTAGGGCCCTCTGCAATCAACCAATTCCATGTTTATCCTTTCATCCACTTAAAACTACTATAGCCACCCTTGATAAAGTCCATGGTCTGCTCAAGAATTTGAAAGCTGACAGCGCCCCTGGGCATGACACACTGGAACCAAAATTCCTTAAGCTAGGAGCTGATGCCCTTGTTCCTCCATTTTGGGATCCATTTAACAGATCATTCCTTATTTGTACCATCCCAGAGAAATGGAAAGTAGCAACAGTTGTCCCTGTCCACAAGGGAGGTCCCAACTCCATAGTGGAAAACTTCTGCCCAATCTCTATTTTATGCCCACTCACCAAGACACAAGAACAAATAATCTATGATCACCTGCAGGACTGCCTAGACCTATACCAGCTGCTTGCAACCTTCCAGTATGTGAAAATTACAGTACCATGACAGACCTGGTCAAAGTCACATCTAACATACTCTGTGTAATGGACATTGGCCATGCCATGATTGCTATATTCATAGACCTGACCAAAGCCTTTGATTTAGTCAAACATGACCTGCTGCTATGCCAGCTGAACATACATGGCCTTGATTCCTCTGTACTAGCTTGGATTCAAAGCTACCTCTACAGTTGTACTCAGCATGAGAAATGGTCAGGATCCCAGTTAGCTCCAAGATCCATAACCCACAGTGTTCCCCAGAGCTACATGCTGGGTCTTCCACTTTTTTCTTTATACATCAACCATCTCCCTAATACTTGTGGTGGAGCCACAGGCCGCTTCTGTGGTGATGATGCTATCTTCTTCCACTCCTCCTCTGACATACAGTAGGCTGGCTCAATGCAAAGCTGGAATCTGACTTTATAACGGCATGGGATGGGGAACAGGGGAGAGTGAGGGTGGGGTGGTAATGGGATGACAAAGGGAAGGGGGTGTTGCAGTTGCAAACTAGGGGTGTTGGCTGCACACTTGAGCAGAGTTAGATAGACTGGGTGGTCTGTTTCTGCTGGCACATTAGTATGTTTGTATGTTCGTAACACCCTCGAGGATTGGTTCATTCAAAAAGCAATTAGTGCTTAACACTGTAAAAAACTATGTGCATGTTGTTCTCTAAATCACCTGCATGCACTCTCCCTCATCTGGCTGTGCTCTCATGCACTAGGGCTGTCCTTGAATCTGTTGAGTTGTCTAAATACCTGTGGGTCACCTTGAATCCCACAGTTACACCAAATGCACATGAAACAGCTCTCACCAAAATCCTTAACCAAAAAATTGGTGTTCTTTACCACATTTATCCCTTCCTTACTTCAACTGCCTGTTGAAAGAATGCAAATGCCACCCTCCTGCCTCTCCTCTTTCATGGTGCCCGGTTGCTTCTCTTGACCTCTACAAACATATCATCTTGTCTCTCGCAGTTCTACCACAGAGTGGGTAGGTTTGCTTTGGGAACCCATGCTTGCCATCATCATTGTGATGTCCTATCTGCCCTGCGATGGTTGCCGTATGAGGCCAAACTGCGCTGTGCCACCCTGAGTTTTGTTCACAAGGTAGTACATTGAGTCACGCCTCCCTGCCTAGCTGATATCATTCAATGTCAGCTCCCCCAGCATGCTCTCAGATCTCTCTGCTTACCCCTTCTCATAGTGCCAAACCTGCATCTCTCTGTGGCCTAGAGATCATCTGTCTTTTCTACTGAGTCCTCCTGGAACTCATTTCCCTCTTCAGTCCTGATTTGCTCTTTGCTCCCTCAATTTCAATGCTCGCTGCAGGCTCATCTAGCTGCCCCATCTTACTCCTGTTATCAATGGCTTTCTATCCCTCCACTGCCTGTGTGCTTAACATCACTGGATTTCTCAATTAGGTACAATGTTATCTGTAAATAGGGATTGATGGTTATGTTACTGTCTGCCATAGTATACTCTATGGTACTGCTATCTATACTAGTGGTGTTTAACTGTAGTAATTTTGTTCTCTGTACATTTCTTTTATGCTGGTTGAGATTGTTTGTATGACATAACTGTGTTGTATTATGACATGTTCCTGTAACTATATTAGTTGGTCTTGTTATTGCAATTGTCATACCCGTGTGGTTTTCTGTGTCAACTATTGCACTATCAATGTAGTGCACTTATCGGGTCACTACTGAAAAAGGGACTGTCTTATCTCAGTGGGCCTATCCTTTTACCCAAAATTTAATAAATAAAATAAACAACTTGCTGAAATCAAGGTAAATTACATCTGAGGGAATGCTGTTATCCAGTGCATGACTTATTGGTTCATATAAACTTATTAAGTTTGTAGTACATGGCCACCCTCTTTTAAACCCATGTTGTTTCTTTTGTGCTATTCCCAGTCCTTTTACTTGTATGTTAATCAGATCTTTAATACAGCTTTCCAATAGCTTACCCAATATGGCTGTAAACTTATTGGCCTATAGTTTATAGTGTCCCCCTTTGATCTACTTTTGTGGAGCAGAACTACTTCTGCTGTTTGCCAGTCCTCTGGGGCTACTATATCTGAAAGGGATTTGTTAAAAAAGATAAGGCACTGGATATGCAATTTCATTAGTGATCTCCTTGAGTAGCCTAGGGCTAGACTATCAGGGCCTGCTGCTTTAGTTCCATTCAAGTCTGAAAGCTTTTTAAGTACATCAATATGATTTATAATTACCTCAGTACTGTATGCTGTCTGGATAGCTACCATACCATCAATTTTATCTCTGTCTTTAAATACACTGCTGAAGTATTTAATAGTCAAGCCATCTCAGTTTTATTAGTAATGATTTTAGTATGCATTGTTAATGGTCCTTCTGCATCTGTATTATTCTGTATTTCTTTTCCAGTCTTCCTACATTTCCCTCTTTTGCCTTTTCCTCTTGTTCTCTACTCTCTTTTTTTGTGACCTTGATTTGCTGATGTCCTGTGATTTTGTTCTCTTGTTTAAAAAAGACACTTTGTCCTGACCTCTTGTCATTATCAGATGACCTTATGTTTAACTGTCTAAATGAATTGTCATTTTTTATGTATCTCTACTCCCAGGTCTGCAGCAGAGATCCCTGCTACAGCTTCCACTTTCCTGTCACGGCCAATTAAAGAAATTCCTTCTCTCATAATCTGCAGTATCCCTCTACAATTTGTTCTTCTTTCTTTGAATCTGCTTAGTCTCAAAACCTGCAGCTTCATTTTTCAGAAGTTGATCTAGCTCCTTGAGTTGAGGATTGCTGAGATATTTATCTCTTTCCTCACATTTTTAATTTCATCACTAGTAGTTTTGTTCTTCTTCATATCAGCTTTTACTATTAATTCTACAAAGACCCAAGAAAAGTTTCTTGCAGCTTGTTCCAACTCATCTTTCAGTTCAAAGTTCTCAAGACCAGCTGCTGGCAATTTCAGGACTTATCCCACCCCATGACAAAGCTCTTAGAGCGAAGTCCTGGGGTTTGTAGCTAGCCATGAGATTTGGATAAGGTGTGTGGTATTTGCAATTTGTATTTGCAGTTTCAGCTTGAAACATGACATTTTTATTTATTTTATTTAGAATTTTTGTAACCGGGAGAGGCACACCGAGTCAGGGATCATTTCCAGGTGTGACCCAGGGGGATGGGAAGTGGAGAAAAATAGAGTGCAATAATGTAGGACATATTGAATATACAATATATACAGTATAAGACACTTACAAATTACAAGTAATTAATCCAGTAACACTGGGGATATGGTACAAAATGAGGTAGATATGAGCAAGCAGGTGACAGTAGCTAGGGTGTATAAACATTTAAGGAAGCAATAATGAAATATTGATGAACGTTGGCACAGAGAGTGATATAGTCATGACTGGTCAGGAAAACATTTAACATTTTGGGAAGTTAACATAGATTGTGGGGGTGGGGTAGAAAGATCTAGGGGTAGTGTGGAAGGAGAAATAAAGGATCCAGTGGGCAACAGGTGTTTGAAGGGTGGGGGAGAGTACAGTACATGAAGTAGGGGAGGGTTGCGGAGAGAGATGCAAAGGGACAGCAAAGTCTAGAGGAGGAAGGGCAGGAACAAGCAGAGGACAGGGATTGGGGAGGAGTGTTTCAGACAGTATAGGCATGGAGATAGTTGAGAAATGCTGTAATAGTTGCTGCTTTGTAAATGCACTGGCACATTTACCTATGCAAAGATTTGCTCTGTCTGTCCCATAGGTATGCATCCACTTTAAAACATTATGTAAATTATGTTTTTATGTTTCAGTGCCTTCAAACAATACTGAGCAGCAGAGTGCAATACTTAAGACTGATATTTATTTTTTGTTTTAATATATTATTACAGTACATGTTTACTCGACACCTACCCTTATGCTCGCTTCAGACAGCCATATGGTATTGGGATGAGAATGGGATAATCTCACATGTGAACACTGGGGAACTAGTTGGAAGCAGTTACCATGATTATGGTATCCATCTTCCTGGCAAAACAGAAGTTTAGCAAGTTGGACACAGAACTGTAGAAAGGCAGATTGTGCCAAGATGAAGGCTCTGATGGCCAAGGGTCTAGAGAGCAATGCATATGGAGCTTGTTAAAGAAGATGTTTAAAGTAGCAGTGGAGACCTGCAACCCTGTAAGCAATAAAGAAAAGAATGCCAACATGTTTTCCTCCTGGCTCAATAGGGACCCAGGATCATAAGCCCTACAAGAAAAGAGGAGCTATAGCTACTGGAAAGAGAGTGGATGACTCCAGTCAAAGAAGGAGCACAGAGGAGCACTCAGGGTTTGCAAGAGTAGAATTAAGGAATACGATGAGTGTCTGGAAATCTGTATAGTTGTAAGAGCTATAGATAACACCAAAGTCTTCTTTCAGTACCTAAATAAAAAGGTGAATGAGGGGAAACAAACAAGGGGGCCACTCAACTGGGGTCTGCCACAGTAAAATGACATTATACACAAAACAGGGACATGTGAACTTATACTCATACAAAAATATTAAATACCTTGTTGCAGAAAAAGACTTTCAATCATTTTTCAGTGTAAATGCTCAGAATAACAAGCAGTGGCCTCTGTGGAAGCATTGTTTGTGATGATGAGATCTGACACTGTGAAATACAAGGTATCTAAATAGACTTTTTATCCCACAACAATGCAAGGCAACGACAATAAATGTTTATTTATATAGCACTCTATCCCAAGAGCTCATTGCACTTAATAAAATACAAAGAAAAACATAATAAATTAGGCAGAAATACAATAAATACTCAAAATCATAATATATAAAACACTAAGATATAGAATTAAAGACAGTTGTTAATGCCAGCATGGTTGCCCAACCAGCATTTTCTATTTTTTGTGCTATGTGAAGGAGGAGATTGGAACCCTGAAAACCAGGGAAGAAGATTGTGCATGAGCTAGGGGGTGGTAGCTAAGATGCTGCTTAAGTATATGGCTTTGGAGTTCAGCATAGGCACCCAGCACACAGCTGGGCACTATTTGGGAGTTCTTGAAAAAAGTTCTGCTTACCAGGGGAAGTTGTAATTTGAACAAAACAAATGTCAATTTACTGGGTGAAGGTCCTCAGAATGCTTCATAGAATTCTGCCTAGCATTTCAGAAGAAGACTGGCAATTCCATTGTAATTCCACATTGCAACAATAGGTACATTTGAAGCCGCTTAAAGGGGATGGCTCCATGGAGCACTTTGTACCCTTTAAGAGGTCGTCTTGATTAAGAGGAGAAGGAAAAAATGATAAAATACTCAGTCAGCATATGTTTCTTTAACAACGAATGTTGGGAGGGTTTGACAGCGGCCTGTGACTTACGCAGCATAAAAATGGTATTGAGCAGGTTAACACGTTGGGCAATCTCAGATGCCAAGGCAGTGGTGCCGCTGTCAAGTATGCCCACAGTTCACTGAGAGAACAGAGAGCAGTAGTGCCCCTTCAAGTTATGAATTACACCCATATCAAAGGGCTGAATTAAACTTGTGGTGTTATGAGGAAGGAAGTGCATTGCAATGTTGCTGAATCTGCACACAAGGTGAGCAGGGTGGGCACTGCAGTTATCCACAAACAGGATGACCTTTCACCTGCACCTTCTAAATTTACTGTTCCAGGACTCCAACCAGTCAGAAAAAATGGCAGCTGTCATCCAAGCGTTAGCAGAGCTAACATATTGCACAGGGAGGGATAACTGATCTTTAAGAAGGTATCGTGGTCGCTTGCTCTTTCCTATGAGCAACAAAGACATTTTTTCACTGCCCAGCATGTTAGCACAACACATCAATGAAACCTAATGTTTTGCTTTCTTCCCACCCACCCACCAAATCCAATGTGCAGAGAGGAGTGGGTGCCTGAACATAATTGTCCCCATTAAAGGAATTCTCCTTCCCTTTTAAGATGTACTACTTGCATTGGATTGTATAGCCACTTAATCAGTGCCCAGGGGATCGTCCTGTTAAAGTGAACATCCCCATTAAGCACATCCCGATTAAATGGCTTATACTGTATTTTATTCTCAGCCCCAATCAGATTTCAGCTGCCCAAATAGATGGCATTCATCTGATAATGTAACATGTTGCCCTAGCTGGATCTCCTTATAGGTCTTCAGGTGCTTGCTCTGTGACTGTACATCAGTTAGTGCCTTCACAAAACTGCACTCACAGGGTTATATTTAAACATTAATTGCACTAGCAATCTTTGCTCTCTGCATGTTATAAACATACAAACATATGAAATTGCCAGCAGATAAAGGCCTTATGGTCTATCAAGTCTGTTTGATTGTGCAACTAGCAGCCCTTATACTGCAGCTGCCCCTCCATCCTGTCCAGGGGTGTAGCCAGAAATTTCTATTTTGTACACAGTCTCCAACAGTTGCACCCCCACCAATTAAAAAGTGTACTCATCCTCTCCAAATGGCATCCCTTTCTAAACAAGTCAGATTGTTGTCAGATGATTCTTCTAATCTCTAAAGAGGTTATATATGTACAGTACATGTGTCCTAAACAACAGAAGTTTGAACAGAGACACTCTTCAGTGGCCTAAAGTAACTCAAATACTACAGCCCACTGTTCTACAGGATGCCACTTTTTTTTTTATTCTTTGGTAACACTTCATCTGGCATTGCATTCCACCCAGACACCACCATCTCCTTAAAAAAGGTGTCTCCTCATTTCACTCCTGAACCTTCCCCCTTCCAATCTCAGATCATGCCCTCAAGTGTCTATCCCCCTCCAGTCAGTGTGGCTCACTTGGTAGCACATCTGCCTCTGGACCAGAACATCGTGGGTTCTTGTCCCACACCAGGATTGGACTTGCACCTAAAAATCGCTGGCATCCGAGTGAGTATTGGGGGGTGCTGTATTGCTGGGGTGTGCCATCCTTCGGATGAAACATTAAACCGAGGTCCCTTTTGCCTATCCTGGTGTTGTTCTGCTGGGTGTCCTGGTGGAAGTAAAAAAAAAACCCAGGGCACTCTTCACAAAGAGCAGGGAACATTCCTGGTGTCCTGGCCAACATTCCCCTTCCCATAAACCGGTTCATGCAATTATCCAGGCTGTGTATGGGTGATGATGTGCGATATGGCAGCCACCACACATTCAGTCACTTCACTACCAGTCTAACATTGCTTGTAAAGTGCTTTGGGATACTGTGTATGAAAAGCGCAATATAAATGCTGATTCTTCTTCTTCTTCTTCCTTAATTTGAAAAGCTCCTTTATGCAAGTCTTATTTATTCCCTTCATGCACTTGAAGGTTTTAATCAAGTCCCCCATATCCCTCTTCTCCTCCAGGGACTACTTGTTCAACTCCCTCAGC
This sequence comes from Neoceratodus forsteri, assembly GCA_016271365.2. Classification (NCBI taxonomy): domain Eukaryota; kingdom Metazoa; phylum Chordata; order Ceratodontiformes; family Ceratodontidae; genus Neoceratodus; species Neoceratodus forsteri. The sequence goes on along the minus strand of JADMNL010000023.1, from coordinate 262,051,436 downwards.
CTGCTGTCCTAGGGTAAGTCCCCAAGCCCCTGGACCATTTTTGTTGCCTGCACTGCGCCCCCTCCAGTAACCTAATGTCCTTCTTCAGTTGTGGTTGCCAGGACTGCACGCAGTACTCCAGATGTGGTCTAACCAGTGACATGTATAGCAACAGGGTCTCCTGCATCCCCCTGGAGGATATGTCTCTAGCAATACAACCCAGCATCCTGTTGGCCTTTGCAGCTGCATTTCTACACTGTGCTGAGTTGTTCATTGCTCCTGTTGTGATCACCTTCAGATCCTTCTCTTCTTCTGTCTTGGTAAGTTGAATTCCCCCAGCTGGTAGCTCCTTCTTGGGTTTTTTTGTACCAAAATGTAGCACCTTGCATTTCTTGGCATTGAACCCCAGCTGCCAAGTGTCTGACCAGGCCTCCAGTTTTGCCAGATCATCTTGCAACCCCTACCAACCTTCTAAGTCATTCACTGCTGCTCCCATTTTTGCATCATCTGCAAACAGGCTGCTCGTGCTCTTGATGCCTATTGAGATGTCTGCTATGGAGGTCCCAAACAACACTGGCCCCAGTACAGAGTCCTATGGCACCCCACTTGTCACTACCCTGGGAGATGAGAGCTCCCCTCCCACCACCACCACCCTTGCAGCCAGTTCACTACCCATCCCACTATCTTCGCCCCACCTCTGTGCTTTCCAGATTACTGCCAAGCCTCCTATGTGGCACTGAACTGAATACCTTACTGAGGTCCAGGTAGAGGACATCCACTGCATGGCCCCTGTCTAATTGTCTGGTTACCCAGTCATAGTACTCCATCAGGTTAGTCTGACAGGATCTGCCTGAAACAAACCCATGCTGCCTGCTGTCCTGCAGCCCATTAGCCTCTAGGAGGGAAACCACTCTCTCCTTTAGGATTGTCTCCATTAGCTTCCCCCAATGGATGTGAGGCTTTCTGGTCTGTCATTCCTTGGCTTATCCTTAGGACCACCCTTGTGGAGGGGTACCATGGGCACCATTCTCCAATCCTGAGGTACACTCCCTGAGTCCAGGGATGTATTAAACAGGTCTGCCAAGGGTTCTGCCAGGACTTCTGCCAGCTCCTTCAGCACCCTGGGGTGCATGCCATCTGGCTCTGGTGCCTTGTCCTCCCTCAGTGCCCTCAAGCCCTCCAGTACTCTGCCCACTGGGTATTCCCCATCTGTCACTTCCTCCCCCCCGTGACCACCTTTCCACCCCCCCTTGGATACAGCTTCCCCTTTCTCTTTACCCCATCCTTCTTTATCCTTACTGTTTGGTCCTTACAACTCCTTTTCTCCCTAAGGTACAGCACCTGAAGAAGTTCTTCTCACCCTCTTTGATGCCCTGTGCTAACCTGAGTTCCCTGGATACTTTGGCTGACCTGACTGCCCTTGTCACCTCCATCAACTTCTTCAAGTATTCTGCTCTGTCCTCCCCACTCTCTATTTTTGTACCATCTAAAGGTGGCTCTTTTCTTCCTTACTTTTTTTATGACCCCCGCTCACCAAGCTAGGCTTCTTGGCACAAGCTCACTTACTCTGGGCCCTTGTGCAAGTTACAGTTGCCTCCTCAATTCCCAGTTTAATGTCATTTCACTTCTGGTTAGCGTCCATGTTTCGATGGATCCTGGCCAGATACCTCTGTACTATTTCCCTCATCCTCCCAAAGTTAGCCCTCCTGAAGTCTAACACCCTTGTGCCCATTCCTACTCCCCCTTTCCCCATGATTACCATGAACCACCCCGAGTGGTGGTCACTCTCTGCCAGTGGTTACTCTGCCTCCAGCTCCCTCACAAACTCATTATTTGCCAGCATGAGATCTAGGGTGCTCCCTAACCTGGTTGGCTCATTGACCATCTGCAATAGGAAGCTGTCCTGGAAGGCATCGAGATGTACCTGCTCCCTCCTATTCGTGGTGGCTGGGGTACCCCCAATCCACTTCTGGCAGGTTGAAGTCCCCCACAATCACTGTGCTGCCCTTCCCATAGGTCCTTCTGATCTGTCCTGCTAGTTCTCTGTCTAACTCCTCAGTCTGAGAGTCTAATATGCCAGCTTAAGAATGTAGTCTTCATTGCACACAGGTTGAGAACTTTATGGGGTGCTTTATTCCACCATAGAATCTGCCTCTGATTGTCTCCAATAACTGGTATCACAACTCTAGGTTGTGACATCACAGCCCCACTGTTGTTTATTATTCTTTGGTAACTGGCTAAGGCCCACTAGGTGCAATGCCTGTTTTCAAGGGTGACCTGTAGAGATGCAACAAATTTTTAATCTGCTTGCAAAATGGAATTCGCGTCCGTGGAGCACATTGTGAAGTGGGCACTGCAAGTTGCTCACTTCGCATCATTATTATTATTATTACCACTTTGCATTGCTGTTATGCCTTAACGCAAAGTAAGGCGAAGTGAGAAGAGAATAGGCAGCTCCCCGCACATCACATGGCTTACAGTACTGTAAGTCACATGCTTTAGCCAGGCAGGAAGGAAGTGAGTCAGAGAAGCAGTTTCACTTTCTCCTTTGGAGAAAGCATTGTGAGAGGATACTAGGAGTTAAAGTGCTTGATTACCTTGCCACTTGCATTTCAGAAGAAAACCAACAGCTTTTTTAAACACTATGGGCCAGATATTCAAACTGCACCAGGCTGTGGCACAAGCCTGGGCGCAGCTCATCTTTGTTGCGCAGGGGTGTGGCCTGGGCCATATTCAACGGAGCTGCGCTATGGCACAGCAACTTTGAATACTGCACCTAGCCACCCCACTGTGCATGACACAGTGGCACTGCGCCAGTGCAAGTGGCCAGAGTGGAGCATGGAGATGCGCTAGCTCAAGTGCCATTGCGCCATGCACAGCACCTGCGATATTCAAGTGGGGACATGCAAATGGGGCCATAATTTATGCAAGGCACACATGGGGCCATTTACTAACATACTAAAATGCCAGCAGAATAGGCTGCAGAATGTGTGTGTGTCAGTGAGTGTCAGTGTGTGTCTGTGCGTGTGTCGGCCCGGCGACTTGTTGTGTGTGTCAGGATGGACCCAGAAGAACGCAAGTCGCTGGCCCATGGGCGTGGTCAGAGGGCAGTGTGGACCCATGGGGGGTGGGGCGTTCGTGTCATGCTGGACCACTCCTGACTCCTGGGTGTTGCTTCCCCCATGTTCAAGCAACAGGAGCAGCAGCAGCACCAGTGTCCCTGGTGGTTGCTGTGCATCTACCTTCTCCACCACTACCACCACCACTGGTAGCAGCAGCTGTAGGGGTTCCAGCAGCACCCCCTCCACCACCTTCACAGCCACAGGAAGTGGCCCTGGAAAATGTAGGTGGTGGGACTCATGCGAGTACTGTGCCTGTTCCGTCCCACACCTCCCCAGTGTGGGAGTTTTTTAACTCTGTGGGGGAGACAGCACAGTGGTGGTGTGCCATCTGTGTGGTGTGGTGGTTCACCGTGGCCCCTGTGGGACACATTTGAGGACCGGTGGCCAGCGCACCCACATGCTGAATCACCACAGGGCAGAGTGGCAGGCTGCCACAGAAAGGGCCAGGTGTCCACCTACTGGCTCTTCCATGGCAGTGGCAGAGGGTGCAGCTGGGGTGGGAGTTGTGCCTCTTCACTGCCACAGCAGCAGGAGGAGGGCCAGTATAGCATCTGCTCCACCACCACCACCACAGCCACCAGCACCACCCTCTCCACCACCACCTACACTACCTGGATTCCCTGCTGCAGTGCACCCCAGCACAATCCCTGCAACACAGTCTGACATCGCCCTGGTGTGGCCAGCTCTTGAAGAAAACAATGAGCCGTTCAGTGCTTTGCAGCAGCAGGTGAACAGAATAGAACAACAGCAGCAGCAAATAGTTTCAATGCTGCACCTGCTGCTGGAAAACCACAGCATCTCCCAGCCACAGTACATTAGAGGATTGCTTTCTGCCCCACCCACCCCACCCCATTACTGTGTTGTACTGTTTTGTGTGATTTTTCTTTGTTGTTGTTTAATCATACATTTTACCTTCCAGGGGAATCATTCTTGCACCACATAGTGTAATACGTTTGTGTGAAAAGCGCCTGTAATTTCATTACAGTGCGTCACGTGATGGAGGAATTCCCGTTCTGAAAATCTGCCCCCATTCTGACTCCCTTCTCAGCAATGTTAGGATGTGATGGCAGGGACAGCGCATGTGAGCGCTCCCTACAGTAAATATCTGATTGTCCGGCAGCTTTCCGAATGTTTCTTTATGTTATAATGGTCAGTTTGTGGTGAAACGTGTGGGCACGTTTCCAGTAAGAAAAGCCTTGTTACTGTAAACATTCCCACATTTCACCACAAAGTCAGCCTTATAACATAAAGAAACATTGAGATAGCTGCCGGACATTCACTATAATGGAGCATGCACCTGTGCTTCCCCTGGCATCATGTCCTAATGTTGCTGAGAAAGGGGGGCAGAATGTGGGTGGCTTTTCTGATTAGTAATTCCTCCGTCACGTGACACACTGTAATGAAATTATGGGCAGTTTTCACAGAAATATATTGCACTCTGTGGAGCAAGAAATATTCTGGTAGGAGTAATGCCCCCACATATCAGTTTATGTGCATCACCGTAACTATGTAACGTGATGAATCTCTGTAAAGAAGCAGCACAACAATCTGTTGACAACTCTGACCTATAATTTTTAATGCTATGTTACAACTTCCTTTACTTACATCCTAACTGACTGGAATGATACATGAATTTGCAGTAGTTGAGTCTGCTGTACTACCTTTTTTCATGTATGAAATAATGAAAGGAGCATTCCTTTTAAACTGGTGCTGACCAGGCCTTTGTCATTGTTTTCCTCTGCTTTTCTCCATCACATCAATTAGTTGTTACATATCACTTCTGTTGTTAATTAACAGTTATGCAGCAGGTAATGTTTTATGACACCATGGAACAATAGTTATTGAAAAGCAGCTGCAAATAAATACAAACCTAGTCCGAACAATATTGGAAGGCGTGCTCATTTTTTTTCCATACATGAAAAAAGTAGTCAAGTAAGTAAAGCAGACATAAATTGTGAAAAGAAACATATCATTCAAGTCACAACTCGGAGGTAACTAGTGGTGGCTGTGGCAATGTAAAGCAGCATAAAAAAGTACAGTTCAAAACTGTTAGGACATTCTTGCAATGCTGCTTTAATTGTAAAAATGTCAGTATGACATTATGAGCTCACAGCAACAATCACAGAACACACAAAAGTTGAACAGAGTCCCCAGATTTTTTCTGCAGGCCCGAAATGCATCCTGCTTGTGTGCAGAACATTGACAAGTGTTAACACAGTGGAATGAGAGTGTTTCAGCACATACCCCAGTAAAAAATGATGACTGTGAGCATTGTGTTGCTGGTCCAATGTGTTCTTCGAGATGATTCGAGAAAATGCAACGTGATTGTCTCAACTGGATTGAAGGGTGCCCTTTGGCTGTACACTAATAGTAGCCTTGGTGATTAGATATATATAGATATATGGTTGTGTATTAGGTAGGTGAGGAGGGGGGTTGACATGGACATGTACTCATGGTATTGTTCTGCATCATAGGTCACTTAGAAACTGTTAGCGTGCACATTCCAATGCACAATGAGAATTTTTTGCACTGAAATTAGAAACGGATAACTCTCAAGCACATGAAGGTAAGTATTTTTTTTGGTGGGGTGGGGGGAATTATATTTGCAAGTTTGTAATGGTTTCTTATTTTGTTACTTCTTCACAGATTTCATCAGCATCCTTCTGGAGTCTGGGTGTTAGGATGGCCATGGTCATCTAATAAAATGACTTCTGTGTGTTGCATGTGTGCCCAAGCTTGGGGGTGCCTGATGTTGAAGAACTTTTTTGGATAAGGCCACTTTGACAGAACAACAAAGCATCTGGAAGTTTCCTAAAAAAAGAAAGGAATGACTTCTTACAACTTAATTGTTTTGTGTCCTTCCCTGGTTCTCAAATCTCAATCTAAAGTCAAGTTACATTTCAAGCCCACATGTTGTCAACTAACACAACCTGTGTGCAATATTTGCTGCAGTCTTTCCAAAACAATGAAATGGATAAAATGAAATCTTCGTACTTACCAGAATAGATTTCACATGGATATTACATCGCTTCCTCTCTGTATGGTACAGCTACAGTACCATTCCCAATGAGTTTTAGCGATGAGCCTTTTTTTATTACCCTGTAAAAGAGACAAAATAAGTGTACCGTATGTGTTTTACCATTGCAGCTCTGAAAAACTACAGAAAACAAAACATACAACTAAAGGAAGTGAAGCAGCATAACAAACATGAGTACACATACTCACTTATGGTTTAAATATTAAGAAGCTTTGTGTCTGTGGCTGATGGATGTGGTGGTCCAGACAGACTCAGGCTCAGTGGTGATAGTGGCTAATATCAGTCCCAGTGGTGGTGGTCTGGGGGGGTGGCCAGACTCAGACTCAGTGGTGGCAGTGGCTAACATCAGTCCCAGTGGTGGTGGTCCAGGGGGGCACACCGCCTTTGAAAAACTTCAGTTAAAACCTGCCAACATTAACCACATCATCATCCTCATAAAGAAAGCTGCCCTCACAGTCATCATCATCTGAAGTCTGACCACTGGGAAATTCTTTCTCCATTGTGTTGTCATCTACATCAGTGGTGGGCCGTTTCAGACAGCCACTGCCAGTGCCACCAGGATTCTCCATTTCCACATCAGCAAGACCACCATGACTAGGCTGGGGTATGAATACCAAGGTTGCAGTCTGTGCTGGTATGTGTCTCTCATTCATTTTAATGAATGTTAGCAAACTAACATTTGCAGGAGACACGTTTGTCTGATGATCCCTGACTATTGCACCTGCTGAGCTGAATACCCTCTCAACACTTACACTGGGGGGTGGGCATGTGAGGTACTTCAGTGCCACTGTAGTCAGCTCTGGCCATTCACTGACCGTTCCACTCCAGTACAAAAGAGGATCTTCAGTTATTGTCAGATGCCTGTTTTCAGACAAATATGACTCAACCATGCTCTGTGCCGCACTAAGTCCAGTTGTTGATGCATCATCCTGTTCTCCTGAATCATTTATTTTACAAATACCCACTTGGGACAAAGCCTCCCAAAGTGGGTTGATGCCAGTCACTTTGGATACCAGACCACCTGGAACTGCAGTCCCCTTCCCCTTGCAGGATATGCTTGATGGTCCTCCAGGTACACCTTCAGCTGGATTATGCTACTGAGGCTTGCTGACTTGGCATGTGACTTCTGTGCCCCATGAGCCAAGCGCACCAGTTGACCACTGATATTTTTTACCTGTTCAGGCCCTCCCTCCAGTACTGATGCAATTCCACATTTGTATCATGGGTCCAGCATTGTTGCTATGGCAAAGTTGTCACTATGCTGAATGCTCACAATGTGATGATTCTGGTCGAATACTGTCAGCATGTGTTGCAGCAACATACTGCTACCACCATCTCTGGTAACATCAAGGCTATACTGTACATTCACCAATATCTGCCTCAGCACCCGCAGCAGTGGAATTGATTGGCTAATGGAGGCAGACTCACCACTCACTGCCTGTGTGGCATGTTCAAAAGGCAGCAAAATTGTTATTACAGAGTCCATGAGGCGCCCCTGTTCAGTCGTCATAAACATGGAGGCCCCAGCACTGTCACGGCTAGTGTGCACAACAAGATATTCTGAGATGGCTTTGTATTGTTCATACAACCTCTCTGCCATGTATAAAGTGGAGTTCCATTGGATGACAACTTCCAGCTTCAAGCGGTGCTGAGGTAGGCTGTTTTGTATCTGCAACTGCCACAGCTGGTCATGGGCCTTTCCAGGTCTTGAAAAGTGAGAGCAGATACGTTGTGCAACACTCAGCATTTCTTTAATAACAGGGTGCTGCAGAAACTCCTGAACCACAAGATTTAAACTGCGGGCCATGCATGGAACAAGAAAAAAACACCATTCATGATGCATTTCACCACATTTGACCCATTGTCACTTGCTATGGACCCAGCTCTCAGGACAGAGGGTTTAACCATCTGTCAGTTTCAGTCAGAACCACATCCAACATGTTCTCATCAGTGTGTGAACAAGTCACATTGTGCATAGCAATGGTTGCATGCTGTCAAATTCCTAGAAGATTGCTACCGCGACAATCCACCTTACTGCACTGATTATTCACACTACCAACATCACAAACAACCCCCAGCACCTGCGCCCAGTGTGCAGTTATACACAAATATGAATACCCCACTGTTTTGTCACTTGTCCACATATCCATACTTAAATGGATGAATGGAGAGGAGGATGTTGAAGGGCATGTCTTACTGAGTTGGACACAATGCAGAACAACTAGGGGACAGCACGGGTAGAAAAATATGTTCTGGATGGGACTTTTCATTTTGGACAGGCACGTGCAGCAAACCGCCAGAACCCAGAATTCTCCACAAAGGAGAAGGGCACAAGATCAATTGCTAGCATTTCTGCTACAGCAGCATTAAGTTCACGTGACACTGTATGATTCGGAGGTACTTCAACTTATGTGCAAAAACACTGTGTAACATGGGTTGACTTAAACATTTTACATGGGGTGTGTTGATAACAAATGGTTGTGCTCTGTGATGAATGGCATTGGCAGTAGGTGGAGTGTGGACATCTGATGAAGATGGCTGCAGAGGTGATGATGACAAACCCAGAAATGCTGTTATTTTGCCAGATTTGCTAACCAGGGCTGATGTACCACTTGCACTAGACATACTGCATTCACCACCACCACAAAAACTGCTACTCTCACCAGCACTGGACAACATTTCAAAGTCATTATGGTCCTCCACCTCATCATGCCTGTAGTAATCCTCTGCTCTTATTACCACACTACTGCACACATTTAATTTTCTACTGGGCTTAACAGTCATGGAAGGGGATAACATGCTGGCTGTGGGTGCCGGTGATGAGGGTGAATGCCCCACAGTGGTATTAGCTGCCAGCTTGTGCTGGGTCCACAGTGTCAAGTGCCTATTCTTAAGATGCGTATGCTGTCCTCCTTTGCCCAGATGGCTCCCCTTTTTACCTCGACTCACATGCACATGGCAAACCTGGCAGATTGTAACTGACTCATCAGTTGCATCTTGAACAAAAAAATCCCAAACTAGGGATTGTGATGCTTTGCTTTTAACATGTCCATGATGTGGCTTATTTAAGTCAGTTATTTTAAACACTGAAGTGGGGGGCAAGTGATGATTCGGGCACTGCACACCTGGACTGCAACTGACCACCACGACCACCTATCATATTGATTACTGGGTCATCATCATCATTATCATCAACTAAAACTGGTAGATCACAAGTTTTTACAGGGGGGGATTCCTGCAAACAGACTCAGACACAGCCAGTTTGAATTTCTTTTTCTCTAGTTTCCAACTGGGGTCAATTACATCATCATCATATTCATCAACGTCACACACATCAACATCTTCTGCTTGGATGCTAGCATGTGGACTGCATTTTGCAACAACAGCAACATCATCATCATCATCACATTCATCATCAGCATCTACACCATCACCTGATATTTTTTCACCACACTGTGAATCACTGCATGGGAAATGTGTGACGTGAAGTGCCACGGTGGATGGAATATCACATTGTATACTATAGTTGACATGATTATCAGAATCCTCAGGTTCAGTTACTGGGATGTTACTGGGAAATATGACATCATCTACACTGCCACTCACTTGCACTGCTTCATACTCAATATTTTTGGATACGGTACACCAGTCGGAATTAGAACTTGACCCAACAATACTAATACTACCTCCACCACCACTAACACTAACACCACCAGCTGGGAAAACATCATCTCCTCCAACTATGAGTGAAGCTACTGACTGAGCTGTAAAAAACATTGCAGGAGAAATACGTTTCCTCACATCAGCAATGCACTTCTACATCTGCGTACTACTACCACGCCCACAGACCATCTTACTGCCAACATTGCCATGGCAAGAAACAGCTTTGCTTGCATGTCTCTTTGCAGGCATTTTGGGGGATAAACCACAATATTACAGCCAAATTCAGATTTTGATATGTTCACTGTCTGATTGGAGGGACGCTGGATGTGAAGCCAAATAAACAACTGTGGCTTCAGCAACAGATAAGAGACTACCCTGAGACTGTCAGGGAATTAAAACAACTTCAGTAACCAGTGGTGCTGATGAGGTCACAACAACAATCCAATCTGGTAAAAAATACCTTTTGAATGTGGGGCTGGGGGCAGTACTGAATGTAGACAGTGCAGATTTTTATGACACTACAAGCAGCAAAACTAAGAACAGATACCATGATCGCAGTACAAAAATCAGGCAGCTGCAGTGGATAGCAGGTTCACACTGCTGCGCCTTCAAATACACTAGTCTGTGGCACAATAAAAGGTGTATTATTTGATGCACACAACACTGCACACACACTCACACGGAACAGTTTGTGTACAGTGCTGAACGAGGAATGCGTAGCAAATGCAAAAGTTTAGTAGTATGCCACTCTACGAATTGTAAATTTGTATTGTAAACAACCTGAACTTATGAACTGCTGCACCACAGCCACATAACAAACAGCAAGAAAATGTCTACTATTACTGACAATATTACTGTGTGTACATTAACACACTCGGTTATATAAAAAAAATATAACCAAAAAACAAAGAAATCACTATTTCTCCAACTTAAATCTACCTACACCACAGATACGCCCCTCCCCCAAAGCACACTTTCACTGTCTTTCACCACACACACTCAATATTGTACATTAACATTCAAAATCTACACACAAACAAAAACGCTCGATGATATGAGCACAGGAGGGTTTCCTACAATCGATGAACTAAAATTGGATCCCAAAAGAAAACGCAAAAATGCCTTTTGAGCAGCTTGTACAAAATTCCTATCACAGACAGCTATCAGAGCACACTGTCTCCTACTCCTTCCTACTCATACTACCCTGAACTGAGGCTGTGCAGGTCAATGTAGAGCCCGTGTGACCTAAAATCCCATGAATCAGTGCAAACTTCACCTTTGGAGCTCAAAAACAAGGCAAAGTGAGATGAAGTGCACTGCCTGCAATGCACTTCGCCTTAAATTTGGCAGAGTAGTGGTTGGGGAAGGCGGAGTAATGTGAAATCATTGTTTCCAATGGACTTTGTGTTCCTCATTATAACGCAAAGTACTCCGCTTCGTGTTGCAGAGCACTCCACAAATCCGCCTTTGCTCCATGAATCTCTTCATGGAGCGGATTGAGCCCACTTCGCCCACCACTAGTGACCTGGGAGCACTAGGGAGGTTAATGAGGTAGCAGTGCCAAAAATAGCTGGCAAAAAAGTTTAGTAATTTTTAAAAGTAGTCCATTATCACTTTTAGTTTCAAAGTGTTTTTCTTTTTCTGTGTGCTCATTAGATGGGTTTTATGTTATAGTACTGCATATGGTGTGATGTGAAAAGCAGTGATTAAAATGGAAGCAGGCATATCTAGTTCTATTCCTTCCACTACATTATCAGCATATAACCTCATTTATTGATACATAGCAAGCCCTGTTGCCTGATTGGTAACATGTGTCACAAGTTAGCAATCAAGCAGGAGGAGATTGGTTCTTCTTCGTTACCATAGTAGAAGCCACTTAATTGGGATGTGGATAATCGGGACATCTGCTTTATTGGGACATCCTACTGGACACCAATTAAGTGGACATTCATTTATATGATGCCAGTTTCTGTTTAAAGGGGACACGCTAGCCAATTAATTGGGATGATTCTGTCCCTCTAACCCCATTTAGCTGCTGATTTTCACCCTGGCTAAACTGATTGACTAGTCAGTTCACATTCAGTTCTGCAACTGAGTATTAAGCATGTGAGCTTGTCACCTACTTAACATTAATCCCCTGCTGAACCACAGTGTTCTGTACAGCTCCTATCACTCTAACAAAAACAGAGCTGTTAATCTGCAAACAGCCTACTTACAATAAGATAAAAAATGGATGCTGCAGCTCTCTCTCACTCTCTTTCTTTCTCTCTCTTCTGCCCCCCTCCCGCCGCACTTGTAAGTGCTGTACCTGTGAGTCACAACATTACCTTTGTGAACGGAAATGAGAGAGACACCGGTTTTAGCAAATGTGCTCCCAACTTACAATAAGATAAAACAAGCATTTGTCAATGCCGAATGTTGATTGCGTTGGTCCATTGAGCTAGCTCACTGCCCCTCTGTTACTCACTCATTCTGTTTCTCCCAGAGCTGCTGGCTGCTGTTTTGTACTGGGCTTCTGTCAGTGTTGGCACCTTTTCTGCCCACAAAGAAATCCGCAGCTGTCCTGACAGAGCTCCGTTGAGGTGGCTCACTCCCACCTCTCTCACTCACTCATTCTGTTTCTCCTTGGTGCTGCAGGCTGCCCTTTTGTACTGGGCTGCTTCCTCTGTTGGCAGCTTGTTCTGCCCACAAATAAATCTGCAGCAGTCCTGACACAGGTCCGTTGAGCTTGCTCACTCCCCCTCCCCCACTCACTCATTCAATTTCTGCCAGCGCTGTAGGCTGGCCTTTTGTTCTGGGCTCCTGCCTGTGTTGCCGCCTTTTCTGCCCACAAAAAATCCACAGCAGTCCCAAATGAGCTCCAATGAGCTCACTTTCTCCCACTCGCTCATTCTGTGTCTCCTGGTGCTGCGGGCTGCCCTTTTGTACTGGGCTCCTGCCTGCATTGACACCTTTTCTGCCCACAAAGAAATCTGCAGCAGTCTCAACACAGCTCCATTGAGCTCACTCACTCCCCCCTCTCACTCACTTGTTCCTTTTCTGCCAGCACTGCAGGCTGGTCTTTTGTGATGGGCTCCTGCCTGCATTGCCGCCTTTTTCTGGCCACAAAGAAGTCTGCAACAGTCACGATAGAGCTCCGTTGAGCTTGCTCACTCCCCCTCTCTCCCTCATTCATTGTGTTTCTCCCAGCACTGCAGGCTGCCCTTTTGTACTGGACTCCTGCCTGCATTGGCACCTTTTTCTACCCACAAAGAAATCCACAGCTGTCCCGACAGAGCTCCATTGAGGTTGCTCACTCCCCCTATCTCACTAGCTCATTCTTCTTCTCCTTGCGATGCAGACTACCCTTTTGTTCCAGGCTCCTGCCTCTGTTGGCACCTTTTTCTGCCCAAAAAGAAATCTGCAGCAGTCCCGACAGAGCTCCGTTGACCTCGCTCACTCCCCCTCTCTCACTCGCTCATTCTGTTTCTGCCAGCGCTGCAGGCTGCCCTTTTATACTGGGCTCCTGCCTGCATTGCTGCCTTTTTCTGCCCAAAAAGAAATCCACAGCAGTCATGATAGAGCTCCATTGAGCTCGCTCACTCCCCCTCTTTCACTCGCTCATTCTGTTTCTCCTGCCGCTGCAGGCTGTCCATTTATACTGGGCCCCTGTGTGCATTGCTGCCTTTTCCTGCCCACAAAGAAATCTGCAGCAGTCCCGACACAGCTCAGTTGAGCTCGGTCACTCCCCCTCTCTCACTCGCTTGACCCTAATCTGTCCCAAACACTAATTTCTGAGAGTGGCTTCGGTATGCTGCGCCGGAAGCATGAAAACACATTTTTGCCAGGATGTGAAAAAATGGCAGCTGTACTGTTCATAAGAAGGTGTGAAAAAATGCCAGTGTTGAAAATCTGGCATGAAAATATTACTAATTTGTGAAGTTACAAGGGTGCATGGAAACTGCACAACACCTGCTCGTAACACAGTTATTTTATGGAGTTTCATCACAAAATTTTCAACATAGGCATTTTAGGACCTCTGCTCATGAACAGTGTCAGTGTAATTTTCTTAATGTGTCCCAAACACTGATTTCCCACATCGACAGCACTATTGTGCGCCGGAAGAGTGAAAACACATTTTGGCCAGGATGTGAAAAATGACAGCTGCACTGTTCATAAGAAGGTGTGGAAAAATGGCAATGTTAAAAATCTGGAATGAAAATATTGCACAGTTGCGAAGGTACGAGCGTGGGTGGAAACTGCACAATGCATGCTCACAACACACTCATTTTATGGACTTTCGTCACCAAATTTTCAACATAGGCATTTTAGGACCTCTGCTAATGAACAGTGTCACTGTTCTTTTCATAATGTGCCCCAAACATGGATTTCCCAAAGTGACCGTACTAATCTGCCCCGGAACTTTGAAAACACTTTTCGGCCAGGATGTGAAAAATGACAGCTATACTGTTCATAAGGAGGTGCAGAACAATGGCAATGTTAAAAATCTGGAGTGAAAATACTGCAAATTCGCAAAGTTACGAGCATGCGTAGCAACTGCGCAATGCGCACTCGTAAAACAGTAATTTCTTGAATTTTTTCACCTAATTTGCAACATAGACTTTTTGAGAGCCTACCTCATGAACACTGTCACTGTTGTTTTGGTAACTGGTCCTGAAAGGTGATTCAGCGCAGCGACCGTGAATTCACCTTTCGGGACCGATTAACACCATGACAGTGCCTGACTTCATGAGGAGAGGTCCCAAAAACTCCATGTTCAAAATTTGGTGTCAAAATTCTGAAAAATGCCTGAGATATCCATCAAAGCTGAAAAAAACCTATTTATTCCATTGTACAGCTTAGTGGCATTTCCTCAGTTGGCAGTCAGCTTTGAAGAGTGCAGACTTGTTTTCAGTCCACCGAAGATCATTGCACTGGGATCCGGAGGTAAGTATGGGGCAAGGGGGGTGGGAGGCAGGGTGTGCAGAGGGTGGGTGTGGTTTGGGGGAGGGGGCAGGGAGACTGTGAGGGACCATTTTCTTTTTTGTCCAGGTTAAAAACCAAAAAAAAAAAACATTGTGGGACTTTTTTTTCTTTACAGGAGCATGTGGCATGCTGGGGTGGGATCCTAGCATGCCATTGGAGTGTTTTTTTGGGGGGAAGTTGTAGCCAATGGGGGCTTGGGTACCTCCATCAGCACAAAAGTGGGGGCACAAGAGCCATGGGGGATTGGGCACCCCCTCGGCACAAATCTAGGGTTTTTTGTGGGGGGGCATTATACTGACAGGGAGTGGGCTCCCCCATGGGCAAATCAAACTGGGAGGGGACATAAGCTGACAGGGAGTGGGCTTCCCTGGCAACTTAAACTTAGACGGGCTGAAGCCGATGGGAATTGGGGTCCCTGTCAGCAAACAAAAACTGTTCTGGGGGGCGCATGCTTCTGAGAGGGATTGGGCACCCCCTTGGCAGTGGGGGTTAATTAATTTTGTTTATGAACATGGCGGCAAGCCACCACCATGTTCATAAACAATATTGCACTTGGCAACGTTCCATCCAGCAATGATGGGTCACTCCCTCATTGCAGCAGAATGGCTGATGCTGCAATGACGAGGCGACCCTATGATTGCAGTGGCAGAAATGTTTCTAGCTGGTGGCACGCTGGCTGAACTAGTGTCAGCAGCAGTGTGCCATGGGATTGTGGAAAGTGGGCCAAACCTTTAAAGGCTGTGGGGGCATTGGCCACAACAGTGACGTGCTTCCACAACCTGCTTCTGGCAAGCTGCCACAATATGTTTCTTGCGTATGCGCACAATCAACATAAGAAGGATGCTGCAGCTCTCTCTCACCGGTCCCCTTCTCTCCATGCTCATAAGTGCCGCACCTGTGAGTCACAACATTACCTTTATGAACAGAAATGAGAGAGACTCTGGTTTTGTGAATGAGCTGCCAATTGACAATAAGATAAAAAAAGGATTTTACAGCTCTCTCTCTGTCTCTCTCTCCGGCCCCCCCCAACTCTTCATGTTCATAAGTGCCACACCTGTAAGTTACAACATGTCTTTTGTGAACAAGGAGCCAATACAGTCCCAGAATGCCACAACTGTCTCTCTCTCTCTCTCTCTCTCTTAGAACAGAATGAAGATTTCTATGTCTTAACCACTGGAGCCAGTAGGTACTCTACAGATCACCGGTGTCACTAATGATAGGGGGAGTAAAAATGTGTCTTCTGTTCAATGGGATGGCCACTTGATGGAGAAAAAGAGCCTGCCACTGGAGTGCCCCCATTAAGTGGCTTCTACTGTAGTCATGTTGCAGTCCTTGAGGTCACAATGCAGATGATGTACCTCAGAATTAGACAATGGACTTAATTTTCAAAGGCTGATGCAGGGCTTGTGTCAAGTCCTGTGGCAAACCCATTTTTTGGTGTGGCTGCGTCAAACTCATTTGATGCAATTGCACCTGATTTCAGTATATCAGGCACAGTTGCAACAGTTTCTTCAATTTATGGCAGCTTTCCTAGGAGCTTCCTCCCCCCCCCAAATAAAGGCACAGGATTAATGGTGTGATGAGTTGGACACCCAGTTAGACTCCTCACATGGCAAACAGCAATACAGTATGTGCACACTTGTTCATGCTCTAACAAGCTGCATAGAGAGCAGCCTGATTTTCTCTACAGAACATACATCACTCCAGTCAAGCTCCACAAATTAAAGTCCACTAATGATCCTATGTGCCCTAACTGTAGCATTCAAGAAGGGAATTTCCTGCACATGACACTAACCTGTAGTAAGGCAGCCCCATTTTGGGCTGAGGTACACTGAATGATGGAAAAGGTGATGCAGCTGGTCCTGCTCAGTTCTCCCATTGAGTTAATGCTGGGGACTGGTCACTGGTGTAACCAGTGCAAGAGTAGGCTCAGATTATTGGACCTTCCCCTGGCAAATGCTAGAAAAACAATCACACAGCTTTGGATTAGTGCTTCTCTCCAAGTATAGCACTTTTGTTAAATAATTTGTCCACGTGCATGTGGCTGGAAAGGATACAATTAAATGTCAGTGGATAAGAATACATTTCTTTAAGACTTGGCAATCTATGCTTAATGCCATTGATAAAAATGTTATTACTATATAAGGGAGTAAGGAGGTCCTGCTCAAACCTTTGCAATGCCTCTAATGTGGTACTTACTTTTCAATGTGTCAGCCAGCCTTGCCTCTATTAAGTGAAGTCTATATCCATAATCAATTCACAGAATTTAAACACCATTGTACACATTCAGAACTCCTAAAATAAAATGAAAAGCCTGATCCCCTTAATTAGATATTATAGATTGAGGGAGCACGCCTGACCAATCAGAGCACTCCTTTCCCCTGTGCATGAGACACTCTTATTCTCTGAAGAGCATTTAATGCACAGATGCCCTGGAAAGGGGAATGTTCTGGTAATAGTTTTTTTTTTAAATGTATTACTGATCGCTCTCGATCAATAATATATTAATATGTCCCCCGTCACCACTTGTTCCTGTACTAGAGTGGTTTCACTTGCCTTCAGCTTGAGCCTGAACAGCTCAGCTTTGCTTCACTGTTCTCACTCCAGCCATAGGTACATGAAACCAGTCTTACACAGCAACAATTGGCTCTGGTGGACATATTAACATACACATGATGCTTCATGTCAGTAATGAAACTGCGTTCCAGATATGCTGTATGTTTGTCACAATAATGCATTTTTGATGTCATATATCATTGGCAATGTAAATGAATGCTAGTGTCCTTAGCATTTTAACATCTGTTAAAATATCAGATTTCTGCTATATGTCATTAAGTGTGTAAATGATGTATGTATGTCCTCAGAAGTATGTCAAGCAACTATACTTACAAAAAAGGCATCTCAGTTATAAGAACATTTTTTGCTTGGCATTTAGGATGTACTAAGCTGCACTGTACTATGATGTCACTGACAATGGCACTCTGAGATCATTTTGGTACAGTCAAATTCTTTTTATGCAGAATTCTTAGGCAAGCTACCACAATGTGTTAGACACCCTGTAAAGAAAAGCTGAATAGTAAAACTATAGTCGCTGGTGAATTGTAGTAAACATTAAGGAATTAACAAGCTCATTCCTGGCTTGTCAATTACGTTTTATATGAGGATAGCCAGATAAAGGAAATTTAGAGCTTCAACACTGCAGGAGTGATTATTAGATCTGAATCTGTACACGCTGGGTGACAGAAAGGAGAGGGGCGATTTTATTAAGACATTTTAAGTTTTAAATTGAATAAACCAAGTGGAATGAAAGGAGTTCTTTAAACTTAAAGCAGGCACTAATACAAGGGGGAACTCTATGAATCTGGTGGGAGGAACTTTCAAAAAAAGATGTCAGGATGTATTATTTCCATGAGAGAATGGTTGAAATTGGAACATACTTCATCAGGAGTTCTTTAATAGACAGTAACAAGGAGGAATTATGCAAAAGTTAATTATGTTGGGTTGATCAGAGGTGAACTATTTGTCCAAATGATTAGTAATATTTTCATAATTTATACACTTACACACAGTTCAACATACTAGATTCAAAACACAGGTAAAACGTTAAAACTATCCAAGGGCTGCCATGCCAATATGATATGGAGACATGTGCCCCAAAATAAAATAAATAAATTAAAATTCTTCTCTTCTCCTTTGCCTTTGTCTATATTCCCTCAAAGCACCATTTCATAATGATGACCTGAAGCCACAAAAGTTAGAATTACATTTTTTACAAGACTTCTAGTATACATGTATTTCACATAAAGTTTAGAAGAAATTAGTGTTCTAGTTGGGAATAGTGAAAATAAAATTCTAATTTTTATAGCTCTAGCATGCGTATTGAGAAAGAAGAGTGCCCCAAAGATCCCTAGATTTCCAGTTGTTCAGATGGCACAGCTGTAAGTGAAGTGAAACATTATTCTGGGAAAACATGGGTTCAGATCGCAGCAAGGGCCCTTAATTTGTTCTCACCTGATGCTCTTTTTGTCCCTCACCATGCCAGTACCCCAGTCCGGTCATGGACCCCTCACTCTGCTTCACATTGGTCACCCTCCTCAATGCCCCCTGGCTTTCCCCCCAAAGTGGGACCATGAAACTTGGCTCCCCCATTAAGTGCTGTGGACACCAGAATAGGTCAAGGAGTCAGCCTGAAGCCATGGAAGCAGGGGCAGACATCATCTAGGCATCAGTGGTGGAGTTTATCTCCCCTTAGGGGGGCGGGGACATGCAATGACATCCTGCATCCGCTCCACCCTCTATCACTTGTTGGAACCTGGTCGCTACAGTACCCCTGCCCTCTGCCAGGAGTCCATCAAGTGCTGGACACACTCCCTGCCCTCCCTCTGGAGAAGGAAAGCAGTCTACGGGATGCTCCATTCTTCTCCCCTGGCTGCTGTCCAGCAACCCGGGTCCATTCCCGAACCCAGATCGTCAGCATTGCAAGCAGAAATCCAACTGCTGCACCAATGGGCCGGCCTAAACTGTATTTATAATATATGCACATTGCACTCTTTTTAAATGAAAATATAAGAATAATTTGCATGGCTCCAGGGTAGGCACTAAGAAAAGTAAGTGTGCCTTAGTGTTCCCTTGGATTCCAATTATCCTGGCAGCACAGTTGGTATTGCAGCAGAATGGTATTTTGAGCAGACATAGGTTCAAATTCTTTCACACTTCCAAATTGTATTTCAAATACTGGATATGCCACCACACTCCTTGTTAATAAAAATGTCATTCTAAGGTCTGTGACTCCAGGGAGTGCACTGAGAAAGTTAAGTGTCTTAGCGTGTCTTTGGGAGCTCCAGCTTTCCAGCTGTCCTGGAAGCACAACTGGTAATGCAGTGGAATGGCAGTCAGATTAGGCCTGGGTTCACATCCCAGCTAGAGTATTCAACTGCAGTAGAAAGTAGTCACCAAATGCATGTCAACCCTGTGCATACTACAACACATATATAGACAGTACAAAAAAACTAAAACCATCTCTATATGATGCAACAAAAGGGGGAGGCAGTAGTTCCATGTCCCTGGTACCAGAGGAAGTTAACTGAGATGTTAAAACTATTTGAGTTCTGCTCTCAGGATGTTAGTGAAGATATTGTATCAACAGTCAGGTTATCCCTTTGCTACTGTATGATTGAAGATAGAGAGCTTTGATGAGCAGGAGGTCACAGATGATTCTGAACCTGCAGAGTTAATCTGAGGATGACAAATACATTTTGTGTTACTTTTTTAGATTCACAGTTTAAATCTGATATTGATATTGAATTTTAGTTGCCAGACCTTGAACCTCATTCCCATTTTGCCTAAGTCTCTTTTTTTTTTTTTTTGCTTATACTTTTTGTCTTCTCTTTGTACCTGGGCTGCTCCCATGTTCTGGCAGCCACTTTGGTATTCCAGCCACCATCTGGGTGTCCGCACTCCCTCAAGGTCAAGCCTGATTCCCGTGAGAGTTACCTCCCACGGTGGGGTGGCAGGGAGCCCTCATACTCACCGGCCCTAACGGATCCAGATAGGCACCTTCCAGAGTTGGTACCCATGGACGGCCATCAAGCTGCTCTGCCCCAGACTCACACTCCTCCTCTATTTTTGGATGTTTACTCCCCCAGAGCTGAGGGCGTGCAAGAACACCAGAAGAAGGGAATGCATCTGCATGCGCTCCTTCCTGGCATCTGCCCTAGACTCTATCCCAAAGTACAGCACAGCACCTTGTTCCCCAGCCTCTGCCAGGGGGCAGCCAGGCACCAACTGTTGTGGACCCCCCCTCCCGGAGAAGGTGAGCAGTCTGACGGATGCTCGATTCTTCTCCTCCCCTGCCGATCCCTGGTGTCCCGTGCTCGTTCCTGAACATGGGTCACCAGCGTGGTGCAGGTAAGGTGACTAGTGCCTCAGTGCCAATGGGCCGGCTGTCTAGGTCTCTTTTCAATTATCTCCTACCTTCCTTGATAGCCATCTTGCCACATTTCTTTGTGTTATCCACAAATAGCTGAACAATTGCTGGCAGTGTAGCCTAGAGGTTAAAGTAATGAGCTATGAATGAGCTTGGTACATCTGACAGACCTGGATTTGATGTCCTCAACCTCCACTTGCATTCAGTGCACTCTGAACAAGTCAGGGTTTATACAATCAGAGAACACCAACTAGCTAGATTACTTTTGTATCTCCACAGTAGGACACATCGCAAAATTTATAAAAGCTAGTTGAGTACAACATCACAACACAGTTCTGATTGTGCCACTTGTGCTTCTTGAGCTATTCAGTCAGCACATGAAAGCTTTCAGCACTTCTAATCCCCTACCCTTCCATACCTCTACTATGAAGCTGCCACCTGCTGCTGATAAATGATCATTACCAATCCCAATCCCCTTAAATTAATAAAATGTAAACACCGTCCTTCAGTTTGCCTCACTGGTATGTTACCTATATTACCTATTCTGACAACAGTTCAGTAGGCCAAACCCGCATCCTCCATATGGCCTCCACTTGGAACGCCACCCAGTCCCAGGTCTGCCTTGCCTGGATCCAAGTGCTCCTACTTCCCACTCTACAGAACCACAGGTCCTTTATAATCAATGGCCAACCACAACTGTAACTACTGCAGCAAAGAAGAGACTGGCCAAGCTCTTCCATACGGTAGACAAGTTGTTATACCCGGCCGGTCTCCATCCGGGGGATCTAGTTCAAGCACTAGGTGTGAGGAGTTCGCTCTGCTCTTTGCTGACAAAGTGTCCTCTATCAGATCTGATATCTCATCCAGGGACACTCAATTGGCTTGTGAGGTTGAGCTGGTGGCGTGGAGTGGCAACCTTCTTGTGTGGAGTGAGTTCAACCTAGTTGAAGTGGATGAGGTGAGAGGGATAATCACAAAGCTGTGGCCAACGTATTGCAAACTAGACCTGGGTCCAACCTGACTTTTGGTTGGTTGTATTGGCTTGATAGGACCTGTCTTTGCTGAAATCGTCTGGTGTTCCATGAGGAGTGAAATCTTCCCAGTGTCCTTGAAAGAGGTCCTAGTTAGACCCCTTTTGAAGAAATCCTTGTTGGACCCAGACTGCCTCACCAACTACACACTGGTTTCAAACCTGCCCCTTTTTAGGGAAGGTTTTATAGAAAGTGGTGGCCAGTTTGCTTGAGACTTGTCTCACTTCCTCTGTCATTTTTGAGTCATTCTAGTCTGGATTTAAACCTGGGCATAGCACCGCCAGCCCAGTGGCGCTGAGGGCTGAGGCGCTGGTTGCCACACCTCACTTCACTCCGGTGGTAGGTATTTGGGAATGAGCATGGGTCACCAGGGGTTGGCAGGGCAGGAGAGGGATTGAGCATCAGCTGGACAGCTCTCTCTCTCCAGGGAGGAGGAGTCCACTACAGTTGGCACGTGGCTGCCTCCTGGTGGAGGCTGGGGGACAATCATGCTCCACTGTGCATAGGGGGTGGAGTGGAGGGCAGACATCTGGAGGGAGCACTTGTGAACGAGTGCGTGTTCCCCTCTGCTGATGTCCCTGCATGTCTTCTGCTCTGGGGCACTAAAACTAAGAAAAAGGGAGATGGCACCTGATGTGATTGACTTGATGGTCATCTGCGAGTTTCCTCATGGCACCCATCTGGATCCATGTTCCACAGGGAGTTGGGGGCTCCCTGTGGCCCCACTGTGGAGGGGGAAAGCCACAGGAGTCAGGGTGCTGGTGGTAGAGGTGGACGGTGGCTGGATGTCCCCGGTGAAGGATGCAAGCACAGGAGGAGAGCAGGTCAAGCGGCCACAAGGAGGTAAAAAGAATAAAAAAAAAAAAGACCTGGGCATAGCACAGAGAACACCCTGGTGAGGGTGTCAAATTATCTCCTTTGAACGAGGGATAGGGGGAGCATGATCCATTCTTATTTTCCTCGATCTCTCTGAGGCATTTGACATCGTGGTCCATGAGGTGCTGTTGGACCACCCGCAGAACTGGTGTGGACTAACTGGCAATGTCATCATGTGGTTTTGTCTGCTGTCGTCGTCCCCCCCTCCCAGTTGTAGGTGCCACGCTGGGAGCCCACCCCAGCGTGGCAGTGAGTCCTTTGGCCAACGGGGGTGCCCAATCCCCCCTCGGCCGAACGCCTCTGTAGCCCTTGTGCCATGCTGGGAGCCCACCCAGCATGGCAAACTGTCCCACCACATCTTTTTTTTGTTTTAACCTGAAAACTAAAACGGTCCTGCTGGAGCGGCCTCCCGACTTCTTACAACTCACGCACCCACCTCGCACCCAGCCTCCGCCCACCCACCCCATACTTACCTCTGGACTCTGGCGGCGATCTTGGTGGACGGGAACACGTCTGCACTCTTCAAAGCGACCGCGAACTGAGGAAATGCCGGTAAGCTGTATAATGGGTTACATAGAGGGTTTCAACTTTGTTGCATATCTCAGCCATTTTGGGAATTTTGCACAAATTTTCAACATGGGGTTTTTGGGATCCCTTCTCATGAATGATGTCACTGTCATGTCGTTATTCGGGCCCCAAGGGTGATTTCGCACAGTGACTGTGCAGTGACTGCGAAATCACTCTTTGGGCCCAAATACTGCCATGACAGTGACATCACTCTTGAGAAGGGGTCCCAAAAACCCCATGTTGAAAATTTGGTGCAAAAATTCCAAAAAATGACTGTTTTACGAGCGTGCGTTATGCAATTCCTACGCAGGCTTGTAAGTTTGCAAAATTTCAATATTTTCACTCCAGATTTTCAACATTGCCATTTTACCACACCTTCTTATGAGTAGTACAGCTGTCATTTTACATCTCACCCAAAATGTGTTTCCTCCTCAGGTAGACAGAATGGCTTAGTCGTGTGTGTGAAATCAATGTGCGGGACAAATTAAGAAAATCACAGTGACACTGTTCATGAGCAGAGGTCTTAAAATGGCTATGTTGAAAATTTGGTGAAAAATTCTAAAATGACTGTTTTAGAGTGTGCGCTAGTGTTTCTACGCAGGCTCATAAGTTCGCGAATTTTTAATATTTTCACTCCAGATTTTCAACATTGCCATTTTACCACACCTCCTTATGAGCAGTACAGCTGTCATTTTTCACATCCTGCCCAAAACGTGTTTCCGCCCATGTAGCGCACAATGGCGCAGTCGGTGTGCAAACTCAATGTATGGGACACAGTAACAAAATCACAGTGACACTGTTCATGAGCAGAGGTCTTAAAATGGCTATGTTGAAAATTTGGTGAAAAAATTCCTAAAATGACTGTTTTACGAGCGTGCGTTGCGCAGTTCCTATGCACGCACGTAAGTTCACAAATTTTCAATATTTGCACTCCAATGACTTCCAAATACCTAAACAGCACATAGAAGCAAGCAACATTCGGCATTGACAAATGCTTGTTTTTAAAGAAACATTTAACATGTTATAACATGAAATTTTCCTGACTGTCATTCATTTTTTTATGAGTACTGTGACTAGAACCTGATTCATGTAAGTTCTGTAATGTGGCATTTATATATGTTAAGATGTATGTTTTTACCTGTTTTAGATTTTATGTATTGTAGAGTTCTGAGCCCTCAGGAAGGGATGCTTTATAATTAAAGTTTAACTAACTAGCTAACTAACTAACTTTTCATGACATCCATTTGCATGAAAGTTCCTGCGCTAGAGTACCCAATGGGAACAGCATAACAACCATTGCTAAGACACCAAGTTCCCAAGCTTCAGTATTCAGGTGGAAAAGCATAACAACTACTGCCAAGGCACCACTTTCCATAGATACTGTAACTTGGGCAACCTGTCAATCAAGGCTACATTCACTGAACAGGCTAAAATTACACACTCCACAAAGCTGTTAGAACTTTTACTTTCTTTACCAACTGCTCTAAAAAACACAAATGTATTTTGTATAAATCACACATGTGATGTGCCCTTATAAGATATTACATTTATCTTCATTAGAAGTCAGTGACCTCTTTTGACTTTACTTGTGGCTTCACCACTTGTGAAGGTCAAGAGGTCACTGACCCTCATGAAGACACATGTCATATCTCATAAGCATCCATCACACATCCCCTGTATGTTGCTGAGGTGCTTCTAGTCCATGCTCCCCCACAGCATTCATGACAGCAGTGACCTCCTTCAAGGCAGCCTCCTGCACTACAGGTGGAGCTTTTTCCTCTCTAGAAAAAGAGAGGGATACTGGGCTGGCAGTATAGCCTAGAGATTAGAGTAATGAGCTGTGAATGAGCTTGGTACATCCAGCAGACCAGACCTGGGTTTGATTCTCACAACCTCCACTTGCATACTGTGTGACTCTGAGCAAGTCACTTAACCACCCAGATCTTCCAAGTCACCCCTGAAAACAGGAACTTGTGCCTAGTGGGCCTTACCCCATTTACCAAAGACTAAAATAAATAAATAAACAGAACTTCTTAGTAGTAGTTGCATGGTCTCCTTTTAGGGGGAAGGCAGGTAATCCAAGATGGTGGAGTGATGATCTCAGGGTAGATGTACAGTGTGACAGAGCAGTAGGAAAGGCTAGCAGGATACTGGGGTGCATTCAGAGAGGGATTTCTTGCAGGTGGAGGAGGTGGTGCTACTGTTGTATTGCTCTCTAATGAGGCCCAGCTGGAGTACTGGGTCCAGTTCTGGGGACTGCACCTCTGCAGTGATACTGAAAGAGTAGAATCAGTACAGAACAGAGCAACCAAAATGGTGAATGGGTTGCACGAGAGTCATATGAAGAAAGGCTGCAGGAACTCAACATGTACTCCCTGGAAGAGAGGAGAACAAGAGGGGACATGAATGAAACCTTCAAGTATCTCACAGGAGTGAACAAGGTGCAACTGGAATGACTATTTCAGAGAAAGGAAGGCAGTAAATCAAGGGGCATACAATGATGCTAAGAGTGGGAAAATTTAAGAGAGATGTGTTTAAATACTTCTTCACAAAAAGGGTGATGGATGACTGGAACAGCCTACCAAACAAGGTAGAGGGGGCAAAGTATTCAAACATACATGGGATAGGCACAGGGGCATATTAGGTAGAGGAACAGGGGAGGGAGGGAGTGACACCTATGAACAACTAGGGTCAGTGGTAACAGAATAGGAAGGGACAAGGGCTGACTGAATGGGCCTAAGGGTCCTTTTCTGCTGACAATCTATGTTTTTATGTAACTCCCAAGATCCTGAACTCTCGTCCTGCTTCACTAAAACTGTTTTACATAAGCCAAACTTGAAAGCAAATATCCAACACTTTGTGATGATTACTGAGCCATAATCCTGGATTTTAATTTATTTATTTGAAAATCAGAATTATAAAACGTTTGAGCTAAAAGCTCATTCACAGAGGGTCCTCGTTAGTGGGGGGGGGGGACAAGGGGAAACAGAACATGTAGCAGCCAACAAGCCTAGTCAATAACACATCAGATACCACATGTACAATGGCATAGCTGTGAGTCGAACATACAGGTCACTAGTCCATCTACAGTAGCTGCCCTAGGGTTTTGTCAATAACACTTCGGAAAGTTTATATTCAATAGTAGGAATATGATCAGGTGAGCATATAATACACAATGCACAGTGAGGCGAGCCTCAGGTGCCATGACATGGAATAAGTGCAGGTACCTAAGTGAGTCATTTAGGGCACCTGCTTAGCAGCTACAAGCTTTGAACAGTATGCAGGTAGCAAGAGAGAAAGAGGAGGGAAGGTGTGATCCATAGGTGAAAACAGATATGGGAGAAAGGGGTGAGAGAGCATTGCAGTAGAGAATATGAGGAAGTAGAGAAATCTAATTATGATTATTAGCCAAGACACAGAGAGACATAATTATGGTTGCTAGTCTAGGCACAGGGGGCAATGTGGGGTCCCAGTGAGAGTGGTGCTAGGGTAGCAAAGTTATATATGACAGTAGCAGAATTCAGGAGGGGTGATGCTATTCTTGAGTTCAGGTTTGAAATGGCTAAAGTTTGCGATGCTTGAGGTGGCGTGGGGGAGCTCATTTAGCCAGGTGGGAGCCCGTACTGCGAATGCTCTTCTCCCCA
This sequence comes from Neoceratodus forsteri, assembly GCA_016271365.2. Classification (NCBI taxonomy): domain Eukaryota; kingdom Metazoa; phylum Chordata; order Ceratodontiformes; family Ceratodontidae; genus Neoceratodus; species Neoceratodus forsteri. The sequence goes on along the minus strand of JADMNL010000023.1, from coordinate 262,024,626 downwards.
GGGTGGTTCTTCTGAACAGCACAGCTAGAGCACCTTTCGTAGTGTTTCTGGTGGCATGTTCAGCTGGGGCAGGCTAGAAAAGAGCCTTTAAGGAGTGGGGGTGCAATTCCTAGAAGGGCCTTTTTTCCTAGGAGGCAGAATGAAGCCTGATATGTTCCATAAGGGGGAGCCATTTGGTCCTAATGTAGAGTTCACACGTATGTGTAAGAAACATAGAAACATAGAATTTGATGGCAGGTAAGGACTGCTTGACCTACCTAGTCTGCCCATTTCCCTGCCTAACAGATAAGCTGCAGATCCTAGTTAACCAACAGCCTACTTCCTCCTACCCCCCCACTAGAATTGCCTTATGCCTGTCCCATGCATTCTTGAATTCCCCCACTGTTTTTGACTCTACGACCTCCTCAGGAAGGCTGTTCCATGTATCCACAACCCTCTCTGTGAAGAAATGCTTCCTCACATTATCTCTGAGCCGCCCCCTCCTCTATCTTCAAATTGTGCCCCATTGTTTTTGCACATCTCTTTTTCTGAAAGATGCTACCCTCTTGGACTTTGTTGATTCCCTTGAGGTATTTGAAAGTTTCTATCATGTTCCCCCTCTCCCTCCTTTCCTTTAGCCTATACATCTTTAGTTCCTTTAGTCTTTCTTCGTTTGTCTTCTGATGCAGACCCTGCATCATTTTGGTTGCCCTCTTCTGGACAGCCTCCACCCTGTCTATGTCTTTGCGGAGATGGGGTCTCCAGAACTGTACACAGTACTCCAGATGTGGTCTTACCAACTGTCTGTACAGAGGGCCAACAACTTCCTGTTTTCTACTGGTGATGCCTCTCCCTATGCATCCCAGTATCCCCCAGCCCTCCTTACTGCCTTCTCACACTGCTGGCCCACCTTTAGGTCATCTGATATAACTTCCCCCAGGTCCCTTTCCATTTTTCTTGTTGTCAGTATCTCACCCCCCATTGCGTACTCTTCTCCTGGGTTTTTGTTTCTCAGATGCATTACTTTGCACTTCTTTGCATTGAATCTAAGCTGCCATACATTTGACCATTCCTCCAACCTTGCCAAGTCCCTTTTCATCTTTTCCACCCCACTTTGTGTATCAACCCTGTTGCAGATCTTTGTGTCAACTGCAAAGAGACTTACTTTCCCTTCCAGTCCCTCTGCAATGTCACTTATAAAGACATTAAAAAGGACCGGCCCCAGTACTGAACCCTGCGGTACCCCAATAGTAACCCTCCTTTCTTCACTGTGGACTCCATTTACTATTACCCGCTGCGTCCTGTTGTTCAACCAGTGTTTTACCCAGGCTACCACCCTAGGACCCGCTCTCAGGCTGGCTAGTTTGTTTATTAATCTCTTGTGCGGGACTGTGTCAAATGCCTTGCTAAAGTCTAGGTAGGCCATGTCCATAGCCCCTCCCTGGTCTACTGCTTTGGTCACCCAGTCAAACAAATCAATTAGATTTGTCCGACATGATCTTCCCACTGTGAATCCATGCTGCCTTGGGTCCTGTGCCCCACTGGCCTCTAGGTACTCAACAATTCTTTCCTTCAGAAGTGATTCCATCATTTTCCCTACCACTGAGGTTAAACTGACAGGTCTGTAGTTTTCTGCCTCTGTCTTGCTCCCACTTTTGTGACGGGGAATAACATCCACCCTCCTCCAGTCCTCTGTTACCACCCCATCCTCCCATAATTTATTAAAAAGGGTAGTCAGTGGTATTACTAGTTCTTCCCTTAGTTCTTTTAAAATTCTGGGGTGAATCCCATCACGCCCCATTGCTTTATCCACCTTCAGTTTTAAGAGTTCTTTCAAAACCTTTTCTTCTGTGAAAGGACTAATATCAACCCCCTTATCCAGAGAGCTTCTATTGACTGGATTAGGTATGTCCCCCTGCTTTTCCATTGTGAATACTGAGCAGAAGTATTCGTTCAGTATCCCTGCTTTTTCACTGTTGCTCTTGGCTCAACCACCTTCCTCTTTGTTCAGCCTCAGTATCCCTGCCTTAGTCTTTCTTTGCTCCCTAATGTACCTATAAAAGGTTTTATCCCCTTCTTAACCGAGTTGGCTATCTTTTCCTCGGTTTGGACCTTAGCTATTCTGACTGCCTTACCCGCTTCCTTCTGCTTTAACTGATACAGTTCTCTGTCCTGCTCCTTCTGTGTTTCCTTATACTTACTGAATGCTATCTTTTTTTCCCTTACCTTCCCCGCCACTTCTTTTGAGAACCATAGAGTTTTTTCCTTTTGTTTTGATTTGTTTATTTGCTTCACGTGAAGACTTGTTGCCTCTGTGATGGCAGTTTTGATGTTTCCCCATTGTTGCTCCACCCCACCTTCTTGCCTGTTTGCTAGTGCTTTTCTGAGGCACTCTCCCATTTTGTCAAAATCAGCCCTCCTGAAGTCCAGTACCTTCACTTTTGTGTGGCTTGACTCTACAGCTAAGTTTATCATGAACCACACTATTTGGTGGTTGTTTGTTCCCAGATGGCTACCCACTTCAAGATCAGAGATCCTCTCTCCATCCCCATTTGAGAGTACCAGGTCTAAGATTGCTCTCTCCCGAGTGGGTTCCAAAACTAGCTGTCTGAGGCATGCCCCTTGTAGGGCATCAAGAATGGCCCTGCTCTTGGATGTGGCTGCACCAAAGGTGCTCCAGTCAACATCTGGCATATTCAGATCCCCCATCAGCAATATCTCTCCTTTCTCTGAAATCCCAAGGATGCCTTCTATCATTTCCTTGTCCATTTCCTCCCACTGAGACTGGGGTCTGTATACAACCACTGTGCGGATTGTGGAGCCATTTCCAGTCTCCAGGGTGACCCACAGTGCCTCCTCTCCTCCCTGTTTACCCTTTAGTTCTGTTGCTTTTGTCCATTCCCTTACATAGAGAGCTACTCCTCCTCCTCTTCTTCCCTCCCTGTCCCTCCTATAGATCGTGTACCCTGGTATGTTGACATCCCAGTCATGGTTCTCTATGTACCATGTTTCTGTGACTGCCACAATATCCAGGCATCCCTCTTCCATCAAGGCTACCATTTCAGGGAGCTTTTTACTTAGACTACAGGCATTGGTACTCATTACCCTCCATTTTTTTATGGCTTTATTTCTTTTTGCCCCATCCCTGTCCCTACTGCCTTTATCTTTTTCTCCATTTACCCCTGCCCTTCTCCCTATTGACTGCTCTATTTTAAAGTTTACCTCACTAATTACCCTACTTTTTGGGGGGGCTAGGATTTCCCTTCTCCTCTTCAGTGCCTCCCCCCTTGGCTAGTTTAAATGCTTGCCACTGAAGCATTTAAACCTATCACCTAGGATCCTGGTTCCCCTCCAGGATAGATGCAGACCATCGCACCTGTATAGGCTTGCATCCCTCCAGGTGGAGCCCCAGTCCCCAATGAAGCCAAATCCCTGAGCTCTGTACCAGCTTTTCAACCAGTCACTAAATCCCATGGTGCGGAGAGCCCTAGTCTCATCCATGCCATAGACAGGTAGCACTTCTGAGAAAGTTACCATGTGTGCTACTTGTCTAAGGCCCTTCCCCAACTCCACAAACTCCTGTTGCACTGCTCTGATTCCATTCTCAGTCAGGTCATTCATCCCTGGGTGGATAATGACATCCAGCTCCCTCCCCCTTGCCATTGCTCCTATATCCTCAGGATTAATTTCCTGTCCCTTGAAGCCTTGGGGCCGGGCAGGCACCTTACCTCCCTTTCCCCTCCCTCTCTCCCCCAGTTCTACCCCCCTAACAATTGAGTCCCCCACCAGGAGTTGTTTCCTTCCCCTGTGGGGTCCTGGGCCACCCTCCTCTGGGTCTCCATTGTGGAAGTTCCTAGCATCCTCCTTGGTCTCCACTGCAGGTGCCTCCATAGAGGAACCATACTTTGCCAGAGTGGCAAATGAATTGTGGAGAGGCACAACTGGAGGGATGCACCTCTGTTCCACCACCCTCACCCACCCTGAGACCACTGTGTTCCAACCACTCCTCTTTCTTGGCAATCTCTGAGGTAGTGGCAGTGGCCTGGGTGGTCCTTGGTTGGGGGAGCAGGTTTCCCGAATCCTTGCCAGGTTAACATGGAAACTATCAACCTCCGCCCTCAGACCAGAGAGATGCCTGCAAATAGGGCAGAAATGCAGTTTCCAGAATGTCTCCCGGAAGACTGCTGCTCCACAGCCAGTGCATTGCACCACTCCCCACATGTCTGTGTCCCTTCCAGTTACAGATGTTTTTTGGTTTTTTGTTCTTGGTTTAGTGTGTGCAAGCTTGTGAGTGTCTCTACCCCTTATTCAGTGTGCTGTGCCTTTAAGAATATGAACAGGTGTATGTTGTTAGCTGTTTTGAGGAAGTGATGTCAGAGCCTCTGCTGTAAAAGAAGTTATGAGCTTGGGGTGGGTGGGGTGAGATGAAGGGTGGGGGGAGTAAACCTATGCTGTCCAGAAACAATCACTTACAACTCTTACCCTCCACCCCGGGGAGTGCCTTTCTTCCTTTCAGACACCTATTTCACAAAGGCTAAGTAACAGGTCTAGTCACAACTGACTGCAAATATCTCTCAGCTACAGTTCCTCCCAGGCAAATTAAAGTTAAAACTAAAAAAAGTCCACCCCAAAAAACAGAATCAATACTAGTTACTTACACAGGTCCAAAAAGTAATAATTTAGTTCAGTGTAGTCCAGAAAATAACCTCCTTGATTCATGGAAGCTGTGGCTGCTTTCTCACTCTCCCTGTCTTTAATATGAGAAGGAGACTGCAACACCTCTGAGACAAAAAAACCTTTTCAGCAAAAAAGAAATAAATAAAATAGGGGCAAACAGCAATTTTGCTTAGCCTAATGATAAAAAGTCACAAACATTTAAATACCACCTGTAATAATTTCATAGAAGATATACCCTGTAAGAAACACTTTGCTACAGAGAAAAATAAAGCAGTAACAGAAGATACACCTTGCAAAAGACAATTTGAATCAGAAGATTACAGCAGTGGTCTGTTAGCACACACCTGTAGGCACACCTTGTAATAATGCAGCAGAAGGTATACCCAGCAACAGCAATGTGAATCAGAGAAAAATAAAGCAATAAAATGTTAGCAACAAACAGTAACAATCCCTGTGAGTACAAAATAAAAACAACAACACACAGTAAATCTGCCTAGCCAAAAGTCTTAATCATTTCCCTTACTCTGGTAAGGTTCTTAGTTCTGTCCCTTCAAGCAAGTTAGAAGGAAAGAGCTCAGGTGAATCTAGGTGCCTTGGTGGTCAGCATTTAAAACAAGTCTGCAGGCCTTATTTTGCAAGATTTGTTTGTTTGATCCAATGCAGGCCCTTTTAATCAAGGGATTCACCCTGAAAAGATCAGCCCAGAGAGCAGTGGTGCAGGCATTTCCTCAAAGACGCCCACCCCACAGGCATTGCATGTTGCAAACCCGACTTTGAAAGCTAAATTTATACAACCTGAACCAGTGCAAACATTACAAGTACCTCAATTTCCTCAGTCCATGGCTAACTATGTTATTGTATTGATATCACATTCTTCTCCATTAAAGGTGGACAGGGAGAACTTAAAACACAATATTCCATGGATTCACTTGGTAGAGCAATCAGTAGTATAACTGACTGGATCAGTTGCTGTGACCAATGTCTTGAGGCATTTCTTTAAGTCAAAAAACAAACTTATTTAGAATGAAGTCAAGAATATTAGAGACTGGGAGCTGTTGAAGAGAAAATCCCAATGGATCATTTGTCACAGCTAAAGAGGCAGGAGGAGAAGGAACTATGAATGGAGCCCATAGTGCAGGGTATAGTCAAGAAGAATTTTAATATCTTGAGGACAGTAGAGTAAACAAAGATCAACAGCGACATCAAAATTTAAGAATTGTTGGTATTCCAGATTAGCTGATAAAGATTTCCAGTCTAAAGGAAATCTTTTGAAAGATATCTTGATTACAACTTCTAACCATCCCCCAGTAAACCCTAACCACTGGGATGCACAGTTAGAGTATGAAAGAAATCTCAGTCACCTTTACCTTCCAGAAAATCAACTATTCTTGTTACACATGTGTTTGATTATGATCAAGATATTTTATTTAATTTGCCAAAGACTCATGGCCTGTTGGCATATAGAAACTTTGATGGACCTATGCAGCCAGATGACTGTATTATTTTATAAATTTGTTAAATCTTCAGTAATTTTGAACTTTAATGTATGTTGTGAAATGCATAACTCTGCTTTGTGAAATTTGTACGTATGTTAACTATGTCTTATTCACACATGATTTGTCAGAAACCATTTGAATATCGGGACAACTTTGTAAAACAGGGCTTTCCTAGTCCTAACAGTTACATCTGTTAAAAAATAAAGGTTTTTATCGATCTCTATCTGTGTTTCTGTCTGTCTGTCTGTCTATCGATCTATCTATCAATCTATCTGTCTATCTATCTATCTATCTATCTATCTATCTATCTATCTATCTATCTATCTAGTTAGCTAGCTAGTGTTATACATGTGCAACTGTGATAACTGGCTATTTGCACTCTCTTTTCCACGGGGAATTACCACCCTGTAGGGGTATCGAAGGCAAGGAAACTTCAAAGAGGATTTCACCCCTAGAGGTGCTGTGGGAAAGATTCCCTCAGCTAAAGGTATGTTAGGAAGGAGCTCCAAAAAGAACATTGATCAGTAAACATTGACTATGAGGTAGAGAAGTAGACTGACAGCAACAAGACAGTTTGATGAAACACAAATGAGATGCACAAGTTGTCAGAATTGCACTGATAAAATGGATTGCACTGATGACATCAAGGAGCTTCCTAAGGAGACAGGGCATGGCAAGTAGGGCTACCATCCATCTCCTTCCAACAGTGGAAACCTATCTGAGGAAACTAGGGACTATACTATAAACAACTAACTACATGTAATGACCTTTAGCATAGAGGAGAGGAAAACCCCCTTTTAAAAGAAGGAAACCTCTGGGGATCCAAGGCCTTGGTCACCTTCCTTCCAGGCCAGGGGTAGTTTATTTAGTGATGGCTCTGCTGCTGCAATTTAGAAACCCAATCAAGGGGAGGAAATATCCCAATTTGGTAGAAAGCTCTCACAATCCCTGTAATGGGAACGCCATGAAGGGAATTTCCTCGATGTCCTGGCCAAATTTCCCTCATACAATAAAAATACCACCAACAGCTTAATCTGGTTCAAGGTCATTTGGCATTCATCTGTATCCCCTTCCCCCAGGGCATGCCTGAAAATAGGCAGGATTTGTCTAGTGCACTTACCCGGTCAACAAAAACTAAATAAATAAAAAATTGGGTGCATTCCATATTTGCTGCACTAGTGGCTTCATTGCCAGTAAAAAAGAAAGGGGGATGGTCAACCCTGCTGCATACCCTTATGCAGTGAACAGTACTGGTATACCATTGAGTTAGTTAGGATTGCTGCAGAGGGGGTAGAAAATAAGAGATGAACCAGAGATAACAAATCTGGCTGGTAACCTAAATATGTGCATTGCATCAAATAGGTATGCCTACTCCTTCATGTCAAACACTTTTTCTGCATCTAGGGACAGGATGGCACTGAGTGCTGGCACAGAGCTGGATGCACAGATCAGGTTGAGTGTCTGACGGATATTAACCAATCCAAGGCAGCCTGGAAACAATACAAAAAATCTGGGCTTCCCCTGGATCTTATCCTGTACAAGCAGTATAGAAATGATTGCAAAAGGCGCATCAGGCAGGCTAAAAGCATATACTGTCAAAACCTGCTGACTAACTCCTCCAACGACCCTCGAAAATTTTGGAGCCACATTAAAACTTTTTAAGGATCTACGCAAGCTGTCACCCGCTCAGAAATGGTCCTGCAAGGTGTCCACTGTAATGACTCCTTCACTATTGCAAACATGTTTAACCAGCAGTTTTCCGACCTATCTGCCTACACAGCTTCCCTTCAATCTCCTGCTACACAACTGAACTCAACATTCCCTGGCGATTCACCTACCTCATCTAAACCATTCTACTTCAAAGCGGTCACCAGGCATCAAGTCTTCAAGCTGCTCAAGGCTATCTCTGACAATACCAGCCCCGGCTCTGATGGAATGGAACCCTGTCTATTAAAGATGGCTGCTCACCTCATATCTGGACCTGTAGCTAGAATCTTCACCCTATCCCTCTCCAATGGCTCTGTCCCTGAAATCTGGAAGGCTGCCAGAATTACTCCCGTGTTTAAAAAAGGCAGCAAAAATGACACGACCAACTATAGACCAATTGCTATACTATCAGTCCTTAGCAAGATCCTTGAGAAATTAGTCTCTATTCAAGTTACCGAATTCGTTGAAAACTCCAACTTACTCAATACAGCACAGCATGGCTTTAGAAAACACCACAGCACCATGACTGCACTAGCAAAATTCTCCTCTGACATTCTTACCAACATGGACAAAGGGAAGCTAACAGGGCTGTTTCATCAACCTCACTAAAGCGTTAGACCTTGTTGACCATCCTTTACTACTTGCCTCCCTCAGAAATCTGGGCTTCTCCTACCCTGTCACTACCTGGTTCAGCAGCTACCTTGCCAACAGGACTCAAGCAGTGAAATTCAACTCAGCGATCTCTGACAGTGCTGTTATCAATATTGGCGTCCCTCAGGGCTCCATTCTCGGTCCTCTCCTCTTCTCACTATTTGTAAACAATCTCCCTGATGTAGTAACCTCTGGCCACTCACTACTTTATGCTGATGACCTGTATCACCAACCTGAATGCTGCCCTTACCACAGACTTCCACTTGGTGCAGCGCTGGCTACACACCCAACGCCTTGTCCTTAACTCCAATAAAACTAAAGCCATGCTATTTGGATCCCCACACAAATTAAGAACCTGCTCTTCTTCTCTCGCTGTGCCTGACATTAATGGTAACCCTCTGGAGTCTGTTAGCTCTTTTCGCTACTTGGGCATTTACCTTGACCAAAATCTTGACCTAAAGCTGCACATCCAGGAAACTTGTAAATCTGTCAATTGTAAGCTAGGGGCTGCTTACAGGACTAACTACCTGCTTACCCCGCGCTAAACTGGCAATTGCTAGAGGAATCCTGTTACCAACCCTCACCTACGGTGCTCCCATCCTAACCATGGCCAGCAAACTGCTCTGCACCAATGGGACACCACCTTCAACAATGTTTGCAGGTATGCGGCTAAAGCACCGCGCCTGAAGCACCATTGTCAGCTATACAAAAACCTGGGCTGGCTATCTCCCTCCTCCACCAGGCAATATTACCTCTGCAACCTTTCGGACACCATCATCAGAGCATCAAAGCCAGCTGAGCTCTCAAAACTACTCCAACCGGTTATACTTCACGGGACCTTAGATCCTCTGACAAGTCCTTATTGAATATTCCTCTCTGCCAGACAAAAAGGGCTCGGAGCCTTCAGTTATGCTGCCCTCACTTTTGGAACTTGCTGCCCCAGGGACTAAGAAATGCTCCTTCTCACGATGCATTTAAGCACAATCTCAGAGCTTTCCTTACCTCGATGGACAAATGTGTTTGTTTTGATCCTCTTCAATCCCATGCTCCTAACCTGTTCTCCTCCCTCCCTATTATGTATTATAGGCACTTGCGCTTTTTTATTCTTGGTTGTTTTGCTTTTATGTTTCATGTTTGTTGATACTGTATAACATTGTTGTTCTGATGCCAATTGTAAAGCTCTCTAATTACTGCCTAGTCACTTAGCTTGCCCTCGCTCCTGAGCTGTTTTCCCCCACCTTCATTCCTTATTCTGCACCCTCTGTTCCTGTAACACTTACTTTCCCAGCCCCGCTCTCTTCCCTTCCCACTTAGCCATTTCTCCAGTACCCCCTGTCATTACCTCCTCCCTTTTTCCTGCCCCTCCCCTCTCCTGCTCTTTGCCGCCTCACTCCCCCTCTAACCGCCCTCCACTCCCCTCTCTGCCGTCTTTCGGTTCCACCGGCCTGGTAACAGGTTGCTACCTTGTACCGCTAATGTCAGAATCTGCCACCACCCTTCCTACCTTCTTTCACCTTCTGCCCCTCTCCCGCCAGCTTTTCCTCCTTCTTTTATTCTTCCTCTTCTCCCTATGCTCAGTCCTCACCCCTCCTCTCCTATTTTATCCCGCCTCCCACCAGTTTGCGTGACTTCCTCTCTCTCCTGCCGTCTGTAGTTCCACCGGCTCGGCCGCAGGTTACTACTCTATCCCGCCAATGCCGCTTTTCACCGCCTCGCCTGTCCTCCTCCCTTCTTCTGCTCCACTGCGCCTTACTAGGTGCACTCTATCTCTACCCCACTCATTTCCCTATCTGTTCCGTGCCCTTCATCCCTTTTCCCCATACCCTGCCCTTCCCACCCTACCCTTCCCTCCCCATTCCTTTAGTTCAAATCCCTCCTCACCCTTGCACCTAGTCCCCCCACCGCCCTCCCCTGCACATCACCCTCTCTCCCTCTCTATTTTTTGCACCCATAGCTTCACTGTCCTGTTCCCCGACCTCTCCATCTCTCTTGCCGACTCCCGGTTCCACCGTCCCGGCCACAGGTGGTAACCTTCTCCCGCTAATGCCGCACTTGGCGCCTTAACCTCCCTCCTGTCCTCCCCTTTTTTGCTATTCGCCCTACCACCCCCTGTCTCCATCTCTCCTGCCCTACCCTTACACCTGTCCCCTACCACCTCTCCCCCTAGTTCTCAACAACTGAATACATGTAATTTTATCCTTATTGCTATGCTTGACTACACTGTGTGACTTTGTCCTTTGCAAATGTATCCTGCTCTGTGTAATTTCTTATGTATCCTGCAAATGTATCCTGCTTTGTGTAATCTCTTATGTATCACTGTGTTCTGTAACTGTACCTCCCAGGTCTTGCCTGAAAATAGTCACTTGTTGACTAGCGCACTTACCCGGTCAACAAAAACTAAATAAATAATAAATAAATACTAAGCTGAACTGGTCTGAGCATATGCGGATGGATATAAAGCCCTCCAATCATTTGGTAAGGAGTTTTGTGAAAACCTTGGCAGCTACTGTACATCAATCAGGGATATGGGGTGAAATTGAGAACAGAGAACACTGTCCTTCCCCTTCTTCAGAATTAAGTTACTTAAAGCCTCAGAGAAGGATGGAGGAAGTGCGCCCACTTCCCAGGCCTTGTTTAACACTCTGCTCAAGCTAGGTGCCAAGGCCTCCATGGATGTGATGAAAAACTCATTAGGGTAGCTGTCTGGCCCAGGAGATTTCCCCTGGACATAGAAAGAATGCAACTTTCACATCCTCTGGGATGATAGGTGAAATTAACCCATATACCATGTCTGGAGGGACTTGAGGGAGGGCCCTTGTCCCTGTAAAAGGCATCATACTGCTCAACTGATGGAGACACTTCAGTGGAATCTAAGTGTTGGTAAAAGCCTCAAAATGCTGAGTTGATGTCAACTGCAGATTTGAATTTATCTCCCTGAGCAGCATGGATCACTGGGATTTATTTATCCACTTTGTGTGCCCTAAGACATGCTGCCAACGGCTTTCCAGGTTATTTCCTAGCTTCCCAATAATGATAATTTAGGAAGTGCAGTACATATTCCATTTTTTAGTACAGGGCATTTTCAATTGCAGCCTTCAAGGATGAAATCTGTGGGCACTGAGGGTCTCTCAATTCAGGGGGACTCAGAAGGTCCTGTTTTAGTGTCTTGAGATTACCTTCCTTGACTCTAAGGAAGGCATCCTCTACTTTCTCAGTCTGGAGGAGTGGACAATCACCAATTGCATCTAATGACTGCCCTTATCATCTCCAATTAAGTGGAGTGGGAGACATCAGGGGTGTTATTAGTCACGTACCAGGCTACCAGTTCCTTTTGGAGTCATGCAGTGAAGAATTCCTGTTGATGTAAGGAGGAATAAAATTTCCATTTATTTCTTGGGCCTGATGTACTCCCCCAGGCCACTGAAAACAGCACTGGGGCATGATCTGAGATAAGTGTATTGCCCAGGGTTAATCCCCAGGTCTGGGCAAGTGTCACCTGGAAAACTGACATTGTGTTGATTTGACTGTAAGTATCATGGGCAGAGGAATAAAAGGAATAATCAATGTCATGTAGATGAGTGACTCTCCACATATCATGTAAGTCACTTTGTCTGAAGGTATTAACCACCTGTGGGGCTATTTGTCTTTCATTATGTGGGCCTGGGGCTGTGTGCTCCATCTGTGGGTCAAGGGCTAGGTTTATGTCCCCTCCATGAATAATGTGTACTGAGCCCCTGGAAGTTCCAGTTATGTCTAAGTTAGAAAATGCTAAGTCTGGAATGTTGGGGCATATATATTGCCAAATATAAGGGGTTCCTGTTTATAAACACCTTCTAATGTCAAAATTATGTCCTCTTTATCTCTGAACTCCCCATGAATACCAAGCTGAAGTCCTTTCTTGCACAAAATTGTTACCCCCTGCCTGTCAGAGTAGGCATTATGATAGAAACAGAGAAACATAGACTTTGACTGCAGATAAGGACCACTTGGCCCACCTAGTCTGCTCATTTCCCTACTTATTGGATAAGTTGCAGATTCTAGTTAACCATCAGCCTACTTCCTCCTACCACCCCATTATAATTGCCTTATGTCTGTCCCATGCATTCTTGAATTCCTCCACTGTTTTTGACCCTATGACCTCCTCAGGAAGGTGGTTCCATGTGTCCACCACCATCTCTGTGAAAAAATACTTCCTCACATTGCCCCTGAGCCATCCTCCCTCTATCTTCAAATTGCACCCCTTGTTCTTGCAGGTCTCTTTTTCTGAAAGATGCTCCCCTCTTGGACTTTGTTTATTCCTTTGAGGTACTTAAAGGTTTTTATCATGTCCCCCTCTCCCTCCTTTCCTCAAGGATGTACATATTAAGCTTTTTTCAGTGTCTCTCTTCATATGGCTTCTGTTGCAGACCCAGCACCATTTTAGTTGCCCTCCCCTGGACTGCCTTCATCCTGTCTATGTCCTTGTGAAGATGGGGTCTCCAGAGCTGCATGCAGTACTCCAGATGGGTTTTCATCAACTGTCTGTACAGAGGGATAACAACTTCCTGTTTTCTACTGGTGAAGCCCCTCCTTCTGCATTCCAGTATCCCCCCAGCCCTCCTTACTGTCTTCTCACATTGCTTGCTTACCTTAAGGTCATCTGATATGACTACCCTCCAGGTCCCTTCTATTTTTAGGGCTGTGGGAGGAGCCTACAGCCTTATTGGGATTGCTCAGTAGCTCTAAAAACGAATGGTTGTGGAAACTTCCATTGAACTTTTTGAAGTATCCATCGAAAGTCCTATGGAGCATAAAACCCTCCACCACAATCAGTCACTACAGAATAACAGCTGCACTATTTTGGCTGTTACTTCCACATAACAAGACATGAACTGCACATGAGTGACTTGCGTGCATGTGCAGTTCTGCTGGCGCCATCATGTTGTGAATGGCAAAATGCCATTCACTGCAACAATGCATGTGCGAGTGCTGCTCATGTGCAGTTGCATCATTGCCACCAGCTCTGTGGCATTCTGTGCCCCCATCAACTCAAGTGGCACACTAGGAGCCCACCCCAGTATGCCCAAAGATTTTTATGTTCCTCCAACTCATGTGGCACAGTGGGAGCCCACTCTAGTGTGCCCAAAGATGTTTCCCTTTATCAGCTGACATCAGGGTGCCCAAACCCTGTGTTAGCATTATGTGCATCTCCCCACTCATGCGGCACACTGGGAGCACACCCCAGTGTGCCTAACTTTTTTTCTTCCCCTACCCCCCCCCGATATCAGGGTGCCCAGTCCTCGTGTTAACATCTGGTACAACCCCTCCCCAGTCATATAGCACACTGGGAGCCCACCCTAGTATGCCAACTTTTTTTCTTTTTCTGTTTCTTGTAAAAAAAAAGGCCCTCGTTGTTGCTCCACTCATGCTTTTTTTTCTGTAAAAAAGTAAATGGTCCCTCATCATCACTCCACTTTCCTTCCCCATCCCCACCCTCCCACTGAGTACCCACCTCCCCAGACTCCCCCGTTACCCCATACTTACCTCCAGATGTTGGCACCATCTTCTTCCCAGGACCAGAACACGTTCGCACTCTTCAAAGCAAAACCGTGAACTGAAGAATCTATGATATGCATGCTATAATGCCATTCAATTGGATTTTCAACTTATGCTGATAAATCAGCCATTTTTTGGAATTTGTTCCCCAGATTTCCACATGGGGTTCTTGGGACCCCACTGCATGAAAACTGTGATTTTGTTACTCTCATCAAAGGTGATTTTGCTGTTGCTGCGCAGAATCACCTTTAGGGACCAATTCACAAAATGGCAGTGCAACTGTTCATGAGGTGGGGTCCCAAAAAAAACCTGTTTCAAATTTGGTTGAAAAATTTCAAAATATGACTGTGTTACAAGCTTGCATTGTGCAGTTTTTATGCACACTCAGAACTTCACCAGTTTTAAATATTTTCACTCCACATTCTCAACATTGCCATTTTTGCACACCTCCTTCAAAACAGTATAGCTGTCATTTTTCACAACCTGCCTAAAGTGTGCTTTCACACCTGTGGCACAGAACAGTACGTTTGCTTTGTGAAATCACCTTTCAGGACAAGTGAACAAAATGACACTGGCACTCTTCATGAGGAGGGGTCTCAAATAGGCCATATTGAAAATTTGGTGCAACACCTCCAAAAAATGGCCAGGTTACACCCAGGCATTGAATAACTCCTACATTCATGTGTAACTTTGGTCACTTGGTAGCTTTTCACAGCCCTATCAGCTCTGGCTAGATCTTGTTGTTGTTGTTAGTACCTCCCCCAATTGTGTACTCTTCCCCTGGGTTTTTGTTTCCCAGGTGCATTACTTTGCACTTCTTTGAATTGAATCTGAGCTGCAGTACTTTTGACAATTCCTCCAACCTTGCCAAGTCCCTTCTCATCCTTTCCACCCTCCCTTGTGTATCAGCCCTGTTGCAGATCTTTGTGTCATCTGCAAGGAGGCATACTTTTCCTTCCAGCCCTCTGTAATGTCTCCTATAAAGATATTAAAGAGGTCTGGTCCCAGTACTGAACCCTGCAGTACCCAACTAGTAACCACCCTTTCTTCAGTGTGCACTTTGTTTACTATTTCCCTCTGCTTCCTGTTGTCCATCCAATTTGTTACCCAGGCTATCACCCTGTTATCCACTCCCAGTCTGGCTAACTTGTTTATCAATCTTTTGTGTGGGACTGTGTCAAATGCCTTGTTAAAGTCTAGGTAGGCCATATCCACAGCCCCTCCCTGGTCTACTACTTTGTTCACCCAGTCAAAGAAATCTATTATATTCATCTGACATGACCTTCCTGCTGTGAATCCATGCTGCCTTGGGTCCTGTTCCTCGTTGACCTCTAGGTGCTCAACAATGCTTTCTTTCAGAAGTGATTCCATCATTTTCCCTACCACTGAGGTCAAACTAACAGGTCTGTATTTTTTTTGTTTTTGTGTTTTTATTTCTTAATTTTTTAACTGGGAGAGACACTCTAAGTGGAAATCTTGTTTACAGGTGTGACCTGGGAGCACAAGGAAGTTAAGTGACTTGCTCAGGATCACACAGTATGCAAGTAGGGGCTATGGGATAGTTTCCTGCCTCTGCCTTGCTTCCACTTTTGTGAAGGGGAATCACATCTGCTCTCATCCAGTCCTCAGGTACTACACCATCCTCCCATGATTTGTTAAAATGGGTAGCCAGAAGCCGGCCCAGTGGTGCTGAGGGCTGAGGCACTGGATGCCATACCTCACTCTACACCAGTGACCTGTGTTCAGAAATGAGCATGGGCCACTGGGGGTTGGTAGGGGAGAAGGATCGAGCATCCAATGGATTGCTCTCCTTTTCCGGGGAGGGGGTCACCAGTGATCGGTGTTCTACTGGCTCCTAGCGGTGGCTGGGGGACAGTGCACTGATGCTACAGAAAAAGAGGAGGAGATAGGGCAACCCTTGGAGGAGGGCATGCGGACGTGTGCATGCTGTCTCTGCAGGCGACATTGCATGCCTCACCTTAGGAGAAGAAAAATGGGAAAAAAAAGGTCCTGGCCATGCAGCATGACACTGTCCCCCACAGGTGCGAACCCTAAGAAGGCAGTAAGTAAGGTAAGCAAGTCTTCTGAATTATCACAATATTACATTCCTAACAGGGGCTAAATACAAAACTAGCCAGGAAAGTCATAAATCATATGACTTTTAAATTTTTTTTCTACGTCTTACGGTTCCTGAGATATAAGCAATTTAGTATTCCAACTCCTCATTTTCTGCTCCGAGACCCATTATTATGCAAGCATTCTTTGTACTCACTGTCTTTCTCTTTGCAGCTTTTGGGGAAAACCAGCCTGTGTGCTTACATTACTGTTATCCTTACCGCTTCCGGTTGTGTACCCGTTTCACTTATCGTTCCTGTCGACGCCACCATGTGCGTTACCCTTTACGTTTTCATTTGAGCTTGCGTTTGCATTATTTTTTCCATTTGTGTCTATAGTACTGTTCCTCTTTCTGTTTCACTTTGCATCACCATGCACATTACCATTTGTGTTTGCAGGCACTGTGTTACTATGTGACAAGACATCACGTGGCAGGAGCATGGGGCCTAAAGGGCCCCATGCTCCTGCCACTGCATCACATTCACTATTTCTCATTATCATTGTCAAAATGAAGGGAAATTAGAGGCAAAAAACTCTGTTTAATGCATCAGTTAGGGTTGTTCCACAGCGACAAAAGTGAGGAAATTCGGTGTTAGGGTTGAAAGCCCCCCCTTGGACCCCCCAGCCCACCCCCACAACCGGCATCGGGGTGCCATTGGGGTCGTCGGTCCTAACTCTCACCCAATTCTCCTATACCTCTGCTTCTTTATACATGTGATGGGGTGAGAGTTTGGCCGATGACCCCAATGTGCACCACGGTGCCTGTTGGAGGGGTGGGCTGGGGGGTCCAAGGGGGGCTTTCAACCCTAACATCGAATTTCCTCACTTTTGTCACCATGGAACAACCCTAGCTGATGCAGTAAATGGAGTTTTTTGCCTCTAATATATATATATATATTATGGCAGCACGGTAGTGTTACCATAGTTAGGGTTGAGGAGCCATTTTAAGGTTAAAGGGTCAAATTTTGCACCTTAGTAACTTTGTCACTGTTCAACAAATTTGCCTACAAATTGGTATGCATAATTGAGCATGGCAGATCTTGGGATCTGCCAAGTGTTATAGTGATCGGATATACGGCTGTGGAGTTATTAAGCACCAATGAAATGTGCGTTTTTGCTTTTTTGCGAATTCTTTGCTCTCACCTACAGGTCTCACGGTTTGCACGACCAGTCTGAAAACTTCAGGCAAGGTGTGACCATGGCCCCTGATGTGCCTTTTGAAGATTTAGTGAAAAAATATTAAACGGTTCAAAAGTTATTCAAAAAACAAGTTCCCATTATAAGTCAATGGGAAAAGTTAAAAAGTTTGACAGTGTCACAAATGCACTTTTTAGTGTCGCAAATGGCCATAATAGTGTCACAAATCTGCCATTTTGTTTTCAGTTGGTGATCAGAAAAATGCTTGGCATTTAAGTTTGGGACCCTCTAGGGACACAATTCTTTTTGTGTTCACCTAGTCAGACCCTGAGAATGCTAGTCATGTCTTTATTTTGGGGTAAAACACCCCAGAAATATGTTTTTAAATTTCTGGAACCAGTAATGTCACAAAGTAGTGTCGCGGGCATGACACTTTCACAAAATTTTGCTAAAATTGCCGCACATTGCAACACTACTTTTTCAGACTTGGCCAGCATGACAGGAATTCTTTGCCACCCTGCTGCGAAAGAATGGTTTGGTCTTTTGAGCTGAAATTTGGAGGGAAGACAGCCAACATCTCACAGATGTGTCTTTTGTTAGTTTGGTGAAAATATATTGCACAGCTGCTAAGTTATGGTACTCCAAAGTTGGCATTTTTTCCCATAGACTAACATGGTGGCATACACCGCTCCTTTCGGGGCTTGTATCTCAAAAACAGAGCGAGATACAGATTTTTCATCATGAGTTGCATAGATAACAAAAACATAGCCAGGAAAATGATGATTTTTGTGAAATTTAAATGTTTTTTCTACGTCATGTGGATGCTGAGATATTACCAATTAAGTACTCCCAATGCTCGTTTTAAGTTTCGATCCCCATTACAATGCATACGTTCATTGTACACACTGTTTTTCTGTATGCACCTGTTTAGAAAACACAGGGTATGCACTTCTGTTACTGTTACAATTAATGTTTCCACTTGCATTTATATCCCCCTTGGCATTACCATTCCCGTCTACGCCACCGTGTACGTTATCCTTTGTGTTCTCATTCGCGCTTGCGTTACCATGTGTGCCACTGTTAGCACTTTTGTTTGCATTGCTGTTCCTGTTACTATGTCACAAGACATCACGTGGCGGGATCGTGGGGCCCAAAGGGCCCCGCGTTCCTGCTGCCGCCTTACATTCACTATTTCTCGTCATCATTCTCAAAAAGAAGGGAAACTAGAGGCAAAAAACTCTGTTTAATGCATCAGTTAGGGTTGTTCCACAGTGACAAAAGTGAGGAAATTTAATGTTAGGGTTGAAACCCCCCTGGCACCCCTCCAGCCCACCCCCCAACTGGCATCTGGGTGAGCATTGGGGTTGTCGGTCCTAACTCTCACCCCATTCTCCTATTCCTCAGCTTCTTTCCACATGTGATGGGGTGAGAGTTAGGGCCAATGACCCCAATGTGCACCCCAATGCTGGTTGAGGGGTGCGCTGGAGGGGTGCAAGGGGGGTTTCAACCCTAACATCAAATTTCCTTGCTTTTGTCGCTATGGAACAACCCTAACTGATGCATTAAATGGAGTTTTTTGCCTCTAATATATATATATATATATATATATTATAATGGCACAGTCATGCACTACAGTTAGGGTTGAGCGGTCAGTTACATACTAAAGTCAAAAGTTTGGATGTTAATAACTTTGAACACGTTGAATGGATTTGCCTGAAATTTGGTACATGTATTGGGGTACACTAGATCTCTTGATGTGCCAAATTGTTTTTCTGTCAGAGTGCCAGTCTTCGTGTACGAAAGCACTGAAAAATGCAAAATTATCCATTTTTGGAGGCATCTTTTGGCATTCTTAATGTGGTCCTGCACAGCCATTGTGTGGTGTGCCACTCTGCAAGATGATTTGTTTGAAAGAGCTTTGGTGGATGAACATGCCGTTTTTTGTTTGGTGAAAAAATATTAAGGCATTCAAAAGTTATGGCACTTTTAAGTTCCTATTATAAGTCAATGGGAAAATTTATATGTGTATCTTGCGATCAAAGAATGGGGGTTCTGGCCATCTTGTCCCACCTGGCAATCAAAGAATTTGCAACCTTACAGTTCAAGAATCTTTGTCCCTGAGGATTTTCAAAATTCTTTGATCGTGAGGTCTGCCATTTTGTTTTTTATTTTCCAATTGGATAAACACAAATATTTCTGCTCAGGGGTCACTTCTGAAGTAAAACTTCAATGGGTTTTGTTAAGGGGGCTTTGATCTATCGAGCCATGCCTTTGGTTTCATCCAAATCAGTCAAAAAATAGAGTTATAAGCTTTTAAAATCTTAATACGCAGCTCACTAATGATCTTTGATCGCGAGCCTACAAATTCTTTGATCGTGAGATTCTTTGATTGTGATCTTGCATCACAACCTAAAAACACTAATATCTCAGCTCAGGGGTGGGCTAGGGACACAAATGAGGGTGGGTTTTGTTCAGGAGGGTCTGTTCTATTGAGACATGCCATTGGTTCTGTTCAAATTGGTGAAAAATTTGCATTTCACCATTTTAAATTCTTTATTCATGAGCCTGCAAATTCTTTGATCATGAGATTCTTTGATCGCAATCGTGCCTTATGAGAGAGGGACGAGATGTCCCAATTTAAAAATCAATTTTCTAAGTCCAGGGGTGTCCTAGGAAGTCAAATGAGGGCAGGTTTTACTCAGAGGGCTTCGTTCTGTTGAACCATGGTAGTGGTTTACCACAATTCCTTCAATTTTTGGATTTATAATATTTTTAATTCTTTGTTCATGAGCCTGCAAGTTCTTTGATCATGAGTCTGAAAATTCTTTGATCATGAGATTCTTTGATCATGATCGTGCATCGTGAGTGAGGGACAAGATGGCCCAATTTTTTTTTAATAATAAGTATGCTTTATTGTTCCATTCCAAAAAACAATGGATTTACCATACAGTATGTAGATCTCTTGTATAGAAGCTAGGTAAACAACCATTGATATATATCAAGGCAATATACTTCTAGGATAAAACACAGATTGTAGGGAACAAGAATTGCCCACTTCAGTAACCAAGGACAGGTAATATTCAGTAAGTTTGCATTTGTCTAACAAGAGTATCTGACTCCACTGGTATAATACAATACAACCACAAAAACTAATAACTCTTTATGTACCCTCCCCCCAACCCTCCCTTTTCACCACTACAATATGTAGAAGGGAAACAGGTTCCCTTCAGAAATAGCGTGGGGAACAGCCACCCACCAAGTAAGGAAAAATGAGAGGGGACTGAACTGATGACCATCACCGAACTATATCAAGATCAGATCCAGGCCAAGATGCTCCTATAAGGATGGCCCAATTTAAAAATCAATTTTCTCAGCCCAGGGGTGTCCTAGGAAGTCAAATGAGTGTGGGTTTTACTCAGGGGCTTCATTCTGTTGAACCATGATGGTGATATACTGCAATTTCTTTAATTCTTTGATTTATAATATTTTTAATTCTTTGTTCATGAACCTGGAAATTATTTGATCGTGAGCCTGCAAATTCTTTGATTGTGAGATTCTTTGATCGCCATCTTTGATCGCAAGGAAGGGACAAGATGGCCAGATTTTTTATATTGGAATAGATAGGGGAATTTTAGTAATCTTTCATATTGAATATCTCGGGAACGGTTTGGTCTTTTTACTTGAAATTTGGAGGGTGTTTATGGCATGTCCTGTAGATGTGAATTATGGTGTCTACGTGTCAGAGAAAAATATTTTTGTGGAGATATTGTGTGATGCACTTTACGTGTTGTGGATAGTGTTTTGCTTGTGGTGGTGGCTTAAAATTGATAGAATTCCTAGCCTTAGTGTCATGGATGTAGTTTTCAGTTGTGTGTGTTAAATGTCAACAGGTGCGGAATTGTGCCAGTCTGAAGAATGAAAATCTCATATGTTAAAATGTTATATCTTGGACACAGTTTGGTCTTTTCACTTGACATTTGGAGGGTGTTAGGGGTGTGGCTACCACCCAAGCTGAATGGATGCATAAGCTCTGAGCTTCTGCCTAACCCCCCAAAAATATGCCTGTTATCTGTAGTTCTTCTACCTAAAACGGCGTGACTAACTTGTATTTATGCCCGGGTAGCCTATGCATGGTGAGAACTGGTGTTTTTCACCCTCAGCCAATTTGTTTTGTGGTTACTACCCTTCGTAGTGTGGTGTTCGGGTAGCAGGGCCTACTGTTCAACAGGATGAAGTCGGTCTCGAATCTCAACCAGCAGCAATGCAATATGCTCAAAATCTGGCAAATGTTTTCTGAGATTTTACAGCGTATGGACAAACCTGATGTGGCAGGTAAACAAAACTCTGTGGACATTATTGATTTGGCCCAATGGGCGTGCTTTACCGAGCATAGATTGGCAGAAGCGGAGGATGAATGACACAAAGCGAGCACCCGGCTCCAAGAACAAGAGTGCCTCATCCAAGTACTATGGGGCAGGGTTGAGGACTTGGAGAATCGGAGCCACCAGAACAAGTCCCAGAGGGGTGTGAGGGTACTGACACAATTAGCTTCCTGCAAAAAGAATTGCCTGGCTTGCTGGACTGGCCAGGTAAGGCTCCAATTGAAATTGACAGGGCCCACAGAACTCTGGCACCTCGCCCCAAAGCTGGGGCGCACCCACGCACAATTCTGGCATGCTTCCTCCATTTTCAAGACCGGAAGTTGATTACTAGGCTGACACGTACTAAAAAGGACTTGCAATGGAAAAGGCACAAAATACAGATATTTGCAGACTATTCTCAAGAGGTTACTAACAGGCACGGGCCTTCACAGCTGCCCGTAGAGCCTGTGCAGAATTGGGACTAGAATATTCTTTCAGATACCCAGCTTCACTCAGGATTATCTATAATGGGGCTCCCAGAATTTTTGATAACCTCACCACTGCGGAGAATTTCCTTCCGGGGCAAGCCCCTAAACTGTCCCGGGGCCATCTACGGGAGTCTTCTGGGCTGCAGGCTTTCCCTAACAGGTCTACGCTGATGGAGGTAACACCGCAGGGAACTGACCACAATATTCAGAGCCCCCTTATGACCCAGAGCACTCCTAACCACCCATCTCCACCAAAAACCTCGGGTGTCAACAGTAAACAAAGAAATAGGAGACGACAAAGGCTGCAGGGGCTACATGTCGATAAAACCCCTCATCTCTGGTCAAGGAGCCACAGTGGAAGCTCAGATTCATCTACATCACAGGACTCTTTCCAGCCAGACATGAGTAACAATAAATACTAGGCGCTGATGGATCTGCCAACTGAAGGCTCCCTGGCTATTTCCCCCTGGCCCCCCCGATCTTCTCCCTCTAGGGTTACTGGGTCTAAAGGTACCAGAAACACTACAAGGTCAGAGGATCAAGACCCCTCCGGGATGTCTCACGCAATTTAAGTAACCGACATGAGTTAAAATTGACAGAGGATTCGGTCCCAGTCAAGGTGGCCGTGGGCTGATGTCCCCCCAGTATACTTTGCTGCTGCCCTCTATTTGGGCTGGTATATGCTCCCTGTGATGCCACCTTTTGTATAGGGGTCACTACCAAGGCATTTCCCCTTGTTCACCTCCCCCCATGGGGGCTAACCAAGTTTGGACAAAGGGGAAATACACTCAGCGACTGCTATAACATCGGTCACTTCGGTTCAAGGACTTGAGGGGTTTCACTGGGAGCGCTTGAGCACACTCCTCTGTATCTGGATTATACGGATTTATGTGTGGACTAAAGGATGCTAATACTGACTATCTTGCTGCCTGGCCCCATGTGTTGGACGCTGGGGTCATCTGTGTTTTTTTTTCTCTCTCCTGCAGTGATAATGTGGGTAGAAGGACTCACTTGATGATGGGGGGTTGGGGGTGGGTGATATTGGAGTTGGAGAGTCCTCCCTATCTATTGTAGTCTGTGGCTACACTACCCCCAGTGACCTCCACTGGTATCTGGGCCTCTGGTTTGTCGGTACATTCAGCAGTTGCTGGTCTGGAATGGAACTGTTTTGGGGTTTGGGTAGCGGGTGGGGGTGGGTTCAGGGTATGGTTGTTTTTTGGGTATTTAGAAGTAGTTTGTATTTCTGCTTGTTAGGGGCAATTTTTGCCCTTGGATATACTGTTGTACAGTGTTGTTCTGTGTTCTATTATGGCAATCTGAAATCTAGAGTCATATATGATATTACGGGATTAGATAGGGAGTTTGGGTTTATTGGGCACAGTACACCTGGGTGGGGCTTCCTCATATATCTCCTTTCAGCCATGTTAACTTACTGGTCACATGGGGACTAGACTAGTCTCTTGGAACGCGAGGGGGCTCAACTCACCAGTTGAGCATAAAAATGTATTGCTCCACTTAAAGAAGCTGCAACCTATGGTGGTGTTTCTCCAGGAGACAAACAAGGCTGTCCCCATGTGAGGCCATGAAGCTCAAGTGGGAATGGGTTGCCACGGAGCTTCATAGTGCAGCAAAGGCCCATAAAAGGGGAGTTTCTATTTTACTTCACAAGAACTTGGCATGGAATGTGAAGCAACACAAACAGGACAAGGAGGGAAGATGGATCTTGGCAGAGATAGAGACCCCAGAGGGTTCCTTGATTTTTGCTAATCTTTACGCCCCTAATCAGGATTGCCCTCAGCTCTTCTTTACTTTCAACCAGGCCCTTACTGATTTTAATATAGCCAATGGTCCGGTACTTGTGAGTGGAGACTTTTAATTTAGTTCTAGATTTCTCTATGGATAGAAGCAACAAAACCCCTGAACCTCACAGACAAGCACTCAAAGCGGTCCAGACATTAATGTCAGAGCATACTTTGCTGGATGCCTGGAGAACTATGCACCCAGGTGTCTATGATTACTCCTGCTATTCTCAGGCTCATGGCTCATCTAGCAGAATTGATTTCTGGCTTCTTTCATCTAGCCTTTATGAGAAGGCAACCAGTACTGATATGCACTCCATTTATGTCTCAGACCATGCTTCTATAGAGCTAGGGATCCAAATGGGCTCTGACACCACCCCTACTTGCACATGGCAGTTGGATTCTCTGTTACTTGAGGATGCTGATTTTTCTCGCTGGCTGGGACCTGTGGTGCAAGAATATTGGGAAATCAATGATAATGGGAAAGTGAATGATTCAACGCTTTGGGAGGCCTCTAAGGCCACCATTCGGGGTAAATTTATTGCATATGCCTCTGCTAGATGGAGGTGGCACCAAGCTGACCAAAGGGCTCTAGAAAAGCAGTTAACCACTCTGGAAGCCCAGTATAACTCTTCAGTCCCATCTCAGTCTTTATTAGCTCAGTTGACGAGTACCAGGATTTCTCTAAATGCCCACCTGACCCGACAAGCGGAGTTAAATCTCAGACGGCTCCGTCATTCTTTCTGGGAAGGGAGGAAAGCTAGTAAACTTCTAGCTTATTGACTTAAGCAACAACAGGCATCCCGTACCATCCATGCGCTGAAAGATATGCATGGGGTCTCAACCCACTCTCATAAAGGGATAAGTAAGATCATGGCCCAGTTCTATGAGGCATTGTACTCAGCTCCTCACCCTCCCGACCCCTTGAGTATTCAAAAATTTGGGGGGGAACTTCCTATTCCCCACCTAACGGTTTCTGATGCAATACTATTGGAGGTGTCTATCACTGTGGCAGCGGTGAATCAGGCCATTACATCCCTAAATTCTGGAAAAGCCCCAGGAAAGGACGGCCTCCCCATTGATTTTTACAAAATAAAGGGAACTAATCTGGCCCCATACTTGATTAGGATGTTCTGACATTCACTACAGGTTGGCATTCTACCCCCATCCCTGAGGGAGGCTACTATTACAGTGCTGCCAAAAAAGGGGAAGGACCCTCTTCTGCCAGGTAGCTACCATCCCATTTCCCTCATTAATGCGGATGCTAAAATTCTGGCCAGGCTTCTTGCTAGTAGGCTAGAATGCCTTATGGTTGATCTGATCCACCCTGCCCAAGTGGGCTTTATTCAAGGGCAACTAGGGTCGATCATCATAGAATGCTGCTGTCACTTTTGCACCATACCACACTATCTAGCAAGCCTTCCGTAGCCTTAGCAATCGATTTTGAAAAGGCATTTGACTCTGTTCAGTGGCCCTTTTTGTTACTCACTCTCTCTAAAATGGGTTTCGGGCCTGGTTTTATCACCTGAGTAAAACTGTCATATTCCTCCCCACGGCCTTGGTCTTAACAAATGGGGTTATGTCTCTGTCCTTCCCCTTACAAAAAGGAACCAGGCAGGGGTGCCCCCTTTCCCCTCTTCTTTTTGTCCTGGCCATAGAACCACTGGCCATTGCTCTTAGAGAATCATCTAATATCCCCAGGCTAAGAGTGGGTAATAACACCTTCAAAGCATTTTTATATGCGGATGACTTGCTTATCACCACGGAGTCCTCTTCTGAGGTGATTGACAGTATCCTTGAGATTTTGGCTACCTTTGCCGAGGTATCAGGGCTTAAGATCAATCACTCCAAAACCGAGGTGCTTCCACTGAACTCCAAGACCCCTGGGAATGACTTCATAAATAGAGGCCTCCATTGGTCCCCTAATGGCATAAAATATTTGGGTATTATCCTTCATTCCAATTTAGGGAAAATGCTCTCTGCTAATTTTGCAGCTTTATTAGATTCCCTTAAACAGGACATGGGTAGCTGGAAGGCTTTAAGACTGTCGCTGGCGGGTAAGATTGACTCCATCAAAATGATGGCTGCCCCCAGGATATTATATCTATTAGCTCACCTACCCGTGGCTATCCCCCAAAGATGGTTTCAGAAACTAGACACATTAGTGAGTAACTTCCTATGGGAAGGGTCCCTGCCCCGGTTCAGTAAACTCAAACTCCGCCAACATTGGAGTAAAGGTGGATGGGGCCTTCTCTGGTTTCAGAGATACCATATGGCCTTCATTACCTCTCAAACTATCAGATGGTTTGCTAGGATTGGTCTGACCTCTCCAACTTGGCTCCCCCTAGAGGCATCATTGTCCCAGGCTCCTTCACCGGCGGTGGTGCTCTATAGTAAGAAGAAGTTATCCCATGTTCTTTCCCCTCCCATGCAGGTATTTATTCTGTATTGGAAACAAGCTTTCTCAGTTTTAGGGCAGGACCCAACCCCATGGAGACATATGCCCCTGTGGAATAATCCAGCTCTACAGATAGGGAGGTCCCCAATACACTGGAAATACTGTGAGGCCAAAGGTATTTCTAAGATCCAGGATCTGTTGCTCCCCAATACTGTCACATTAGATACTTTTGAATCACTGAAAGAAAGATTTGGCCTCCCTCAGTCTCACATCTGGAGATATCTGCAGACTACGGATGCTAGTCTTCATTTGCCTAATGCCTCACAAGATGGAGGTGGGCAGCACCTACCTCACCCGTTAGCTGTATGGGGGAAGAAAAGTAAGGGTAGGGCCAGTATGATCTATTCAGCACTTAGGGATGCCACTGTAGACCCTACTCAGGGGGCCAAGAGCAATGGGAAAGGGACCTCCAAGTTTCAATCTCTGACCTGCAGTGGCAGCATAGCTGGATCAGAGCACATAAGGCCTGTCGGGATGGGCGCATCCATCTTATTATGAATAAGACCAGTCACAGGTACTATAGGGATCCAACTAAACTCCAGGAGATGGGTCTCCTGTCAAAGGATATATGTTGGAGATGTGGCAAGGATGGGGTGCATTTGTTTCATGTTCTCTGGGACTGCCCTAACCTGCATCCCTTTTAGACATCGGTTAGGAGCATGTGCCAGCAAATTTTCCCAGACATTAACCCAGACCCACCCCTTTTGCTTCTTGGATGTGCACAGCCGAATGTACCCAAATGCAATCCTGGGGCACAATGGGTCACTGCAGTAGGGGCGGTGGCCAAACAACTCATCTTACTAAAATGAAAATCCTCAGTGACACCATCCTTTCAAGACTTTTTACTGGCACTAGCCCAGGGGGGCTATATTTAAAAGGATCTCCAGCTTAGTGGCTGGCTCTATAGCCCAATTTGAGAAATGCTGGCAACCCTTCCTGCAATCTAAATTTTGTCACAATGTCCCCATTCGAACAGCCCCATAGCTTGCTAGTACTCCTGGTTTAGGTTGCTAACTTTTTGTGGAGGTGATGCCCCCTTCCTCTCTTGATCCCAGGCTGTCCCCTTATATTGCCCTCTATCTAGTGAAGATTCCCTATTTGTATATATTTGATATGGTCGCATGATCCTACTTAGGCACACACATGCTCAGTACTTGCTATGGACTTGACCCGGCAGGATTATTTACCTTACCCTGGCTATGCTTGTTATTAATTGTATCAAGTACTGTAAGCCCTTGAGGTGCAGAAGACTCAGGCTGATCCTTCATTAAGTATGTCTTGTCATGTGACTGTTATGTCCTGTTATGTATTCCTATGGTCAATATCAATGGACATCTGTGTGTAATGTATTGTAAGGTTTTGTCTATCTATGTTATCCTGGCCTCTCTAATGGATGTGGTCTGGCTTGGTTCTGACATATCATCCTGAGACGTGTGTATGTGTATGTGTATTAGCAAATAATAAAAATTGTTAAAGAAATTTGGAGGGTGTTGACAGCATGTCATGTGGATGAAAATTACAGTGTTTCCATGTCAGAAATATCTTTGTGGTGCAGATATGGTGTGGTGCAGTTTACGTTCTGTGGACAGCATTTTGCTTGTGGTGGTGGCTTGAAATTGATAGGATACCTACCCTTAGTGTCATGGATGTAGTTTTCAGTTATTGTGTGTGTTAAATGTCAACAGGTGCGGAACTGTATCACTCTGACAAATGAAAATTTCTAATTTTGATATGTCATGTCTTGGACACGGTTTGATGTTTTTACTTGAAATTTGAAGGGTGTTGATGGCATGTCCTGTAGATGTTAATAGAGGTGTTTACGTGTCAGACAATATATTTTTTATGGAAATATTGTGTGGCGCAGTTTACGTTTTGTGGACAGCGTTTTCTATTGTTCTACTAGATTAACATTTGTTTGGTGTCTGGCCTTGCTGTTGTGAATGTACTTTTTAGTCATTGGGTGTGTAATGTGGCCTGACACTTACATGTTGGTGGGAGTGCAGGGCCCTTCCCCACCAACTTACGCAACTTTCTACTTTTCTATTCTTTCTTAAAAGTAAGGAAATTCTATGCAAAACATTATTAACGATCAGTTAGGGTTTTCTAAAGCGAAAAAAGCAAGGAAATTCGAGGTTAGGGTTGAATGCCCCCTTGGACTCCCAGCCCACCCCAACGGCATCGGGGTGTGCGTTGAGGTCATCCAGTCTAACTCTCACCCCATTCTCCTATACCTCTGTTTCTTTACACATGTGATGGGGTGAGAGTTAGGGCCAATGATGTAAGTATATATATGTATGTATATATATATATATATATATTATATATATATATATATGTGTGTGTGTGTGTGTGTGTGTGTATATATATATATATAAATCCTTTTCATGAGGTGTCAAAATCCCTTTTCGTGACCTAAATCCCTTTTTGTGAGGTGTCAAAATCCCTTTTCACATCACAAAAAGGAATTAGCTTCAGGGCCATCTGGTCTGACAAAGCAATCCCTTTTTGTGAGCTGTCCAAATCCCTTTTCACGAGGTGTCAAAATCCCTTTTCGTATCATGAGAAGGGATTGGAAGCAAGTCGCAGGTGTAGGGGTGTGGCTTGGCTTTCTTAAACCTAATGCTCACCCCGTTCTCATTAAGTCTACACATCTCACCTTATTTACAGATGGAATAGGGTGAGTGTAAGGCTTGAGAAGCCCAAGGCACACCTTCAAACCTGATCTCCTATGTGTTTTGGGAGTGTGGGGTGTTAGGGAAACTCTAACATCTTATTTCACAACTTTTGTCACTTTGACCATAACTGGAGCATTAACAAAGTCTTTTTGCAACATCTATCTATCTATCTATCTATCTATCTATCTATCTATCTATCTATCTATCTAGCCAAAAAAAACATTTGTTATACATTGTTATAGTTGAAGCAACAAAATAGAAATAAGGCATTAGGGTTTGCACCAAGACACCCCACCCTGCACTCACCCTTCACACACCAACAGGCATCGTGGTGTGCCTTGGAGTCATCAGGCCTAACTCTTACCCCATTTCATGTATAAGGAAGCTGAGATGGTAACTTATAGAAGAATGGGGTGAGAGCTAGACCCAGTAACCCCAAGGCACACCCAGACACCTGTTGCTGTGTGGAGAGTGGGGAGATGTTAGGGTTCAAAACCCTAATGCTTAATTTCCCTACTTTTGTTACTTCAACCCTAACTGATTCATTAACAAAGTTTTTTTTGCAATGACTTTCCTTACTTTTTGAGAAAGTGTAATCTTACCCTTATATTTTTCTGGCAGTGCAGGGCCCAGAGGGCCCTGCACTCCCATCAGTCTATATTGTATTGTTGTTACATTTCCCTCTGGGAGTGCAGGGCCCTCTTGGACCTGCAGTCCAATCACTTCATAATGGTATCCATTTGTGGGAGCGCTCCCATCTATCCAGAGCTATAGAGACATTGTAATGAGCTGTCATCTCCCTGTCTGAGCACAGGGCCCTCTGGGCCCTGCACTACCAACACTGAATAATAGAGGGCTCTGCACTGCCATTACTGCAAAATGGCATGCATATGTGGGTGTGCAGGGGCCTCTGGGCCTTGCACTCCCAGGTATCCATAGGTGTAGAGACACAATGCAGACCTAGAGATATTCCAAGTAACCCATGTGATGCAAATGGTGCAATGTCTCAGAAACAATAGCAACCTTGGAAAAAAATTCCACTGCAGTTATAGTCATGGCCAGGTAACCTGCATGCATGCTTAGTACACTTCAAGGTGTACTAAGTAACGTTTAACATAAAAAATCTGTATCTTGAACCATTTTTGAGATATAGGTGCCGAAAGGTATTGCATCCGCCACAATGTTATCCTATGGGAAATTTCCAAATGTCAAAATGTTATAGCTATGGAAGCAATGTAAATTTTATCACTAAACCAGCAAAAGTCACATCTGTGGGGCAAGCCCTTTCTACCCTGAAAATCTCAGCCCCAAATTTGGAACCGTTTATTTGCAGTGAAGTGGCAAAGAAATAGTAAAGTTCAGAAATCCCTTTTCGTGAGCTTAAATTCCTTTTTGTGAGCTGTAAAAATCCCTTTTCACTAGCTGAATCCCTTTTTACAAGGTGTCAAAATCCATTTTCATGATTTAGGGACCAGTTGGCCCTGCCAGAAATCCCTTTTCATGATGCAAAAAGGGATTTTCACAGCTCGTGAAAATGGATTTTTGACAGCTCACAAAAAGGGATTTGGTTTGTAAGACCATATGGCCCTGAGGGTATTCCCTTTCTGCAGTGTGAAAAAGAATTTTGACACCTCATGATTCAGCTTACAAAAATAGGTTTTGACAGCTCACAAAAAGGGATTTGAAAAATGTCCCTTTTTGTGAGGTGTCAAAATCCCTTTTCATGAGCAAATCCCATTTTGTGAAGTGTCATAATCCTTTTTCACAATTTCAGGACCAGATTGCCCTGCCAGAAATCCCTTTTTGAGATGCACAAAGGGATTATGATAGCTTGTGAAAAGAGATTTGGCTTGCAAAAAGGGATTTTGATAACTCACAAAGAGGGATTTGAAAAATTAATCCCTTTTCATCAGGTGTCAAAATCCCTTTTAGTGAGCTAAATCCCTTTTTGCGAGGTGTCAAAATCCCTTTTCACATCATGAAAAGGGATTACCTTCAGGACCATCTGATCTGACAAAGCAATCCCTTTTTGTGAGCTGTCAACATCCTTTTTCGTGAGGTGTCAAAATCCTGTTTTGTATTGCAAGAAGGGATTGAAAGTGAGTCGCAATAAGGGATTTTAAAAATCACAAATAAACATTCTTGGGCCACAGTAAAGTAAACCAAGGGTACAGGTTTGTAGAGGACATCGACATGATCAAAACCCATGCTTGGATGTCTGCAGAAGACATCCCTGGATAAAGTTATAACAGTTTCCCCCCCGACAGCGACATTTCACCAGCGAGTTTCCCACAGCAACTACAATGCCATGACACTGTGGGAAACCCACTGGAACTGAACACTTTCTGTTGGGAATCCTGCACCCCCCCAATCAGTCCGACTCGGAGTTGATAATCTTTAGTGGGTGGGTGCGGGGCGTTGCCTCAGGTGTAGGTTCAGCGGGTTTCCTTGAAGAAAACAAGGACGGACAGTGTGAACAAGGAGCCAACTGCAGAATGTGGTTGACCTGCTGGTATTGCTGACAGGGCATTCAACAAAAATTTTGTCACGCTCCTGTCGTGGATCCAAGTTATAACATTTAGGGGTGTGCAAAAAAAAATTCTGCTGCCGAACTTTCAGCAAATGTCTGGCTTTCACTTCTGTGAAAGTTCAGAAATCATTTTGCCAACGTTTATGGAAATTCTGCCTAAAAACTGTGGAACAAATGAAAGAAATGTGGGTTAATGTATTTAACTGAAAAAAATTCTGCAGAACTGATCACTGTCAGTGTTCAGCTCTGCAGCTTTTTCTCCCACAGTTTAATTCATTAACCCTCCCACCTGCCAATCACTGGCTCCTGGTTTCTTGTGCCCCCCTGCTGATCGCCAACCCCATATCACAAAAATTATTGTGTCCAGTCCCCTTATCCATCCACTGATTTCCCCTCCATATACAAAATAATAATATGCTCAGTCCTCATTCCCGGATGTCTAGTGACCCCCACCAACCAGTCACTGGCCCCATATAAAAAATATCCTCAATCCCTGGTGTCTAGTGGCCCCCCACCCCAAATCACTGGCCTTAGAGAAAAAAAACATTTTGGTGTCCAGTCCCCCCAGCTGCCGATTGCCCCATATAAAAAAATGTAATATTCTTTCCTCATTCTCTGGTGTCTAGTGGACCCCCCCACCCTGACAGGTAGTACATCACCACCCCAATCCTCCCACATCTATTCCCAACCCCGAGAGGGCAACCAGCACAGTCCTCCTCTCTCCTCCAAGACTGGTTGCCCACTGAGCTGAATGAATGAGCATGTGTATGTACAAGCATGTGCTCATTCATTGCAGCTCCCAGTCATCTTACAGCACAGTTTTCAGGGAATAGAGAAGGAACAGGAGCTGTTCCAGTCACCTTCAGGGGTGGCGGGATTGGGGGAACAGCATGGGGTTCACAACACCATTCCCCCATTCCGTTTGCCCCACAGGTAACCAGAACCACCCCTCCCCTTCTCTACCCACTAAAAACTATGCTGTAAGATGACTGGGAGCTGCGATGAATGAGTGTATGTGCTCATTCTTTCAGCCAAGTGGGTAGCCAGCCACAGAGGAGAGGGGAGAGCTGTGTTGGTCAACTGATTGGGGTTTGGATGGAGAGAGTAGGGTGGTGATGGACTACCTGCCAGGGTGGGGGTTAGGAGTCCACTAGACACTAAGGAATGAGAAAAGAATATTTTTTTTATATTGAGGGGCGATAAGTGGCTATGGGGGGACTGGACACCAACATTTTTTTTCCTTTCTATGAGGCCAATGATCGGTGGGTGGGGGCCATTAGACACCAGAGAATAAGGGTATTTTATTTATATGCACTGACAATTGGCATGAAAGAGGGCCACTAGACACAGCTGGGAATGAGGATTGAGGTTATTATTATTTTGTATATGGAAAGGTGAATGGCGGGTGGGTGGGGGGACTGGACACAGCAATTTTTGTTATTTGGGGCTGGTGAACAGTGGGGACTGGGGGCACAAGAATCCAGGGCCAGGGGCTAGTGACTGGCTGGGGAGGGGGGGCCGTATCACTAAATAATACATTAAGCTATAGATGGAATAAAATCCAAAGTTTAATGTATTATTACACAGTTCAGACCAAAAATTCTACAGAAAAGAGATAATTCAAAGAAAATGGTTGGAAGTTTCTGATCTCGCCATAGGTGAAAGTGCAAAATCTTTTGCAGAATTTCTAAAATTCAGCGAAAGTTCCTCCAAGGTGGAATTTGCAACTTTTGACCACCCCAATAATGTTTTGTTTGATGAGGAAAAATAAAAACAAGATGGCGGCTCGTGAAGATGGATTTTTTTCTCATGAAGAGGAATTTAATGAATCTCTTTGTGAGCTAGCAAAATCCCTGTTCGCGAGGCCTAAATCCCTTCTTGTACCATGTAGCTATCTAACAGGCTGAACTGAGCATGCTCAGAATCCAAAATTTCAAAATTGAATGGATTAATATTATTCATCAAACCAAAGCTGGCTTGTTCTTTGGGGCAAGTGCTTTCTACCCAGGACATTTCAGACCAAAATTCCAAACAGTGTGGCTGCAGCGAGATGAGGAAAAAACAGCCAAACAAGTGAAAAAAAGCAACTTTTACACTTTTTTTGCTATCTGCTGCATGAAATTTGCACTTCTGATCAAAATGAAACTTGGCACGTCATGAGATTTACCCCAGGAGATAGCACATACCAAATTGTGTGCCAATCCATTGAATGGTTGCAAAGTTATTAAAGTACAGAATTTGAGGTTTAACATTAAACTGCCTTCTCAACCCTAACTATTGTGGTGCTACAGCACCACTATAATTACTCTGTGTGTGTGTGTGTGTATATATATATTTATATATATATATATATATATAATTGGGGCTCGGTTGCACCCCTATAGTAGGGTTGAGTAGGCAGTTCAATGTTAAACTCAAAATTGTTTACTTTAATAACTTTGCAACCATTCAATGGATTTGCACAAACGTTGGTATGCACCTTCCTGTGGGGCAGATTGCTTGATTTCAGAATGTTCATTCCAGATGGATGTGCAATCTCCATGTTACGAAGAGGTGAATAAAACATGTTTTTGCTCATTGACCTTGCTGGGATTTTCTTTCAACTTGCCTACAGCACAGGGGGTTTGGTTTTGGGGTGTGAAATTTTCAGGGTAGAAAGGGACTACCCCACAGATGTGTCTTTTGCTAGTTTGGTGAAAAAATATTATGCAGTTTTCAAGTTATTGCAATTTAAAAATTTGAAAGAAAAAACATTTCTGAACATACTCAGTAAGCACTTTGAGATAGCTGTATGAAACGGAGTAGGAATCCTACTCCATATGGAGAAATTCCTACATTGTATGGCCACCATCTTGTTTTCACTTATGCCCCCCCCCAAGAAAATTTGAAAACCTCCCAAAGTGATATTCTGGGGATGGATCCCCTTTGGTGTATTCTGCACTTTATAGGATGAAATATTCCCGTAAAATGCATTTACTTGAATTATGTAAATTCTAGTTCATATCGGTGTTGTACGACCTAGGATACTACATCGTATGCTGAGATACGACGTCGGATCCTAGGTCATGACCTGAAAATAGGATTATTAATAAAAAATATTCTGCTGACATCAGGTGCCCAAGCCCCATGTCAGCACTAGAGGACCCCCCACCAGTGTGAGACACTGGGGATCCCACTCACAGTGTCCCCAACAGAAAAAAAACACATCCAACAACGGTGTGCCCAATCCCCATGTTGGTAGTAGCTCCCTACCAAAGTGGGACACTGGGGAGCCCACTACCAGTGTCTCCAGTTATATCATGCCCCCTTCCATCACCACCAGTTCTGTGCAAATGTATGCTTGAAATAAAGAAAACAGTCCCTGGACATCTTTTTATTAAAACAAATCCTGTAAAAAGGAAAACAGTCCCTCGCGGTCTCCCCATCCCCCTCCCCATCCCCACCTTCCTTCTGATCACCCACCTCGCCTCACCCCATACTTAGCTCTGAAGGTTGGCAGTGGTGATCTTCTATGGACTGGGATATGTCTGCACTCCTCAAAGCCAAACCGTGAACTGAAAAATCAAGGTAAGCGCTGTTTAATGGCTGTCTATTGCGTTTTGAACTTATGTTGATATCTCTGGCATTTTTCAACATTTTTTCACCAAATTTTCAACATTGGCTTTATGTTATCCCACCTCATGAGCACTGTCACTGTCATCTCATTATTCAGTCCCAATAAGTGATTTTGCGGTTACTGTTTGGAATCATATTTCGGGATCAATTAATTTTAATTTTTTTATTTATTTAGTTCTTGATAACCAGGTAAGTGCACTAGACACAAAAGTGACTATTTTCAGGCACTACCCAGGAGATTACAACATCAACAGAAAAATACAGTGATGATGCAGTACAATATAGGAGTGCCACATATTAGGAATACAATTAGAATGAATAAGTATTTGAGCAATTTAGGTGACTGGAGAAGCATCCCAATGTACTTCATATCAGAAGTGAAAGCAAGTTCATATAATACTATAGCAATTAAGGATATAGTAAAAATGGGTAATGGTTTGAGCAATTGGTGTAACCAGAAGACAATACAGACATTTCACATATCAAATCACAACAAAGGAAATGACAGTGCCAGCGTTCATGAGAGAGGGTCCCAAAAATCCCATGTTGAAAATTTGGTGCAAAAAAAGCCAAAAAAATGGCAGTGTTACAAGTGTGCCTTGCACAGTTTCTATGCAAGCTCGTAACTTTGCCAATTTTTAATATTTTCACTCCAGATTTTCAACATTGCCATTTGTTCATACCTCCTCACGAAAAGTGCAGCTGTCATTTTTCATATCCTGCCTGAAATGTGTTTACACACCTGTGGTGTAGAAAGGCATGGTCGCTATGTGCTATCAACTTTTGGGATGGATTAACAAAAACACAGTGCCAGTGTTCATGAGGCAGGGTCCTCAAAAGGACATGTTGAAAATTTGGTGAGAAAATTCCTGAAAATGCCTGAGTTACGTGTGTCAGTTGAATTTATTCTATGCACTGCATAACTTTTGTACTTTTCAATATTTTAAAGCCAAATTTTCAAAATTGCTATTATATCATGCCATCTCATTACAGTACAGCTGTCATATTTCACATCCTGCCAAAATGTGTTTTTACACCTGTGATGCAAAATATCATTGCAGTTGCGCATAATTATGTTTTGCCTTGCATGTCACAAATTCTCTGTACCAGGGTACATGTACTGGGGTAATAAGATGGCTATGCTGACAACTGGGTTACTGCTGTTGAACATGTAGAAGCACAGGGCCCAGAGGACCATGCACTTCCACACCTACATGCATATGCACATCAATGGAGGAATTGGGCACTATGCTCCCACAGTTAAATAAAGGATACTTTTATAGTATCTCAAAAAGAAGGGTAATTCATTGCAAAATACTTCAAATTCATCAGTTATGGTTTCTACTACAGAAACAAAAGACTGGAAATTCAGTGTTAGGGTTACCAACCCTACCACCTCACTCCCACCCCAACCCTCCACACACCACACACCAACAGGCATCAGAGCGTGCCTTGGGTTGTCGGCCCTAAGAGTTAGGGCCAATGACCCCAAGGCACACCCTGGTGCTTGCCGGTGTGTGGGTGGTGGTGTGTGTGTTGGGGGGGTAGGGTTGGTAATCCTAACACTGAATTTCCAGACTTTTGTTGGTGTGGAATCAACCCTATCTGATGCAGTAACATAGTTTTTTTTGCCATGAAAATATATATATTATACTGAAACTAGCATGGTGGCACCAGTATAGTTAGAGTAAAAGTGCACTTCTATGTTAAAGTTCAAACTTTGAGGATAAATAACTTTGGAGCTGTTCAATGGAGTTGCATGAACTGTGGCATGCATAATCTCTAGTGGTAGATCCCTTGACCCACCAAATGTGGTGGGAATCTGTTAAGTGGTTTCGGAGATATAAAGTGTTGAAAGAACAGAAAAAACAGGATTTTTTTGATGGAAATTCAAATGGAAGCGCTTACTGAAATGCAAATGGGAATGCACATGGTGATGCAAAAGGAAACGCAAATAAAAACAGTAATGGAAATGCAAATGGTAACAGTAATGGAAATGCAAGCGCAAACTCAAAGGGTAACGCACATGGTGATGTAAATGGAAACACTAACACAAACGGTAATGGAATCACAAGCAGAAACACTCACTGTAACAGTAAGGGAAATGCACACCCTATTTTTCACCAAAAGATGCATTCAGAAGCACAGTGAATAAAAAGAATGTATGCACAATAATGGGCCTCAGAGCAGAACATGAACATTTGGAATACTAAATTGCTTATATCTCAGGAACCATGCGACATAGAAAAAAATTAAAATATCATTTTATTTAAAGCATTTTTACGACAAAAAGTCTGTATCTCGAAGTGTTTTCAAGATATCGGCCCAAAAGGCTCGGCAGATGCCGTAATGTTAACTTATGGGAAAGATTGTCAACTTTGGAGTGACAGAACTTTGCAGCCCTCAAATATTTTGTCACCAAACCACCAAAAGGGACATCTGTGGGATCTTGGCTTTCTTCCATCCAAGTTTCAGCCCAAAAGACCAAACTATTCTTTTGCAACAGGGCGGCAAAGATTTCCTATTCTTTTGTGCATCGTTTTGCAAAGTAGTGTCATGATTTGTGACACTTTCATGAAAAAATCATGAACGTGTCGAATGTGCGACACTACTGTTTACAAAAATTTCAAAAACATATTTCTGGGGTGTTTAACCCCCCAAAAAAGACATGGCTAGCATCCTCAGGACTCAACTAGGTGAACACAGCAAGAATTGTGTCCCTAGAGGGTCCCAAATTTAAATGACAAGCATTTCTGTGACCACCAGCTGAAAACAAGATGGTGGATTTGTGACACTACAGGGATCATTTGCAACACTAAAAACTGCATTTGCGACACTGTCGAACATTTTGTTAACTTTTCCCATTGACTATAATGGAAAACTTGTTTTTTGAATAACTTTTCAACCGTTTAATATTTTTTCATGAAATCATTGAAAGACACATTGGGGACCACGGCTGCATGTTTCCTGAAAGGTTTGGACCAATTGTGCAGACCATATGACCTGTAGGTACAAGCAAAGAATGTTCATTTAGAAGAGCTTCACTAGCCAAACATGTCACTTTTTGTTTGGTGAAAAAATATTGAGGCATTCAAAAGTTATAGCACTTTTAAGTTCCCATTATAAGTCAATAGGAAATTTTTTATGGTTATTTTGCGAACAAAGAATGGGATTTTGGCCATCTGGTCCCTCCTCATGATCAAAGAATTTGAAGGCTTTCAATCAAAGATTCTTTGATCCCGAGGGAGGGACTTGATGGCCAGATTTGGAGGGACCAGATAGCCCAATTTTAACAACTTTTAAAATTAAATATCTCAGAAACAGTTTGGTCTTTTAACTTGAAATTTGGAGGGTGTTGATGGGATGTCGCTGATGACTCCAAGATGGGAGCAGTAGTTGATGGAGAAGAGGGGAGGTTGGCCCTGCAAGGGGACCTGGACACCCTGGAAAGCTGGGCTCACACATGGAAATTAAATTTCAATATCACCAAGTGCAAGGTGTTGCATCTTGGTGGGAAACCCAAACACAAGTACACTCTAGGAGGGAGGCGCTGGAGGCATCAATAGGGAAAAGACCTAGGGTCATGGTGGATGCATGTATGAATAACTCTGAGCAGTGCAGGAGAGCGGCTAGCAAGGCAAATAGGATGTTGGGATGTATCGTAAGGGGGATCACCTCTAGGAGCAAGGAAGTGATTCTGCCGCTGTACAATGGACTGGTTAGACCACACCTTGAGTACTGTGTACAGTACTGGAGACCACACTTGAAGAGGGACATACAGCTCCTGGAGAGGGTACAGAGGAGGGCAACTAAGATGATATGAGGCTAGGGGATTTGATGTATGAGGACAGACTTGAGGAGCTCTGCCTGCTTTCATTGGAGGAGAGGAGAGACAGGGGGACATGATTGAGGTCTTCAGCACCTCAAGGGAATAAATAGGTAAACATGGAGGGATCTTTAGACTAAGGCAGGGAGGTATCACCAGAGGGCATGGTTTGAAGTTGGAAGGTGGAAGAGTGAGGGGGGAAAAGAGGAGAAGGTTTTTCACTGAGAGGGTGGTGGACCCTTGGAATGCACTGCCTGGTGAGCTGGTTCAGAGATCCACAGTGGAGGGCTTCAAGAGAGGGTGGGACAGACACAGAAAGTGGATGTATCGGATGATGACCTGTCCCAGTGGGTTGGGGATGGATGATAGGGGTTTCTGCAACACAAGGGAGGGGAGGGCCTCGGCACCCAACTAGGGATCTGAGGTTCGAGCAGACTCAATAGACCGTAAGGCCTAATCTGCTGGCAAATAGTATGTTAGTATGTGAATTATGATGCTTAGGTGTCAGAAAATACATTTGTTGCAGAGATATGGTTTGGCTCAGTTTACATTTTGCAGACAGTGTTTTGCATTGTGGTAGTGACTTGAAATTTATAGGGTAGCTAGTCTTATTGCCATGGACGTACTTTTCGGTCATTAGGTGTGTAAAATGCAAACAGTTGCGGAATTCTGCCACTCTGACCAATGAAAATCTCAAACTTTAAAATGTTATATCTCGGACACAGTTTGGCCTTTCATATTGAAATTTACAGGGTGTGGAGGGGATGTCCTGTACATGTGAATTATGGTATTTAAGTTTTGGAAAATTAGATTGCTGCAGAGATATTGTGTGATGCACTTTACATTTTGCGTATAGCGTTTTGCATTGTGGTAGGCACTTTTAATGTTAAACCTCATATTTTGCACATTAATAACTTTGCAACCATTCAACGGATTTGCACAAAATCTGGAATGCACAGTCTGGTGTGGTAGATCTTTTGATTTACTACATTTTTTTTCAGTCGGACATACAGTCTTTGCGCAGTGAAGTGCCAAAAAATTCACTTTTCACCACTTTTGCACATTTCTCATCCGTAGAGCTGCGTGGATACCGTGTTGGCTATTGGTCCGACACTTGGGACATAAAAAGAGCATGGATGATGGAACATGCTGCTTTTTGTTTGGCAAAAAAATATTAATCTGTTTAAAAGTTATTACAATTTAAAATTCTCATTATATCCTATGGGAAAATGTACAGTAGCAGCCACAGACACTGCCAGCTATTTCCCGAAATTTCTGTGATATTTCCAGAAATATCTCATGCTTTCTCTATTTCCACAGTAGGGGCAGCAGAGAGAAACTCTTTAGAAATTTTGCGAAATAGCTGGAAATAGCTGGCAACATCTGTGGCTACTACTGTATATGTATTTTTGGAATGATAATGAGAAAGACCAGATGGCCCAAATTGAGATGACCATATCTCAATAACAGTTTGGTCTTTTTACTTGAAATTTGCAGGGCATTGAGGAGATGTTATAGAGATGTGAACTATGCTATTTAGGTGCTGGGGAAGCAATTTGTTACAGAGATATTCAATAATGTATTTGACATTTTTCCCATAGGATTACATTGCAGTCTATGTCATGACTTTCTGTGCCGTCATCTCGGAAACAAAGTGAGATACAGACTCTTTGCTACAGGTGGCTTAGATCACCTTAACGTGAGAGTTAGGCATGACAACCCTAACACACACCTTGATGCCTGTTGGTGTGTGGAGGATGTGGGGGTGGGGTGGGGTGGTACGGGTGGTAACCCTAACACCACATTTCCACGCTTTTGTCACTGTGGTATAAACCCTAACTGATGCATTAGCGGAGTGTTTTGCCATGAATTTCCCTTCTTTTTGAGAAAGTGTCATGTAACTAGTAAGTAACCCACTTACACATAACTAAGGAGCCATACAGTAGCCCTATAGGGCAAGGAACTCTTGTAACACTAATTTACCAATATGTCAGCAACCATAGCAGCTAGAAAAAAATTTTCAGTGCCACTGTAATTATGACAGTGAGACCTCCACACTACATAATCTGTATATGGAATTGTTTACAAGATATGGGCACCGAACAGTGCTGAAAAGGCACCCTTGGAACCCCTGGAACACATTTTTGCCAATATCTCTGTAACCGTAACAAGTAGGAAACAAGTTCCACTTCTAGTGTAATCTATGATTTCCAAACTTGTTTAAACAGGTTAGATCACTTAAAGGTGATCTAAACTGTGGCTAGTGAAAACTCTGTATCTCGCTTCATTTTTCGAGATACGGGTGCAGAAAGGCAGCACGCACGCCACCATGTTATCCTATGGGAAATTTCTCAAGTTCAGAATGCTGTTAATTTGGGCCCTTTGAATGTTTTGGCACCAAATGACCAAAAGGCACATCTGTGGGGCCAGGGCTTGCCATCGTGCAAATTTCAGCCCAAAAGCCCCAACCATTTTGTTGCAGGAGGATGGCAAAGATTTGCATTTTTTTTTTTTTGGCAGAGTTCTTTCACAAATTGCAAAAGTTTTGCAAAAAACAGCATGAAACTTTCACATTTGTGAAAGTGTTGCAGCAGTTTTTCCCACAATTTGTGAAAGTACTGGGGCTCTGAGTTTTAAAATGCCATTTCTGGGGGGTTTACCCCAAAATAAAGATAGGGCTGGCATCCCCAGGACCTGACTAGGTAAACCCAACAGTCAGTGTTTTCTGAGGGGTTCCCAAATTTAAACACTAGGCATTTTTCTCTCTCACTAACTGAAAACAAGATGGTGCCAGCATGAAAGTAAAAGGGCCATTTGTGAAAGGAAAATTGTACTTGCGACACTTTCGTGAGACACACATATTTTTCCCCATTGTCTATAATGGGAAAATTGTTTTTGGAAAAACTTTTCAAAGGTTTAATATTTTTAAACTAAATCTTCAAAAGGCACACTGGTGACTCAGACTGCATCTTCCCTGAAGATGTCAGGCCAAACAGACAAATTGTACGGGTTGTGGGTACAGGCAAAGAAACATGCAAAAAGTCCATTTGTGGGGTTTTTTTTGGTGTTCTGCAGCTCCACAACCATATATCTGACCATAATGCAACTTGCCAGATCCAGAGATCTATGGTACCAGCCTGTGCATGCAAAAGTTCAGGCAAAGCTGTTATACGGTGGCAAAGTTATTAAGTTACAATATTTGAGGTTTAACATGTAAGTGCTTACTCAGCCCTAACTATAGTGCCACTACTGTGGCACTATTGTATGTATATACATATACATATATATTAATAAAAATGGGTAAGAAAAATCTGTGATAATCCAGTATCTTGATTAGCTAAAACATGTCACATGACCGTGCATAATTCCACAATGACCGCACACCTTACAGTATGACTGCACGCCTGTACTACTTTCCAGCCCCCTTCCAGTCTTCAGAACTTTCTCACCAGTAGTAAGATCACACCACACCTGGCACAGAAAAGCTGCAGCAAACACACACACACAAACACACACACCTAGCACAAGCAGGCTTCCACAAACAGGTTAATACCAACAGAAATAACAAATCAATACAACAATCCCCAGCCCAATGTACACAAGATATGTTTTAAATCTGCCATATGTTTTAATAAAATATAATTTAAAAGTCTTGTATGGTTGATCCTGCCATTTTTGCAGTGGCTCCGTGTTGAAGGGCTTTCACTTTTTGGTGCAATATAACGTGACCGAGTGCTGTCTCTGTTTGTGACTTGCTGCCAAAAGTTTAAGTGTCACTTGGTTTAAAAACTGAAAAAAAGTAGTTTTATTCTGTTTTATTAATTTTCTCAGAAAAAGAAAGCTGGCATTCCATACATGGAGAAGATCCACCGCGGAGCACTTTCACTTTTATCATATTGAACTGTAGCGTGACTGAGCGTGCTCAGTCTCCGAAAGAAAATACAAGTAAATGTTTAAAGTAAAAGAAGCTGCTGACTGAAGTGTGAGGAGAGGAAGCACAGAACAAGGCAGTCG
This sequence comes from Neoceratodus forsteri, assembly GCA_016271365.2. NCBI lineage: Eukaryota > Metazoa > Chordata > Ceratodontiformes > Ceratodontidae > Neoceratodus > Neoceratodus forsteri. The sequence goes on along the minus strand of JADMNL010000023.1, from coordinate 261,981,563 downwards.
ATGACTTCAGAATGACAAACCAAGGCAGAGCAAGCATTGCCATAGCAATGCTCACTCTGCCTTGCATCTGTATATTTTGAAGACTGCCTCCCTTTGCACTTCCTCTCCTCGCACTTCAGTCGGCAGCTTCTTTTCTAGAAACTCAAGCTAAAAAAGAGAAAAAACAAACACTTTACTTTAGATTTGAGCTAAGAGGGACTTATTTTAAACATGTACTTGTATTTTTCATTTGGAGACTGAGCATGCTCGGTCACGCTACAGTGCAATATGATAAAAGTGAAAGTGCTCCACGGTGGATCTTCTCCATGTAAGGATGGCAGCTTTCTTTTTCTGAGAAAATGAATAAAACAGAATAAAACTACTTTTTTTTTTTACTTTTTAAACCAAGTGACACTTAAACTTTTGGCAGCAACTGACAAACAGTGACAGCACTCGGTCACACTACATTGCAGCAGAAAGTGAATGCCCTTCAACACAGAGCCACAGTAAAAATGACAGGATCAACCAGATAACCGTTATCAACAACATAAACCCATGCAAATTATGGCAGCATCAACCAGATACTCTACAGATAAAACAATTATTTGTGCCATGTAGGGACTACTTTTTCCCACACACACACATTTATGGCCATTTTATAAAATAGATAACTCACTCTGGGGTGTGCGGTCAAGCTCTGATATACACGCACGCCTTTGGGTGGTTGAACACACTGTTCGAGGTCTTTAGCACACAGTCATTACTATGTGTATACAGTATCAGAGCTCAACTGCACACCCCAGAGTAGGTTATCTATTACATACATATATATTTATATATATATATATATACACATATACACACACATATATACACACACGCACACATATATATACATATATATATATATATATATATATATATATGATAGAGGTGCAATTATGTTTCTATAGTTAAGGCTGAGTTGGCAGTTTAATGTTAAACTCCACATTCTGCACATTAATAACTTTGAACCTTTCAGCAGATTTGCATGAAATTTGGAATACATGGTCTCGGATTGTAGATCTCTTTATTTGCCAAGTTTTGCTTAGATCAGATTTGCAATTTTTGTGCCACAAAGTGCCAAAAAATTAGTTTTTTTCACCTTTTTTGGCAAATGTCAGGGTCATTTTTCAACATCAAGCTGTGCCCATACCATTTGTACTGAAATTTTAAATGTAGAAAGAGGTTATCACAAGGAACAATCCAGCGTTGGTTCAGTGAAAAAAATATTAATCCATTCTAAAGTTATTACATTTTGAAATGTCAGGGTCTGAGCATGCTCAGTTCAGTCTTTTGGATAGCTGCATAGTTTCAATCAACGGTTTTCGGCATATGAAGAGGGATTGCAAAGAGGGATTGGGAAATCTCTAAAAATCCATTTTCGTGATAAAAATTTCTCTTCGTCGGTCATCATTTTGTTTTCTCACTTAGCGATAGGAGAAAACAAAATCTTACAACTTGCCCCAGGGTCGTCTTTTCTATAAACCAAGGCATGAGTTTTAGTTAGGGGGACATCCTGTACCCGCCCATGCCTTTGTTTTTTTTTAGCTCAAAAATGGTACTATTAAACTTGAAAATCACTTTTTGCAATCCCTTTTTGCCAGCTGATCCCTTTTTGCCTGATGGGTTGATGAAAAGAGTTTGCAAAAAGGGAGTTTTAAAGGTCACTGCATCATTTTTCTGAGGTCTAGTGGACCCTCTGACTCCCTTATACAATTAACTCCCTGGTGTCTAGTGGCCCCCCCTCTTTTTTTTTTTTAAACGTTATGTTTATTTTGTTTACTTTAAAGGTACATATTCTTTCATACATTTCATGGCTTACAGTGGTAAGAATCTGAATCTTTCTGACAGTCAGGTAGTAACAGTGCATTAAAAATATAAAAAAGTACTTTCCTCTTCTTATGTGGTCTTTGCCCAATACATTTATATAATACCCAATCATAAACTAACGGTCCCATTTCCTTTTCCTTCATCTTGACTATTCCCCATAAACACCAGATACATATCTTAGGTAGATCATTATTTTGTGACTTCATAAGTGTCATCATGGGACAAAAGTGGGGTCTCTTGCTGAATTATAAAAGACCCAAAACCGCCACTTTAATTTAAACTTTGCTGTCCGTCCGTGAGCCCCTGCAATCATCCTTTCTAGTAGATGATGTTCTACGATCATATCATGCCAACTCTCTATTGTAGGGTATCTGACCTGGTTCCATAATCTGGTGATTGCCTTCTTAGCAATGATAAGGAAGGTTGGTCTAAGAGACCCTTTTAACATCTTATACCCAGTGGGAGGGATTGATAGTAGTACCCACAGTGGATTTAACCTTAAGTCTGGAGAATACATTTCCTGAAGGGCTTCCTCAATCTGCTGCCAATAATGATATAATTTCAGACAGCTCCAAAAAATATGAACCTGGTCAGCTAATGGCTCCCCACATTGTCTCCAGCACTCCGCATTGGTTAAGGGCTGGATATTTTAGCTGGGATATTAAAATATCTATTTCAAGACTTCCAGGCAAACTCCTAACAATAAGGCACCAGGGAGACTCCCAGAGAGGGGCGAGCATATTGTATCCAAAGCTGGTATGTTACTACCTCCAGCCATTCCTTATTCCATGCAGCTAATACTGACTGAGATGAGTCAGTCACCAGCTCCCTTATTGCTCTACATAGCAACCCTATCATATGGGCCTAGTCAGATCCCCGAATATGTTTAACAATCAGACTCAAAAGGAGAGGCATAGGAGTTGGGAGACAACTTCTTTGTTGACCCTTATTTAAAATAAACTCTCTAACCTGTAAATAGCTGAAATGGTCTCTATTTTCTAATGCAAATTCTTTTTGCTTCTGAGCAAAGGAAATCACCCCGTGAACATCCATAAATTGAAAAAGGAATGTTAAACCTTTCATATGCCAAATCCGGAAAGTTAAGTCAAATTGGTTTGGTAAGAATTCGGTCTCCGCAGTTAGCAACCGCAAAAATTAAAATACTGATTCCAAAGCCGGGTTAGCTCTAAATCTATACCAGCTTTGTAGCATCTGTCTTGTCCCCCATGCAAACTCTGTTACTTTTGGGAGATTGGTCAGTGGGTTAAAAACTATTCTCTGTGGATCTTGAATGTCATTAAGCATACATTCAATTGTCTTCCAAGGCAAATGGACCTTAGGGTTCACCCATGCTTTTTTCACTCCACCTCATGAACAGTACAGTGTAATTTTTCAAATCCTACCAAAAATGTTTTTCCACACCTGTGGTGCAGAATGGCATTACAGTTGTGCAGAATTACATTTTGATGGGGATTTGAACATTTTCTGTCCTGGGTACATGCGGTGAGGTGATAAGAAGGCTATGTTGAACATTTGGGGTAACAATTATTTAAGATGGCACAGTTATGACTAGTTGCTGGAATTTTACTATGCTTGCTCATAACATAATGTGTGGTTGCACAGGGGCCGGACACCCCTGTGTTTCCACAGCTACAGATGTGTCATGCAGGATTTTATGACATGTCATTACTGCATGTTACTGTGCTGCATTTTGGCTGACTCCACTGTACATACACAGTAAAATAAGGATACTGTTATACTATCTCCAAAAATAAGGAAATAAATTGCAAAAACTTTGTTAATGCCTCAGTTAGGTGAGTGACAAAAGTAGGAAATTAGATGTTAGGTTGATCCCAACATCCCTTCTACTCATTCTCACAGCTTCATTTCATACCCACCATTCACAGACCATGTGTGTGTTAGAGGTGTATTGGGGTCATCAGGTTTAATACCACCCATTCTCATATACTGTACCATGTCAACTTTCTTACACATGGAATGGGGTGACAGTTAGGCCCACGACTCCCAAGACACACCCCTGATGCATGTTGGTCTATGGATGGTGGTGTGGGTGGGCTGGTAGGGTTGGGTGGAAGTGGGGTGTTAGTGGCTCAATCATAACATCTCATTTTCCTACTTTTGTTGTTTCAACCCTAACTGATGCATTAACAAAGTTTTTTTCAATTCCAGTATCTATCTATCTGTCTGTCTGTCTGTCTGTCTGTCTGTCTGTCTGTCTATCTATCTATCTATTCAATGCAAAAACACTCCATTAATGCATCAGTTAGTGTTTCTATTACAGTGACAAAAGTATGGAAATTCTGTATTAGAGTTTCCAACCCTACCACAACACCCCACCCCAACCCTTCACACACCAACAGGCATCAGGTTATGCCTTAGTTTTGTTGGGCCTAACTCTTACCTCATTCTCCTGTACTGTTCCATGTCTGCATGTTTACACATGGAATGGGGTGAGCTTTAGGCCTCAATGACCCCAAGGCAGACCCCAATGCCTGCTGGTGTGTGTGGAGGGTGGAGGATTAATGCATCAGTTAGGGTTTCTATTACAGCACAAATGTCTGGAAATTCAATGTTAGGGTTAACAATCCTACCACCCAACCCCCCCAGTGTTCATACACCAACATGCATCTGGGAGTGCCTTTCAGTTTTTAGACCTTACTCACCCCATTGTACTATACTGCACCATCTCAGCTTGTTTACACATGGAATGGGGTGAGAGTTAGGCCTGATGTCCCCAAGGCACACCCCAACACCTTTTGGGGTGTGGTGGGGTGCTGGTGGTATCGTACAGTTGTTAACCCTAGCATCAAATTTTCTGAATTTTGTCACTGCAATAGAAGCCCAGACTGATGCATTAATGGAGTTTTTGCAATGAATTTCCTTACTTTCTGAAATAGTATAATAGTATCCTTATTTTACTGTGTGAGTGCAGGTTCTTTCGGACCCTGCACTCCAATCCCTCCTTAGATGGGTATATGTATGTAGATGTGGAAGCGTAGGGTCCTCTGGGCCCTGTGCTTCCACTGGTTGAATAACAGTGAACAAACTGTCAGCATAGCCATCTTATTACCCTACATCATATACCCCAGTACAGAGAAATTGTGAAATGCAAGGCAAAATGTAATTATGCACAACTGCAGTGCCATTCTGCAGAACAGGCACTAAAACAAATTTTGGGCAGGATGTGAAAAATGAAAGCTATACTGTTCAAGGAGAGGTGTGGAAAAATGGCTATGTTGAAAATTTAGTGGCAAAAGATTGAAAAGTTCCAAAGTTATATGCATGCATAGAATTAATTCAATGGATGCATATACAGTGGTAGCCACAGACATTGCCAGCTATTTCCAGATATTTTGCAAAATTTCTAAAGAGTTTATCTCTGCTGCCCCTACTGTGGAAATGGAAAAAGCATGAGATGTTTCTGGAAATATCACAGAAATTTCAGGAACTAGCTGGCAGTGTCTGTAGCTGCAACTGTAACTCGGGCATTTTTGGTGATTTCTTTACCAAATTTTCAACACAGCCTTTTGGGGACATCACCTCATGAACATTGGCACTGTCATTTTGTTAGTCAGTCCCCAAACAACATATCATTCTGCACCAAAGTAGCAAAAATACATTTCAGGCTAGATATGAAAAATGACAGCTGTACTGTTTATGAGGTAGTGTGGAAAAATGGCAATGTTGAAAATTTGGAGTCAAAATATAAAAAATTGATGAAGTTAATAGCGTGTGTACAAACATTTCAATGACCATGCATAAATCAGGCATTTTTGAGTATTTTTGCACCAAATTTTCTACATGGCCTTTTTAGGACCCCACCTCATAGACACTGGCACTGTCATTTCATTACTTCATCCTGAAAGATGATTCCATGCACCCACTGCAAAATCACCTTTTGGGACAAAGTAATGAAATGACAGCACCAGTGTTCATGAAGTGGGGTTCCTGAAAATCTAGTGCAAAAATATATAAAAAATGGGTGAGATATCAACATAAGTTCAAACCACTATTGACAGCCATTATATGGAACTTACCTTGATTCTTCAGTGCATGGTTCAGTTTTGAAGAGTGCAGACATGTCCCGGTCCCAAGAAGATGGCAGCTTACAGTCTCCAGTTGTAAGTATAGGGTAAAGGTATGTGTGGGGAGGTTGGTTGCTCAGTGGGAGGGTCGGTATGGGGAAGGGGGATGGAGAGATGATGAGGGACCATTTTCTTCTTTTCAGGTTTTAAAAGAATAAAAAGATGGTGGGCACTATTTTCTTTTTTGCAGCAACACATATGCAATATTTCAGGACACTGGGAGTGAGCTCCCCAGTGTCCTGCAGCACTGGGGAGTGGACAGCATAACTGAGGACACTGGGAGTGGGCAACCCAGTGTCCCACACTGTCGGGGAGAGGGGTAGTGCTGACACAGGATTGGGCACTCCAATGTTGGCAGAAAAAAAAGATGTGAGGGGACAGTTTTCTTTGTTTCAGGGGAAATTGTTTAAATGTTTGGAGACACTTTGGTGGGATCCCCAGTGTCACACAGTATTGGGGAATGGAGAACGTAACTGGGTAAACTGGGAGTGGGCTCCCCCAGTGTCTCACAGTAGGGGGGTATAGGGTATATCTGGGGACACTGTGAGTGGGCTACCCAGTGTCCCACAATGGCAGGCATGGGGATTGGGCTCCCTAATGCCAGGATATGTAATTTATTAAAAGTTAAGCTTCCTTGGCCCAGTTCCCCTTATAGACTGTCAAAGGGGAAAACAGTTTTTTTTTTTAGGAAAACACTTGGTGTTTTCCTAAATGGGGCAGATGAATTTGATTCTAGGGTTCTTTGTCTTAAATAATGACCCAAAATGTTTTTGGCATTTTCCCTGAGGGCCAAAGTTTTTAATGTAAGTAGTGCCGCAAATTTGTGGCAGTGATCATGAAAACTTTTGCAAACTTGAGATACCACAGTTGCGAAACTGCTGCAATTTGCAGCATTTTTGCAGCCATAGTGTTGTAAATTTGCAACATTTCCCATGGACAAATGCCAAAAACATATTTCCAATCATAATTTGGGAAATCTAATAACAGGATCATGTTCCTCAGGCCCGAATTGGGTAAACACAACTGTTGGTGTTTACCAAGGGGCAGCTGATTTTAAATTATACTGTTTTTTCAGCCTCGCTAACTGAAAACAAGATGGCAGTCCATGACAGTACTGGACCCATTTGCAACAGTAAACATGCTTTTGCAGATGCATAAAAGTACTGTCACATGGCACATATATTTTCCCCTTAGACTATAATGAGAAACTTAAATCTTTTATAACTTTTGAAAAGATTAATATTTTTTCTCCAAACCTTCAAAAGTCATGTCAGTGACCCAGACCCCATAAACCCTGACAATTTCAGACCAGACCTCTAAATCATTTTGGCCACTGTCCTGAGCAAAGAATTTTCCCCAAATTGGTCAATTTTACTTTTTTCTGGCACTCCGCAGCTCCACAAATGCACAACCGACCAGAACAAAACTTGCCAGATCCAGAGATCTATGGTGCAAGACAGCACATGAAAAAGTGTGGGCACATGGGTCATACGGTTGCAGAGTTATTAAAGTGCAAAATTTTGGGGTTAGCATAGAAGTGGCTGGGCAGCCCTAACTATACAGGCATGACCGTGCCAGCATAATATATATTATACTAATATACTGTTTAATTTACCATTTAGATATAAATTCTTTGCTAATCCTCATCTCCTAAAGGGCTTGGGTGTCTGGTATGAAATTGTTAGGGTATATGGGGTCTGGACTGCAGATGTGCCTTTTGAAGGCTTGGTGAAAAAATAATCAATTTGAAAGTTTTAAAGCTTTAAAGTTTCCCATTATAGCCTATGGAAAAAGTATATGTGCCATGCAAAAGCAATTTCTGCTTTCGCCAAAGCACTTTTTGCTGCCTTAAATGGAAAAGTTAACGCTGTGCTGTCACCATCTTGTTTTCAGTTAGCGACATGGAAAAAAAACCCACTATAATTCAAAAAATACATCCCCTTGGTAAACACCAGCAGTTGTGTTTACCTAATCAGGGCCCAAGGAACATAATTCTGGCCTTAGTTTTTTTTTAAATAGTGTCCGGAAATATGTTTTGTTTAATCAGCCCTTAGCAGTGTTGCAAATTTGCTGCACTATATTTACGAAACTGCAGCAAATTTGTGGCAGTTTCCATGTAAGTAACAGCATTATTGCACACAAACTGCTGCAAATTTGTGGCACTTTCTGTGCAAACTGCAGTAAATTTGTGACACAACTTTAATTAAAAAAAACCCGTTGGCCCCATAAATGTCAAAAATCTTTCCTGGACATTTTGTTTTCAAAAATAAGCCTAGAATTGTACTGCTCAAACCCCGTTTAGGTAAACACCTGTTGGCGTTTACTTAATGAAGAGATATGTTATACTTTCATTGCCTCTAAGGGAGGCAAGGCATGTTTTATATATAAGAAAAGTTTCTGCTGACATCAGGGTGCCCAATCCCATTGTCAGCAGTAGAAATCACTCCCCCCCACCAGTGTGGGACACTAGGGAGCCCACTCCCAGTGTCCCAAAATGTATACATATTTTTAAATGTCACTGCTGACATCGGGGTGCCCAATCCCCATATCGGCACTGCAACCTACAACCCCCCCGACAGTGTGGGACACTGGGTAGCCCACTCCTAGTGTTCCCAGTTATGTCCTTCCCAGTACTGTGAGACACTGAGGAGCCCACACCCAGTGTCCTATTGCTTCCAGTACCTGTGAAAAAAGAAATCAGTCCTTCAGCATCTTTTTTTTGTCATCCTGAAATAAGAAAATGGTCACTTGTCATCCCCCCATTTCCCTTCCCCCATCCTGACCCTCCCACTGAGCAACCTACCACCCCACACACACCCTTGCCCTATACTTACCACCAGCAATCATCTTCTGTCATCTTCTGTAGACTGGGACATGTCTACACTCTTCAAAGCTGAACTGCAAACTGAAGAATCAAGGTAAGTGCCATATATTGACTGTCAAAGGTGTTTTAAACTTATGTTGCTACCTCTGCCATTTTTAGGTATTTTAGCACCAACTTTTCAACACTGGCTTCTTTTGACCCCACCTTATGAACAATGTCAATGTTTTTTTCATTAATTGGATCTATAAGGCGATTTCATGGTCACTGTGTGAAATCACCTTTCAGGACTGAGTAACAAAATGATAGTGCTAGTGTTCATGAAGTGAGGTCCCAAAAAGCCCATGTTGAAAATCTGGTGCAAAAATACAAAAAAATGCCCACGTTAGGTGTGGTCATTTAAATTTTACTACGCATGAGCCTAACTTTGGTAATTTTCAATATTTTGCCTCATGATTTTCAACATAGCCATTTTTAAAACACCACCTCATGAACAGTATAACTGTTATTTTTTACATCCTGCCCAAAACATGTTTTCACACCTGTTGTGCAGAATAGCATTTTCAGTGCATGAAATCACCTTATAGAACCAATTAATGAAATGCCAATGCCAGAGCCCATGAGGTGGGGTCACAAAAAGGTCACGTTGAAAATTTGGTGAAAAAATTCCTAAAAATGCCCAAATTGCTTACATCCATTGAATTTATTCTACGCGTGCACATAACTGGTACGTTTCAATATTTTGCTGCCAAATTTTCAACATAGCCATTTTTTCACACCACTTCATGAACAGTACCACTGCCATTTTTCACATCCTGCCTGAAATATATTTTTGCACCTGTGATGCAGAATGGGGATGCAGTTGCGCATAATTACATTTTGCCTTACATTTCACAATTTCTCTGTCCTGGGGGAGATGAGGTGTGGTAATAAGATGGTTATGCTGAAAATGTGGTCACTGTTGTTTGACACATGGAACTCCATGGTCAAGATGGCCTTGCACTTCCACACCTACATGCATATGTGCATCTACGAGGGATTGAGTAAAATAAGGATACTATTATACTATCTCAAAAAGTACAAAAATTCACTACAAAAACTCCATTCATGTATCAGTTAGGGTTCCTAGTACAGTGACAAAAGTATGAAAATTCAGTGTTGAGGTTCCCAACCCTACCATCCCACCACCCCACCCTCCATACACCAACAGGCATCGGGGTGTGCTTTGGGGACATCAGACCAAACTCTCACCCCATTCTCCTATTCTGTACCATCTCAGCTTCCTTACACATGGAATGGGGTGAGAGTTAAGCATGATGACCCCAAGGCACAATCAGAGGACCATTGGTGTATGGAGGGTTGGGGTTGGGGTGGTAGGGTTCAGAACCCTAACACCAAATTTCCATACTTTTGTCACTGTAATAAGAACCCTGACTAATGTATTAATATAGATGTTTGCAATGAATATATATATATATGTGTGTGTGTGTATAGATACAGTATATGTATATATAGTGCAAAAAACTTTGTTAATGCATCAGTTAGGGTTGAAGTGACAAAAGTATGGACCTGAGGCATTAGTGTTGAGCTCCTGGACCCCCATCCTACCACCCCACCCCCATCCTTCACACACCAACATGCATCAGGGTGTGCCTTGGAGTCGTTAGGCCCAACTTTCACCCATTCCATGTGTAAACAGGCTGACATGGTACAGTACAGGAGAATGAGGTGGGAGTTAGGCCTAATGTCCCCCTGGCATACCCCAATGCCTGTGGAGGATGGGGGTGGGGTGTTAGGGTGGGGGGCTAAGGGCTCAACCTTAATGCCTCATTTCCATACTCTTGTCACTTCAACTCTAACTGATACATTAATGAAGTTTTTTGCAATTTATTTCCTCACTTTTTGAGATAGCATAATAGTATCTTTATTTTACTGTGGGAGTGCAGGCTCCCATCCCTCCATCCTGATAGTACAACAGTATCCATATGTCACAATGGGAGTGCAGGGTCCAATCTCTACAGATGCACATATGTATGTAGCTGTAGAAACACAGGGGTCTCTGGCCCCTGTGCTTCCACACATTAAGTTGCAAGCAGGCATAGTACATTTGCAACAAATAGTCATAACTGCACCATCTTATATAATTTTCACCCCAAATGTTCAACATAACCTTCTTATTACCTCATCCCATGTACCCAGTACAGAAAACTTTCAAATCCCTGTTGAAATGTACTTCTGCACAACTGTAACACCGTTTTGCACCACAGGTGCAGAAAAACATTTTTTGGCAGGATTTAAAAAAAATCACAGCTGTACTGTTCATGATGTGGTGTGAAAAAATGGCAATATTGAATATCTGGAGTGAAAACATGAAAAATTGGTGAAGTTACAACTATACATAGAAACTGAGCAATGCATGCTTGTAATGTGATTATTTGTTGACATTTTTTCACCTAATTTTCAACATGGGCTTTTTGGGACCTCCCCTCATGAACAGTGGCACTGTGACTTTGTTAATCCATCCTATTTCACACAGTGACCACACCATTCTGTCCCACAGGTGTGAAAACTTGTTTTAGGCAGGATGTGAAAACTGACAACTGTACTGTTCATAAAGAGATGTGAAAAAATGGTAATGTTGAAAATCTGGAGTGAAAATATTAAAAACTGAAGAAGTTATGAGCGTGCATAGAAACTGCAAAATGCACGCTGCTAATGCAGTTATTTTTGGGAATGTTTACACCAAATTTGCTGCTATTTGGGACCCCACCTCATGAACAGTGACACTGTAATTTCATTAATCAGTTTCAAAAGGTGATTCCATGTAGTTACCATGAAATCACCTTTCTGGACCGAGTAACAGCATAACAGTGCCAGTGTTCATGAGGTGGGGTCCCAAGAACCCCATGTTGAAAATTTGGAGCCACAATTAAAAAAAATGGCTGAGATATGAACCTTCTGTATAGAAGGTTATTTTCTCTGTTTATTTTCACTATAATCAGTATTGCTGACAATCAGTGAAAATAAATGGATAGTGAAAAATAACGGGCAGCTGATTGTCAATTGTACTGTACTGAAGAGTAAGCTATCCATGCTAATTCTATCACACAAATATGTATAGAAAATTGTCTCCTGCTAAATATAACAGATGCTAATTTAACCTGCTATACAGTAAGTTAAAACCCCTATTGACTGCCATTATACAGCACTTACCCTTGATTCTTCAGTTTGTGGTTTGGCTTTGAAGAGTTCAAACGTGTCCCAATCCAGGGAAGATCGCTGCTTCTGACCTCCAGAGGTAAGTATGGGTAAGGAGGGGACGTGGGGAGGTGGGTGCTCAGTGGTAGGGTGGTGATGGGGGAGGGGGACTGGGGAGATGACGAGGGACTGTTTTCTTTTTTGCAGGTTTAATAAATAAAAGAAGTTGGGAGAGAGTTTTCTTTATTTACAGGTAATTTCAAATAGTTAGACATATTTGGGCACAATGGGGTGGGCTCCCAGTGTGCCATATTAATGTGGGGAGTAGATACATGCCGACATGGGGATTGGGGCACCCCATGTCAGCTATTCAAGACTACTAGTTTTCGGTGGGGGGGGCATCATCTGACACCAGGAGTGGGCATCCCGATGTCAGAAGCATTACAATTTAATAAAAATATATATATATATTTGGCACACTGGGGTGGGCTCCCAGTGTGCCATATTAGTGTGGGGGGAATACATGCTGACATGGGGATTGGGCACCCCGATGTCAGCATTTAAAGAATAAGTGCTGGGGCCATTTTTTTGTTTGGGTAAATCCACCATTGTGGATCCCTGTTCATCAGCCAATCTCTGTTTGTGAGGTAGGATGAGGACCAGATGGCCCTATCTGACCATCTGGTCTTCATCTCATGACCAGATGGCCATTTCTGACCATCTGGTCTTCATCTCATGAACAGGGATTTTGACACCTCCACGAACGGGAATTTAGTTTGTACAATCCTCGTTCATGAAGTGTCAAAATCCCCATTCATCAGCTGATCCCCTTACATGAGATAGGGCCATCTGGTGCTTATCTCATGAACATGGATTTTGAAAGCTCACGAATGGGGATTGGCTCACGAATGGGGATTTGGAAACCTCATGAATGGGGATCGGAAGTGAGTTGCGAACGGGGATTTTCAAATAAAAAAATTTACTTTTTTTATTAAACCGATGGAAACCAAACACATGGTTTTGTAGAAGGCATCTCTATGAACAAAACCCATGCATTTGTTTCCGCAGAATACATCCATGGGGCAAGTAACAACATTTTGTTTTGGGCTAAAAGTTAAAACAAGATGGTGACTCACAAACAAGGATTCTTTTCTCACGAACGGGAATTTAATGAGTCCCCATTCATGAACTGTCAAAATCCCATTCATGAGTTGAAATCCTTATTTGCAGCTGTGCATCTATCCAAAGGACTAAACTGAGCATGCTCAGAACCCGAATTTTTCAAAATTGAATAACTTTGGATCAGATATATATTTATTCACAAAACCAGCACTGGCTTGTCCCTTAGGGCAAGCACTTTCTGTCCTGAAAATGTCAGGCTAAAATCCCAATAATGTGGGTGCAGGACGATAAGGAAAATTCAGGAAAAATTGGCGAGAAAAGTGAAAAATGCACTTGTTTCACTATGTACTGCTCAAAAACCTCACTTCTGATCACAACGAAACTTGGCACATCAGGACATCTACCCCACAGGACAGGTCATACAAACTCTTTGCAAATCCATTGAACGGTTGCAAAGTTATTAAGGTGCAAAATGTGGGGTTTAACATTAAACTGCCTACTCAACCCTAACTATAAGGGCACAACCATACCCTTAGATAGAGTAGATAGATAGAAAGATAGATAGATAGATAGATAGATAGATAGATAGATAGATAGATAGATAGATAGATACACACACACACACACACACACATATTTTTATATATGTATATATTCTATACAAAAAACTTTGTTAATACATCAGTTAGGGTTCTTCTACAGTGACAAAGTGAGGAAATTCACCATGAGGTTTCCCACCCATTGAACCCCACCCCCACCAACAGGCATCGGGTGTGCACTGGGGTCATCAGCCCTAACTCTCACCCCATCCCATGTGTAATCAAGCTGAGATGGTGCAGTGTAGAAGAATGGGGTGATAGCTAGAGCCAATGACCCCAATGCACACCCCGATGCCTGTTGTTGGGAGCAGGGTGGGGGTCGGGTTCAATGGGTGGGAACCCTAATGGTGAATTTCCTCACATTTGTCACTGTAGAAGAACCTAACTGATGCATTAATGAAGTTTTATGCATAGACTTTCCTTACTTTTTAAGAAAGTATAGAAAGGTAGAAAGTTGCCCAAGTTAGTAGGAGTGTGGGGCCCTTCGGGCCCTGCACTCCCACCAACTTGTAAGTGTCGGGCCACATTACACACCCAATGACTAAAAAGTACATTGACAACAGCAAAGCCAGCCACCAAACAAATGTTAATCTAGTACAGCAATAGAAAACGCTGTCCACAAAAAGTAAACTGCTCCACACAATATCTCCACAAAAAAATATAATGTCTGACACATAAACACTGCTATTGACATCTACAGGACATGCAGTCAACACCCTCCAAATTTCAAGTAAAAGGACCAAACCAAGTCCGAGATATAATGTCAAAATTTGAAATTTTCATCCATCAGAGTGGCACAGTTCAGCACCTCTTGACATTTAACATGCAATAACTGAAAACTACATCCATGATGCTATGGCTAGGCACCCTATCAATTTCAAGCCACCAGCACAATCCAAAACACTGTCCGCCACACATATAGTGTGTCACGCAATATCTCCGCAAAAAATTTTCTCTGACACATAAATACCATACTTCACATCTAGAGGACATGCCATAAACACCCTCCACATTTCAAGTAAAAATACCTAACCATTTCCAAGATATTCGTCTTACAAATTGGTAAAATCTCCCTAGCTATTCCATGATAAAAAATCTGGCCATCTTGTCCCTATCTCGCAATCAAAGATGGTGATCAAAGAATCTCACAATCAAAGAATATGTAGGCTCAAAATCAAAGAATTTGCAGGCTCACGAACAAAGAATAACAAATGCTATAAATCAAAAAATTGAAGTAATTGCGGTAAACCACTGCCATGGTTTGACAGAACGAAGCCCACTGAGCAAAACCCACACTCATTTGACTTCCTAGGGTACCCCTGGGATGCAAAAATTGACTTTTTAATCTGGCTATCTCATCCCTTGCTTGCGATGCATGATCGCGATCAAAGAATCTCGCGATCAAAGAATTTGCAGGCTCGCGATCAAAGATCATTAGCGAGCTGCAAATTAAGATTTTAAAAGCTTATAACTCTATTTTTTGACTGATTTGGATGAAACCAAAGGCATGGCATGATAGATCAGAGTCCCCTGAGTAAAACCCATCCAAGTTTTATTTCAGAAGTGGCCCCTGAGCATGATATTTGTGTTTTTCTGATCGGAATTTTAAAAACAAGATGGTGAACCTCGTGATCGAAAGAATTTTAAAAATTCTCTGGGACTAAGATTCTTGAACTGTGAGGCTGCAAATTCTTTGATTGACAGGTGGGGCCAAATGACCAGAACCCCATTTTTTGTTTGCAAAACATACATATAAATTTTCCCTTTGACTTATAATGGGAACTTAAAAGTGGCATAACTTTTGAATGCCTTAATATTTTTTCACCAAATGAATGTGGCATGTTCAGCCACCAAAGCTTTTTCAAATAAGCCATCTCACAGAGTGGCACACCACACAACAGCCATGCAGGGCCACGTCCAAAATCCCAAAAGCTGCCTCTAAAAATGGATAATATTGCATTTTTCAGCATTTTCGTACACAAAGACCATAATTCCAACTGAAATGCAATTTGGTAAGTCAAGAGATCTACCATGCCCTACCGCGCATACCAGGCAAATCCATTGAATGGTTCCAAAGTTGATAGCAGCACAAAATTTTGAGTTTAGCATGTAGCGTGACAACTGAACCCTAACTATAGTGGTGCAATTGTACCACTATAATATATATATATATATATATATATATATATATATATATATATGTATGATATAGTTAGGGCTGAGGTAGGTGATTTCATGTTAAACCTCCAACTTTGCACCTTAATAGCTTTGCTTCCTTTCAAAGGAATTGCATGACATTTTTCATGTACAGTTGGGGGGCAAGGTCTCTTGTTTTGTCAAGTCTTGTTCCAGTCAGATGTTTGGATTCTGAGATCCAGGTAGTGTGTTTCTAAGAAAAATCTGTGGATTGTTTGCTGTTTTTTTCATGATCGCCTACAGCCCAGACAGTTTTGAATTTTGATCGGAAAATTTCAGAGTAGAAAGGGCTTGCCCCTTTCACTAGTTTGGTGAAAAAATATTACTCCATTCCCAAGTTATAAGGTTATAAGGATTTAAATTTTTTGCTTTGAACATGCTTAGTAGGGTCTTTTGGATACCCTAATGAGCATGCTCAAAACCAAAATTTCAAATCCTTATAATTTGGGAACGGATTAATATTTTTTCACCAAACTAATGAAAGGTGACATGCTGGAGCAAATTCTTTCTACCCTGAAAATTTCAGTCCAAAGTTCCAAATCATGCAATGATAAAAAAAAACAAAAAACTCAAAAAACCCCCGGATTTTTTCATAAAAATTTACTGTCCGTATCTCATATTCTGCACATCTAACTGGAATGAAACTTGACAAATCAAGACACCATGCCCTGAGACTGTGCATGCAAATTTTTGAGCAATTCTGTTGGGGAGTAAAGCTAATAATATATTGATATACAGTATTATAGTGGCACAGTAGCACCTTTGGGTTGAGTATGTTGTTTAATGTTAAACCCCTAGCTTTGCACCTCTTTATTTTTGCCTCCATTCAATGGAATTGAACGAAATTGTGCACTCGTAGTCTGGGAGCAAGGTCTCTTGAATTGCCAAGTTTTGTTCCACTTGGATGTGCCAACTCCGAGATTTGAGTAGTGCATAGTTAGGAAAAATCTGGGTTATTTACTGGGTTTTTTTTGTGATCACCTACAGCCCAGATGGTTTTGAATTTTGGTCTGAAATTTTCAGATTAGAAAGGGTTTACCCCAGAATGGTGTCTTTTTTTAGTTTGGTGAACAACTATTAATCAGTTCCCAAGTTATAAGGATTTGAAATTTTGGTACTGAGCATGATCAGTGAAGTCTTGAATAGACATTTGATACCATACTGAGCATTCCCAGAACCAACATTTTAAATCCTTGTAACTTGGGAAACGATTAATATGCTTTCATCAAACCAATGAAAGACACCATTCTGGGGCAAGCCTTTTCTACCCTGACAATTTCAGACCAAAATTCCAAAACATCTGTGCTGTAGGTGATGACAAAAGCAAACAGATTTTTCATAAAAACACACTATCCACATCTCGGATCCGCACACTTGACTGGAGCAAAAAACATAGCAGAGCAAGACACCTTGCCCCCCAGACTGTGCTTGCAAAATTTAATGCAATTCCATTGAATGGGGGTAAAACTACTAATGTATTTATACACAGTATATCTATCTATATATGCTTTAGTATTATAGTGGCACAGTGGCACCACTGTAGTTAGGACTGAGAAGTCAAGAAAGCACCACTGTTTTCATACAGAGAATGCGAGTCAAGGACTCCTCTCACTAAGCTGGTCACCTGGGATTTTGGGTGCCCAGAAAAGATATTTCTGCCCCTCAAGTCAAAAAACAAACATCAGAATCTAGCTAAATAAGTCCCATTTAGCTAGTTTCTGATGTTTGTTTTTTGGGCTGTCATGGGCGTATCCCTGCAGACCTCTGACTATGAGAAAAGGACTCCCACATTCCTTGCAACTGAGCAACATGTTGGGCAGGTAGCACAGTCATCTCCACATCTGTGGTGTCCCTGGAGTGCTCCACTCCTTGTCTCAACTGGCACTGCATTGTTTTTGGCCTGATCAGGACACTGGGGGATTGGGGACCCCCAGTGTCACTCTAATGTTTCTGAGGGTGTGTGTGTGTGGGGTGGTGAGTGCTGAGGGGAAGGGTCGGGTGGAGAGCTATCTATAATTTAAAAGAAATATCTGACAGTCACGGCACATTCCACTATGTCCAACATGGCCACTGCACACCAAGGCACATGCACTAAAGGTCATGCATGAGCAGTAGACTGAGGTAGCCATCTTGAGCATGGTGCAATGTGCCATGACCAATGATTTTCTTTCTTTTAAATTACAGATATCCCCCCCCGACCCTCCCTCTCAGCACCCGCTCCCCCAGAAACATAAGAGTGACACTGGGGTTCCCAATCTCCAGTGTGGTGATCAGCAAACCCTGAGTTTCTTTGGTAATTTGCAATATTTTTACCCCAAGACCCAGATATTCAAAAGGGTTGTGCATAGCGCAACACTGTTGCACCATGTGCAACCCACTGATGTGTCCGGTGTGATATTCAAAAGGGAAAAGTGCGTTGCACAAATCCCGACGGGCCGGAGCGCATCAGTAATGTATGCAGGCACAGGTGGGGGGGCGTGCCCATGCATACTCTGCACAGCCTGATATTCAGCCCAGGATGTGCAGAGCCATGCATGCACAACCCCTACCTGCACCAGCACAAAGTTAATCCCCCAGAAAAACAGGAACAACTGATGGCCACCCACAGGTGAGCTGCCACATTGCAGGGCACAACACGGCAGCTGCCACCTGTGGGTGGCCACCCGAGCTCCGGCTGCACCTTGCAGTGCCCTCCCATGCCCGATCGTGGGCATCTGTAAAAAAGAAAAGAAGAATTCCATCCTATATCCCTGGTGGTCCAGTGGACCACTATCTGCCTGATCGCGGGCATCTGTGTAAAAATAGAAAGATTTCCCATATCCCTGGTGATCCAGTGGATGACTATCTGCCCGATTGCGGGCATCTGTGTAAAAATAGAAAGATTTCCTATATCCCTGGTGGTCCCGTGGACCTATCTGCCCGATCGCGGGCATCTGTGTAAAACTAGAAAGATTTCCTATAACCCTGGTGGTCCAGTGGACTGCTATCTGCCCGATCACAGGTATCTGTGTAAAAATAGAAAGATTTCCTATATCCCTGGTGGTCCAGTGGACCGCTATCTGCTCAATCGCGGGCATCTGTGTAAAAATAGAATGATTTCCTACATCTCTGGTGGTCTAGGATACCCCCTCCCCACCCACCCACTAAGCCCCACCGCCCTGCTCTCCCGGTCAGCTGGCATGTGGCAACACCACCCACCTGCAGCCTGCCGGCCCATGCACCATCGGTGGGGCTGTATGCCCATTAGGTTCACAGCATGAGCCAATGGGCACACAACCATACCGTACTATACATTCAGATATGAGATGATTCATTCACATATCTGGAATAAACTCAGCTCTGTTATGGGCTGCACACCCGATTAGCTCACACTGTGAACCAATGGGTACAACCTACCGTGGTGTCGGTCGGCAGGCGATGAAGCAGAGTGAAATTGGGGTGCTGCCCCCGGCTGACCGAGGAGAGCTGAGTGGTGGGGCTTGAAATGAGCAGGTGGGAGGTGCCTAGACCACCAGGATGGTGTCTGTTCTGAATACCGCGATCGGCACGAATATGGTCGGTTCGCAATACCGAGGATATGAAACTCTTTCTATTTTACACAGATATATGACGAGTCAGATGATAATCACTGGACCACAGAGATATGGGACATATTTCTAGTTTATGCCAACTCTTGTCGAGCAGATAGCGTCTGGACCACCAGGATGATTGAACAGAATAGTTATGTGTTTTACTACAAATGCTCATGATCGGGCAGCAGGGGACATCGGTCCCTGATGGCTGCTGCTGGCAGGTGCCAGGTGCAAGTCGCTGGGGATCGTGCACCTGCATGCAATGAAGAGATGATACTGCAAATGGACCCATGTGCCCTTGCATACATTATGGCTCCATTTGCATGTCAAGTTTTGAATATCGCAGTTGCTGTGCATAGCACAATGGAACTTGCGCTAGCACATCCCCATGCTCCACTCTGGCCACTTACACTGGCGCAGTGCAACTGCGTCATGCACACTCGGTGTGGCCAGGGTGCGATATTCAATGATGCTGTGCCATGGCGCAGCTCCGTTGAATATCAGCCAGTCCACACCCCATGCAGCTAAGTTAAGCTGCGTCCAAGCTTGCGCCACAGCCTGGCGCAGTTTGAATATCTGGGCCTTAATGTATATCATAGCCATATCTTTACTGCACCTTATGAATGTGACAGCTGTCATTTTTCAAATCCTTGCCAAAATGTTTTTTTTACATCCCAAAAGGTGATTTCAAGGTCCCTGCATGAATCACCTTTTGGGTAGGAGTTGAAAATGTTCTCAGCCATTGTTCATGAGGTTCTAAATTTGGGGTAAAAATATTTAAAAACAAAAAAATATGATTAAAAACAAAAAGAAATATGAGGCTATGTTGAATTTTCCAAATGCAGGCTAGTATGTTTGGTAATATTCAATTTTTTTACCCAAGATTTTCAACATAGCTATTTCATTACAGCAGCTCATGAATGTGACAGCTGTCATTTTTTAACTCCTGCCCAAAATGGTTTTTGCATCCCAAAAGTTGATTTTACAGTCCCTGCTTAAAATCACCCATCAGGCAGGAGTTGAACATTTGCTCTGCCCTTCATCATGAAGCAGGGCCATAACAAAGCTATGTTGAAAATTTGGTGTACAAATATTACAAAATGACAAATGTATGAGCCTACATTGCATTTTGCTAATGCAGGCTCATAACGTTGATAATTTTCACCATTTTTACCCAAAATTCCTCAGCTGTAGCACTATCAGTTCTGGCCAGAGTCTGTTTAAAATGCCAGCAATTTTATGTATTTTCCATGCTTGTCAGTTTGTGGAAAAAATGAACAAGATGGCAGTTGTTACAGTGCACAAAAATGGCAAGCAAGTGGTGAGAAATCAAAGAGGACATCATTGACACCAGATGTTTCATTGCCCTAGTAGAGTGGGTGGATAATTTTTGTGGGGTTTCTAACCCTTGGAGGCGGTAAGCCTTGGATATTGTCTGCTTAATCCAATTGAACAGAGTGGATTGTGCACCTGCGTGCCCTCTTCTGGGGCCGCTGTGGAGTATAAAAAGTCTGTCTGATAGTCTGATGTCTCTAGTTCTGTCCAGGTACTATGTAATGGTTCTCTTCATATCCCAGTGTGGATTTGGGTTTTCTTGATCGATATCAGAGTGTGTGTGCTATGAAGGTAGTTCAATGGTCTGTGACATGTGGAATGACGTTGAAACTTTTGGTAGGAAGGATGGGACAGTTTGCAGTGTAATGCCATCTTTATGCATGACTAAGAACAAGGGCTTGCAGGACAGTGCTTGGATTTCACTTATCCTTTTGGCAGAACAGACAGCCACTAGGAACAGTGTCTTACAGGAAACCCACTTTAAGTGAGTAGTGGACACTGGTTCAAAGAGTACTGCAGCAAGTGCATCCAGGACTGTGTTGAGGTCCCACGGGGCTACTACAGGTTTAGGTTTGGGGCGGATGTTATATACTGCCTTCAGAAATCTAAGGATGTCTGGGTGTGAGCCCAGAGGTAGTTATCTATGGTTCCTGTCTCTGCCCCAGTAACTGCTGCTTGCACTCTTAAGGATGACACTGAGAGTCCATTGTTGACCCTCTGTTGTAGGAATTGCAGCACTTGTGGAATTGTGATTGGTTCAGGGAATAGGTGATTGTCCAGTCGCCATCTTGAGAATATGGTCCATTGTCATTGGTAAGTGTTATTGGTTGACGTGCACCTTGATTTGAGCATTGTGTCAACAACATGGGGATCATAACCCTTGTTGAGCAGTCTTTGCCTCTCAGATGCCAGGCTATGAGGTGTAGTGACCCAAGGTTCAGGTGAAGTATGGGGCCCGGTGTCAATAGATCTACTTGAAGTGGAATTTTCCAAGGAGCATCGATTTCCATGGTCATTAGGGTTGAGAACCAGTGTCTTCTTGGCCAGTAATGGGATATTACCACTACTGTTGTCCTTGTCTGTCTGACTTTGTTCAGCATCTGCTAGATTAGTGGTACTGGAGGGAACAAGTATGCCCTGAGGAACTGTTATGTTTGAGACAGTGCATACTTCCCAGTTGCTCCTGACTCCTTGTATCTGGAATAGAAGAACAGGAGTTTTGAGTTCTTTGAAGTGGCCATCAGATCTCTCTACAGTGGTTCTCATCTCTTGTTCAGTTGTCTGAATGTCTGGGGGTATATAGACCATTCTCTAGGAGCAATAGCTTGCCTGCTGAGCCAGTCTACCTGGATGTTCACTTTTCCTGCGAGATGTACTGCCATTATTGAGTGCAGGTGGGTTTGTACCCAGTTGAGTACCTTCTGTGTTTCCTGTAGTAAATGTACACTTTTTGTACCCCCTTGGCTGATGATGTAGGCCACTGATGCCCAGTTGTTCGATCTGATTAGGACCTTTTTTTGTTGCTTATTGACTTTTGGAAGAAGTGCAATGCATGGTATACCGCTCTCATTTCCAATATGTTGATTGAGAGTTTGGATTCCATCATTGACCACTTCCCTAGTGCTGGCCAGTGGTTGAGGATGGCTCTCCATCTGAATAAACTGATGTCCATGTCTATGATCATCTCTGGTTCTGTTTCCAACTGCACGCCCTTGACTATATTGTGCTGTTTGGTCCACCATAGTACCGATTTCCTGACTGTCGCGGTCAAAGTTATTGGTTTGGACAGGTCATTGCTCAGAATGTGACTTGCTGATACAGTTAATGCCACTTATATCACCCTCGGATTATTCGAGCAGCCGGTTTTATCGGTCGAATTTCTTAAACCATTTGCCACACGCATTGAATCCCATGTAAAAAAATACTGATATTGCAATCGTTGCGCCCCATCTATTTTGCCCACTTTTTAGCATAATTGATGACATCAAATCCTTAATTAACTTTAGTTTGGAACTGGACTGTAACCTTAATTACCTTTACCTGCTACTGTAATTGGACACAGTACACACAAAACGCATTTAAGCCCGATGCAGGTCCCTCATTCATCTTGCTCAGTTATAGTATTGCTGTGCAGTGATGGCTACTGGAGGGAGTAAACACAGGACTCCTTCACATTCACAGAAGGTGGACCTTCTGAACAAAATTGAAGCACTGCCATGGATGAGTCAGCACAATTTGGCACAGCACCTGTCGATGTCCAAATTGAGCATAACTGACTTGCTGTGCCAAAAGGTACAGATCCTCCCAGAATAGCATTGTAATGCCAATCAAAAAAGGAAGAGAAAATGAGAGGGGAAAGATGGGGATGTTGAAAAGGCACTCCTTTTTAGGTGTATGGGCTATGGCACACTGGCTTTTAAAAGCGACAGTGTCCTGGGCAGAAAAGGGCAAAGAAAAGGGTCTCACTCCTGGCATGCTGCAATATGGATGGGAGCAACGAGCATGAGCTCATGATCATGGTCATTGGTGATTCTGCCATGCCACGCTGTTTCTGAGGTGTCCATAATCACCCTGTCATCTATGGCTCTAACCACACAGCGTGAATGACAGGGGATATTTTCACAGGCTGGGTACAGTCTTGGGATAGGCAGCTCATAGGATTAATCACAGAAACTGAGAAAATATGGAAGCCCTACTGCAGTAAAAACACAATTCAACGTAAACTCACCGACTGTTTCGGAAAGCAGAGGAGTGGAAGGGCAGCGAGCGGAAACACAAGCAGATAATTATGACGCTGTTTAGCTTTTTAAAAGTTTTTTCTTTGTTTGCTACGGTAAAGGGTACTGTATCTAATGTGGTGAAGTATATCGCAACAGTAAATGGTAAAGGGTATCACATGTGCTTAAATTTTAGTGTACCAGCCTACGAGCTTAAATAAAGTAAACACTGTACTGTAATGGCACTTGTCGTCGTATTTGTTTGAAACAAATGAGTTTTTGGTTATTTTGGTCACTCTGTAGTGTGGGCATAGTGACAGAACATGAATGCACCCGCTATAAGTGGTTTTAACTGTATCACCATGATCTGGAGAGTACACATGTTCCATAATACCCATGGGACTAGACCTATGCAGGATGCATGGATCCGAGTGTCTGTAATATGGCTCTTAGAATAGGTTCCCTGGTGCTCAACAGCAATTGTGCTTGTCCAATCACCTTGTCTATTCTTTTCAGAGATGGCTGCATGATGGCCTTCTTTGTGTCTACGAGAGTGCCCAGGAGTTCTATGGTCCTGTATAGAGTTAGACTGCTCTTGTCCCAGTTGATTATCCATCCTAGGGCTGCCACTACTAGTTGGGTGTGATGTTGAGCTATCTGTGGGGATTTGGCCCTGATTAGTCAATCATCCAGGTAAGGGATGATGTGTACTCATTTCTGTTGGAAGGTAGCTGCCAAGGCTATGGAGACCTTGGTGAACACACAGGGAGCTGAAGCCAGTTCAGATGGAAGCATCTGGTACTGATAATGGTAACCTATTATCTTGAACCTCAGGAATCTGTAGTGGGATGGTCTGATGGGAATGTGTAGGTAGGTGTCTATCATATCTATTGAGGTCAAGTAGTCCTCTGGTCTTATGGAGCATAAAGTGGACTTCAGGGTCTCCATTTTGAATTTTTTGTAGTGGACTAATCAGTTGACACATGTGAGGTTGTGTACAGGTCTCATAACTCCCATTTTCTTTGGTACCAGAAAGAATATTGAGTATATTCCTTGGCCAACTTGATGGGGGGGGGTAGAGATGCAATTGCTCTGTTCCATAGTAAGTCCTGTATTGTGAATTGTACCACCCATATCTTTGCTGGTTGGCATGATACAGGTGATACCGCTTGTCTGTCAGAGAGTGGCTTCTGTGTGAACTCGAAGGAGTAGCCAAGTGATATGACTTCTAGTTCCCATTTGTCTTGTGTTATCTTGCACCATTCGTGTGTGAATCGTATTAGTCTGGCTCCTATCGGTGCATGTGGAATCTTGTGCATTGTCATTGTCGGTGGGTGGAGTCCCTCCTGGGAGTCAGTTGGAATGGGTCTTGGCTCTTGAGGAGTTGTAATTGTACCTTCCCCATTGACCTCTGCCTTGTGCTCTGGCACAGCCTCTTTTGGAGAAGTAGGCTGGCTTGAAGGAATAGGATCTGTTTTGGAAGTACTGGCTGGTCTGTCTTCTGTCCTGCCTCCCTCTGCAGGGGCGAAATCTGCCCTGAAACACTGGTACGTATGTGTTCTGTGGTGACTTATCTTTGTCTAGTCCTTTGCCATCACCTTTATTTTTGACGTATTTTTCCAGGCTCTCGCCAAATATTAAATTTCCCTTAAACAGCAGTTTATTCAGCATTGTCTTAGATTCGGAGTCAGAATTCCATATTTTTAGCCATATCAGATGCCTTGCTCTGTTGGTCAGTCATGCAGACATTTTCAGTGCATCTACCCGAAGCATCTGATGCGTATTTAACCACCTGAATGGCATATTCAGTGTGGAGGCTAGCTCCTCCAGCCAAGTGACAAGGGCCCTGGAAGTATAGGTTGCTGCTGTGTTGGCTTGGCATGCTAGGCCTGTAATTTCAAAGGATTTCTTCATGAATTCTTCCATCTTTTTATCTGTGGGGTGCTTAAGTGGGGTGGTAGTTTCTGATGGAAGTACAGTCTTTTAGCATAGGCCTGTAACTTGGTGGTCCACAGTGGGTGGTGTGCACCAAAGTTTGTTGACATCATCCTGAATGGGGTAAAATCTGTCAAAGGTTTTCTTCTCAGCAATTCTAGCTGGGTCAGTGGATTCTCACTTCTTAGTTATTACTTCCGTAAGTGACTCACAGATAGGAAAGTATTCATCTTTCTTCTATTTTGCTCATATGAGGCGGTTCAGTTTGAACTGCTGTTTGGTTTCTTGAACCTCGAAGCCCATCATCTCTTTGACCACTCTCAGAAGCTCTGGTAGGAAGTCTATGGGTGTTAATTTCTTGGTGAGGGTGAATTCCTCCTCTTCTGGCTCAGGTTGGTGTTCCTCATTCCCCAGCTCTGTGTCGGATGTATTGTTAGTTGCTTCAGTATTGCCCCCCTTGTCTGTGTCATCCAGTTGAGTGGGGGAAGAGCTGGTAGTGGTCTTGTTACTGCCAGTGGTGCTGCAATTGCCTGTCTTGTCATTCCTGGCTGTTTTTTGGGGTTTGGCTGGTGGCTCCTTATTTGCTTTGGACATTTCTTCCATGCATTCAAGGATTTTCAGCATGACTGCCTGCTGAGGTTTGAAAAACTCCTCAGAAGTTGAATGAAACTCATTCGATGAAGGTTTGAGGGGGTCTGCACCCTGGTCTATCTCCTCTTCTTGCTCTCTGAAAATCTGAGCCCTCTTGTTGCTTGGAGCATGTGGAGCAGCAAGGCCCGGTTTGCCTAGCCAGGACAGCAATTTGGCAAGATCAAGAAAAGTGTTTTAAAGGACCCCTTTATTTATTTATTTATTTACTTATTTATGTATTTATTTATTTATTTTTATTAACTTATCAACATTAGTCTCCATTATCCATACATCAGTATGTTGGTGGGACTGCATGGACGAGGTGTATGCTTATGGGAAAACTCCTTCTTGGGGCCGTGGCCTCATTTATTAGTGAATTTATTTATATATACTGTATATATATATATATATATATATGTATACGCCCGTATTAAAGTGCTCTGAAATCAATGCTGTTCAGCAATGTCCCCTTGTTATGATCGCTGACAGCCTTGTGCTTTTCTGGGGAATTTTGAGCCTGCATGTGAAGACTTGCTGTGGTTGCTTTAAGGGATCCCCATGTAACTTGTCAGTCTTAAAATGGCAATCATGATGTCATCGGAGTTATGCACATGATCAGTGTGCACTTGTCATTTGCCATCCAGAGTATGGCAGACGCATTGTGCGCACACATGATTCACATTCCCAGCATGAGAGGAGTTTAGGGAAGAAGATGGCCAAAGCTGCATGGGGACAGTGATTTTATTCAAAGTTGGCCAACAACGTGGGACAGGTGCCGTGCTTGTTGTGGGTGTTTCTGGTCATGCTCACTATTCATTTATCCACTGTGGCCAAGGCTTTGTCTTTCCACAAGCCCATCAGAAAATGGGGGATTGGAGAATTCCTTAATAATATTTGTTGCCTTGCCACATCAGAGGAACCAGTGGATACAGCGGCAAAGGAGCAACACACACAGAGCTGAATCACCAGAGAGGTGAGTTGGAGTGCTTGATTCAGGTCAGGAAGGCACAGAGAGTAGAGGCTGTCTTTCCCGGAGCATCAGTGAGGCCACTCACAAGGGGACCCTACCCACTCTAGGGGAACTTGAACTGCTCAGGAGGGGTACCTGTTCCATGTTGACCAGGGGTACTAGTGGCAAGGATAGGCTGGGAGCCTGAAGGGGTGGGGAGATTTCAGTAGTGCCATTTTTAAAAAGCCTTTCTAGGAGTTTGGAGCTGGAGAGTGAACATTTCCTCATCAACCCTCTGATGCTGAAAACGAGAACTAGTCCTAAGCTAATTGCAACTTTGCAGATGAATTAATATGGCAATACATCATATAACAATGTGCAAGTATGCTAGTGGAGAAACTATTGAAGAACCTAATTTCTTCACAAGGCAGTGCCTGGTAAGCAGGCATTTTTAGAAGTGCACAGTGCTGGCTAATAGGATAGGAAACCTCATATAATATATATATATGTATATTTCTTTTTAACTGAAAGAATGGCTCAACCAGAAAGACACTGCAAAAACATGTTATGAAGATTTTCTAATAAGGTACAAAACATGCATTGCAGAACTGCTACTGCGTGCAGTAACCAAGTGCCCTGTTTAAAACAGTACAGCATTTTTGGGGTTATTTTGATTATTTAGGAAAGAATTTCATTTTGGCCTTACCTTGTTGGAGGTAGTTGTGGAGCTAGGTGACGTGCTTGTAGCCTCCGCGATGCACATTAAGGAACTGGAGCACTGTGGCCAGGAGGAAGACCTAGGTGGATCAGATTTCAAAACATCTGGTCACATGTGCATCACTAGCCTATGAGATGGATATAACTCAGATGGTAATGGATGGGGGATGCTGTAAGGTGATGTAATATGCAATGGTGCCTTTCATTGGTTTGTCGAAAACATATTAATCCTTTCACAAGTTATAAGGATTTGAAATTTTGGCTCTGAGCATGCTCAGTAGAGTCTTTCAGATAGAAATTTCATACCTTACTGAGCATGCCCAGAACCACAATTTCAAATCCTTATAACCTTATAACTTGGGAAAAGATGAATATTTAATAATTTTTTTTTTCACCAAACCAATGAAAGGCATCATTCAGGGGTAAACCTTTTCTACCCTGAAAATTTGAGACCAAAATTCCAAACCATCTGGGCTATAGGGGATGGCAATAAATCAACACCCCGATTTTTCCTAAAAATGCACTACCCAGATCTTGGAATCTGCACATCTGACTGGAATAAATCATGGCAAATTAAGGGGACTTGCCCCACAGACTGTGCATGCAAAGGTTAGTGCAATTCCATTAAATGCGAATCTATTAAGATGCAAAGTTAAGGATATAATATGTGAAATTCTGGTTCTGAGCATGCTCAGTGGAGTATCAAATGTCTATCCAAAAGACTCTACTGAGCATGCTCAGAACCAACATTTTATATTCTTATAACTTAGGAATAGATTCACATTTTTTTCACCAAACCAATGAAAAGCACCATTTTGGAACAAGCCCTTTTTACTCTGAAAATTTCAAATCAAAATTCTAAACCATCTGCACTATAGGTGATGACAAAAAAACAACAAAGACACCAGATTTTTCCTAAAAATGCACCACACGGATCTTGGAATCTCTACATCTGACTGGAACAAAACTTGGCAAATCAAGATACTTTGCCCCCCAAACCATCCATGTAACATTTTGTACAATTCTGTTGAACAGGGCTGAAACTATTAATAATATAGTGGCATGATACAGTATAGTTAGCGTTGGGCAAGAGTTTCTCTGTTAAACTCCACATTGCACTTTAATAACTTCACAACCATTCAACAGATTTGCACAACATTTTGTATGTAGGTTTTGGGGGCAAGATCCCTTGATGTGCTAAGTTTCGTTCTGATTGGATTTGCTGATTTGCAGATTCTGAGATCTGGATAGCGAAAAAAGTAAACAAAATCAGGATTTTTGCTGGGGTTTTTGGTTTTCACCTAGCACCCATACAGTTTAGAATTGTGCTTTGAAATGTTCAGGATACACAGGGCTTGTCCCACAGTGGTGCCTGTATTAATCCATTTCAAAGTTAGAAGGATTTAAAATGTGGTTCTGAGCATGCACAGTTCAATCGCTTGGATAGATACTTGGAACAAAAAATAATTTGGCCCCTTAAAAAAAAAAAAGCTTTTATTTCATATGCCGGTAATCTTTTCTTGTGAGGGGAAATTATTCTTACATATAGCTGCCATCTTGTTTCCATAAAAAAATGCAAAACCTATAAAAATGGTATCATTCACAGACACTAATACATGTACCTTGCTAACTGGGACCACATTAGGTGGATTCTGCACTTAGTTTTAAGAAAAATGACTCACAAATATATTTCATACATACATACTGTATTGAAAAATCTTTTTTGTGACTCAATTTTCTTTTATCGTATGGCGATATGAAAAAAGAATCACCCATACGAAGCAAGATTGGCTTCATACAAAGAAAAAAAAACATTGGGCTTAGATTTTTTCTGATTTTTTTTTGAATGAAGCATTGTTTTTTTAATGGGCATGTGTCATTCTCATGAAAAAAAGAATGTTTTATATGAAAAAAGAATTAGGGTTGAGTTTTTTTCCCAGATTCTTTTTTTTTCATATGAAGATTCTGTTTTCATGAGATTGGGTCACACTCCCAAAAAAAGAATGCTTCATATGAAAAAAAAATGGACTTAGTTTTTTTCTACATTTTAATTTTAACAGGGCATAACTCACTGATCGTTTGCAGTTAAGGGACAATCGATATATCAAAACAAAGGTCTTAATGAGTACTGCATAATACCCCCAAATAACACAGGGGCCATATAAAAAAAAACTAAAAATTAAAAAAAAAATTCCCATAGGATAACACTGGAACTTTAAGAAACTGTATAACCAGGCAAAAATGCTCTATTGGACAAAAAGAAGTGCAGTGCCCAGAGGGCCTGCACTCCCACAGCAAAATATACATATGCATTTACTGAGGGATGGAAGAGCAGGACCCATAGTGCCCTGCACTTCCATAGGCAAATGCATATGTTTACCCAGGTCCCAGAGGGTCCTGCTTCAATGAGGATATGATTATACTATCTCATAAAGTAAGGAAATTCTTTGCAAAAATCTTAGTGCAACAGTTAGAGTTCAAACTGAAGCATCAAAAGTAGGGAAATGTGGTATTGGGATTTCCAACCTTAACACCCCACACCCCCCTGCAGGCAGCAAAAGGGAAAACCATTACAATGTTACCTCTCCTGATTTTTCCCAAGTCAGCCCTGGAGTCTTCCTTGGGATTGTCTGCCCTGATTCTCACCCCATTATTATATATTCTCCACATCTGAGCTTGTGTGCCAATGGAATGGGGTGAGCGCTAGGGCTGAAAACCCCAAGGAAGACCCCAGGGCTGACTTGGGAAGAACCAAGAAAGGTGAAGCCATAATGGTTTCTCTTTTGCTGGATGCAGGGTGGGAGTGGGGAATTGGGGTTTGGAACCCTAATACCACATTTCCCTACTTTTGTCACTTTAATCCAAACCTTAACTGTTGCACTAAATGAAGTTTTTTTTTTTTTTTGCAAAAAATATACATATATGTGTATCAAAAAAAGCAATTAAACAAATGTTTAGTAATTCAAACCCAGGTCTGCTATATATTTATTCTGGTTCACACTGGTGCTCTAACCACTGAGGTGTAAAAGCTGGTGCCACCTACTGATAATGCAAAATCAAGGGGTCAGCAAGTTGGGATGGTACTGTCAGTCACTAAGCAGGAAAGGGACCTTGGGGTTATCATATCTATTAACCTAGAGCAGCATGGCAAGGCAGTGGGTAGGGCAAATGCAATGCTTGGATGCAAATTTGGGAGAGGTATCTTCAGGGCTCTATGATGCTGGTTCGACAAATATTTTGTCAACTGATGTTACAGTGATGGATTTATGTCAACCGCAATTGTGGTTGGCATAAATCCACACAAGAACATTTTGTTTTCTTCAGGGATGAAGCCCCCCCCAACCCCCATGTGGGGGGCTCTGCCACCTGCACCCCCGTACTTAATATAATCAACTCTGAGTCAGAGTTGATTCAGGGTGGGGGTGCATTACCCTGGGAAAGCAGTGCAGCGGCCCGCAGTGACAGTACAGTAACCCGTCGCTGTACTGTCATTTGTGGTAATGGTGTCACCATTCAAGCAGCATACCAATTTCCAGCAGGGGGAAGGAGAAAATTTTTGTATCACACTGTATCACTCACTGGTGAGAGCCTACCTGGAGTATTTTGTCCAGTTCTGGAAGTCACAAGTAAGAAAGGACATAGACAAGGTGGAGGCAGTCCACAGAAGGGCAACTAAAATGGTGCAGGGGTTGCAGCAAAAGCTCTATGAGGAGACACTGAAGGATCTCAACATGTACATCCTAGAACAGAGGAAAGCAAGAATGGACATGTTAGAGATGTACAAGTATCTCACAGAGTGAACAGGGTGCAGGGGGGGAGTCTTTTTCAAATGAGAAAGAGTACCAGGACTGGCGGGTATGCAATGAAGTTGGAGGGGGAGAAGTTTAAGAGGGATGTATAAGAGGGATGTGACAAAATGCTACTTCACTGAAAGACTGGTAGATGCTTGGAATGGAATGAGACTGTCAATGGAAGTGGTGAAGGTGAAAACAGTAGGGCTTCAAGCATGTGTGGGATAGACACAGGAGAATATTAATAAATAGACAGTGACAAGGTAGGGTTGCCAAGATCAGATAGGGTCTATAAAGACAGACTAGACAAGGATCATCTGGGCAGACTGGGAGGGCCAACTGTTTCCTTTCTGCTGACAAATAAATGTTTCTATGTTGACCTAATCCTCTCCAAGTCCAGGGATTATATATTTTTATAAGTCAGACACAAAAGATACACCGGACAACACTTGTCTCAAATGAATCTCCTTTCCTGTCCCTATCTCCCTCTATCTTCCCTGCCTCATTTACTTTTCCTTCCTACAGTATCTTGCTTAAAACAAATAAATTTCTGTCTGCTCGTTTACTTTTTCACTCTGACTGGCCTAAGAACTGTAGCACCAGCAGGCCATTAGTATTTAAAGCCTGTGTGCCAAGTTAACAAGCTCAGCTCACTCTTCCCTCCCATTTTTAAGCCTCAGTGAAAACATAAATTACTTCTGTTATCTTTAATGTTTCAGTACAGTTAATTCTACCCCCAAATATTTACTTTATGGTTGTAAAGAGGTAACAAGTCAGGAGGACTCAAACAAAAAGAACCAGAACTAAGTGAACAGACGAAGCTGCCTGGTCTGTTTCTGCTAAAGAGATCTGGAACATTTGCCATGCTATCGCACTGATACAGATAGACTTGCTGCTTTGGAAAACCACATGTATTCCCTGAAACACAAACTAATCATGTCTCCCCCTTACTGTGCACAAAACCTCCCCACCAATCAAGCAGCTTGAGACATAAATGTCCCTCCCTCCCTCTCTTTATCTGCGCTGACTTCCCCTCTTCTGCATGTCTGATGCCCTCCCCACACCCTCCCACATATCATGAAATAGGAAAGGCGCTCCTCTTCACCACACTTCTGCTAAGACATCTGTTGCCAGGTCATGCACATCTTTTGTGCAGCACAGCGCAGTTAGGGAAAAATGTGATCCAAACTGCTCCAAACTGTAAAAAAAAAAAAAAAATTCAGAAGTGGCTCAAGTATTACAAATGCCACTGACTTGTGGGGGTTTGAATGTTATCCAAACCTGTTCACCCACCCTACTTACTCACAGATGAGATGCTGTTGATGCCTATAACTCTTTTTAATCAATCAATCTTTATTTATCCAGGCAAAACATTGTTGAGAAGAACCCATTTTCAAGATGGACCTGGTAATAGTTACAATGTTAACAACAGTAGAACATAGGGAAGAAGAATAAGGTGTACAATGTAATAAGATAAATGTTTACAAGCATAAAACAGCGTAACATAAGGTAAAGTATACAGGTCAGTTCATACAGCTGAAAACAGCATAACATTTAGGATAGTATTCAGGTCGGTTCATACAATGGTAGATACATTCAAGAACAAAACATTAAAATCAGGCAACCTGGTATGACAAGGCATCTGCTAGAGCAGCAAGGTAGACCATGCAGTAATAGATAATAATCAGATGCTAACATTATACACCTAGGGCAAGTATTAGACAGAAGGAGCTCCAATATAGGAAGAGATGATAGAACGAATCAAGGGGAGGGAGACAGTAATAGGTGGAAAGGAAGCAGGATGGAACTGAGGAGGAAAGAGGTTGGCAATATCGTTTTAGGTTACACAGTTGCAAATTTCTGTGGTTGCCCTGGCAACCAGTGTTTTGAAGGTATAAAGGTGGTAGGAAACAGTTTAGATGCCCTCCAGTTGTTCTTTTATTGTGTACACAGGATTCTGATATGTTTTTGATCTTTTTGTTAAATTAATAATTTAATTTTGTTGCTTTTTTAACTACCCTGAATCCCTCTCTCCTCAGCAGTTGCTGCTCTTTCTTTTCATACTACCTGAATATTCTATGACATCGATAACTCCATTAAAGGCCATTCAGATGAATAGCATGGAATGAGAGTTATTGATGTCATAGAATGTCTTAGAAATATGAAAATGAAGAGCAGTAGCTGGTAAGGAGAGTAGAACTCTATGTAGATATGAGGCACCCCAAAGCTAGACTAATTATTTATGGAAAAAAAATCATCAAAGCATATCACAATACATAACTGGAATGGAAAGGAAAATGGAAGAGCAGTTAACTAGGTAAAAATCATGTCTTATCTCCTTTAAGGTAAAGAGGGTGGGTAGAAGGGCTGACCAAATTGATACTAAAAACATTATGAAATCACCCTCTAAAGTGAATATAGATTTACCTACTGTGCTCTCCATGCTCACAAGTAGTCAAAATGACCTAACTTCATTAAAACTGGCTGTAGCGCATGCACAGCCAATAGTAGCACCACAAATAAAAGGCTGGCAGAAGATGAAAACCACATCAGCACCTCTGAAGATGCAATAATCCCTTTGGAAGCATCCTCTGATTCCTATAAATTACAAGTATCCCCAGGTCTCCTGCTGCAGCTCAGGGTCATGAGTGCTACTCTCATGCACCCCTCACTCATGTCCTGAATTAAGCTGCTCACCCAGGATTGCATGCAGCAGCTCAGGGTCCTGAGAACTACTCCCCTGCACCCCTCGCTATCATCCTGAAGCCCACATGGAGCCTTTCAAATTAAGGTGCAAGCAACAGCCCACATGGCTTCAGGCATCCAGGACCATCTTTACCTGTGGAAACCTGTGCAAGATAGCATCAGCAGACATCCACTGATAGGTTATTTAACAGCTGTATTATTGAACTGTCTATACATTTCCCTGCATTTGCTCCATTGCCTTAAGCACAGATTTATAGTGGCTTCAGTTCAACTTCCATGTCTGATAAAGAGTGTTGTGAGCTAGAACTGCTGTATGAATGCTTGAATATGCTCAGGATCACTAAGTCCTTCTAGGGGCTATTTTGTACTGGAATGGACACCTTTAAAATCAGTGCTGCTTTCTCTCATCCCACCCTCCCTCTGTCTTTCACTCTCATTCATCACTCACCCCCCCAGCTCCACCTGCTTGTTCTCATGTTACCCCAATGCATGTATGTTACCTCTTTTTCCACAGCTGCTCACCCCAGATTGCCTGCAGCTG
This sequence comes from Neoceratodus forsteri, assembly GCA_016271365.2. Classification (NCBI taxonomy): domain Eukaryota; kingdom Metazoa; phylum Chordata; order Ceratodontiformes; family Ceratodontidae; genus Neoceratodus; species Neoceratodus forsteri. The sequence goes on along the minus strand of JADMNL010000023.1, from coordinate 261,946,777 downwards.
CTCAGGGTCGCAAGTACTACTCCCCTGCTCCCCTTGCTCACATCCTGAGACCCACACAGAGACTCAAATTAGGGTATAAGCAACAGCCCACATGGCTTCAGGCATCCAGCACCATCTTTACCTGTGGGAATCTGTGCAAGGTAACATGAGCAGATGTCCACTGATAGGTTATTTAACAGCTGTATTATTGTACTGTCTATGCATTTCCCTGCATTTGCTCTGGTGCTTTAAGTGCAGATTTACAGTGGCTTCAGTTTAACCTGCATGTCTGATAAATAGTGTTGTGAGCTAGAACTGCTTGAATATACTCAGGATCACTCAGTCCTCCTAGGTGCCATCTTGTACTGAAATGGACTCATGTAAACTCAGTGATGCTTTCTTTTGTCTCACCGTCCCTCCCTCATTCACTCTCATTCATCGCTCCCCCCACTCCACCTCCTTGTTCTCATGTTACCCCAACGCATATATTTACCTCTTCTTCCACAGCTGCTCACCCCAGATCATGTGCAGCAGCTCAGAGTGGTGAGTGCTATTCCCCTGCCCCTTTCACTCATATCCTGAAGCCCACATGGAGTCTCTCAAATTAAGGTACAAGCAACAGCCCACATGGCTTATGGTACAAGACGCCTCCCACCCTCCCACTCTAGCTACCTCCCACCCTAAGCTATTGTTCATTTTAAAGGAATGGGCTTACTACTTCCTGCCCACCTGCCCCAGCCACCCTCCCACCCTATCTTAGTGTTCCTGTTTTAGGGAATGGATTGTGCAGGAACCAATCAGCTGACTTCTGCACCCCTCCCTGCCTCTGACATAGTCCAGCTATCCCTCCCCCCATCTCCACTTCACTTCCACTAGTCTGCTTACCTCACCCATTCATACAATAGTAACCCAACATCAGATTTTCTATTCCAAGTTCTGCTTGACCCATTGCAAGCCTCTCTCCCCCAATCTGGTTTACTCTGCTGTCCCTCCCCCTCAGCTATTAACAAATCTGACAGAAGCCCCCCCCCCACCTGTTTCCTCCCACCCCTGTCATGTTTCTTCTACCCTTGGTTTTCTTCCTCTCCTATTCACCTTCACCGCTTTTCCCTCCCTCCCCCATCTGTATCCTATCCACACCTTTCCCCCACTTGTCACCCTCACCCAACAGTATTCCTTATCCCCAGCACCTCTTCACACTGCCTGTGTATCCCAGGAACATCTGTCCTCCCCTTCTCCTGCCTCCAAGCAATGATCCTCTGCCATAACCTCCCCCACCCTCAGCTCCTTACTGCCCCTGTCATGCAAAACTACTGCCAAGGAAGAAATTTATCTCCTTCCCCCTGCACCTGTTCATTCTGTTGCTGATGCTATCCAGGGACATAGAGCCAAACCTATGCCCAGCCCTCCCACCCACCTCCCCGTGGATTAGGATCACTCACTTAAACACAAGAAGCCTCCTTCCCAAACTCCCCCAACTCCAGGTCCTCATGTCAACCCTCAAACCTGACATACTAATTCTAACTTGAAACATGACTCACCCCCAAAACCCCTTACTCTCCCATATCCATCCCTGGATATACCATTATCCACCAAGATCGCTCTGGCAAGGGTGGACTAGTGGCCATGTACCTCACCTCAGCTCAACTCACCTCAATCATAGGCTCCTCCATCTCTTTGGCATACAAGCTGTTACTACTAAAGCTCACCATCCATCACTCCCTCTCTCCCTCCCTTTGTACAGTATATAGCAGGCATATACTGTTGCCCTGGCTCCCCTCCCTCAAGCATCACTGACATTTTAGCCTCTGTCCTGGCTCATAACTCCTCTGGTGAAAGTCTTATCTTAGGAGATTTCAACCTAAATTGGCTATCCCCTTCCCACCCTAAAACCCAGTGTGACATTGCACCTTTAACCCTGAACTAATTAATAACTGAGTTCAGTCGCCTAAATCTCAAATCCCAATACCACTCCCTTATCCACTGGGTCCTCACTTCCCACCCTCACTACATCATCAAGACTGACTTAATACCTGATGCCCTAAGTGACCATCACTTAATTTTCTGTGTCTGCAATGTCCACTGCCCAAAAGCCCCCCCCAAAGTCTACCTGTATAGTCATTCAAATCACTTAATCTCTCCTCACTTAACTATGACCTAAGCAACACTGACTGGTCCCCCATATCCACTGCCCACACTGTAGACATTGCTCTAAACTACTTTCAATCAAAGTTCCTTGAAATTTGGAAGCTCCACATCCCTCTCCGCCACACCAGAGTAAGGGATTCACACATCTCCTGGATCACTGCAGAACTCCTAGCCTGCCTGCACACCCATGACTTAGTCTGGTTGGATTACAAATGTAACCCATCCACCCCTGCTCACCAGAGATACCGCTACCTCCAAAACTCCTGTACTAGGGCTGTCAGGCTCACTAAGGCAGAATATTTCACAAATACTTTCAATACTAACATAAATCACCCTTCAAAGTTCTGAATGGTACAGTGGCAGCCATGATATGATCAGATAGTTTCAGAAATTTTGCAAAATAGCTAAAGAGATTCTCTCTGGTGGCCCATAGTGGTAATGCAAGCAGGCAAGAAATTTCCAGAAATATCACAGACATTTCAGGAAATATCTGACCATGTCTGTGGCTGCCACTGTAGTCCATGCTCTCTTCTCCCCACCTTCTTAGTCTCCTATACCTGTCCTCAAAGTGGATGACTCCTCTGTATTTGACACCCTATCAGTAGCTACCAAATTTAACACCTACTTCTCTAGCTGTGCCTCCTCCCTCCTCTCCTCCCTATCTCCACTTGTTCCTCTCTCATTTCCCCTCTGGCCCACACCTCTGAAAATCCTATCCTACCCCCCTCTTTCTTTTTCTCTCCTGTGACCCCCCTCTGCTACTCACAATGCCCTTCAAGCCCTCAACCCTTCCAAAGCTAAGAGTACAGATGTGCTGGACAGCAGCTTCCTCTGTATAACCACCCAAGTTATCCCTTCTCCTCTGGCTAACCTTCTAAACTTACCATCTCCAGTGCATCGTTCCACCTGCCCAGAAAAATGCTGCTGTTATTCTACTCCCTAAAGGCGCCAACCCCTCTGATACAGGGAACAACTGCCCCACCTCTCTCCTCCCCATACTCTCCAACTTCAAGAATGTTTTTCTCTATCTCAGCTCTCCACTTTCCTGGGCTCCTCCTCCTTTTTCACTCCTTACCAGTATGGCTTCAGGATAACCCACTCCACAACCACCTCCCTGCTCAGGCTCACCAATGCCATCCACTTAGGTATGGATTGGGGCCACATCACTTCCATCATCTTTGTCAGCCTAGCTAAGGCATTCAACACCATCTTCCACCCCCTCCTTCTTGCAAAGCTCTCTTCCACTGGCCTCACAGCAGTAGCCATCAGCTGATTTAGCTCCTACCTAGAGGGCAGGACCCAATCAGTCAAAATTGGTGACTCACTCTCCCACCACTGCCCATAACCACAGGTGTTCCACAAGGCTCTGTTCTCAGACCACTGTTTTTCTCCATCTTCCAAAATGACCTCCCTTCAGCCTGCTCATCAGCTTCCATTCACACATATGTGGACGACATGGTTCTGTATACCTCCGACCATTCCACTTCTGATGTGGTACACCCACTCAAGCTCAACTTCAACCAAGTCCAGCTCTGGCTACACTGAAAGCAGCTTTTTTAAATGCCAAAAAGACCGTATCTATGTCCTTTGGCTTGAGGTAAAGACTCACCAGGGTTCCCTCCCTTCCCTCCTTCCACACCCTTGATGGATCCTATCTGACAGATGTCACCTCCTTCAGATACTTAGGGGTTTGGCTTGACCCTCATCTCAGTTTCTCTGGCCATGTGGAATGCCATTGTCAAAAATCTGCACCCAAACGCTCAGTGCCTTATTTAGGAACCAAGACTGTATCCCTCTGTCACCCCACAGAGCTATTGCACAGAGAATGATCCTCTCGATCTTTGATTACGTGGATGTGGTCTACAGTGCCAGCCCTACTACAATCCTTATCAAACTGGACAATCTCTACCATTCTTTCTGCTGCTTTGCACTGGACAGCCCCCCCCCCGCACTCACCACTGTTCCCTGTATCAAGCCCTCTCTTTTCATCACTTGAGGACAGGTGCCACGCTCATTGTATTAACACTGTCAGCAATATCTGTTTTGGTTCCCTCCCATCCTACCTCTCCACCTTACTCTTCCTGCCACCGCCCACCTCACACTCTCTTAGGACTCCAAATGCCCACCCCTGGTGGTCCTCCATGTCCACAACAATTGGCCAAGTGGCCTTCAGCCATCATTTCCCTAGGCTCTGGAACTCCCTCCCTCACTCTATCCAAAATGCCCCATAGGCTTGAGCTCTCTCTCATCTCCTATGTAGTAGCTTGTAAATGTTTCTAATTATCTTCTAACTGCTCCTACACTCTGTCCTCCATCCCACCTGCATCCCTCCCCTACTGCTTCACAATCTCTCAAGCACCTATCAGTACATCATGTACTTAGCTCTTACATGCATTGACCCCACCAAAGCTCTGAACTCTACCATGTACTGTAATTCCAAAATGTATTCTGGATGCAATTTTCTCCTGTATCTGCTCCTAATTATCTTCCACTCCCTCCTATACTCTATCCTCCCTCCCACCTGCATCCTCTCCCCTGCTGCTTCTCAAACTCCCATACACCTATTAGTGTATTATGCTCTTAGCTCACATATACATTGAACTTGCTCAAGCTCAGAACTCTACAGTTTAATTCCAAAATATATTCTGGTTCTAATTGCTCACATAATTCCTACAATGCAGTTTTGCTATGTACCTCTGCACTTGCCTGTAACTTTCCCGATATTTTTCTGTTCTGTAACTTCCTGATATTGTAACTTTCCTGAAATTGTACTGCTCATTCTGTTGCTATGTATATTGTAATTTCCTGATTTGTTCTATCCACCTCCCCTCCCCCCCAGGATGCATCTGGAAATGAGCTTTTAGCTCAGTATATCTTTCCAGGTGACACATTTACATAAATAAACTCTGGGATGAAACTGATGACTGGGAGAACATGGGTCTTTGAAATAGTATTCACCTAGTGGGGGTTCCAGAAAACACTGATGGGAAAGACATTATTTCCTTTTTACAAAATCCATCACCCAACATTTTGCCCTATCAGTGGCTTTATCCCCTTGAAACAGAGAGAGTGCATATAGCTCTCTTTCCCAAACCAAAAGCAAATAAGAAACTACAATGAATCATAATAAACCCATTATGTCTTCCATAAAGGAACGCCTTTTACATGTATCACACCAACAAAAACTACTTAATGGGAATGGGCACAGAGTGTCTCTCTTTTCTGATGTTGTGAAGAGTCACAGGGAATGTGATAGTTTGAGATGCTTGTTGCATAAAAATAATATTCTATACTATTTTAAATGCTTGGCTGGTTTTACTATGGTGTACAATGGCAAGCATTTTAATTTACTGAATTTTCTGAAGCATGGGACACTGCCTCAGCTACTTGGCCTTACATTTCAATGGAATTCCCCAGACCAGTTCATAGCTGTATTCATGAGCATGAGCCAGCCTCTGCCACTATGCATGCAATTGACTCCATCAGTTTGAATCAAGTTTCAGGGCCTCACTACATCAACAAACCTGCTTCTCGCTCTCTTTAGGTAAATGAAGTTTATCAATTATTATACTGAAAACAATTGTTCTTAGACAATCAGTATGCAGCATTTCTGTCCATTTATTCTGTGATAACTGGACAACAGATGGCAAATGGGACAAGTAGCTCTGCATTCTGATTGGTTAAGGACAATAATGGGACAGTGGCTCTGCATTCTGTTTGGCTGCTGTGGGTGTACTAAGCCAATCAGAAAGCAAGCCCAGTTTGCAATCCCACTTCAACACAGAGCAGCCAATCAGAGATGTTTAGCAATGCTACAGCACATCTTAGAGAAACAGATCTTGCATTTTCACAGATGTGCTATAGCCGGGCAAACAGATTTTTGCAGTTTTTTAGTTTTTTTCTTTACATTTTTTTCAGTATAACAGTGATAATATTAATAGTGGTCTAAGTTCCCTCAGTAATAACTGGACTGGGGGTTAATAAACACCTTGGCCTTTGACCTTGGTGTTTATTACCCCAGGTCCCATTATTACCTCATAAACCCAGACCACTATGGTGTTATTGCATAACATACTGCACCCGAAGCTCCAGAGATCTTGCCTGCATATCAAATGGTACAGTACTGCCAGAAAAAGTTGTCCCAGAGAGAGAGAGAAATAAATTCTTTTCAATGCATGATTTTGGTCTTAGCTCTGTACTACGCACGTGCAGCCAAAGAAAGTGAGACAGAAAGTCACATGATTCAGGCAGATCTTCCCAAGAGAGTGATGGGATGATTTCAGGCCTGCCCCAAAAGGAATCTACAGCCACATCTGTGCTTGTTACTTGACCTTATCTCTTCCATGTCCTCCAGGAAATATTTAGAGAGACACATCTGTTTTTATGTCAAATAGACATGCTATTGTTATTAAGATATTGTTTTAAGCTACAAGTTTGACACTACAACAAAAGTTTATTACCAGACTTTACCTTTCAATTTATTTTGATATATATCATCACCTGAAAACCTTCTTTTAAAGAAAGGAGTTAATATTGTTGTGTTTAGAAATCAGTAAAGCCTTTTCATAGTTTGAAAGCAATAAAACATCTGATATGCTGTTTTAAAATCTAAACTGTGATGCCTTTTTAAAACATGTTCTGGTCAGAGCCAATATGGCTGTGGAAAGCTTTTGGAATGCTTTTAGCCATTATTTCAAATGAATTTGCACAACGCAGTTCTGCTGAGAGGCAGTTTCAATGTGGTCTTCCTTGTACACATTTTTACAATGTGTTTTCCTAGAATATGTCTGCTGATTGCTATATATCTAGCATGAATAGTTCACAGAAGACATGGGATCTTATTTTCAGAGGGGCTCTACAGCTACACAACATTATGCTGCATTGCATAAAATCAAAACATACTCAAAACAATATTTTACATCTTGACTAGGCTACCTTGAATACATTATACATACACATAGATATATATTATTACAGTATAAAAATGGTAAAATCATGACCCCACTGAAAACAAGATATTGCATCTAATCTGGGATATCCTGAGTAAATACAGTGCAAAAATGTGTAAAATGCAGATCCCTATGGCAATGAGATGTAGCATCTCGCCAGTGCTATCCAGGATACAAAATATAGGATAAGACATACAGTATTTAAAGGAAATCTACTGTAAACTGAACTCCACTGTATTCACTGACATAAACATACAGTTTCTTTATTGTTTTATAAGAAATTAGATTGCAGTTTTTATTTTGGATGTTGTGGCTATGAGGATGGTGTGTACAGTGTGTGTGTGTGTGTGTGTGTGTGTGTTTGCTGCAGCTCAATATATTTTTTCCCCAAAAAGCATAGTAAAAAATGCCTGCTGTTTGCTATATATTTAGGCTTGAATAGTTCACAGAAGACCTGGCATATGTCTGAGACAGTGCTTATCAGACAGTGTTTTAAGAGGTTAAAAACAGTGTAAACCATTTTAGATTGCTGGGGAAAGGGTGACATATATGATGTATGAATCTTTCTTGAAAGGCAATACCTGCCCAACTGAAGCTAGTAATAAGAAAATGTTTCAATGCTAATTATTTAAATGTGCAAATTGTTGTATTTCAAAGGGGGTAAACAAATCTCCAGTTTAACAGGCAACCAATATTTAACAAGCTGTATCAGTTTCCTAAAAGTCATCTGATAAGCAGCTTGGCATTCTGTCTCCGATATTATCAACAGAAAGAAGGGAGTATTTTATTTCAACTGGAATAGTGATTTATAGTTATGGAAGGATACATTGAAAACTCCAAAAATGTGTTCCACGATCTTCCATTTTTCCAACTACAGACAGCAAGATGGTTGTAGGCTCCACCCACTGCCATAATAACTAGTTTATTTAACTGCTGTTCATATTGATTTTTTGCGCGGTCCTTTTATGATCATTGAGTAAAGGGCCTCCACATTCCTTCTGAAGATTAAAATAACCTGGATTGACAACCCCCACTTGCCTGCAGTTCCAGACCCTCCTTAGCCTTTGTTCAGTTTCTCCCTGTTGGTCTGGTAGTGCCCAATCTCCTGGCCAGAAGCCAAGACCTCCCTTGCCCTACAAAAGGGCTGGGGAGTGGCAAGAGCAAGGCAGTCGGTGGCACAGTGCAGAGAGTGGAAGATGCAAGGAACACAGACAAGCAAAATGTACCTGGATTGGGTCTGTGGCTCCCCCAGCATCGCTTCCCTCCAGGTTCAGTATGGGGTGCATGTTAGCAGCAGCAGGGTTGGTCAGGTGGAGTGCAGCTCCCCGATGCGACCTGTCCCCTCTGGGCAAAACCCTGATCAGTGAGGGGGAAAATGAAGAGGACAATGAACCAAGTGGAGCAGCACAAACTTGATCTGGGTGAAAAACATGCCCCAGACCAGTAGTTCCACCTCCAGCAGCTGCAGCCATTTGAGAGAGGAGCTGGGTGAGAACTCAATTCCCTGGTCAGTTATCCTGTCTCCCCCAGCAGCACTGGAGTCCTGGACCCCAGTGGTGAGTGGGCCGTGTGCTGAAAGTTAATTTTACTTGTGCCAGAGACCACAGGGAGTGGGGAAGGAAGAGGTGGGCAAAGTGCCTAGGGAGGAAAATTTAAGTGTCAGAGCCACAACTAGGCACAAGGGGGGTAGAGTAAGCTCCCTAAGAGGAAGAAAAGCCCTAAGGAGAAGGGTGGATTAGGAGACATGGGTTGAGAATCTCCAGGGAGGACCAGAAGAGCCCTGTTATTTGTCCTTTTATTGTTTTAAATATTTATAGTACCCTCCCTCTCAGCACATCCCCTACCACCACCACCACCAGCACCACGCAGCCTTATCAGCTCTGGCCAGAATTTGTTCAATATAATGCTTGGTTCTGGCAATCTATTTACAGCCTCCCCACACACCTTATGCAGCTCCCTCATCAGACCTACAACTTTTACCACCCTCAACCTTTATCCTCCCCTCTTCCTACCATCCCCCTAAACTCCTTTTCCCCTTACCTTTCCCCCACCCCTCACTTCTCTAGATTTGTCATGAACAGAAGAGGCTTACCATAATAGAGTTAGGATATGCATAGCATTTATGTTTTCAATATTTAAAAAAAAAAATTTTTATTGAAAAGGCTTCAATCAAATTTCAGAGTACACAGAAAAATACAGAGTCATACACTCATATAGTTATAATATTAAGCACATTTAAACAGCATCTTACACTGCTATTAGTTCTGGGAGTCTTAAATACAAACATTCTCATATGCTTCAGAGTACTGTATTATGGATATTTGGGCTTGATAAGGACCGAGCCATGATGGCTAACACCTTCACAAAATACCATACAATTTTATGTGAGCTCCACCTACACTCATTTCTACCCAGATATCAAACCTGACTTAATGGCTTCCAAGAGAGAACTCCAAGTTTTTTGGAATAAAGGCTCAAGACTATTGGCAGTCAATTGACAGTTCTCCAGACATATACACATGATTACATTGTTCGACCAGTGTGATATACTGAGAGACATGCTGCTGGCACAGTGCTGTGCAACAGTCTTTCTGGCATTAACCAGGGCAATGCCCCCAAATCTATGCCTGACTCAGGATTGAGTATTTCCATAGCTGCCAGAATTAATTCAAGTTGAGTATTTGGAAGTGCAAGATTCAAAAGGGGTCACCTTACTACATGTTAGGGCTATATGCAAGAAGGTGCCTTCTTCCACTTGACATTTTGGACATATTTTGGGCCTGCTAGAGGTGAATTTGTGCAGCCTGCAGCTGGTTAAATAAGTTTGATAAAAAAATTTAATTGGATTCACTTCAGTTTGTTTGAAACAGAGCAGTGGTACACATGTTTAATGATTTCAGACCACTGGAAATCAATCGTTATATCCAGGTCAGCCTCCCAAGTAGAGATGCAGTGAATTTTTAATCCACTGATGAAGTGAACGCGAAGTGGCCACTTCGTGTTGAAAGAGCACAACATGAAGTGGGCATTGCAAAGTGCTCACTTCGCGCTATCATTATTACTTCACATTGCTATTCTGCCTTAATGCGAAGTAAGGTGAAATGACCAGTAAATATGCAGCCCCCAACACATCACATGGCTTACAGTATTGTAAGTCACATGCTTTAGCCAGGCAGGAAGGAAGTGAGTCAGAGAAGCAGTTTCACTTTCTCCTTTGCATTCGTAGAGGGAGAAGGCTTTGTGGAGAGGAGAGCAGTATAGAGTCAGCTTTATTGCCTTTGTGTGAAGAAAACAACAGTTTTTTTTTAAAAGCTATATCTTTATTTGGTTTTTGTATTGTGTTTGTGATTGTTTTTTTGATAGTGAATTTTTTTTATAAGTTTTGTTTTGTTTTGTGTGTGTGTGACTGTGAGTGTCAGTGTGTGTGTGTGTGTGTGTGTGTGTGTGTGTGTGTGTGTGTGTGTGTGTGTGTGTGTGTGTTGGGGACTTGTGTGGGAAGGATGGACCCTGGAGAAGGTGAGTCGCTGGTCCGTGGGTGCAGTCAGAGGAGGGGAATGCGGACATCTGGGGGTGGCCTGTGATGCTGGACTGCTCCCGACTCCTTGGTGTTGCTTCCCCCTCTTGTGGAAGCAACAGCAGCAGCAGCACCAGGGCCACTGGTGGCTGCTGTGCATCCACCTTCTCGGCCACTACCACCACCACTGGTAGCAGCTGTAGGGGCTCAAGCAGCACCCCATCCACCATCTCCACAGCCACAGGAGGTGCCCCTGGAAAACATAGGTGGTGTGAGGACGGTGTCTAGTCCCCCCCTGCAGCTCCCCAGTGTGGGAGAGTTTTATCTCTGTGGGAGGAGACAGCACAGTTGTGGTGTGCCATCTGTGTGGTGTGCTGGTGCGCCATGGCCCTCAGGGGACACATTTGTGGACTGGTGGCCAGTGCACCCACATGTTCAACCACCACATGACAAAGTGGCAGGCTGCCATGGAAGAGGGCAGGCATCCACCTGCTGGCCCTTCTGTGGCAGTGGCTGAGGATGCTGCTGGGGTCTAAGTTGTGCCTCACCACTGCAGCAGGAGGAAGGCCAGTACAGCAGCTACACCACCTCCACTGCCACCACAACCACCAGCACCACCCTCTCCACCACCACCACTACCTGGATTTCCACCTGCAGTGGACCTCGCCACAGTCCCTGCAACAGAGGCTGACATCACCCTGGTGTGGGTGGCCCTGGAGGAGAATAATCAGAGGGTCAGTGCTTTGTAGCAGCAGGTTGACATAATACAAGAACAGCAGCAGCAAATACTCACAATGCTGCACCTGCTGCTGAACCACCATGGCATCCCACGGCCACATTAAGGGATTGTTTTCTGGCCCCCAACCCCACTACTGTGTTGTACTGTTTTTGTGCATTTTTTCTTTGTTATTGTTTAATAATACACATTTTCCCTTCCAGGGAAATCTTTCTTGCTCCACATAGTGCAATACATTTCTGTGAAAACCATCCGTAATTTCATTACAGTGTGTCAGGTGATGGAGGAATTCCCGTTCTGAAAAGCCGCCCACATTCTGCCCCCCAATCAGCAACATTAGGATGTGATGCCAGGGAGAGCGCGGGTGTGTGTTCCATTACAGTTAATGTCCGATTGTCTGGCAGCTTTCCAAATGTTTCTTTATGTTGCAATGCTCAGTTTGTGGTGAAACATGTGGGCACGTTTCTAGTAAGAAGAGCCTTGTTAGTGGAAATGTTCCCACATTCCACCATAAAGTGAACCTTATAACATAATGAAACATTGGGATAGCTGCCGGACATTCACTATAGTGGAGCATGCACCTGCACTCCTCCAAGCATCACGTTCTAACATTGCTGAGAAAGTGGGGAAGAATGTGGGTGGCTTTTTTGAATGGGAATTCCTCCATCACGTGACACACTGTAATGAAATTACGAGTGTTTTTTTCAGAAATATATTGCACTCTGTGGAGCAAGAAATATTCCACTGGAAGTAAGGCCCCAACATATTAGGTTATGTGCATCACCATAACTATGTAACGTGGTGAATCTCTGTAAAGCAGCAGCGCAACAATCTGTTGAGAACTCTTACCTTTATTTTTTAATGCTATGTTACAACTTCCTTTACTTACATCCTGACTAGAATGATACGATAATTTTCAGTAGTTGAGTCTGCTGTACCACCTTTTTTCACGTGTGAATAATGAAAGGAGCATTCCTTTTAAATTGGTGCTGATCAGGTCTTTGTCATTGTTCTCCTCTGCTTTTCTCCATCACATCAGTTAGTTGTTATATATCACTTCAGTTGTAAATTAAAAGTTATGCAGCAGACAGTGTATTATGACACCACGGAACAATATTTATTGAAAAGCAGCTGCAAATAAATACAAACCTGTTCAGAACAATATTGAAAGGTGTGCTCATTTATTTTTTCATACAAGAAAAAAGTAGTCAACTAATTAAAGCAGACAGAAATTATGAAAAGAAGTGTATCATTCAAGTCACGACTCGGAGGTAACTAGTGGCTGTGGCAATGTAAAGTAGCATAAAAAAGTACAGTTCAAAATTGTCATGACATTCTTGCAATGCTGCTTTAATTGATAATGTCAGTATGACATCATGAGCTCACAACAATCACACAACACACAAAATGCATCCCCAGAATTAATGGCGCACTCAGTCATGCGCACAGTGGTGGCACAGAGTCCCCAGATTTTTTCTGCAGGCCCAAAATGCATTCTTCTTGTGTGCAGAAAATTGATGAGTGGTAACACAGTGAAATGGAAGTGTTTCAGCACATACAAAGTCCCCCAGAATTAATGGCACACTCAGTCATGCACGCAGTGGTGGCACAGAGCCCCCAGATTTTTTCTGCAGGCCCAAAATGTATCTTCCTTCTGTGCAGAAAATTGACAAGTGGTAACACAGTGAAATGGGAGTATTTCAGCACATACAAAGTCCCCCAGAATAAAATGATGACCCTGAGCATCCTGTTGCTGGTCCAATGTGTTCTGCGAGGTGATTCGAGCAAATGCAATGTGATCATCTCAACTGGATGGAAGGGTGCCCTTTGGCTGTACACTAATAGTAGCCTTAGTGAGTAGATATATATAGACATACAGTACATTTGTGTATTTTGTAGGTGAGGAGGGGGTTAACATGGACATGTACTCATGGTATTGTTCTGTATCACAAGTCACAGAAACTGTTGGTGTGCACATTCCTGTGCTCAATGAGAATTTTTTGTGTTGAAATTGGAAACAGGTAACTCTCAAGCACATGAAGGTAAGTATTTTTATTTTGGGGTTGGGGGGAATCATATTTGCAGGTTTGTCTGTAATGGTTTCTTATTTTGTTACTTCTTCACAGATTTCATCTGCATCCTTCTGGAGTCCGGTTGTTAATGATGGTCATGGTCATCTAATTAAACAACTTCTGTGTGTTGCATGTGTGCCCAAGTCCGGGGAAGGGGGGTGCCTGATGTTGAAGAACTTTTTTGGATAAGGCCACTTTGACAGAACAACAAAGCATCTGGAAGTTTCCTAAAAAAAGAAATGAATGACTTCTTACAACTTAATTGTTATTTGTCCCTCCCTGGTTCTTAATGTCAAGTCAAGTTACATTTCAAACCCACATCTTGTCAACTAACACGACCTGTGTGCAATAGTTGCTACAGTCTTTTCAAAACAATGAAATGGATGAAATAAAATCATCATACTTACCAGAATGGATTTCATATGGATATTCCATAGGTTCCTCTCTGTACGGTACAGCTGCAGTACCATTCCCACTTAGTTTTAGCAATGGGGACTTTTTTTGTTAACTTGTAAAAGAAACAAAATAAGTGTACTGTATGTGTTTTACTATTGCGGCTCTGAAAAGCTACAGAAAACAAAACACAACTAAAGGAAGTGAGACAGCATAACAAACATGAGTACACATACTCACTTTATGGTTTAAATATTAAGAAGCTTTGTGTCTGTGGCTGATGGATGTGGTGGTCCAGACAGACACATGCTCAGTGGTGGCAGTGGCTAACATCAGTACCAGTGGTGATGGTCCGGGGGGTGGACAGACTCATGCTCAGTGGTGGCAGTGGCTAACATCAGTACCAGTGGTGGTGGTCTAGGGGTGGACAGACTCATGCTCAGTGGTGGCAGTGGCTAACATCAGTACCGGTGGTGGTGGACCAATGGACAGACAGACTCATGCTCAGTTGTGGCAGTGGCTACCATCAGTACCGGTGGTGGTAGTGGTCCAAGGTGGCACACCACCTTTTAACAACTTCAGTTAAAACCTGCCAACATTAACCACATCATCATCCTCATAAAGAAAGCTTCCCTCACAGTCATCTATGTCTGAAGTCTGACCACTGGGAAGTTCTTTCTCCATTGTGTCATCATCTACATTAGTGGTGGGCCGTTACAAGCAGCCACTGCCAGTGCCACCAGGATGGTCCATTTCCACATCACCAAAACCACCATGACTAGGCTGGGGTACAAATACCAAGTTTGCAGTCTGTGCTGGTATGTGCCTCTCATTCATTTTAATGAATGTTAGCAAACTAACATTTGCAGGAGACACGTTTGTCTGACAATCCCTGACTATTGCACCTGCTGAGCTAAATACCCTCTCAACACTTACACTGGAGGGTGGGCATGTGAGGTACTTCAGGGCCACTGCAGTCAGCTCTGGCCATTCACTCACCTTTCCTCTCCAGTACAAAAGAGAATCTTCAGTTACTGTCAGATGCCTGTTTTCAGACAAATATGACTCAATCATTCTCTGAGCTGCACTAAGCCCAGTTGTTGATGCATCATCCTGTTCTCCCGAATCATTTATTTCACAAATACTCACTTGGGACAAAGCCTCTCAAAGCAGGTTGATGGCAGCCACTTTGGATGACAGACCACCTGGAACTGCAGTCCCCTTCCCCTTGTAGGATATGCTTGATGGTTCTCCAGGTACACCTTCAGCCGGATTATGCTACTGAGGTTTGCTGACCTTGGCACGTGACTTCTGTGCCCCATGAACCAAGCGCACCAGTTGACCACTGATATTTTTTACCTGTTCAGGCCCTCCCTCCAGTACTGATGCAATTCCATGTTTGTATCGTGGGTCCAGCACTGTTGCTATGGCAAAGTTTTCACTACGCTGAATGCTCACAATGTGATGATTCTGGTCGAATACTGTCAGCATGTGTTGCAGCAACATACTGCTACCACCGTCTCTGGCAACATCAAGGCTATTCTGTACATTCACCAATGTCTGCCTCAGTACCCGCAGCAGTGGAATTGATTGGCTAATGGAGGCAGACTTGCTACTCACTGCCTGTGTGGCATGTTCAAAAGGCCACAAAATTGTTATTACAGAGTCCATGAGGCGCCACTGTTCAGTCATCATAGACATGGAGGCCTCGGAACTGGCACAGCTAGTGTTCATCACAAGATATTCTGAGATGGCTTTGTATTGTTCATACAACCTCTCTGCCGTGTATAAAGTGGAGTTCCATCAGGTGACAACTTTCAGCTTCAAGTGGTGCTGAGGCAGGCTATTTTGTAACTGCAACTGCCGCAGTCAGTCACAGGCCTTTCCAGATCTTGAAAAGTGAGAGCAGATACGTTGTGCAATTGTCAGCATTTCCTTTACATCAGGGTGTTGCATAAACTCCTGCACCACAAGATTTAAACAGTGGGCCATGCATGGAACATGAAAAAATCCACCATTCGTGATGCATTTCACCACATTTGATCCATTGTCACTTGCTATGAACCCAGCTCTCAGGGACAGAGGGTTTAGCCATTTTTTTAATTTCAGTCAGTACCATGTCCAACATGTTCTCACCAGTGTGTGAACAGGTCACATTGCGCATTGCAATCGTTGCTTGCTGTCAAATTCCTGGAAGATTGCTACTGCAATAATCCACCTCACTGCACTGATTATTCACACTACCAACATCACAAACAAACCCCGGCACCTGCGCCCAGTGTGCAGTTATACACAAATATGAACTTTCTGCTGTTTTGCCACATGTCCACATATCCATACTTAAATGGATGAATGGAGAGAAAGAATGTTGAAGGGCATGTCTTACTGAGTCAGACACTGTGCGGAACAACTTGGGGACAGCACGGGTAGAAAAGCATGTCCTGGATGAGACTTTCCAGTTTGGACAGGCACATGCAGCAAACCGCTGGAACCCAGAATTCTCCACAAAGGAGAAGGGCAAAAGATCAATTGCCAGCATTTCCACTACAATAGCATTAAGTTCATGTGACACTGTATGATTCGGGGGGTACTTCAGCTTATGCGCAAAAACACTCTGTAACGTGGGCTGACTTAAATGTTTTACATGGGGTGTGATCACAAATGGTTGTGATCTGTGATGAATGGCATTGGCAGGGGGTGGAGTGTGGACATTTGATGAAGACAGTTGCACAGGTGATGATGACAAACCCAGAAATGCAGTTAGTTTGCCAGATTTGCCAACCAGGGTTGATGTACCACTTGCACTAGACATACTGCATTCACCACCACCACCACCACCACCACAAAAACTGCTACTCTCACCAACACTGGACAACGTTTCAAAGTCATTATGGTCCTCCACCTCATCATGCCTGTAGTAATCCTCTGCTCTCATTACCTCAGTACTGCACACGTTTAATTTACTACTGGACTTAACAGTCATGGAAGGGGATAACATGCTCGCTATGGTTGCCGTTAATGAAGATGAACATCCCACTCTGGTATTAGCTGCCAGCTTGTGCTGGGTCCACAGTGCCAAGTGCCTATTCTTAAGATGCATATGCTGTCCTCCTGTGCCCAGATGTCTCCCCTTTTTACCTCGACTCACATGCAAATGGCAAACCTGGCAGACTGCAACTGACTCATCATTTGCATCTTGAACAAAAAAATCCCAAACAAGGGATTGTGATGCTCTGCTTTTAACATGTCCATGATGTGGCTTATTTAAGTCTGTTATTCTAAGCACTGAAGTGGGGGGGGTACGTGATGTTTCAAGCACTGCACACCTGGACTGCAACTGACCACCACGACTGCCTATCATATTTATTACTGGGTCATCATCATCAACTAAAACTGGTAAATCACAAGTTTTTACAGGGGGGGGGATTCCTGCAAACAGACTCAGACACAGCCACTTTGAATTTATTTTCCTCCGGTTCCCAACTGGGGTCAATTACATCATCATCATATTCATCAACGTCACTGACATCCACATCTTCTGCTTGGATGCTAGCATGTGGACTGCATGTTGCAACAACAGCAACATCATCATCATCATCATCATCACATTCATCATTAGCATCTACACCAACATCACCTGATACTTTTTCACCACACTGTGAATCACTGCATGGAAAATACTTGACATTAACTGCCACGGTGGACC
Organism: Neoceratodus forsteri; assembly: GCA_016271365.2. Lineage (NCBI taxonomy): Eukaryota > Metazoa > Chordata > Ceratodontiformes > Ceratodontidae > Neoceratodus > Neoceratodus forsteri. The sequence continues at coordinate 261,929,280 of JADMNL010000023.1, read as the reverse complement.
GAATATCACATTGTGTGCTATCGCTGACATGATTATCAGAATCCTAGGTTCAGTTACTGGGATGTTACTGTGAAGTATGACATCATCTATGCTGCCACTCACTTGCACTGCTTCACTCACAGTATTTTTGGATATGGTACCCTGGTTGGAATTAGAGCTTGATGCACCAATACTAATACTACCACCACCACTAACACCAGTAACACTAACACCACCAGCTGGGAAAACATCATCTCCTCCAACTATGAGTGAAACTACTGATTGGGCTGTAAAATACATTGCAGGAGAAATACCTTTCCTCATATCGGCAATGCACTTCTGCGTCTGTGTACTACCACACCCACAGACTATCTTACTGCCAACATTGCCATGGAGAGAAACAGCTTTGTTTGCATGTTTCTTTGAAGGCATTTTGGGGGATCAACCACAGTATTATAACCAAATTTAGATTTTGATACATTTGCTCTCTGATTGGGGGGATGCTGGATGTGAAACCCCAAAAAAAACTGTAGCTTCAGCAACACATAAGAGACTAGTCTGTCACACAATGAAAACAACTTCAGTAACCAGTGATGCTGATGAGGTCACAAAAACAATTCAATCTGGTAAAAAATGTATTTTGCCAGTGGGGGTGGGGGAGCACTGACTGCAGATTTTTACGGCAGTACAAGCAGCAAAGCAAAGAACAGATACCGCGATCGCAGTACAAAATCAGGCAGCTGTAGTGAATAGTAGGTTCACACTACTGCGCCTGCAATTACACTAGTCTGTGGCACAATAAAAGGTGTATTATTTGACATCACGCAACACTGCACACACACTCACGCACACACACACACGCGCACACACACACACACACACACAGAACAGTTTGTCTACAATTCGAATGAGTAATGCCGTGTGAAGCAAATTCAAAAGTTCAGTAATATGCCACAAATTGTAATGTAAACAACCTGAAATTATGAACTGCTGCACCAGGTCCACACAACACACAAAGAGCAAGAAAATTTCAACAATTACTGACAATATTACTGTGTATACATTAACACAGTCAGTTATATAACAAAAATATAACCAAAAAACAAAGAAATCACTATTTCTCCAACTTAAATTTACCTACACCACAGATACACCCCTCTCCCAAAGCTCACTTTCACTTTCTTCCACTACACACACTCAATGTTGTACATTAACATTCAAAATCCACACACACAAAAAATGCTCGATGATATGAGCACAGGAGGGTTTCGTACAATCGATTAACTAAAGTCTGACCCCCCAAAAAAATGCAAAAATGCTTTTTTAACAGCTTTTAGAAGGTTTTAATCACAGACAGCCCTCAGAGTACACTGTCTCCTACTCCTTCTTACACATACTACCCCAAACGGAGGCTGTGCAGATCAATACAGAGCCCATGTGACCTGAAATCCCATGAATCACTGCAAAATTCTCCTTCAGAGCTCAAAAGCAAGGTGAAGTGCATTGTCCTCAATGAACTTCACCTTAAATTTGGTGGAGTAGTGGTCTGGGGAGGCGGAGTAATGCAAAGTCATTGTTTTCAATGGACTTTGCGTTACTCATCATAACGCGAAGTACTTCACTTCATGTTGTGGAGCACTCTGTGAATCCACCTATGCTCCATGAATCACTTCACATAGTGGATTGAGCCCACTTCACCCACCACTACTCCCAAACTGTTCTGGATTTAATGACTAGCTTGGGAACAGATCCCTGAAACAGCTTGTAGAGAGCTGTAAGAGTAGAGGATCTAGTCTGAGGTTTGTAAAGTATTTCACAAACAGGGACATTCTAAGATCTGTGTTGGTCAAATATTGCCTGATTCTTAGGTAAGTGGAGAAATCACCAGATGGTATATCAAACTGCTCCTGCAGCTCCAGAAAATACTTCAGTCTGCCACCATATAACAAATCTACTGTAGAGATGCCTAATTTTTGCCACCATAATAGTGTTAATGAGCAAATAAATAATATCATAACCATAGTTGTTTGTATTAATCTGTCATTGTCTGAAGTCACCTCCTGTCTAGCCTAATGTGTTAATACAATGTCTCTGGGAATGGAATGTACCTCTGAAATGTAATACACTTTGAAAAGCTAAGCCTGTTTCTGCAATTGCCTTATTTTGTAATGCTAAATATCCAAATTAACTTTATGTAACTAATTCTGAGTTGCCCCTGTAAAAGGGACCCTTGGGCCAAGTTGGCTTACTCGGTTAGCAAAATTGAAATAAACAAATAAATAAATAATACCTTTTCCTATCTGTAAAGTCTTTGTGCAAAGCAATATTTTGGGATAGTCCCTGAGGGTGCTTGATATATTTATGGACCTCAATCCACAGCCTAGCCAAAGTTCCAGTAAAGAGATTTTTACATTTTAACTCATTGTCTCCTAGCCGACGCCTGTAGTCGTCAGTAAAAAAACACTGGTGTGTCCTGAGTACGTCTGCAGAAGTCGGCTACTGACTCCCAGTGTGCCCAAGCAACGTTTGGAGAAGTCACTTATATATTTTAATTTATAGTGTAACAGAATATAATATATATTTGACTGCATAGCACCGTTGAAAGGTAATGTTATGCTGAACAACTCTGTCACTGATATTTTGTGCATATCATGCATACTTTAGAGTTATTTGCATTTGTTTATGGTATGGTGTGTATGGCTTATGTTGCCTGTTTTAGTGAAAAAATATTTTTTTTGCTGTTTCAACCAGTTTAAAAAACAAAACAAAATTACATATTATTATTTGCATACCACCATTGGGAAGGTAATGCTGTGCTGAACAAATTTGCCACTGATATTTTGTGTATATCATGTATACTTTAGGAGTTATTTACATTTGTTTATGGTATGGTGTGTATGGCTGACATGTTTTCCATCAAGATTCACCTAAGCAGCTTGAATAAAATTCACTTTTTTGGCACTTCAGCAGGTATAAAATAAAAACCGATTGATTACAACTGGTTGCATAGCACCATTGGAAAGGCATTTTGTGCTAATCAACTTTCATGCTGATACTTGTGTGTAACATGTATACTTTTGGAGTTATACGCATTTGTTTATGATATGGTGTGTGTGGTTGAGATTCAGCCCTCAAATTTCGCCAAAGCACCTTGACTAAAATGGGGAAAAATTACGTTTTATAGTAAAAAGATATCTTTTTTTTAACTAACATAATATTAAAACACCATCTAATGTCTGTATGCTTAATTTGGTGTTGATATTTTACATATTTTCCAACAAAAAATGGCTTATGTTGCACTTTTTTAGTGAAAAAAATATTTAGTTTGCTCTTTCGACCAGCATAGAAAAAAAACTAAATTACTTATTATTACATGCATGCCACCATTGGAAAGGCAATTTTGTGCTGAATAACTCTGCCACTCATACTTTGTGTCTAGCATATACAGTTATTGAGCTATTAGCATTTGTTTGCAACATGCTGACTATGGCTTGATTTTGCTTAGAAAGGCCCAGGATTCACTGTTAAAAGTATACAGGAGATTCAGGAGGCAAGTGGTGTAATCTCAGAGTGAGCCTGTGGAGGCAATGAGTTAAGGGAGCATATTGATTCAGGAATGGTGACAGTATGCCCATAATAAGTCCCCCAACAACAGTATCATCCTCCAGGAGTCTCCATGCAGGGGTAGAGTCATGTACAGGTTTCTATAAGAAGGCCAGCTGTGTGGCCCAATAGTAAAACCTGAAGTTGGGGAATGCTAATCCTCCCTTGCTCAATGGGAGCTATAATAATCATCTTCTTGATTGGGGTGGACTTCCCACACCAAATACATTTATTTAAGGTGCTATCTAGTTGCCTAAAAAAGCTTTCTGGGATCTTTATTAGCAGATTTTGAAATAAATAAAGGCACTTCATTTTTATTGAGTTTATTCTGCCTTTCAAACTAACTAGTAGTCTTTCCCACGTATCTCAATCTTTCTTTATGCTGGAAATCAGGTTAATACAATTTTTTCTTTGTATTGGGTAAAATAGTTTTTAGGTATCATTATGCCTAAATATTTCTAAGTTTTTACCAATTTTAATTTAAGAGATGTTTCTCTCATGAAATCTGAGTCACTTTTCACAAAAATCATCATCTCACTTTTAGTCAATTTATTTTGTGACCTGATAAGGCTCCATATTCTGACAGTACCTCAGGCAATGCTGGGAGACTCCTCTGTGGGTCCTGGAGATAGACCAGAAGATCATCCATAAATACTGTTAATTTGTGATGTTTACTGCTGATTACATACCCCTGGAGTCTTGAGTCTTGCCTTATCATGGCAGCTAACGGTTCCAGGGACATTATGTATATTAAGGGTGACAATGGGCTGCCCTGTCGAGTGCCATGGTTCAGCCAGAAAGACCTAGTTAATATGCCATTCACTAAAATGTGAGCCAATGGTAGGTTATACAGTATTTTGCTGATATCCATTTAATCAGATGTCCACTTAATCAGAATCTGTGCAACATTTCAAACAAATATTTCTGTTCAACTCTATCAAATGCCTTCTCAGCATCAAGTGCTAGTTTACCAGGGCTTCCCTGCTTTCCTCTTACCGACCATCTCCAGGCTATGTTCAAAGTTCACCTGACATTTAGCTTTCTCTGCCTACCTTTAACAAACCCTGACTGGTCTTCATGTATAATAGGAAGCATTTGCTCCAGTCTGCTAGCTATATTTCTAGCCAAGATTTTATAATTAGCAGTTAATAGGAAAATGGGGTGATATGAGCAGCATTGCTTAGGCTCTTTGCCCTGTTTCAGGAGCACAGTTATGGTGGCTGCATGCATTGAGGGTGGTAGAACCCCCACTATTCAGGCTTTTTCATGTCCTGGAGGAGCACTTGTTGCTTATGACAGAAGATTTTGAAAAACCCTATACCATTTGGGCTCAGGGCCTTCCCTTTTTTTAGGTGACTAATTGCCTTTTGGTTATTCTCCCATGAAACAGGAGCTTCTAGTTGCACTCTATCTTGGTCACGTATCACTGATAAGACAGCCTTTTTAAAAAAGGAGTCCATTTGGAAATCCTATGGCGATACCTTTGACTTATACAGTTCCTCATAATAGGTGCAGAAACATTCCCTGATTTCACTATTACCATAATGGATATTACCAGCCCCATCTTGGATCTGTGCTATATTTTTACTTCCTTGTCTATTAGGTAGTTGCCAAGCCAGCCATTTCCCACTAGAGACACCTTTGAAGTAGGCCCGTGCCTGGGTGAGCAATATGGCTCTTCCTAAAATTGCAGTATTAGTAGAGTTATATTGCCATTTAAGTTTCTGTAAGGAGTGGTAATTATCAGGAGTGGGGTTGGTGATATGTACTTTTTCATATTTTTTTATTTGCTCATCTAAGGTGGCTAAACACTGGTTATCTTTCTGTTTATGAGCAGAATAGAAGATGATATCTCCCCTTAGTGCTGCTTTTAATGGATCCCAGTGCATCAAGGTGGATGTTTCTCCCTGGGGGTTGTTTCTTAAGAAATCTGAAATTTGTAGTTTGATATAATCTCTGAAATCTTGACTTTTCAACAGTATGGAATCTAGCCTCAATGCACGGGAACCTATGGAGAGTCAGATACTGACAGCACAATGTGAATATAGGAAGTATTGGAAACCAATATAGCACCATGAGTTACTGATGTCAATGTCTGTAGGAGTTCCTGAGATATCAGAGCCATGTCTAGACAAGCATAACTTTTAGACAAGTGGGAATATAAGTTGTACTCCCTTCAACTGAGGTTGAAATGTTTCTACAAATCAACCAGTCTATCCTCCCTTATTGAGTTCCGCTATGCAATCGCACTCCTAGAAGCCTGACCCCCTACCCTGGAGGATCTATCCAGCATATTATCCAGCACACAATTGAAGTCCCCATTTAACACCCAGGGGCCTGCAATGTTAGCCATCTCCATTGACAGATGGTTAAAGAAGCCCAAATTATCTACATTAGGTGCATAGATGACCCAATTGCAATAGTCTGGCCAGAGTTAAGCTGGATTTGCAAATGGACATATCTTCCTTCACTATCACAGTTTACTAATGTAACAGGCCCTGGGAATCTTGGTCTTAGCCAAATTGCAGCTTGCCTGGCTTTGGAAGTAAAATAATATCCATACCATTCACTGCCCCAGTTTTTTTGCCATGCGGGACCCTTCCTTGTTTGCCATGTGAATTTCCTGCAGACACAACATCAGAGTGTAAGGCTTTTATTTTGCCCAGAACCTTTTTAATTTTTATGGCTGTGGGCAGAGCCTACAGCCATTTTTCGGTCGCTCTGTAGATCTAAAAACAGCCGATCGTGGAACCTTCCATTGAACTTTTGGAAATATCCTTCCAAAAGCCCAACAGAGGTTAAACCCCTCCACTACGATTGGCTGCTATGGAATAACAGCCACGCTATTTTGGCTGTTACTTCTGCATTCCATGGCATGAACTGTGCATGTGCAACTCGCATGCTTGTGCAGTTCTGCTGGTAGTGTCATGTATGGTAAGATGCCATTCGTCGCAACTGTGCATGTGTGAGTGTCATGCATGCACAGTTGTGTCACCGCCACCATTGTAAAAAAGGATCAGGGTTCGACCTTAACATATATTTACTAGTCCGGGGTATAGTACAGATTGCCTTGGACTAATACAGATGCCTCCCTACCTGTCTGTGTGGGCTAGTGCAGTTTACATCTGACCGCAGATGGCAGAGGCAGCATGTAATCCTGTTCACAGCATGAGCGGTACAATGCAGCAAAAGTGTACCGAGTGCCTGGAGGCCTGAAACGGCTGCAAGTCAGGGAAACTAGCAGTGGTAGACCTGAACTCCCAGAGGTTCCTTGCGGGGGGGGGTTCTAAGAAGGTATTCTATTGACTTACAACATTTTGTGTGCAGCAGTATTGTGCCATTCCATTGGCCAGCCCTGTGATTTGTGAGTCGGCAGGGAGGGGGAAGCAGTGGCTGTGGGAACAGCTCCGGGCATCTGACATCACAGAAAAGTCCACCAATGAAGGATTTCAGCTGCAGCAGCGGGCAGGAGTAGGAGCAGGTGATTAGAAGAGCTGTGAATCTGTAGTATAGGCGGACACAACATAAAGCTGAAGACATCATTGGTCCATTATCGAAGTATGCGGCGGTCATTGTTAGCAAGCAGAGGTGAGGTGGGGCCTCATTGCTCTGTAATACTGAATATAAGCTGGCATTTTCAAATCAAAAAATGCGGAAGATTTGAAATCGCATCGACGAGAAAGTGGTGAAGGCGAAGCAGAAGGATTAACTGCAGTACAGGCTGTGTTCGGTGATGGCAGCTGAGGAGCTCACTAGGGAAGATTGACTGTTTCAGTGGTTGAGACTGTTTGGGAGATGGGAGTGCTGTTTCAGGGCATGGGTCAGGGAGTCAGAATGTGAGTCGGACAGTGGACTTCTGAGATGAGCAGGTTGGAACATTAGTCGCCACTGCCACAGAACTTTACTCGCTCAGGTACAGTCGGACTCTATATGTTTTGGGGGGACGATTTTGAGGTTGTAATGTTACATTTATTAGTATTTTTTTCTGACTACATTTCACATGTATAAAAATGTTGCCAGCTATGCTCTCCAGTTCACACTGTTTTGAGAGTGCAGAAGTGTGTAGGTCTGTTGTTGCCATCTCAAGATCTGTGAAAAGTAAAATTTCTCTAAAATGTGTTATATGAAAAATATTGCCAGTGGCTACTGCTTACTGTGTATTTTTTTTTTGTTTGTTTAACTGTGGGGGGGGGGCTGGGTATGTAGAAAGTGCAGTTCTCCTGCATTTTCTGTGAGGAGCAAACTGGAAGCTGGAAGGGACACTCAAACAAAGAGAACACTACACTCGGGTACAGTCAGACAGTCAATGTGTTTTCTGTTTTTATTTTTGGGGGGGCGATTCCAAGGTTGTGTGGGCATGGGGAGAAAAATGTGACTTCTTGTTCTGAGGTTGCCTGCTGTGGTGTTATATGAAACATATTGCCAGTGACTTACTGTGTGCTTCTTTGGTTTTCCTCATTTTCCCATGTGTTTTGCTGTTGACTTTGAGTGCGGACTAGTGCAAATCACTACGGGCTAGTGCAATTTTACACTGACTTGTCCTGCTGGCTAGTGCAAAAAAAACTTAAGTTCAACCCCTGAAGGATTTATTCTATATCCTGTGGATGAGAAATTGTGTTTTGTCATGCCTCCGAGGGGTACAGTGGTATTGAGTTTTTATGAATTTGTTTGATATCAGGGCTGCACATTACGAGTTCCAATACAAATTTTCTTCCCATGACATTATTACCGAAAGCTTTTATCAGTTCATTTTGACAGAAAATTGATTATTTGATGGATTTGATGGATAGCTTTCATAAAAATACATTTTTTGTTTGTTTTGGGCAAGGAAGTTTTTTTTATAAGGAAACTCTACTTTCTAAACACTTTAAGCACAGTGGTGCTACTTTGTAATGTAGTCTTAAAGTTAGTGGTGTAACATTCCTTGTGACTGCGCTGCAAGATACAGATGAGATGTGCACAAGTATACCTGGATGCATACCTTTACTGTCTCGTAATCATGAATAGGGAGGCAGTATGGTCTCAGGATTTTGGTTTTTATAAGTTATTTACTAAGAATGGCCAAAGCCACCGCCAGCTCCATGGCATTCTGTGCCCCCCCAAAGTCATGTGGTACACTAGGAGCCCACCCCAGTGTGCCTATTTTTTGTCTTCCCCCCACCCACTGCCACCAACATTGGGGTGCCAATCCCCATGTGTACACCCCCAGTCATGTGGCACACTGGGAGCCCACCTGTGTGCCCAAATGTTTGTTTTTTCTGTAAAACATAAAATGGTCCCTGGTCGTTGCTCCAGTCTTTTTTTTTTTGTTCTCCCTGTAAACAAGAAAACAGTCCCTCATCATCGCTGCAATCCCCCTCCCCATCCCCACCCTCCCACTGAGCACCCACCTCCCACACACACCCTTACCCCGTACTTACCTCTGGAGGTTGGTGCTGTCATCTTCTTTGGACTGGGACACGTTTGCACTCTTTAAAGCCAAACTGCAAACTGAAGAATCAAAGGTAAGCCTGCTATAATGCCATTCAATGAGGTGTTCAACTCATGCTGATATCTCAGCCATTTTTTTAGAATTTTTTCCCCAAATTTTCAACATGGGATTCTTGGGACCCCAGCTCATGAAAACTGTCACTATCATTTTGTTACTCAGTCTCGAAAGGTGATTTCACAGTCAGTGGGCAGAATCACCTTTTGAGACCAATTCACAAAATGACAGTGCCACTGTTCATGAGGTGGGGTCCCAAAAAGCCCATGTTGCAAATTTGGTGAAAAAATTCCAAAACATTACTGTGTTATGAGTGTGCATTGTGCAGTTTCTGCATATGCTCCTAACTTCGCCAATTTTTAATATTTTCACTTCACATTTTCAGCATTGCCATTTTTGCACACCTCCTTCAAAACAGCACAGCTGTCATTTTCCACTACCTGCCCAAAATGTATTTTTGCACCTGTGGCACAGAAGAGCGCGTTTGCTCTGCAAAATCACCTTTTGGGACATGTGAACAAAATGACACTGGCACTGTTCATGAGGAGGGGTACAAAAAAGAAAAGAACATCTTGAAAATGTGGTGCAATACCTCCAAAAACAAGTGATTTGAATAATTTCTACACACATGAGTAACTTTGGTCATTTGGTAGCTCTTCACAGCCCTATTGGCTCTGGCTAGAGTTTGTAATATGAGATTTCAATCCATTAATATTCCATGAACTTGTGTTAAGCTTATTATCCATCAAATAACAGTATGAAAATGTTACTCTTTGTAATTAACTGTGCAGTGTTATCTGTATCTATTTCTTTTCATTTGAGAAGCCTTATTTTATGAACTATTACTAAGAATAGAACCTTTTGCATCATGTAACCTTGTGAAGCAGAGCAAACTATGATAACAATAACTGAACAAAGCCAGTGAGCTATTCTCCACCCCACCCCCAGTTTAAGAAGAGAATTCCTGAAACAAGATTATCCCACTTTTACACTACTAACGTGCAATATCCCACTAATCTCTTGGTAGTCCATACCTTAATGGCATCTTACTTGTCAAATGAAAACTGGTAATCATTTAATGGCAGTGAACTATTTAATAAAATATTATTATATGTACAACCACCCTTATTGGAGTGGAAGGGATATAATGAAGCCAACGTTTAATCAGTTCTGAACTTCCAGCTAAAAAAAACTTATAAGCTTGGCACCATGTCATGCTTACCTGGTTATAATGCCAAGCATATAAATGGCATGCTAGCTAGAGAGCACTTTCTCCCTTCATAGCATATAAGATTTTAGCTGTATTCTAACCCTGTAATTTTTAATGAAGTTATTTAATTATTCAATCAAGGCAGGGGTGGTATGGCAAGGTCATATTCTATGGACTTATATATGGGTGAGGAGGTCATCACCCCAGTGCTGAAGGTTTGCATAGGCAGGTATAGCCTTCTGTTCACACTAATTGTAACCTAATATCACATGCCAAAGCTCTCTCAAAATTTGTCAATAAGGTTCGGGGTTCTTCTCATATTTTCTATAGTATGGCAACCTTTATTAAAACCATTTTGATCTGGGTGCATTATAGATGGTAATACATTGTCAAGCCTTTTTTCCAGGATTTTTGTTAATATTTTACTGTCTAAATTGATCAAGGAAATAGGCCTGTATGAGGTTAGAAGTTGGTTATTATCTTTTTTAAAATAGTAGTGTTGTTGCTTCTATACCTGAGAGATGGAGTTTATTATGAATTAGTATGACAATATAGCCTAGAGGTTAGAGTAACAAACTGTGAACGAGTTTGGTACATCCAGCAGACCAGATCTTGGTTTGATTCTCACAACCTCCACTTACATACTGTGTGACTCAGAGCAAGTCACTTAACCACCCAGTGCTCCCAGGTCACCCCTGAAAACAGTCACTTGTGCTTAGTGGGCCTTGCCCGGTTACCAAAGACTAAAATAAAAATAAAAAAAGTATGTTTTCAAATAAGATTTTCAAATGTGGAACCAGTTGTTTAACAAATGTTTTATAAAATTCTATAGTGGTACCATCAGATCAAGGTGCTTTACCATTTGTTAGTGAGTTGATAGCCATTTCTATTTCTGCCAATGTAATGTCCATTTTCTAAAGCTGTGATTTGGACAGTATCTAATTTTGGAAGCAGTATTGATTTCAGAAATGAACTGATGTCCCTGTCATTGGTGTTTCTCTCAGATGAACAGTATATAAATGAGTATAATATTCTGTAAATGTCTGATTGATCTCAATTGGGTCAGTTGTCAAGTTCCCATTAGGTTTTGTAATTTTTGTAATTAAGTTATTTTCTTGTTCCTTACAGAGCTGCCATGTTAAAATGTTATCTGATTTGTTCCCTGTTGCATAATATTTTGTTCTAGTCCATTAGAATTGTTTTTCTGCATATGTAGGGAGACTATTACATTGATTTCTTGCAGTTAATAATTCTTGATATGTATGCTGATTTGTATTTAAATTGTATATTATTTCTTTTTGAGTTATTGTATTTTCTAAATTTTCAAGTTGATATCTTCAGTCCCTTTTTTTGAGTTACATTGTATGCTAATGTAATCCCTCAAACATACTGTGTGCTTTAAATGTATCCCAGATTATTAATGGAGATGTGTCCACCTATTTATTGTTTTGAAAAAATACATTAATCTCTTGGTTAACTTTTGTGATATATGTATCATCCTTAAGCAAAGTGGGATCAAATCTGAAGTTAAATGTGATGTTCTGTTAGTTTTTTAAGGTCAGTATAACTAGGGCGTGATCAGTGAGGTGTATGGCTTTGTATTGGGTGTTATCTAAACAGTGTAACAAGCTTTCTGAAATTAGAAAATAATTGATTCTTAAAAAAAGTTTGGTGAACTGCTGAGAAGAAAGAGTATTGTGACATTACTGAATGTTCATGTTGCCAGGGGTCTATAAGTAGTAAATCTGACATATAGTTTATCAGTTTAATGGCCGCTGATTGCATTTTGCTCTCTTGTATATTAGATCTATCTAGTTTGGTATTGAGTACTGAATTAAAATCCCCCCTATAATTATTGGTGAGATAAATCCTGTTATTTTTAAGAATACCTCATCAAAAAATTTGGGGGAGTCCCCATTAGGATCATAAATGTTTATTAATGTGTATGTGCAGTTATTTACTAAGATTTCACAGAGTCTAAATCATCCATTTGTATCAATTATTTTGTTTTTAATATTAATTCCAGATGTTTATTTTGTTTGTTTGTTTTTTTGAAGAATATGGCCACACTTCTGGAATTTGATCTATAGGGTGAATGTGTGCCTGCTCTCCATTTTCTAGAATAAAATTGGAAATCTGCATGTGAAAGGTGTGTTTCCTGAAGCATAATACAATTGACTGCCATTCGATCTGCATAATTAAAGATTTGTTTCCCTTTATCTCTATCTTTTACTGCTTTCACATTCCACGTTAAGATTTGCAGAGCTTCATTCATTTCTGTATGTGAGTACAAATGGGTATGTATCAAATTGTGAATACTCTATACAGAAATTATCTGCCCCCTGGTCAAAGTATTGCAGTAAGGTCTGCATCTTATTTATGTTACAATGCTGACCTTTTTAGAACCAAAGTTATTTACATGGTAATTTTTCCCTTTTTCCCTCCTACCCCTTCTAGTATGTCATGTAAATAAAATTTTTCATACAGCAGACAATATTTTAACACATAGTTTTCTTCAAAACAAATATGTATCTTGTAGTCCCTATATCCCTCCACCTGCCTGCCATCTCCAATTGTGCAATATCCCATTTACAACTTAGTATTGGATCAATTAGAAAAAAAAAATATTGCACTACTTGTTTCCCTCCCACCCTTACCTCAACTGTGATGACCATGGATGAGGACAGTGGAAAGCCCAACCATTGAGCTATGAAACCCACCTTTATTATTAAATCCCCCTGTACATGTTGCTGGCAGTCTCTGCTTTTACCAACTTTTATTAGCAGGAAATGTAATAAGGATGAAGTCCATACATTCTGAAATCACAGTACCTGATCACCCTTTCTTTAGTGAAAGAGAGAAGAAAGAAATAAAAAGAGAACACTAAAGAGGGGATAGTATTCCATATCTACCAGGTTGCTAGCACAGTATTAGGGTAATTGCTACAAATTTCTAACAAACATGTCTAATGTGCATGTATACACCATAACCCCTCAGCTCATGTCCCACCATCCTGCCCCTTCCCCCTCACACACCTCCCTTCTCCTCCATTAGTCTACCCAGCTTTTCGGCTCTGACATATTCCCCACCCCTCCATGATGGGCATCACAACTATAAGTTACTCTGACAAGGGCCTAGGGTCCCCTAGGGGCATTTGGCTTGCTAACCCCCTTCTGTGCATGAACTTATTGTTTTCTGTATATGATTTTGATGTTCTTTTATGACTATGCAACCTGCTGGTTGCTACCCTATTCTTAATGAACTGTAACCTGTCTTGTATTTGTTGTTTATCTATCTAATGCCTGTATGTTCTATTGGCGTGTCGCATTTGTAAAGGAGTCTCTGACTCAAACGTTTGCAATTCTGATATGAAAATTAAAATAAATAAATAAATATAGTGCTACTATTAAGTCATCATTTATGTTAGCCATTTCTAATATGTTCATAACTTTTTTTAATTTCATTTTTTCTTTCTATATATATGTATATATATATAAATATATATATATTCTTTTTTATTTCCTTCCCAGCTTCCCCTTTCCCTCCCCTCTTTTCCCCTCCTCCCGTCCTTCCTATTACTCTTTTGCTACCAATTCCTTCTGCTCCATTTTCAACCTTCCCTCCATTCTTCTATCAATTTTGTTTTTCACTCTATTACTTCTACTTCATACTATTATGATTCAGCTACAGGGTGTTCAACTGTATTTGGTTGTATAGACTGAATTTGTGATAGATCTTTCTGTATGTTTTATTCCATGATGGTTTGTTCAGATTCCTCCAGGTTCATTGCTGGATTTGATTTGACCAAGGTTTTTACCTGCATATAAGTTATCATTGTAGTTTGCATTTGAGTTTATAGATATTGTTCTGTAAGGTTAGCATCCATGAAAACATGGTTGCGGCCATGTCAAAAAAATCAGATTTGTGCTGGAGGTAGCATAGAATATCAAATTCCCATGTCTTGCAGCATTGCTTTTACTTTGTTGAATGATTTACAAGTTTGAATTGTTTCAGCACTAAAGTCTGGATATGCAGAAAATTTAAAACCCTCTGCATACAAACCTTTGCCAATCTACGCTTTTTGTAGGGTCTTTTCATGACATTGAAAGTAGTGTGGCTTAATGTAAATTGATCCAGTATACTGTGATTCGGATTGTTAACATCTTGGCCCTGTTGGAGGTAGTTTCCTTCTCAATGCACTCAGTCTAACAAGATTTTCTCTTCTGGATAATTCATTCTGAGAGCTTTAGATATTAGCTTTTCAAAAAAGGGCAGGATATCTCCTCTACCTTAAGTGCCTTCAGCGACCCTGATAAGTTTCAGATTATTAAATCTTGATCTATCTCCTTGTACAATGATTTTTTTTGTAGAGTGAAGATCAGGGTTGAGTGTTTTTAATAGTATTTTGTAAAAGGTTTAATGTGTTTTCCACTTCTGTGGTTTGTAATGAAAGTGATTCAAGTTTGGAAATTAAGTCTGAGATTGATTTGTTTACTGTTGTTGTTGAGGCGGTAACATTACCAAAACCCTTCTGAATTTAGTTTTTCAGTTCATTTTTAAAAATGGTTAGCAATTCAGCTGTATTGGCTATTTGTATGTCAACTGTATCTATGGTTTGTGTTTTTTTAACATTGACTGCTGTGTTGGATTTGTTTTTAAAAGTGGATTTGTTATTTGCAAAGTTGATGCAGGTAATCCATTCATGTTGGGGTCCTTTTGTTGTGTCTCTGCTGGAGCCTTTGAAACTATGGTATTATCCTGTGTGGGCTGAAAGGATTTTCCTTTTTCCTATGCTTGTTCCATAGAGTTTGTGTCAATATCTCTCTACCTCCTCATGTTTGGTGTACAGGGCAGAGGTGACAGTATTTGGAGTTAAGCACAGCTTATTTTAGAGAAAAATTGAAGTGTTTTCTGTTGTAGCTGGATTTTACCTCTTGTGGACGTTGACGTCGATGTGACAGAATCCTCTTCTTTCTCATTGGTACATTTGGATCGGGTGTTTCTGGCTCTAGTTCTCCTAGTAGGTAACACGTCTTTTGAGTATTTCTTCATTCTGTGAATGTTTTTAGACATTTCCTTTGACTTTTGCCCAAATGCAACATTTGTTGGTTTGTAGAGCTGTTGTCAACAAGATCTTTTTGTATACAAATTGGCAGCGGCCCAGCTCACAGCCAAGAAGCTGTCTCCTCAGGCAACCATCTTGGATTTCCTCTACTAGTGGCTCATAAGCCTTTTATCCTACCAAGCAAACTACTTTCTAAAATGGAAACATCTTAGTATTTGGTGTACCTCTCACTCCCTGGACACTTTTTAGTGTGTGTGGTGCAGTGCATCTTCGACTGCCTTCTGTCTCTATAAGACTAAGAATTACATTTCTCTTCTCTGAAGGTATACCAATTGACCATTTTAGTCCTTCAGTCATCTGTTTGGCCAAGAATGTGGCCCAGTTGAAGATGTCCAGCAGCTTCTTCAAAGGCTTTTGCTTCTACAACACATGGTCTGTAGGCCACTTTCAGTACGGGACCTTAGCTTGGTTCTGGAGTTTCTTACACTGGCTCCTTTAAAAACTTCACTAGACAGAACATTATGTGAAGTGCTGTTACTTTGCATTGTCCTTCACATAAGACTTTAACTGATGAACCCTCTGACAAGTAGCATTTCACTAGCAAAATGTGACTTTGCAGAGTTCTTTTAACAAAAAAAAAGGTTCTGTTCCACCACCTTCTCATTTAACACAGAATCAACCTTATCCACCCAGAATCACCCTCATCCTCCACTCCCAATCAGTAATAACTGGGCAATACCATAGGAAAGGAGGATACAAAGTCAGGGGTTTGTTGAGGCCTTCCAGGACTGCTTTTTCCAGCAGTGGGTATAGGATGCAACTAGGAGGAGTGTCAACCATGGCTTGTATTTTCCAACCAGGATATTAAAGGTAACCTAAGGGTGGAGGTTCCCCTGGGAACATTCAATCATGTTGATATCACTATGGGACAAAGTGAGTCTCCACAAGTATACTAGTTCCAGATTTTAGAAAGATGAACCTTGATAGTATTGATGAAATTCTCTATGAAAAACTGAAAGGACTGAGGGGGTAGAGGGGTGGAGGGATAATGATCAGTCATCAAAAGGGAAGTGCTGGTGGTCATTAAGGAATGTGCAAGATTTTTTAGCAAGGACAGGAAACAAAGAATTCTGATCTGATTCAGCAAAGAGGTAAAAGAGGCAGTAAAGGAGACAGAGAGAGAGAGAGAGAGAGAGAGAGAGAAGATCTTTCAGAACACAAGAAACTCTAGATGAAGGAAAACAGAGAGGTTGACAAATTAATCAGTGAGACCAAACAAACATGTAGCTGAAACTAGAAAAGGGGTAAAGGAAAATGATGAACATTTTATAAGAAACTTAAGGGGAGAGTATGAAAATATGCCTGGTCTTGAAAGAAGGCAAATGGATGGGGTAAGTGTTGAGCAAAATGAAGGAGAAGGTACCATCCTAGACAATTAGCTTAGTTTGGTCTTTCTAAGAGAGACAAGGTGACTGCTGCTTCACAGACAGGTGCAGTTCAAGGGCATTCAGGGGGTAGAGGTTGGAGATCAGGGATATTGCTGTGAAAAGAATTCTTAAGAGTGTTAAGGGTTTGAGAGTAAACAAATCATTAGGTTCCAATGGCATGCACCATAGAGTTTTTAAGGACACTGGGCTGGCCCTAGCAGAACCACAAACAGTCTTATTGAACTGCTCCCTCAGATCAAGGGTTGTGCCGACAGACTGCAGGTTGGTCAAAGTGATTCTTATGCAAAAGAGTGGGGTTAGGTATTACCTCACAAATTACAAGCTGGTTAATTTAACCTCTGTGGTGGACAAGTAAGTAATAATATCCAATAGGGTGGGTGGTATTGAGCTATACCAGACCACTCAGGGGCATTATGAGGCCTGACACTGAAGGCAGAGGGCCTTATAGCCCCTGAAATGTCCAGTATAGCCCAATACTGCTCACCCTGGAGGGTAGTATTGTGCTTAGACAATGAGCACTGTACAAAAAATTAGTTTAATAAAAAAAAGTTAATATAAAAATTAGTTTAAAATAGAGCTAGAGATTTTTGTCCTAGAGGAGTCTCCATAGTTGTCACTTGAGCTGGTTGTCATGGTCACACACACACACACAAACACACATGCACAGAGATCGTGCATCACACTTGCTTTGTTTGAGAAAGCTGTCACACAAAGACATACAGGCTGTGATCTTGGTTTTTGGTTTTTTTTTACTGGCATTGGTCCATCCCCTTCCCCTCTGTGTGTTTCTGTGCAATGCTGACAAGCAAAAGAAAATGACAAGTCAATGACAGAGAAGAAGTACCTTTACATTTTTTAAGGAAGAAAAAGATGAAGCTGCTATGTTTTCCCCCTTTTCTTTTTCTTTACCAGCAGGGAAAGCATTGAGAGAAGGGTGGGAACAGTGTGAGGCAAATGCTGTGAGAAATGGTCAAGACTACACTGGCGATTTGGTTTAGAATTAAAAAAAAAAGGGTTTCTTTGTTCCTGGTGTTGATTTTAAAAGATTAAGTAGCCGTTTGCTGTTTGTGTGAACTGGAGTGGTTTGGGTTGTCTTACTGTGTCTAGCGAGGTCAGTCTTGTTAAGCGACACGGAAAAAAATGGCGGTTGGCAAGGGTGAAAACTCAAGGTGCCCAAGGATACGCTAAGTACTGGGGCAACCAGAATTGGCACTAATTTTTTGCCAGGCTCTATTGAAAAATAAATGCATGCCTGACCATGACTTTTTGCCAATCAATTCAGGATGCTTTATTTTTCAAGCCCATTTTCTAAACTGCTGGAGACCACTGTCAAAGAAAAGATAGAGGAGTTCCTAGAACAACACTGTTTACAGAACAAAAGGTATAATGGATTCATGAGAGGCATGCTATGTCAAACTAATCTGACAGACTTCTTAAAATCTGAAATGAAGGCAGTAGATAGGAGTCATGTTGTTGTTATTCTATACATGGATTTAAGTTAGAAGCCTTTTACTTTGTCCCAGCAGGAGACTAATTAAAAGGAGGCTGATTTGGACATTTGGGAAAAAAACTGACCAGGTGGGTCAGTAACTGGTTAATAGGGAGGACTCTTAAGGTAATACATTCTCTGAAGTTAGGAAGGTCAAAATTGGGTTCCTCAGTTACCAGTCTTGGCATCCACACTCTTCAATACAAATGTCAGTGATGGGGGGGGGGGTAAAGTGTGCCTCTCTGTTCATGATTCAAAACTCAGCAATAGGGTGGATAATATGGAAGAGATGCCAGTATGCAAAAGGATGTGGAAAGATTAGACAAATAGGCATCAGACAGTTAAAGTTCAAGACAAAGAAGTGCAAGATAATTCACACAGAGAAATGAAATCCTAAAACTCATTACTGGATGGATTGGGTGAGGGAAGGACACACTATAGAAGAAAGGGATTTGTGTGTCGGTATCAGTGCCACCCTGAAGTCCACTTTGCTGTGCAGTAAGGCTTATGGTAAAGCAAGTAGAATATTGAGGTGTATATACAGTGAGCCTGCCATGATGAAACCCAATTCTGCAGCATGCTGCAGCAAAGTTACTGCAGGAAACAAGGCAATTTCAATGGAGTTAATCCCTTTTGCCATCAACAAGACTGTGAAACTGATGTTCATCGTGGTGGGCTCCAATGTAGGTAGGGGCATTACAAGCTAGAGAATAAAAGTGATACTTTCCTGTACAAGTCCCTGGAGAGGCCACACCTAGAGTACTATGTTCAGTTCTGGGGCCCACAATTTAAGATGGACTGTGACAGGTTGAAGACAGTCCAAAGGAGACTGATACAGGGTCAACAGAGAAATATGAGGAAGAGTTGCAAAGCTTGAGCAGGTATGATGTGACAATCATGGGAGAGGAAAGATGGCTGCTAGGCTGAGCAAGCCATCAGTTTGGAGCTCCTGTTGGGAGCTTCAAAATCCTTCTGTTGACCCCCAAAGACACTAAAAATATACTAAACATTTAAATCAATAGCAGCTTTAGAGGAGAACCATAGAATTGCTAAAAATGTACTTAGGTTAAATTATACTACCTTTGTTTAAATTTAAGAAACTGTAGTAGAAGCATCCTAGTTAGAATACAAGAGTAGGGACTGAGTGCTAGTCAAGGATTTTTAAGTGAGTTACATTTAGGAGACAGTTTTATTGTTTTCAGTTACAGAACTCAGTCTTTGTAAGTAGTCAGTGTGCCTGTCATCTGGGCAACAGGAATATTTGTCTAAATGTCATACAGTAGTGTGAACCCTTTTGGGAACTAACCACTTCACTACGGCAGTGGTTTGGTACTCCAGTACCTGGTGTCAGAGAGGAACAGACACTCTACCGAGAGGTAGGACTGATGCTCCCAAGTATCAAGCCAGTGGAGTTTGTGAGTTTAGCATAGCAGAACCGGTAAGAGCAGTGTGGGTGAAGCTTGTCTACTTCTTGTGGAGCTGGGTAGTATTCCATCCATGGGGATCAATCAGATCCCACTAGATTCTGCTATGGAGCACAGAAGAATGAAGACTGGGGTTACTTTGTGCAGCCACTGCTTGTCTGGTGCAGGTGGCTGCTATGTGTTATCAACGGAGGCTGGCCCTGCCTATCCTGCACTTAACTAAGACATGATGGCTGAAACATTGAGGTTTGCATCACAATTCAAATTCCCTACCGACACTACACAAAAGGCTGCCAACAGCGAGACTACCTGTTTCCTTTCAATTCTGTTTGTTTCCTTGGAAACTATTTTTTAATTTCTTAGCAGCAGTGAGAGAGCTGTTTAAGGGGTTTCAACATTCTGATTTTCTTAATGAGGACATACTTTGGACCTACTCTGGTAGAAGCAGTGTTTAGCTTGAACTTATAAATAATACTTTCAGGTTTTACTATTGAACTTGCACATTCGACTGCTCACAAGGTTTGCTTAATTCTTCTCAGATTTGGACATTAATTTATTTTAAAAGTGTTTTTTGTATTGCGGATTGAGTTCATGAGGAAGGAGAGATTAAGTAAATAGTTATGGTGTCTTGATTAGTTTACATCTGATGCTGTGGTTAAGAAGGTATCTGTTGTATTAGAATTTGAGTGACTGTGGGGTGTGACTGTCTAGGGTCTAGGATAGTGGTGGGTCTGTGCTATGGTACGGAACCTCCTTTATAGATGGGAGATTAGGCATTGGTGATTGCCTGACTAGTACGGAAAGAGTGTGGGTCTGGGGCCCCTCAGGCTTAGTTACACACCATCCCATCTGCTAGAACTCCCTTTGATGATCTCCCTGCCAGTGGTGAAGTACAGGCACTACAGGAAGGGGGGCACCATAAGGAAGCAGGATGGTAAGTAGCAGGGGTTGGGGAATATTGACAGGGGGCACTATTAGGGTGATGAGGATCAGGTGATGCCCTGGGGTGAAGTAGGACCTATGGAGAAGCCAGACATGACTGGTTTTCCATACCCAGGGTTCCCATTGGACTGAGTGGGCACATGAGCTCTAGACCAGCTGTCTCCACTTCTCCCCTTTTGGCAGTACTGCATAATGTGAGTTCAATGAAAAACAAGATCACAGTTATGTTGGACTCGATTTCTATGGTTTATGTGGCTTGGATCATGGAGACCTGGCTGGGTGATGACACTGGTCCAGTCTTGGAAGCGTCAGTCCCAGTGGATTCTCGATGGTTCAAAGCCTGTGGAGGGATCATGAGGAAGTGGACATCTGTTTTTGATCTGATTTGAACTTTGCCATGCACCCAATGGAAGTTACAATAGTAGTCACAGACATGGTCAGGTATTTCCAGATATTATGACAAATTTCTAAAGTTTCTCTCTGCTGCCCCTACTGTGGAAATGCATAAATCAGGAGATTTCTCTAGAAATATCACAGAAATCTCAGGAAATATCAGACCATGTCTTTGACTGTGACTGTACTTCATCATTTGAATGTGTGGTGATATGTGGGCGTCCAGGTGCAGGTTGCGGGATCCTTCTTGTATACCAACCTCTGGAGCATGAGAGCAAATTCCTGCAAGAAATCTCAGACTTCATCCCTGAGATGATATTGGAGTCACCCAGATGGTAGGTTCTGGGTGACTTGCCTTGATCAATTATGAACTTTTGCAATTTGGAGAAGATTTCCTCCAGTTGATGTTTCTCACAAAAGTGGTTACTGCTGCAACCCATCAACACAGACGTGCCTTTGACTTAATATTTTCACTGAGGGTCAAGATTAAGAACCTCAGGATTGATCTGGATTGCTGGTCAGATCACTGCATGGTAAAGTTCTTGTTCAGGGCCCCACTTGTTGTCCACCTCTAGTGGAGATGGTATGAACCTCTCTGGTGTGATGGCTGCTTGTGAGGCAGGATGGGGGAGGTGGTGGTGGCCTATAACAGGACTATAACCTTAGTCTTCAATACTGTTACACCAGTTTGTATATGACCCAGGACTTCTCGCTTGGGATTCCCATGGTTCTAATGGGAGCTTAGGGAAATGATGGCCATAGATCAGAGATTGGAACTTTGTTGGTGGAGGTCCAGGACCAACAAGGACAGACTGGCTGTGAGAACTCACTACAGTGAGAGTCAGAGGGCAGTCTCCCATAAGAAGGTAGCATTTCTGTCCAGGGAAATTATGGCAGGGAGAAACAGACTAGCTCAGTTTTTCCAGACTTTGAACAGGTTATTGCAGCCTGCCTGTCCCCAACCAGTAAAAGCAATTTCATTAACTAGGTGCAAAGAGGTCACTCAGTTTTTCTCTGACTTAACTGGGTTGTCACAGCCCAGTGGGCAGCTGGTTGTCACTTGGTGCACTCCCCTTGTTTGGGGCAAGTTTAGATCAGTATCAGTGAAGGAGAAGTGTAAGGTGAGCTCAGATTTGTGCCCCTTTGTTGTGAACTGGACCCAGGTCTGATGCACCTCCTAGTGAGTTGTGAGTGATTTCTGGGTCCAGTGATTGTTGAGATAGTCCTGTGATCCTTTTTGTAGGAGTCCTTTGCAAGCTCATTGCAAAATATGTTGGTGAGGCCCCTTCTGAAGAAAACACCTTCTGAAGAAAACACCTCTGGACCTGGACTGCTTGGTGAATTTTAGATCTGTTTCTAACCTTCCTTCCTTTCTGGGAACTCTTATTGAGAAGATGGTGATTCTGCAACTCGAGGTACACCTTATTACCTTTAACATCTATGAGCCACTCCATTGCAGATTTAGATCTAGGCACAGTTCAGAGATCACGTTGGTCAGGGTGCATAATGATCTCCTCGGGGCAAGACATAGAGGAAAAGATCAGTTCTCATTCCACTCATTCTCTCTTTAGCATTTGACACTGCAAATCATGCGTTGTTGTTGGATCACCTAAGGGAGTATTATGGACTTGCTGCTATGGGCATCAGCTGGTTTGAGTCCTTACTCAGAGTTAGGATGCTACGGGTAGTTATGAGGAATTTTTCTTCACTCTGAAAGCTGCTACTCTGTGGCATACCTGAGAACTTGATCCTTTCACATATGTTTTTCATGGTGTACATGCTGCCCCTGGGTGAGATCATCAGACATTAAAGATTGGGCTTGCACTGTTATGCAGATGATTCCTATGTACCTGCCATTTGCACCTGGGATATCTGGCACGGTCGATGCACTGAATTTATGCCTAGTCAATATTCAGGTCTGGCTGCCTAACTGGCTAAGACTCAACTCAGGCAAGATGGAAGTATTAGTAATTGAGCCTGGTCAATGGTAGAGTGTGGGGACTACAGAGGAGATGACTGGCCTGGTGCTTGGTTCCTCCTCCTTGTAGCCTCCACTAAGGTTAAGAATCTAGAGGGGCCGGATTCTCAAATGGATGGTGCAAGTCACACCAAAGGTAACTTGCACCAAAAGCGGATGTGTCAGGGACCCTGTGCCCAATTCTCTATTGGGCAGGGTCCCCACGGCTAAGTCCCATGACTTGAGCCAACCCAGGCAGTGCACCAAACAGAGGGTACACCTGCACAGGTTTCTGCAAGCCACAGCATTGCACAGATGAATGGGGAAAGGACCCCCCAAGCCCCAATCCCTGAGAATAAATACTGTTAAAGCCCTGCAAGACTATTGCCCCCCGAGCCTGGATCCGTCATGAGATTTCACATTAAAGCCCCACAGGGCTGTTGCCCCCCCAAGTCCAGATCTCCTGTAATAGTTCATATTAAAGCCCCACAGGGCTATTGTCCCCCAAGTCATGATCCCCCTTAATACCTCATGTTAGAACCCTCCGGGGCTACCAGACCCCCCAGCCCTGCTCCCCATAATGTATATGTAAATCTGTCTGGAAGACTACTGTCTGCTAATTGTAGTCCTAGTGGTCTAGTGACTCCCTCCACCCGGCAGTGCCAGAACATCCCACCCCCCTGGCCAAACACAGCTGGTGACTGGCACAGAGGTGGGCTGTGCCAGTCGCCAGCTGGGTACAAGTGGGGGAGGGAGCGGGTAGTCTGGCACTGCCAGGTGGGGGGTGGTGGGCCATTAGACTACCAGAGATAATGGGGAACTTTTTTTTGTTCACAGTTGGCATTACTACTTAGACTTGGGGAACAGGGATAGGGGCTTGAAGGGGTTCCTCTAGTCCTGCAGTGCTTTTTTTACATATATCAGGGGATTGGGGCATTGGAGGGGTCCCCTAGACCTGCTGGGCTCTTATTACACATTTTTGGTGGATTGGGGGAATGGTAGGATTCGATAGTCCTGTGGAGCTTATTCATTGACTGATTGGGGGATTGTGGCTGTGGGGGGTTACATATATTGGGGGATGGGCTGGTGGCACATTGACACAACCCCCAGTGGATGCAAGGTACACTTACACCAGATAATTGTTGGTGTAAATGTACTTTGACAGATGTCCTCCAGGGGTTGTTCCAGAATATCAAACTTGGGGACTTGGCAGCTGCACTTACAGAACAGGGTGCAGCTGCCGCCATAAATCCCCATTGCACCATGTCACAGGGAAGGGGTTTGGTGCAAATGGTGGTGTAAGTCCACTTTGACGCAAGCAGCCTGTGACATGTGGCAGGCTGCTTTGCAGATCCTAAATGTCGGAACTCATGAAGCAAAGTGTTACTTGTACCATTTTTGGGGGGGTGCAAGTCACTTTACGCCATCCATAACCTTTTGAGAATCCAGCCCCCAGTTGTCATTCTGGATGAAATACTGACACTTGAGGCTCAGATGTTGTCCATAGTTCAGAGTGGCTTTTACCATCTCAGAAACATCAAGCCTTGATCCCACTAGAAGACCTGTCATCATTTGTGACTTCCAGACTCAGCTACTGTAATGCCCTGTATCTGATAGTGGAGGGGGGGGTCCTACAATGCCTGCAGCTAGTGCAGAACACAGTGGCTAGGTACTGATGGCCTTCTGAGTTCTTGTCATGTGACCCTGGTGCTGTGCGACCTGCACTGGCTATGGGTGAAATCTTGACTAACCTTCAAGGTCAGTTTACTGACATACAAAGCCCTATATGGGCTGAGCCCATGTTCTCTGAATGATCTTCTGTTTCCTTGTCATCCCTCTCACTTCCACCCCTCCTCAGAGGTGGGTCTCCTAGCAGTTTCCTAGAGCTAGGCTAAAGGTATCTGGGGAATCACACTGTTGAAGTGGCCAGTCCAGCTCTGTGGAACTTGCTTCCCAGATCTCCAAGGGAGGCCCCCTCAATGGAGGCCTTTAAGAGGGGCATTAAGACCTACCTGTTTAGACAGGCATTTGCTTTTAGTAACCCTCACTGGCTACTTCTATCTACTAATGCTGTTTCTGAAATGACTTATTTTAATTTATATTTATTTATTTATGTAACCTCTAAGTGTTGCTATTCTATAGGCTACTACCCCTGCCTGTATGGCAATACACAGTTGAGAGGCCTAAGTTCTATGATTGGGTGCCTCCACCCAGAGAAGTGGTATTGGGGTAGCTTAACTACTCTGGTATAGCCCTCTGGGATGCTATAACTAGCCACCAACCCTTCTAGTGGCCTAAGTAATCAATCAATCAACATTTCATTTGTATAAATAACACAATGACACATTCACAAGCAACAGACAGTAGTAATAATGTGCTCGCACCCTTTTCACTTACCACCAGGGCTGGATCTGCTGCAACTGCCCTGGAGACCCCTTGGAAAATAAGGTTAACAACACAGCGATACAACCTTACTACTGTAACTCAACTAATAATATGCACACTAGCCAGGTTAAATGTGAAGAAAGACAATCAGATTTATTTAGGAGCCGTGAACAAGGAAAGGGAGTGAATTTAGCTGAATGATTAGCAATCTGATTCAAATCAGGATTGTCTGGCTTGCACTTTAAGTCCCAATTAGACAGTTTAACGACCATGGGTACCCAGTTTGTCATGCAGGCTAGCCTGAAGCATTGCCTGTGGTGGCCAGCATTACAGCAGTTGTTGGGGCTCTTAAAGAAAGAAAAACAGTTAAGCATGCACACAACCCAATAATTTGTAATCCAACTCAGATGGCTCTGTCCATTGCAAGACCCAGTAAAAGAAACAATTAGATGGTACTACAATGATTTTTGCTGTCATTGCAGGGAGTTACCCTAATTTGTACTCATGCTACCAAGATCTGGGTGCAGTGAAGGTGAGATGTAGACCTTATGGTGGTGATCAAGGAAGCCGGGGGAAGCTAGGCCAACACAGCTCACCTCTGGGTGGTCACTACCTACTTGATGGTGTTGGGCAGGGGGCCGAATCCCCAAGCTGGTCTTTCAATGAGAAGGTCTCTGAAGTGGGAGTAGCAGCCTAGGCCAAGAAGGCAAAGCCCAGGCTGAACGAACAGTTTTGAAAAAAATTTTGTGATCTTCTGCTGGTGAAGCCTCCAGCCGGCATAACAGATTCTACCATGGGGAATCAAATCGTGACCCAAGAAACACATTAAGCATATTTATAGCACTAACTTCTTTACACAATAGTTTGGATACCATCCGGTTGCAAATTGACAGCTTTACTGCGCAAACCTTTCGATCCGAGGATAATTCTCTCACAAGCTGGGCCGATCGCTTCTGGAACAAGTCCTCAGTCCAAATCATTAGTCACAAGGACACTTCTTCTTTCTTCTGCTTCAGTTCCAAAGCTGGAAATCAGACAGGTTCAACTTCTGCAATAGGCAGTTCAAACTTCTGAAGAATGTAGCAGGAAGGCCAGCAGAGCCTCTTCCCACTGATTCCCCTATGCTCCTTGAGGGAACAGCTGCTCAAAAGCTTGAGCTGTTCACTCTTCAACCTCCAACTCTAGCTGATTCATTGCTTCAGGCAGTTCTTGGCATGTCCCCTGTAATCCAAAAGGTTCGGTTGGCTGAGGGAACTGTCAGTCACAGTAGGGGCCCTCCCTCCAGGTCCATTTGGGTGCCAACACTCCAAAATTATAGAAATTACAGAATTCTTTCCCACAAGACCCCTGGGGACAAGTTGGAAGCACCAAGAGAGGTTGACAGTGAAAATGCTGACCTCCTGCACAGCGATGGCACAATACCAATGCAGGTATTGTGCCACCTGATCTCCAAGTGTTTTCTGCAGGGTACTGTGCCCCTACACCCCCCATGCTCCCCCCTCCCAGACTTAAGGATTATCAACTCCAGGTCAGAGTTGGTCCAGGGAGGGGGCAGAACACTGGGAGAAAGCAAAACATGGAAAAGGACCATTACAGCGACTGTTGTTGTAATGGTCTTGTTTTGTGTTTCACCATCAGGGTGTCGAGCTGAAGGGGTGCACCAGGACAAGATCCATTTTAAGTCCCCAGTAGGTTGATTGGTCCAAATACTGGAAGTCCAGGACCTAACATGGTAGTTCCCATCCAAATGTTTGAGTTGCAACAAAAGCAGGTCAGACAAACTCCTCTATCTTAATATAATAGCAAATAAGCAACAAACATTCACAGTTCCTAAGAGAGCTCTCTCTACGCAAGTAGCGACTGCTGAATGGAGCAAAATAACACACTATCTGGCCAGTTTCAAGCCTTAAATCACTCAGATACAGCCCATATCAATTAGTAAACACAGATTAGCTAGCTCTTAAAGGGACACTGTCACACAAATACTTAAAACTACTTACGACAGGACACCAGCCTGACAGTGGGCATTAAGGAGCCCAGGAAGACATTATAGTAAACCCCAATTTGTAGGAGTGTTATATTTATTTATTTATTTTTATTGTAGTTCTATTCATTTTATCATGATATTTTGAGTTATGTATTTTAATGATGTACAGCACTAAGAGCCCCCCCCTCCCCCAAATTGGGTGCTTAATAAATAACCCTACTACTACATGTGTTCCTGGAGGCTGGAATAGAAATAGGGGACATAATACATGCCTTCATGTTTCTACATGGGATCAACATGGTAGACTCCTCCAAGCTGTTTCAAAGAAATGAGAGGTTGTAATCCAGAGAGCACAACTGCATGTCATTGTGGAGCAGTTCCGTGCAGGACAACAGGAAGTACTTTTTCAAAGAACACTTGGAGAATAGAGTAAATGGTTTGCCTAGCAGTGTGGTAAACACTAAACTGGTAGCCAGATTCAAGTCCATCCTTACTGGACAGATTTAGAGGGCAAAGGGAGGTGGTGGCTGGAGGAAGGGGTAGAGGTAGAATATGATCCCTTGATGGGGTGCCCTCAGGATACTTCATTTAGTTATGGCATGCCGCACCTACAATATTAGCTAGGATCTCCAGGAAAGACAAGGTATTTTTATTTATATTGTGTTCTATTACAGGGGCTCAGTGTGCTTAACACAACATTCATAATAAAACACATTACTACTGTATGCAAAATTCAAAGACATCAAAATACGCAGAGGGGTTCATCACAAATATTACTTATCGGGCAGAATGGATGGATTGCAAGTCTGTTTCCTGCCAGTACATTTCTACGTTTCTACATTTAAAAGATTCAATCAAAAAATGTCATTAATAGCAGGTATGCAAAACCACACATGCTTTTCTTTTCCTTTTCATTCCACACAAAAAAGACAAAAATGTGCATATGATATTGAGTTACTGATACAATTTATGTATCTTTAAACTGATAGTCTAAAGAAATACACTTTTGACTCTAAATATGAGTCAATATAAATAAATGTTCATCTGGAACCATTTTAGAATCTTTCAGTTGCACATCAGAAATATTTATATACAATATATTAGTAGAGTCACACTCAGTACCTCAAGATGGAGTGTAGTTCCTTTTAGCTTTTTAAAGACCTATGAAGTATGTGAATTTCACAGACTCAAAAAAACAGCAATTTTTGTTGCCAATTGTTACACTATATTTGGCCAGAAAGAGTGTTGAAAATTGCCCTCCTAGATCCAGTACTTCCTCCTGGTATTGGAAAAAAGTTTTTCTCTGGCTTATGGCTTGAAGGAAACATCAAAAAACAGAAATGGAAGTGAAATGTTTTAAAGAAAAGAGCTCATCAAACTCCTGCTACATTGATATAGTAATTGTATCTTTATCAGACTCAAAAGGCAATTTAAAAACAAGTACATAATAATTCACGGCATGGTATGCATTATAGGATTTTTCTGCATGACCCAGGAATATAGTAAGGCACAAGGCCAAAGGCCAAGTTTCCTTATGCCCCTGAGAAGTGCATTACATTCCTATGATGCACACCCTGGAGGGGTTTGTTATACTTATAAAATGTCTCTAAGTATATTAATGCACAGTCAAGTGATATGTTTTGACCAATGAAATTTCTGGGTTTTTTCTTGCCATTTTATTATATACAGTATAAACACAGCGGATCAGTAAGATGGCCATGAGGCTGCTCTGCTCCTCGTGGCTCTGTGTTTGCTCGGGCGTTCTTATAATTTTTATTAAACTCCCTTATTCTTTTACGGTCTCAGAATAGATGAATGAAACCCAAGTTATTTTAGTACTTGAATTTCAGTCCCGAGATGGAGCTTGTTTTTTGTAGTCCACCAAAAATGCAGAACACAAGTTTGTTCGGGATACACATTACTGTTTCACCTGAAATGGTAGCTTTCACCTATGAATTGATGAACAGGGCAGTCCAGGTTCTTGGAGCTAGTGTACACTGTGGATAGTCCTGAATCCTCTGTGAAGAGATTTCCCGAAGTCCGGAGTGCGGGGAGAGGCTGATCAAGGTTTGCTGTTATGCACTGTTTCTACCTATAACAGGTATACTAGCTTTGCCTAGGTGGCTTGCGAAACTGAAGTTTGAATTTGGCTCCCATTTACTACACTCAGAGAGCAATTTTCTCTTACCTTTTCAGGTGTGTGTAATTGTGCCCTGAGGTTTGGTCGGAGTCTGGATTGCCCTGAACCATAGCTGTTTTGGTGTATCTGCATTCAGCAGTTCAAGAAACCTGAAAAGAAACACTGGTAACCCCACAGGATTTCGGAGGTTGGTGGAGGTGTTTTATGGATGGAGTACAAAGATTTGGGGTAATTCTCCAGAAGAGCTGATACAAGGTTTTATTATTGGCAAAATAGAAATAGATGCCTTAATTAAGGGAACCTTGCAGTGAGAGGCTGGAAGTAACCTTTGTTTTGCAGTAAAGCACCCTTTAAATCCTTTATTCATCAATTTTATATTGCTGGCCTCAACTTAAATGAAAAGGACTCTCACTTACTTAAAACCATGAAACTATGAAATGCAGGAATAGAGGTGCTTGAAAAGTGACCACTGGATTATTAACTTGTGCTGCTGACATTTGCAAAGTGCTTTTTTCTTCTTAAAAAAATGCTAAAAGATAACCAAGCATTTACTATGCGTCTGCTAAATATGTTGGAAAATTATACTTTTTCCTTTTTTTAATATACGTTCTACTGGTAGTAGGCTTTTAGAAACATATAAGATGGGATAATGTATTAGATTAAGGGCAGATTGGTGTTTAGGCCCCATAGGACCCAAATTTAATGAACTTATCTTTCCAGATAAAATTATTTTTAAAGGCTGTTACATGAACTAATAACTTTGAAGCTGTGTATTTATAATTGATGTTTAGCTTAACTTTGAAGTTGTGTGTTTATAATTGTTGTTTAGCTTACTAATTTACATGTTTGACCTTTGGGTATAAATTGAATCTTTTGGGTTATGCTTTACTCCACTAGATTTCATATTATTTGAAAGGGGTAGGTGCATATTCTAGCTTAATCAGGCTATTATTTAATCATTTGCATACATGTGGTGCCTAATTGGTGCCTGGTTAGGGAAGATGGGTCAAGCCCAGGGTTCTTCTTTAATCTCTGCCAGGGGCTGGATGGGGCAGATCTGTATAAACACGTTGTGTCCCCATCATACATACCAAAATGGAAAATATGGAATGAAGAAATGTCTAGGGACCAGGTGTGTTTATAAGGGGATAGGACCTTTTATTAGTTTCCTGTACTTTGTTACTATTTTTTTTAACTCTATTTATTGCACCCATGGACTGGACATCCTTCCAAGGTGCACTCTCGGTCAAGCCTCTCACTCCCTGTCTGAACTGCCCACTAGTAAGAACTCTTCCCCTGACCCCAGGCAGGTCAGTCCCCCAGCAATCCTGAGGGAGGCTCACCCACCCGTGGAGACCTTACAAACTCAAAGGCCTACCTGAGCACCATGTGGTGCCTGAGGAGGAGTCCGATGTGAGGGAACCGGTGGTGGGATGTGGGCAGGACCACTGGTGCCTTCCTCATCTCTGCAGCCCAAGGGAGGAATTTTGCTTCCCGGATTGCCCCCCGAGCATGGCGTGCAATGACGTCGTGGTGCATGGCAACCCTGCTGGTGTCTGCCATGCTCGCCCCCGTCTTGCAAGTCTGCATCTTGTAGTACCCCCGCTCTCCATTGGGGGTCACCAGGATGCCGGACTGCCCCACAACCCTCCCTCTGGGAGAGAAGAGCAGTCTACCAGATGCTCAATCCTCTCCCTCCTCTGCTGACCCCCAGCCCACGAGTTTGCTCCAAATCCTGGGTCTCAAGAGTGGCACGAGGTGTGGCATCCAACACCTCAACCCTCAGCACCACCAGGCCGGCTTACTTTATTACTATTGCGTGTTTATGAATTTTATTTCTGAAAATGGGTAGCTAGAGTCTAAAATAGATAATAAGGTAGGCAGTTATGGAATAACTCGATCTTGGGCCCCCTACTATTTTCACTGTTCTTAAACGACATCGAGGGAGGCTGTGGGCCCAGTAACCTCATTCTTTATGCAGATGACACCATAGTCTACTTCAGTGACCCCCACCCTAATGTCATCTCTACTAAGCTGCAGGCCTGTCTCTCTGACCTTGAGGCATGGTTCTCAGCGAATTCCCTAAAAATGAATAATGACAAAACCAAGGCCATCCTGTTCGGGACAAGACGGTTAGGGGCTAACAGAAGTGACCTACTCAAGCTCACGTCAGCCCTAGGGAGTAGGGTTGAGGTCTTGGATCAGTTCAAGTACCTAGGTGTCCTCCTCGATCAGGAGCTGACATATAAACACCACATCACCTCCCTAACCCGAACCATCCACCAGAAAATGGGGCTCCTCTATCGCCTGGGAAACTCCCTCTCTATCGAGGCACATCGTGCAGTCACCAACTCCAATCTCCTCCCAACAATCCTCTATGGTGCCCCACTACTGCAGTCACTCCGAGTGTCTGAACTCAATAAGCTCTCCACACTCTACCATAAAGTGGGTCACTTCACTACTAACTCTCTGTCTAGGAGGCATCACTGCGAGGCCTTAGCTGATCTAAACTGGCCCTCCCTCTGGCACAAGCTGGCCTACTCCTCTGCCTGCCTTGCTTTCAAATTCACCTCCCTTGGTCCTCCTCCTCACCTGCGTGATCTTCTCACCCCTAAGACCCAGCACCGTTCCCTTCGATCCTCAGCTAGATGTCCCCTTGCCACCCCTCCCGGGTTCATACCAATCAAGGCAAACGCTCCTTCCACTATGCTGCCCCCCTATTATGGAATGCCCTTCCTATGACTCTAGTCAACAAGCCTTCTCTCCTAGGGTTCAAATCTGGCCTCAAAGCATATCTTCTCAAACTTAGCCTCTGTGGGTGCAACTGTTAACCCCTTATCACGATCACCCCTCTGTGACCTTTGTGCCAATCTCAACTGCTTTCCTACAACATCCCCTTTGTAAACCGCTAAGGTACTATGAAACCATTTATTAGACCAGTGGAGCCCTCTGCTCCCTGGGCCAATTGATGTTACCCAATGTGTACCATGTACAAACCATAAACTTATGTATGTTAATACCTAACTATGTACCCCCTGTGACCTCCTATGTACTTAGCTATCGCTGTCCCACAGTTACTCATGTGTATCCCTCTCCTTGTTATGTTTCTTACCCAATGTCATCCGATACAATTCTGCTATGTATGTACACTCTGGATCTACAAATGTATACCTAATGACTACTGTTTAATGTTGCTAAGATATGTACTCTCTGTCACTAATCCCGGGTCGCCCCTGAAAAAGGGATCTCTGGTCTCAGTGGGCTTACCCGGTTACCAAAATCTAAATAAATAAATAAATAAATAAATTTATAGAGCAAATTAATGATATATAACAGGATCTAGGACTTGATGGAAATACAAAGGTGCACTTGACAAAGTATTAATTACAAAAATCTGAATGGTTGTATGTTTGGTAACATGATGTGGGTGTTATGGAGGGGTCTTGACCTGGATTCCTGAGGGCATTTCTGCTGTGGCCCTGTTGCCGGCCTGTTCGACTTGGCTTGGCAACACAGTAGGATACAGGATGGGTAATGGTTTGATAAGGGCCTGAGAAGTCATAAGGACAGTGTCTAAATATTTTGTTAGGTAAATAAAAATAACTTAAAAGACCTATAAGCAAAGTGTATAATATGAATTTATCCCATTTAGGAAGTAATTATTTTTACAATGAGTCAGTCGGAAAATGAATATTTATATATACATATAGAATGTCCAGCTGGAATACTCTGTTTTTATATTGTGTATGTGTACATTTGTATTTGCTGTATGAATATTGTAATGGCTTAATTAGCCGAACAATAAAATCAGCTTGAATATATACAGTATACACTACCTATACAGTACATGCATAAGCTGAACAGCCAGTGTTATGGAACAAAATGTAAAAACCCAAACCATTAGCATAAGCGTTCCATTGTAAACCCTTCTGATACATTGGATTAACAGCATGTTTTATATTGTACGCCAGTGCTCTTTTAGGAGGTCACCAGGATTTGGCATTAGTGAGGTTCTAGTGAGTTGTTGGATGTTCCAGCTCCCCCTCCCCCTTGTAACAATCTTTCTTGTTGAGGATAGTGTAGTCTAGATCACACATCCTGCAGAAAGGCATCCTTGGGTAGTCTGGACAGCCCCTTATAATGAACAAAAGTGCCTTACACAGAATAGTCCATTATAAGCAGCTTGCACTGTACAATATCCTGTCATCGTGTCAATGCATTTCAGGTGATGTGATAAGGGAGGTGCAACCAGTTTGCCTGTCACAGTGGCAAACTGGTTGTCCCAGATCCCTGCAGGGAGAGCACTGCATGGGTGTTGCACCCCCTCTCTGAGAAACATCCACTGTAGAGGTGATTATAGTAACTTTTGGGGTTGGGGGGCACAGCCCCTGCAAAGACCACAGATGTGTCCGGTGCATTCCATGCACTCAGGGTTGGGTGGCATAGTGCATGGCACTACGATCGCAGTCAGACCACAGATGTGCCCTGATGCATTCCACTTACTCAGGGTCAGACAGCACAATGCCTGGTGCCACAATCATGGTCTAAGCACAGATGTGCCTTTGTATGTTCCACACACTCGGGGTCGGGTGGCACAATGCCTCATGCAATGATCGCGGTTGACATTCTGCTGTTGCCCTAACATATGGTGAAAATTTTCACATTGAACCATAGTGAGTGGGCTGGCCCGGTGGCTCTGAGGGTTTAGGCGCTGGACGCCACACCTCGCGCCACGCCAGTAACCCGGGTTCAGGAATGAACTCGGGTAGCTGGGGGTCAGCAGGGGAGGGAGAGGATGGAGCATCTGAAGGACAGCTCTCCTCTCCCTGGGGAGGGTTCTGGGGCTGCTCGGTGTCCTAGCAACCCCCGATGGAGATTGGGGGTAGCACAGGAGCACCAGCCGATGTAAGGGGGAGGAGTGCGGCAGACGTCAACAGGACAGCCATGCACAGATGTCATTGCACTCCACACTCCTAGGGGAAACTTAACAAGAAAACCCCGCCATGGACTGTAGAGATGATGGGGGCTCCAGGGGCAGGACTCACATCCCATCACCGGCCCACCTACTCAGGAGGACTCCAGGACCGACCCAGCTCCCAGGCAAGGCCTCTCTAACTTACAGATAGGCCGTTAGGGGAGAATGGACCCATCCTGGGGGGGTGATCCAGGAGGCTAGGTCTGCCTGGGTAGTCGGGGGAGTCTCTCCGAGAATTGGGTTCAGGCAGGGAATAGAAGTCCTGTCAAGAGAGCGCCCAGGAGAGATGCCCGGCACATGGAGGAGAATAAATAAAGTATACAAAAAAAACCCATAGTGGGTGAAAAACACTGTACTATACTTCTTCTGATACTGTCATCCTCATTTGTTTGAATAGATAACCAGTCCTGCACCATTTTCTCAGTTACACACCCCTTACATAAAATGAACATTAAATGTTTTCACATAGGAATGTGGGATGTTTGGGATCGTAGCTTCACAAGCTGCTTTGCAATGTTCTTCCAGCTCTGAGAATTGCAAAGAAGTGCTTCATGAAGTTTTTTGCCTCACAAAGTGGCAGCATTCCCTGGCAAAGTCTTTGCTTTGTGGCTCTTTGCCTGCAAAGTGAAGAACTTCACCCAGTGAAGTGGACACATCACCAGGTGAAGACATCACATAGTGGCACTTTGCCTGAAAAGCGTACCTATGTGAAGTTTTATTTCTTTTGTGTAACCACCCAGTCCCCTTGGGTTACTAGAATCTCATCAGTGTCAGTGCTAGGTATGGAAGGCAGCTGGTGAATAACTGGTTAAATGGGTTTTTAACCTACTCCCTCTCTGTTTACTTGGTCTCAGCTGAGAGGAGAGAGATGATGTCATTTAGAAATCTTGCTGCAGCATAAGCCATGGCAGCTGGCTGTGAGTGGGAAGTTTAGAATCTTGGGTGAGTCTGTGAGAGGAGTTCGAGTGAAGAGCCTGCAGTGAGCAGTTGGAGGAGTGAAAGCTGCAGTGTGGGCTCTGAGAAGAGAGCCTATTTTCTCACCGTAGTACTGAGAAACATCTGCCTGCCAAGAGAAGTTGTGGAAACCATTGTCTAGAGCAGGAGTTCCTGATTTTTCATTCCCAGATAGATGGAAAAGACTGCCAGGATGGATCCAAGGGGCAATCCCCTGATTTGATCCAGGACTTTGAAGCTGCCTGTTTGTTTTTCAACCGTGAGTAATCTGACTTTGTGCTTCCCAGAGGAAAGTACCTGTTTTGGGTGTGTGTTCTCTGATAAAGGGAAAGGTACACCATTTCTTTTCTAAGTTGAGAGTGTTCTCATGTTTTAAAGTTGTCTGACAATTGTGGGAGTCCAGAGAGA
Organism: Neoceratodus forsteri; assembly: GCA_016271365.2. Taxonomy (NCBI): domain Eukaryota; kingdom Metazoa; phylum Chordata; order Ceratodontiformes; family Ceratodontidae; genus Neoceratodus; species Neoceratodus forsteri. The sequence goes on along the minus strand of JADMNL010000023.1, from coordinate 261,893,436 downwards.
GAGATGTGAGCACATTGTTAAGGATTTTAGTTTCTACACTCAAAAGTAGTGTTGTTCATATGCAGGATGTGAAAGTCATTCCAAGAAGCATATTCCTAACTGTTTTATCAGAAGTAGAGGTGTAACTCTGAAAGAATGGCTGAATATGGACATGAAAGTGAAAGGTGGGCAGCCCCCCCATCTGGAGTGACCAGTTTAGCACTACAGGTTCTGTAAGGGTGCCTGGTTATTCAGGACATGGTGGTCAATGCCTGCAGAGAAAGTTTACCCCCTGTTGTGGGTTGTGCTAATTATGAGAGCCTCTGTGCTCCATTGTGGCCAGTGCCACCAGAAGAAATGTGTGTTCAGCTGAGACAATTGCAGCTGAAGAGAAGTGTTAAAGTCCTATGCCATATGGGAATTGTGCGCTAAGTTGCAGCCAGTGCCACTAGAAGAAATGTGTGTTTCAGTTGAGGCCATTGCCACTGAAGAGAATTCAAGGTCCTATGACATATGGGATATGTAGAGTTTCTGTCTGAGACAGATTTCTGTTGTTTTGCCATTAGCTTGTGCTACAATATGTAAATCTTGGGGGTCCACCTTTGCTTTAGTGTACCATCTTTGGAACAAATTTTCACTCTAGAACCCCAACCTGGTTTGGACATTCATGTCACTGCTTCCTGTGTGGAATTACAGTGTACTCCTCCAGAAGTACAGACTTAGCATAGCCCTAGCAAAACATTCTCTCCTCAGGATCTGGGTTTAGTTTGGTCATTTTTTGTTTTGCTTTTGTACACCCTCACCCCTTTCTGACCTCTAGAAATAGAGAGCCTGGTATACATTCCCAAAGCTGGGGATGGTACCGATTGTCCAAAGTAGTTTGGGTGCCCAGTCGAGGGTACTAAAGGGTAGCTTACTGTGCAAAGTAGTGGGGAGGTGTGATTACAAAAATTGGGGGCTTGTCTGGGATGTTGTTTAATCTGGGGAGAGGACTAGAGATTTTTGCTGAGGGTATGGCTAGTGTTTGTCTGTCTGGTAGTATGGTAGCCTAAACAGAAAAGGAAGCTTTGGACAAATGGATTTTGCCCAGGAAAGTGCCATCTGAATGTACTGCTTGTGTGCCTGCTAGTACAGGAATAACAGAGTGCTGCTTGTGTGTTTGTCAACTTGCAATGGACAGTAAAGCCTTGAAGAGTATGTCCTAGTCTCTGCATCAAAAATATTTACAGAACTTTTTAACTTGCAATTTTCAAATGCCAAAAGTAGTGCGGACTTTAGGAAGCAGACAGAGAAATGTGCCCTGATAGTTTCATGTGCTTTATGTGCAAATTGGGGGAGTCGCTAGAGAAATTGCCAGAATCTGAGGAGGTAATAGTCAAGACGGCACTCCCACCACTGAAATTGCAGCTGAGAAAAAAACTTACAATTTTGCTCAATGATCACTGTGAAGGAAGAATGAGCAAGAGAGGCTCATTTACATAGCATTGAGTGATTGGTGCAGCTGCAATCAGTCCAACCCCATAGCCAGCTTCTGTGTGCAGCTGAATATTTGAGGAGGAGAGAGAGGGAGAGGCGTGTGAGCTGTTCAGACCAGGAATCAATCATTGAGGGGCTTGTGAACGTTTTAATCTGTAGAAAACAGACTTTTACGGTGTAAATTCAGACTCAACCCATTGTCTGACTGACTGGAAAGTGATCAGTGGCATTTGTGGCTATGATTGGCGGGACCGCCAGCCTGCTTCACCACAGAGGCCTTCCAGGATCAGCACCAGGCCAAAAAGTTCTACCAGAGAAAGCCAGCTACTGAATTCAGTGAGTAAAACTAACTAACTGAGCATCAAACTGTGTGTGATTTTTCACGCCAGTTGAATCTGTGTGCAAGCAGTGTGATTGTTTTGCAAAGAAGGACATGCTTTATAACAGCAGGACAGCAAATGTAAATTCTGAGCATAGACTGTGAGCATTTATTTTTTAAATCTTCTTTATTGTGTTTTCAATGTGTTTCACCAATATACTTTTACACACATACCTCAGGGTTGAACCCTGGCCCACATCCCCAAACTGGATATAGATACTATTTACATCCCAGTAACTATTTACAGTCACAGTTATATTTTATCTAGGCCATAGCTTTATGTCCAGTTCTGCCTAATATCATCTACTATACAATTCCTTGGCATTTGACTTTAAACTAGTCTTTTACTTAATTTAAATTTTCTTAATAGTATCTTCCCATGTTACAAGGCATGTCCTAATTTCTCTGGACATGGCTCTAATAACTGTGTCCCTAGGAGAGAGAGAGAATCCATCCATATCCACCAAAGATAGTAGCATACTAATCCATAAAGAGACCATCTCTTGAGAGTATTATGATTCCATAGGTACAAAGGTTACACTATACAATGTCCTATATTTCCATACAATCTGGTTCCATTCTCCTATTTTACTGTGAGAAACCATCAGACAAGCTAAACTCCTTCAGACAGACAGATCTGTGTCCGGCACTCGCCAATTGTACTAGTATACTGCCTCTAGTACCCTCCATCTTTTATCATATACCTTTTTCTTCCCCTCTATTACCATTTGTCTTTTAAGTCTGTCCAAGACCTGCAATAGGTCACCTACCCATTGATCATAGCTATAAATATTATCAGTTTTCCAGTGCCTCAGAACAAAGGCTTTAACCAGGGAGGACATCAAAGACACATGATATTTGGCTGAGCTTTTTAGTATTGTTTGCATGTCTCCTAATAAGCATATCTCTGGTTTAATATACTCGGAATAGTTTAGTAATGGATCCATTTTTTGCCCAATTTGAGTCCATAGTGGTTGGATTAAAGAGCAATTCCACAATACATGCAGCAGGTCCCCTGACTCTGCTCCACATCTAAAACACAGATCTGTCTATCTGAGTTTTCTAGAACATAATTTAACAGGAGTATAGTAGATATTTGAACAAATAAAAAACTGTATGGTTTTATACTTTGATATAGGCAAGACCCTAATATTTCTCCAGATTTCCTTCCATTCAGGCCTCAAGAGGGATAGGGTTTTCTCCCAGTATCTTATCTGAGCTTTAACTTCCACACTCATGAAGTCTAGCAGCACCCTGTAAACTTTTGAGAGGGGATGTTGTAGAAGATCGATCTCTTTCAAATGGTCCCACGTGAATAGTATCTGTTCCCTTTCCTTATTGTCCCATATAAATTTCTGAATTAGGTTTGTAATTTGAATCTTTTTAAAAGGATCCCATGCTCTGACTTGCTCCGGTAGCTTCACTCTATCTTCTACTATCAGATCCGACAGCATCAGGCCAGACAGTTGTGGTGCCCATTGGCCACTAATTACTTGCCCCCCTAAGCGAAAGTTAGGGTTTCCTATTATGGGATGGTTTCTGGTTCCCTTCTGCACCCTCCTCTGAATCATGCTCAACAGATCCCACCATGCTTTAACTGATTTATAAATTGGTGACTGCCTTCCCCCTTCTGGCAAAGCCTCCGGGTCTGTAAACAGCATTGCAGAGGGGAGGATTTTGGTCCTTTAGCCTAAGCTGTTCTAGCTGAAGCCATGTTGGTGTGTAGCCCCTACTTCCTCACTCTTTATCCATGGCCCCAGCACACCCAGCTGACGCCTACATAATATAGAAAAGGTCCGGAGCTTAATCCCACCCTTGAAGTAAGGGAGGCGTGAACAACATGCTTCCTCCTAGGGAGGTTTGGAGTCCCACAGGAAATCTGAAATTACCTCTGTATACTGGTAAACCTCCTTCGAATACAATAGGGTGAGAGATAAATCGGATATAATAACCTGGGTAGAAGGTTCATTTTAATCAGTCCCAGTCTAGCAGTTAAATTTAAAGGAAGTTTATTCCATCTTAATATGTCAGTTTTAATTGTATCTAACAGGTTACCCACATTCTCCTCCATGCCTTTCTCCAATCTGAGGTGATCCAGATTCCCAGATACTAATCTTTTCCCCAGCCCAGTTAATGTTCAGGTGTTTGAAATCTGTTCTATTAGGTGTAAGCAGTAGGCGGAAGAACCTGAGTCTTGCTTAGGTTCAATTTATAGTTAGATACCTCTGAGAAATTCCCATTACTTCAATGCCTTTTGAAGCTAGCTGCAGGGTTGGTTAAATGTAAAAATATCATCTGCAAATACCGAGAATTTAAGTTCAATCCCCTGAACCTCAATCCCCTGAACCCTAGGTTCCGTATTTAGTGATCTTAATAAAGGTTCCAAATAAATGTTAAATAAGATTGGTGACAAAGGGCAGCCCTGACTAGTCCCATTTCTCAGAAGAAACTCCTTTGATAAATACCCATTGCATAGGACCCTAGCTGTAGGGGCCTTGTATAGATTTTGGAGGCCTCTAAGAAAGCCCTTCAGGAAACCCATTCTCTCCATTGCAGAGAATAAGAAATTATGGGAGACACGATCAAAAGCCTTTTCGGTGTCAAGTGCTATTAGGGCCATAGCAGATTTTGAGTGGGATGCCCTATGCAAAATGTGATGCATCTTTCTTAACGCGTCCTGCGCCCCCCTCCCTGGCATGAATCCCACTTGGTCCTGGCTAATTAACAAAGGTACACTTTCAAAACCCTATTGGCCAGAATCTTTGTAAGTATTTTAATATATTGGTTGATTAAAGCAATAGGTCTATAATTACCTGGCAGGTCCCTAGGCTTGTCTGGCTTAGGGATCAGGGTAATATAAGCTGTATAAGGAGGATGGGGGACCCTATTGTTCATAATGCTTGAAAATAAATCCAATAATAGAGGGACTATTGTTCCTAGGTGGACTTTATAGAATTTTGCAGACAAGCCATCCGGCCCTGGCGCCTTGTTATTTGGAAGGTCTCTGATTACTTCCCTGATCTCTAGTTCCGAGATTGGTGCAGCTAGTACCCGGGCTTGATCTGCTTCCAACTTGGGCAACGGTATATCCTTAAAGAACCTTTCAATTGCTACCTCCGTACTGGTGCCCCCTTCTTGATAAATCCCCGAATAATAGTCCGCAAAAGCACCCGCCATCTTCTGCGGTTCTGATATAATCCCTCCCCCGAAATTTACTGCCATGATCGTTCTTTCTGCCTCCCACTCCTTAATTCTATGAGCCAATACACGGCCAGGCACATCCCCATGCATAAGATATTTAGCATTTGGTCTTTCCAGCCAGTGATCTGTCCTAAGGTTCAGTATACTTATATTGGTCTCTCAACTCCCTAATTACTTGTCCATTTCTTTGCTTGAGCCCTCTAAAGGTAATAATGATTTAATGGCCCCAACTAAAAACTCTTCCCGCGCTCTATTGAGTTTGTTCCGTTTAGAGGTATACTCCTGCGCCATTCCTGCATATAATACCTTACAGGCTGGCCAGGCTATTTTTATCCTCTATTGTTGGGATTTGAGTTTGAATGATCCCTTAAGTACCTCCTCTAACTTAAGTACCATGCTGTCTTCTGCAAATATCCTTCATCTAGTCACCAACGAAATGGTCTGGGGAATGTTGTCCAGTTCACAATAATTGTATCAGAGAATGATCAGACAGGACCCTATTATAAGTATTCAAGCCTTTGACACCTCTCAACCCTTCCCTATTAACCACAAAGAAATCAATCCTAGTATGTGTCTTGTGGACCCCCGAGTAGAATGTCATCTCTGTATCCCCTTTCCTGTACATTCTATATAGGTCTACCAGCGCTGTTGCCTCCAAAAACCTGTTTAAAGCTCTTTGCGGGGGAGAAGATGGTTTATTGGAGGTGGGGCTCCTGTCCTTCCTATTATCAAAGTAGATATTCCAGTCTTCTGCCATAATAAGTGGAGTCTGCGGGTGTGTGGCAATATCGGCTTCTAACGAAGCAAAAAATTCTGACTTAGCTGGAGTAGGGCCATAAACTGAGGCACAAGAAAGTGGGCATCCCAAGATTGAACCCTCCACATATATCCCCCTGCCATCCTCTCTTGACTGAATTCTTTCAATTACATATGGGCACGATTTTCTGATTAATATTGCCACTCCCCTGACGTTTTCATTTTCCCAACTCCCACTACCTTACCAACCCACCCCTCCTAAGAAGGTTTACCTCCTCAGACAGTAAATGAGTTTCTTGGAGTGCAGCAACATAAACTTCAATTGAATTATATATTGCAGTACGACCAGTCTTTTTTTCCTCCCCCTGAGACCTTTCACATTCCATGAAAGAAGTTTAAGTGTTACCATCTTTTATGTCACAGCCCCAAATGTTCACTCTCATATGTTGTATCCTCTTTACCTCATGTTCTATGGATTCTGTCTCTCTCCTTTCCCCCAATAACCACCCTTCTTACCTCCTCCGATCCTTCGATCGCCCTCCTCAATATTCATGAAATGTGTATGAGTCAGCCCTCCGGATATCTCCGAACCCCCCTCAGATCCCAGCATATCATCCATCGAGTGACCCCCATTTCCCCAACATTAAGAATTGGCTTTGTCTATGGCCTTATAAAACTTTTCTCTCCATGGCCAGAAAAAGAAAGAGCATACCAGCCCCATTAACAATATGCAACCCAGGTTAGTACTAGTCCGATAACTTTTCTCCTTCAAACCATTCACTCTTGTATCTTGCTCTAGTAACCTGGAGGAAACAAAAAAACCCTAGCCATATAGCCATACTAGCTAGCCAAGGGGCTTCGATCCATCCCTTTTTTGACAGTTCCGGATAACATAGTAGAACGATAGTGAGAAGCAGTTAGTCTCTATTTCTTTAAACCAACATCTGGTCGAACTTAGGAATTAGGCAACCCTGTCAGTTCTCGAAATAATTCCCCGATGCTGCAGATCACACTCGCCGCTGCGTTGCCAGCACTCCCGTCAAACCCTCTCCATTTCAAGTCGGCGACTTGAATAGTTCTGGTAATTCAATTCTGAGACTTTCCAGAGCTTCAGTTGCTGTTAAGTAGCACTTATCTCCTTTCAGAAGTTTTACAGTTAGTGTTGCTGGATGTTGCAATCGAAATTTTAGACCCGCTAAATACAGCTTCTTTTTTATCTCCGCGTATTCTTTTTGTTTCTCTCTCACCAAAGGCACTAAATCTTGAAAAATCCATATTGAAGCCCCATTCCACTGCAGGGATCTGTTTACTTTCACTTTATTCAGGACATGAGTCTTTTCCTTGTAGTTTAAAAATCTCATAATCAGAACTCGAGGTCTGGCTCCAGGTGGGGGTGTCTCTCTCAATGACCTGTGGGCCCTCTCCACGTTGTACGAGTCACCAAATGGCGAAGGACCAAATAGCTTCAAAAGAAAGTCCTGCATAAAGGCTACACAGTCCGAGCCTTCCGTTTTTTCAGGTAAACCTGCCATTATTAAGTTGTTTCTCCTACTGCGTGACTCTTGGTCCTCCAGCCGTTCTTCAAGCTTTTTAACTTGCCTTTTGAGCCCTATCATTTCTAGGTCAATGGCCCTGTTTTCCTCTCCTGCAAAGCCACTCTGGCCTCTACATCCCCCACCCTCTGTGTCAAGGCATGTGACGCGGGTTTCAGTATGGTAAAATCTGCTACTAATCCCTGCAAAAGATGTTTAATCTCAGAAATATCCTGCGAAGTTGAACACCCTCCTTGGGCTTCTGTTTTCAGGTCCTCGGCATCTTCTGGAGAGTGGGGCTTAGAGCGCTTAGTCACCGGTATTCGTGCCGCAAGAGGCTCGGGGCTTTCAGTTTCAACTCGGCCATTTCGCCCTTCTGGCTTCAGTTGGATAAGTGATCTATTCCTTCCTGCAAATGAGCCTGTGGTGATCACAACTGCACAGGGCTCTCCTAGTCGACAGGGATCTTTGTATTAGCAGGTTTAGGGGGTCAAAAAGAGCTTAAATCTTTTTATTTTATCTGCTGAGATTCGAGCACGGTCTCGGAGACATCTGTACCTTGCTAGCTCATCACGTGATCCCCGACTGTGAGCATTTATAATGGGTTCAGCAACAGTAAAATGTTTCTAAGCAAAAGAGGGACTGTGAGTTGTGTAGTGAGAATGCAGCAAACAGGCAATCCTGGTCAATGGAAATACTATGGGTTTGTAAGTGACTTTGAGCATGTGTAGATAGTTCTTTGAATTGATGCTGATAGTAAAGTCAAGTTTAGAATCATATGAGTGTGCTGAAAGATACCAGCAGTGCAATCAATTACAGTTTTGAGCAAATTCAGTAGCCAGAAAAGGTCAGAAACACAGTTTTTGAGCCAGTGAACAGATTTAATGCATGAGGAGAGCTACTGATGCCATTACAGGGCTGGGTTAGAAATGTAAATACAAACAGCAGGGAGCCATTTTGTGAGGCAGCAAAGAGACTAGTGAGCACTTCAGTAGCAACAAACTTTCATGTGTTTGCTTTCAGACATGGCTTCTGGAACTGTCCGGCTACCTGGATCATGCCTGAGCTATGATTGCAGAGGAGGTGGCAGCTCTAACAGAAATAGAGAATTTTCCATGGTGAAGGTTTGCCTCCAGATGTAGCAATCCCTAGATATCCAGTGAGACTGTGCATTATGTGCCTAAAGGCTGGAAAGCATGTGTTTCTGATATCCCACTGTTCGGATTGCCTTGTGAAATATGGTATGAGTAGGGTAACAGTCCAAGAGAGGGTATCACAAACCCATTTGGCTCCCATGTGGACCAGAATAGGAAACTCTGCAAGTAGTAGCAGACAGCACCAGGTTGAACCTGTTGGGGGAAACTCCATAGCATGTGGCACAGAGGGAGACAGCAACGTTAATCTACTGCAATAGCAGACAGAGAGAGAGGTTTCCACGCATGTGTCCCAGGTGGACAGTGCAACGGAAGGATCCATGGACCCATGGAAAGAGGGTCCAAGTCCTAGCCTAGTAGGGGAGGACAAACTGCAAGAGGTGTCTACTTCCACACCCAGTGAGAAGTGGAATGACTTGGGAGTGAGGACATTTGATCACTTCTGGGCTCAGATCATGAGTGAGGAAAAGGAGGATGAAGAAATGTATCTTCATGTCGAGGGTCCCCATGAGTCACCTCAAGCTCTTGCCTCAGAGGAGCCAGAGAGAAGAAGAAGGCTCCAGTAACCTGCCCACAGAGATGGTCTGGGACAAGTTTTTTCATTCTTTAAGTATGCCACTGGCTCACCCAAGACTGGCCACCCCCAAGCTGTGTCATGGGCCACAAACTTGTGAAGAGCATCAAGAATGAGAGACTGATACATAGGAGGACTGACAGCATCTATGGGCAGTCCTTCCCTACCTTTCCTTGCAGATTCTGGGAGGAAATGGAACAGAACAGGCAATCCTGGTTATTGGAAGAGGCAAGCAAGAATTTGTACTCTGGCGCAGCAGAATGTGTCTGGGACAGAGTCATAAATGATTGACTTAAATTCCAGAAATTGGGCAGAACTCTGTTTGTGGACACTGAGCGAATTGTGGACAAGGCAAGAAATGAGACATTCCACAACATCAACTTTGAATGCCCAGATGGTGTCATAGTCCTCGCATGTCACCCTGAGTGGTACTACCCTTAATGGTGCTACTCCCTGTGAATATTCCCAGCATGCCTAGAGGGAAGTGAGCAGTGGCAGCCTGGTGTCTGTTATCCAGCAGCAGCAGTATCCAAGGAGGAAGATGCAGCGCTACTGGTATTCCAGGATTCTTCAGGTGCATCCAGATTCGTCAGCCCAGGTGTATTTTCCCATTTCCATCGCCTGGCCTTTCAGATGACATCCCCCCAGCTGTTTTCCTGTTTCATCACCTAGTTTTCCAGATGACATTAATCCAGCTGTTTTCCAGTTCCATCATTTGATTTCCAGATGACATCATCCAGCTGTTTTCCTGTTTCATCACCTGTTTTCCCAGATGACATCAATCCAGCTGTATCTGAAGATGCCACCTGGTCTGAAGGGAGAAGGTCCTCAGCTTGGAGAAGTAAGGTGATCCTTTGTTTTCAGTCTTCAAGGAACTGGTAAAACTAACTTTTTTGTTAGCTAACTGACTTTGCACAACAGACCCTACACTAGAAGACTGTCCATGGAACTGTTTAACTGTCCTCAAAGACTCTCCCTATGGATTGCAGTGCTATACAGGCCCTGTCCTGTTCAAGGACTGTTCTTCAGTGGGCTCCTGCCCAGGAGAGGCTCTTTAATGGACCTTGTCTTTGGGCAACTGCATTCCATCCCTATTTTGGACTCTTTAGGGTTTTCCACCCCCAATGTGTTGTATAAATGTCTTCTTTCCATTTTTTACTTGTGTACTTTTATAGAAAAATATGTTGGGGGCTTCTCTAGTGTTCAGGTGGCGGTTTAGGCACTGTGTGGTATACAGAATGTGGTTTTGTGTTTTTCTTTTCTTGCAGGTGTTCCCGAGGAAGAAAAGAAGAGAAGAAAAGAAGAGGATGCTGGAGCTCATCCAAGGTCTTCTTTTTCTTAGAATTTTAGGCTTGTCTGTGGTTACCAGAATGTTAACATGTTTTTTTGCTTAACAGGTGTGAGGTTGTGGGGAAAGTTTTGGGAAATGTAATTCATTGCAATGTGTTGTTTTCTTGTTGTTTTTGTTTGCAGGTACCCTGGGAACTCGGGACTACGTTCCCCAGTGGGCAGTCTGATCAGATAGATTTTCCCTAGAGGGCTAGGAGGATAGATAGGCTGTGGTCCTGATCTGCAGTAGGAGGTTCAGTTCTGGTCTATTATGGAGTGCTTCAAGCAGTCTCCTTGGAGCCACTGAATATCCATATACAGATCATAGGATAGTGGCTGTAGTTTCATCAGCTGACCTCTGGGCCTTTAGCGTTGCCTGCCTGTGACTGGCACAAGGTAGGGGAGAAGAAGCACTACCTCCCCGTAGGTAACACAGAGGGTAGGATGGCCAGGTGCCAGGCAGAGGAATGACTGATGACAGTCATTTACCTGGCTAGGGGTGAGTGTAACCACCCAGTCCCCTTGGGTTACTAGTATCCCATCAGTGTCAGTGCTAGGTAGGGAAGACAACTGGTGAATAACTGATTAAATGGGTTTTCACCTGCTCACTCTCTGTTTACTTTGTCTCAGCTGAGAGGAGAGAGATGATGTCATTTAGAACTCTGGCAGCAGCATAAGCCATGGCAGCTGGCTGTGAGTGGGGAGTTTTAGAATCTTGAGTTAGTGTTGAGCCAGAGTCTGTAGTAAGCAGTTCAAGGAATGACAGCTGCAATGTGGGCTCTGTGAGGAGAGCATTTCTTCTCACCCTAGTGCTGAGAAACGTCTGCCTGCCAAGAGAAGTGGTGGAAACTGTTGTCTAGAGCAGGAGTTCCTGATTTTCCATCCTTAGAGAGATGGAAAAGGGCTGCAAAGATGGATCTGAGGGGCAATCCCCTATTTTGATCCAGGACTTTGGAGCTGCCTGTTTGTTTACCAACCATGAGTAATCTGATTTTGTGCTTCCCAGAGGAAAGTACTTGTTTTTGGGGTGTACTCTGATAAAGGGAAATATACACTAGTTCTGTGCTAAGTTGAGACTGTTCTCATATTTTTAAAGTTGGCTGACAATCACGGGGTCCCCAGAGAGACTTGACACATTGTTTATGACTTTAGTTGCACACTCAGAAGTAGTGTTTTCTTATGCAGGATGTGAAAATCATTCCAAGAAGCATATTGCTAACTGTTTTACAGATGCTTTGAGGTGTAACTGTGAAAGAATGGCTGGGTATGGACGTGGATGCAAAAGGTGGGCAGCCCCCCCATCTGGAGTGACCAGTTCAGCACTACAGGTTCTGTAAGGGCACCTGGTTATGGAGGTCATGGTGGCCAATGCCTGAAAAGAAGTTTACTCCCTGGTGTAGGTTGTGCTTATTTTGAACACCAGTATGCTCTGTTGTGGCCAGTTGCCACATTGCCAAAATGTTAAGTCTTAGGCCACATGAGAAATGTGCTCAGTTGTGGCCAGTGCCACTAGAAGAAAATGTGTGTTTTCAGCTGAGGTCGTTTCTGCTGAAGAGAATTCAAGGTCTTATGACATATGGGATATGCAGAGTTTCTGTCCAGTACAGATTTCTGTTGCTCTGCCATTGCCTTGTGCCACAATGTGTAAAGCTTGGGGGTCCACCTTTGTTCTAGTGTGCCATCTTTGGAATAAAGTCTCACTCTAGAACCCCAAACTGGTTTGGATCTTCATGTTACTGCTTTCTGTGTGAAATTACTGGGTACCTCTCCAGAAGTGCAGACCTAGCATAGCCCTAGCAAAAAGTTCTCTCCTTAGGACCTGGGTTTAGTTTGGTCATTTGCAGTTTTGTTTTGTACACTCCCATCCCTTTCTGACCTCTAGAAATAGTGAGCCTGGTATACATTACCAAAGCTAAGGATGGTACCGATTGTCCAAAGTAGTTTGGACACCTAGTCGAGGGTACTAAGGGGTAGCTTACTGTGCAAAGTAGTGGGGGAGTGGTTACATTTGTAAAAAAAGAAAAACACACACGGCACATTCTCCCACCAGCTGTTCTAAAATAAAGTCATTACCCTGTCCTTCACCCTCTGGTACTCAAATCTACCGTTTCTCATTCACCAAAGTGAAATGACCCACAGTATAGTGGGTGGTGGGCAGGGGTGTGTTTATAAAAAAATTCCCTCCCCCCTTCATAATGTCCCAATCCCCACTTCTCCTTCAGCACAAAGCAACATGTTAATTCAAACACCCCCCACCCTACCACCTTCTAAGTAGCCATGCCACCCCTTCCCCCAAACACCCTTAGTAAAACAAATGCTATATTATGAACTGAGGATCATAAATAGAGGAATCTGATTGGCCCAGAACTCTTTGGAAGCCGTGATGATATTGGGCTACATCATCACATCTTCAAAAAGGTTCTAGTGCCACCAGCCTCCTTGCTCTCTACTGTCTGAGAACTATTTTTTCAAAATGTACTCCTACACCACCCAAAAACTCATTCATAAAACATTTTAAAACCTGTTTCATTTATTTTTTTATTTATAAAACTCAGTTCATAATAGTAATAAGTCACTTCAGGGTGTGGTATATCATGGGATATCATCACTTCTCTGGTGGTTGGATGCACTCAGGCTGCGGCCTCGTGCCCAACCACCCAAGGCATGATGATATCCCATGATATACCACACCATGTCATGCTTTATTGCTTAATTGTCACATGGCCGGCAGCTGGCACAGCCCTCCATCCTCCTCACCGAGCCACCATGAAATGAATAAAAAGAGGCACACAAACCTATAAGAATACCAGATTTGCCGTGGATCTTGCCAATCATGTATTCCTATAAGTATGCATTCTCTATTTCATTCATTCAATGATGGATGGCTGAGGTGGAGGGAGAGCAAAGCTAGTTACCCACCGTGGGATAATTATGTAATAACACATGATGTTGTGTAGTATATCATGGGATATCATCATTCCTTGGTGACAACTTGATGGCTACAACTGTCTGTAGAATGGTGGAAATTAGGGGAAGGGGCCTTCCATTTGCAGGTTTCTGTACTTCAGTGTATTTTCCATACACTTCATTTTCCTGCACATGGTAACTAAGTCTCTGTTATGAAGTCCTAAAACAAGTGTTTCCATAGTTGCCATTTTGCTTTCATTTTTTTTTGTCTTTATCTCCAATTTGAGCAACTTCATTCTTAGTGCAGCCATGACCTTAGTGTCTGTCTTTAATCTTTTTTTTTTTTTAAATCAAAGTATTACTGTTTTTATCTAAGCATATGCCAATGAACAGATCCTTGGTCCAGTTTAGTTGTGGTCTCCATACCTTCAAAGGGATATTGACATAATGGAGGAAGTACAAAGAGTGACCAAGATGGTCGATGACTTGAAAAACATGAGCTATGAGAACTGAGTGGCAGAACTGACTTTATTTTCCATGAAAAGAAAAGACTCGGGGAAGATATGTTCTCAGTATTCAAAAATTTACAGAGAATGACACCATCAGATCAAGAGCAGACTTTGAAGACACACAAGGATGAAAGGATCAGGGTGCACTCAATTTCATTGAAGTAAGGAAAGTAAACATCAGAAAGAACTACTTCACAGAATGAGCTGTGAACATTTCCTTCAAAAAGACTGCCAGAGAATGTGGTATCATCAGACACAGCTGTCTAATAAAATTCAAGCTCAAACTTGACAAGAACTTTGAGGTGGCTAGTTTCTGCCTAACATTATAGATACAGAATATTTTGGCAAATGAAGACTCAGCATTCCAGCCATTCTGCCCATCACCTGCCTGACTCTTTATCTGACCTAATGTCATACGGGATTTACTGAGCCAGTAGCACTATTGACATCTTGGTACCCTCCTCTGCCAGATGTCTATACTCCCCCTTACCATATAACTCATTATTCCCTTGGGTCTATCCTATCCATGCTTCAGTCCCATCACTGACTTAGTTTCAAACACCTACTTGGGTCTATTATTCCATTGGTCCTCCTTCTGCTCCTGGTTAAGATGCTTTCATGTCTCATCAATAGATTGTTGTAGTCTATGCCATTTTTCCTCTAAAGAACTTCTCTCTGTCATGTCCCCTCAATCATCACTAACATACATCTCTTTTTTAAATCATTTTTATTATCTTTATCAATGAATCAACATTACAGAAGAATAGAGAAAAAACGTGATGTGATATTAATACATTTTTACACCTTGGAACTATGTCTGTTACAACAAGCATCATGACAGCTATCATAACATATACAAATACCATTGTTTGAGTATGTGGAATAAGGAGGGGACCATGCTGTGATTATCAAACCTACTGAAAGGAGTATGCAGGTAATCCGGGGACTGCTTTTACTGGCAGTTCAACATAGTGGCTGTTGAACTAACATACATCTCTGATCTCTCCCTTCCTCTCCTCACAGTCATGAGTTCCTTGTGCTGTCATTCATTGTAACAGGTTAAACAGTAGAAATACAGTGTGCTGATGGGGCAGGTAACTGAGCTAAATGGGCTTTTACTGCTGCTGGCCCCACCCTTAAACCATGGCTCAGGAATAGGGAAGGACAAAATTAGTATAATAAATATCTTGAGATGAGGGTCAGGCTAGGGTGGGGATGTGATTAAAGTTATTGTGTTACCTCATGTAAAATGGCCAGGAGCCAACAATTTTTAAGGGGAAATCATAGCACAGGAGGATGTGGAGGGATGGTGGGTGGGAGATAACCAGACTTACTGGATTATTGAAAAACAATGTACCTAACAATGTTGAGTTGTTTTGCCAAAGATAACTCAGAAATTGCAAAAGTTCTAATGTACATCTCCAGCAATGAACAACGAATCTTTTATTGTTTTCTATAGTATGTATTGGGCAGCATAAATGCTTAAATGCATATATTGCCACTTGTATATGCTTTCAACACAACTAAAGGTCTGTGTTCTTGAATTGAACAGTGAATTCATCAATATGCAGCAGTTCTTCAAAAATGAAATCTGCCTTATGCAGTGCTAATTAGATTTTGTTTAGTGACTGACAGCCAATCAATATTAAACAAATCCTGAAGCAAAACATTTTGCCAGTTACTAGATGTAAAATAATGAAGACTGATCAGCAGACACAGTATGGTATATGGGTCCCTTTATTGTACATGGATTTCAAGCTAGTGCTAAAAGCTGTTGTTGGTCAGTTCAAAGGTCAAGAAAGTTGTTATAGCTATGTCATTACTATAGTGCAACAACTTCTACATTCTATATCCGAGTGGTGTTTCCCTCACATTATAGACAACCTATCAGCACTATCAATATACTGTCGGACAGCACAGTACTGTAACAGTTCAATTCAACAATTTTTTTGAAGCCTGTCAGCATCAGGCAAGTTGTTCAAATAACATGCTACCTGGCAAAAAAGATTTGCCCAAACAGCGGATGCTCCTAAACGTGTGCTGGGGGAGCATAGCAGGTGGAGCACAAGTAACAGCAATGGGAGAGCTACAAAACTTTTAAAAAAAGCTCCAAACCACAAATTTCTTCTCTTTTATTTTAAATACCAATATCATGCACTATATGAAAAATTCTTCTATTTTATTTTAAATACCAATACCATATACTATATAAAATAACAAATAGGGGGCTGTCCACAGATACTGTCGTGTTTCCATCTCAGAGATTGATGACATCATAGGGACAGCTTGAGCTTTACTCTTGGGGTCTATGATGTCATCAACCTTCTTGACGGAAACACAGCCTTATTGTGCACTGTTCCCTATCAATTATGTTATATATTTACAGTGGCTCTTATCTATTTGGTGCAAGACAAATAAGCAAAAATTATGGTGCCTAATTGAGTTCTAGTAATGAAACAAACAATAAGCTGTATTTTTCTAAGATGGTTGCTTTTTTTGGTTGGCATCTAAGTATAGTACTATACAAACATTTTAAAAGCATTAAATCATACCAACATGCATGTTTTATTACATCATACAATAGTTTGCAACACACCTTTGTTTGATTCCCACCAAATGAGTGTGTCTATTTGAATGTAACTGTTCAAATACATTTCACTTGTTTAGCAGCTTGTTTTCAGGAATCTTAGTCAAGTTTTTTACTGTAATCCATAAAGTATTGAGGTGGTAGACGGTCCAGTGAGAGATTATTATTACTAACTTCCTCTGCGGTGCATTCAATATTATAATCAACATGTCCATCCAAAATTCTCTAATGTCTGAATTAAAATCTATTCAGAATTAATGTACTGTATATGCTCAAGGAAAACTCTACCCAAACATGCATAAAAGGCTTTATAGCCAGTACTACATTTTGGTTTACTCCTGCATATTGTTTCAGTCTCTTTGGCAACAAAAAGGTTTCTGATGGACTGCTTCAACACAGCTGTGAACTGCATATGTACAGTAAGTGTGTGAATGCATGGTCAGAGGATTTTGAAACCAGATGTATGCAGTCACCGAATCAGATGAAAGCTTTTCTCATAAAACTCCTTAGAGAACCCTTCCCCACTTCTCTATTTATTTTCTAGGCAACGCTATGTCTTTGTGGTAAATAGTCAGTATACCAGAGCATCTTTAAAAATTGTCATTCTGTGTACATAATTTGAGGCAAAAGTCAAAATGTGCAAGAAATTGTGGAAAATGCCAATTCTGGCTGAAGATTTTAAAATTTCAGATTGCAGGACTCAGCAATAAAATTGCAGGTTAATTCCCAGTGGCCCTTGACTGCTTCAGTGCATGGCAAAATCCTAAGGCATTGAGCATTCTTTTCAGTTACTAAAACACTTTTACCACCTGCAGCTTTTGTGTCTTTGTGCACTGGCTTTTGTTAGAACTCAGTTCAGTATTCTCTCCTGTTGTCACCATAACTGGCCTGTATTAAGAGAGTGGATCCATTGTGAAGGAGTGGAATTTTCCAGTGGTCCTGGAGAGGACTAGGATGAGTGGTGGGTGGTCCCAAGACTAACCTTGGCAACTGTGGAAGTATAGAGGCTTTTGAAGGCTCTAGGTATAACAAAGACATAATTTGTCAGCAGATAAGGACCACTTGGCTGACCCATTGTGCTCATTTGGTCTCTGCCATACTGTCACCACAGACCCTACCTCATCTCTGTCCACTTATCCCCCTGCTCTCCTAGCAAGATTCCTTTGTGTTTATCCCATCCACACTTTTCATTCACCACCATTTCCATTCCCACCACCACCACTGGGGGACTGTTCCAGGCATCCATCACTCTTTCAGTGAAGAAGTACTTCCTGACATCTCTCCTAAATCCCCCCTTCCAGCTTCATTACATGCCCCGTTGTTCTTGTGCATCTTCTCTTCTCTTCTCTTCTCTTCTCTTCTCTTCTCTTCTCTTCTCTTCTGAGAAATACCTCTCCCATATGTTATTTACCCCTGTGAGGTATTTATAGTATCTATCATACCCTTCTCCTCACTGTCAGGGTGTACATATTGCCATCCCTCAGTCTGTCCTTGTAGGGCTTATGTTGCAGTCCCTGTACCATTTTAGATGCCCTTCTCTGGGCAACCTCTACCCTGTCTATGTCCTTTCTGAAATGCAGACTCCAGAACTGGACACAGTACTCCAGGTGGGATCTGAACAACAATCAATACAATGGTAACACCACCTCTCTCCTTCAGCTGGTGATACCCCTCCCTATACAGCCCAACCATCCAGCTCACCCTGGCTACTGCCTTTTCACACTGCCTTGCCACCTTGAGGTCATTGGATATGATAATGCCAAGGTTCCCTTCCGGTTTAATGATCATCAATACACCTTCCCTAATGTTATACCATGCCTGTGGGTTGCTGTTCCTTTGGTGCATGATTTTGCACTTTTTTCACTATAAAACCCAGCTGCCATACCCTTAACCACTCCTTAAGTTGTCTCAGGTCTCTACTTTTTCTTTCCACCCCTTCCAGAGTGCCTAACCTATTGTAGATTTTGGTGTCATCTGCAAAGAGGCATACCTTCCCTTCTAGTTCTTTTACAATGTCACTTATAAAAATACTGAAGAGATATGATCCCAGAACTTAGCCCTGAGGTACCTTGCTGGCCACTCTCCCCTCCCCAGACTGAGTGCCATTTTGCATCACTCTCTGTCTACTATCCATCAACCAATTTCATATCAGGTTCACCATCTTGGGTCCCACCCCCAAAATTGCCCACTGTGTGCTACAGTGTTGAAAGCCTTGCAGAAATCTATTTAGGCCATATCCACTACCCCACCCTGATCAATTTCCCTGGTCATCTAGTCAAATAAATTGATCAGGTTCACCTGACATAGCCTCCCACACCCATGAAGCCATGCTTCTTTAGAACTTGTAACCCACTGGATTCAAGATACTCCACTAGCCTTTCTTTTAAAAGAGTTTCCATTAACTCCCCCACCACTGATGTCAAACTGACTGACCAATGGTTGCCAGCCTCCACCCTGCTGCCTCTTTTAAGATGCAGGAGTATAGTACATCTGTCCTTCTCCAGTCCTGCTTCCAGTGAATTGTTGAATATGGCTGCCAGAGATGCAGTGAGTACCTCTGTGAGCCCCTTCTGCACCCTTGGGTGTACCCCTTCAGTCGGAAAACCTTATCCACATTCAGATTCACAAGTCTTTTTGGTACTCATTCCTTTGTGAATGGACTTGTGTCTACCTCCCTGCTCAAGTGTTCAGGCTGCTTTCATGTGGTCCATCACCCTCTCCATCCACTGTGAAGACTGAACAGAAGTATCTGTTCAGGATGTCTGCTTTTTCCTGAACATCCTCTGTGCCAGTCTCCCCCTACTCTTCTTAATCTTACAATCCCCCTCCTTCTCTTTCTCTCTTTACTTATGTACCTAACAAGATCTTGCCCCCTTAGTTACCCTTTTGGCTATTGTTTCCTCAGCTTGTGCCTTTGTGCTCCTTAAAACATTCCTTGCTTTTCTTTGCTTTTCCTGGTACACTTCCTTATCCTGATCTCACTGCATCTTTTGTACCTACTGAATGTTCCTCCACCCCACCCAGGCAATCTGACCACTTGGTCATCTCTGAGGCATTCACTCATTTTTTTCAAAATCTGCCCTCCTGAAGTCCAGGATGCTCATCCTTGTGTGGTTTGCCTCTGCTACCTTCCTTATGTTAAAACAAACTGACTCCAATCTACATCAGGTATATTGAAGTTCCTCACCAGCAGCATCTCCCCCTTTTCTGATGTTGTGCTGATGGTGTCTCCCAGTGCCTTATCTAGTTCTTCCCCTTGTATTGGAGGTCTGTATAGCACTCCAGTGTTAACAGTGGCTCTGATTCCTGCCTCCAGAGTGAACTACAGTATATCAAGCCCTTCCTTTCCTCCCCGCTTTCCTTGGGTTTCCATTGCCTTAATACACTCCCTACCATATCATGCTTCACTTAGTTCGGGAAGGACAGAGAGGAGAACAAAGGAAGAGGGGTTGTGTTGTATGTAAGGAAGGGTATAAAAGTGATGGAAACCCAAGGCAATGGGGGGTCTGGGAGTACTGTAGATCACCCTGGAAACAGGAATTGGAGTAGCAAGCATCTGGGAGTGCTGAATATGAACACACACCATATGTTAAAAAAATTATATTTGCACCCCCATGTCTTGCACTTTCGGTAAGAGGATAATGTCCAATGGCAGTGACTCTGATACCCTAATGATGCAAGAAGAAGTACTCTTAAAGGGTGTAGAGATGCATAGGTACCGTTATTAATATTTTATAAATCAGTTTATAAAATAATTATACATGTAATAAACATTTAAACACATTAAAAACAAAGCTGCCTTCTTGAAAAAGTAGGTTGCATGTGAGGACCTCTTCTGGAGTCTAGAAGTTCACATCATCTCAGCACTGGTTGTAAAACGTTTAAGAATGACAAATGGATTTTCAACAAATTTAGCAGTCTTTGTAAACCCCAAAGCTTGTGCACTGAAAATGACTTGGTCCTATGAAAGGTATGGAGCTACCTCCTTTGTCTGTGTTTCCATAGGGATTAATAGTGTTAAACATATTGCTGTGTATTCTTTCATGTGTTTTGTCACTCTTAACAGAAACCCATGAGGTTCACTGTTTTTGCCTGTTCTCTGCAAAAAGAAGAATCTTTCATGAAGTGTATGAACATTTTAGTTTTTACTTTGTGTAGCTTTCAGGAAGCATATGTCAGTTTAGCATTAAACTAAATACTGACATGGTTCATGTTCAATGAAAATAATTACTATGAACCATTGGTATTATGGCACAGTATACAGAACTGAAATTATTTCCCATATTTAAAGATCCCCTAATGTCACTGTGACAACTTTGAAAAAAAAAAATATTTAGACAAAATTCAGTTTATAGTTATTTTTTTTTTGTAATTCTCACTCTTACTTCTTTATTACTGAGGACGGTTGCATGTAAACAGGATCACTATCCTATCTGTTCTTGCTGCTTGCCTACACCTGACATCACAGTTCTGTTTGTTACATCACAATCTGTTGCTGTGGTGATAACTATGATACTGTAAACAGAGGATTATGATATCAGGTGTAGGTAAGCAGAAAGAGCAGATAAAGCCTAATGGACTGTAATACTCTTTTGTACAACTGTCCTTAGTAATAATGAAAAAAGGGAAATGATTATAGAAAATATATGAAATATAAACTGAACTGTGTCTAAATCTCACAATTTTTAAAGCTTTTCTGAGGTGTAAGGGTTCTTTAAGGTGCCCTATAATTTATGCTTTGTTGTTCTACGTTTCACTCATGCTTCTTAGCACTTCTATGCTGGGCAGTTCTGTTTAGTTTAACAGACATGTATGTACTCCCATACCAATCCTATAATGGAATATATTGTACAGCATTAAAGAGCTTGTGAAATCAAAAATGCCAGACAGGAAAATGTTACAATTTTAACAAAAACTTCAGTTATAACTTTTATTTCTGAAGTATTTTTATTTTCCCTTTTCTCATTAGAAAGTTTTCCATGCCATAATTTTATGCTGGATGTGTGGAACAGTACTCTGCCTAGTTGCTGACATATCTAGTTCTGTTCCTTCCACTACATCATCAGCACTGTGACCTCACTGACTGTGACAGCACAGGTAACTGACCAGGCAGCTACTGATTAGTTCTTCCTGATCAGCATTGATCTCACAGTCAATTAGGTCACAATACTGAAGGCTTAATGGGACAAATAAAGCTTGATTTGTCAGTTGACAGGCAGACTGCTGTTCTACACACCACACTAACACTAGGTAAAATATCTTCTAATTAACCAAAGGGAAAAGACTAAGTACATCAGATATAAAAGGTAATAGCTGACTGATTTTAAAAATTACTACTAGTTTTATGCAGTACACAAGCTCTTTAAGGAATACTTTGAAGGGATTGTAAATAACATCTAAGGATTCCTGAATATAAACTAAGTCATTTCAATTAAAGGTAAACAAGTAGCAAACTACTTGCTGCCATGAATAGTTAGCAAATAATGAAAGTGACTCTTTTCTGGCAGATATCCAATGTACTATACAACCACTATAAAATGGAGCAGACATTTATTGCTTGCTTCCTACTTGAGACTGTTTAAAACAAGTTTAAGTGTGAAAGCAGGACATTCACATTAAAATAACAAAATCCAGAAAAGGTGAACACATGAAAATAACAGTCCCATGACACAGAAAGCCTATAGTAGGAAAAATATAAGACTCAGATACATAGATCTTAAATTCACATATTTAACCAAACTCAGACATTCTGATATTTATAAATTAACTTACTACAGCAGTGCAGTAAAGTCTGGCAAAAAATAGGATGCTACGTTTTTCAACTGCAAACGATTCTAGACATCTTCTGTTTCATTTGCTTATAAAAGGTTCCAGTTTGACCAGAATGTAAAGAGACAGTGTACTGCCAGAAATCAATATTAAATTTCAGAAGTAGTTAACTATTACTTCTTTCATCTAAAGTATATTTTTTCTTTTCTCTTTTGCTAATTAGATTTGCCACCTCACAAAGCCTGGTGTGACATGTAGAACTGTACTGTACCTGGAGGCTGACATAGCTACAGCAGTTATTTTCTTGTTCATACTTCATCAGTCCTACAGCCTCACTGTCTGTGACATTACAACTGACCAAGAAGAGCCAATAACATGCTGTATGACCAGTTGCTTGTGATGTCACAGTGAGTGAGGTTGCATTCCTTATGAAGTATAAAGTATGAAGAGGAATATAACTACTGTAAAAATGTTAGCATCCTGGTAATGCATTACTCTTGACATTCCACCTAACAGGTAGAAAACCTCTTAATGAGCAAAAGGAAAAAGCAAATTACTTCAGAAATAAAAAGTAATGACTAAGTACTTTTAAAAATGAATAACATTTTCTGCCTGCGATTTTTGCTGAGTCCAGTTCTTGAATTATTTTCAAAAAGTTTTAAATTGTTTGTTGTTTTCAAGATAAAAAGATGACCAATTTATTTTGACTTACAAATGGTATTGTGAAACTGACAATGGTTAGGACTGAGGAAATATTGTTTTATAATGCACAGTAAATGAAGCACATAGAAAGGCAGATTTAACAAGCATACATTTTTTTAACTGTACCCTGAAACTGTCTTTTTGGAAAAAGATTTTTCCTTGCACTACTGCCTTAATAGTAAGTTTGCTAATTTGAATGCTCAGTTGGTTTTCTGGTTACAAGTCCTTGGGTTTCAACATCTGTAGTTTGTTCCTTGGTACCTGAGAAGAATCACTTTTTTACATTTTTCTTGTAAATCAGTGACAGAGCAAAAGATACAGACCATTACTTCTCTAAATGAGAATGTGTGCTCAATGATTTCTCATGTCACCTAGATGAACAAAGGACTGATTTGAAAGGCTATGATGACATTAAACTAGTAGGTTAAAACATAAATGTATTACTATGGGTGTCTACTCCTCATTTTTTTTTAAATTTGTATATGAGTCTTCAATGAGGAATGGAACTGTGTTCACTCAATTATTTAAATCAGGTGACCCCTGCGATCCTTGTAACCACTGACCATTTCTTTATTTACTACACTTGGTAAATTGCAAGGAAATTTGTTCCTAACAAGATTTAAAAATCTGCTTTTAAAAAAAGGGAAGTTTTCATGTCATCAATCAAGCTCCAGACCACAGCACGCTGCAGTTACTGGTTTCAAAAGTACCACATGATATACTGTAGAAAATTGTTTTGATAAAGGTCATATTTTATGTACCGAATGTATTTACCAAAGGCCCATGGCTTAGTCAATCATGATATTTTACTGCAAAGCATATCTGAAGTGACCCTCTTCATTAGGCATACTGAATTTGATATGAAGCCACAAAATAGAACATTGGTTGTTGAACTAAATGGATGCATTTCTTGCATTAGATCATTGCATAATTGAGTCCCCCCTGGTTTGTATCTTGTACCTTTATCTAGTCCTCTGTTTGTTAATGCCTAGGGATGGGTAAAGTGTTTCCACTATTATGATATGATTTGCACAGTCTTCATGGCAAAGTAAACAAACAAAAAAAAGAAAACTGTCATAAAAGTGTCACAAAATTTGCCTTTGGTGAAGGGCTCATTTCTGGATGCTGGCACTTCACTGGTAAAATCCACAGCACAGGATGTATCTGCAGCTAAAAAATAAAAAAAAAAAAAGAAGTAAAGCACTTCCACTTCTCTTGTAACACTGTCTCTCCCTGTTCCTTCCCACCCGATAGCCCCAATAAAAAAAGTTGTAATCCCTCTTGCCCAACCCATTGAGCACCCCAACTCCCAGTCTCATCCCCTATAATCTCAGTATTAAAGTTACTTACAGGTAAGACAAACTTTTTCCCCAATCCACTGAGTACCCCATTTCCCCTTTCCTCTCCCTGTGATATTATATTTGAATAAGAAAAAACTACCCCAATGAAATTAATACCCAAGCTCCTCCCTAATCTCTCCCCGGGTGTGCTAAATTAAAAAAAAAAAAAGACGCTGATCCATAGATGGTGACAAGTATAGCTCTTCTCATCACCTTGGCTGGCCACCACCTGAATGAATGAGCATATACTATATGTAGTCCTAACCTCTATGATCTCACTCTTGCTCTCATTCATTCAGATTATGGATGGTCCAGGTGGTCAGAGGAGAGCTGTGCCATTCATCAACTCCGACTTCATATCTTTGTTTTGGCCAGTGCTGCCGGGGGGGGGGGCAGCTGGGGTACTAAATGTGTTGAGAAGGGTTTTTATTATTGAGACAATGGAAAGTGTAGAAGAGTGGGAGATGGGGTACTCATAGGTTGTGGTAACCATGACAGGGTAGTCATGAAAGTATGGAATGTGTACCATGTGGAAAGTTTCCAGGTGCAATATAAATCCATGCAGTAGAGATACTGTGTGCTGGGGTTAAAGGTTCTGGATTAACTACTGAGGCAATGCAATGGCAATGCACTCAAAAGTAAAGAGAGGAGAACAACCTGATAATCAGTTACCCTTCCAGGGGTTTATATATGTGGCTTCACTGATGAAAAGTTCCAAAAATGTATATAGCAGCAATTTGCGTGTCTGGTAAACAGAAGGAAGTATGGGAGTTGAAATCATTGGTCATCTGGACACATGAATTCCAGTGTAGCCTTGCTAGTGGCAGTAATTAACAAAAAAAAAACATGTAGGAGTTTACTCCAAAGCACTTCTGGAAATATGGACACTATAGAGAAAAGACCCAATCATCAATGTATATTGTATTTATATACTATAGTTCATGTATTTTGATAAAAAGATGACAATGTGTAGCCCTTGGATAGTAAGATGCTGGGGTACTGCACTATAAAATTTGATGGAAATCTGACAGATACTTATATTATCTGCCATTATCCATTTCTGATCTGACATAAAATAGGATTTTTATCTGATCTCTTTATCCGATTATCCAATTATCTGACATCTCTAATTGGGACTAGAGATGGGCAAAGTTGGGAAGCTTCACTGCAGCAAATTATTTGCAAGCTTCTCAGCATTGTATAGCATGAAGTGGTACTTTGCATAATTTTTTGTTTTGCCTGATGAAGTTCCCACTTTATGAGGTGAAGACTTTACATAGAGGAGCTTCACCAGCAATGTGCTACTATATGTAGTTATTTGAGTAGTGAAGTGGGTACTTCACCAGTTGAAGAGGCACTTCACTTGCGAAGTGCCACTGTACTTAGATGTTTTATCTGCCTTTCTGAATTACAAAAAAGCCAATATTTAATGTTATCCACTGGAATTTCAGATTATTTGAACATTTCTAGTGGACAGACCAATGTTTCATGACAGTCATTTCATCAGGGACCAACATACACTGAATACATCTTTTTTTATTTTCAACTACACAGTCTTGTAAACTTTTATCTTTTTTTCTCTATTTTTTCTATCTTTTCCTTCGAGTTTAACATTCTGTTATGGTCAGGTCAGCTTCTTAAACCCTAGACATACAGTTTGTCAGTCAGTGCTAAAGCCTAGGGAGCCAAGAAGGGCTGCAGACTGATAGCATGAAACAAAGAGTGGTACATTCATAAGCACCGAATAATAAGCCTGAATTCTTGGACTCTAGGAGCCAATTGGCCAGGTTAATAGCAATACTTTTAGGACAAGATTGGAAACATAGAGAAATAAAATCTATAAAATGTGTAATTGAAAAGAAAAACATGTTAATCAGTGAACATGGTTCCATAATGAAGTGACTCAGTCACAAATTGTTGGTCTACCCATGGATCATACATTATAAAAACAATGAACTATATTAAAATATACATTGAAGATTGTTTTTTACTTTATAGTAACCGGAATGCATAGGTCTGTCACCCTTGGAGTTATTGTGTGGACCATGATGGCTGAGAGTTACTGGGTTCTGAATACCTATGGATAGTTCTCCGTCTGGTGCCAGACTGCCAGTGGCATCCAACTACCCACATGACAGGGTATGCATTAAAAACAGTGTTGAAAAAGACCCCACATGTTATTTTGTTGCTGACACAATGAATGGGTTACTTGTATCTCTTTCTCATCTGTGTAAGGAAGTTGGAAGTCATTTGAATCAAAACTGCCTTATATTGATTAGGGATACTCTAAATATGTTTCACTTACTCATGCCCCCCTGTAGACACCTGATTTAGCAACTGAGCTGCACCACTGTAACAACCTGGGGTGATATCGTACAACACCAGGACTGTATCTAACAGTGTTGCTGAACACAACACTGCAAAGCTAGAGCATACCCAATTAGGACAGGGAGCACCCTATGATTACCAACATTGACTTATTTCCATTTAATGTATTTTGCATATGTCTTGTGCACCAGCTTTGAAATAAAGTTATTCATTGTTTTACTGCAGTTTGAATCATCTAGGTCTAAGCATGCAAATGTTATAAGTCTGCATGCTTAGACCAACAGAAAAATTAAGATGTTGAAGAAGCATCAAAAAGAAAGGTAAATGAAGTAATTGTATTATTCAAAAGATTTCTGCCAGTCACCAGAGTGAAATGTAATTTCCAGTTCAGCCCACAGGCTGTTTTTCAGGTATTTCTCTGGAGTATCTTGCCCCTTCAACCATGGAGTTACTGCGAAATGTCACTCTACCCCACTGCATTTACTGAGGGTACACTTCTTGGTCTGCTGTATTAAAGAGTCTCCTTTGGAACACACCAAACTGTTTGGAAATATCAAAATACTGTGCCACCACTGAGCCCTGAATCGTCTACCCAAAGGACACCTGATAAATCTAAGTTCATGCACTGGCACTAGGACTTAGACAACTCACATGAATAGGGGCGTTACACCTCTTCTGTTCTACACCAGGAATTTGGTGAGCTTATTCCCATTACTGATGCTACAAAACAGCACTATTGAGGTGGTGTCCTTCAAGTGAGACATTAAACCAAGGTAACTTTTTCCCATCTGTGGTAGCTGTCCAGCTGGAAGTTAAAGATCCCATGGAACATATTATAAGATTATAACATTTCTCCAGTAAACTTGACGACATTCCTTCTGTTAATAATACATGTCTACTGCTGGCTCACTGGTAAGGTGGTAGAGCTACCACTCATAACACTGGTGACTAGAGTTTGGAAGCAACCATTGGTAATTGGTGGCAGACCTGGAGAGGAAGACTGAATATCCTGGCGATCACTCTGTTCCTATGGGGAGGAAGGGTAGGTATCTCCACTACAAGGTTGCTGCCAGGGTAACCATGGATGGCAATGAATAGATGGTACAGACATTGGCAATGCTTCACTTCAACATGTATTGCACAGGCTTGGAGCACCTACCATGCAGACATCCTGATAGAGGAAAATGAAAGAGGAAATCATTGGCTCATGCAGAATGATGCTGGACATACTTCATCCTTATCTCCTGCTCTGGCCACTCTCCAGACCCCAGATTCACCCTCCTCTGTACCCCAGAGGAGGTAGTAAGTTTGAGTCTTCACCAACCAGACCATGCTGCTGGGAGTAAGCATGTAGTTGTTGGAAATCATAGCGGTAAGTGTTAGGGATTCAGAGGGATGGGACTAGGCCTGACTTGGGAAAGGGAGCTGAGCCAATGTGGAAGCATAAACAGAAAAATAAAAAAAATTACAAAAAGAAATAAAAAATACAAATCTCTGTAACTTATCCCATAACACGCACCTAAAAATGAGCTGTCACAACTCAGTGTTCCTTTTTCTGGTCACAAATTAAAAATAAATAAATAAAATTAAAATGTAGAATCAGTATTCCATACCTGCTACCCACATTCAAACCTACACATTTCTGTTTCCTTAGCCTGTAGGCTAAGAGCTTGCCTAAAATTGTATTCCTACTGACTATCAGTGTTTGATTCTAATGATGGCAAGTTCAGATTCCTTGTCAGTTTGGACTAAGTTTATTTAATATTTTAGCCTTGTTATAATGGCATTACAGACCGGGATGACTGCTTTGTCTCTCTTTATACTGTTTCTTTCATCAAGAGATGTCCTTCCAAGTCTCTTACAGAAGCATCCAGTGATGAATCTCAGGTATATCTAGAGACATCTCTCTAAATTATGGTCAGCACTAACTCTTAATAGTGTTGGTGCTCATCCCAAGGCTAGCTAAGCCTTAATAATAACAACATTTTCCAAAAATGAGAGAGCAGGTGGAAATTTACTCATTTACCTGCACTTTACTTAGCATGCACTCACTACTGGTGAACCACCCGACTCAGAGAATCAGACTTAATTCAGTGCAGATTTGATCTTATTGTTTGTTTACACTTTGGCAGTTCATCCAAAAATATTCTAAATACACATTCGAGGCCTGCTGGGTACTTACAGTACATTTCACCAAAAATGGCTGTCAGTGATACAGGGCAGCTTCAAACATGGACAAATGAAATGTAAATAAGAATATTCTACTTCATGGGCACTGCCCTCAACATAAACCAGACTGTAATTCTCATAGTGGCAGCTGTAATTGCTTTTAATACATATATAGATTTTTTTCTGTATTTATAATGTAGTTTCACTGGTCACTTTTATATCTTCATAACTCTAGGTTGTGACCTTCTTAGTTAAAGAGGAGTTTGATTCTGCGACACTTCAATATGTAAAGATATATCTGTCTACCAAATGGTCATAGAAATTAAAGTGTAATTTAGAGAAGGAGCACCAGAGTTTAAAAGGAGATACACTGATAGTGAAACAACACCCCCTGATGAAGCCTTTGTGTAAGACAAATGAAGATGAAGAAGCAGCTGGTAGCTGTGGGATGTTCAGGACATGCAGTGCCACTAATTTGGCACTTTTTGCACTTAAGCTTTTTACATTTCATTTGCACACTTTTGTAGTTGCACTGTAGCACTGACAGCACTTTTGGTGAAATGTAAGTAGACCCACAGAGTATACATGTAAAAGTGTATTTAGAACATTTCTGAATAAACTGCAAAAGAATAAATTAAGAATAAGATCAAATCGGCATTGAATTAAGTCTGATTCTCTGAGAAGAGTGGTTCATCAGCAGCGAGTGCATGCTAAGTAAAGTACAGATTGATCAGTAAGCCTCAGAGTGCACTCTAATTTTTGGAAAATTGTATCTAGATATAGCTGAATTCACTGTACTTAGATATATCCCTAAAATCCTATTCATTTCAACAGGGTTTACTGGTGTGTATATATATATATATATATATATATATATATATATATAGTAGCACGGCATAGTTAGGGTTGAGGACCATTTCTATGTTAAACCCCAAAACTTTGCACCTTAATAACTTTGCAACTATTTGATGGATGTGCCTGAAATTTGTAATACATGATCAAGAACCATAGGTCTTAGGATCTGCCAAGTTTGTACCAATCGGATATATCGGCTGTGGAGTTAATAAGCATGATCTGCGCCGCGTTACGCTTTTCTGAATTCTCACAGTCCATACAGGTCGTCACGGTTTATGTGACCCAGCCCAAAATCTTCAGGGAACATGCAAGCTGTCCAATGTGCCTTTAAGATTTCATGAAAAATATTAAATGGTTCAAAAGTTATTCAAAAAACAATTTCTCATTATAAGTCAATGAGAAAAAAACAAAAAGTTCGACAGTGTCGCAAATGCACTTTTTACTGTCGCAAATGGCCCTGTTACTATCGCAAATCCACCATCTTGTTTTCAGTTAGTGATCAGAAAAATGCTTGGCATTTAAAATTGAGACCCTCTAGCAACCTAATTCTTTTGTATTCACCTAGTCAGACCCTGAGATGCTAGCCATGTCTTTATTTTGGGAGTAAAAACACCCCAAATATGTTTTTCAAATTTCTGGAAAAAGTACTTTTCATAAAGTAGATGTCGCACTCACGAAGTGTAACAAATTTTTGAGAAAGCTTTAGCAAATTGCGACACTACTTTGCGACACTATATCCAAAATAACAGTAATTCTTTGGCACTCCGCTGCAAAAGAACGGTTGAGAGTTTTGGGCTGAAATTTGGAGGGAACGCAGATGAAATCTCACAGATGTGTCTTTCAGTGTTGTATTGAAAAAATATTACATGGTAGCAAAGTTGCGGCACTCCAAAGTTGACAGTTTTTCCCATAGGATAACATTACGGCGCCCAACGCATTGCAGGAATCCTTTGGCACCCTGCTGCAAAATAACAGTTTAGTCTTTTTTCCTGAAATTTGGAGGGAAGACAGTCAACAGCCCACAGATGTGCCTTTCAGTGCTTTGGAGAAAAAATATTACAGGGAGGCAAAGTTATGGCACTCCGAACTTCTCTTTTTTTCCCATAGGATAACATTACGGCGTTAGCCGCGCCTTTCAGGGCCCGTATCTCGGAAACAGTGCAAGATACAGACTTTTTGTCGGAAAAATACTTAGCCCCCTAATGGGGGCTAAGTGCAAAATTAGTCAGGACAGTTGCAAATCATACGACTTTTACATTTATTTTCTACGTCATACGGTTCCTGAGACATAACGTATTTAGTATTCCAAGTTCTCATTTTCGGCTCCGATACTCATTATTATGCATACATTATTTGTACTCGCTGTCTTTCTCTATGCAGGTTTTGGGGAAAACCAACGTATGTGACTTACATTACTGTTACTTTTGCCCTTACGCACCCAATGCCGTTAGGGAGGTGGGGTAGGTCAAGGGGTTTTCAACCCTAACACCGAATTTCCTCACTTTTGTCGCTGTGGAACAACCCTAACTAATGCATTAAATGGAGTTTTTGCCTCTAATATATATATATATATATATATATATATATAACACAGTATTTATACATATATATATATATATATATATATATTATGGTAGCACGGTAGTTCTACCATAGTTAGGGTTGAGGAGCCATTTCTATGTTAAACCCCAAAACTTTGCACCTTAATAACTTTGCAACCGTTTGACAGATTTGCCTGAAATTTGGAATACATGATTAAGAACCATATGTCTTAGGATCTGCCAAGTTTTGTACCAGTTGGATACACAGCTGCGGAGATATTAAGTGTGATCTGTGCACACGTGTATGCTTCTTCTGGAATTCTACGGTCGCATGTACAGGTCGCATGGTTTGCAAAACTGGCCCAAAATCTTCAGGGAACATGCGGCCAGGGTCCCTGATGTCCCTTTCGAAGATTTGGTGAAAAAACATTAAACAGTTCAAAAGTTATCCAAAAAATAATTTCCAATTATAAGTCAATGGGAAAAGTTAACAAAAAGGTTTGACAGTGTCGCAAACGCACTTTTTAGTGTCGCAAATTTGCCATTTTGTTTTCAGTTAGTGATCAGAAAAATGCTTGGCAATTAAAATTGAGACCCTCTAGCAACATAATTCTTTTTGCATTCACCTAGTCGGGCCCTGAGGATGCTAGCTATGTCTTTATTTTGGGGTAAAACACCCCAGAAATATGTTTTTCAGATTTCTGGAAAAAATACTTTCGCAAAGTAGTGTTGCACTCACGAAAGTGTCACATATGTTTGTGAAAGCTTTCGCAAATTGCGACACTACTTTGCGACACCATGCCCAAAATAACAGTATTTCTACAACTATATTTACAATAAACCAACAAAAATGTGAAGATAAAACTTGAGATAAAAGGTGTTCAGTTTCTGAATGTGTTCACAAACACACACACACACACACACACACACACACACTACGTCAGACCTTTGTTTTAGATATGGCAGGTAGAAAATATCTAATAGCAATAACCTATATTTTCTGGAACACTGTTGTAGGCCTATTGAGTTCAGCAGCAACACATTTCAGTCTTATCGGTCTATTTTTTCTAGAAAGACCCCAGTACACCTACCTTTCTTTCTTTGGTTAAGGTCCATTTTTGATGGAGCAGTACATTTAATCACCAGCTAGGTACACCAATGCCCAGACTGTCAAC
Organism: Neoceratodus forsteri; assembly: GCA_016271365.2. Lineage (NCBI taxonomy): Eukaryota > Metazoa > Chordata > Ceratodontiformes > Ceratodontidae > Neoceratodus > Neoceratodus forsteri. Next base: position 261,861,174 of record JADMNL010000023.1, on the reverse strand, counting down.
AATTACGTAAATCTGACACATCTATATATCACCAGGTCCCTTTTTGAACACATGACAGCTGGCTTGTGTATAATTTATTAATAGTAAATGTATATATAATGCAGAAACCATCTAGAGCTATTAACAGTAATATGTCAAAGTTAGTTTTGTGACTTTTGTTTGAAAGCACTGCTATGCATTAACGTAGTCAGAATGGAACCAAAAGACTTTATACTGCATCGTGTGGAATGGAGCTTCTCAGCCTCAGCATTCCCTTTTACAACAGTTCAAACTTCAACATAATTACGGAAAAGTGCGTGAACTTGATGGGAAGTTGAGTGTTCCTATGTTTTGCTTTTATTCAGCTTACTGCTTGGTCACTTGGAAAAATTCACTCACAGCCGTATACAACAGAAGCAATTACAGTTATAAGGCTCCTTGTGGTTGGAGACAGTTGCCAGTCCTTACTGTATCGGGGTTCTGGTTCAAAAGTTTAAGCGCTTGTGTGCGGTGGCTGGGGTGCTGTATAGAAAGATATATATTGGGTATAAAAGCCCTCTTGTGGATTTTCATCCTCCTTACCAGCGTGCACAATCCATTTCACCTACTTTCATTGCTCCTTGCAAACAACCAAACTTACTTTTCTAAACAACCAACATGGAAAACGTGTCTTTTTCTTGTCACTGAGGTCTGCAATACAATTGGACCTTAAGATAAAATGCTCTATAGATTTCTGGTTCCTGTAATTTTGTGGGGCCAGACATGCCAGATATTAGTGTTTCAAAAACATAAAAAAATAAATTTAAGACTAACAATGGCCTAAGTATAGAGTTATTGAGCTATACTGCCGCTTGTTTTAATGCCTCTGCCGCTGTGCCTTCACTGTGTAGTACCACCCCCATCCACTGCCCATTGTCTAAGATTCAGGAAGAATTCTGTCCTCATTCTCATTAGTTAACTCTCCACAAAGAATTGTCAGGGACCCCAACATCAAACAAAATGGCAGAACCACACATGCCGGTCCACTTTTGCGGGTTATGGCAAAAAATAAATCTTGTGATTTTATGAATGTGTTTAAATAGAACATAGTTCCACTAGGAAAATATAAAAAATATTTCCACTTAGCACATATTATATCCCGCTTAGAGCATTATTCTATATTTATTTAGAACACAGATTACAATGTAACAGCAAGAGAATATTTAATGGAAAGGAAGACAGGTTTTAAGATACCTCAGTTATATATATATATCGGAGGTCATAAAAAAGAACACATAAAACTATTAAACAAAGTTGTATTTATAAAGCATTAAACTGTTCTCAGCCAATCAAGATTGCTTATTTCCAAACATTCAAGGTACTCCATGACTATAAGAGGTTCTTTCATCCTGGCAGTCTAAAATTTTGAAGTTCAGTTGATAAACCAACAAAAATGTGAAGATAAAACTTGAGATAAAACGTGTTTGGTTTCTGAATGTGTTCAGTAGAATACTATACATATTTGATGGGTTGATTTCAGTAGTGTTCTTTATAGGGTGCTTATAAATAATGGTATCAAACTTGTCATATTTTTCTGAATTTCAAGTATCAAACATAAAACATTAGCCCTTACAAATACATATAAATAATTAGTTTCTGCCGGAAATGGTTTTAGACTTTGGTAGACATTTTCCTTTCTTTTAAACGGACTGTTATGTGTTTAAGTGGGTGGGGTTATAACCTTCACACACATTTGCAAAATTTTCAAAAGTTTGTTGCTAAATGAAACCCTACTAAAGCACACACAAACACACACACACACACACACACACACTACGTCAGACCTTTGTTTTAGACGTGGCAGGTAGAAAATATCTAATAGCAATAACTTATATTTTCTGGAACACTATTGTAGGCCTATTGAGTTCAGCAGCAACACATTTCAGTCTTATCAGTCTATTTTTTCTAGAAAGACCCCGGTACACCTACCTTTCTTTCTTTGGTTAAGGTCCGTTTTTGATGGAGCAGTGTATTTAACCATCAGCTAGGTACACCAATGCCCAGACTGTCAACAATTACATAAATCTGACACGTCTATATATCACCAGGTCCCTTTTTGAATACACGACAGTTGACTTGTGTATAATTTATTAATAGTAAATGTATATATAATGCAGAAACCATCTAGCGCTATTAACAGTAATATGTCAAAGTTTGTTTTGTGACTTTTGTTTGAAAGCACTGCTATGCGTTAACGTAGTCAGAATGGAACCAAAAGACTTTATACTGCATCGTGTGGAACGGAGCTTCTCAGCCTCAGCATTCCCTTTTACAACAGTTCAAACATCAACATAATTACGGAAGAGTGCGTGAACTTGATGGGAGAAGGTTGAGTGTTCCTATGTTTTGCTTTTATTCAGCGACGTTTGGTCACTTGGAAGAATTCACTCACAGCCGTATACAACAGAAGCAATTACAGTTATAAGGCTCCTTGTGGTTGGAGACAGTTGCCAGTCCTTACTGTATCAGGGTTCTGGTTCAAAAGTTTAAGCACTTGTGTGCGGTGGCTGGGGTGCTGTATAGAAAGATATATATTGGGTATAAATGCCCTCTTGTGGATTTTCATCCTCCTTACCAGCATGCACAATCCATTTCACCTACTCCTTGCAAACAACCAAACTTACTTTTCTAAACAACCAACATGGAAAACGTGTCTTTTTCTTGTCACTGAGGTCTGCGATACAATTGGACCTTAAGATAAAATGCTCTATAGCTTTCTGGTTCCTGTAATTTTGTGGGGCCAGACATGCCAGATATTAGTGTTTCAAAACCATAAAAAAATAAATTTAAGACTAACAATGGCCTAAGTATAGAGTTATTGAGCTATACTGTCGCCCGTTTTAATGCCTCTGCCGCTGTGCCTTCACTGTGTAGTACCACCCCCATCCACTGCCCATTGTCTAAGATTCAGGAAGAATTCTGTCCTCATTCTCATTAGTTAACTCTCCACAAAGAATTGTCAGGGACCCCAACATCAAACAAAATGGCAGAACCACACATGCCGGTCCACTTTTGTGGGTTATGGCAAAAAATAAATCTTGTGATTTTATGAATGTGTTTAAATAGAACATAGTTCCACTAGGAATATATAAAAAATATTTCCACTTAGCACATATTGTATCCCGCTTAGAGCATTATTCTATATTTATTTAGAACACAGATTACATTGTAACAGCAAGAGAATATTTAATGGAAAGGAAGACAGGCTTTAAGATACCTCGGTTATATATATATATATATATATATCGAGGTCATAAAAAAGAATACATAAAACTATTAAACAAAGTTGTATTTATAAAGCATTAAACTGTTCTCAGCCAATCAGGATTGCTTATTTCTAAACATTCAAGGTACTCCATGACTATAAGAGGTTCTTTCATCCTGGCAGTCTAAAATTTTGAAGTTCAGTTGATAAACCAACTAGGAACAACACAAATATGGAACATGTCCACACACCAAACTTGGTAATGTGGATTAGAACTTGGAAGGATTATCCTGCCACTCTAGAGCTTAAATCACTAGCTATGAGACCGTTTACTGCTACTCCCATAGAAATGTGGCTAGGCTAATCTCGGGGGCAGTGTGTTCTCCAATGCCATGCAGGAATGGGATAATGATCACCTCTCTCGATCTAGAAACACAAAATAGAACTGTAAGAGGGATTCTCTCCCAGTCCTGACCTCCAGTGGCTTGTACAGTAAATTTCTGCATAGTGAATATCAGGCAGTATAATTTTTTTTTTTTAATTCAAGTTGGTCACCTTTTCTCTCCAGTTCCCACAATCTCACCCCCCCCATGAGCTGTCTAACTGTAAACAGAATAGAAAGATTACTTAGTAGTTATAAACATGGTAAAGATAGTGCATTAAAACATCCCCTCATTACTAAACCATCCTCACTCTCTGCCCAGTAAATCAAATAGAAACTGATACATTGTAACCCTTTCAACATAGGTGATCCATTGTTCACATGAAAGTTTCTGCATATATGGAGAGGATTTATCTAAAATCCCCAGTATTAAATTGGGCAGTGTCACCAGAGTATCATCTCTGCCTCTCTCATGGAGAAAATGGGAAACTGACTGCTGACTAAGCTGAAAAGCACAGGAAAGTTCAAGTCCGTGTGTTAGAATGTATAACAAAAATGCTCTGTTGTCAGAGATCACCACTTCAGCCACTACAGGCGTGGATCAGGATGGTTAGTATTCCAAAGAAAGAGGATTGGGAATGCATTCAGGGTCTGATTTATTAACTGCCATCTGCAAACTGGGCTTATTGGGTACATTCTCTGATCTGACCACACCGCACACTCAGTGTTCCAGTCTGCTTACCATTGTAAGCATGTCTCAGGGTCGGAAATGAAAATGCGACAGCAGCTTGCCCCCTGAAGTCAGCTTTGTGCTCCACAGCCTGTTACAAGTATTTAAAGGAGCACTGCTATTTTAACTTGAAAACAGCTTTATAGCAAGTGTTCAAACCTGGGTGACCATTTAGAAGTGTGTTAGTGGATTCAAACAGATAAAGTAATTGCAGACCCCAGGACTGAAATAATCCATATTGGCCTTCAGGGAGGGGACTATGAACTATCAGCTCTTTTAGGGGGTTAAACATGTGAGGAGACAGGCAGGAGCACCCGGAAGGAGACCAACTCATCAATTAGCTTCTGCAGGAAGGGCAGCAAAAGAGAAATAGTCTTTACCTCAGAGAGATGATATTCAGGACGGATGCTTACTTGACTTACAAATGTGATCCAGGTCTTTATACAGCTGATCATCCGGGCCCAATCCTCTGTTCTTTGCCCCTGTTGCAGGTTTACCCGCAGGCTTCCATTTAAGTTGAAGTAAGGCCTGTTCTGGCATCGTGCTCGGAGCCTGGGAGAGTGATGCCAAACTTTTGTAGAGGTTTGGTGGCTACAACAAGGAGTCATACAACTTTTGTCCATCTTTCCAGTAAATCAGTATCTTGGCTGGATATTGTAGCTATGCCTTAATGTTCTTTTCCTTTAATTGTTTTATTACCGCCAGCACTTGCTTATGTTTCTGCATCATCACCATAGGGTAGTCTTGATCTGCATAGACCCATTGCCCATCGAGATTCATGTCCTCTTTAGCCCAGGCTTTTTAAGGATTATTTCTTTAACTGGGAATCTGTTAAATTTGATTAACAAGGATTGGGGGGGGTGCTCTGGCTTTTGGTTTTGGGTCTAAGGACCTATGGACTCTCTCCAGCTCCAGGAATTCAGTATCTGGGATTTCTAATTCCTTTCAGAGCCATATGGAATCAAACTGTGTTAGGTTGTGCTGCTCACAACCTTCAGGGAATCCAAAGATATAGATATTTTTTCTGTCTGCCTCGGGATTCTGCATCTTCTGCCTATGTGGTAAGTTCTCTCTCTCTTTGCTAAATACAGAACAGCCCAGCCTAGCCTTATATTGTCTTCTTGAACTCATTTAGGCCCAATTCTATCTCTGTGATCCTGTGTTCTAGCCACTTCATCTCCTGCTTAATATCTTTCATGTTGGAGTCAATCTGAAGCAGCACTTTCATAATGTTAGAGGAGGTCACTCTGCTGTTAATGGAGCTGTTGCATGAGATTGTGCCCTCATCTTCTCTGGCCGACCTTGCAACAGACTCTGAAGCTCTTGATGGGGATCCACTGGAGCGATGATCTACCCTGGAGCCAGGGTTCGGATGGTGGGGAGACAACTGAACAAAAGGGAAATATTTAGTTCTAATGGGGATGGGGATCAGAGGATGGGGTATCACTGACCTCCAGGGCATACTTCACTTTGAACAATGCTAGGGAGTGGGGAAGGGGGAACCACTGGGCACAAGGGAGCAGATGTGCTCCCACAACCACCAATGTGGTGGTTGGCTCCAGTGTTTTATCTAGCCTCTAGGGTTACCCAGAATAAGCTGGGCTTCTTCTCAGCAGTAATTGCACAGCACAAAGTGGCCTTCACCATTCACGTTGTGCAGCACTACTTCACTGAATATTGCATTGAGCTAAAATTTATGTCACATCTCTTTGCCCACTGCATATATTATTCTAGTTTTTGCAAGCACGCTAACCTTTTAGTGTGCGCCACTGCCTCCTTTGAATATTGCTCTTGGGTGCAAACCCCATGCAAATGGGGCACAATCACTTTGCACATTTGAATACTGGGACCCAAAAATCAACATTCAAGCATTATGAAACAGCAACACATGTTATATATATATATATATATATATATATATATATATATATATATATATTATGGTACACGGTAGTGCTACCATAGTTACTGTTGAGAAGCCATTTCTATGTTAAACCCCAAAACTTTGCACCTTAATAACTTTGCAACTGTTTGACAGATTTGGCTGAAATTTGGAATACACAATCAAGAACCATAGGACTTGGCATCTGCCAAGTTTTGTACCAGTTGGATACACAGCTGCAGAGTTATTAAGCGTGATTTGCATGCACGTTTACGCTTTTTCTGGAATTCTATGGTCGGGCGTACAGGTCGCACGGTTTGTGTGACTGGCCCAAAATCTTCAGGGAACGTGCGGCCGGGGCCCCCGATGTGCCTTTTGAAGATTTGGTGAAAAAATATTAAACGGTTCAAAAGTTAGTCAAAAAACAATTTCCCATTATAAGTCAATGGGAAAAGTTAACAAAAAGTTCAACACTTTCGCAAATGCATTTTTACTTTCACAAATGGGCCTGTTACTTTTGCAAATCGGCCATTTTGTTTTCAGTTGGTGATTAGAAAAATGCTTGGCATTTAAATTTGGGACCCTCTAGCAACCTAATTCTTTTTGTATTCACCTAGTCGGACCCTGAGGATGCTAGCCATGTCTTTATTTTGGGGTAAAACATCCCAGAAATATGTTTTTCAGATTTCTGGAAAAATACTTTTCTACAAAGTACTTTCGTGCTCACAAGTGTACAAATGTTTGCAGCTTTTACCAAAGTGCGACAGTAATTTTTCTAGTCTGTGGGAAAATGACAGCAATTCTTTGGCACTGCACTGCAAAAGAACGGTTGGGAGTTTTGGGCTGAAATTTGGAGGGAACACAGCTGACATCTCATAGATGTGCCTTTCAGTGTTGTATTGAAAAAATATTACATGGTAGCAAAGTTATGGCACTCCAAAATTGACATTTTTTCCCATAGGATAACATTACACACCCGATGCATTACAGGAATCCTTTGGCACACTGCTGCAAAATAACGGTTTGGTCTTTTTTCCTGACATTTGGAGGGATGACAGCCAACAGCCCACAGATGTGCCTTTCAGTGGTTTGGTGAAAAAATATTACAGGGAGGCAAAGTTATAGCACTCCAAACTTCCCTTTTTTTCCCATAGGATAACATTACTGCGTTCGCCACGCCTTTCAGGGCCCGTATCTCAGAAATGGTGCAAGATACAGACTTTTCGTTGGAAAAATTCTTAGCCCCCTCATAGGGGCTAAGTACAAAACTAGCCAGGACAGTCATAAATCATACGACTTTTTAATTTTTTTTCTACGTCGTATGGTTCCTGAGATATAACCTATTTAGTATTCCAAGTCCTCATTTTCTGCTCCGATACCCATTATTATGCATACATTCTTTGCACTCACTGTCTTTCTCTATTCAGCTTTTGGGGAAAACCAGCCTGTGCACTTACATTATTGTTACCATTGCCCTTTCCGCTTGCGGTTCCATGCCTGTTACACTTACCGTTGACTTCTATGCCACCACGTGCGTCATCCTTTGCATTTTCATTTGCGCGTGCTTTTCTGTTTTTTGCCATTTGTGTCTACTGTACTGTTTCTCTTTCTGTTTCACTTTGCGTCACCATGACCATTGACATTTCCGTTTGCAGGCACCATGTTACTGTGTGACAACACATCACGTGGCAGACTGTTCCCATCTATGCCATCGTGTGCATTGCCCTTTCTGTTGTCATTTGCGCTTGCATTACCATGTGCGCCACTGTTAGCGCTTCTGTTTGCGTTGCTCTTCGTGTTGGACCCCGCGCTCCCGCCATCACATTACATTCACTATTTCTCGTTATCATTCTCAAAAAGAAGGGAAATTAGAGGCAAAAAACTCCATTTAATGCATTAGTTAGGGTTGTTCCACAGCGACAAAAGTGAAGAAATTCACTGTTAGGGTTGAAAACCCTAACTCCGAATTCACCCCCCCAGCACCACACACACACAGACACACACACACACATATGCAAGTATGGGGGAGGACCAGGTCAACACAACCAATGACAGACATCCAGCAGCAGGTGACAGAAATAACAAACAATTGTCTAAATGTACTACGAGACATCCCCACCCACCTGACCAGGTACTGCATGCTCAGTGGAGATCAACATCAAAACTGAGGCCATGTACACCAAACATACACATCCCTGATTGCAGCTGCACACAATGTACCACACTTAGTAGTTACATGGCCTTACCTACCGATGCTCCACACCACACCACAACTGGTACTGTGCCGTTAGTCAATATAAATGCTGAAGGTGCATGATGACAGTTGTAGAAAGGTTTTAACACTAGTGAGTATACATTAATTAAGAGAAGTACATAAATTAACTACAAGACACTAGCATGCTCAAGATAAAAGTAGTGTTACATTAAGTGTGTGATTTACATAGTAGTACATTTACTGCAATGGTTTACTCAAGATAGAGAGGCTGATGTAAACATATGGAAAAGCATTGCCTGTTCAATGCTGTGAAATTCGTACTGCCAGTATCAGATGCATTCTTACTGATGAAGGTGTACTGCTGATGTACATACATAGACCTTCAGTGTGTTTCAATACTAAAGATGCAGTAAGTATTCTTTGTAAGAAACAGTGTAATTGCATGGATCAGGCCAAGCAACTTCTAAATATCATAGCACTACTGAGTCAATGACGTACCTGTATCAGGATGTATATAGGATAGATTTTCCTGTAGGCACTTACTGAGTATGTTGTACCTGATAAAGACAATCTCATTGCATCTGTGATGACTAACTTATTCAAATAGTAATACATTTACTATTGTTGCAATGAGTGATCTATGCCACTTATGGACACAGTGTAATTTTTTTTAACAGTTGTTTCATACTCAGGCTGTATGCCTAGTGTTTGGGTTTGCACACTTCTGTCACTGATGCTATCAAAGTGATAACTATGTTAATTGTGGTACAACAGGAATCAAGTAGGTATGGTGTAGATATAAACAGAATGTCTTTTAGTATTGATTTAACTCACAATGGGGTAAGTGTACTAGGACAGCAGGGGTTATTCTCTATCACTGACTCTGTCAGTTATAATCACACTAAGGTTTCGATGACTGTAATGATCAAATTACACTGTTCATCTTCATGAGTTCATATTCACAGCCATTCTCCAGTAACTAGACAGTGTATGGTGTAACTGGGTGGGACACTGTGTTGCAAAGCTGCTGCAGTGCCTAGCAGAGGGGAGAGTATCTACTCATAAAGACAATTAAGCAATAAGGCATGACCAACAGTTATGTTAAATGGTCTGTTAATCACCCTGTAGGGGTTTAATGTTGAATGAGGCATAGCCAAGTGCCACATGTAGCTAGACAGTGATAAACTGACCATTAACATAATACCTGGGAGTGGCTTTTTGCTATCATAATAAAACTGTTTTTTTAAACAACATTAAACCATGTTCATCATATGGTTAGGCTCTACATGTATGTTAATAAAAACTAAACATAAGGCTGTTACAATGTTTATAGTCAATTAGAAAGCTGCATTTCTCAAACCCTTGTTATAATCATAGATATTATACCCGTACAACTCCTTGGTTTTGCTGAACTCTATTGCTCAGGTGGCCCACCACATGTGGTGTGGTCTGGTGTGGGGCATCGGTAGGTAAGGCCATGCAACTACTAAGTGTGGTACGTTGTGTGCAGCTGCAATCAGGGATGTGTACGTTTGGTGTACATGGCCTCAGTTTTGCTGTTGATCTCCACTGAGCATGCAGTACCTGGTCAGTGGGTGGGATGTCTCATAGTACATTTAGACAATTGTTTGTTATTTCTGTCACCTGGTGCTGGATGTCTGTCATTGGTTGTGTTGACTTGGTCCTCCCCCATACTTGCATGTGTGTGTGTGTGTGTGTGTGTGTGTGTGTGTGTGTGTGTGTGTGTGTTGTGTGTGGTGCTGGGGGGGGTGAATTCAGAGTTAGGGTTTTCTACCCTAACAGAGAATTTCCTCACTTTTGTCACTGTGGAACAACCCTAACTAATGCATTAAATGGATTTTTGCCTCTAATAATAATATATATATATATATATATATATATATATATATGTATATATATATATATATATATATATTATGTAGTATGCAGTAGTGCTACCATAGTTAGGGATTGAGGGCCATTTACATGTTAAAACCAAAATTTTGCACCTTAATAACTTTGCAACTGTTTGACGGATTTGCCTGAAATTTGGAATACATGATCAAGACCCATACACCTTGGGATCTGCCAAGTTTTGTCCTGGCTGGATACACGACTGTGGAGTTATTAAGCATGATCTGCGTGTGCGTTTACGCTTTTTCTGGAATTCTACGGTCGCACCTACAGGTCGCATGGTTTGCGTGACCGGACCAAAATCTTCAGGGAACGTGCAGCCAGGATCCCTGATGTGCCTTTTGAAGATTTCATGAAAAAATATTAAACTGTTCAAAAGTTATGGCAGTCTGAACTTCTGTTTTTTTTCCCATAGGATAACATTATGGCGTTCGCCGTGCCTTTGAGGGCCCGTATCTCAAAAACAGCGCCAGATACGGAGTTTTTGTCAAAAACTTATAGCCCCCATGGGGCTTCTGTATAAAATTAGCCAGGAAAGTGATAATACATATGACTTTTAAATTTTTTTCCTATGTCGTACGGTTACTGAGATATAAGCAATTTACTATTACAACTACTGATTTTTGTGTTCCAAGAGTCATTATTTTGCATACATTCTTTCTACTCACTGTCTTTCTCTATACAGCTTTTGGGGAAAACCAGCCTGTGTGCTTACATTACTCTTACCATTACCATTTCTGCTTGTGTTCCGTGCCCATTTCACTTACCGTTCAGATTGCACCACCATGTAGCGCTACTTCTGCTTTTATTTGCAGTTCTGTTTCCATTGTTTTTAACATTTCTGTCTACAGTACTGCTCCTCTTTCTGTTTCATTTTGTGTCACCATGCGCATTACGATTTGCGTTTGTGGGCACAATGTTACAATGTGACAAGACATCACCCCCGCGCTCCCTCCGCTGCATTACATTCACTATTTCTCATTATCATTCTCAAAAAGAAGGGAAATTAGAGGCAAAAAACTCTATTTAATGCATCAGTTAGGGTTGTTACGCAGTGACAAAAGCAAGGAAATTTGATGTTAGGGTTGAAACCCCCTTTGCACCCTTCCAGCCCACCCCCCCAACTGGAATTGGGGTGTGCATTGGGGTCATCGGTCCTAACTGTCACCCCATTCTCCTATTCCTCAGCTTCTTTCCACATGTGGTGGGGTGACACTGAGGGCCGATGACTCCAATGCGCACCCTGATTCCAGTTGGAAGGGTGGGCTGGAGGGGTGCAAAGAGGGTTTCAACCCTAACATCGAATTTCCTCACTTTTGTCACTGTGGAACAACCCTAACTGATGCATTAAACAGAGTTTTTGCCTCTAATATATATATATATATATATATATATATATATATATATATATATATATATATATATACACATGTGAGAAGAGGAAGGCAAGGGGAGGGATAGCAAGGATAAGGGGGATGGCAGGTGGTGACTGTGCAGAGGAGGATCAGGGAAAAGCTGACTTCCTGAACAGATACTTCTTCTCAGCCTTCATAATGGAGAGACAGACGGGGACAGAACAGCAAGGAGCATCAGGAACACAGGAGAAGGAGAGGTGAACACAGGTCCATTTACAGAGGAAAGAGTCTTGAAGGGACTTGAAAACCTGAAAGTGGACAAGGTCATGGGACTTGATGGGATACACCAAAGGGTGTTAAGGGTACTCAGGGTGGAGCTTGTTGCACAACTGACAGCTTTATTCAACAATTTACTGGAAACAGGAATGATTCCAGATAACTGCAGGAGAACTGATGTAGTCCCACTCCATAAGAATAGCAGCAAAGAGAAAGCTAGCAACTACAGACCAGTCAGTCTCACATCAGTAATGGGGAAAGTAACGGAAACCCTGTTAGAAGGGGAAATTGTTTAACCAGGAAAGGCACACTAAGTCAGAGCTTGTTTTCAGGTGCAACCTAGGAGCACAAGGAAGTTAAGTGACTTGCTCGGGATCACTCAGTATGCAAGTAGGGGCTGATGAGATTCAACCCCAGTCTCCAGGTTTGCAGCTCAGTGCCTTTAACCATTATGCTATACTGCCTCCTCCTGTTAACAGAAAGGCTAGTGGTATATCTTGAATCCAGTGAATTGCAAGATCAAAGGCAGTATGTACTCATGGGGATGTGGAGGTCAAGCCGGACTAATTTAGTAAACTGGGTGAAAAACAGGTTAATGACTAGGTGACAGTGTGTGATGGTAAATGGCATTCATTCTAATGGAAGGAGAGTGACCAGCAGGGTGCCACAGAGCTCAGTACTAGGACCAGTCCTCTTCAATATCTTCATAAATGATATTGCAGAAGATCTGGAAGGGAAGATATGCATTTTTGTAGATGATACCAAAATCTGTAATTGAGTGGACTCTCAGGAGGGGGTGGAGAAAATGCGCAGGAACCTTGGAAAACTCAGGGAGTGGTCAAGAACAAAGTAGCTGGGGTTTAGTGCCAACAACTGCAACATCTTGCACCTAGTGAACAGGAACCCAACAGCTGAGTATAGAATGGAAGGGAGGTACTGGCAGTCATTAAGTAGGAAAGGGCCCTTGGGGTTATACTATCTAATAACCTCAAAGTGGCAGGGCACTGTGACAAGAAAGTGGGCAGAGCCAGTGGGATGATATGGAGAGGTATCACCAGCAGGAGGAGGGAGGTGGTATTACCACTGTATAGGTCATTGGTGAGACCCCACATGGAGTACTGTGTCTAGTTCTGGAGACCACAACTCAGAAGGGACATAGACAGGTTTTGAGGCTGTCCAGAGGAAGCTAACTAAAATTATGCAGGGGTTGCATGAAAACCCTTACATGGAGAGGCTGAGGAATCTCAACAAGTATACCCTGAAAGAATGGAAGAAGGGGAGACATGATAAAGACCTACAAGTACCTCACAAGGGTGTACAGGGTACAAGAAGGATGTCTGCTTCAAATGAGGAAGTGCACCAGAGCAAGAGAGCATACTATAAATTTGGAAGGGGGAATAGGAGAGATCTGAGGAAATACTACTTCACTGAAAGAGTGGTGGACACCTGCAACAGCCTGCCACCTGAGGTAGTAGGAGCAAAAACACTGATGGGCTTGAAGCATGCAAGGGATAGGCATGGAGGAACACTGATAAATAAGAAGTAAAGGGGAGGGTCACCGAACACCAGTTAGGGTCTGCAGTGACAGAATAGGCAGGGAACATCTGGGCAGACTGGGTGTGCCAAGCAGCCCTTTTCTGCAAACAAATTCTATGTATCTATATACCTAGATATATCTGTTTTACTGCAACTTGTCTTTTGCATAAACTGTAACTCTTGTTCATTTGCCTTCCGTCTGGCCTTAGCATAAATAAATATTTGGTCCCACAGCCTTAATATCAAAACACTGCTTGGCATTATCTTGTGCCTATGTCAAAACATAGGAGGTTTTTCAAAGAAAGGGAGGGGGACAGCACAGGTAATATTGCTTATTTGTAGATCACTGACCAGAATGGTGGCTACATTGTTTAGTAATAGAAAATCAGTTTTAAGCATGTTATGGGCCATAGAGGCACAAGTGTAGTTATGACTAGTTGGCTTCCTATATCCTGGGATCTGTTAGCACCCACTTTATAAATAGGAGGCCTACAGCCTATCTAGCCTTCTGCAGCACTTTGAGACCCTTGTTGCTCCACCCAGAGTAGGGGCCAGTACAATACTGAAATCTTCCATGTAAATAACAAGCACAGTACATGGTTCAATATAATGCAGTTCACGGGTGAGTTCATGGTGAGACACCTTTGTTTAGCACATAGATTTACTATATATATTTCACAAAGGCCATTGGCATTCTGGATTGAGCCTTTGCTATTACCCATTTAGAGCCATTGGTTTGAAGAGGAGGAGCAACCAATTGAGTTTTGTGTGTAGCAAAACAGAAACTCCTCATTTTTTGCAGTAAGCAACACTGTGATCCTCCTGCCCTATCCATTCCATCTTGAGCTTATCTTCTGCTTTGGAATGTTGTATTTCTTGAAGGGAACACTGAATTTCAGGGAGTTACAGTAACTAATGGCTTTTGACTGCTTTATAGGTTGGGTAGGTGAAACCAGTAGCCAACCTATGAGAGTATCTTTACTATAGCACTAGCCATTTTACAGCTGTTCGATGACATGTATGAAGGAAAATAACCCATAGAAAAAAATATATCAGCAGCGAAAGCAAATGATGAGCTGTAACCAGAACACTACACTTGGGGCATCTCCTGTGATGACCCAGTTAAATGCTCCAAGCCATAATGTATGCATCTATACATGTAAGCTGAAGGATCACCCCTTGGTGCAAAGCTTTGAATCCAGTGAAGTGAAACAAACAGCAGGGCTATCATCCCCTGAAAAACTAGTAAAATGTTGGTCAAGAACCCCAGTCCTCCTTATAACACAGAGGTTTATGGAAAACCAGAAAAAGAAAACTGGGCACGATTGCTCTAAACAGAATGAAACCACATGCTAGTTTCAGCAGGAAAAAAATAAATTATTGTGCACAACTCCAATTAAATTAAAGTGCAAAAGAAACTTGAGACCTCTGGCTCAACACATTTTTCATGCTACATATCAGGTACTTTGTCATGGTTACTAGGTTTTGTCATGGTTAGAGTGATTGTGTCAAGTTTCCTTTTTCCTACTGAACCTCAGTTTTACCTTGAGCATCACAGACCAGGCAATACTACTGATGCGACTCCCCTGATCATCCCTCTTGATCAGTCATGTTTAGCTCCTCTTGCACTTGCTTTAGGTAGTACATACTAATCAACTTATATGGCAAATGGAGCAGGCTAGGGAGCATTACAAGAGGATGGAGGGGGCTGACTGACTGTCTTGAATATTTGACACTAGCCCCTCATTCCCAGTCAATGATAGGGCTCTGTGGAGGATGGCCAAGGAAGAGCAATGAGTGGATGTGGTATAACAATCAACAACTCAGGTCATTTTAATCCATGGGGTAGGGTAGTCATGTTAGCAAGGGGGCAAGGAGTGACATAAAGATGCCATCAGCTCCTAACAAGGCTCCAGGTACCATCTCAAACATTTCTTACCTGCCTGGGACTCCAGGGAAGGGGTAGCTGGGTGGAGAAAGTTTGGAATTGGGAGTTTGGCTGGCCAGAAGACTAACCCAGCCATCTGGGAGAAGAAGTATTTTTTGTATTAATTCCCAAATACCTAAGCATTAGAAACATGGAAACATAGAATTTGATGGCAGATAAGGACCACTTGGCCCACCTAGTCTGCCCATTTCCCTACCTAACAAAAAAGCTGCAGATCCCAGTTAACAAAAAGCCTACTTCCTCCTACACCCCCACTAGAATTGCCTTATGTCTGTCCCAAGGATTCTTGAATTCTCCCATTGTTTTTGACTCTATGACCTCCTCAGGAAGGCCGTTCCATGCATCTACAACCCTCTCTGTGAAGAAATACTTCCTCACAGTACCTCTGAGCCGTCCCCCATCTATCTTCAAATTGTGCCCGCTTGTTCTTGCACATCTTTTTTTCTGAAAGATGATACCCTCTTGTACTTTGCTGATTGTCTTGAGGTATTCGAAAGTTTCTGTCATGTCTCCTCTCTCCCTCCTTTCCTTGAGGCTATACATCTTAAGCTCCTTTAGTCTTTCTTCATATGTCTTCTGGTGCAGACCCTGCACCATTTTGGTTGCCCTCCTCTGGACAGCATCCACCTTGTCTACATCTTTGTGGAAATGGGGTCTCCAGAACTGTACACAGTACTCCAGATGTGGTCTTACCAACTGTCTGTACAGAGAGCCAACAACTTCTTGTTTTCTACTGGTGATGCCTCTCCCTCTGCATCCCAGTATCCCCCCAGCCCTCCTTACTGCCTTCTCACATTGCTGGCCCACCTTAAGGTCATCCGATATGACTACCACCAGGTCCCTTTCCATTTTTGTTGTTGTCAGTATCTCACCCCTCACTGTGTACTCTTTCCCTGGGTTTTTGTTTCCCGGGTGCATTACTTTTCATTTCTTTGAGTTAAATCTAAGCTGCCATGCATTTGACCATTCCTCCAACCTTGCCAAGTCCCTTTTCATCCTTTCCACCCACCTTGCGTATCGACCCTGTTGTAGATCTTTGTGTCATCTGCAAAGAGACATACTTTCCCTTCCAGTTCCTCTGCAATGTCACTTATAAAGACATTAAAAAAGACCATCCCCAGTACTGAACCCTGCGGTACCCTGCTAGTAACCGTCCTTTCCTCACTGTGGACTCCATTTACTATTACCCACTGTATCCTGTTGTCCAGCCTGTGTTTTACCCAGGCTACCACCCTGGGAACCACTCCCAGGCTGACTAATTTGTTTATTAATCTTTTGTGTGGGACTGTGTCAAATGCCTTGCTAAAGTCTAGGCAGGCCATGTCCACAGCCCCTCCCTGGTCTACTACTTTGGTCACCCAGTCAAAGAAATCAATTATATTTGTCTGACATGACCTTCCTTCTGTGAATCCATGCTACTTTTGGTCCTGTGCCCCACTGGCCTCTAGGTACTCAACAGTTCTTTCCTTTAGAAGTGATTCCAGAATTTTCCCTACCACTGAGGTCAATCTGACAGGTCTGTAGTTTCCTGCCTCTGACTTGCTCCCACTTTTGTGAAGGGGAATCACATCTGCCCTCCTCCAGTCCTCAGGTACCACACCATCATCCCATGATTTATTAAAAAGGGTAGTCAGTGGTGTTACTAGTTCTTCCCTTAGTTCTTTTAGAATTCTGGGGTGAATCCCATCAGGTCCCCATTGCTTTATCCACCTTCACTTTTAAGAGTTCTTTCAGAATCCTTTCTTCTGTGAAAAGACTGATATCAAACCCCCTATCCAGAGTGCTTCAATTGACAGGATTAGGTATCTCCCCCTGCTTTTCCATTGTGAATACTGAGCAGAAGTATTCATTCAGTATCCCTGCTTTTTCACTGTCACGCTCTGCCTAACCACCTTCCTCTTTATTCAGCCTCAGTATCCCTGCCTTAGTCTTTCTTTGCTTCCTAATGTACCTATAAAAGGTTTTATCCCCCCTCTTAACTGAGTTGGCTATCTTTTCCTTGGTTTGGGCCTTTGCTATTCTGACTGCCTTCCCCGCTTCCTTCTGCTTTAACTGGTACAGTTCTCTGTCCTGCTCTTTCTGTGTTTCCTTATACTTCCTGAATGTTGAATACTGAGAACTTTAATAGACAGCTGAACATTCAGGAAACCCAATATTTATGATATTTGGAAATTAATATTCATTACTTGCATACTTCTAAAGGCATTGGCCTTTCTTGACTGCCTATTCTTTCTTTCTCCTATTCCTCCTACCACTCATCCTAAAGTGGTAACATGTAGTACTAGTGGCTTGCATGATAATAATACTGCAAAAATAACAAAAACAATGCTATCAAATTAAAACAAATATTTCTAAAAGAAAGGAAAGTGTTAACCAAACAAATAATAGCCAACAATATTATAATGCATTAATGAACTAACACTGCCTGCCAGAGATTTGGACAGATGTTAGGATTTTAGCAGCACTGGACCTCTGAGAATGAGACTGAATGACCTGAAATGATAGGCAGGTGCTGCAGCCAAGAACCTGTCCTCCTGTATAAACAACACTAGTCCAACAGCACACAGAAATGGGAAGGAAAAAAGTGAATTCATTGTAGGCACAGACATCCAAACTTAAGAAAGCAGCTGCAGAACAATAGATAGAATATGTAAAAAACAAAAACAAGGTGCTGCGTCAGCATGTGGTCTAAAAGCAAAACAAAATGGTTATATTAAATGCATGCTGAAAATAGAAAATAGAGTAAAAATCTATGTTTCGACCTTAGGTCTTCTTCAGGAAATATCTAAAAGAGAAAAAAAAACAAAGTTAGAATATGTTTTTTAAAAACAAAAATCTTTGGGCTAGCGTGTGATTGAGTTAGCCACTTGATCCCTATTTTCCTCTCTTCCTAACAGATATCCTTAAACATCCATTACCCTCCATCCTTCTTTCTTGCATCTTTCATGAAGAAAAACAAAGGACTACCTACCTGTGCCAGACTGTGCCAATAATTTCTACAACTGCACCTTTTGAGCTGCAAGATTACTGGTGTTTGTGTGTCCACACATCGGAGCCCTCTGTCTACAGTCTTGTAACCAGCATGGCTACTGCACTGGACTCCAGCATGGAAAAAATAGAGGGGATGTTCTTCCAGCTCTTATTGGAACTCCAGGTTATTCAAAATAGTTCCGTAGAGCACTCAGAGCAAATTGAGCAGCTCTCCCACAGGGCCTCCGTGACTGAGCTAAAATGAACCCAAACAGCGGACTCATGTCACCAGTTGTGAATGGTTCCCATGGACCACAAGAGAACCATTCAGTACCTACAAGCAAAAACTGTTGACCTTGAAAGCTAAGGTCACTGAAACAATTTATGCTTTCTGGGCTTCCTGTAACAGGCTGAATTGTGAGATCCAATTGCATTTTTAAATCATTCCCTCCCCACTGTTCTCAAGCTCAAGGGAGACACTACCTTTGAAACTGAGAGACCACACTGATCCCTGGCCCCTCCGCCTAAAGGAGAACATCAAAGACCATAATAGCTAAATTCCTAAGATTTCAGGTTAAGTAAAACATCCTCAAGACAGCGAAATAACTGAGCATCCTAGAATGGCAGGGACACCGTATTATGATTTTCCAAGACTACTCCAAAGAACTGATGCTCACTGGCACACTTATACAGAGGTACGCCAAACTTTGCACTGAGCTGGAGTCTCTTTTGCCCTCCAATACATGGCCATGCTGTGCCTACTGCACAATGGGGTGCCTTTAGCTTTCCAGACATCTGAAGCTGTGAGAGCATTCATCTGTTCCCACTGGCAATGAGTCCTGATGCCTTCTAGTCCCCGAGCCAGACAGCATGAAGAAGACCATTCCCCAGCTGGAAGGGGTCTTACTTGACCTCCTATACAAGATCCTCCACACACCCAGACATCACAGACAATCCTAGAGGACCTGTGGATGAAGCCTTCAAAGTAGAAACAGCGCAACTGGAATGGCCGAATGAACACCACCACCAGCTCCCAGGCAGGTCCAGGACCCATAGCCGCTGCAATTACTTGGACAACATGGGTGATGAACCCTCCCTGCTGGTAATGCACAACAGATATGTTCTACTCCTATAGGACCTACCCATGTAAGTCTCCCCCATTTAAAGCATGGTGCCCATCACTCCACAAGACCATGCTTTTCCAGTGTCAAGTCCTTCTACCTCACACGTACCCTTTGCCCCGGTCCCATCACTGAGCCTTTCTCCTCTCAGCCCTCCACGTCTGCCTTGGACTATGCTCCAAAACAAGAAAAAGACCATGATAACTCTGCTTCGGCAGCCACCTTATAGATCTATGTCATCTGAAACATGCTACCCTGTAATGCTATTATTTATTTATTTGAATTGTGTTTACGGGTAGGCCCACTGAGACAAACGTCCCTTTTTCAGGGGTGACCCAGGATTAGTTACACAATAGTCCACATTGAAATTACAATATATACAATGACACAGAGATACATTGCATTTATGGAGAACAAATACAGTTTTGTAAAGTACAAAGAAAAACTTTACATGGCAATACATTGTGTAGACATAGCTATAGTATGAAATATCACAAATCAAGGTGCAAGAAATTTGGTAGACATGGAAGGCAGGTGTAAAGCTTTAATTACGAGTGCAATGTGTTACAGGGGAAAGGTTGGTTCTAAGGAGATTTTTAAATGACCTTATAGAGGTACACTGTTGCAGGGGGACCGGGAGACCATTCCACAGCTGGGAGGCCTTATCTGGGAAGGACCATTGGCCAGACAGGGACCTAGTTTTGGGGACTTCCACAAGGGGTTGTTCTGAGGAGTGGAGAATTCTGGCACAGGTTTTTAATTTTAATAGGCCAGAGAGGTTAGGTAGAGATCCCATAAGGATTTTGAAAGTAAGGCTTGGTATTGAGTAGTTTTGCCTATCATCCTGTGAAGGCCACTTCAGGGATAATAGCACAGTACAGTGGTGATCCCCGCTGTCTGCTCCAGCTGTGAATCTGCCTATCATATGGTACATTTATCTAGCCTTGCTTAGCTCAGTTTCCTTTAACAAGGCTAGAACAAATGTTCCATGTAACAGCAAGGGGAGAAGGAGAGTGCTGGCTGTGGAGTGACAGGCCTCATTTGTGAGGCAGGACCTAAGCCAGTGGAGCAGGTCAGGTTTTACAGATAGCAGCTGGGCTGTGTGTTACATGTGTGGTCTCAAAGACAGCTCCTGATAATTTGGATGCCAAAATATTTGAAGTTGTTCACTACCTCAAGTTGAGCTCCCCTGAGGAGATGATACAAGGAAGATTGGACCTGTCAGTGCCAAGATTCTGGGACACAAGTAGCATTGCTTTCGGTTTCTTAGTATTTAGGATTAGTTGGTTGTCCACTAGCCATTTTTCCAGAATGGCAAAGTCTAGGTTCAGGCCATCCTCGATCGATTTTTCATTTGCATGAGATCTGCAGAGGACAGCATCGTCTGCATATAATAATGCTTGGGCCTGGCCACAGTTTGATGGCATATCATTTATGAAAAGGGAGAATGGTAGTGGACCCAATATGGACCCTTGGGTACTACATCATGAATTGATCTTAGAGACAAGAGGGTGCCACCCCATCTCACAGCCTGGGAGTGGTCCATAAGGTAACCGTCCATCCAAGTAGCAGACAGCGAATCAAGTCTTAGGTTCTTTAGTTTCATGATAAGAAGTTCATGGTTTACTAGATTGAAAGCCTTTGTCAAATCTGTAAAGATTGCTTCAGTGGCTTTCCTTGAGTCAATGGCCCTGAGAACGTCGGAGGTGAAATAGACAAGGGCTGTATCTGTGCCATGAATCTTTTGGAATCCATGCTGGGCAGGAGTGAGTAATGAGTAGGTTTCAATGTAGAATTCCAGTTGGTTGTATATAAGTCTTTCTTGGAATTTTGATAATGCGCTGAGTATATAAATTGTGTAATAGTTTTCTATATGTTCTCTACATCCTCCTTCTTGTATTGGGATTACATTAACCACTTTCCATTTTGGGGGGGGACCACACCTTGGAAAAGTGAGAGGTTGTAGATTCTGGTCAACAGGCGAGCAATTACTGGTGCAGAAAGTTTGAGTAGCCTGGGTTCCAGGCTAACATAACCTGCAAACTGGTCAGTTTTTAACTTGAGCAGCTGACCTAGCACTTCCTTACTTGAGAATAGTTTGAGATGAAAGTCGGGGCAGTTGATCGTGTAGTAGATTTAGGAGGAGGGAGACTGATAAAGTTGGCTTTTAAGCCAGCTTGGTTTGTAAAATATTTGTTAAACTCTTCAGCTAGTGTTAGAGGATCCTTAATACTCTTGTAATTAATTTGGAGCTCTTGTGGCAAGGATGATGGGCGTCCATAAAGCAGATGGTTGATCTGGTTCAAGGTCAGTTGGCATTCATCTGTATCCCCCTCCCTCGGGTCGTGCCTGAAAATAGGCAAGATTTGTCTAGTGCACTTACCCAGTCAACAAAAACTAAATAAATAAATCTGTATCCAGAACTTCTCAGGATTTAGCAGCTTGTTTTGCTAGCAGTAAGCCCGATCTGTAATATTCAGCCAAATTACATGGCCAGCATGGGACTTCAGAAAGATTTGCATGGCTTTCAAGCCATATGCCTTGGATTAGGACTCTTGATTTTATATTAAAATCTGTTGCTACATATATGTATGACTGATCTGTGTTCATGATTGCCACAGTATGATCAACCTTTAAAGAACCTCTATATTGCTAACTGGGGTATTGGAGGGTGGGGGCTAACAAATGTTCCTTTATTGTGTGCTGTATGTAAGGTATGGTTGCAGAGGATTTCTGTATGGTCATAACCTGCATTATGTAGATGAGAATGTGACAGGTTCAAATTAACTCTGTTTTGTTTCTCCCCTGTGTCACCTGCCCCTACTCTCTAACTGGAATCACTCAGAGAGAAAGTTGCACCAGTACCTATTGCCCCTTGCAAGTTCCCCATTACGCAACCCCCAATGGCAGCACCAGACTAATGGTACTATAACAGATGGCCAGAGCTTTCTGATAAATGAGGACCTCGCCATATGGGATAGACGAGGGGACTTGCACGATTCATTACAACTCAAACTAAACATGCAGCAATTCTGTCTCTATTCCCTGTTTGACTGCAGACCACTCAGCAGGCTATGATGGTACAGTCCTGCTGTGACCATTACTAATTACCTTGTTTAATTAGATGGGGTTCCTGGATAAGGGGATTGGTGTAATCATAGTAGGTCCCTCACCTGGGGAGCTTCTACCACTCATAGCAAGAAAAAGGCATGATCACTCAGAAAAATTCCTGTTTAAAAATGATTTATTTTACATCAGACAGTCTTCCACCACTGTCAGACCCACGACTGTGCCTATTACCTCCTGACCTCCACCCCCCTCATGTCAGCTGCTGATACTGCACTAAAACAGAAACTTGCCCAGGATTACCCCACTTCTGCACATACCTAGCAGCTCACCATCACCTGAAGCATGTGACTCTGGTGTGCTGGAGGTAGGCTCTCTCCGCTATACTAAACTTATGGTATGTGTACTCTGGGGAACCTATATTGTCATATGAAATCTGTGCCCTCTGCCTTATAATGTGAACTGTCATTTGTATACTAGAATGTGTTGCTTGAGTCCCAATTAGCTAAGTGTTCCATGCCCTGACACAGTACCGTTACACCAAAAAAGTATACGTTATGTCTGGTGGGGTGCTAGCGAACAGGGGGCTATCAAAAAATTCTTATTGCTGATGATGTCACTACACTGTAGTCACAGCAGCAATAATAATGGACATAGTCTGTAAGATGCCTAGGCTGGACTGGCAGGCTCACACCTACCTTCTAATGCCTTGCACCTCTTCGATAATGAGAACAAAACAGCTCCAGTACCCTATAGCCACTGCCATGACCCCTATGGGACACGCTTCATGACAAGCACAGCCAGGTAGGGCTAGTGCAGTCTGCCTCAGTTATTTACCTCTCACAATCCCACATAAGGGACAGACCTCAGGAATTGCATGTCCCACTTCAATATAAGTTAATTCACTATAATCCGACCAGGCTTCAACCTATTGTTCCATACTTAGCTAAGTTTCACATTCTTTGGCAGGTTACACTGGAAAGTCTTTGATATGATCATCAATAAATATCTTGTTTCTTCTGCTGAACTATTAGTTGAGAGAAGGGTGTGCCCAACGTTTACCACCCAACTTTTACTGCCTTTGTTTGCCATGACTGGTGGGCTTTGGTGGTAATGTAGGTACACGTAGTTAATGTGCTACGTCAGGTCTCCCTGCCCACTTCTAGTTTTTAGTTTATGCTGACAACCCTGGTGCTGCTCTTCAGCCCACCCCCTCCTATTGTACCATCTCAATAGAATGCTTCCATGCACTCCCCTACCCAATCCTGACATCCCCCTAGCCACATGTTAATGGTGGCGGACTTCATTGCCGACCAGGTATTGGAGTTGCCAGGTGTTTAATCTTAAGAGACTTCAATGCTTGGATCAACAATGAATCCTCGTGTTTTGGTTACAACCTCCTCCAGTCAATGTCTTCACTGGGCCTGACACAAGTTGTTGCTTCTGCAACCCATCAGTATGGTCACACACTTGTTCTGGTGTTCCAGCTGGGTCTTGGGATTGACAACCTCGAGAGTGATCAGGTATCTTGGTCTGATCACTGCACCATAGGGTTCACGTTTGGGGCCCCCCCCTTGAAAGTCCCTACCCCGTGGAGATGGTCAGCTACCACCCTTTAAGGGGCTTGCACCCAGAAGGACTATTGGCATTGGCTGGCCTATATAGAGTTCATGCGGCATGTGTGATTGGCACCAGAGAGGCGGTGGCCACCTATAACAGGGTGGTTTCTGAAGCTCTGGATATCATCAGTCCAGTCCATATACAATCCAGATCCTCTCACTTGAGATCCCTTTGGTTTGATGGGGATCTCAAGGTGATGAAGATCAAGGGTTGGAAGTTAAAGAGTTGCTGGCGGAAGACCCGGCTGGAGGCAGACAGGCTGGCCCTGCGTGCCCACTACAGTGAGTACCAGGGGCAATCTCCTATAAGAAGGCATAATTCCTGTCCAGGGAGATTGCTGCAAGGAAAACAGACCTTCTTAGCTTTTTTGGACTGTGGACAGGCTTCTCCATTCTGCCAATCTACAGCAGAAGAGGACTTTTTCATCCACCGTGTGCGAAGAGCTTGCTCTGTTTTTCTCTGACAGAGTGTCGACTATCCAGTCAGGAATCCTGTCTGGGAGGCAAAAGCCTCACAGTGGTGGGGCCAAGAGGTTCAGATGCACTCCATCTGTCTGGGAGGAATTTAGGCCAGTGGAGGTGTCTGAAGAAACTAAGGTGCTCTTAGAGCTGAAGCACACTCATTGCGAACTGGACCCAGCCCCAACACATTTCTTAATGGGATGCACAGATGCCATTGGCCCAGTGTTCACCAGGATTGCCGAGTGCTAAATGGTGGAGGGGGTATTCCTGGTGACTCTGAAAGAAGCACTGGTGATATACCTCCTTAAGAAACCTGCACTTGACCCAGACATCCTGGTGAATGTTTGCCCAGGCCCCAATCTACCTTTTTTGAGCAAGGTTATTCAGAAATTAGAGGCTCAACAGCTTGAGGATCACTTGGTGTTCTCAGACATCTATGAGCCATTTCAGGCAGATCTTTGGACCAGACACAGCACAGAAATGGCTCTAGTTAGAGTGCATAATGATCTGCTCAGGGCTAGAGATAGAGGAGACAGGTCATATCTTGTGCTCCTCGATCTCTCCTCAGCATTTGACACTGTAGACCACGTCTTGCTTATTGATTGGTTCAGCAAGTTTTGTGGACTTGCCAGTACTGTCATCAGGTGGTTTAAGTCCTAGATCTCTGATAGGGTGCAGTGGGTAGTGATGGAGAATTTCTCCTCCTCCTCAATGCCTCTTTCGTGTGGAGTACCACAGGGTTTGATGTTGTCCCCGATGTTGTTTGCAGTGTACATGCTGCCCCTGGGTGGGATCATTTAACAATACAGTGAGGAGTTTCACTACTATGCAGATGATACCCAGCTGTATCTGTCTTTTGCACCTGGAACACCCAGAGCTGTTGATGTGCTTAACAACTGTTTGGCTAAAATCAATGACTGGATGGCTTCCAGCTGGTTGAGACTTAACCCAAATAAGATTAAGGTATTAGTGATTGAGCCTCATCGCGGGCATGATAGGTTGCCACCGGGGGCGAACACAGGCCTGTTCCTGGGTCTGCTCCACTGGTGGCTTCCCCAAGGGTGCAAAATCTAGGCATGATCCTGGACAGTAGTCTGATCTTTGAAGATCAGGTGTCATCTGTTATTAAAAGTGGTTTCTCCCACTTGTTCAATATCACCAGGATCAAGCCACTTGTTCTGCCCAAGGATGTGCCAGCACTGGTACATGCCTTTGTCACCTCCAGGCTCGACTACTGCAACTCTCTATACTTTGGGATCATGGGAGGGACCCTCTGCAGACTGCAGCTAGTGCAGGACCCGGTGGCCTGGTTACTGATGGGCCTTTTGAGGTCCAGTCGCATAACCTTGGTCCTGCGTGACCTGCACTGCCTGCTTGTCAGCTGGAGGGTCCATTTTTCAAGTTGGGCTTGCTTACCTATAAGGCCTTATATGGACTGGGTCCTGGCTACCTGTCAGAGCTCCTGAAACCAATGACTTCAATTCGCTCCCTCCGCTCCCCTTTGAGGGGCCTTCCGGGTTCAGCTCTGGGCATCAGGTGACTGTGCATTTAGTGTCATGGGGCCGACCCTGTGGAACTAACTTCCACCTGCAGTTCAGGAGGCTCCATTGATTGAGGTGTTCAAGCTGAGGCTGAAAGCTCACCTCTTCAGCCAGGCCTTCGAAGATTGCTGATCTCTATCCGGACCACCAGTTTGTTTCCCCAGCAACTTGAAGCACTCTAAGTGTTATGCTAACATACTGAATTTTATTGTATTAATTTGTATTGTATTTAACAACTAGTTTTTATGTATTTATGTTTGTTAGGTGTCCTGAGACTCAGGGAATGGGTGCCCTATAAATAAAATTGCCTTGCCATGCCTTGCCTAGTCTGGCTATGTTTTCTCAGCCAGGGGTTGTTCACTTTCATGTGTCCTATAAATCCAAACATGCAGTTTATTCCTCCCTCATTATAAGCTCTCCTGCCACTGCTCCTCATTTAACATCCAGCCAGAACACATATGCAGAGCAGATACAGATGTTGGATATGGCAATTCATTCTAATTATCTGATACTGAGCAGTAATGCATCTCCTGCTTAGCCACCTCAGGAGCCACCTATATCAACCAGTGGATACTGCACCTGTCTCACAACACCCATCCTTCACTTTCTCTCTCTGTATACCATTACCCTAATGACTTCTCCTTTTATCCTCTCCACAACTTCACCACCACATTATTTGTTTGCTCCCCTAGCCCAGCACCCAACCCCTCTCCCCACTCGTATTTCACTGTCGCAGATGTGCAATTCCTATACCTGTGTGTTTCCACCTTCCCTGCAAGATATGACCATCGTGCCCCAATACAGTCAATACACTTCCCCCCATCCACAGCCAAATAATTCCTTTTACACAGGCTCTCTCCCTGCCACAAGGATGCTTTTGCCACCTGCTTACTCATCTGCAGCCCCTCAGGCAACTTAACTTAAGGGTACCACTGGCTCACTAGTTGAGCTGCCCTTACTCTCGTATGCGTATGCTCTTATGCTCATCATACTCTCTCCCCTTCAATCCTCCAACATTGATATTTCAGTACCAATCCCCTTTTCTCTCTCAGCTCTGCCATGTACTTAATCCATGGCACCTACTGTACTTGGTGGCAGCAATCATCACACCACTCTCCAACTCTTCTCAAAATACATCATGCCTAACTTCACCTGTTCTACAGTGACATCCCCCTAGACAGGGTCGTCACCCCACACCACCCTTGTTTTATGTTTCCACACAGAGGGTTTAACTTTTTAGAGGATTTTTAATAACGACAACAAAAATCAAAAGAGACCAAGGAGTAATCATATCACATGACCTAAAGGTGGACAAGCAATTTGAGAAGGCAGTAAGAAGGGCTGGGGGGATACTGGGATGCAGAGGGAGAGGCATCAACAGTAGAAAACAGGAAGTCGTCCCTCTGTAGAGACGATTGGTGAGACCCCATCTGGAGTACTGCGTGCAATTTTGGAGACCCCATCTCTGCAAAGACATAGACAGAGTGGAGGCTGTTCAGAGGAGGGCAACCAAAATGGTGCAGGGTCTGCACCAGAAGACATATGAGGAGAGACTAAAGCAGCTTAATATGTATACCTTTGAGAAAAGGAGGGAGAGGGGGGACATGATAGAAACTTTCAAGTATCTCAAGGGAATTAACAAAGTACAAGAGGGTAACATCTTTCAGAAGAAGAGATGTGCAAGAACCAGGGGACACAATTTGAAGATGGGGGGGGCAGCTCAGAAGTAATGTTAGAAGTATTTTTTTATAGAGAGCATTGTGGATGCATGGAACAGCCTTCCTGAGGAGGTTGTGGAATCAGGAACACTGGGAAAATTCAAGAATGCATGGGACAGGTATAAAACAATTCTAGTGGGGGGTAGAAGGAAGTAACCTGTTGATTAACTAGAATCTGCAGCTTATCCATCAGGTAGGGAAATGGGCAGACTAGGTGGGCCAAGCGGTCCTTATCTGCTGTCAAATTCTATGTTTCTATGTTTCATGCAGCCCTGCTATTGCTGTCCAGGAGGTGAGGGATGGAGGTATTGGTCCATCCCCCACTCTCCTAGTGATTGAACAGCTCTCTCAGTCAGGTTTCTTCCTGTGAGAGTGATCTGTTGTAAATGTACACAGCCAGTTCATGGAATAGTATTGGTCTGCTCTACCCTCTACGTGAATCTGTGGTGAACCTTAGGTGTTACTTGTGCCTGGTTTTTAACCCCAAGTTCACTACTGGAATTTCCTCCAATCATACTGTCGTAACCCATTTTACCAGGATAGTGTTTATTAGTAGAAATGGTAGTGTTAACATTTTAGTATGTTTGTTGTGTTTTTTATAGTGTTGAGTGCTATCACATTTATACAAAATTTAATAGAATGTTAGCTATAGAGCTGGTACCGGGTAGTGTTGGATTTGGATGGACCCCAGATACCTCCGCTATTGCACACCATGTAGGTCTGTCATGTAGTCTATGCCTGCTTGCCAGACTTCTACATCCACTCTGTATGGCTTCCTACCTAATCCCGTTGGATAATGGATGATATCCACTGTCATAGCTGGAATGTCCAGGGTCTGAACTCCTCAGTCAAACACAAACAGGTACTGACCCACCTACACAAACTGCATTCCAAGGTGGTACTCCTGCAGGAAACTTACTGACTTAGAAAAAGGGAAAACATATGGCACCCAAAAATAGAGCAGGATTAAAAATGCCAGATCTTACATCACTCAGCTTTACTTGAACCTTTAAATGAATGGCTTAGTAAAGAACCCCACAATGGGTTCCAAGGAAACCCATCAATATCCCTTCAAAAACAGAGGATCCATACTATTCTTAAATTAAAGTAAAAAAGTTATCCCCAGTGTTGATAACATATATTTAAGTAATATGCTAAGAATTTGGACTAAACTACTAATAAGAAATGGTAATGCAATTAAAATGAACACACTTTCCCCATATGGAGTATTAAATTTGACATTAACAAAATAGGAGATTTATATCAGGGGGATGTATTAAAATCTTTTCAACAGACTGAAATAGAATCTAAACACCCAAGAAAATACTTTTTTAGTTATCTTCAAAAAGGAAATGCATTAAACAAACTGCTTCCAAAGGGGGACATTTTTGAAAAGGGAAACAGTTTATTAGACATAATTCATAAATCCCCCACAGGTCTATATCTTTACCCAAAATACAGTTCTAAATTACAGAACCTACCTGTGGTGATCTATAGAAACTAAAACTTAGTTGGGAAAAGAATTACAACTTAGCATTTCTCTGGAAAATGGGAATAGATTTGTTCCTCATGGAAAGTATCTATGGATAAGAGTCTGAATCTAATGTAATATTATTTGCTACATAGGTGGCAACTTCATCCCATGTCATGGTATCCTGTACAAAATACTCTTTTAGGGAAATGTATTCTATATAATTAATACTTTCTTAAAATTGAATATTCAAAAAGAGACAGTGTTATGGGTTTTTTGGCACACTTTGTCTCAGACTCAGCCAAAGGAGTAGAATGTAAACTTTTGGAACTTGTTCTAGTTCATGCAAGGCATTGTATTGCTAGATTATGGAAGGATCCTATTCTCCCTCATGGGAACATTGCAAAAGCTTGCTATTGGAATGTATGCACTTAAAAAGAGCAATTATCTAACTGTTAAACACATGAAACATATTGGGAGGTTTGAGCACCTATACAGAATGCCACAAATAAAGGGCTGCTATGAATAACACACCTTGTGTATGTAGGATATGCATATTGTATGATACACTTTCACAATAATGTGGGACACACTATTTTCTATGGAATGATTCATAAGCATTGTAATGTAATTTACAAAATATGTATTTATCCATATTTGCCTATTATGATTTTTGCATATTGAAAGGTGACTATACAGGAGTCATTTATTGTAACTGCTATTTTATATTGCATTGAAAATATCTAAGAGTACCTAATGCTGGATAGTACTGAGGTTTTACTATAGAGGCCCCAATGAATGCTAACTTATTACACTCTACTCAGCAGTTTCCTTCCAAATCCATGGCAATCCAAGTGTATGACTCAGCAGAATGTATAGATATGGCTTCCAAAAATTATTACAACATTCTACAATTTTCACAAACACTCATAAAATTCAACTTTAATTGGAGTCTGGGTCCAGATATTCAAAACTTTGCCCTGGGGCTAAATTAGCACTGCCTGGCGGGCAAACTTAGCCCTGAGCACAAAGCAAGCTATACTCAAAAGGAATAGCCCGGGGCAAACAGCTTCTGCATATAGCATGGGAATGAGGCCGGGCAAACTGGTATGGGGTGCAGGGCAAACTTAGCCCTGGAATAAGACAGCTCTGAATATAGCAGCCAGGAAGTGCAGATCACAACAGCAACACAATGCACAGCGATGTGCAGGTAGCTAGAGGTGACCTATGTGGCCAATGTGTGTTTCAGCAAATGCGTGGACCCAACACAGCTGCAGGGAACAGCCTATGGGAAAGTACAGTGTGCAAGACAGTATAATATTCCCCGAACCGTTAGTGTGGAACTAACGCATTTGCATGGGATTAGTGAGGAGCTAAGCTGTTTGCCCAGTGCTAAACTTTGCCATATTCAAAAGGGACATGCAAATGAGCCTACTTAGATAGTCTCTGGGCAAACTTCAAGACTACAATCTCATTACGCCCTGATTTGCATGCAGTTTTCTCAGCGTTACTGCAGGGTGCCACAGAGCCACCTGTAGGTCAGTCTGGAAGAACAAGGGATGGCCAGGTTTGACCGCAGCTCCACCTGTAGGTCAGTCTGGCAGTGCATGATGATAGCTGCAGGCTACATGTAATTAGTACAGCATAGCATAGCATACTGTGCCCCAGGGGACAAGACAGCATAGGCACAGGTGGTGCTGGTGCTGCATGCAACTGTCACACTGTAGGACATGCTACAGTGCACAGCAGACAGTACGGTAGCAAGGGGGTCAGTAGTGTGAGAGACACAGCACTGCCTATGGTGCATAGGGCAGTGATGCTGACTGCACTGTGCATAGTGACAGGCCCTATGTGCAGGTGTTTACTGACTGTGGACATTACTGTTACACTGTTGTGTGGTCCACAGATGCTGCACCTGTAGCATGGAATACACACTGTGACATATACATGGCCGGCTGTGTGTGCTGTGGCATCTGTATAGTTGTACTGTATGTAGTGGGGGGCACATAGGATCGGACAGGCACACAGGAGGTGGGGTATTCCCACTACTGGCCCATGTGCACTGTATGCTGTGTCCCTGTTTTGTGGCCACATTTGGGCTGTGGTGAGGTCTGGCCACCCATACACCCTCCCCTCAATGGCCACCATGCCCACAGTGCTGCCTTTGTGCGCTGGCATCTGTTGGGCACACAAATGTATGGTCTGCAGGTGTGTGCTGTATAGACACACTACCATGTTGTCCTCTGTGGGCCCGATCACCCCTTACTGCCTGTGCATGGCTGGGACTTGTGGCAGCAGTTGGCATCATGGTGGTGCCATCAGTGAGCAGCATGTGTCCTCTATTTCTGGCAGTTTCTAAGTGTCATACTCACATGTTAGGGTTGCGCAAGCCATGCTAATGCTGTGTTAACACTGCACAAAACAACAATGTCATGCAAAGCTGTTTGCCCAGGGTTAAGACCAGCTTTTCCTGGGTGGTAATTTGTGCCGCGCTATGGGTCATACTAAGTCATGCTAAACACCTTAGCACAGTGCTAGTCACTGAATATCTCATTGCGCCTGTATTCATGTTCACTTTGCCCCTTGCATATAATTATGGTTTGCCCGGCACTAATGTGGTTTGTGCTCACTATTTGGCCTTTTGAATATAACAGACCCATGCTAATCCTGCACTAAGCCTGTGCAAATGTTTTTTGCCAAGCACAAAGCTTTGAATATCTGACCCCTATGAATCTACCACAGTTGGTGACATTATATTTTTTTCATTTTAGAGCTGAAGGGGCATACAGCTGTGTAGTTGACTTACTTGCAAAATGAAATTTAAAAATTTCTGAATGTTTGGCTGTTGTTAACTTAGCCCTTGTTAAAGACAGAAATCTGAAACTTTGTGCATTTCTCCAGGAAATGGGGGACTTCAAACATACTAAATTTACTGCACTTCGGGGTAGTAATTTCAACATTAGATGGAAATAGCTAAACTAGAAATTTTGGTGAAGCTTTGCAGTTTTTGCAGAAATGTTGCTGCACTTTCACAAAATTGTAAATGCACCTGAATTCCACCAGTAGAAGTTAAATTTTACTCAGCTCTGTTTAGTTTAGTTTTTTTTTGCACAAAAGATCCTTTAGGCAAGCATCAATGTTCAAAGGATCTAGATTCATACAAATAATTCTTATAGGTATACTTTGTTCAAGCTTATCAAACCAGAACACAGAAGCATGCATACCATATGTTACAAATGGATAAATATCATACAGTATTACACTAAACAGCATACACTAACATATACAGTGTATAATAGATACAGTGTTAAATGCCATCAAACCTAAAAACAGTTGCATGAGTTGGAAGCATTGAGAACATTCAATAGTTGATCTTTGATGGAGAGGATAATGTCACACTCCTTCAACAGATATGAGGAGGCATTCCATAATGTTTTAAACCTGTAGAAGAAAAAGTTCTGACCCATCAAAGATTTTCTATGTGACAGTAATAGACAGTTCTTAGCCATGCTCCTTGTGGAGTATTAGTTGTTAATGAACTTGATGCCTGATTGCACACCAG
The DNA here is from genome assembly GCA_016271365.2 of Neoceratodus forsteri. Lineage (NCBI taxonomy): Eukaryota > Metazoa > Chordata > Ceratodontiformes > Ceratodontidae > Neoceratodus > Neoceratodus forsteri. Next base: position 261,828,183 of record JADMNL010000023.1, on the reverse strand, counting down.
AGAGAAAAAATCCAAGTAATGTTTTTTTATACATCACTATGGCATGGAACTACTCCCATAGGCTACAATTTAGCCATCCTGTAGTGTCATAAAGAACACATGTATGGGTGTCTAGTTTGAGATATAGTGCAAAGTAGCAGGTCCTATTCAAGAGTCTTTTTACACTGGACAGTACATTATCATTCGCAGTACCACAGACCACAATAACACAGCCAGTTATGCTGAGAATAAAACATTGAACCAATAGTTGTTTTTTGTTTGTTTCTGGAACAAGAATTCTTCTGCTATAGAAGAGAAGGCCAAAGTGAGAGTTTATGATTTTAGTCAAATAATCAACAGTCAGAGAAAGGTAATGTGCTATCTAGGTATACCCCTTGATGCTTAAAGTTGGTTACCTTTCCAAGGTTAGCTCCAGACTGTATGCAGATGTTAAATACAGGGAAGGAGTCTATTTTACTATGTGTGATAAACAGCATACATTTAGTTTTCTTGGTGTTCATAACTAGTGCATTCTGGGTAAACCAGGACTGGATAATGTGGAAATCTTTTTGTAGACTCAGTCATATCTGATCTTGGTTTTTATCACTTGCAAAGACTGCAGCATCATCTGTGTAAAGAATAATGTCTGCAGATTGGCATACAGAGGTTAGCTGGACAATGAATACAGTATAACCCCGATTATCTGAAACCCCATTATTATCCGAACCTCCAGATTATCTGAAACGCTCTTGTGTCCCCCAACAAAACATTAATAATCAGGTCTGGCTAATCGTGGTTACACTGTACTGTACTGCAGTTTTCTTTAAAAGGAAAAAAACTGCTGAGACCTATAGCCCGCCAGGCTGACAAGTGTAGCTCTATGTATCAGCTGCTCGTCATTAAGTAAATAGCCCCTGATTGCCATGCTGCATAAAACAAAGAGCACAAAGAGCAACGCTTGCTATCCAATTAGTGGTTGCTGGATTAAAGCAGTTAGCAAGCCGTTGGACCTATCAGACACCAATCACTGTCCTGTTTTAATTAAACAGACCTTAACAGCCCTTAAATTATGCATCACTTGATGTTTGACTCTGTGGCAGCTTCTTTCATTCGTGGTGTTTGCAATGGCTGGCAAGAGATAACGGTGTGTCCTCAACATTGAGGCAAAGCTATGTGTTCTGCAATGCCTTGACAGATGTGAGAAGATTGATTCCAAAGCCAGAAAATTTAACATTGGCAATGTGACTGTTTGTGACATCCTCACAGCCCATGATGAAATCAGGGAATGTGTTGCTACTATGGATTGTCCTGATGGCCCCAGCAAAAGAAAAAGCATGAAGGGGAGTAAGGATGAGGCTTTAGTCAAAGCGCTGTATCTTTAGTTCATGCAGAATCATGTGAAAGGAATCCCAATTTCTGGCCCTATCATGAAGCAAAAAGCAATCTACTTCCACAACAACATGAATGGGCATGATGATCTGTTCACTGCAACTGAGGGCTTGCTAAATTGTTTAAAAAGTGACCTAGAATAAGACAGCTCTCTGCGGCAGGGGAGCTGCTGTCTGCTGCGAATGATAGCATTGTCCCATTTCACAAAACATTGTCTGAGCTTATGGCAGCTGAACAGCTTTGTCCCACACAAATTTATAATGTGGATGAAATTGGAGCTTATTGGAAAATGCTGCCAGAGAAAACCCTAGCAGCATGGTCCAAGAAATGTGCATCTGGGTTTAAAAATTATAAAGAAAGACTTACAGTGCTGGGATGTACAAATGCCACTGGGTCCCACCATTTAAAACTCCTTGTCATTTGGCAAATCCATGTGGCCAAGATGCTTTAAGCACATCAGTATGCTCACTCTGCCTGTCACCTATATGGCACAAAGCAATGACTGGATGAACTCTTAACATCTTCAAGCAGTGGTTCCATATTGACTTTGTGCATGCAGTAAGATCACATTTGCAGTAAATTAACTTGCCTCCTAAGGCTATTCTTTTGATTGATAATGCCGGCGCTCACCCTGATGTTGAACAGTTAACATCATCTGATGGTGGTGTGAGTTGTCTTTTTTTGCCAGCAAACACAACATCAAAACTTCGGCCTATGGATCAGGGCATCTTAGCAACTTTAAAGAAGTTGTACCATGGCAAATTTCTGCCCTCTGTGCTCGCAGATAAAGATGACCAGCTCACACTTACTGATGCCATTAAGAAACTGACAATCAAGGATGCCTGTAATCTGTTGAGGGAGGCATGTTCTGAAGTGAGACTGGAGACTATTGTCCAATGCTGGGAGAAGTCAGAGGTTCTTACAGAGCCTGATGGAGAGCTTGTGTTGGTGCAGCAAGAATAAGAGGCTAACGATGAACTGCACTGCATAGTGCAGCAGACCAAGTGTTCGGCCAAGGCAGTGCAAGACTGGCTGGACTGGGATGCCCATGACAATGGATACGGTGAACTGACTGACAAGGATATTCTTGATATTGCACAGCATAATCCTGAGGTCTTGGAAATGACAAAGGGGGAAGAAGTTGAAGAGACTGGGGACACAGCTGCAGGGACTGTGCAGGTACACACAGCATCTGAAACTGTGGAAGCTATAGATAAATGTCTGCTTTGGCTAGAAAGACAAGAAAACATGGACTACCTGAACACTCTGCTTCTTATAAAACTTAGACTGCAGACAGCTGAAAAAGTAAACAAGTCTAAGAAGCAGAGTGTGATCACAAAGTTTTTCACTGTGATGTAGCACATGTGCAGTGACAATTTTACTTAACTTAGGCTTAAATATTTTAGCACTTTTTTATGTTAATAAAATGAAATGTCAAGTAAACACATTTTATACCAAGTAAATCCTTTTCTGTGTGTTCGTATTGCAATACAGTATAAGAGCTGCTTCAGTGTGCAACGTATGGGATGTGTAGTACTAGTCTCCTGGTTAATCGAAACACTGATTATCTGAAAGTTTTTGATGTCTCCCATTGCTTTCGGATAATTGGGGTTATACTGTAGACTAAAACGCTTGTGGCAAAGTATGGAACAGTGGGGTACCCCAACTGCAACTTTCTTGTCAGCAGACAATATGCCACTACATTTAACAGCCTGAGTTCTGCATGAAAGGTAATCACAAAATTAGCCAACAGCACCACTAGACAGGCCCAGGGAGTATATCTTTTTGCAGAGTAAGGCATGATCTCACAAGACCAAAAATCTTTGTTAGGTCCATATACTGTAGATGCACCAGACAGTTCATCCCTGTCTCAAGCCTCTTGAAGGAATTCCCTTGCAGTGCAATGTTAGTGCTTAAGTTTCTCCTGAAGCCATGCTGTTGTATGGCTTGTAGCTCAAATTTGTTAGGAAATTAATCAGCTAGTCATTCACTGCCATGTGTAGGATTTTGGCCATTGAAAAGAGAATAGAGATCAAGTGATAGTTTGTGGGAATTTATGTATTGCCACCCTTAAATACTGGAATCACACAAGCTTTATTCCATCATTCTGGAACTTTACCAATCCCCAATTATATATTTGTTATTAACATTATCTGATTGATTTTCAACGTAACAGACAAATAAACAATACAGGACATAACAAATATAAATAACATCCCCAAATTATGTATAAAGAGGTGGTGTTGCATATAATGCAAGCTTCAGTCCATTCAATACAGCATGTCTAAATAAAACAAATGAAAGATTACAGCCATCTGGATGAGTATGTAGTTAGAGTACAATCACATATTAAATGCATTACAGAGCAGATATTGAGTCACCATGGAGTGCATATAAAGTGTGAAGCTTACACCATCTATTGTCATATGCCTTTAAGTTGTTATTATTGCTGGCTGTCGTCTTTTCAGACCATAGGTTAAACAATAGGTAGTTAAGCCTTTCATTGTGCACAATACAGTCTTGATTAAGCCAATGCCTTATTACTAGTTTTTCCAGTTATCAAGATTATTGCCATCTGATATTTTTGTTCTTTTACAGTTATGTGTCTTTAAGGTCCTGTTAAGCAAATCTCATGTGTACGGGTTTCAAGAGAGCATGGAACAGATACAAAGAGAGTTGAAAAATTCAAGGGGAGATGACGTCGGGCTGATTAAGATTGGCTTAGTCATGATAACTATGGTAACTGGGCAGATGCGGTGGGCCTGTGGGTCCTTATCTGCAGACAACTTCTATGTTTCTATATAAACAATTCGGTAATGACCAGAAGGGGTTCAACTCTGCTGTTTATTTCTTTCCAGAGGGGTCAGAGGTTTAAGCACATCCTTCCCTACTGATAAGTTAATGATCAGTTTGATTAGGTAGTAACTTCACCAAGGCTAAGCTTCAGAGGTTTCATGTCAGTATTAACTATACTCAGCCAAGATATAATTTTGGAATTGGATCAGTAGCTATGGATGCCTGACCAGGTTTTTTGCTACAGAATTTCAGGAGATTGCTTGAACTATGGGTATCCTCTGGTAGTGCAGTGGCAACAGTAGGGTAGCACTGTAGGCTGATAGGTCACTGAAAGTTTCATTGAACACATCATCTACATGTTTTTCACAGCTGACAGCTAACACATCTTTAATACTGGTGCAGGGAAAGGGTTTTGTAACATTACCAAGGAATTCTTTGATATTGTTCCAAAGTTCTGGGACATTAGATTGGTTTTGACAATTTAGACCAAGTTCAATTTAGCTCTGACCTTAATATCTGGATCCTTTGGTCATCCTTTGGTCTTCCGCCACATTCAGGACTTGAGTTTGGGAGGCTAAACCTGTGAACGGTAAATTTCAACCAAATAACTGAAGTTGCATTCACCTTTTTCAGGGGCGACCCGGGATTATGTTACATGGTAGTATACAGAGAAGAGACAGTTAATTACAGTGTACAGGCAGTAATTTTTCAGGTTTCAATCATAAATAACATTTTACAGTACATCACGGTATACTAACTGTGTTGGTGTAGCAAGAGCAAGTAATATAGTTATTAGTGTGAAAAAAGACAATACTATTCTAACGTTGCCATTGTGAGCATTTAGGTGTGAGTGGGGGAAGGGCATGTCAGGTGCCATGACAATAGCATGTGCTAGCTTCCATCATGTTGGCCTTAAGTCTAGTATGTAAGGTTTTGATTGAGGGGGCTTTCTGTACTAGGGGTGGAAGTTTGTTCCACAGGAAGGGGGTGGCCTTGGTCCTAACTCTAGAAACTTCCAGTAGGGTATGACCTGAAGTCTGTAGGCTCTGAGGATTGTGCTTGATGGCAATGGTCCCTGAGAGGCTGGGTGGAGAGGAAGGCTATGTAACTTGAAAGCAAGGCAGAGTAGGGGATACTGGAGATGTACATCAAGTGAAGGCCACAGTAATTGAACTAGTGTGTCAGAGTGGTGGCTTCTGGAGTGATCCTGAGTAGCAAACCGATCTACCTTGTTGTACAATACCTGCATCCTGTTGACCTCTTGCTTTGCCATGCCCTGTATTACTGGAGCAGCATAGATCAGTGTGGGGAGAAGGATCCTGGAGGCGATTGAGATCCTAGCTTGTGGGATATAGCACACAGTTTAATCAGTTCTGCTCTCATTCCAAGAACTGACATGATAACTTATAGAAAGATAGATATAGATAGATAGACAGACAGACAGACAGATGGACAGGCAGACAGACAGACAGATCAGATTACATAACTGAGAGAAACATAAGCTCTCTGGGGTAGTGTAAAATGAAGTGTATTATCTACATAAAGCTTCTCCTACAATAGTAAAGGAGAAAAAGGACCTTTTGGATTTATTAGGGGCTAAAGAATAACAAGAGGTTTGCAGAAGCTGTCAGGAGGGTGAGCAGAATATTGTGGAATATCAAAAGTGAAGTAACCAGCACTTTATAAGGCACTGTTTTGGCCTTACCTGAACTACTGTGTGCAGTTCTGGGCCACTCAATAACAGAAAATATTGGTTTGGCAACCATACACAACCAGCCTGTGCTGCCACATAGGGATTCTGGTTACATAAGACCTTGAAAGCAAAGTTCGAGAGGCCTGATGTAATCAGAATCTCTAGGTAGCAGCACAGGCTGGTTGGGCATGTGGTTACCCAACCACTACTTTTTATAGTGCATAATTCTTTATTAAAACAAAATTGTTTTCACAGCATACTCCACAACAGCAGCAGCGAATGTGCTGGGCTTCAGTTCAGAAATTGAACTTCTTGCTATGCATGAAGCAGGCTGTGAAAAACATCAGCTGCATCACTGATTTCAAATCAATGGAAACCTTGTTGTACCACAGAAGGGTACAGCCATTTTCCATGACCTTTGAACTGTAGTACAATAAGGTTTCAAATTGCATGGAAATCCATGCAGAACAAACACTCTCCACATGCTATACATGTATATTGAGTCAGTTAAAAGACTGCAACACAGAGCCAGCAAAATGATCAGCGGGTAACAGGAACAAAAGCTACACAGAGAAGTTAGTGTCACTCAAATACCATGGGGAGGGGAAATGGTTTTAGTCTTCTGTACAGACAAGGGAATCTAAAAAATTGAACAGAGGTGTTTTTCTGTTGTACTCCAGCAGATTGCAGGAAATTATAATTAAGCTAGAAGTGCTAAATTCAATGGTATCATTGGACCAGCCTACCTGTAGAGAAAGTGTAGCGGACACAAAGGCACTATAGGTCTTCAAGATAAGCAGTGACACGTTTCTGATTAAGAATGCAGTCATAGAAACCCCTGGGTAGTAGATTAGGTAGGGAACCCATTTAAATGAGTCCATCTTCATATTGCATACTTATTCATTCCTGCTTATGAAGAAAGGTGGCATGATGGATTTAGATTTCCTTCTAACCTTACATTACTATAGTACAATGCACTAGATCCTACAAAAATGCTCACTTAAGCCTGTCACTTGGTTTGTATTATTTTGTTGCTTGCAGTAAGCATCCCAATAATCCTATTACTAGTTGCTGATTGTTCTCATACTAGGAGTCTTTCACCAGGCCTGTCTTCAACTCCCAACTATTCTTTCTCATGCAAGAAACAAGCCAGTAGACCTTTCAATAGTCTCAGATTGTTCTTTTACCTGCAAGAAGCCTTCCTTTCAGTATATAATCAATCCTAGATGGTTCTTTCTCCTGTAAGACACCTTCCACTGGAAATGTCACCCCTCTCCAGCTATTTTTCTCATGCTTTACTTTTACTTGGCCCATCGCCACCCCAAAATTTTGCTTTAATTTTCCAGCAAAAAGCCTACTGACCCTGGTGACAGTGTTATTTCAGTTTCCAACTATGGCTAAGATGGCAGAAGAGGTGTTGTTTATACCTTATGTAGTCCACCCCAGATGTAAAATATAATATACTGAGTTCTTCCTGCTGTAATTGTGCCTCTGAAGACTACCAGAAATTGTCATGGTAAAGATGATGACTCCACTGATGCTATTAGTTCATCCACCATTGATGTACTAGATGGTAAATGAGGTTATGATCCTAATGCCAAAGTGCCCTGACCAAATCCAGATGATGATGATCATTAAGAAACATGTTGTGTCCTTCCATTAAAAAGTCAGTATGGGGATCAGCAGGAAGACATTTGGAGGGATAGGAGCGGGACAGCTTCTTAGCTTTGTTTTTGATTTTTATTTGCTTCTCCCTCTGCCATTTCAGGTATGTAGCATTTAGGTTATAGATCCTGTATTGTGTTGCTCAAACACACACCCTGATGATGGATGATGATGTCAATAAAATGTTAATAATTAATGGATGATGTTGTGAGGAATCTGTTCGGATATCACTAATTCATAATCACAGACATGTACAGAAGTTGCACTAAATCTTCCCATGCACTATATGAATTGACAAACTGAGTAGCAGGCATGAGGTCCACACATGATGTTCTGGCCAAATAATGATGATGATGATGGTGATGACGAAATTCAAGTTACATGCTGTTATTCCCCCAGCAAAGGCACGTAATGGAATTGGTGGAATGGTAGTTTGACATTCTGTGGTTGAGACTAGAATGTAACTGAGGAGTGCATACATTGTGTATGCAAACTTCTTTTTATTTGTATCTTCTCTGTCATTACGTGTATATATCACATGGGTAATAGATACTGCTGCTGTATAGTTCCAGCCCAGATCAGGATGATAGACAATGATGTGGATAATATGTAGAAGATTATTGGATGATGTGATGAGGAATCAATGTGGGTAACTCTGTTCCATAATCAGTCATGCATAAGCACCCAATCTATACATGCATTATCTGAACTGACGTAGTCCCCAATGCCCATCTGGATGATGATGATTTTCAAGTATTGTACTGTGTCCTACCAGCAAAAAAGCAAAAAAAAAAAGAACTGATTGGATGACTTTCAGACTTTGAAGGGATAGGATGCAAGTGGTGAATGCATAATGTGTGTCAGTCAGCTTTTCAACAGTTTTTTTTTAGTGCTGTATCTATTACCTCTATAAGAAAGCTCTACAAAACACTAACTTGTTTGAATTACAGTATATGCACATAGGGCTAAAACCCAGAGAAACTTACACATTTAATTATTACATTTCTGCTTCATGGAATTCACTGCCATCTGAATTTAGGCTATTATATCCTAGGTTTCCACCTTTTAGGATGATAAAGAATTGATTCTTTGACTCTCTTCCTACTCTATCATGTTTTTGTTTAGAACTAGAAAGTATTACTTGAAACCTGGTATTGTGATTATCATTGTCATATTACCTTCTTGTTAATTTTTTTTGTACATTTTGCATTGAGACAAATTATTTTATGTTGTGTGTTATGATATATTGCAACTTATGAATTTTGTATTATTGAAACCTTAGGAAACTATTACAAATAATCGTTGCTCATTTGTTTTATCCTAAATAAGATTAAATGAAATAAAATTACCAATGTGTATCACAAAGCTGATCAGTCACATTGCTGTGTAGTTTGGTGTAGATCTGTACAGTAGATGATGATGTTGATAATACATGAAATGCAGAATGATGTGATGAAGAATTGATGTGGATAACACTGACTCATGTTAAAAACTGCCCAACAGCACCAAATCCACACATGCACTAACTGAACTGATAGACCAAGTGACAAATATGAGGTCCTGGTGCCCTGATTAGATCTGGGTATTGATGATATTCAAGTAACATGTTGTGTCCTACCAGCAAAGGTACACATTGGGATAGGCAGGATGAGTTTTGACTTCGGGTATGGGTAGGATGCATGTGGGAAATTGGTAATATCTCTTTAACAGATTTGTAAAATGCATGTTCCACTGTGCTATTGCACGCCATTATTATATGTAATGTGGTAGGTAGATAATGCTGCCAAATTGCCTTGGTCTAAATCATGATGATGTATTTAATAATGACAGGTATTTGGATTCTGACTGAGGAATAATGGAGGATGTGATGAGAAATCAAACCAATATGGAAAAGCCTAGCTCAGAATCAGTGTCCAAATGCTTACCACTATCTGACTGTTACAATATCTAGGTGCCAAAGACCTTGGCATGACTCATACTGTATCCTAACAACAGCATACAGTATGTCCAATTACTTAGTAATTCCTTTTTTTTCTTTCTTCAACAGTTTAGCATACATTACATAGGTACTCAATCTTTTAATATTGTTCTTGCACAGCATGGACAATCAGATAAAGCCCCTGGTGACTGTTTTCATTAGTTATGGATTTAGAACAGCTTCCATATCAACTTGCTGTGATAAGTGCATGTTCTGCCAAGCTACTGTTTCCTCTGCACGTGTAAGTAGTGAACACTAGGAATAAAGACTGCAAGAGCATATTGTGTCATCGGATACTAAACTGACCTCCTTGCTCACTCCAGACTCAGCAAGTATTTTGAAGAAACACATGTGAGAGGGTATTCCCACTAACCTTGCTGTGGACAAATGACATTCCTTTCTGTGTGAATCTGTATGGATGACTTGTGTATGTATGCATGCATTTATTTATGTATTAATTAATTATTTAATTTATTTATTTATTGTAAACGTGTTAGCAGGAAAGACATACTAAGCTGGTACCAGCTCATTTCCAGATGTGTATTGGGAAGGAAATGTGTATGTATGTAGTACAGTATGCACAGTGCCATCAACCAGGATCAATTGCTTTGTTTGAGATTTCAGTTTAGTATGTGACAAGCTAGAGTATTTACCTTTAGATTACATTTAGTTCATACGGTATCATGCAAGACATTATAGAAAAATTGTGATAAGAGTGCTGTATCCTGGTGAACTACGTTGTACAATATGCAAGACATTGAGCAATTGATTGAGAAGATGTATGATAGACAAAGTAATACATGTTTTCACAGGTGATTCATATACTACTTTACACTCCAGGTCCATGGTGGATCCATGATGATGAGAAGAAGCTATTATGATTGTGTCAGGTTTGGGGTGTAAAGAGGGTTGTACGTACTACAATGGATTGAAATGGGAGATAAAGTCTGCAGTATTTTTGAACAAAAATGTTTTAATGGCTGAGTAGAGTATACCGAGTACCTAGTGATCCTTAGTATAAATACTTGCTAAGGTGTCACAAGATGGTACTACACACATAACCTTACTTCTTGCCACTATAGTACTGTGTTTAATACAGTACATGACCTAGAGGTAGGAGTGAAAATCTATGTTTATAAACTTGCAGATTAAACCAGAATTAGAAAAGTATGATTTCACAGGAAAAATTAAATGAACTTTAGACTGATTTATATAGCAAGTGACATACCCCAGGAAGGCAAGTCATACCATGGAGATGAACTTATATTCCGATGTTTGCCTAAGTGATGATGTAAGTTCTTATAAATGAAACTGTATTAAGCTTAATGCCTTTTGTTTCTTTTTATCTTCTCCTAGGATTTTTTATTACCCCAAAATTTGCAAAAAAGCTAAAGTGAGAGCTACTCAGCATGCCCACAGAGCAAGGATTAGGCCCTGTACTACACTGGGCCTGGAACAGGACATCCCAGAATATTGCTTCTTATTCCTCTATTTTAATATTACCCATTTTTTGAATACCCTCTCAAATCTTAAACCTTTTTTCAACCCCCCCCACTCATCCTTGTATAAAGTAAAGTAGTGTTTAATCCCTGTTAGAATATTAACCGTAATTTAGTTTTCATTGTTCCACAGGTACTGGGACTTCTGTATGATGCAGAGAACCTCCTATAAAATAACCCCACCCCACCCACCATCCAATCTCAATCTTTTTCTTTTTCTAACTGTAAAATATGTTGTTCATGGAATTACTCTGTGTTTTGTTTATTCTAATAGACTTGCAATTTTTGGGCCCCAGAACTACCTTATTACCACTTAATTGCTAATCCAGTTTGTCCCTTGTTCTCCCAATGATTTCCTTTCAAGGATAAAAACTTGTCAACTAATTTTATACAAATGAAAACATTTCTCCTTATTAGTTTTCTCCCATTTCAAATTTAAACAGTTTTGGTTTTGTCTTTCTTTTCCATCTGATGGTAATTAACAGTGTTATTACTGTGATTTACAGTATAGTAGCCAAATAATAAATAGAACCTTTTTAAATTAGATGATCTTTTGCAACATAATTCCACTCCGCTACCGCTCTTCCTATTTCTAGCTCCTTACATAACACACTTGCCCTAGTTTGGCCTCTGCCCCATACACCCTATAGTACCTGACAATGCCACTTTTCCAGCTGCTTCACCCCACCCCCCCTCCTTATCCTTACCTACCCCCACCTCTCCTCTCTTCTCATTTTCTTACCTCCCGCCTTGCCCCTCCCATTTCTTTCTACCACCCCATCCCCCTATTGTCCTTTTCCTTTCCACTTTACCCTCTCCCTGTCTGTTCAAAATTAATTTGATATCCTTTACCCTTATTTGTGTAACAATTTTGTCTATTGTCATGTTGATACAAATGTCTTGACGTGGAACCTTTGTAAAAGAGCCTTGGGCTCAAAGGTAATTGTAATCCTAGAATTGAAATAAATAAATAAATAACGACCTCCCACCCTAACCAACAATAGCATGGATCTAAATATAAGTTTCTGATTGCTGGTTAATAAATATGCCCATTGGTGATTTTCTATGAGAAAATGATGCTTTAGTTCCTGCTGTTTTTAGGCTTTGTAAGTGAACTTTTCACAATGACATGACCATTAATTGATTTATTGTGTTTTCATAAATAAGCAAAAACAGTCAGAAAAGTGAGTCAGATTTATTCAGTCTAAGTATCACTTAAGCCTAAGAGATTTTCCTTTAAAATTTTTTTGAAACACTTTCACAATTGTTAAGTAAAAGATGTGTATCCATGAATTGTATAGCACTGAAATGCACTGTCTCTTCAAATGATTATGGTAAACAAAATCTAAATAAATAAATGTTTGTTGTGTGTGTGAGCTCCTTAGACCCACCCCTAAAGAAGACCCGCTTAAGGGTTGAAGGGCAGGGCTTGGTCTCCTCTGGCACCCCACCAAAATAAATTTTGTACTTGCTGTTCACAGAAAAGCTTTGTGTGCTGAGCTCTTTTTCTCTTTTTGCACATTTAAAAAGTTGGCTGCTTGTTCATGCATCTCCAACAATCCTGAGCTCATCAAAAAACTTGTTTCACATCATGGAGCTGCCAGCCAAAAGGTCTAAATTAACTAGGTCTGAACTTTTTCCCCTCCAATATTTGTGTAATTCATTTATTTCAAGGTGCTTGTAATTTTCCTATGCAACTCTACCCTCCACCTCCCAAACAGGTGTTTTGATTATGTTAAGTGGGGAATTTAGCTGTATTAAGCTTAAAGACAGTAGAGTGGGATTGTAATTTCAATGTAACACCCTCCCAAATGGTCCTACCTTTGGCTGCCTTCCAGAGCATCTTTAACACCTCCTGCTGCATTGCTATTTCATCCCCATTCTGGATTATGGCTGTGGGATCCAGGATTGACTGGACCGTTTATCTGTTCTTCAGGCATGGAAGTGCCGCATTTGCCATGGTCAGTGAACTGCATTGTCTCTTCACTCTCCTGGCTCCCATGAACTGTGGTAGTGGGACCAGGGAGACAACTTTGACTGCAATATATTTTCTTCAGCACAGTCACACCACAGACACCTGTAGCCACAGCTGCACAGCGACTATGTTCACCTTACCCCATAAACTGCTTTTGGGGCCAAGTAGCATAGAAAGGATAGGCACAATTCTTCAGAGACTTCCAAAGCTCTGCAGCTGCTGCAGCAGCTGTAGCACCATCACCACCACAACACATGAAATAAATTCTACATGAAGCACAATTTGAGCAGTGCCTCACAGAACTTCTCTGCCACCACTTTACCCCTTGATCTCAGCAGATAGCAGCAGGGAACAGGAGGTACTGATCCTGATAGTCAGAAGCCACACTGAGTGACGAAAATAGCATTTTAAATATAAAGTAAAAAAGAGAAACTGTTTGTGCCACCATTTTGCTGTGCTTCTGGCCCAAGGACTGCAGTTTAGGGGTCTGGGAGCAGCATATGGTGCCAAGAATAAACAGACAAACCTAAGCACAATTCTGTAGAGCTGCACATTGCAAGCTGGCTGAGGATTCAGAGAACTATGCATGCATGCTTACCCTGTCAAACTGACTGCAACTGAGACTATGGAGATAAGCATAATGCATTATGTAGTTTTAACCTTTTATTTATAGGTATGCATTTAAGCATAAGGTCAATATAACCCAGTATTCTACTTGTACAGAAAACTAAGAAAAACAGAAAGGAGACATTCAACTGTGCATATAACATGCACATTAACCAATTTACTATATATGTTATCAACATGTCTAAACATACAGAGAACACTACACAAAAATGTTCCCTTTAGCAAAGCTACAGTAAGTCCAATTAATATACAGAAGAATTCACTTCAGATATTATCCTATCTTCAAAAAGAATTTAAAAAATATATTATTTGGGTAACTACATTTGCAATTGGAGTAAACTAACATTCAGAAGTAAATAGAATACAGTACAGTGCAAGTGGGCATTCATAGTCTCTAAAAATTACAGTTAAATTGTCCTGAAGCCATCAGCATTCAACCGTCATTCAGTGTTTCTGTTCACTTACTGTATTGTAAATCTAAACTATATTTGAAATAGTGTCGTTATCATCTAAAGATCTGAATTTGTCAAGGAGAAATCTATTCAATATATTATACCAAAATAAAAATATTCTTACATGTAAATAGAAAGTTGAGTTCCATCTCATCCTAAGCAGTGCATAGATCAATACAAATAATGAGGCATAGAAGTTCTGAAATATATTTTTTAAATACACTTTAAGGAGACCAACTTAAAACCTCCTTTTCACCACATAGAGACCTAAATGTTTTGGCAGGAACTCTACATATACAATTTGATACACTATTTAATCTATAAAAGGAATTTAGCTGAATAAAAATACCAATAGTTGGAAAGAAAAAGGAACAAATAATCCCTTACAAAATCTTTTTTCAATCAACATTGTAATAGGAAGGAAAACACCAGTTCATGCACAGCCTTGGCCCCCGTAGTTAAATGATTAACACTGCACTAACTGGGACTAGCGCCCGTCAGGTGGGTGGTGGCCGTATTCCAAGGCCCCCAGTGCACTGCACAGACCAGACAGGAAATTATATTACACCCATGAAAATGAGGGAACCCCCTTGCATACCTGGTGCAGCAGTATAATATTAGTTTGGACAGCACTAAACAACTGCTATCACAGTGCAGCTTAAAACTCCCCAAAGCCTGCCCTTGTCCCCACATAACTGTACACTCCCTAATTGTCCACTTCATTCTAGGTACAAGCAGAGTTCACAATCCTGGTGGCATAGTGGCCCCTCAACTATCTGATTGTCCAAGGTGTAAGCACATGTCGCAGTCCTGGTGGTCCAGTGGTACTCCCACCCCCAATCATGTGACAATCCGATGAACCATATATGCACATTTCTACTATACTAGTGGTCTACTGATTCCCCCACCACCCATCTCCTGACTGCCACAGGTATAGAAACATAGAAACATAGAATTTTATGGCAGATAAGGACCTCTTGGTCCACCTAGTCTGCCCATTTTCCTACCTGATGGATAAGCTGCAGATCCTAGTTAACCAACAGCCTACTATAAGCACATTGTGCACACCTGGTGGTCTAGTGATTCCCCCAATGATCAACTGCCTCCTCCCAACCCCTGCTCAGGACCCTCCTCTCTGCAACTCTTCCGACCCAGTTGCCAATGCTGTTCTACAGCATTTGAGAGGGGTACTAACCAAGACCTCCTTTCACACCTCAGCTGACTGCCATCTGACAGGAATTCATGATCCCACATAATATAGAATTTGCTAATTCCAGAGTATTAGTGATTGCAAATGCTTGTGTGACAGTGGCCATCCAAGGGGGTGAACAGAGGGCTATGCCAGCCTCCATCTTAAATGACACAGAATGGCATTGATGACCAGGGTTGTATAGAGAGGAGAGTCCTGAGCAGGGTGGTCAGAAAGAAGGCAGTTGACTTTTAGGAAAACCACTAGACCACCATAAGTATGCAATATGCTTATAGCTATAACAGTAAGGTGATCAAGGGGTGGGGGACCACTAGATCACCAGGATTGTAGAAATGTGCATATACCTAGGATGACCAGGTGATGGGAGGGGATGGAGATCACTAGACCACTAGGATAGTATGTATGCATACATCTAGGAAGTTCAGGTGATTGGGGGTTGGGGAGACCATTAGACCCCCAGAAGGTTCATACTAAGGTTGGCTGAAGGAGCTAGTAGGCCAAAGCCCATAATGCTCCTATACTAGGCCATAGAATAGAATGATAAGTCATACCCTGACATAATTAAAGTGTCAAGATGATGTCTGAAAACCTCTTTAGTATTACTAGTAGCTACATTGGATGGGAGTCGATTCCAAGGCCCAATAATTCTTACAGTGAAAAAATACTTACGATTATTGTGTTTGAAGGATTTACCAGTTAACTGAAGGATATGGCCGCTAGTATTGTGTACTGACTTTTTGAAAGAAAAACCTAATTCAGACATGATATAAGAGTCATGGATGATGTCATATAGAAGGAGAAGGTCACCTCGAATACGTCTAGTAGTAAGAGGCATTAATTTCAATGTATCCAATCTAGACTCGTAAGATAAAAATTCAAGTCCAGAGATTTTTTTAGTATATTTATGCTGAACCATTTCAAGAGAATAATTATCTGATTTTTTGAAAGGACACCACAATTGTGAGGCATATTGAAGATGGGGTCGAACATAGGACCTGAATAAAGGTAACAACACCTCCTGATCACGGGATCTAATATTGTGCAAAATAGACCATACAATTTTATTAGATGTACTAATAACTGAATGCATATGCTTAGAATAGGTTAAATTATCTGAAATTGTTATGCCTAAATCCTTCTCATCAACCGTGGTACACAGTGGTAACTCATCCAGAGTATACTGGAAATTGAAATTATTAGAACCTAAATGCATAACTTAGCATTTTGTAGAGTTTAACTTCATACCCCATTTATTAACCGAAGTACTGATAACATCAAGGTCATGCTGAATACAAGATATTTGATCAAGACTAAAACTAGGACCTCTAATCTTTACATCATCCACATATTTAATAGTGTAGAAAAGGCAAGAATTAGTTAAATCAAATATAAAAGCCTGAAAAAGGCAGGGGCCGAGAACTGAGCCCTGAGGTACATCGCTTAGCACTCTGCCTGAATCAGAAAATGACCCATTTATCATCACTCTTTGAGTTCTATCTGAAAGCCAATTATGAATCCATTTTATTATTAAAGTATTGATACCAAGACAAGAGAGTTTTTGAAAAAGAACCCAGTGTGGCATGGAATCAAAAGCTTTACTAAAATCAATAAAGACAATATCACAGGCTAACCGATTATCCAAAAAAGAACTAAAGTGCTCATAAAAACAGAATAAATTAGTTAGGCAGCTTCTTCCCTTTTTAAAGCCATGTTGTTCCTGGTCAGATTCATCAGTAATTGGAGACACAATAACCTTAAGCAGACTTTCTAATACTTTGCAAAAGGATGAAGTCAAACTAATCGGCTGATAATTTTCCCATAAATGTTTGGATCCCTTCTTGTGAATAGGTACTACAAATGCCTCTTTCCATTCACAAGGGATAAAATTATGTTGTAGAAAAAGGTTGAATAAGAGTTTGAGTGGGAAGGCAGTATGTTCAAACAGTAGATAAAGTAAATGCCCTGCTATATGATCTGGGCCTGGACAAAATTTACCTTTTAATGAAAATAATTTTTTGAAAATAGACTCAACTGAGAATGTGATAGAAGGGTCTGAAGGTGATATCTTAAGATCGAATTATTGAACCTCTGGTTCAGAAAAAACCTTTACAAAATTCATTATTAAAAACATCTGCCATAGCTTTTGGATCATGAATAAGTATGTTGCCAGTTGTAAGAGGCCTCACCATACTTGGACTTTTCCTAAGGGAATTAATATAAGAGTAGAATTGTTTTAATTAGACTTGTTCACTGAAGTTGCCAGAGACAGTTCCCATTTAGACTTCGCCCTCCAGATTATTGATTTACATTGCCTACTTGTTTTCAAATAGGATTCCCAATTGGAAACAGTCCTATTTTTTAAATAATTATGATGTTTTTAATTTTTTATATTTATTAAACGTTAGATGTTTTTATTCAACCATCTAGGAGACTGTTTCCCATTAGAATTTTTATTTTTTGATGGAATGTACGTATCACGCAGAGTCAGGATAAGAGTTTTGAAAAGTACCCAGCTCTGTTGTAGGGTTTGATCCTTAAACAAAGATAACCAGTTAACTTTTTTTAAGTGACGATTTATATTATAAAGATCAAATTTGTCATACAGATATACTATTGAAGAATTAGTATTGAAGACAATGTGTCTCTGTAAATTAAATAAAATTGAGTTATGGTCACTACTGCCAATAGGTGTAGAAATATGCACATCCCTAATGTCTAAGGCGGTACTGCTAAGAACAAAGTTTAGTATATTATTGCCTTGGGTTGCAGTATTTATCCATTGATGTAAATCCAGTACCGAACAGGTGGACATGAATTTGTTACTAATACTACTAGATGCTGTGAGTGACTGCCAGTTAATGTCTGGGAGATTAAAATACCCAGTAATAATAACATAACCCAATTGAGTAGCTATTTCAAATTCAGAAACAATAGCATCCATAATTAAACTAGTTGTAGTTGGGGGAATATAACATGTCCCAAGGATAATGAAATCCTCTTTGGATAGAAAAATGTTAAGTCAAAGACTCTCAGTTGAGAGGTTATGAGTTTTTATAAGGCTAGATATATTGGCAGAGTCAATTTTATTATTAATAAATAAGGCAGCACCTTCCCCATTCTTTTCACTTCGATTTAAATAATATGAAGTATATCCTGGAAGTTGCTTGATCCAAGGGGAGTCACAATCACCCCATGTTTCAACTACCTTAACAATATCTAAATCCTTATTCGAAATAAGAGTTAATAACTCATTAAATTTCTGTGTCAAGCTCCTTGCATTAAAACTAAGAAATTGCATTAGTTTACTGGACACTTTATAGGAAAGAGATGATAGGGTATGTACATTAACATCTCCCTTCCCCCCATAACTTAGTTTAAATTTAAATTTAAGTTAATGGTGAATAGAAATTGCTGACTCAGCAGAGCAGTCCCTAAATTGCTAAGATGCAAGCCATCAGGACAATAAAGCACTGGTCTATCAATGAATTCTTCCCAATGGGTCATACACTGTATATTTTGTCATAGACACCAATGCCTAAGCCAGTTATTGACAATTTTATTTTTTTCATTAAGAAAACCAGAGTACCGTGGAATGGGTAGAATCTCAGAAAAATTAATATCACACCCCAGATCAATTAATTTATTAGTCATAGAAACATAGGCTTGTTTGATGTTCTGAATAGAATCCCTGTAAATGTTATTGGTGCCAACGTGAATGATACACAATGGATTTATTTCTTGAAAGCCAATAATGTTATCAATCATAAATGTAAGATCTGAAATGTTAGCACCACTGAAACTTGAACAGGTTCTGTTATGTTTATCAGGCTCACATAAAGCTCTATCTAATTGTTTAACTAGGGAGTCATCCAAAACATATATTTGCCTAGTGTTTTGAACATCACAATTGGAAACATACATAGAGGATGCTTCTTCATCAACATGAGTAGTAGCAAAATCTAACAAAGGGAGATTGTATGTAGAGTTAGACGGCAGACTGGAAACATGTGGTATATTAACCTTGACTTTGGATGCGTCAGTAAAGTTAAAACCTTCATTTGGGGGATCAGTAGGGATACAATTAGAATCAGTAGAGGCAGTGGACAGGGAATCAAAGCTTTTATGTAATGGAAAGGTAAAGTGCCCTGCCTTGTGCCTTCTTTTTTTTGATACTTTAGACCCCTGTATATTGTACCAGTTAGTGTCTTCCAAACTGTTACATGAACTGGGCTCATCTTCTCTAGCTCTTTTTTTAGAGACATCAGTTGGATTAGTGACTAGGTTACTTGAAGTGGTATAATTATTAACCTTAGATTGTGTTATTTCTAATGTGGTGCTTAAAGTAGAAATAAATGCAGTCTCGTTTGTTGGGATATTAATTGTATGTGATGCAGGTTGAACAATTTTATGTGTGAGGTGTACTTATACCTGGGACAGGATAGGCACTCAGGGTGACACACACATTCTAATGAGTTCATAATGGGCATGCTAATGTCCTCTTAGCACTTTGCATGCCAAATGGTGTCATTAGCATTATAAGGCTGAATATGGCCCACTGGAGCCATACGCTAAACATCACACAGTGCTTTAGGCTCCACGGTACACAAGGCCAGCTCAGAGGATGGAGACCATAGTATTCAGATTTACACTCTCCTTTCCAAAGTTTCTGGAGCAGATATATCTTCAAGCTGTAGCATCCCTAAAGTTGAATCTCTGTTAGGAAACTATACCCTCCTCTGAAAGCAGAGGGGCTAACCAAACTAGCCTCAGTTTAACAGTTAGATTGGAATTAATGAACATGTCTGAATCTGAATATGATCCACCTTCAGAATCAGATTCCTGCTGTGTTCAGGATAAAAGACAACACATTTGACTCTGTCCATCAAAATCTGTGCTTTACAGTAGCACAAGACTGAAATCTTTTTTCCAGGAGCACCCTACAAACCCAGCAGCACCAAACTGCTAAAATACTGCTGCTTTTATGCAAATGAGGGAGTCCCCACATGCATACCATTGCAGCTGTATATTTAAAGGTTTGCAGCAGCAGTGAACAGCCTTCAATGTAGCACTGCTTACTGCCACTGCAAACCACCTCTTAACTAGCGCTGAGCCCACCCCCACCCCACCCAGAAGCTATGCAGTTCTATTGCAGCTGCTCTCCCTCAATCATTCATTCTACTGGTTAACATCAATCCATGGTGGACGAGTGGTATGCCCAAGCACCTGTTCCAATGTAAGCAGTTTTTTCAATCACAATAGTGCAATATGCATACTTATGTAACACATACAAATAGAAGAGAGAAAGAAATAAGTGCCTTAGCTGGGACTTGAATGCAGGCCACCCAGAACACTATTCTGGTTGTGCTACCAGCTGTGTCACCAAGGCAACTGGAACCTGGGCTATCAAGGAGCACATTACTCTTCCCCCAATGCACAATCCAGTGCTGCACAGATAATTATTGGGCACCCTGGGTTCAAGTCCCAGCTGAGGCACATACTTCTCTCTTCTGTTTGTATGTGTTCCATAGATATGCACACTGCACTCTTGTGATTAAAAAAAAAAGTAATTATCTGTACAGCACCAGGCTGTGCATTGCAGAAAGAGTAATGTGCTCCAGAACAGCCCAGGTTCCAATTGCCTTGGTGTTGCAGCTGGTGGCACAACTGGAACCATGTTTCTGGCAGCCTGGGTTGAAGTCCCAGCTGAAGCACTTCTTTCTCTCTTCTGTTTGCATATGTTCCACAAATATGCACACTGCACTTTTGCAACTGAAAAAAATATTCATCTGTGTAGCACCAGGTTGTGCATTGGCAAAAGAGTAATGTGCTCCAGGATGGCCAGGTTGCAGTTGTCTTGGTGGCACTGGTGGTAGCGCAACCGAATTCATATTCTGGGTGGCCTGGGCTCAAGTCCCAGCTGAGGCACTTACTTCTTTCTCTCTTCTGTTTGTATGTGTTCCATAAATATGCACACCACAGTCTTGCGATTGAAAAAAGTAACTAACTGTTCAGCACCAGGTTGTGCAGTGGAGGAAAGGTAATCTGGTCTAGGATGGCCCAGGTTCCAATTGCCTTGGTGGCACAGCTGGTACCACAACTGGAATGGTATTCTGGGCAGCCTGAGTTCAAATTCCAGCTGAAGCACTTGTTTCTTTCTCTATTCTATTTGTATGTGTTCCAATGTAAATAGCATTCCCTACTGTCTAGTGGTAATCCTCACCTCCTCAATCACCTTTCAACACATTAAAGAGGGAGTCCGGCCAAAATTCAGAATTTGGATCAGCATATCCCCAGTCAGCTGCATGCCAAAAATGAGATCTCTGAGTTACTTTTTTTTAAAAGTTACAAGTCATTTTGTAACCCTAAATTTACTGCCTGTTCAAAAAAGCCAGTTTCAGTAAAGAGCTACTGATGATGTCACAACCAGAACTCACATACTAGTCCTTCTTGCAAACTACCTTACAAGACTTATTTCTCCCACATTACATAAAACTGAAGTGGTATTAAACATCTGGAAAAGGAAAACTGACAATGGGTGAGTCAGGGCGTGCATTTCCATAATGTGCAGATGCAAGGTACAGTACTTAAGAATGTGATGAGGGGAGGGTTGGAATACAGTGGCAAACATGGCTTTAGAATGACAAAAATATGTGCAATTGTTATAATAGTGCAGGGGTGAGATTTCAAAATGTCACCAGACTGCAACTGTGGAATGCTGCAATGACACAATCTCAAAAAGTAGGTGGGATACACAGTTTTGGAAAGTGGCAGGGATGCTAAAATTCTTAATGTGGCGGTGCCTTATAGTTTTAGAATGTGGCAGAGATACACAATTTTGAAATACGGGAGACACAGTTGTGGACGGTGGTAGGGATATGTAATTTCATAATGTGTCTTGGATGGATTCATTTGGCATGTGGTGCAGTGATGCAAAATTTCAAAAGTGTGGTTTATGCTTGATTTCAGATTGTGGTGGCAACATTCAATTTCAGAATGTGGCATGAGCACGAAATCTCAGAAAGTGGCAGTGACGCAGTTTCAGAATCTGGTAGCCACATGGAATTTCAGATTGAGGCAGGGATGCATAATTTTAGAATGTAACTTGAGCATGCAGTTTTTAAATGTGGCTGAGACACTTATCTTCAGAATGTGGTAGGGATATGCAGTTCCGGAATATGGTGGGAATGCACATTTTCTGAATGTAACAATGGCAGGCAATACTGGAGCATGGAAGTTAACACTCAGTTTCAGAATGTGGCAGGCAGGTACAATTTTAGAATGGTAGAAGAGACATGCAGTTTTGGAATGTAGCAGTGATGCCCAATTTTTGAATGTGGCATTGACACACAGTTTTGGTATGTGGTGGTGACGCAAATTTTGGAATGTGATGGTCATGCTCAATTTAGGAATGTGGCGATGATGCACAAATTCAGAATGTGACGATGACGCACAATTTCAGAAGGTGGCAGTGACATGCAGTTCCAGAATGTAACTGACACGCAGTTTCAGAATGTGACTGATGAGTAATTTCAGAATGTGGCTGACACACAATTTCAGAATGTGGCTGACACACAGTTTCAGAATGTGGTGATGACACACAATTTTAGAATGTGGTGGTAATGGTGACATACAGTTTTGGAATGTGGTGATGACCCACAGTTTCAGAATGTGGTGGTGACAAGCAGTTTCGGAATGTGGCGGTGATGTGTAGTTTCAGAATGAGGTGGCGATGAACACTTGTGCAGTTTCAGAATGTGGTGGTACCATGCAGTTTTGAAATGTGGTAGTGCCACACAATTTCAGAATGTGTCAGTGCCGCGCGACTTCAGAATATGTCAGTGCTGCGTGACTTCAGAATATGTCCATGCCACGTGACTTCAGAATGTGTCCATGCCACACAACTTCAGAATGTGGCAGTGCTGTGTGACTTCAGAATGTGGCAGTGCCATGCGACTTTGGAATGTTCAGTGTGGCAGTGGCATTCAACTTCAGAATGTGGCAGTGGTGAACAGTTTTGGAATGCAGCAGTGGTGCACAGTTTCGAAATGCGGTGGTGACGCACAGTTTTGGAATGCAGCAGTGGTGCTCAGTTTCTGAATTTGGCGATGACACTCAGTTTCAGAATGTGGTGGTGATGTACAATTTTGGAATGTGGCAGTGATGTGCAGTTTCGGAATGTGCCAACGACACAATTTTGGAATGTGAGGGTGACAGTTTCAGAATGTGGCAGTGAAACAATTTTGGAACGTTGTGTGGATGTGCAATTTTGGAATGTGGTGAGGATGTGCTATTTTGGAATATGGCTGGGACACACAATGTTGGATTGTGGTGGGGATGTGATGCACAATTTTAAAATGTTGTGGAAGCATACAATTCTGGAATGCTGAAAGGACAAGCAGTTTCAAAATAAAATGGTGTGTCCTGCCATATTCCAACAGTGTACATCCTTACTTACATTCCAGAATTTCCAGTCCCCACTAAATTCTTCAATGTGTGTCCCTGTCACATTCTGAGACTGAGTGTCCTAGCACACTGCGGTATGGCACATCCCTGCCACATACCAAGATTACATATCCCCCCAAACATTCTAAAATTGTGCACCACTTTGACAGTCTATACCTTTGTTCAGTGCTGCATTCCAAAACCACCTCCTGATGCATTCTAAAGTACAGTACCATGCATCTGAACATTCTGGAAATGCAAGCACTGCAGGCAACTCTGTGTCAGTTTTTTTTTTTTTTTAAATAAATACTACAGCTACAGTTTCAATAACTTTGAAGAAATAGGTCCTATAAGGTTGCTGATAAGGAGGACTAGTCTGTGAGTGCTGGTTGTGAGATCATCAGTGGCATTTCACTGAAACTGGCTTTTTTGATCAGGGAGTGAAATCAGTGTTACAAAATAGCTTAAGAATTTAAAATGAAGTAACTTAGAAACCTAATTTTTGGTATGAGATTTATTAGGAGTAGGCTGATTCTAATTCTGGAATGTAGTACTTTTGACCGGACTCCCTCTTCAAGTGATTTATGGAGCTTAGGGGGGTAACTTATGTGAAAGTATAGCTTATGCTGGCAGTACTCCCTTTCTGAAAATCATGATAATTTTGGTGCAGTCATTATTTAATGGGAGGGATTGTAGTTTGGCCCCAACAAGGTGGCTAGTTGATCCCTTCCACTTCCTGATTGATTTCCACACCCTGAGCTCAGGCATGTTATAAAGGAAAACAATATGACTGAAAGAAAAAAAACATAAAAAAAAATATTGAAATATTATTATTGTACATGTTTATTTCAACCCTCTACCCACCATTCTGAGCGACCGGGCCCATTTCTGCATATTTCTGATTCCCTCTGGGGTGTAGACGGTTGCTCAGCAACTGCACTCATGTTTCACGTAAGATTCTGAAGAGACCCTATGTCTCTCCAGTGAGAATAACAAATGGGCCTGACAGGAAGAAAGACAAAGGTTCACTGGTGTCCTACAGGGATATTTCACCACTTTAAAAGCACAGCAGGAGAAATGAAACTTTAAGGACAAAGTTCCAAGGTAAAATGCATATAAGCTTTGGACTAGTAAACTACAGAGAATAAGTGAAAGAAAAGATCTAAGTGTTAAATAAGAGAATAAGGCTTGGCTGTTTACTTTTTCACAAAGCTTAACTGCCATGCAAAGAATTGGCTAATGGTTAAAGACAAATGATTAAAAGGCAAAGTGAATTTTTTCAGGTAACCTAGTATTTCAGACATGGGGAAACTGGTCCAGTTGGTGACAGTAGCAAAGACGAGCACAGAATGGTGGAATGAGGTTGCACTGTTTTAAAAGGTGGAATTACTATGAGAAGTTGTGGTTTTCCCAAAACATTGTAACATGAAAGTGAAGGGGTGTAATTGTCTTCAACTGTTACAGATGAATTAAAGATAGTTAGAAAAAGTTGAACCATACAGAAAATGAAAGTATGAGCTGTTTGTAATATGGTAAATATAGAATATTTTACAATATTGATGAAAACAAGTTTTGAAAGAAAAAGCAAAAAGATGTAACTGTATTGTAACATATTTATGCATATTTATTAAACAGAAACAAGACCTCGTGAATAAGCTCACGTGATGAGCGAAACATGGTGGGGAAAATAAAATATCTGAAGAATTGAAGTTGGTCTGCAAGAC
Source organism: Neoceratodus forsteri (assembly GCA_016271365.2). Taxonomy (NCBI): domain Eukaryota; kingdom Metazoa; phylum Chordata; order Ceratodontiformes; family Ceratodontidae; genus Neoceratodus; species Neoceratodus forsteri. Next base: position 261,802,754 of record JADMNL010000023.1, on the reverse strand, counting down.
TGTTATTTAAAATAAGTTTTGGTGACTCTCAACCCTGAGTATTGTCAGAATTAAAGTAGCACCTCGGGGAGTCTGAAGAGGAAACATTACCACAAACCATAGACATTCTCTACTGAAATGTTACGGTGTGCAGCAAAGGGGAGCATGGGGGTATGCCCCAATGAAATGAATGGGGGTATTTTTTATTTCTATTCTATACATTATGATGGTGAGTTGGAAATTAATGAAGACCACTGCTCAACTAACAAGGCCTAGCAGTGGCTTCATTAATCTCCAACTCACCATCATAATGTATAAAATAGTAAAAAAAAACATTCATTTCAATGGGGTGCACCTCCACGCCTCCCTTGCTGCAAATCATAACATGCCTAAGCAAGGTGCTGTGGAAATCAATTCTGAAATGGAAGGGATTAGCTGGCCACTTTGTAGAGGCCAAACTACAATCTCTTCCCATTAAGTAATGGCTGCACAAAAATTGTCATGATTTATGCAAAGGTACTATTGCTAGTATAAGCTATAATTGGCTGTAAGCAATTCATTTCAATTTTAAGTGTACAAAATCACTTTAAATATGCCCTGGTGGTTCGACTTCCGGTGACATCATGGAGCTAACAGCTAGCAAGTGATAGGAGCTCCCTTCTCTGCAAGCCAAAAAACATGGAAAACTGAGTGAATCCAGCTGCAAATCTAATAAAAATGGCAGGCAATGGTAGCACAAAAGGTCGGCAGAGCAGAATTAAAATAAAAAATAATTCTGGTCCTCAGGATGCATCAGGACTGAAGCTACATAGATGGGGCAACAGCCAGAGCCCTTTCCCTGCAAGCATGGCAGATATGGAAGAAGAAACCGAGCACTTATCTCGTTCCACATTCAAGCAACTGTTTAAAGAAATAAAAGAAATGAGAGCGAAAACGAAGATGGAATTTTCTCAGTTAAGCCAAAAATTGACCAGACTGGAGCAACGGGTAGAGAAAGTGAAGGAGAGGGTGTCTGTAGTGGAGGATGGAGCACTCCAGGCGGGCCTCATACCACAGGCCCCAGTAACACAAACAGAGCATCTACAAGAAAAATGCACAGACCTCGAAAGCTGCTCCCGGAAGGAGAATATAAGAATCTATGGACTACCAGAAGGATCAGAGACTGGCCGTATGGCTGAATTCATGTTGGATCTACTAACATATGTGTTCCAACTTCCCCCAGGATACCAGTTGAGCATCGAGAGGGCCCATCGGGTACTGCAACCAAAACCAATGGAAACAGGTGAGAGGTCTCGAGTCATAATAATTAAATTTAACAGTTATAGAGTGAAATAGGATATTCTGGTTAGAGCTTGGAAGCAGAAAGAAGTTACCTATCTTTCAACTTGTCTCTTTTTCAACCATGACTTCCTCCCAGAAATCCAGAAGCAAAGGCTCCAATATGTGGCTATCATAAAGCAACTTAGAACCAAAGGTATCCGTTTCCATACACCATACCCAGCAAAAATAAGAATTTTCTGGCCGGAGGGAACCAAGGTCTACTACTCACTGGAGGACACCAGGAAGGCCTTGGTAGGAAAGGGCCAATTGAAACCCACAGAAACTGCAGCAAATGCCTCAATAACCCAGCAGACACTAGAGGGGAGAGCAGATTGGTCATTGCATTCAATAAAAGACAGAGAGGATGTGGCACCATGATGCCATCAGCAGCTCCACTACAACCCATGCGAGTCCTCCTGCAAAAACTACAAGAAATCTAGACCACCCAACAGAAAGACACACAGGACTGATCTGGTAATGCAGTTTATTTTTTCTGACAAAATGTCTATTGAAATCTTGTTTGGGGTTTACCGAGTTTGTCTACCTAGAGCATAGATGTGTACTGGCTCTCATGCGAAACTCTTAACACAGCGAAGCTAAATCCAGCACAAAATAAGAGATTCACGTGGACTGTAGCATTTAAAGGAACTGTAAAGTTGTTCTTTTGGGTCTAATAAGCCTCTTTCGCTATTATAACGGCTCAGAGAACCTACGAATGCTCTTGCAATGTGCAACTCTAATTTTGTTTTAAATGCCACGTATATATATGTATGTATTTTTTCATACTTGGATAAGGTTAGATAACGCTTAAGCTTGTATTAAAATATTGAATTTAATAGCATCTCAAAGTGGAGCGAAGACAAACTCTGTCAGGGACATGTGAACTGTGTTGCTTGCATTGCTTTAAAGAACCTATGAAAGGACTTATTCTGGTTTGTATGACTTAATGTGCAGTCAGTTGCGGAAAGAGTCTAGCAATATGAAGTCTTTTTTTTTTAAGGTGAATACAGTGCTCATTTATACCTGACAGCAGGCAGCTTATTTAATTATTGTGGCTAACACTATATTTTATACAGTATCAACAGTCATTTAGCCTGTTTCTTAATTTAGTCATGCAAAGGGGTATACAAATGCAGCAATTTCAGTATTGTATGGAATTTATAATGGTTGGGCTGGGGGGGTTTCACCCTTATGAAAAGAGGCATTATAGTAGTAGAACACCTCTGTTAAAGAGCTGCTGATGCCATCTGGCCAAAAGTGCTACATTGCACAACTAGAATAAGCATATCCACAGTAAATCGCATGCCAAAAAAGTAGATTTCTATGATACTTCATTTTAAAGTTATTAGTCATTTTGTAACCCTGATTTCACTACCTTTTCAAAGAAAGCCTATTCCAGTGAAGAGCTGCTACTGATGTCATCTAGGGACCTTACAGTCTAACTTTCCCTGTCAGCAAGCTTATAGGACCTGTTTCTCTAAAGTTGTAATGATCATGTGCAATGGATTTCATAAGTAAAACAGGCAGCATGAGTTAGTAAACATTGCTTTAAAAACGCTGTGTTTTAGGTTTTGTATAAAAACTGACAATATTTTGTTTGGGTTCCTCTTTATTGGGGTCCATTTGCTGAATGCTGGATCATAGCACACTGTGAGGTTTGCAGACTGAATACGTTTTTGATAAAAGGTTGAGCTCATTCACACCTATCAGTCAATTGAGGCAACTTCTAAGAATGGCAATTTAAAACAATTATCCCATACCCTTGTTAGTGGGGGTGGGGCAGACTCATCTATGTTCTACTCTAAATTACAATGTTAATTTTACCGGAGCTAACACTTCAACCTCTAGTAGGAATTAACACATAAAAGGCCCCTATTAAAACATATTGTAAAGCAGGCAATGACAAACAGCAGTAAAATTAGTAGCACTCTAACTGGCTTCAGCAGTCTGGAGGCATGCTGACTTTGTATCCGGCAACCATGGAGAAATTAGGGTTACCACCTTTTAAGAAGCCCAAAGTGGGACATTTCTTACTGAAACATGATTTTTCGCAGGACAGAATGTAACTTTGCCCAGTGCAACAGACTTGTTTTCTTTATGTAATCAGAATTAAGGCAACGTATTGTACTTTCATAGTTGCTTCTATTGTTTCTTATCATTTTAAGGTATTTTAATTAAGGTATTATAGCCTTCTACAACATTTACTGGAAAGTTAGAAATATTTTTTCTCCTATAAAGTCAGGACATGTAGTATTTTTCATGTTTTTTTGCAGGACACAGCTGCCCAAATCAGGACTGTCCTGCGATAATCAGGACAGGTGGTAACCCTATATGGACCACACAAAAACAACATTAAATAATATAATTTTATCAACTTTGTTACAAAACCTGGAACATATATAGTATTTATAGCAATGTTTACTGACGGGTCGGGCCCTCAAGATGTTAACTAGTAAACTATGTCAACATAAAGCTAGAGCTTGTATCCCTAGGATGATGGATCCAAGAACCAAGAAGTGGCAACACTCTGTGGAGGGGATAGGGGAAACTTTTAGATCTTTTAATGAAAGATTATCCAGTAAGGGAGCTTCCCCCACCCCAGAGAAGATTAATAGCTTTTTGTCTCCCCTAAACCTGCCTAAAATTTCAGACCAACAGAAGAAATTGCTTACCTCCCCATTTACTATGGGAGAAATAAGAACAGAAATTAAATGTTTAAAAGCAGGAAAATGTGCTGGGACAGATGGACTGCCCAAAGAATTCTTTAAGCAGTTTAAAGATGATATTTCCCCTTGTTGCTCAGAGCACATAATTATGTCTGGACCAAAAAAGGCTCCATTGCACCGTCCTGGTCTCAGGCTTTAATTTCTGTCCTCCCAAAGCCAGCCAGGGACCCGACTATCTGCTCATCTTACCAGCCAATCTCAGTCCTTAATACTGACTATAAAATACTATCAGGCATATTAGCCAGGAGACTGGAACAAATATTATCAGCAGTAATACATCTGGACCAAATGGGCTTTGTACCTGGCAGGCAAACCATGGGCAATATTAGACGCTCAGTAGATATAATAGAACATTTACAAAAAATAGCCCAGCCTGCTTATTTAATGAGCTTAGACACAGAAAAGACTTTTGACCAGGTCTCCTGGGCCTTTTTTCAGGGGATACTGGAAAGTTTTGGTTTCCCCTCCCTTTTTCTAGGGTATATAACTAAATTTTACACTGCCCCTACACCATACATAAGAGCTAATGGTCATAGTTCCCAGTTGCTTTGGCTCTTGAGAGGTACAAAACAGAGTTGCCCCTATCCCCTCTCCTTTTCGATCTATATATTGAGCCTCTGGCTCAGCGTATAAGGCAGAACCCAAACATAATGGGGGTAGACCTGGGGAGCACATATCATAAGTTAGCTTGTATGTAGATGACATTCTGCTATACCTGACAAATCCAGATGTATCGTTGCCAGAGGTTTTTAAACAGATTGAAACCTACTCATCTTTTTTGGGCTATTCTTTAAACTGGTCAAAAACAAAGGTTCTGGCAATGGCATCACAGGTACCCCAGATAATCAAATCAAAATATCCAATGAAGTGGGACAGTGACACTATACAATATCTTGGGATCATGCTAGGCAAATACCCAACAATATCGTTTAGAGATAATTATCCCCCGTTGATTCGGCAAATAAAAGCAGACATGCAGAAATGGGCATGCATCCCCTTCCCTTTTTATTCACGGCTTCAAATAATAAAAACTAATGTCTTTCCAAGATTTTTATATTTATATCAATGTGTACCATGTTCTATTCCACAAAAAGATCTGGCAGAATGACAGGAGATGGTATTGACTTTTCTTCTGGCACATACATGCCCCAGAGGGACCAAAATAAATATTTATCTCCCTAAACAGGAGGGAGGCAGAGCATGCCTCAGTCTATTAGATTATTGGATTGCTGCACAGATGAAGGTGGTTTTACTATGGTCACATCCAACATATCAAGCTCACTGGCAACAGATCGAACTTCATCAGTATGAAGACTGCCCCTTGGCGGCCCTATTATTTAGTCCCCATCCACAAATCATTAAAGACACACATGATCTGACGTCAATCCGCACTACTTTTGCAGGGTGATCTGAGGGTATTAGGAGAGGATTCACAGCTAGGAACATATGGAAGTTCAACTGGTGGACTCAGGACAGAGATTTTCCTCCAACAAATGAATACACCTGGTACTGAAAGCAGGCTAGCAGAGGTATTTTTGCCTCCTGACAGTTGCTCCAAGGGACCACACTTATCACCTTTGAAGTAGCCCGAGCAAAATTCTCTTGGCTACATGCTGACCTCTTCTTCTACTACCAACTCAGAGACTATATAAATACTAAGATATAAAACTCCATAGCCAGTGAAGATCCCAGGCCCTTCCCCACAGCATTTAAAGTGATATGGGGCACCACACATGGTAAGGGGCAATTACAATGCTATACTGGAATCTGGTGGTGGACCATGCCCATAATATACAGTCAATACAGAGGAAATGGAAACAGGAGCTGGGCATATTATTAGACTCATTTAAATGGAGAGTTAGTTACAAAAACTGCTGGAAAACCACTTCTTCCCCGAACTGGCAGGAATACAGCTGGAAAAGAAGAATCAGTTATTTCCTAACTCCATACAGGCAAGCTAAAATGGGCACCATAAAACAAGCAGAATGCTGGAGAAAGTGTGGCTGTATAAATTCTGATCAGGCACATATCTTACGGCATTGCCCAATCATTGACAAGTTCTGGAATCAAATAAAACAGTATCTGGTGGAGTTGTTTGGGCTATTCACAGCAGTAGGTCCAGAAAATTTGATTTTGAGAATTTACCCTCCTGAAGTCAAGGGGAAAGAGGGTCACTATCTATGGGCAATTTTGGCAATAGCAGCCCTGAAAACCGTCACCAAGAAATGGCTCCAGCAAGCTCCCCCAGATATCGCGGAATGGGCAACAATTATTAATCAAATACAAACTATGGAAAGAATCACATTTGCAGGAAATCATAAAAAAGAAATGTTCCTGAACAGATGGACCCACTGGGAGATGTATAAAGATGCAGTAATATGAAAAGACCCCCTCCCCTTTTCCTCACTACCCTACCCCTTCCTTGTAAAAAGCTACTGCATTTGTAGTACCTTCTGTCTTTCTTTTTTTGTCAGGCACCTGATGGAATTAATTGAATGGTTCATGCATTGTCTCCCCAGAACGTTAATTTTATTTAATGTTGATAGAAGAAAATGCGTTAGTAGAAAAAATGGCATAATTTAATACTTGTATGTTGTCAAGAATACAATTGTATGCAGAACTGGATAAAATGTATCTTGATCAAATTCAATAAAGAAGCATAAAAAAATAAATAAATAAATATGCCCTGATGTTCAGTGGTTACCCCCTCAATCATCCATTTATACACATTAAATATACATCGGTGTCTAGCTGTACCCCCCCACCCACTGATCACCCATTTACACACAATAAACATGCCTTGGTGTCTAGTGGTTCCCCCACCCCAAGATTGCCTGTTTACACACATACAAGGAAGCAGTGGTGGTCCAGTGTCTCCCCACTCAACTCACCCACTTACATCCAACCTCCCCACACCCCTCCTTAACTGGGTGATCAGCGATCCTCCAAGCACAATATGGCAACCAGTACAGTCCTTCTCTTACCTCCTCAGCCAGTCACCGTACACGCTGTCAGTGAGCACACATACAGTACTTATAATACAGTACTTACACGTGCTTACTGACAACTTATATGGCAGCCAGCCAAGGATGTTAGAGGAGGGCTGTGCCAGTTCCTGTATCATGCTTGGAGGATTGTCAGTCACCCAGATGAAGGGAGTGTGGGGGGAACCACAAGACATCAGGGCATATTTACTGTGTGAATGGGTGATTGGGGCTACCACACCACTAGATGTGAGGGCATATTTACTAGGGCTGTGCGAATACCTTTTTTTCAATTATTCAGCTGAATATTCAGTATTCAGTGGCCACATATTCAGTATTTGGTATTTGGTATTCGGACAGTAACATAATGAATAAGAACCAGCTCCCTCCCTCCTCTCCCAGCCCACTCATACAGCAAAACCCCCAGCCCTTCACCCTCTGTCAAAAAAGCATACTCCCTCCCTTCCCCAGCACCCACAAGTTTTTTTTTTGTCATAAATGCCCCCAATAAAATAGTAATACAAATTGCGGGTTTCGAGTGACTGTGACTCTACCTGCCTGCTTCCATGCTCGATCTGTAAACTTCTGTATTCTGTCTGTACTAATTATAAAAAATAATACATCATGACCCCCCCCACACACACACACACACACTCTCTCTTAACACCTGTCCCTGGCACCCACCCACCCAGTCCAGTATCCAGGCAGTTATTCAAAGTCAAGTTGAGAAGGTGCCTGGCACAACCCTCTCTCCTCCACGACCGGCTGTCTTCTCATGAATGAAAGTGCTTGCACACTTGCTATAGTAAAACTAGCTGATCACGTGATCAGCTGGTTTTACTTTAGCAACTGCGCAAGCTCTTTCATTCAAGAGAAGGCAGCCGGCCATGGAGGAGGGAGAGTTGTGCCAGGCATCTTCTCAGCTCGACTTTGGATTACTGCCTGGTTGCTGGACTGAGTGGGTGCCAGGGACAGGTGCTATGGGTGGGTGGGGGGTCATGATGTATTATGTTTTTTTAATTAGTACAGACAGAGCACAGAAATGTACAGATTGACCATGGAAGCGGTCGGATAGAGCCGTTGTCACCCGATACCCACAATTTGTATTACTATTTTATCGGGGTCATCTAACAGCAAAAAATAATAACAACTTGTGGGTGCTGGGAGGAGGGAGGGAGTATGCTTTTTTGGCAAAGGGTGTCGGGCTGGAGTTTTTGCTGTTTGCATGGGCTGGCAGAGGGAGAAGGGGGTTAGTTTATTGTCTTTTTTTTTAAATCAGTGTTTCACGAATACCAGACGAATAGTGAACTATTCGTTATTCTAAATCTGAATAACTAATAGTGCATTATTTGTGGTATTTGGGAAATAATATTCGGGCTGTGCACAGCCTTAATATTTACTGTGTGTAAAGGGGTGATCAATGGGGCAGTGGGTACTGCTAGATAGCAGGACATATTTAATGTGTCGAAATGGGTGACTGTGGGGGTGGGGATACCAATAGACACCAGGGAATGCCTATTTATTTTGGAATAGGTCCCCGGGGTGTCCACATTGGACCACCAGGGCTGAAGGTTTGTATGTGGCAAAGGCACTAAGGGGCTGCTGTGCCCCATGAAAATGAGCCCATAAGAGGCATGCAAATGGCCCCTTAGCACCTTGCATGCCCAATGGACTCATTTGCATGCTGTGGCTGAATATAGTTCACAGGAGTCTTTGTGTTATCCCATTTTGGGCAACGCTATTCCCTGAAGGCTATAGACAGCTGAGGCCTGAGTCAGGGTAGTACAGTTTCACTTAGTGCTGCATTAACATGGCCTGATATTTAATCTGATAACACCACTTACTGTCCGACTGATTATAGCAGCAGCCGGGTCAGGCACAAGTGAAAGTGCAATGCAAACATTTGTGCTGTGCTGCACTTGCACATTTATTTGAATATCTAGCCCTCTGTGTTTTCCTTTGCTCCTGGGTGCATTACTCTTTTTGTTTTCTGCCATATTCAGAGGCCAGTATGTTAATGAGCACATAAGACATGTAGGGTGCTATTGGGCACTTGGTATGCCAGTATGTGGCCATTAGCATCTCTGTGCAATGCCATCATGCATTTGTATGTACAAAGGCATTTTGCTGAGAATCGGCCATTGCCCCACACTCACCCAGTTCTCATCCTTACCAGTCTAGCAGTCCCCATCTCCCACCCCGATTCCTCATTGTAGAAGTGTCAGTTACCCTGGCAGTCTAGTCGTACTCCCCTCATACCCTGATCCCTTTTGTACAAGTGTCATTTAAATGTCCAGGGCCTTGCAAGCAAGGAGTGGCCTCAGGAACTGGCACCAATATCTCAGATGCTGCTGTAGTGTTGCTGCCAACCACCAAAGATGTGCATAAATGTCCAAAACAAAGCAAGGATGGGGGGGTTAATAGAATTCAACTGCTGTACTACTTTTCACATTTCAGGTTAATTTTTCAGCTAATCCTGGCATGCATCAACTTCTATATTTCATACACAACTTCTGGACTTCTTCAGGAGATAGCCTAAGTGAATCTAAAAATTATGACAAATTAGGAGAATCGCAATGTAAACTTTCAAAATATACAAGTTTAGAATACAAGCACAGTTCATTAACTACTTACACAATGCACAGTGCTTTAGAATCCTTATACTGACGGTTGTCACATATATGCAGATTAAATGCCTGCAAAATGTTCCCCAAAACTTTAACTTATCAACAGTTTTTAAGCAATCAAAAATTCACACAGCTTTGTGAGGCACACCTTACCACCAACAATCTCACCAAGTGCTCAAATAGTGTACTGGGACAATATCCCTTTCTGCCCATAAATTCAGCTCAACTCACAATCATACCTGACTGCTAAAATATTCTTTCTTACGGATATAGTTAAGCAATAAATCACAACAGAGTGTGGGTGATGCTGGGTTTAGCCATGCTTGGCATGGTTCGGTCATGAGGCCACAGGCTGAGACACCAAACCTCACCAGGCATGAGTAAGCCAAGCATCACCCACACCCTGGAGGTATTTTATTACTATTATACAATTGTAGTGTGATTCAAAACAGGAAGGAAATTTGATTAAAATGACTTATTTTTTTTTAAAAATAGAAAAATTATGGAAAGATCCTTTCACCCAAAAAAATTGTCCAAATACTGGTTTGATTGTAAACATCTAAAAGTGTTTATTTTCTGCTGCTTTAACATTCTATTTGAGCAATTCTGCTTAGAAGGTGAAAAAAACGTGTTATGCAATTAATTCTGTGTTAGTAGTACTGTATATTTTATCAGGACAATTGTATTTTATGCATATTTTAATGCTGAAAGTACAGATTTTTTATTATTCAAGAAAACATTTCTGTTCAATAAAAAAGCATTTCTGTTTAAAAGTATTCAAGTCCACTGTAGCAGTTTATTGAGACAGAGCTGATTGTACTGTCACTTTAAGACCCTGTCCACACTACACCGCTCTGGCCCAGTAATGGATGCAATCCATTATGGCCGGGGAGCAGTGCAGTGTGTCCACATTGTGGTGTTGTCCGTTATGGGACCAGTACCACCGGTCCACACTAGGGTGCCTGGCGACCATTATAGCACCTGTTCCCCAGAGATGCAACTCGCGCTGCATCTCGGTCCCTGCAGGGGACCGTTACCACCGCATCCACACTTCGCAGTAACGCATTACCAAGATTGTAACTGGTTTCATAACCGTTGTTGAAACCACCTCGTATGTAGTTTCAACAGCGGTTACGAAAACGCCTTTTGTAACGTTACAGGTGTAAACGCAAACCATTGCGGTAATGGTTTGGGCACTCTGTAACGTTACAGAGGTGTAGTGTGGACAGGGCCTTAGATGGGATGTTTATTTAGTCTTTAGTACTTCTGATTAGCTTTGAGGGGAGAACATCCACTGTTTGGTGATCTGTAAAGTAAGAAATAAAAACGTTATATTTTATTACTGAGCGATTTATGTTGCAGACAACCTGAGCTGGTATGTTTTCTGTTTTTAACTTACCTAAAAATTACTTGTAATAGAAATTTACTGTGCCATGGTTGAAAAGGCTTCCAAATGATGGTTGGTTCGATCCACCATGTGAGGAGCTGCAGTCATGCTGTCTTGTTCCAGTTCCTGCATTCATTCAGAAGGGGCTGGTGGCTCAGTGAAGGATTTCCTTCTGCGTGGTGACTTGATTGTGGTATGCTTGGTTGAAAAATGCTGGGAATATTAGAAGTATTCACTTCTTCCCATGGAGGCTGATTTTCAGGTATGTGGCTAGTGCAGCTGGAAATCGTGCGGCCTCGCAGTCGTGGAGGCAAGGAGTCAGGCTGATTTGTTTTGCTTGCACAGTGGAGTTTTGGAGGAGGGGCTGTTCTTTCTTGATGGCCATTTCCTGCAGTTATATTTCCCCATTTTTGGAAGTCATTTATGTTGGGCTTCCAGTAGCTCCACAGTGATGCCTCACTTTTATGCCCAGTGATTGACATTATTTGTCAAGATTCCATTCCAGCATCACTGAGTAAGGTAACAGTGATGGCTCTCAATGTGTGGTTTGTGTACACTGTTGGCAGTTGGGCTTCTTTACAAATAAATGGCAGCATTTTTCCAAGATAGTTTAGGCCAATGGGTTCATTAGAATACCATACTGGCATTTTATCCAAAATGTCTTGAGCAAGTCTTTTTGGGTGCAAGAATAATGCTGTGGGGTTTGGAGGCAGCTTAGTAAGGTATTTTTCCAAACTTCTGAGTGGACACAGGGGGTCATCCGGCTGCTCAAACATGCAGCTTCTTGTGAGGTGATGTGTGGGGTCATTATATTGCGTGTGCTTTTTGGTTTCCTCATTACAATTTTTGGTTAGATAGTGCAAACCATTTTCACATTTCTTTATTTCAAAGGAATTGATGTTGAATTGTCTCATCCCTTCATTCCCATGCCTAGTGAAATGAAGTTGAATATCTAACCACACTTTTTTTTACAAGCCCCTTTGCTGTTTGTGGTGACACTGCTTGTGAATTTCTAATGCTTGCTAGTTTGGATACTGTGAGTGCTAGGTGATTTTAAGTATTGTCCTTTTTGATTTTTGGTATTTCTTTACCACAGCTTTAAATATATTATTTGCGGTTGTAAACTCTGGATCCAGCATTTAGTTTATTTGTCTGGCAATGGGGGAAGGGTCATTTATTAATCTATTTAAGCCACACTGCAAGCTAGCGAAGCTGCTTAGGACATATTCTTCACCTGAGGTGTTCCTAACTGTACTGTAGTAATTACAGAGTACATTGTTCAAGTCCTGAGCTGGAATGTTTTTAAAATCAATGTTTAACTGTTTTTCTTTGGCCCAATCCAAGAACACAGTAACAGCCCACTGGATTTGTTTGAGGGTGGTTTGTTCATGCCTTTCAATCAATCAATCAATCAGTCTTTATTTCACCAGGTGAAACACCGTTGAGATAAATCTGATTTTCAAGATGGACCTGGATAAAAGCAAGTACACAGCATATACACAAAAGTAACAATGTGTAAAGAAAAAAAAGTTTACATGATATGAGTGATACAAAAGTACAATTACATAAGTAAATAACAGCAGAATTCATTTTATACATTTTAACTACATGATTACCTAGAGGCAAGAACAGATAAATTATATACAGTAGCAGCCTTTAGCCAGGGCCCTGTGACTCAATATAGAAAGATATATACTAGAGAGGAAACAGAGGAAACAAATTAGGTACACTAACACACATGTGGCTGAGACCAGCGATCCAAGCAGGAGATGGGAATGAGAACAGGGCCAAAAAGGGTGTCCAACAGGGCAAGTCAGTAGTAGTGGACAAGCAAAGTGCTAAATAGGCCATTGATGATTACATCTGCATGCCTGTGGGAAGGACTGCACAACCATAGATTTGAATGTAGAAAATTTACAGGCGCTGTCAGTTTGAGGATTTTTTGCAGTTTATTTCACATGGAGGGAAGAGCAAAGTTTATGGAAGAGCGGCCATAGTGTGTTCTAACTTTGGGGATCAAGAGAGAGATATATGAGAAACTTTTCAGTGAGTACCAGTCAGGTGTGCATACAGGCAAGCAGTCTGTGATGTATTGAGGAAGCTTATGCCTAATGGCTTTGAATGTCCAGATCATTGCATTTTTTTGCCGTTGTAGCCTTAGTAATGTCCAGCCTACCAGGGAATACAGGATACAGAGGTGTGTGGAGTGAGGTGCACCTGTGATGAACCATATGGCATGGTGGCAGAGTGTGTCTAGTTTAGAGAGGGCAGTACTGAATCCTTGACCGTACAAGATATCAGCATAGTCTAAGAGCGGGAGAAAGGTAGCTTGGACTAATCGTGTCTTAGCTTCTTTGGTGAGTAAGTGCCTGATTCTGAAGGAGACACCTAGCCTCTCCTTAAGCTTTTTCACTAGATCTTCAAATTGCTCTAAAAAGGTCAAGTTCTAGTTTAGTAATTTCCTCTGAACTTACGGCGTGGTGACAGTGCTTTGTTTTCCCAATAGGATTGGTCAGGTCTGTTGAACTAGAGGGACCCACTGAATTGAAATTTGACTCTGTGACTGTTGATGGATCTCTCTATAGCATGTCTGGAATGACAGGAGTGGGGATGCAAGGCTGAGGCATGGATGTTTTGACAGGCTGTGGTGCTGGTATTTCAAGTACTGCTTCAGTAACTAAAACATTTGTTGCAGGACTACTGGGGATACTTTCTGCTAAGGAGCTAAAGATGGCATCTAGCTCCACGTTGTCTATAAGGTCAAAACTGATTTCCATTTTTTTTTTTTTTTAGTTTCGGCCAAGTTTGCCATCGCCGGTAGCAGGACGAATCAAGATGACAGTGTTTAGAGGTTGAATTGGGGATTGGACTGTTTTTGTTTTGTGGGGCTCAAACCTTGGCACAGCTGGCACTTCTTCCTGTTGGTAATGCTAAAATTTACAACAGGGTAAGGGTGCCAGCCTACCAATGAAATTAAAGCATTTTAAGTACTCATTGTATAATGTTAGATTAGCCACACTGGGCCTTCCCTGAAATCAACAAACAGAAAACTGCAGTTAAATGTTTTTCCTTTTATTACAATAATACTCATAATGCAGAACTCACTCATATCACCATGCAAAAGCACTTCCTGCAGCTTACTGGGGTCTCTGCAGCTGGGTTGAGCACCTAGACTTCAGACCTCTTGTACTCACTACCTCACACCTACATCATGTGTGATGACATGGGTGACGTGTGTGGAACATTGATAGCCAACATTCCTTGCTCCTGCCAAGCAACTGACCACCAACCCCCTGCACCAAGTAGTGCTGAGGTTTAGGCTTGTGGCAGTGAGAACTAAGCACCAGGGATCTGATTGTGTGTATTCTATCTCTAGCAGATTGGAAGTGAATTATTTGTACCTGTATTTCTGGCCCTCTGTGTTTTCCTTTGCTCCTGGGTGCATTACTCTTTTTGTTTTCTGCTATATTCAGAGGCCAGCATGTTAATGAGTACATAAGACATGTAGGGGGTCTGGAGCCAGCCCAGTGGCGCTGAGGGTTGAGGCACTGGATGCCACACCTCGCGCCATGTTGGTGACCCAGGTTCGGGAATGAGCCCTGGCCATGAGGGGTTGGCAGGGGAGAGGGAGGACTGAGCATCCATAGGACTACTCTCCTCTCTCAGGGGGAATTCAGGGTTAAGCCTGGCATTTCAGTGGCCCCCAGTGGTGACCGGAGGCACTCCAATGTTCAAGGCTCAATAGTGGGTTGCAGAGCAGTGATGGATGTCCCTGGTGTCATTGCACGCTCCAGGTCTGCTGGGGTGAGGGCATAAACCACAAGAAAACCACCTCTCACCATTGGTAGACAATGGTGGGGCCAGAGGTCAGGAACCCATGTCACAGTGGGGCATCTGACGTCCAGAACCGGTCCCTTCCAAAAGGGTTGCAGCCCACAACACTGTAGACAGAGTGCCTGAGGAGTAAGGTGGGTCTCCCCAGGGGACTCAGAGCTGGGTGGATGGGTTAGCAACCGGAGGAGGGGGTCCTTCACACTGGAGAAGGATGGATGGAGCATCAGGCAGATGGGAGACAGTCTCGGACTATGTGCCCACACCAGAGAGAATCCAATGGAGAAGAGGTGAGAAAGATCATTGAAAAAAAAAAAGACATGTAGGGTACTATTGGGCACTTGGTATGCCAGTATGTGGCCATTACCATCTCTGTGCAATGCCTTCATGTATATGTATGTGCAAAGGCATTGTGCCGAGCATTGGCCATTGCCCCACACCCACCCACTCCTCATTGTATAACTAATTATATCCTTAGCAGTCTAGCAGTCCCCACCTTCCAACCTGATTGTGCCTTGTAAAAGTGTCAGTTACCCTAGCAGTATAGTAGTACCATCCTCCTGTACCAATCCCCATTGTGAAAGTGCCAGTTACACTGTCTCTGACAGTATAGTAGTGCCCTCCCATCCTGATCCTGTTTATAGAAGTGCCACTTACCCTGGCAGTCTAGTGGCACCCCTTCCCACCTCAATCCCTATTGTACAAGTGTCATTTACCCTGGATGTCAAATTGAACCAACTCCCAATGCAATCCCCAATGTAAAGGTGTCAGGAATATGGCAGTCAGGCATGTCAGCTGTTTCCAAAGTACAAAAGCACTCAGTTCCAGTCATTCAAATGGCAACCAGCATGATATGAGGAGGGTCTGTGGTTGTAGGGTGGAGAGTTTCATAACATTGACTGGTACAAGTGCTGCCATGGGGAGAGGTAGGAGGTCGAGCACCAATGTGCATATTAAGAGTGAGGTTTAGGAAGCAATAAAGAACACTATCTCAAAAGCCTTTTGCATTTCCAAAATCCTCTCAATAAACCTCTGCAGTCTATACACAAGAGGGTTCACTTATTTGCATGGGTGCAGTTGTGCATTTGGAATGATCATGCTATCTGCTGAGTGCCATTCTATGGGGCCTTTCAAATATGGCCCTCACACTGTTTGGATATGATATGTCTGATTAGCAGTAAGCCATTCCTGTTTGCACCATTCTAGCCTAATAGATATTGGGACTACTGTGTCCATAAGTGAGGGGCATATGGTAATAACATTCCCTGACCTGCAGAATGACACCAAGTACACACGGGCCTTACACAGCCCACTGTATACCTCAACAGTGGTGGATGAAATTACAAAAATCTGTTTTGTGCACTTTTCATGTGATTGCACAAGTTTCACAAATGTCCACCTAGGGACAAATGACTTGGCTAGGAATGGGATCAGAGCAGTGCAAGAAGGGTTTGCAGAGTTGGGGAGGGGCCTTAGACAAGTAGCGCATACGGTAACCTTCTCGGAGGTGCTGCCTGTCTATGGCAAGGGTGATGCTAGGGTACTCCTCACCAGGTAATTCAATGAATGGTTGAAAAACTGATGTGGAGCTCAGGGTTTTGGCATCACTGTGGACTGGGGAGCCACCTGGAGGGATGCAGACCTATACTGGCATGATGGTCTGCATCTGTCCGGGGGGGAACCAGGATCCTAGGTGAAAGGTTTAAATGCTTCATTGGCATGTATTTAAACTAGCCAAAGGGGGAGGCATTGAAAAGGAGCAGGGAAATCCCAGCCTCCATCCACAAAACACAATAATTAGTGAGGTAAACACCAAGGTAGAGAAGTTATTAGGGAGCAGGACAGAGGAAAAGTAAAAAAAAGGCAAAGGCAGTAAGGACAGGAATGGGGCTAAAAGGGGTAAGGCCATCAAAAAATGGAGGGTGATGAGTACCAATGCTTGTAGTCTGTGTAACAAGCTCCCTGAACTAGTGGCCTTGATGGAAGAGGGTTGCCTGGATATTGTGGCAGTCACAGAAACAAGGTACACAGAGAACCATGACTGGGATGTCAACATAACAGGATACACAATCTACAGAAGGGACAGGGAGGGTAAAAGAGGAGGAGGAATAGCTCTGTATGTAAAGGAAGAGATCAAAGCAACAGAACTAAAGAGAAAACAGGGCATAGATGAGGCACTGTGGGTCACCTTGGAGACAGGAAATGGCACCACAATCCGCATGGGTGTTGTATATAGACTCCCATCTCAGGGGGAGGGAATGGACAAGGAAATGATAGAAGGCATCCTTAGAATGGCAGAAAAAGGGGAGATATTGTTGATGGGGAACCTGAATATGCCAGATGTTAACCAGAGCACCTTTGCTGCAGGGTCATTCTTGATGCCCTACAAGGGGAATGCCTCAGACAGCTAGTATTGGAACCCACTCGGGAGGGAGCAATATTAGACCTGGTACTCTCAAATGGGGATGGAGAAAAGATCTCAGATTTAGAAGTGGGTAGCCATCTGGGAAAATGTGACCATCAAACAGTGTGGTTCACAGTAAACACAGCCATACAATCAGACCATACAAAAGCAAGCATATTGGACTTTAGGAAGGCTGACTTTGGGAAAATGAGAGAGTGCCTCAGAAAAGCAGTAGCAAACAGGCAAGACGGAGGGGTGGAGGAACAATGGGGAGTATTCAAAACAGCCATCACAAAGGCAACAAGCCTTTGTGTAAAGCAAATCAACAAAACACAACGAAAGAAAAAACACTATGGTTCTCAAAAGAGGTGGCAGGGAAGGTTAAGGAGAAAAGGACAGCGTTCAGGAAATATATGGAAACACAGAAGGAGCAGGACAGAGAACTTTATCAGTTAAAGCAGAAGGAGGCAGGGAAGGCAGTCAGAATAGCAAAGGCCCAAACTGAAGAAAAGATAACCAACTCTGCTAAGAAGGGAGATAAAACCTTTTATAGGTACATTAGGGAATGAAGAAAGACCATGGGAGGGATACTGAAGCTTAATAAAGAGGAGGGAATGTGGGAAGAGGGTGACAGTGAAAAAGCAGGGATACTGAATGAATATTTCTGCTCAGTATTCCCAAAGGAAGAGGAGAGAGAGGTACCTAAACCAAACAAGAGACACACTCTGGATAGGGGGGTCAATACCAGTCCATTCACAGAAGAAAGAGTTCTGAAAGAACTCTTAAAACCGAAGGTGGAAAAAGCAATGGGACCTGATAGGATTCACTCCAGAATTCTAAAAGAACTAAGGGTAGAACTAGTGACACCACTGACTACTTTCTTTAACAAATCATGGGAAGATGGGGTGGTACCTGAGGACTGGAGGAGGGTTGATGTGATTCTACTTCACAAAAGTGGAAGCAGGCAGAGGTAGGAAACTACAGACCAGATAGTTTGACCTCAGTGGTAGGGGAAATGATGGAATCACTTCTGAAGGAAAGAACTGTTGAGTACCTAGAGGCCAGTGGTACACATGACCCAAGGCAGCATGGATTCAAAATGGGAAGGTCATGTCTGATGAATCTAATAGATTTCTTTGACTGGATGACCAAAGTAGTAGACCAGGGAGGGCTGTGGACATGGCCTACCTAGAGTTTAGCAAGGCACTTGTCACAGTCCCACACAAAAGGTTAATATACAAGTTAGCCAGCCTTGGAGTGGGACCCAAGGTGGTAGCCTTGAGAAAAAACTGGCTGGACAACAGGACACAAAGGGTAATAGTAAACAGAGTCCACAGTGAAGAAAGGAGGGTTACTAGCAGAGTACCACAGGGTTCAGTACTGGGACCTGTCCTCTTTAATGTCTTTATAAGCGACATTGCAGAGGGATTGGAAGGAAAAGTATGTCTCTTTGCAGATGACACAAAGATCTACAACAGGACTGATACACAAGGTGGGATGGAAAGGATGAGAAGGGACTTGGCAAGGTTGGAGGAATGGTTAAATGTATGGCAGTTCAGATTCAATGCAAAGAAGTGCAAGGTAATGCACCTGGGAAACAAAAACCCAGGGGAAGAGTACACAATGAGGGGGAGGTATTAACAACAGCAAAAATGGAAAGGGACCTGGGGGTAATTATATCAGAAGCAAGCAATGTGAGAAGGCAGTAATGAGGGCTGGGGGGATACTGGGAAGCACAGGGAGAGGCATTAACAGTAGAAAACTGAAAGTTGTTATCCCTCTGTACAGACAGTTGGAGAAACCCCATCTGGAGTACTGCATGCAGTTCTGGTGACCCCATCTCCACAAAGACATAGACAGAGTGGAGGCTGTCCAGAGGAGGGCAATGCAAAATTGTGCAGGATCTTTACCAGAAGACATACGAAGAGAAACTAAAGGAGCTTAATATGTATACCCTCAAGGAAAGGAGAGAGAGGGGGGACATGATAAAAAATTTTCAAGTACCTCAAGGGAATCAACAAAGTCCAAGAGGGTGGCATCTTTCAGAAAAAGAGATGTGCAAGAACAAGGGGTCACAATTTGAAGATAGAGGGGGGATGGCTCAGAGGTAATGTGAGGAAGTATTTTTTTCACAGAGAGGGTGGTGGATGCATAGAACAGCCTTCCCGAGGAGGTCGTGGAGTCAAGAACAGTGGGGGAATTCAAGAATACATGGGAGAGACATAAAGTAAATCCATTGGGGGGTAGGAGGAAGTAGGCTGTTGGTTAACTAGGATCTGCAGTTTATCCATCGGGTAGGGAAATGGGCAGACCAGGTGGACCAAGCAGTTCTCATCTGCCATCAAATTCTATATTTCAATGTTTCTATTTTTTAATTACATTTGCAGATGGTGCGGAGGTAACTCTGGAGTAAGGAATTGAATGGCCCAAGTTTGCTTTCATTGGCAATGAAGGCAGGGAGGGAGTTTATCAATGTAGGGGCTCTACAGAAGAAGGGGCTCTGGGCCAGAGCAGTCCTAACTCTGGGTACATGCAGCAGTGCTTTTGTGGAGTTACAGGTGGAGGGTATAGTGGGGGCAGGTTGGGTCAAAGCTGATAGTCTAGGTGGGGCCAGTCCAACTATAATTTTTTTGTTGAAGAGGCAGGACTGGTACTGGAGTCTTTCTTCAAAGTCGAGTAGGTTCAATAGGGTATAAAGACTGCAAGTGTGAGTGAGCTTATCACAGCCTGTAAGGAGATGGCATGCTTTATGGAGGGAGATATTTACTCTTTGGAGGGTTGTGTTGGTGGCTGAGCCACAGATAATGAGCTCATAATCTATAAGGGAGAGGACTGAGGAGGTAATCGCAAGCCTGAGTGCTTCGGGGGGGAGGTAGTGCCTGTGGTGGTAGAGTCAGCCAATGTGTAGGTTGACTGAGGAGCAAAGGAGGTGGATGTGGTCATGGAAGGATAGTGATAGGTTGAAAGTTATGCCAAGGTATCTGAGACTGAGAACCGGTTCAATGGGGTGGAGGCCATTTGACATACTTCATAGCTGGGAGTCTCGGGACCTACTCTGGTTGTGGGCAAAAAGCATGGACTTCATCTTTTTATGGTTGAGAACAAGCCTATGGTCAATGAACCAAGTTTCTGACAGGCTGAAGGACTATTGAAGGATGCCTTGTAAGGTGTGTGGGTCGTGGTGGGCAGAAAAGAGTACCGTGTCATTGTCGTAAAGAAGGACTCACTCAGAGCAGATGGAGGGGAGGGTGTTGAGGTACAGACTGAAAAGAAGAGAACCCAGGATTGAGCTTTGAGGTACGCCAGAGCAAACAGGATGGTAGCAAGAGATGGTGTTATTTATTTTGACACATTGTCACAGGGAGAAGAGGTAGCTTGTGAATCAGGTGACAACGTCCTGGGAGAAGCCTAGATGGACAAGGGTGGACAGGAGTAGAGGGTGGCCAACTGTATCAAAAGCCTTTGACAGGTCAGTGAAGACTGCCCCCCCCAGATAACCCCTGTCGAGGGCAGAGTGCAGATAGCTAGAGAATTCCAGGAGGGCTGTGGTAGTGCTATGGCCTGGGCAGAATCCATGTTGTTCTACGCAAAGGAAGTTATGGAAGGCAAGGTATTCAGAGAGCTGGGCAGCAGCTATTTTTTCTAAGGCTTTGGAGAGAGGGGGAAGGAATGAGATTGGACAGCAGTTCCCTGGGATGGTGCATTCCCTGCTGTTGTGTATGGGGATGATGACCGCAACCTTCCAAGTGGAGGGGAACTGGCCAAGGCAGAGGGAGCAGTTAAGGAGGTTAGTGGGGGGGAGAGCAGTACATCAAGAAACTGGTGGAGCAGTTTAAGATCAAGTGAATCGTTACTGTGGCTGGGGCCATTAAGGACTTTCAGGAGGTAGGGTTTAGCCTCCTGAGCTGAGAGTGCACAGAAGTAGAAGGGGGAGATGCATGAGGGGGTAGGTGGGGAGGTGGAAGCAGGGTCAAAAAAGTTGGGGGAGCACTAAACTAAGGTCAGAGAAGGTGGAATTGAGGGTATCGGTGATGCACAGAGGGTCGAAGGAGATAGTGCTATTGATGTTGAGTTGGGATGGGGTGGGGACTAGGATATGCCATTGAGTTCCTTAATATTGTCCCAAAATCTGTGGGCAGTGCCCCAGGATGATGTAAGGGTGGTCTTGTAGCAGCTAGCTTTTGCCTTATGGATGGTCCAGGTGCATTTATTATGGGCTTCCCAATAGAGTTGCCTATCAGAGGGCTTGTCAGAGTCGATGGCTCTGTGCCAGAGATTGTCCTGCTGATGCATTTGGTTTAGTAGTGGTTGAAAGATCCAGGGGGAGTTGGTGTTTTTGACTGTGTGTTTGTCGAGCGGAGCGAATAAGTCACAGACTGCAGTAAAGCAGTGGGTGAAATAGGTGAGAGCTGCGTCAGGTGCTAGGTTAATTCAGGATCAGTCCCAGTGAGCAAGGTAGGGTCTTAGTTGCTCTAGTTTGCCAGGTTTAATGAGATACTGGAGGGAGGTTTTGGAAGGAGGCTTTCAGGCTAATCCTGACCAGGAGCATATTATAGGGGAGTGAGCGCTAAGGGCATTGGGAAGGACAGTGGTGTCAGATATTTTGTGAGGGTGGTTGGAGAGGATGATGTCCAGGAGAGAGGTGGAGCCATTAGAGGGGTTAATTCTGGTGGGGTGGGTGACTAGTTGGGTGAGATCCAGGGCAGAGACAGCGTCTTTAGGCTGGGACGCTGTGCTAGAGAGCCAGTTAATACTGAGATCACCTAGCGTAATTTGTTCGGTTTTGGGGGGAGTTGGGAGAAGTGGTCAAACAGTGACTGAAGAGCAAGTTCCGGGTTGTGAGGGGGAATGTAAGCTGCAGTGATGAATAAAGGCACCTTGGAGGAACTGGGGAGGACTTTGACAGTGAAGGCTTTAGCCCCACGGGCAAGCTGAGAGGTATGGAGGGCATGAACACAGAGGGAGTCAGCGAGGTATATGGGGCAACCACCCCCCATGTCCCAAACCTATCAGCATGGAACACGGTAAACCCAGGGAGGGTGACAAAGGAGTTGGAGGTGGATTTTGTGAGCCATATCTCAACAATGTCCTTGATATCAGGTTGGTGTTGGGTGATCCAACCCTGGAGTCCCTTTAGTTTTTTTACAAGGCTGCAAATGTTCATAGAGGCAATATGAAGCCTAGGTGAGATGGTGTATGTAGGGGGTGGGCCAAAGGGGGACCCAGGTTTGGGTGGATGTTACCTGACAGTAGGAGGAGAAGAGAAATCATTCTAAGGAGTGCCAGGTGGGGTCTGTGGTGGGGCGGGGCAGAGTCAAGGGTGCAAGAGTATTCCTGAGGGTGGACAGGGATGGTAAGAGAGTGAAGGGTGGGAAAAACAAGGAAAAGGAAGACGGGGGAGTCAGGGGAGGTTAGAGGAGAGGATGAGATGGGGTGGTGGGGTGGGAGGTTGGTGAGAGTAGAGGAAAGATAAGGATAGAAGGAGGGAACTAGTGGGATGAGGGTGGGGTGGGCATAGCATAGGGATGAGGGAGAGGTGGGGAAAGGGGTGGTGGTGAGGAATAGCACATAAGGAGAAGGAGTGTCAAGTGTACTAGGGCAATTTGCTGCTGGGCAGTGCATGGAATGGACATGGCAGGGTAGCTAGCCAGCTGAGCCGGTATAAGGGAAGGATAAAAGCACCTAGAAATGAGACAGTCTGGATGGTTCAGTGGTAGGGTCATGGACTGCAGTGGCAAAGGTACAAGTTTCAAATCTAGGGGGTGGAATAGAGTAAAAGGGATGTAAACATGAGAGGGACAGAGCTGGTGAGCAGGACAATAAGGCTATGGAGGGGGTAAGATTAGGTGGAAAAGGAGTGAACAGTAGCGACTCCTAGTGGCCAAAGAAGGAAGTGAGAGTAAAGGTGGGTGGGGAGGAGGAGGGATGGAGAGGAAGAGAGCAGTGGGGGAGATGGCCAGCAAGGAATGGGGTAGGAGGGTTAGCTGCTACCATCTAGTGGTGACTTGCGATACTCTGCTAAGGGAGAAGTGAGCACTTAGAGAAAATAGGCAGCGATCAATTGACTGAGATGGTCCTTAAATTAAGGGATGCCCCTGGGTGGGAGGGTGACTGGGGTGGGTGGGGCAGTCAACATGCAGCATCGACGGGCTAACACCCCTCAGGCATGCTGTGCAGGGAATCAGCATTCAATTACCTTTAGAGGGGCCTTGGTCCCCACTTCCTCAGTGCTCAATGTGGTGTAGGCAGCTGGCGACTGTGTTGGGGGTGGGGGCCCCAAGGGCCTATGTAGCAGACAAGACAAAGGATTAATTAACCATGCAGCGGGAAGGTAAACTCCGAAGTCAGTTCTTGGGCGGGGGGCACAGTGTGCATGCGCAGCAAGGAGAACTTGACACTGCAGTGACTTCAGATGGAATGGGGATAACAATGGAGCTCCAGAAAATCCAGAGACTCCAGAACCATACAGTGGGCCTGAGTTGAATCCCAATGTTTGTTTTTTTCCAATTGTTTAACCAGGTGGGACACACTAAGCTGAAAGCTTGTTTACAGGTGCAACCTGGTAGCATAGGGAAGTTAAGTGACTTGCTCAGGGTCACACAGTATTCAAGTGGGGGCTGTGGGATTCAAACCCAGGTCTCCAGATTTTCAGCTCAGAGCCTTAAACCACTGTGCTACACTGCCTCCTGAATGTGGAGCAGGTAAGTGAGTGGGCTCAGTTAAAAACAGTAATACCCAGCTCAAAGAAAGCCCCTAGAAGCAAATCCCAGGCTAATACACTAACTAGGCATCTTAGACAGTATATAATGCAAGTAATGTCAGACATAATTAAACAACTGGTAGTCACCCAGAGAAACGGACAATGCAGTACAGAGAGCAAAGTCAGTTACAAGTAACATAGTCCCTATGGTAGTATTACAAGATTTACAAAACAGGCTGAGACCCTGCAGTTCAAGTCTAAATAGCAGCAATTAAAGTCACTGATACACTTCATGCAAACGGAGCCGAATCCAGGGCATGAGACGCAGTGCAGAATCAATCAGTACAAGTAGGAGGTCAAATAAAGTTACAAACACCCCTCTGGTAGGTTGTGCAGGGAATCAGCATCCAATTACCTTTATAGAGGCTTTGGTCCACTCTTCCCCAATGCTCAATGCGGTGCAGGCAGCTGGTGACTGTGCTGGGGGTAGGGGTCCCAAGGACCTTTAGAGGGGGCCTTGGTCCATGTTTCCCCACTGCTCAATGCAGTGTAGGCAGCTGGCGACTGTGCTGGGGGTTGGGGTCCAAAGAGCCTTTAAAGGGGGCCTTGGTCCACGCTTCAACTGATGCTCAATGCAGTGTAGGGTACACCTGGTCTGATCTAAATGTCATTGAACTCCCTAGTCCTGACATTGGATCTCTGGCAGTTGAATCTTTGTTCCTCTCCCTGACCCTTGAAAATGTTAAGAAGCTAATCACTGCATGTGCCTACCTGCCTCCTAACAAGGCCTCCTCATGCCTTCCCCCCTTCCTCTCCTCTCCTTTCTTGTCAATCTTCCTCGGCATGACCTACTACTGTGTGGTGACTTCAACATGAACTAGCTTAACCCATCGGTGGTAAAAGTACATACAACTCTATCTTATCACAATCTGGCCCAACTTAACCAAGATCCCACATGCATCAACAATAAGTCTAGTAAACATACGTTGTTGGACTGGGTTGTCACTAACTGCACCCTTAAGTTCAAAGCAGTAGGAGTACTGTCGAACTGTATAAGTGACCATTCATCTACAATCTGTGTATGGAGAAATAATAGCCCTACCCCCCCCAACAGTCACTCTTGTCCAGGACTTGTCCAGACTGGATATTAACAGCTTCCTTACCTCCATCAACAACACCGACTAGAGCTCCATCAAGACTCTTTCAGATATTAATCAAGCTCTGCGTTTTTTTATTTCTACCTTCACTCATATTGTAACCAACCATGCTCCCTTAAAAAAATGCAGGTACAAGGGTATTAAGGCTTCTTGGCTCAATAGGGAATTAAGGATGCTTATGTCCCCCTTGACAGGGCCTGGTGGTCATATAAAAAGGTGGACTGTCCTCTGATTGGCAGGCCTACAGGCAACTCCAAAATCAATGTAAGAACTCCCTTCATAACGCTAAATGACACCATTTCAAATCATTACAAACGGAGCACCTTTGCAACCCCAAAGAGTTCTGGAGGCAGGTTAATTCCCTGATCAAAGGGAAGTCTGCTGAACTCCCGAGCTCTTTCATTGCCCAGAACATTACCCTCACTGACTCCTCGTCTATTGCCTCTGGGTTTAATGGCTTCTTCACAGATCTTCACAAATATCTCACTATTCCACAACTCTTCTGCTCCCCCTTAATCCCCACCCTCTGCGAGCATCACTGGAACTCGCCCAACTTTCCATTTGAAACTGGCCACCTGCAAAGAGGTCCAAAGGCTTCTGGCTAACTTGAAGGTCAAAAACTCTCCAGGACATGACACCCTGGAGCCAAAATTTCTAAAGCTCAGAGCCTTTGCGCTTGCTTGCCCTGTTTATGACTTATTTAACTGCTTCTTCCTATCTAGCACTGTTCCTGACAAATGAAAGGTAGCTGTAGTCATTCCAGTGCATAAAGGGGGGTCTAACACCGTTGTCGAGAACTTCAGACTGATATCCATTCTATGCCCAGTAGCCAATATACAGGAGCGTATTGTTTACAGTAACTTCCAGAATTACATTGAACATTACAATCTGCTGTCCCCTTTCCAATATAGATTTAGGAAGAACCATAGCACTTTCATGGCCTTACTAAAAGTAACTTCTGACATTTTCCATGACATGGACCAAGGTTCTGCCATGGGTGCCATCCTTATCAACCTTACAAAAGCGTTCGAATTGGTGAACCACTGTCTCCTGCTTCAACAGCTTCAGGTTATAGGCTTGGATTCCAGTTCCTTGCACTGGGTTCAAAGTTACCTCTCCTGTTATTCCCAATGAGTAAAGTGGGCTGGAACTCTTTCAGGCTTTAGTACCATAACCCATGGGGTTCTGCAAGGCTCCATACTGGACCCCATGTTGTTCTCCCTGTTCATCAATGATCTGCCTAGGCACTGTGGGGAGGGGAGGCTCTGTGCACCTCTACGTGGATGATGCCATTATTTACTGCTCTTTCCCTGATGTCACCTGGATTAATAGTGAGCTTGCCACTGACTTTGCAGACCTAGAAGGCTGGTTCAAGTGTAATCAACTCATCCTCAATGTGAAAAAACCTAAATGTATGCTCTTTTCTCACTGACCCACCCCCCTTGTCCAGTCCCCACACCCTGCTTAGTATTACTTCCCTTAATGGTGATACCCTTGAGTCTGTCCTTACCTTCAAATTTCTGGGTGTAACCCTGGATATCTCTCTCCCTCAGTGCCCATGTCTCTGCCATAATTAAGAATATGAATCAAAAGTTGGGTCTCCTCTACTGCATCTGTTCTTTTCTCACAGCTGCCTCATGCCATAAGATCACTTCCTCCTCTCTCCTTCCACTACTTACTTATGGCGCTCCTTTATTGCTCACAACCACTACTTCTACCATGTCACTCCTCGCTCAGGCATATCATAGGGTGGGTAGATTCGCCCTAGGCATAAACACCACACACCACCACTGTGATGTCCTCTCTTCCTTGAGTTGGATGCCTTACAAATCAAAATTGCTGTATTCAACCCTGAGTTTCATGTACAAGCTTGTCCACAAATTCACCCCTCCTTGCCTTAGAGAGATTATTCATCTTAGACCAGCCCCATGAACCCTTAGATGAGCTTCTTTCCCCCTTCTCATAAGGCCTAATCTGCAGCTTGTCATAACACACAGGTCCTTCTGCTTTACGTCAGTTTCTGACTGGAACTCCCTGTCCCCCGTCCTATCTTGCTCCACCTTTCCCACTTTCCAAATCTCCCTATTAGCCACTCTCTCCACCACTGTGATATGTAATTGTTTTTGTTAATCCTCCCTTCCCTAATACTCTGTTGCTATACCATATTCTAGTCCCCATTCCTGGCCCCTTGCCTCACCCTCACTTGTTGCCCATCTGTACTGCCTGCTTACCTCTCTTCTCCCCTCCCTTACCTATTCCTGCATACCTACATTCTGATCTTGCTAACAGTGATCCCTCTATACTGTCTCCTATTCTGCATATAGCAAAATTATATTCTCTATATATCAAAATTTGTAAATAGTTTTATTTGTTATATAGTGTATAGTGACACATGGTGTATGTATTTTGTCTTCAATATATTTTATTGACTCTTGTATGTATGTTCCTGCTTCTACAATCTTGTCTCCCTGAGTTGTTTTACTGTACTGTATGTTACCTCTGTTGTCTGCCCTGGATTAACCTTGAAAAAGGCACTGTAATTGTCTCAGTGGACTTACCAGGCTACCAAAAGTCAAATAAATAAAATAAATAAACTCTAACAAAAGGGAATAGAACCGACCCAAGGTGACTATAGATAGAAAAGCACTATAAAATAAAAACAATGTTATCACCAAAGTGTTAATAAGTATATCTAAAACTAAACAAAAAAGGGTCTCACTTTCACCACACAGGAAAACATGAAGTGCAAAGAATATCCTATGGGATCCATCCACTGAGAAAAAGGGAAATAATTTTAATCTTCAGTATCTTCACCATCTACTGTCTTCTTTTTATAAGTTGTCAAACCAATGGGGAAAAAAGCACCACCTGCTCTTTAAACAAATTAGAGGAATGGGCAAGTACATAAAAAATTCTAAGTTCTAATCAGTTCTAAGATGGCAGTATAGTGCAGTGGTTTAAGGCTCTGAGCTGCAAATCTAGAGACCTGGGTTTGAATCTCATAGACCCTGCTTGAATACTGTGTGACCTTGAGCAAGTCTCTTAACTTCCTTGTGCTCCCTGGACACACCTGTAAACAAGCTTTCAGCTTAGCGTGTCTCTCCTGGTGAAAAACAAATTGGAGTGGATGTTAAAAAATGTGAGATAATGAATCTGGTCAAGAAAAATAAAAGCTCAAATTACTGTTTGATAATACAGAGACTGTTATTAAAGCCAGTCTTTGATCTTGGATGTCATTGTAAGCAACAAACTGAAATGCACTGCTGTAGTAAATAAAGCAAATACAGTTCTTGACTGTTTTGAGATAAATGTTATGAGTAGGCACAATAATGCGATTGTATAAATCCTTGATTAGTAATCATCTAACTGTCCCTCCTCCACTGCATTCCAGACTTTTAGGAAGCTTCACCAACAGACTTTTGTTTAGCTTCATTAATGTTTCACTCCTTTGAGTTTTCCTGCATCGATAGACTACTGATTATTAGCAGCTGACATACTAAAGTTTGATTACTGTGGTTTACTAGATTTTCTTGTTTCATTTTTATATTTGCACACATGCTCAAAGTAAACATATTGGTGCTGTAGTACAGGAGGCTGTGTAGGTGTGTGCTGTGTAAGGCAACTGATGTAGTAATGCAGGAAGCTTGTCTCTCAAAAGCCAGTGGTGAGAAGGCTGACAATGACAGTGTTCAGCTTGCTGATGGGTTTAAACTTCTTGTAGTTCAAAGGATAAAGGCCCACCAATCACACTGGTTTTTTGCCCATTGGCCAGCTAGCAGACATCATCATCAAGCTTTGAAGATAAACATCAAGCCTCACAGTGTGTGTGTGTGTGTGTGTGTGTGTGTGTGTGTGTGTGTGTGTGTGTGTGTGTTTGCCAAAAGTTACAGATAGGAAGTACCTGTTTGAAAGCATTAAAAAGAGTTGGGGAAAACAACATGCAGAATATGAATATAATAGCTTCAAATATGGTAACAGCATGGCAATAATGAACAGAAAACACAAGCAATAGCTGATTTAAATTACATATTGCTTATTTTCCCTTTAAAGAGCCCAGGACACCAGTTGGATAACTTTGAAAAATGTGAGAGATAGACTCAGTTCAGCTTGTAATTCATATATTTTTCAGTCTTTTTTTTCATATGGTCTTCATTCTCCTTTCCCACTCCATGAGCCCCTTTTTTATTCAAATATTGCAATAGCACAAACAATTCACATATTAATATTTTGTGGTGAGGTTATACATTGGTTTCTTAAGAGCATAGGGAGTTAATTTAAGAACATATCTACACATCAAGGGTCAGACTATCTACATATATTTAATAAAAAATCAGTTCTAGCATTAATTTGCTAGCAGAGGTCCGGGATTTCCTGCACATATAAATATGCTTCACTAAGTAATACTCACTGACTATACATTATAACTAGATCCATTAATAAGAGTATTTGCTCATGGCTGAATTCCTACTTTTAGTTTATCTATAAAAGAGGTCCATATCTGGTAGTGTTTCATCATTTTCTTGATGGTTGTATAATGCACGCTTTCAATTCGGTGTATCATAATCATGGCATTTAGCCAGACATTGTAATCAGGGGAGGGTCTTTATCCTTCCATTTGATTAATATCAGTTTAAAAGCCTTGATAATAGCCATATTAATAAGCGTTCATGAAGTAAAGTGCAATTTATTCATTGGTCCACCAAACCTTAGCAACATCCAGAAGGGATTTTTATTCAGTGTACTCCCTATAGATCCTGATAGAAAATTAAGAATCTGGTGCCACCAAACATCTAAGCTAGGGGATAAAATTGGCATATGTTCTAAGGTGGTATTTATGTCATTACATCTAAGGCATTGAGGGGATATTTTGGAATTAATTTTATTAAGACGGTATGGAGTGAAATATACGTGATGTAAAATGTTAAGCTGAATCTGAATCATTTTAGATGATTTAAGTCCCCATTCTTTACTATTCCATATTTTATTCCAAAGCTTATTTGGAATGAACTGATTAGTTTTTTCTTCCCATTTGGATTTAAGGGAAAGATTAACTTCAATTCCAGTAGTTGTTATTGCAGAATATATTTTATAAATCAACTTTTTCTGTTCGGATATGTTAAGGATTTGTTCAGTTTGATGCAATACAGAGTTCAACATTTTTAAGCTATTTTTATTAATATAGTCCCTAACCTTTAAATATCCATAAAATTGATTGTTTAGAAGATTGTATTTTGCATGGATTGACTCAAAATCTATTACTGAATCTGAAGACATAAAGTGACCTACTTCACTTAATCCTTTAAAATACCAATAACTAAATGTTTTATCTGTCATGGAGGGTTCACAAAAAGGATTCAAAAATATGGGTGAGTGTACAGAAAAATATTCCTAAGGCCATATGTTTTTTAAATAATTTATACCATATGTTGATTGTCGTTCTAGTAAAATAAACAATATTATACCACTTATTCACATAAAAAACAGTATATAAAGAATGTTTCATGTTTCTAAACTGAGTTCTGAATGTTTCTATTACAAATGAGGGATCCAACTTATCTTCTGAAAACCATTTTGTTACAGTGGCCAAGTGCTGATGGAATGGCTGTGAAATATACTGGTTAGTGTTAACTCTGGCCACCAGTCTAGAATATAAGATCCCTATCCATTTACTAAATTTTGGACCAAATCCAAATTTCTTAATTATGGCATTAATAAATGACCATTCAAGGTGATCAAACACCTTTTCAGCATCCAATAATATAATAGACATATCTACTTCAGCGCAATAGTCCATTACATCAAGAAGACTGTTAGACATAATAGAACGCTCCTTTATGACACCATTTTGATCTGTGTGTATAATGGTTGGTAGGATTCTTTCTAGCCTGGTGGCCAGAGCTTTTGCTAAAATGTTTGCATCAGTATTGATGAGAGAAATTGGTTAATAGGAAGAGTTAAGAAGTGGATTTTTATTCTTCTTTGGTAATAGCAGTATGTTAGCTTCTTCAAATGAAGGAGGCAGCTTCTCATTTAGAAAAATGTTGGTTAAATATATCCTTCAGATGATGAGCCAACTGTTCAATATTGGCCTTACACAATCTATAGATAACCCACCTGGGCCTGCTGCTTTGACCCAGAGAACCCCATCAGCTCCCTTCTGCTGTCAAACCCCAATCCCTTCACCCCACATCCAGGACTTACCCCATCTACTTCCTACCTCATTGAGTCAGTGGGTTCTATGGATGGTGGTGGTGTGGTGCTTTCAGGGATGCAGCATTATCCTGCAGACATGTGTTCTTTCCTGCCTGTTCCTCCCCTTAAGTCAGAGCTGGCAGCATGCAATCACATACACTTAGACCATGAAGACAGTCCATGCCTTCAATGCCCACCTCTGACTTTTAATTCTGGTGACTGATGCTGGGTCACCTAGCTTCCACTAGGTGGCTGCCAAGCAGAAGTACACACTGTACACCCTACACCCCAGAAGAAGAGCTCCATCAATGGACGCTAAATCATCCTTCTCTCTGCCAGCCCTCAAGCAACCTTGGTCCATTACTGAACCACATTACTGATGTGACAGGATTTACTATGCATTAACCCTCTGTACCATTCAATTAGAACTGTATTTTTTGCAATTCTTTCCCTTTTCTTTATTACTGAGGGAGGTGACTTAAAAAACAGATTACTGTCCCTAGAACTTTATTAGCTTTGGCTGTTTATCTACACATGACATCATAATGCCGTGTGTATGACATCATAATTATCTCTATAGCAATAGATTGGAAATTCATAAACAGAATTGTGACTGCAGAAGCAAGCAAGCAGACAAAGCAAATAAGGCTGAGATCTAGTTTCCATGCAGTTGCCCTTAGTAATAAAAAATAAGGGCAACAGTTACAAAAAAATGGGTGAAATAAAAGCTAACCTGTGTCTAGTTATGTTTTTGGTTGTCACAGCAGCATCAGGGTCTCTTTAAAGGGAAACTGTCAACTCCCTTGTGCCTCAAAGTGTCTCTGTTTTAGAAAAAACATGTTTTGATGCTCACATCCTATAGAAATTGTTGATGCAGGTAGTAGCTTGATTCTGGTTATTTTTTTTTTGTTTGTTTTCAAAAGCGAAAAAATGATGACCCACCATTCTGGTGTTACTACACAAAAATGTGCTTGTCTACACTGTTTGATCCACTTCCACTGCATTTTTCCTAGTCTTTGGAATATCCCTAACACAATCTAGCCACTCATGGTGCTGTGGGAGTAGAAGAGATTGTAGTATCATGAGTGGCTGCACTGTTTGGGTTGTTCCTTATGTTCAGGATGTATACAATAAAAGGAGATCAAGGATTTGAATAAAAACAAAGTTGGTTATAATTGCACCATTCTCATGCATTACATTTCTACTAAGGAAGGAAGCAGATAAAGCAACCAACAACTTCTATGAGTCTTAGAGAAGGAAGCAATCATAAAATGTGGGTTATCAACTACAAATAATATGACGCAAAAAGGGTTGACAGTGTCCATTTAAAGCTGTGGTACACTGCAAGCAAGCATTCGGCATTGATTAGTTCTTGTTAACTATGTCATGGCTATTTGTCATCACTGTATATTCCTGATTCGTATACTTAATTTCATGTACAGAATGTCACCGTGTATAGTGTAGATGGTTCTAAGCTTGTCTGTTTCTTTTTAAGCATTATGCTACTTCTGTAGCATCAAAAGAGTGTCTCCTGGTGTAGCCTTCCCATTTTCTTTTCCATCTCATTTGTGTGCAGCATTACACACATAGGACACAATTCACAATAGCTTACACAACAGGCTATGTAATGTAAAATCCTAACATGCTGCACAGAGAGGCCTTCTATTTGTGTGGATCCTCCCACAAACTGCACCATCCACCCCTAACTGCAAATAGTTGCCACCTGAATAGATTCTACTCTGCCTAATGAGTAATATGGGTGTCCATGTTGGAAAAAAAAGTGCTATTGTTCAGTATGTGCCTGGGCGTCCAGTGGGAATAGTGGTGTTACCTGTTGAAACAGGGTCATTATCCATGTTCTTCCTATTGTCACCTCTACATAAATGCAAAGGTACACTTGTGTTTCAGCATGCTGATGTAAAGTGTATATACGATGCTGTCCTTCTCACCTCGCACCCCCACCCCACTGCCCTACAGAATGTCCTCCAGCACTCCTTCACCAAGGCCGAGCAATGGTTCTTTGACCATAATTGGTCATCAACCTGAGAAAAACAAAATCTGTGCACTTTGCCCACCATCAGAATAAGACCAGAGATACCCCCCTCCAGATCCTCCCCAAGCACCCAGGTCCCCATCGAACAAGTAACTATATACAAATACCTGGGCATCACTTTTGACCCTGCCCTCACCTCCACCACCATATCGCTGCCCTCTCATCCACCACAAACATACAGATTGGCCTCCTCTACCACCACAGGGACTGCCTGCCTCCCCTGCTGTGCTTCGTATTGCAGTCGCCTCATCAGTTCTGTCCCTGGCAGACATTGGCCTCCCAAGTTATGCTGCTGCTGACAAAACTGCCCTCAACAAAGTGCAACTGTCCATTAACAAGGCCTGCAGGCTTCTGTTAGGTATGACCAGGAGCACCCACACCTGCTCCCTTTACTTGCGTGCCAACATCCTCAACTTCGAAGAGAGGCTCCTCTACCAATCCAGCCTGTTGATGAAGAAAATAGTCCTGGGTCTCTCTCCCCCACAGGGGTGGCCTCCTCCCTCAGTGTCATCTACCATGTAGTATCTACCCACAATACCTGCAAGCCCACCCTCACAGTACCCAGAGTCAAGACCTCACTCGCACAGTGGTCCTTCCACTATAGGACCCCACTATGGTACAACTCCCTCCCGGCTACTATCACCAGTTTTGCTAGAATAGGCCCATTCAAAATTGCCCTCAGAAACCATCTCTTTGCCTCATGCTGCTGCAACTGTTGATAGACCAAGGACCCCCCACTCTTTCTCCAGCCACCCACAGTCCCCCTGACAATGTTCCTTGGACAGCTAACCGTCACCCCCTGCAGAGCGTCTATTTCAGTACTACCGCTCTATATCCCCTCCCCAGCAAAAATCACACTATTTCACCAAGTACCCTACCTGTCTGCCCTCTATTGCTTCCCCTCTGGACTGTACCTCAGTCACTCTATATGGCAATCTGCCATACCCTTTCTATGCATTGCCTGCTCATGTACCTATGTAACCATATGAAGCTATGTTATTATATTCCTCTGTAACTATATGATGTTCTGTTTGTATATAATCTGTAATCTGTACTTTGTCTGATGAGGAGATTTTGGAAATGAGTCCTTGACTCAAAGGATTGTAATTCTGATTTGTACAAATAAATAAATAGAAATAAATACATTCTTTCCCACTTACTATGCCAGTAGTCCCAACTGAACCACAAGTCATGGTCACTGAGGCAGAATTACTCACAGTTAGAGCAGTTACCATCCATCTCTTCTATTTGGATGCTCAGAGCTCTTCAAGCTGGCCTTACCAAGGCCCCACAGCACTGCCATATGCCTTGTGTCATACAGTATATGCTTGTATTACCAAATCCACCCATATTAAAAGACAATTAAATGATTAAATGAGATTTGCTTGTCTCCAGCAAAAAATATCCATTGTCAGCAGAACCCAATTATACCAAATGTACTAAATATTTGATTTTGCAGGACCTTCCATGTTTTACTACTAAAGAGATTTTCATTAAAATGGCACCTTGTTCTCTTGAA
The DNA here is from genome assembly GCA_016271365.2 of Neoceratodus forsteri. Classification (NCBI taxonomy): domain Eukaryota; kingdom Metazoa; phylum Chordata; order Ceratodontiformes; family Ceratodontidae; genus Neoceratodus; species Neoceratodus forsteri. Next base: position 261,767,875 of record JADMNL010000023.1, on the reverse strand, counting down.
CTTTATTTACATTGTCTGTACCTGAAGTGAAGTCCTAATCCACTGATTTTAGCCTCACAGCCTGGTAATAGAAATGATACTGATGTCACAAGGACAGTCCTGACTTCAGAGCAGGAAAGGCAACAGGAATGGATAAAATCTAAGTGGCAAGGACCCTGCTTAATGCAAATGTCCTAAATAAATAAAAAGTAGAATGTCCTAGAATTCTGATGTTTGGTGATTGTAATGGGAATTGAGTACTGCCAATGCCAATTGTAATTTGTTTGCAAGAAACTGAAAAATCAGTTTCAGTTTTAATTCCCTTTAGCTTTAAGGCCAATAATATTTTTAGCCTATTACGACACTGTCAATCATCTCTACTTAGCAGAGGTGCCAGTCATGCAAGATGCCTATCCATACAACTTCCTCAAGCTCTTCCTGTTTTGCCTGAATTAGCAGTCAAACCCCAGAGATATTTTTTGCCCAGATCCCTTAATAGGGCCTTCAGAGTTTATTTTTGTAATTCTAAAAAATGCCATTCATTAATATTTTCCTGATCTCTGTAAAGAGTTGTTGTATCAGACTAACAATATGTCAAGCAACTAATTGTAATTACCCCAGACCAGAACTGTGTCCAATTAGATAATTGTATTTCACACAATTTTTACAAAATACTATAAGTTTAATACATTGTCATGCATTTCATGAGTACATTTAAAATACATAATTTCAAATTCATTAAAGTCAGAATACTACACGTAACTTCTTTTATATGAAAATGAACATTTTTACATTTGCTCATACATAATCCACACTGCATATTTATGTAAAAAAAAAAATTAAATGTATCAGTTTGGGTTCATGCATGCACAAAGTGGCAAAAGTAAGGAAATGTGATGTTAAGGTACAAAGTTCCTGAACTCTAACTCTGTGAAGTTGTGCTCCTCAGGTTTTCAATGATCATGTGATACAGTGTTGGCATTGCCCTAACTTCTGCAGTTTCTATCACAGGCACAGAAAAATAGTCACGCACCAATGCTTGGAGAGAAGGTAACGAAGTTAGTGCAACATCAGAATTGCATTGCATTATCATTTAAACTCCAAGAAACATGACTCCACAGGTTTACTACAGCTCTGAGGAATTTCTACCCTGATGTTGCATTTCCTTACTTTTATTGTTTTGTGCATGATCCTAAACTGATGCATTAATTTAGTTTTTTTTTGCAGTTCATTCCATTACTGTTTGAAAAAAGATACATAAAGAACATGACATCTCAGAAACTACAAGCCTTTAGTGTGTTTTGGGAATGGATTGCAGGCCATTGCAAAGCCCCAGGTCAGTAGCTTGGATTGTGAAGAGCCCTGTTGCCCATTTGCAAATCACCTCACCCATCACACACTACCCTTGGAACTGTTGTATGCTTTCAAAATGGCCCTGTGAGCCATTCACAAAGCTTCTGACTCATCAAACACTGCCCCAGGTCTACAGCCTGCTACTTAAATGGCCCTACAGGCTAAACACAAAGCCCATGTCCTCTCACAGTGTCCCACATTTATTTTGCTACTTAGTGCAGTGATTCACCTATAGCGCAATCCCAGTGTGGCCAATATTGCAGTTTTACCTGGTGATCCAGTGTGCCTCCTGTGACAGAAATGGGAAGGAAGGAGTTAATGTTTGGATTTTTCAAACACATTTATTTTAGCAGTCTGGAAAAAAAATACTCTCACACAAGCTGATGTTCCACACAGTGGAATTCTCAGTCCTCCCTAACTGCTAGATAAGAGATGGGTCATAAATCTCGAGTGGACATGTACACTCAGACTCACAGTTTGAAGGGATTGGTTCACTCAAATATAAACTTAAGGTTAAAAGGGAATATAATTGGTCACTGATGGGTGTTCAGTCTGATTGGGACAATTAAATACATACATGTTAGATGGTTGGTGCATTCAAAGGGACAATAAGAATGACCTATTCTTAAGAGAGTATATAAGATGCTGAAAGACAGTGAAGTGTGTTCTTCTTACTTTTGAAGCTGGAGGGAGAAATTAAGATTGGGTGCCTACCCTTCTAGCTATGTCCATGGGAGCTAGCAGTTAGCATAGGGTCCAGTGCTCTCTTGAAAGGACAGGAAAGGGTAAGTTTAATACTAGCATATTGCAGTAATAGCCTTTTTCTTTTGCCATCTGTTGTTTTAAAACATTTGTTTACTTTTCCTGTATCAGTGTTATTGTCTTGTGTTGTAAATAGATATCCTGTACTGTTCTGTTCACTTTCTGTTAAAAAGCTATTTATTTACTCAACAGTTGTGACAGTTGTATCATTTTTCTAAGGTAATACATGGTTTCCACTGGCTGAGGTGAACTCTGTTTAGCATCTGCCACCCGAGAGAGACACACTACCAGACTTTGACTTGTGCAATTGCACATTTAATTATTCAAGTTTGCAAACTTGAAGGTGAGCGCTGGACAACTTTCCAGCAGGTGGCAGCGAATACCTGAGGACAGACACCTCTCTAAAAGATGTTCCAGCCCAGAGAGAGAGGTGGGTTGTCACACCTCCATCCCACCTAATCCCAGTATAGCAGTCAGCATTAAGAAAATATATAATGCCCTGATTGTCTAGTGTTGCCAGCTCTTGTCTGATCCCAGTACAGAAGTCAGTATTGAGAAAATATATAAATTCTTGGTAGTCTATTGGTTTACTCTCCTGCTGAATCCACATATCTCTCTAATTAAACTTAAATTGGTGTCCACTGTCAACCCACTCCTCCCCAATTGCCCTCACACCCATCACCAAAGTACCCACTTGAAGACTGAGCACAGTGAAACCTTCCACTCACCTTTAAAGCCAGCTTTGCTATCCATCTCCCTCCCATCTATCCCAGTATAGCAGTCAGTATTAAGAAAATACATGCCTCCTTGATAATTTAGTGTTGCGTCTTTTGCCTTATCCCAGTATAGAAGTCAATATTAATAAAATATATGAATTCATGGTAGTCTGCTGGAACAAACTCTTTCCGAATCCCCATAGCTCACTATTTTGTATATAGGTTTTATCCCTCTGTGTGCATTGCAGGTGGTTGTTCAGCCCTGTCCCTGTCTCCCCCACCAAGCACTTGCTTTTCTGGTCCACTGACATCCCAGATCCCTCAGGTGTCAGAAAAGGAGTGAGACAGCATTGTCTGTCCACTCCGGGAGAAGAGAGCAGTCCATGAGACACTCAGTCCTCTCCCCTGACCAGTTGACCCCCGGCAACCTGATCGTGTTCCCAAACTCAGGTCTCTGGCATGGTGAAAGGTAAGACACATCGTGCCTCAGCCCTCTACATCACTGGGCTGGCTTCCCCAGATCTTTCTTTAATGAAACTTAAACTGGCACCCAATAGCACCCTGCCCCTCCCAAGGGCTTCCCCTTCCCTTTACTCAATTACCCACTTCAAAATGGAGCACAACAAAACATTCCACTAACCTTCAAAGCCAGCCTTGGTCTCCATCTGCTCCTCTCCAAAGGACTCCTCTACCCATCACCTAATCACCCATTCTGAGACAGCACAGTAAAACCTTCCACTCACCTTCAAAGCCAGCCTTGATCACTATCTACCATGCAAGTGTCATTATATTTATAATACACTGTCAGCTCATCAGTGCAGAGGTTGGATTTCTGCTTGTGATGCCGATGACCTGAGTTCAGATGCAAGCTCAGGAGTCAGAGGGCAGTCTGGGGGGAGGAGGATTGAGCGTCTGACTGACTGCTCTCCTCCTCCTCCAGGTAGAGGGTGGAGAAGCTCTCACTCTGTGATGGGCCCATAGCAGAGGCCAGGAACCTGCACAGGTGAGGCTTAGCAGTTCTGGGAGGTGTGACAGACATGGGCGTGTGTTCCAGTACATCATTGCATGCCACACCTCCCACCTAAGGGAGACAAAATGGATGCACTGGAATCCAGTAGCCCCAGCCCCATGAAGCCGAGCCCAGAGATCCACAAACCTCCAAACTAGATAATGTGGCACTATTTGGAGGGGTACCTAAGTTTGGCCCACCCAGCAGCCCTGCCCCAGAGGGGCTATCCAGGGGGAAAGCCGGTGGGAAGTGACAACAGTCCCGGTGGATGGGGAGAGGTGAATGGGAGGAAGGTGAGCCACAAAAAAAAAAATATATATATATATTTATAATGCACTGTAGTACAAGTAGTGTATATGGATACAGTACCATAAGATATTCCTATAGTTCTGTAGCAATATACGCTTCTTGGGGGGATTTCATTTTTTTTAAACATTATGCTTATTCATTTTCTTATGAATATATGTACACACTGCTTACTTCAACATACATCAGTGTATGAAACTTCATGCAATAATAGGACAATAAGTGACTCCTGGGGTGGGATATTCAGAACTGCGCCAGGCAAGGGCGCAAGCCGGGTACAGCACAACTGGGATGCGCCAGGGTGTGGTCTGGATGATATTCAATGGTACTTCACCATGGATCTGCACTGTTGAATATGGCACTGTGGTCACCCACAGTGAGCATGGTGCAGTGGCACTAAGCCAGCGCAAGTGACCAGACAGGAGCAGGGGGATGCACTAGCACAGGTGCCATTGCACTAGGTGTAGCAACCGCGATATTCAGCGGTGAACATGCAAATGGGGACATAATGTATGCAAGGTGCAAATGGGGCCATTTGCATGTCATTATAGCCCCATTTGCATGCAGGTGCATTGATCCCCTGCGACTTGTGCCTGGCGCCCTGCCAGGCTGCAGCCGTTGGGGACTGACGCCACCTGCCCCTCACCAGTAATGAGCTCTGTTGCCCGATCATGGGCTGTAATAATTAATTTACTCCCTGGTGGTCCAGTGGACAGAACTCCATGCCTGATTGCAGGCTGTAATGAATATTTTACTCCCTGGTGGTCCAGTGGTACCCGTATCCCCCTCCCAACCTGCCCACTCACACCCGCCACCCCGGTCCCCCCCCCAGTCAGTGGCGGGCTGCAGTACCCCATCCGCAAGCTGCCTGGCTGCCCACCAACTGACAGCATACAGTACTGCTGTACACCCATTGGTCCACAGCTTGGGCTAATGGGCATGCAGACCGTACTGTACTACACAGTCCCGAAATGTGAATGGATCCATTCACATTTTGGGACTATATAATACAGTCAGTCTGCGCCCGATGGTCACGCCTGAACCAATCGTGTGTGGCACAATACTATGCTAGTCGAGATGGCAATGGGGGCAGCTTACAAGTAGGGTGCTGGCCTGCCGCTGACCAGGGAGGCGGGTGGTGTAGTGGTGGTGAGGGAGTGAAGCACCACTGGACCTCAAAATAAAAATTCATTACAACCCTGTCAGGCACAGAGTTCGGGCCACTGGACCACCACAAAGTACATTAATGATTACAGCCCAGATCGAGCATGGAGTTTGGTCCACTGAACCACCAGGGAGTGAAATAGATATTACAGCCCACAATTGGGCATTGGGGGCACTACGCCACCAGATGGTGCCGCCAGGGCTCAGGTGGCCACCCACAGCTGGCAGCTGCCATGTTGCACCCAGCAATATGGCAGCCGGCCTGTGGGTGGCCAGTCCTTGCTCCTGTTTTTTTGTGGCACATCTTTGCGCCCCCCTGTGCAGCGCAAGACGGGTGTATGCCTGCATATGCATCGCACATCCTGGGCTGAATATCAGGATGTGCTGCATATGCATGGGCATGCCCCCCGCACTTGCGCCGTATACATTACTGGTGCACCCTGGCACATCAGGATTTGAGGAGCAAAATCACCTTTTGAGTATCGCATCACAAGAGCTGCGCATTTTTGCACAACACTGTTGTGCCATGCGCAACCCCTTTGAATATCCCACTCCTTATCTATTGTTATGGCAATGTTGGGGAAATCTAAATATTACAATACTGTCTCAAGGCTAGCAAACTCTTGTCAGATCCAATACAGCTGCAAAATCTTAATTTAGAAGGATTAGGAGCCATGACGGGAAAAAGACAATGAGAGCCTTTGTCCCAGATAAGATGGCTGGCAGACTTGGAGCACTGTGTGAACTGTGGTAATGGCGTATATCAGCCCTAGCTTCTAGCAAGATGGCAGCCAGAACAGATGCAAAGCGGATCACTTGTGCTGGCTAGGGGCCAGTATAATGTTTGCCTGGAGCGGTAGGGTCTGGAAGAGCTGTTGAAAATGAAATCTTGTGCCCCTGCCTAGGAAGTGTCTTGCTACAGAGAAAAGGCCATTAAGAGTTGTGGTGAGCATTTTGGGACTGCTTTTAAGTGTTCCCTAATTGGCTATCCTCAGTACTACTGATGGCCAGTGTGTCATGCATAAGATCAAATCAAATCAATTTTATTTCTAATAAGTGCAATTCCAAGGAATTGATCAAAGTGCTTGTACAATATTAAAACATACACAAATGGCCACCTAAATGTACTTGCGCATGCGTGAGTGATTGCGCATTCACAAATGCCTTTCCTTCAGACACCTCATCAGAGTTGCAATGTACTCTCTATGGGGGATTATATATAAGTGAATGGATAAAATTACTAGCCTGGAGGCTAGTGATTAGGGGATGATCATGGAAAGAAGGGAAGAGGTAGGTTTATTGGTAGGATGGCCATTGTAACATAGAAACATAGAATTTGATGGCAGATAAGGATCACTTGGCCCACCCAGTCTGCCCATTTCCCTACCTAATGGATAAGCTACAGATCCTAGTTAACCAACAACCTACTTCCTCCTACTCCCAACCCCTAGAATTGCCTTATGTCTGTCCCATGCATTCTTGAATTCCCCCATTGCTTTTGACTCCACAACCTCCTCAGGAAGGCCGTTCCATGCATCCATAACCCTCTCCATGAAAAATAATTCCTCACATTTCCTCTGAGCCATCTCCCTTCTCTCTTCAAATTGTGCCTCCCTGTTCTTGCACACCTCTTTTTCTGAAAGATGCTACCTTCTTGGACTTTGTTGATTCCCTTTCTGAAAGTTTCTATCATGTCCCCCGTCCCTTCTTTCCTCAAGGGTATACATATTAAGCTCCTTAAGTCTCTCTTCATATGTCTTCTGGTGCAGACCATGCACCATTTTAGTTGTCTTCCTCTGGACTGCCTCCATCCTGTCTATGTCCTTGCATAGATTGGGTTTCCAATACTCCAGATGGGGTCTTACAAACGGTCTGTACCAAGGGATAACAACTTCCTGTTTTCTACCGGTGATGCCTCTCCCCATTCATCCCAGTATCCCCCAGCCCTCCTTACTACCCTCTCACATTGCTTTCCCACCTTTAGGTCATCTGATATGACTACCCCCAGGTCCCTTTCCATTTTTGTTGTTGTTAGTATCTCACCCCCCCATAGTGTACTCTTCCCCTGGGTTTTTGTTTCTCAGGTGCATTACTTTGCACTTCTTAGCATTGAATCTAAGCTGCCATATATTCGACCATTCCTCCAACCTTGCCAAGTCCCTTCTCATCCTTTCCACCCCACCTTGTGTATCAACCCTGTTGCAGATCTTTGTGTCATCTGCAAAGAGACATACTTTTCCTTCTACTCCCTCTGCAATGTCACTTATAAAGACATTGAAGAGGACCAGTCCTAGAACTGAGCCCTGCAGTACCCCACTAGTAACCCCCCTTTCTTCAGAGTGGACTCCGTTTACTATTACCCTCTGTGTCCTGTTCTCCAGCCAATTCTTTATCCAGGCTACCATCTTGGGACCCACTTCCAGGCTGGCTAACTTGTATATTAATCTTTTGTGTGGGACTGTGTCAAATGCCTTGCTAAAGTCTAGGTAGTCCATGTCAACAGCCCCTCTCTGATCTACTACTTTGGTCACCCAGTCAAAGAAATCTATTAGATTCATCTGACATGACCTTCCCACTATGAATCCATGCTGTCTTGGGTCCTGTGCCTCTCTGGCCTTTAGGTAGTCAACAATTCTTTCCTTCAGAAGTGATTCCATCATTTTCCCTATAACTGAGGTCAAACTAACAGGTCTGTAGTTTCCTGCCTCTGCCCTGCTTCCACTTTTGTGAAGTGGAATAACATCTGCCCTCCTCCAGTCCTTAGGTACCACCCCATCCTCCCATGATTTCTTAAAGAGCATAGTCAGTGGTGTCACTAGTTCTACCCTTAGTTCTTTTAGAATTCTGGGATGAATCCCATCAGGCCCTGTTGTTTTGTTTTGTCCACCTTCAGTTTTAAGAGTTCTTTCAGAACTCTTTCTTCTGTGAATGGGCTGGTATCAACCCCCCTATCCAAAGAGTTTCTGTTTAGTTTAGGTACTTCCCCTTCTTCACTTCTGAATACTAAGTAAAAATATTTGTTTAGTATCTCTGCCTTTTCACAGTCACCCTCTGCCCACCCCTTCCCCTTTATTAAGCCTCACTATCCCTCCCTTGGTCTTCCTTAGCTCCCTGATGTACCTGTAAAAGGTTTTATCCCCCTTCTTAACTGAGTTGGCTATATTTTCCTCAGTTTGGGTTTTGCTGCTCTGACTCCCTTTGCTGCTTCCTTCTACTTTATCTGATACAGTTCTCTGTCCTGCTCCTTCTGTGATTCCTTGTACTTCCTGAATGCTGTCTTTTTCTCCCTAACCTTCCCTGCCACCTCCTTTGAGAACCATAGTGTTTTTTTTACATCGTTTTGTTTTGTTTTTGCTTCACACAAAGGCTTGTTGCCTTAGTGATGGCAGTTTTGATTATTCCCCATTGTTCTTCCACCCCTCCCTCCTGCCCATTTGCTAGTGCATTCCTTAGGCACACACCCATTTTGGCAAAGTCAGCCCTCCTAAAGTCCAGGACCTTTGCCTTTGTATGGCTTGACTCTACTGCTGTGTTTATCATGAACCATACTGTTCGATGGTCGCTAGTTCCCAAATGGCTACCCACTTCTACATCTGTGATCCTCTCTCCATCTCCATTTGAGAGTACCAGGTCTAAGAATGCTCCCTCCCGAGTGGGTTCCAGTACTAGTTGTCTAAACCATGCCCCCTGCCGGGCATCCAGAATGACCCTGCTCTTTGATGTGGCTGCAGCAAATGCACTCCAGTTAACATCTGGCATATTCAGATCCCCCATCAACAATATCTCCCCTTTTTCTGACATTCTAAGGATCCCTTCTATCATTTCCTTGTCCATTTCCTCCCCCTGAGATGGGGGTCTGTATACAACCTCTGTGCAGATTGTGGTGCCATTGCCTGTCTCCAAGTTGACCCACAGTACTTCCTTTCCTCCCTGTTTACCCTTTTGTTCTGTTGCTTTGATTCCTTCCCTTATGTAGAGAGCTACTCCTCCTCCTCCTCCTCTTTTACCCTCCCTGTCTCTCCAGTAGAGGGACAGGGAGGGTGTGCCATTGTTTCAGTCTTCCACCCCTGCACAGAGAAAGTGGGCTTTTTTTGTGTACAATGATAAAGGACTTTGTTTTTTCCCCCTGTTAGAATATGAATGTAGCCATGGTGTGTGATGTGGACAGAGTAAGGAGTGTGGAGAGAGTGGAGCCCTCCTAATTAATTGTGAAAATATAGGGGTTTAAAATGAACCGGGTCTGGGACCTGGAAGTGAACCAGAAGTAAGCATGGAGAAAAACAATAGTGAATTTGGGGGAGAGCAGAAGACAATGGAAAGACAGCTGTACAGGACTGCACATGCTTAAACTCCAGTGGTGGAAGAACACTGTGCAGGTATCTAGTCATAGGTTTCCATGGCCCCCTTTCTCTACCACCTCGTAGCAGTGCATCAGCATACCTCTGACTATGCAGCCATAAAAAAGGGTTAACATCAGTCCCTAAATTTTAGACTCTTCTCCATTTATAATCCAAGACCCAATCCAATCACCAGAAAAAAGAAAGATAGAGGATCTTCAGAATAAGTTAATGATTAAATTGGGCATCAATTAAGGTGTCTGCCTACGCATTAAGCAGGCTGTTGATTCCTTTCATACGGAAGATCATATGCATAGGGCCACGCAAAAAACATTTAAAATTGGATAGCCATTATAACAAAAATTACTAAGTTAATGCCTTGTTTCAAAACAATATCCAAAAACATAGTCCCAATTTTGATTTTTGTATATCTCTCACTATAAAAATTTAATGAAAGACAAATATACCAAGGGTGGGATATTCAGAAATGCACCAAAGGGAGGTGCAAGAGGGGCACAGCGCAACTCCACTTTTCATGGCACAATGAGTGCATTATTCAAAGGATGCACATGACAAGATGCGCCTGCGCAACATGGCTGAATATCACACAGATGTGCCACAGCGCAACCAAGAATGCACCAGGGTGCAAGTCAGAAAGTGCAACAGCGCAACCAGGGATGCACAAGGGAGCAAGTCAAAAAGCACAACAGTAGCAACCAGGGATACACAACGTGCAGAGGGGCATTCACCAGGACACAGATGGAATGGCAACAGGCACAGCAGGGAGCAAGCCACAGGGGTGGGAGGGCCCGCCACCAGGGTGCAGAGTGTGCCAGGAGAGAGGCATGGTAGGCACACAAGGGTACACCACCAAGTGTGCATGGGGCAGCAGCATGCCCCTGACCACACGCACCACAGTGGCAACAACAGCCACTGGTACACAGGCACCGGCAACCCCCCACAGGGAGGCTCGAGACACGCCACCTGGACCACATCCAGCAACACACAGGCAAGCAGCACACAAGGCACATGCCACATGACCCAAACAGAGAGCCCACAGCCAACCCAGCCATCCAATGGAGGAACACCACCATATACAACCCTCAGTCCACGCCAGTCGTACCACACAGCAGCCATGCACACCACTGCAGCATGGCTCCACATGCCAGCTGCAAAGAAGACATGGACACAGATGGATAACCATATAAAAGGGTATTGCAACAGGTATAAAACAACTATGTACAAATATACAGGTAACAGGGTAATGGGAACAGGGAATGGGGAGGCCACAAACAAACAGGGAGGCCTGGGAAGGGAGGCAGGAGGACAGGGGTAATGGCTAAAGAAGGGGACAAAACAGGGCAAGGGGGGTCAGGGAAGGGGAACTGAAGCAGGCCAATGGGCCCTATGACCGTCCACGCCCCACTGGAGCCTGACGCTGGCATCGACGCTGCCGCCTGTGCAGCGACCGTTCCATCAGCCGTTCCACCTGGAGTGTGGCAGTGGTGACCCGCAGGATCTGACACAGGAGCCTGGTGTTGAAATCAGGTCCACGGGCACCTAGGACAAAGGAGGAAACATGGTATGAGTGCAGATCCGGAACACAGTAGCCCACCCACCATGCGCAGTGGACATCGGTGACATGCGCCCCTGGGATGGCACCCAGCCACCCGCAGTGTGGGTGCCCACATGAGCTGCCACCCAGTGATCCACAGCCATGCAGAACACTGCACACCAACACCACCCATGTGCCGCACACCACCACCATGGCAGGCAGGCAACATGGTTAAGCAGTAGCAAGGCAGTTGCACAGCCTGGACCCAGGTGCATCCACAGCCCACCTGCAGCAGCACCACTGGCCTCCCTGGTGCATGGCCATCCACCGCATACCCCATGGAGTGCATTCTCCACCCCTCGGTCATGGTGTCAAGTGACTCCCTCTGTGCTGATGCCAGGATCTGCTATGGGCATTCCAAGCATGCCTGGAGCGGGTATGTTCAGGATCCTGCAGACACCTGCAAGGACCCGGTCGTGTTCCCACAGTGACACCCTTGGGGGAACATCACAGACACCCCCTGTAGCCGTTGCACAGCCTGAGACTGCTGGGAGGTCATGGTGGGGCCGTCCACATGTCCACAGCAGCTGTGCAACTGTACGGTGTTCCTGAACTGATCACCTCCTCGTCCGCTGTCTGCCACTGCCCTGCATGCACATTGGTGTGGCATGTGTGTGTGTGTCCCTTGGACGTGTTAGCCATGGTTGACGCTGCACACGGGCATTGTGCACACCCGCCCAGCCTCTGGCCACTGTGGGATGTGGATGATGATGCCAGCAAAGTGCTGACTGCCACTGTGCACTGGTGCTCAGCATCTGACACATGTCCAGTGCCCGCCTCTGGGTGGGGGCATGATGGGTCCTGAGTGCATGTGCGTGTGTGTGTGTGGGTGTGTGTGTGGGTGGTGTGTGCAGGGCTGTGCTGTGTGCATTCATGGTGTCCAGTCCCGCCTGTCCGCACTCCCTTCCTGCCATCCCTGTCACGGGGCCTGCCCATGCATTCCTGTATGCTGTGCTATTGACCCCGGGACATGCATGTGGACATGGTAACCTACCTTCATGCACCATAGTGCTCCTCTGCAATCAATTGTGTCCCAGTGCTGCTGGGCCATCCTGGTCATCCACTGCACCCTTCACCCGGGGGAGGCTGCCCACCACCACCAGGCATGGCCGCCGTGTAGTCCCCACTGCTGTTCCCCTTGTCGACCTCGATAGCTATCCCACAGTCGGCGACCATGTTGTGTAGTATACAGCAGGCCAGGAATAGGCTGCAGGCCTTTAAGGGGCTGTACTATAGGACACCACCAGACCTGTCCAGGCAATGGAACCATGCCTTCAGGAGCCCAGACACTCGCTCAATGATATTCCGTGTGCTGGTGTGTGCCTCATTGTATTGCTCCTTTGCTGGGGTCAATGGGCACCAGTATGGGGTGAGCAGTCAGGGCCAGAGCAGATAGCCATTGTCACCTGTGTGTAGAGATGTCTGGTTAGCATGGTGGACTGTGTCACTGCACCCCCCACCATCCCAGTCACACACCCCTGGCACCCCTGCCCTAGCATCCCCCACACCCTGCCCTGTATTGCCTGGCTTTCTGCTTCCACAGCATACTCACCTATTAGGTGGCCAGTGAGGATGTCCCCACTCTTGAACCTGTAGCACAGTGCTGACTGGTGCCAGATGAAGATATTGTGTGCTCCACCAGGGTGTGTGGCACAGACATTGATTATGTGCCCCCTGGCATGGCACACCACCTGGCAGTTGACACTTGGGTAGACCTTCCTGTTGATGTATGCTACACCCTCCGGGCCAGGTGGTGTGTGGATGCTGACATGGGTGCAGTCGATGACCCCCAGCACGCCAGGCATACGTGCCACCCTGTGGAACTCCTGCATGTTCACTGTACACTCTGCCTGTGTGCTGGGGAAATGGATGTATTCCACAGCATGTGGCAGCATTGTGTAGGAACCATGATGCTGCAGACTGGGATATGCCTGTGGTGTCCCCTGTTGGTCTCTGGAAGGTACCCGTGGTGATCAGGCACATGACAGCCGTGACTTTTGTCTCCACCAACAGGGCATGAGTCTGTCTTGTGGGTGCCTGCATCTCCTCGCTGCACAGCTCACAGAGCTGCCTCAGAATTGCTCAGTTCAGGTGGTACCAGCCCACAATCTCTGTTTCACTGTACTGTTCGAGGGTGGTGCTGGCACGGTACCACCTGTTCTGGGCATGCCAGCAATGGGCCCTTCCACAGCTGTGCCAGTATGCATGCTGCCTCCTCACACCCCTCATCACTGCCTCCATCTGGAAGATGGCACTGGCCATGGCCTGGGTTGTTCTTCCCCCCGGGCAGCTGTCTCCCCAGGTCCCCCCAGCTGTGTGCTATGCCCCTTCACTGGGCACACACCTACGTTCTGGCTTCCTGGCCGGTGAACTGTGGGCTGTGGCCCCTGTCTCCCTCCTGTCCAGGCCCTTGTGCAGCCCCTCCTGTGCTGGGTGTCAGAGGCACTCGCTGTGGATGTTGCCTCTGACCCTGTCTCATGCCCACACACACACACACATGCCCACACTCACAGCCTCTGTCAGTGTTACACACCCTGGCCCACACTGTGTGCCACACCCAGCCTGCCTCTGTCTCTCTGTGCCTCCCCTCCTGCTGTATAACCTGCCCACTTGTTCTCCCTCTATCTGGGTCCCCTCTGGCGCAAGCCTCCTTCCCTCGCTTGCTCCCTCTTTTTATGGGTTCAAGTCTGATCCGCACAAGTCCCATTTGCTCCTCACTTGTGCCGTTTGCCTGCTGTTGAATATCGCACTGTGCCAAATATTCATGGCTACACCCCCTGCACTTGTGCATGCATTCATTACCATTGCACATTGGTGCATTGGGACTTGTGCTGTGCAAGTGCTGCCATTGAATATCGTTCTTCAGTGCATTGGTGCAGTTGTGCCGGCACATCCCTGTTGCGCATTGTGCAACTGCTTTGAATATCCCACCCTTAGTGTCCAAAGCAATAAGTTATAGTAAGAGGAAATCAGAAATATTATTAATCCTTAAATGCTTCCCATTTTATGAATTTGAAAATAATCCTATCATATATAGAATAGTGTATGGTTGTCCAAACACAACAAGGCTATGTTACCATCAAGGGGATGTAATGATATCATACAGACCTCTAGAGTGAAGCTCAAGAGGTCTGAATGATGGCATTATATCCCCAAGATGGCAACATAACCATGTTGTGTATGGACAACCCTATACTGTTTTATATAGTATATGATTCCCAGAAATGTTGAAATATTATAATTTCACAAGGCTTCATGCCTTGTGTTAAAGCTATCGCTCCTTGGTGCAGTCCTGCTCCACTCCTGAAACTGGTCCTCACTCCAGTCCTGGCTCTCCTGCTGGCCCTGATTATTTACAGACACCAGTGATAAAAAAAAAAAAAATGTTAAAAAATTGGAAAACTGTAGTTTGGACATAAGGAGCTGACTATGAAAATCCGTGTCCATTCAAACTACCTTAAGTGATGGCTCAGCCACCTGCTCGCTATCCGATGCCGCCATTTCAATCTGTTTTTTAACAACGCGATTTCCACCAATCACGTAGCAGCTCAAGGGGGGAAAAGTTGTACGATTGATGTGATGTCAGAACGATAGTACTACATTGTTTTGGACCTTTGAACTGCCCAACAACGGCAGTTTGAAAGCCACTGTTTTCCATTGGTAATAATAAGCTCTAACCATATACTATAATAGTACAGAAGATTGTAACTAGCTAATTAAGTATGGGAAGTCATGGGAGAGGTCATGTTAAACAGAAAACATCTAAGCACTTTGTCAAAGCACAAACATATTTAATATCAAAGGTCCAAAATCAAATTATTACATAATTTTTCAATAAAGCTTTTTACTTTCTTTACAGTTGTGCAGGTGACTCTCAGTCCTATCTTTGCATTCCTAGAGTGGCCATCCATCTCCCCAGATCCTGCCACAATCTCTGATGGATTGCTCCCTGGCATCCAGATGGCAGGGTCTTGGGCAATGGTGCATGCCAGAGACAGGCATGCATGGCTTCAGAAAGTCTGTACCTACTGCTGTTTCCATTTTCTGTTTTCTTCCTCCCACCTCCCTGACTTTGGGCGCAGCCCCTACTGGTCTTGACACTTCACTGGTTTTTCTGTGGAAGAGAAAGCTCCCTGGCCCATCACATGTGTAGCCAGTGTGGCAGAATTTGACACCATCCAGCTGGCTCCCCAAGCTCATGTATGAACTCAAGTCCCTGCATGGGAGCACAAAATGCTACCCATTGGGCTATTTGGTGGACAAAGTTATTACATTATTAGAGCACTATTTTTAAAGTTCTTTGGTAGCTATCCTTTCCTTGATTGCAGTACTACTGCCAGTAAATCCACTTAAGAGTTTAAGGAATAGGGAGCAAATAAATACTGTCCTGAACGCCTTGCATGTATTATTTCAGTTGACTTGTCTGCATGAAAATAAACATAACTCTAATTAGGAGGCAGTATAGTGCAGTTGTTTAAGACTCTAAGCTGCAAACCAGAAGACCTGGGTTTGAATCCCACAGCCTCCACTTGCATACTGTGTGACCCTGGGCAAGTCACTTAACTACCTTGTGCTCCCAGGTCACACCTTACATCAAGCTTCAGCTTAGTGTGCCTCTCCTGGATAAACAGTTTCCCCTTTCTCTTTAATTGGTGCCATGATAAGATATTTTGACCTCAAAAGGAGACTGTAGTAAGAAAGTGGCACACAGTGTCCTTTTACCCCTGGAAAGTGCATTAAAATCCTATTGTGCCAAGCCTGGAGGGACTTATTACACTTACAAAATGACTCTAAGTAGTTTTTGGAGAGGAAAAATTAGATTCAGCACCTGACTTTGTATTTATGCAGATTTAATGTACAGTCAGCTGACATCTCTCAGCCAATGACATTTCCAGATTTTATCTTGCCATTTTATAAATTATTTTATTTACTTACTCTTAATTTCCCAGGAGAGAGAAGCATCTTCTCGTCATAGTCCACCTCAGGTGTCTATGACCTTGCTCTGGAAGTTTTCCCAGGGCTCAGACCTCTTTCTCACTCCCTTAAACTGCCATGTGAAGAATTCCCTCCAACCTCCAGCACAGTTGCACTTTGACTAAAAGATAATAACAGCACTTTCAACATGTAGCTACAAAAGAAAACTCTTTCTTTCTCCTCTGAACTTTGCATTTTAATGCTGCCTGGTATGGCACTGGCTCGCCCACATACCCACTAAATCACCAGATAAAATATATCTCTGTAGATTGGTGGGACCACTCCTCTTCTCGTTCTTTGTAAATAATGTCCCTAGTGCACTGCAAAGCTGCTCATCTCTCTTGTATGCAGATGATCTTGTTATTTATACCAGCGATAACAAAGTGGAGAACTTAAACTCTGCCCTGTCAACCGATTTCAAAAATGTTCAGAACTGGCTCTATGAGCATAAACTGGTGCTGAATGCTAAGAAAACAAGCTCATGCTCCTAGGCTCAGCCCCTAAACTTCGAAACTGTCCTTCCTCCCTTATGGTACATGACCTAGAAGGTACTAAACTCAAAACTGTTACATCTTTTAATTATCTCGGGGTCTTGCTCGATCAATCCCTGGATCTTAACCTTCATATTCAATCCACCTGCAAGACAGTAAACTGCAAACTGGGTGCTGCGTACAAGTCTGGTTACATGCTAACACCATCTGCTAAACAGGCCATTGCCAGAGGAATACTACTACCTTCCCTAACCTATTGTGCCCCCATTCTTGCTGGTGCCCAGGAAACTGCCTTCCAGAAATGAGATATAATATACAATAACATATGTTGATATGCATCCTCCTCCTCTCGACTAAAACACCACTGTCAGCTTTATGATGACCTGGGATGGCTCTCCCCTTCTGTATCAAGGCAATATTGTCTTGGCTCCCTTACTAACTCCATTGTTAGGCTTAAAACCCCCAAATCTCTGGCAGAGCTATTAATTTCTCATATAGCCTCTCACAGAGTGAGGTCTGCTGACAAATCTCTATTTAATCCACCTCCGCAATATTTCTTTTGTTTCTGGGTATGCAGGACTGGTGGGTTTGGGGTAGGGGGGTGGGGGGCTGGGAGGAGCAAGCTGTATACAATATTCTGTGCAGTCTGTTTCCATTGTTTTTCTTTCCATTTACATCTTGCTCTGTATTGGTGATATAACAGCAAACTTAAATAAAAAAAAAAAAAATCTATTTAATGTTCCTAGATGCTATACCACAAAAGGCACTGGTGCTTTCAAGTACGTGGCTCCTCAGTTTTGGAATACACTTCCTCTAGAACTCAGATTGACTGGGTCCCATCAGCACTTTAAAATTGAATTTCATCATTATCTATCGTGTGCTGACCCCTGCACTTGTTTAGACCTACCTGATAGTTTGGTATACTTGTCTGCCCCAATGCCCTTTTATCCTTTTCCTATCTCTACACGTGTCCTGTCCTGTTTTCTTAGGACTTGTAGGCTTGCCTGCCTGGAAAGACCGTTCCTTTTCCCCCTAACCCTCTCCCCCTTCCTGTATCTCCACTCTAGCTCCCTTCAGCCACTCTCCCTCTATTCTGCTTTCTCTTGCCTGGCCTTCTATATTTTTTCACCTTTCCCCCTGTATATATCCGCCACTACTCCTTTTCACTATATTACTACTCCACCTTCCTTACCTTCTTCTCCCTATGCTAGCTTACTGTCTCTTTCCTGCCCACCTCCTCCTCCTCTTCTTTTATCTTTAATTTTATTGCAGAGTCAGAGCTGCCAGCCATTTTCTCCCGATACTGTATTTTGCTTGTATTATCTTATGTTTTATCCCTACAACATTTGCTACTTGTTTTGATTGCTTGCTTACTGTTGTCTACTGTTATGCTCCAGTTCCTTATATTTTTACCATTTGTAAAATTGTTTTGCTAACAGGGAATTGTAATTGCTGCCCTCTCCTTTTGTTATGTTTTTATTTCCTTTACTGTTCTTGCATCTATGTACATTGCTCTCTACCTTGAAAGGTGTATTGTTTGCTCCTTACCTTCTTGAAATGTACTTGCACTTGATTATTACATTCTGTACTCTCCCGGGTTGTGCCTGAAAATAGTCATCATGTTGGCTAGTGCACTTACCCAGTAAACAAAAACTAAATAAGTAAGATCTTAATTAAGGCACTACAATGTCTGTTCTCCAGTGTTTATATATATAAATAGGAACCTTCATGAGCAGTCTCAAAATGTTAGTGCTAGAAACTGGGTACATGTATTTCCCTTTTCAGTTCACCTCTGACTGTGCACAGTGCCTTGCATTGTACAGTACCTCTTTTTCTCTTTTTTTTTTTTCTTCTAACCTGTATCTGTTTTAGTCCCAGGTCTCTGCCATTATCATGCCCACTGCCAATGCCATTCTGAGGCACTCTCTTCTTATTTATTTTATTTATTTATTTAACAAGTTTTAGAAATTACAACTTTTGTGTCAGAGACTCATTTACAATGGCTCCACGTCAGAAAACAATACAGTACATACACATAATACATACATAGTAATGGCAGTTACAGGTTACAATATTTTTAAACTTATACAATACTGTAGAATCAAGATCAGCTATACATTGTATTGATGTGATTGCAGATAGCTGCATTTTTCAGGATTAAGAGAAAATAAAATGGTTTGCTGATAGATGGAGGAAGTAACAGATATGATATTTACAGCATGGTGGAGAATTAGACAGACATCTTGTGAGTGCAGCCAAAGGGGGGCATTGTCAAGAGGTAGTGTCAGTAGCCCTGCAAGATTTGTCCTGCAGAGTGGAGGCAGGTAGTTATCCCCAAACAGGTTACCTCAGCTTGTGATGCATGGCTTAATAATTCCATCATTTGAGAGCGACTGGCAAGGGAAGTTGACATGGTGATCACTGCCTCATGCACATAGGCAGAGTCCAGTTGGTAGGAGCTCAGGTGGGAAGCCCTGTACCATGATAGATAGATAGGTGACTCAAGGCTAGCTGGTACATTGGCAGTGTCGTGCAGTGAGAATGCGGTCTTTGAGGGCTACTTTGAAAGGTCCTAGCTTGGAGATGGAGGAGACATCAGAGGGGAGTTTGTTGTACCAAGCTGGGGCCCTGTGGGAATGACCTTTGGGCTAAGGAAGTTCTGACCCTCAGGATGGACCACACCTGTCTGTTGGCAGTACGGGTGTTCACTGAGGCATGGGAGGATAGGAGAGAGGCTGAAGCCCCTAGAGGGATAAGCCCCAGGTGTATTTTCTTAGTGATAAAACATGTTTGGCAAAATAGCCTTTCATCTAGGGTGAGGAGATTTGTCTTGGCATTCAGGGTACAAGTATGGGTACGCTTATTTGCCCCAGAGAGGAGTCTGCACGCTTTGTTAATGGCCAGGTGGATTTTGTTAAGGGTTGTGTGGTCAGTGGCTGAGTAAATAGTGAGCCCATAATCGACTAGCAAGAGGACTGAGGAGGTGATATCCAGGTTAAGGGCTTCTGGCGGTAAACAATCTTTGTGCCGATACAGTAGGCCTATACGGATATTTATGGCTGAGGATAGAGTGTTAATGCGAGAATGGAAGGAGTGGCTGGAATCAAATGTAAGGACCAGGTATTTATATTTATGGACCTGTTCTAAGGGAAGGAGATAGTGGGAGAGGATTATTAGAAGTGCATTCTTGGCCTTATTTTGTCGGTGGACAAAGAGCATGGTCTTTGTCTATTTTACATTGACCACAAGTCTTTGGCCTATGAACCAGTTTTCAATCTGGTTAAATGCATATTGGAGGGATGATTGCAGTACTGTAGAATCTGGGTGTGAGTCAAAAAGAACCGCATCGTCCGCATAGAGTAGTAAGTTGCCGGAGCAGGAACTGGGCAAGGCGTTTAGGTAGATGCTGAATAACAGAGGGCCAACAATGGAGCCCTGGGGAACCCCAGAGCAGACTGGCAGAGTGATTGAGAGGGTTAAATAACCAACTATTAAAAGACACAAATATCGCAGATATGATCTCTCAATCTTTAGACCAGTTTAAGAAAGACAACTGGGGTTCCACACAGTCTCCATCTTGTGAATGGGGTGCACTTAAATGTTTTATAAGAGGGGAATTTTTTAAGATGGTGTCAGTTAAAAACATAGGGAGGTGCGAGAACACAAAACTATATTAAAACAAATAAGGGAGAAAGAAAAACATCTTAATAACCAAACTACTGAGGAAGACAAGATAGCCCTGACCAAATTAAAAGATAAATATTCTGAAATATTAAGGGAAAAAGCAGAATGGGCCATACTGAAGACAAAGGCCAAATATATTGAACAGGGAGAGAAGGCTGGGTGTCTTCTGGCTCTCAGGATTAAAAAAGAAGAGGCAGCTAGAACTATTCATGCTCTGCAAAAGGATTCCCAGGGGCCCCTTATAACTCACCCCAAAGACATTGCGGTGGAATTTGAGTCTTATTACAGGAATTTATATACTCAGATGCCTAATCAACCTTCTCGAACTGAGGTAGACAAGTTCTTAGAAAATCTCTCCCTTCCTAAACTAACTGACATACAAGCAGAACAACTGCTGCTCCCTAGTTCAGAAGGAGAGATTCTGGCAAGGGCAAGGCAAGACAAGGCAAAATTTATTTAAAAGATGCCCAATCCAGGAGGCTCTGGGTGCCGTACAAAATTTTTAAAACAACCATATATAAATAAAAAATATACAATTTATACATAATAAAAGTACAGAATCAAAGTCAGAAACATTACCATAAATATCAATTCAAACCTCAAATGCTTTAAAAAAAAGAAAAGTCTTCAACTGGGCCTTAAAGGTGTCTACTGTGGGGGCTTCCCTGACCATAATTGGCAAAGAGTTCCACAGAACGAAGCCTGACACTAAGCGACTCTACTCTTAGCGGATATCAACCGAGTTCTAGGAATGGCCAGGAAGCCCCACTAGAGGAAATAAGAGGGTGTGGGGAGGGGGCAGGTAACAGAAGGTCAGACAGGTAACCAGGGCCCCATCCATGTAGGGCCTTATAGGTGAGAAGATCCACCTTAAAGAGGACTCTCCACCTGACTTGCAGCCAGTGCAGTTAGCGCAAAACCGGTGTAATATGACAGGACTTCTGCTGTCCAGTCAACAACTGGGCAGCCACATTCTGCACCAGCTGCAGTCTGCGGAGAGATCCTCCCGTGACCCTGAGATAGAGCGTGTTACAGTAATCAAGCCTTGATGTGACTAAGGCATGTATCAAGGTAGGGAGGTCCAGAGGCAGAACAAGGGGCTTAATCCTGGCAATGTTTCTGAGATGGTAAAAACAGGTACGAACCATGGAGGATATTTGAGCCTCCATGGTTAGGTCCCTGTCCAGAATCACTCCCAGATTTCACACCCAAGAGGAGGCCTTCAATGACACGGTTCCAAGAACAAGCCCAGTTCCTGTGTTAGAGGCCATCCTATCACGAACTCTGATCGACTCCACTGCCAATACCTCCATCTTATCGGGGTTTAGTCGCAGCCAGCTGGAGGCCATCCAGTCATTAATCTCGGCCAGACAGCTATTAAGCACCTTCACAGCATTTGATGTTCCTGGGGCAAAGGAAAAATATAGCTGAGTATCATCAGCATAGCAATGAAAACTCAGACCGTACTTCCTAATGATCCCACCCAGAGGCAGCATGTACACTACGAACAACATTGGGGCCAGTACCGATCCTTGAGGAACTCCACAGAAAAGGAGACTGGGTATAGATGAGGAATTCCCCATCAAAACCCATTGCCTCCTGTTGGTAAGAAAGGACTCAAACCATTTGATGGCAGTTCCAGTGAGTCCACATAGGTCCCTAAGGTGGACAAGCAACACACAATGGTCCACAGTGTCAAATGCTGAAGAGAGATAAAGGAGAACAGGAATTGTCTTGTCTCCCTGATCTCTAGCCCTGAGGAGATCATTTTGCACCTGAACAAGTGCTGTTTCAGTGCTATGTCTGGCATGAAAAGTCTACTGGAAGGGTTCATATAACTTGTGAGATACGAGGTGCTCTTCCAACTGAAGCGCTACCACCTTCTCAACAATCTTCCCCAAAAATGGAAGGTTGGAGATAGGACGGCAATTTGCCTTGATTTCCGGGTCCAAAGATGGCTTCTTTAAGAAGGGTCTCACCAGACCCTCCTTCAAGGCATCTGGAAAGACACCCTCAGAGAGGGAACACCATACAATTGAGGCAAACACCGGGCCAATGGAGTCAACACATCTCATTAAGAAACACATCGACACTGGGTCCAGTTCACAAAAGGTATGCTTCATATTGGTTGCTACCTCGATAACCTCACTAACCTCCACTGGCCTAAACTCACCCCAACCAGATGGAGTGCACTCAGAACACATCAAGTGATCACTGCCAGCTATAACATTTCTGGCTGAGGAAGCCACCCGCCGGATCAAGGATACCCTGTCTGGGAGTCATTAGAGATCTTCCTTTTGACAGAACCCCAGGAGCAGATGGTTATTCAGCCAATTTTTACAAAAGGTTCACAGAACAAATAATGCCGTGGCTGAAGCAGTTTATTCTTCTATCTTAAGTAGAGAAAATTTAGATCCTAGATTATTAGAGGCTATTATAGTAGTTATCCCCAAACCAGAGAGAGACCTGCAGAAAGTAACAAACTATCGTCCCATATCTCTCCATTATTGTGATATAAAAATTCTTACCAAGCTAATTGCTAATAGAGTAAATAAGGTCCTCCCCTCCCTTATAGGCCCAGATCAAGTAGGATTCATGAAAGGTCAGTCCTCGGTAGATCATTTTCGAAGACTGTCTCATATTTTTTCCATCTCCAGGGACTCCCAACAGGTGATGGCATTGGTCTCCCTGGATGCAGAAAAAGCATTCGGCAGAGTAGACTGGCAATTTTTGTTTAGGGGGCTTCATAGTTTTGTTTTCCCTAGGACTTTTATCTCCTGGATACAAAGACTATATTCTAACCCTACTGCCCGTATCTTCTGTAACAGAATTGTATCCCCCTACTTTACTTTAAGAGCAGGCACTAGGCAAGGATGTCCACTGTCACCCCTTTTATTTAACTTGTACTTGGAACCTTTAATAATTGCCATAAAAATTGCCCCAGAGATAAAAGGAATACAGGTAGGGGATAGTATAGAAAAAATTGTGGCCTATGCAGATGACATACTACTCCACATTATTGACATTGCCAACTTGATTCATGGGTTATTAAAGAAAGTTAAGGAGCTTAGTGCTCTTTCTAATTATAAACTGAATGCTGATAAATCAGCGATTTTGCCATTAAATTATAAAGTACTGAGACAGAAAGTCCTAGATTTAGGTTTCACTTGGTCTTCTAAAACCCTTAAATATTTAGGACTGCATCAGGCAACTAGCACAGCCCAAATGCACAGGCTGAACCTAGAAGCTTTAAATAATAATATCCAACAAGTTCTCAAAAGATGGAGGGATCTTCCCTTAACTTTTTGGGGAAGAGTCAATATAACTAAAATGAATATTCTTCCACGAATCTTCTATCCCCTTAATTTACTTAATCTATGGATTCTCAAGACCTGGTTCAAGAGACTCCACTCTCACCTATCTAACTTTATATGGAAAGGGAACACCAGAGAAGAGCGTATCACAAACTAGCAGAACCCAAGAATCGAGGGGGCCTTCGACTGCCCCACTTTGGACTATATTATTGGGCCAGTCATCTTAGTAAGTTCTTGCTAGGGGAATCCCTGAATGGTGCAGCAGCCAGGATGAATTATAAACCTACTTGGGTTAGGATAGAACAAGACTTAGTGATTTCAGCTGGGATTAATCCTTGCTCCATACCATACTTAAAACTGAGTAGACTTCCCTCTAACCTACTGAACTCACCAATGGTCCACTCAGTACGTATTCACTCTCAGTTATGTAACTCATTGAGATACGTCCACACTTATGATCTTGCTCAACCATTATTCCAGAATCCTAACTTTCTTCTGGAGGGGGAATGATCCCCTACAACTGGATTCCATTGAGAAAAAATTGCTCAATAAAGGACTTCCATGTGCAGGACAGTGATTGGCTTAGCACACAAGATATGCCAAGGAAATTCAACTTAGCTCCCAAGTGGTCTTACAAGATTTATCAAATCAGGCACATGCTGGTTTCATATTATAGGTCCAGTACTAACCATAATAACCAAGATGCTTGGACTGAGACCTGTAGTAAATTAGCCTCAGCCCCACATGCTGTCTTCACAATTTACAGTATACTTTTTTATATCCCCGGGTCTTTCCAGAGGTTACAGGAATTTCAAAATATTGGGTGGACAATTTCCTCAATTCTGCTACTAAATGGTTGACTATTTGGGAAAATTCCCACAAATACATTACATAAGATAGATTATGGATTATGCAATTACAAAATTTACATGACATGTATCTGACGCCGTACAAAGTAAATAAAATGGGCTGGGCTTCCAGTCCTCTATGTAACAGATGTGAATCAGATGTTGGCAACTACTTCATGTCTTTTGGGAATGCCCAAAAGTAGCCACCCTTTGGGACTTGATTAAAACCAGGGCTGACCCTCTATTGGGTCCCCAGGAATATTTCACACCAGAAATCTGTATTTTGGGTGATTTTTTGGGCCAGCCGAAAATGGACCGCCATTATCATATTACATGAATTGCATTATCGGTAAAGAAACTAGTCTTGAAACACTGAAAAGCCTCGATACAACCCTCATATGTAGAATGGCTTCAAGAACTATTGTACAACCTAAAGATAGAAAAGACAATGTCTAGTATATTCAATCGTATGAGAACCTATAAAAAAAGATGGGAAAAGCTTCACGTTCTTTATACCGTGAATTAGAACAGAATACTGAAATTCATACTACAAGAGAACTATATTGTGTGCTCACTATTCTTGTTTTAATAGTCATTGGTATGGCACCTGGGGTTAAGGAATAGGGTGGGGGGAGAGGGGTTAAAGGAATAGTTAAGCGGGAGAGATATAGGGGAGTGGGAGGAGGGAAGTAAAATGGAATTATAGGGGAAGGCTTACTCTGTCTTTCATCATGCTGATATGATCTTTGTATGTTTGTAATGTGTAAGCTACAAAATAAACTTTGAATTATTAAAAAAAGAGTGGTTGAGAGGGTGTTGTTTATTTTGACACATTGTGATCTAGCTGTGAGGTAACTGGTAAACCAAGAGATGGGACCTTGGGACAATCCTATCTGGTGGAGTGTGGTTAAGAGAAAGGGGTGGGAGACTATATCAAAGGCCTTTGACAGGTCGATAAAGACAGCTCCAGCAATGTGTTTTCTATCCAGGGCAGAGTGAATAAAATAGAGAACTCAGTGAGGGCCATAGTTGTACTGTGCTCTGATCTGAAACCATGCTGCTCCCTTCAAAGTAGGTTATGAGCAAGCAGGTACTCAGTGAGTTGGGTGGCTATAATTTTTTTGAGGGCCTTCGAGAGTGGGGGGAGAATGGATATGGGCCAGTAGTTATTGGGGCAGGCGCTGTCACCACTCTTCAGCATAGGGGTGATTGTGGCAGTTTTCCAAGCTGCCAGGAACTGCCCCAGATATAGGGAGATGTTAATGAGGTCAGTCAGTGGGGAGAGAACTGTATCTAGGACCAGATGTAGGATTCTCATATCAGAAGAATCCTTGCAATAGCAAGAGCCACTGAGTGCTTTAGTAAGATAAGACCTTGCTTCATTCGTAGAGATCACCCTGAGATGGAAGGGGTGATT
This sequence comes from Neoceratodus forsteri, assembly GCA_016271365.2. NCBI lineage: Eukaryota > Metazoa > Chordata > Ceratodontiformes > Ceratodontidae > Neoceratodus > Neoceratodus forsteri. The sequence continues at coordinate 261,741,906 of JADMNL010000023.1, read as the reverse complement.
CTGGGTGTTAGAGGGCGGGGTCGTAGGAATGGGGTCAAAGAAGTTATTTGGTAGTACTGCACTAAGGTCAGAGAATGATGAGTTGAGGCAGTTGGCGAGGGCCAGCGGGTCAGTGGTGGGGACATTGTTGACAGTTAGTGGGGGGGAGACCGGGATTTGCCGTTGAGTTCCTTGATATTGTCCCAGAACAACTGAGCATTCCCCCAGAAGGAGACAAGGGTCGATTTGTAGTAGCCCAATTTGGCCTGCTTTATGGCCCAAGTGCATCTGTTATGAGTCGCTTTATATGCTTGTCTGTCTGCCTACGTGCCAGAGGTGACTACTTTATGCCAGAGATCATCTCTGTGCTTCAGCTGTTGGAGCAGTGCAGGGATGACCCAGGGGTCATTATGTTTCTTGGATTGCACTTTTGCGAGTGGGGCATAGATGTCACATGCTTTATTAAATGAACAGGTGAAATATTTAAGGGCTTCATTTATAGTAGGGGCCCGAGAGATAGGGGACCAATCCCAGTGAGTTAAATATTTTCTTAGTTTTGTGAGGCCTCTGGGTCGGAGACGACATCAGACTAAATTGTTTGGTTTAGGTTTCTGCTGAAGACATGACCAGGAGAAGAGGATGGGAGAGTGGTCACTTAGTGAGTCAAGATGGACCACCAGATCAGAGATTCTGTGGGGATGGTTAATGAGGAGAAGGTCGATCAGGGTGCTACAGCCATTAGTGGAGTTAACCCTAGTAGGCTGGTTGACCAGCTGGGTCAGGTCCAGTGCAGCAAAGGTGTCCTTGATGTGGGAAGCCGAATTGGCAAGCCAGTTCACATTAAAGTCTCCAACTATGATGTGTTCCGTTTTTGGGGGGAAGCCGGAGATGTAGTTAGCAAGAGATTGTATAGCAGAAGCTTGGTTTCTTGGGGGGTACATATGCAACGATAAGAGTTACAGGGGCTCTGGAGGGATCTGGAGTAACCTTTAACAATAAGGCTTGGGCTCTATAGTCCAGTGGTGATGTAGGAAGGGCATGACATATCATGGAGTCAAGGAGGTACACAGCACACCCCCGCCCCATTTGCCAGTTCTGTCGGCTCTGTGAAGGGTGAAGCCAGTTAAGGTAACCATGGAGTAAGGTGTTTTTTGGAGATCCAGGTTTCTGTGAGGGCAAGAACATCTGGCTGATGTTGCAGCATCCAGCAATGAACACCCACTGTCTTTTTGAGTAAGCTGCAAATGTTCATTGTGGCTATTCTAAGCCCATGGCATGAGGCGCTAGGGCTACATGTTCATATTTAGCAAGTACACTTGACTTCTCTGTGTTAATATTTGACTTGGTATAACAGGGGCAAGCTGTGCTTGTTGTAACATATTTAGCACAAGTATGTGGAAAACACATGTAGCTCATGAAGATTATAAGATGAATATTAGGAAAATAAGTAGAGTATTTATCTAAGAATCTAACACTGATAGCCTTCCTGCAAAATAAACTGAGTAATGTAAAGAAATATCTCTATTTTATTCTTGTTATTACAGTAAACATATGCAGCAGTTAAACAATTCCTCTAACCAGGAAAAATGAGAGGATGCACTGAATCAGATTTATCAGATGGTGACACTGACACACATGGTGAGATTACAATAGGATACCTTTTTAGGCTGTGGGCGGAGCCTACAGCCATTTTGGGATCTAGCTGTAAAAACTGCCAATCGTGGAACCTTCCTTAGACTTTTGGAAGTATCCTTCCGAAACTCCAATGGAGCTTGAAACACTCCACCACGATTGGCCACTACAGAATAACAGCCGCACTATTTTGGCTGTTACTTCCATATTCTGGGGCAAGAACTGCATGCACAAGTCACACGCATGCGTAGTTCCACTGGTGCCACCATGTTGTGAATGGCAAAAAAATGCCATTCACTGCAACTACTCATGCATGAGTGCCATGCATGCGCAGTCGCGTTGCCGCCGCCAGCACTGGCAGCAAAGAAAACCCTCCCACTGCTGCTGCCCTCCCTGCTCCCTGTCTCTGTGCTGACATGGGGTCCCTAATCTCCATGTCAGCATTATGTAGCCCCCTCAACTCATGTGTCACACTGGGAGCCCAACTGTATTTATATATATTGCCCCTTCCGACATTGTATATATTGCCCCTTCTGACATCAGGGTGCCCAATCCTCATGTCGGCATCATGTGCCAACCCCCCAACTCATGTGGCACATTAGAAGCCCACCCCAGTGTGCCCAAATGTATGTTTTCTTTTATTTTCTTGCAAATAAAGAAAACCTTCCCCCAACATTTTTTTACCTGAAAAAAAGAAAATGGTCCCTCGTCATCGCCCCAGTACCCCGTCCCTCATCCCCACCCTCCAACTGAGCACCCATCTCCCTGCACCCTCCTTACCCAATACTTACCTCCAGAGGTCGACGTTGTCATCTTCTCTGGACCAGGACATATCTAGAGTCTTCAAAGCTGAACCGCACACTGAAGAATCAAAGGTAAGCATGCTATAATGGCATTAAATGGGGTTTTCGACTTAAGTTGATACATCAGCCATTTTGTGGAATTTTGGCCTCAAATTTTCAACATGGGTTTCTTGGGAACCCACCTCATGAACAGTGTCACTGTCATTTCACTGGTTAGGCCCCATCTGGAGTACTACATGCAGTACTGGAGGCCACACCTTCACAAGGACATTAACCAAATTGAGGCAGTCCAGAGATGGGCAACCAAAATGGTGCAGGGACTGCATCAGAAAACATATGAGGACAGATTAACTGAGCTCAATATGCATACCCTAGAGCAAAGGAGGGAGAGAAGTGATATGATTGAAACATTCAAATACCTCAAGGGCATTAACAAGGTGAAAGAGTCTAACGTTTCAATATAAGAAAAATAGCAGGACAAGAGGACAGAGCATGAGATTAGAGGGAAGCCGATTAAGGGGTAATGTGAGGAAGTTCTTTTTCACAGAAAGGGTGGTGGATGCATGGAACGGACTACCTCAGGAAGTGGTGGATATGAATACAGTGCAGGGCTTCAAACAGGCATGGGATAGGCAGAAGAGAGCAATACAGATGAGTATGAATTGATAGGCCATTGACAGAGCAAAGGCCAATGGCACATTCATAAGGTAGAATAAGAAATGGGCAGACTGGATGGGCCTTGCGGTCCTTATCTGCCATCAACTTCTATGTTTCTATTTCACTACTTAGTCCCAAAAGGTGATTTCGCAGTCATTGCGCAGAATCACCTTTCAGAACTCATTAATGAAATGTAAGTGCCACTGTTTATGAGAATGGGTATCAAAAAGTCTGTTTTGCAAATCTGGTGAAATAATTCTAAAACATGACTGTGTTATGACCGTGCATTGCGCAGTTTCTATGCAAGCTCCTAGCTTCGTCAAGTTTTAATATTTTCACTCCAGAATTTCAACATTGCCATTTTTGCACATTTCCATTTTAACAGTACAGCTGTCATTTTTCACATTCTGCCTGAAATGTGTTTTCACACCTGTGGCACAGAATGGCGTGATTGCTCTGAGAAATCACCTTTCAGGACAAGTGAACAAAATGACACTGGCATTCTTCATGAGGAGGGGACCCAAAAAGGCCGTATTGAAAATTTGGTGCAACACCTCCAAAAAATGGCCAGGTTAAACCCAGGCATTCAAGTAATTTCTATGCACACGTGGGGTGGCCCCCTTTTGCCGGACACCACGATGGTGAAACATGGAAAAAGACCACTACAGTGACAGTTGCTGTAATGGTCCATTTCTGTGTTTTGCTTTCCCCCAGTGTTCTGCCCCAACCCCGGACCAACTCCGACCTGGATTTGAGAATCCTAAAGTCCGGGGGGTGTGGGGACAGAGCCCTCCACATGTGGGGTGTGGAGGATGCAGCCCCCCACAGAAAACTCTGGGGGAGTGGGCGGCATAATACCTGTGTCAGTATTGTGCCATTGCTGTGCGGGAGGTTGGCAGTTTTACTGTTGACCTAACTTGGCACTTCCCACACATGTAACTTTGGTCACTTGGCAGCTCATCACAACCCTATCAGCTCTGGTTAGCTCTGGCCAGAGTTTGTTTATTTTGGTGTTTATGTCTTTCACACTCTCTGACTGGCCCCCATGTGGAACTGTCCTCCAGCCCTATTGCTCATCTTCTCTGGGGTCTTCCTTTTTCTATGGTTTCCTCCACCACAGGATGTACCCAAGCAGCCTAGTCCTTGATGTGGGGCCTTTGAAGGACTGGGTCATTACTGCATTGAAGCCAGATTATTTTCACTACATTTTCACCCTTGGTGGCCACAGACATGCACTGGTGTGATGTGTGTGCTCCCCTTTCGTGGAGACATGCCGGGCACCTGGGCATGGGGTTCCATTCCCCTTGTTTTTTTATACTTTCTTTCTCTCCAGTCACCTGATCCTGAGGCATCCCTCAGGAATCACTTGCTTGTCCCACGTGGCCTGAGGCCCCCTTTATCCTAGATCTCCCCCGGATCCCAGACCTGGCATCTTTCTTCCCACTGGTAACCTCCTGACTTGTGCCCCTTAGGGTGGGGTCACCCTCCACTTACCTTGGGCACCCCTTTAATCTAGCCCAATAGGCTGGGTGCAGGCTGGGGGATATCGGGATCAGGGGAAGGTGGGGTCCAATAGTGGGCATGGGACAGGTGCTCCATCATCTCCCTCAGGTGCTGGGGTTTTTCTCCTTGTGCTGCAAGACCATTATTGTGAATCACCCCCCAGAGGCGTGGACATGCAATGACATCCAATGTGTGCCATGTGTGTCCCTCCTCTCAACCCACGGACATCTGCCATGACCTCCACCACAGCCTTCTGTGACCCCAGCATTTTTGACCCCCGCATTTTTGAACTCCCAGTCTCCACTGGGAGTCTCTGCTTAGCCAGAAGCCATCACCCACCCAACCCCAGGAGAGGAGAGCTGTCCTCAGGATGCTCAGTCCTCCCCGTACCGGCCAGCCCCCCTGTGACCCAAGGCTGTTTGTGAACCCAGGTCTCCAGTGCATGACCAGTGCCGCAACATGCTGTGCAAGTGGGTTAACTCACAGAATTATACTTTTGTTATAAAATTGATACTATGGGTTTTATTCATCCTATAATGGTCAAGTATGTTTGTTCCTTAAGTAAATACCTTGAAATACAGAAAACATAAAATATATAGGATAGTGCATGGGGAACAGTTGACAACAAGGCTATTCCTTCACTGAGTTGGCACTATGACGACGGATTACCTCGAGAGCGCAGCTCGAGAGGTAATCCGTCATCATAGTGCCAACGAGGTGAAAGATGCCCTGTAGTCAACTGTTCCCCATGCACTTTTCTTTATAGTGCATGGTGGAACGTCATTTTTTTGGAAAAAAAATCACTACAGCATGTTTCTGCTTCAAAACATTTTTACTGGGTTACTAGAAGGAAAGAAGAACTTTACATTTTGAAAGTTTGCACGCTTGACATTTTAGCTGTTTAAGAACTTTACATTTTGAACGTTTTAATGCTAAACATTAGTACTGACGCCAACATTGCTACTTTCACTATGTGTCCTGTCTATGGAGTGAGCCCTAACTGTCAAATGCTGCTCGAGGACACAGTGTGTGACGTTTTGTAGTGCAGTAGAAAAAATCGTTCTGCTGCACTGCGAACGTCACTAGTGTAGGAGAACAACATTTCGACAGTGATGGATTTTGGTGGAGAACAATGTTCCACCATACACTATAATTCAAACTCATCACTGTCCAAGGAGAATTATAGAGCTGGATGAGACACTACTATAGAAAGAGGTTTAAAATAAGACCTACAAATTCAAATGGGACAAGTGATTTTTTTTTTTCTGAGGTGATGGAAACTGATTTGGTAACACTTTGCATTTTATATGTATTTGATGAAGCATGCAAATAAAAAGCATTATTGGGAATTAAATAGTAATGCATCCCCATCCTAGTTTGGCCTGGCAAAGTCCCAGTCAACTGATAGTTTATCAGCCTTCACAAATGCTCTTTTGAAATGTATTTGCAATGATGCAAAAAGCTTATTTTATTGGATACTACACCCTGTGCTAAAGGCAAACCTTTTGAACACTAGCCACAAAATTAAATGGGAGGACTTTAACCCCAAGGTTCGATGGGTGGAGCAACAACGTCACTCCCCCATTGGGCTTACAAGATCATGCATCCTGGAGGCTGCTCCTCTTCCTTCCTCCCTGTGTCTCTCGCTTCTGTTGTTGCTTCAATTTCCAGTGCCTCCGGCTTGCTTCATTCTCCTGTGCCTCGTCCTGCAGCTCGCTGCCTTGCTCCATGGTGCAGCCATTAGCTCTCTTTCTTTGTTTCCGCTCCTCTCATTTTCCATCCACTACCCACTGTGTGGGCATTGCCTGATTCCTGTCCTGCTCCTCCTCTCATTCTCCCCCTGCTTCCCCTCCTTGTTCTGCTTCTCGCTCGGAGGCCATCCTTGCCCCTGTCTTCACCCGCCCCTCCTCTTCATAGCTGCTGTCCATTACGCTTCATTTCTCTGTGCTCTTCTCTCATCCCCCCTTGCCTTCCATTGTCTTGCACCTTTTCTCAGAGTGCCATCCTCCTTGCTGCACCCGCTCCATGTTATGGCTCTCCTGGGACTGCCGGTGTGTCCTCATTTCTCTGGCATTTGGCACCTTGCTTCCAGCTTCCTGGGGTTCCTCTTTTCCATCCTGTGATGCAGTTGCTGCTCGGCAGCTCGGTGTTTTGCTTGGTTTTCCTCCTGCCTCCTAAACTGCGGGTTTTCCTGTTTGTTACCTTCACTGGAGTCCATGTTAGTCTGGGCTGGTTCAGCTGCATCTCTTCTGTTGGCATCAGGGATCTTACCGGCATTGTGATCTATCTGCCTCTGTCCACAGGTGTTTCGCACTCTAGTTTCCTGAGGGCTAGTCCAGGGGGAACTTTGACCTGCTTTCTTTCATCTGTTTAGTCTGTCAGGGTCAGCTTGTGGTTTCTGTTTTTTTCCCTTTCCAGTGCTATTGTCTTCTGTCTACTTTTGCCCAATCAGACAATGGGGACTGCACAAGTATTTTGCCTCATCTCAGCTGCCTCTTCTTTTGGGGTTCTTTCTCCTGGCCACCAGGGTTCTACTGCCCTGCTGCCTCCTTTCCTGTTTTGCTTACTATTGCTATCTAAGCACATCACATAAACTTTGTCAGGAGTGAACTAGCTTTGAGCACCCTGTTCTTGCCCCTTTGCTGTGCTTTGTTTGGACCCTGATTATAATGTATCAAGTTCCTTACTCCAGTCATGATACATTCATCCTTGTCTCATGTTTTTTCTCTTTACATCACTTGCTCGGGCATTCCATCCTTGAATCCTATGCTACTCATCGTCCACAACTTCAGGATCCCATCGTTCACATCACATAATCATTCCTTATCAGCCTCAGTGTCTGCTTACTTGCCTCGCTCAATCACTCATTTCTCTCATTGGATCTTATGCCCCTCACTAATCCGACCCCACATTGGTGTCCTCCTTCCCCATGCCTACTTGAACATACCCCTATTGGTATATACTACCTCATGTTCCTTCTTTGCGCTGTGCTTTCTTTTGGGGTTTTTACCTATCCCGCCATCATCTTCCCATCTCATATCCTTATTTAGCATCATACGTCCTTAAATCAAAACATCTGGATACTCCTTGCTCCTCTGACTTCTACATGGATCTACTCCTTCTCATCAAATACTCAAGCATCCCTTTCTTGGGTCCCCGCTGCCTCGTGTTCCTCTGTCTTCATCCTCCCTACTTATATCCCTCATTAATGAGCTATTCTCTTGACCAACATAAATCCTCAAATCAAAGGTCGTCAGCCTGGAGGGAAGGCGACCTAGGCCTTGGATCCCCAGAGGTTTCCTCCTTAAAGGGGGTTTTCCTCTCCTCTGTGCCAATGGTCATAATATTAGCTAGTTAGTGCTTTCTTCAGGTAAGTTAGCTAGGTTCCGCTGTTGGATGGAGGCTGATGGTGGCCCTGGCTTTCCCCTCTCTCCTTAGGAAGTCAGCCCTTAACATCTTTTCAGAATTCATTCATCATCCTTGCCTCTTTGACACTCGACATCTTTGGATATTATTTTTGGGCTTCTTCCTAACCTGCCTTTAGCCAACACAATCATTCCTGCAGCACCTGTAGGGGGTGAACCCTCCTCTAGGGTTCCTTGCGTCGTTCCCCTACAGGGTGGTATATCCCATGGATAGAGAGGTGGAAAGCCACAAAGTAAATCAAGTTACACAATCATCTCCTATCTCATCTGGTTGCATAAGCATATTGAATGGGGGGGCTTTAAGCCCAAGGTTCGATGGGCGGAGCAACAATGTCACTCCCCCATCGGGCTTAAAAGGTCACGCATCCTGGAGCCCATCCAGGATTCATTTTTCGTTGCCCACCATCCACCCCTCCTCCTCCAACCTACCTTTAGCCGAAACCATCATTCCTGTGACACCTGTAGGGGGGGAACCCTCCTCTAGGGTTCCTTGTGTCATACCCCTACAGGGTAGTATATATCACATGGATAGAGATGCGGAAAGTCACAAAGTAAATCAAGTTACACAAGCATCTCCTATCTCATCCAGTTGTGTAAGCACATTGAACCACACATTATTCTTTCAGTATTGACAGACAAGACACACTTTTCTACCTCTGTTTAACAGTGGATAACTTTATACTGTGTTTCATTAATCTGGTTTTGCTCTCTGACTCCACAGTGCAGCACTTCCACTGTGTTCAGAGTACTGCAAGAATGGCATCAGCTGTGGCAGGACTATAAGATTTTTTAAATTCCTTTTGTATCTTTCATGAAAGCACTTATGTGTTTAGCAGATACTGCCCAAATATAGATGCCAGTTCACCAGAGATTAGCTAGACAATGCTGATCATAATCTCTGTCACATAACTTCTCTTATGTAGTCTACAGAGGGCTAATTAGGGCACCTATTGCCAAATAAATCAGCATCGGAAACATAATCTGGGATTAAACTTTTGACTTCTGCCACATAAGCAGCATTTGAACACAATGTGCAGAACAAAATAAAAACTGTTTTAGATAAATACTAAATTTTCCATGACATGTTTAGCAGATAGAGCTATGGCAGCACACTGTACTTCTAGAACACCAGACACTGCTTATTTTCCTTCCCCGAACTCTGTGGGATCAAATGTTTACCCTTCTGCATTCCCTTTCTAACTCTGGCATCATCAGTTGCTTTGTGCAATTTTGCACGAAATGTAATATGTCTTTGGAATTATAAATTATCTTAAAGTTCACACTATCATACTGTTGCATTTTGTCACAAAACTAAAATAAAAAAATCACCATACTGCTAGTGGAGTTAACTGAAAAAGAAATGGTTTATAGGTATAGGATTATAAAAACATGAGGGGTCCCCCAGGGATCTATCCTGGGGCCCTTACTTTTTAGCCTGTACCTAAACTCTGACCCCAGTACCTGTTTGGGAAATGCTCTTCTCTATGCCGATGATGCAGTCATCTTCACCGCTCATGCTGACCCCATCCACCTTTAAACTGCCCTCCAAAACTCCTTCTCCAAGGTTGAAAGCTGGTTTACCGACCATAGACTTGTGCTTAACCTGAAGAAGACAAAGGTCATGCTCTTTGCCCACCACCAAAATAAGCACAAAGGCTCCCCACTTAACAGCCTAACTTCTCCTCATCAACCAGGTGAACTCCTTTAAATATCTTGGTGTGACGTTTGACCCCACACTCACTCTTCATTACCATATCTGCACACTCTGCTCTGCTGTTAACACATGTATTGGCCTCTTTTATCATCACAGAAGTAGTCTCCCCCGATGCCCTTAGGCTGGCCATTTCCTCTTCTATACAGTCCCTCATGAACTACAGACTCCTGATACATGGTGCTGCAGACAACACCACCCTCAATAAAATTAAACTTTCACAAAACAGAGCCTGCCAGCTGCTCACTAAGTCCAATAGAATAACCCATACCTGCACTCTGTACTCTTTGGCAAATGTTCTTAACTACGATGAGAGGCTGCTATACCAGTCATGCCTCTTTGCCAAGAAAGTCACTATTGGCCTTGCACCCCACCCAGTCTGGACACCATCATTCATGTCTCTCCCCCCACTATCTCCACTCGAAGTTCTGCCAAGACCTCCCTTTTTGTGCCCAGAGTCAGGACCTCCCTTGCCCAATGGTCTTTTCACTACAGAGCCCCTTCCTGGTATAACGTCCTCCCGGATTCCATCTCCACTAAACAAAGTATTGGGCCCTTTAAAACTTCCCTTTAGCTACATCTGGTCAACTCCCATAGCTGTAACTGCCTGTAGCAGAGACACCTCCATGAGGACCCTCCCCTAACATGTTACTGCATCATTAATATATGTTACTTCCTGCTCTGGTCACTATTTTCACACTATAAAATAAGTATTATAACCTTAGCTACCACCCTGTATAGGCATTTCTTTCTTTTATCCTGAATTATATATTCACTGTACAGCCTCAATTGTCATATCTTTAGCTACCACCCTGTATAGGAATTTCCTTTTACACTGTATTTTATTTTATCTGTATTTCATGTTCTTTTGTCTTGTCCATATCATGTAATGTTCAATGATGAGGAGCCTTTGTAAATGAGTCTCTGACTCAAAAGGTTGCAATCCCAATACCATTAAAATAAAATAAATAAATAAATAAGATCTCAGGGTACAGTACCTGCAAACCTGCTTAACCTTAAACAACCTATAAATGGCCTACCGTCAATTGACTGGTCTAGGATTTTCTTAATAATAGTTACATAGACGTAAAGTCTGGTTGCCATGGATAGAAGCATAGAAATGTAGACAATGATGGCAGAAAAAACACCAAAGGTCCATCTAGTCTGCCCAGAAATCGATATTGTTAATTTCATATGTGGTGTTGAGGAGACTGTCCCAATCTGGACAAAAACTTTGAGAAACAAAACACCCAGACAGCCCTCATCTCACCCACTATTTCTATTTAGTTCCTTGAAAAACCATTTTCTTACTTTTTTTTTTTGAGAATTCCAATGTTTCAAAACTGCAGATGTCTCTTTTTTCAGAGATATGAATGGCTAAAATAATATAAAATATCTATTTTATGAAATTTTTTCTGTGAAATACATTTATTTCTGATTATGCTCATGAACAGTTATTATGCAAAAATGAGTGGATCAAGCTCATATATAATTTAGCTCACAAAGAATTTGACAGTTGTTTTCAATGAATGTAAATCATTTCCTTTTAGACAAACTTTTTGCTGTGCATGAAAATTAAAATAAAATGTAGTTAGATATCTGACAAGTTCTCTGAGTTATTGTTTAAATGTCTGTTATCTCAGTAAGGCCTCCTACTCACTGTTTTCCTTAAATAAGAATCTTCACTTTAACTTTGTTCGCTGTATTTCATTACTTTTTGCTTTAGTTTATGCAGATGTCTCTAAAATGTTAACAATCTCTGTAGCAAGAGAAATAAAGTTAATAAGCTGCATTTAAGTATTTGCCATGCTAGGTTATTCTCATAATGATACACTTTTGAAATCAAGATCATGCTTACTTCAGAGATGCTATTATTGTTGTTTTACACTAGGATTCTCTACCTGATCCCAGCAAAATTCTCTCAACTCCTAGGCTCATTTATTTGTGGAACCTGAAAATGATGAACATATAAATATAAGCAGTGTCATTAAATGACACACCTCTACGTTTCCATTATTAACAAATGTTTTTAGCACTATTTTCATAGGCACAATTCAATTAATAAAACAAAAATACATGTTATACAATATATATTGTATATTAGTTTTAACCATTTATATCTCTGAAGAAGCATTTGCACTCTCATAACATTGGAAATCTCAAAGAAAAGAAAATGGCTTTGGAATGAATTAAATAAAAACAATGGGTGAGACGTGGTCTGCCCAGAGTTTTTTGTTACTAGAATTTTCTTACCTGTGGGTAAGATGAGATATGGGCAGGAACACATTTGTCTCAAAATGTCCAAAGCTTTACAATTCCTTGTCACAACCTGGAAGCATATCAATGACCCACTCCATTCTACAGTACCACCAAATAACTAAGTGGGTCTGGCAGTATAGCCTAGAGGCTAGAATAATGAGCTGTGAATGAGCTTGGTATACAGTATCCATCAGACCTAAGTTTGATTCCCACAACCTCCATTTGCATATTATGTGATTCTGTGCAAGTCATTTAACCTCTCCGGTGCTTCTGTGGCTGCCTCTGAAAACAAGGATGTGTGTCTAGTGGGCTTTACCTGGTTACCAAATAATTAAAAAAAGGAGAATGATCAGGCCCAATGTAAATGTTACTGTATTACCTTATGATTGTCTTATCTGTTTTACAACTTACCTGGCTGTTTCTACCTGCCTGTTTATTCAACCGATTCTTATAATTTTTTGCAATGGTATAACTTTATGCTGTTCTACCTTTTTAATCATCATGATATTTATAAATGAGCTGTGGCTCAATGTGTAATTTCCTGTGAAAAGTTCTCAATAAGCATAACAAAAACAACAAAAGCTATCTAAACAGCAAGGGAAAATGGGCCAAGATTTAACCAACACCACGTGCGCGCGCGCACACACACACACACACACACACACACGCACACACACACACACACACACAGGGCTCAACAGGGACTTAGGATAATTGATCCTGAAGTAAAAGAGTGTTAATAACAGCTAGAAAGAGATGAGTTTTCTCAAGGCAAGAATGGAGTACATAGCAACTTTAGATGAGTGCAATACTAGAATCAAGGAAGCCAAGGACTGACTGGAAGCCTGGATAGCAGTTGGAGCAGCTGGTAGCACCAGTGCTTTATTCTTGTAGACAAATGGAAAGATGAAGGTTAAGGAGGGGAATGGAACCCTGAAGTAAGGGGAAGGAGGGAAGGAGCCTATGAGAGAGTCAGGGGTGATGGCAAAAATTCTGATGGAATAATTTGCCTTAGGGTTCACCAAAAGGCTGTGGGGGGGGGCTAGGTGCTCACTGGGAGAGCCAATAACATCAAGAGTAAACATGATGCAACCTACAGAAATCATAGCAACCCTAGTAGCTGATAAACTGACAAAGATAAAGCCAAGTGAATATCAAGGGGTAGACATGATACACCCCAGGACCACAATGAAGCTAAAGGAACAATTGGCAGTCATTTGGAGTAAGCCTTCATGAGTCTATCCATACATGTTTGGTGCCAGAGGTCTGTAAAAGAGTTAACATAGTACACATCTTCAAGAATGGGGTTAGGTTAGACTGGGACATCTACATTAGTTAGCATAACAACAGTGGTGGGCAATGTCCTGAAATCCATTATGAAGGACAGGATAATCCTATATGCTGTAGATATCTATGGACAGAAAAAGACTTGAGGTCCATTTAGCCTGCATGGTTTCTATCAAGGCCCTCACCAGTCTAGCATTGATTAGGCAATTAACAAATCATTTCTTAGTTTTACTTGGACTTATTCTCCCTCCCCATTATCTCAACCCTCCCCTGTTATGCTCGACAGTCTCATGTGTATATCCTATTCAATCTTGATATTGGCCACCAACTATACAATGACCAGCTCCTCTGGCAGATTATTCCACTTTTCCACTTTTCCAACACCCTCTTAATGAAGAAGTATTGCTTCTTGTAGCTCCTAAATTTGTCCCTTACCCTCTCATAGTTTTGGCCCATTGTGATTGACCCCTCACTAAGGTGCAACAGTTGATGGCTATTCACCCTATCCCCTTCCCCTCTTTTTCCTGGCCTCCAATATTGAGGTCAGTCAGTCTTTCCTCATAGGTTGTCCCCTGCTGGTCAAGAATAATTTTATTTGTCCTTCTTTGGATCAACTCTAGGAGATTCCTTTTCTTTTTCAGATAGGGATTCCAGAACTACACACAGTATTCCAGACGCAGCCATCCCATGGTCCTATAGAGGAGCAAATCACCTCCATCTGCCTGCTTGAGAAGGCCCTACCTATACAACTCATCCTCCTGTTGGCTTTCACATGTGCATTATTATACAGCTCTGAGGTTTTGAGGCTGTTACTAACAACACCCTTATCATTTTTGTCTAATGTCTGTGGTAGTAACTGTCCCACCATGCAGTATTCAGTCCCTGTATTCAACCTCCCCAAGTGTATAATCTTGCACCTTTTGTCATTGCATTTCAGCTGCCATATCTTGACCCACTTCTCCAATATCCTCATGTTTCTTTTCAATTCCCTCCAAACCTCCTCACTATCCACCAAGCCACATATTTCCGTGTCATCCAAAAATAGACACATCTTGTATTGGGTCACTACTTTAAGTCACAAATAATTGCATTGAAGAGCACCACACCAGGACAAGCCCCTGTGAGATACTGGGATCATACTCATAACCTCATGACCTCAGAATATGTGCCATTTAGCACCACCCTTTGGGTTCTCCCCCCTCCCAGCCAATTTTCCACCCATCTAGTTACTTTCTTCAATGCACTTATGTTCTCCAATTTCTTTGCCAGCATTGTGTGTGTCCCAGAGTAAAAGACTTTGTTGAAGTCCAGTTACAGAATGCCCAGAGCTTGACCCTTGTTCAATCTCTGGTTTCAGAAATCAACGAGATTCAGCTGATAGGGCCTCCCATTCACAAGCTGTGCTGCTTGCCATTTTTGGAGTCCATGTGACTCCTGGAATTCAAACAGCTGCCCCCTGATTATAGTTTCCAAATCAAGTTCAAATCAAGATTACTTGAGTGGGGCCAAGGTTGGCAACTGTCTCTGAATGGCTTTGTGAGGGTATAACATGCCAAACTAATCTGATCCTCTTTTCTAATGGTGACCGAATAGGTGGACTGGGACAGGACAATTGACATACAGTGGTCTATCTGGACATCAGCAAGCCCTTTGGTACTGAGGTGCATGATAAGCATCTGGTCAAAGTACTGTATGGTATCTATGAGACACACACAAGATGGATTACTGACTGGAATGTGGCAGGATGCAGTTAGTGGTAGACTTCCACTCTTCTTAGTTGAGAGGATTATTCAGCAGTATTTCTCATGAATAAGTGCAGGGTTTACTGCTGTTCATAATTTTCTTGATGAGACAGAAGCTGGTGTTGCCAGCAGACTGTTTAAGTGCATTAAGTTAGCCAGGGTAAACTCCTTTGAGGATGGGAACAAACCTAAGGAGCACCTAAACAAGTTGGAACAAGCAGGGTGTCTGGACAGACTACCAGACCAGATTTTCAAAATCAGGCATAGTGCTGTGGCCGAAGGTGTGGTCATCAATCTCAGTGCTGCTATGTGCCATGCCTGTCAGGTGCTGCTGTGCAGGAGTTTTGATCCTAGTGCACAGTTTGGGACATGTGCATGCTTTGTGGCTGTCTGTGGTCAGAAAAGGCACACAAGTAGCCTTAAGTGGGTGTCAGTTCAATGCAGGGATGGAAAATCATATCTCTTTGTTGCAAATCCTGTGCAGTATATATTTGATAAACTTGAGGCGTGTGGCAAAAAAAAAATAGCCTTGATAATACAGCACATGGAGTCTTGAAATCTGTGTAGACTATTACAAAGTGCTACACTTGGAAAGGAAAAAACAGAAGTAGGACCTACACACTGTGTGGGACTCATTTTGATGCAGTGTAGGAGAAAAAGGAATTGTGGGTCATAACAGATGAGGAGCTAAACATGACAAGCAGTGTGTTGCCACTGTCAAGGAAGGAAGACCACTAGGGTGCATCAAATGAAGAGCATCAGTTGACCAGGGGAAGCAATTCTGCCACTTTACTAGATGCTGGTCAAGCCACACATGGACTACCATATTCAGTTATTGACTGCCTAGAACAAAAATGGCATCAATACAGTAGAGAATTTGCAATGAATGGCCACCAAAGTATGAGGGGTACAGGAGACAGAATGTATGAGAAGAGATTGGAGGCCCTTTACATGTTCTTCCAGGAGAAAAGGAGACTGTTGTAGACATGTTCTGTCTTCAACAAACTCAACATCAAAGAAAAGGTTGAAGTAACGTATATGTTAAATGTCATGTGCTCCTGCAGGATGTGAGGACGGGCATTAAAACTCAGAGGTGGTTAATTTTATAACAATATTAGGGGGGAATTTCTTCTCCAATCAGACTGGTGAACTTATGGAACATCCTACAAGCAAAGGTGATATACATGAAGACAGCTCAGGTGTTCATTGTAATCCTCAACAAATTTCTGTTTACCAAGAAAATCACAAGGTTCCCCGGGAAGTAGGATGATTGAGAAGTCCCTACATTACATGTCTGCAAAGCATAATTATTAGTCAATACTTATGAACTGGGGGGGGGGGCAGATCTGATAAACCTATAGTCCCTTCTAAACATCAGTTACTGTTATACTATGTAACAGTTTTTTGATGACGGAAGGGGATTAAAGGTCTATCTTGTCAGCCCTCCTTCTGCATGACAATGGTTATATCGAATATAATATGAGCACTCACCATAACTTATAAGCCGGAATACTAAAGTCAAGACCTGCAGCATGTTGGATTCTGCAGCATTTTCTTTGTGGCTACATGACCATGCAGCAATCATGTCACAGAACTAAAAGAAAACAAAAGATCATTTTGTCCCGTTCCTGTATTGTGCTGCAGCATTTTCCTAAAGTGCCAGAATCCAGCACAAGGCAGAATCCATCATGCTGCTGGCCTTATCTACAGCTCTACTCATGCTGGGTAGCTCTCTATGTCATTTTCCTTCAGGAATTTGTTTAGTCCTGCTTTGAAAACCTGGAAAATACTGACTTCCACTGCTTCACAGAATAGGCTATAATTTCACAGGTTAAGCGCGGTTTTAATGAATTAATGTTTTCTAAAGGTTCCCTTCCTCCTGCTTCCTCTCCTCAGTTGGACCATATGTCCACTGATCTGGCTCACACTAACCAGGTCAAACACCCATGTAAATGCCACCCCATCCATCCACTTTAGTAGTTAGGTTGCCATAATCGAGTCCCTTCTTAGCCCCCAATTCTCAGCATAATCTCAGATCACAAGAGAATATTTGATATTAAATGAAATTATTGAAGAAATATGCATTTGATAGTTGAATTCAAAAACAGCAGTTGTTTGAAGTGATCAGCATGTGCACTGCAAATTGCAAAGTGTTGCAGATCTGAAAGGATTTTGTAAATGTCAAGCACAGCTGCATTCACTCATAAATGTTTTATTATTAATAACAAAAAAGGTCATTAACGTCACAATAACATTGGATTTTAGTCTTAGTCTAGTGCAGTTCTTAGGTAAATCTATGTTAATCATAGTCATGTGTTAAACAGGCTGCTTCCTTACCAAGAAAAAAGCCATATATAGAAAAAGGGAATGTGGAATAAGAACTCTGTTCCTTTCACGTATTTGTTTGTCATTAACAAAAACAGTAAACACAAGAATGAGATTAAGACATATAGCTGTAGGAAATTTACCTCTTTGATCTCCAAATGTGTGCCATACTGCTGGGCTTAAAAGAAAACATTTTAATACTTTCAGACATGGTCTACTTCCTGAAGATAAAAATTGTATTTGCCTAGTGAACCCTTGCAAACTATGGGTGTGCACAACACAGATATTAATTCCTGAATACAATGAATAATGTATTTATTTATTTGTTTGTTTGTTTTACCAGGAATACTCCATTGAGCATTACTCATTTACAAATAGGTCCTGGGAATAAGGTTCCCTAATATTTAGGACTGATTACCAAATGCTGTAGTTATCTGGGTACATGCTATTTGACAATTAATAAAGTCATCCCGAAATGAACAAGGCCAGTCTTCTGGACACCCCCTCTACAATCCCAGTACTTGCACCTCTTTTCCTTGTCCATGATTTCAACAAAGAAGAAACACTAAAAGGCCACCTTCTGGCACCATACCAGAAGCTTACAGCATCTTTAAAGTATCTTGCACTAGACCAAGTCCATCCCATAGCAAGCATGACATATAGGGTAGGATGCCCCCTTCCTGACCCAATACATATTTGGGAGGGTAGCACTGCCACAAGAAAGTGAAACTGGCTTAAAAGGGTGAAGGCAGGGATCTGTAGTCTGCTAAGCTTAAAAAGACAAGTAAAACTGTCTCATACATAAATTGACGGTACTGGATGCAGGAGTAAATAGTAGTAAAAAGGCAATCCAACAGATTATTTCATCCACACTCAGAAAAATAAAGCCTCACTAATACTGTTGACTTTAATTACTTTTATTTTTTTTAAAGAAAAAAATGTTTTGCTAAAGACAGTACAGATATTACAAAAAAAATCTATCATAGTGCAAAATCAGCAATTCAGCAATTCACAGTGAAAACCACTTTCAACAAGAGCTATGTGCAAACCACTGTGTGCACAAAATTGCAAGATACACCTTAATACTTCCTCCACAAGCAGCATTTGGGTCAGCAGCTTTGGATAAGCATTCTGAATCAAGTAAATACTAGGACCTGTGGACTGTGGATTTAGGCAATTGAGCCAGAAGAAACAGAGACACTGATGTGACATTTTAACATCTCCTTATGACAGCTTGGGACATAATAAGTATTAAGATTTACATTGCAATTTTTTGCACACAATGGTTTGCACATTGCTCTTGTTGAAAATGGTTTTCACTGAATTACTGAACTGCTGATTTTGCACTATGATGTATTTTTTTTAATGTTTTTACTGCCTTTAGCAAAAAATGCTTTTCTCTTGTAAAAAAAATAAAAATAAAAGTAATTAAAGTCAATAGTATTTGTGAGGCTTTATTCATCTGGGTGCAGATGAAATTATCCATTGGATTGCCTTTTTTCTGAAACCGGCTTAACTCAGTCATCCCTCTCTCCCACAGTGTGCCTGCCCTGCTCAGAGTCCTAGTAGTACCTGTAATGAATGGAGTGAGTAGGGGCATAATCATGAAGGAGGGGAAAGAGCTATTGCTTCGTTACTGGCACTAGGTAGAGGGACTTAATCAGTTTGCCTAGCATCATTAATGACACATACTGTAAGCAGTATGGGGGATGTGATTGGAATAAAATAGATATAAGAGCAATGTAAAGCTATCAAGCGGATGCAGTAGTTATTGCTGCCTAAGTGCTATAGTATCCATTACCCACATAAATTGTCAAGCTTAAGTTTGTTTAACATGCAAAATGATAAATACAGACACACCTGCTCGTCAGAAGCTATTAATAGATTTTTTTATTATTTCAAGAAATATCTTTAAAACTTGGTACTTTTTTAAAGAATATTGCACGTTAGCCACCATATATGTACTACTGTAAGATGATCAAAAAAATTAAAATGCCCTTTAACTCTGGATGGTTATAGAGGATGTTCATGCCCCAGCTAGTGAGTGGAACAGCAAAGGAGTGGAACAGCTAACTGGTATCTTATTCATCCACAGGCATCTGTAGGAGAAAACAGGAAAGTGGGGGACCCTGGCAGTCAACTATGGCAAGGTTCCTCTTCATTTCTGTTGTAATACTCACTGCAGGGAAGGGTGAACAAAAAAAGATAGGCCAAAATTGGGAATAGGAGCAACGTCCTATCTAGGATAGGCATATAAAGAGATTTAAACAAGGAATGGGGTAACACAACTAGCAACAACAACAAAAATGAGAAAACCAGAAACATCCTATTAGGAGTAAGGGTACAAAAGTATTTCAGATAACACAAGGAGAATAGAAGTTGGGAATGCTGGGAGTAGTGCATTGTGGTGGCCTTGGGGCAGCAGACTTTCTGGAGACTGTGGTGCTACCCCATCTGCACATACATCTCTGGATCAAGGGAGGAGGTTGCTAGATTCCAGGCAGAGTTGGCTAGGATTTGGGGGATCTCTTCCACCACCCAGGGGCTGACAATTCTGACACTGCTACCTCATAGGATGCCATGGAGGAACAGCTAGGCTATGGTGGGCTCAGGAAGGGTGTGGGGTGGTGGGGCAAAGGTACATTTCTTAACTGGTGCAAATATGCAATCCCTATGCCACTCTGGCAGGGTAGGACTACCAGGAGGAGGCACCCATGGTACTGGCCCAGGAGGATGTGGTGGTCCTCCATAGCAGAGACCCCAAAGAGGGTGGAAGAGGACTCCAGAAGAGAAGGAAGAAACTTCTGGTGGAGGACTCAGTTCTGAGGGTGACAGATTTTGGGGATATGAAGAGGGAGAGGAAGGATAGGTGACTACGTGGCTCCATGGCCCAAAGGACCTGGAAGCAGATCCTGAGGACCACTAGGTCAGCAGGATGGGAGGCAGAACTGGATGTCACTTCCACCTGGGACTAATGACCTGGCTAGAGATGAGGCTGGGATAGCATAGGGGGAGTTAGGGAGTTGGGGAGGGGCCTTAGATAGATAGCATGGTCAGGGGCCCTTGCTAAGGTGTTGCCTTTCTATGATGGGGGAAGGATAGTGATCTCCACACCAGGATCTTCAGCTCACAGATGGGGTTCGGCTATGCTGGAGACTAGGGATCCAACTGGATTGATAAGGGCCTATACAGGGGTGATGGCCTAAATCCATCTGGGAGGAGAACTGCAGTCCTCAGTGGATGGCTCAAATGTTACTTTGTGAATATTTAAACTAGCAAAGGGGGGTGGCAGAAGAAATCATGGAGGCAGAAACTGCCTTCACATAGGCTGAAGTGAAAAGTAGGGAGAATCTGGGGGTGAGGAATCCCCTGGGGTGCAAATTAATAAATGAAGGAGGGTGGTAGAAAAGAAGGGGGATGGGAACAGGAGCAGTAAAAAGAGAGGGGTAAGGAGGGAAGGCAAAAAGGTAAAAAGGGGGGGGAAACAGAGGGGTGATAAAATCTGAAAAGACATGTGTACAGATGCTAGAAGTCTAGGAAATGTGATTCTGGATTTAGAAGCCATCATGGCAGAGACTGACCTGGACATTTTGGCCATTTCTGAGTCATAGTGCACTGAAAACCATGACTGGGACATGGCTATACAAGGCTATAATTTGTTCAGGAAGGACAGGGTGGAAAGGAAAGTAAGGGGTGTGGTGCTTTAAGTGAGGGAAAACATAAGAGTGATGGAGATACAGGGAATATGGTGGGGCAGTGCTAATGTGGGTCACCTTGCAAATGGAAAATGGATTTACTCTTCACACTGGCATGATCTATAGACATCCAGCACAATGGGAAGAATTAGATAAGGTACTGGTGGAAGCCATTGGCAAGATGACAGAAAAGAGTGAGGTGCTGCTGGTGGGGACATCAGTCTGCCAGATGTAGATTGAAACCTCCCAGCTGTGGCTTCAGCTAGAAGCAGGGACATCCTGGGGTCCCTGTAGGGGGTGTCGTTGGGTAATTAGTCAGTGAACCTACTCATGATGGGGCAATACTTGACCTGGTGCTCACTAACAGAGACAATGTTGAAGACATCAAGGTGGGAGGTCACATGAGGAATAGTGATCACTGTACAGTATGGTTCAATATTAGGATGGCTGGGTATGTGAGCCATGCAAGGGTGAGGGTCCTGAACTTCAGGAGGGCAGATTTTATAAAGATGGGTGAATGCCTCAGGGATGACTTGGTGGGGGTGTGACCTGAGTGGTGTGGAAGAACAGCAGGCAAAGCTACAAGGGTCCATAGTGAAGGCAGCGAACCTCTGCATCAAGCACGTGAGAAAAAGCAAGAGGTAAAAGAGACTGCTATGGTTCTCAAAAGAGGTGGAGGAAAATGTAAATGCTAAAAGGGTAGCTTTCAGAAAGTATAAGGAGCTACAGAGGCAGAAGGATTGGGAGGTGTATCGGGGAAACAGAGGGAAGCAGGGAGAGTAGTAAGGAGTGTGAAGGTGCAAACTGAAGAGAGAATAGCCCATAAGATAACAAAAGGGAACAATGAAAAGAGGAAGACCAGGGAGGGATTGTGAAGTTGAATAGGGAAGCGGGGGGTTGTACAGAGGGGCACCAGGAAAAAGCAGACATCCTAAACAAACACATTTGTTCAGTGTTCACAGAGGAAGGAGAAGAGTAGAAGCAACAAAAATGTAACAGGAGCATTGGAGAGAGGGAGATGGACACTGGAATCACTGATGAAAGAAAGGTTGTGGAATATCTTGAATCCAGTGGTATCAAAAACCCAGTCAAGCATGGATTCACATGGGGGGAGTCCTACCTAGATTTCAGTAAGGTTTCTGACACTGTTCCACATAGCAGACTAGTAAGCAAGCTGGGTAGTTTAGGAGTGGATCCAGAGATGGTAAACTGGATAAAATATATAGATACATAGACACTGTTAGGAATAAGGGCCTATGACCCATCCAGTCTGCCCATTTCAGCTTGTAAGTTCCCTTAACATTTTTTTAGAAGTCTGTTGCCCCTTACCATTGATCTCCAGAATTCCCTTATGTCTATTCCATGCATTCTTAAATCCTCTGATTGTTTCAGACCCCACCACTTCCTCTGGCAGGGTGTTCCACTTGTCCACCACCCTTTCTGTGAAATTAGTTAGGGGATAGGTGGCAGAGGGTGGTGGTAAATGGAGTTCCCTCCAAAGAAAGTAGGGTGACCACTGGTATGCCTCACTGATCAGTGCTGTGACTGATCCTCTTTAATGTCTTTATAAGTGGCATTGTGGAGCTGGACGGGAAGGTCTGCCTCTTTGTGGATGATACAAAGATCTGCAATACAGTGGAGACTCTAAGGGGATGGAAAGAATGAACAGAGACCTAAGAAAACTTGAGGATTGGCCAAGGGTGTGGCAACTGGGTTTCAATATGAAAAAGTGCAAAATAATGCACTTGGAGCATAGAAACCCAGGGCAGAGTACTAAAAGGGTGGAATGATATTGATGATCACCAAGCAGGAAAGAGATGGGGGGGGTAATTATATCTGATGACCTTAACTGGGCCAGAAAGTGCAAAAAGGCAGTTGGGAGGGATAGTGTGATGTTGTGGTGCATAAGGAGGAGAATTGCCAGCAGAAAGCGGAAGATGATGTTGCCTCTGCATATAGCGCTGGTAAGATTCCACCTAGAGTACTGTGTCCAGATCTGGAGACCACATCTCCCAAAGGACAGAGACAAATTGGCGGTGGTCCAGAGGAGCACAAATAAAATTGTTTGGTGTCTGCATCAGAATCCCCATGAAGAGAAAGTAAAGGACCTCAGTATGTACACCCTGACACCCTGGAAGAGATGAGGGAGATGGGGGATATGAAAAAGACTTTTAAATATCTCATTGAGGTAAACAATGTACATGAGGGAAATTATTTTGAGAAAAAAAGTGCTCAAGAACAAGGGGACATGCTATGAAGCTGGAGAGGGGTAGATTCAGGAGAAACATCAGGAGGTACTTCTTCACAGAAAGAATGGTGGATCCCTGGAACAGCCTTCCAGTGGAGGTGGGGATGAAAACTGTGGTGGGGTTCAAGAATGCATGAGATAGGCATAAGGGAATTTTAGGAGAAAGGAAGGGGAAGGGAGAATAGGCCAGAGACCAAGTAAGTTCTGCAGTGATACTGTACTGTAGGTAGGGAACAATTGACAGACTGGGCAGAACAAGTGGTCCTTATCTGCCATCAAATTCTATGTTTCTGTGTTCTAGAAATTATACAGTCTTTTTTTGAGACCCATATTATATCGTACAAGCATTGTACATTTTCATTTTTCGGTTATAGTACACGAGTTACTTGTGTGACTTTTAATCAAACCGTTCATCACAAACTGGATAAGGCTTTCTTTATAGCAACACATGTAGTAAATGGTTCAACTAGCCTTTTATATACAAAAATCAGGGTATACAGGCTTTACACATTTCATCCTAAGGGAATGATGTATTTCAGCAAGAATGGACCAAAGTTTCCACTGAACTATGGTATCAGTACAGGATCCTGACATGCAGAATCCTGACCCTCGAAAGCCTGACACTGAAATCCTGATAGCTGAAATCCTGACAATGGAAAAATCGTGATGTATGGTGGTTTGTGTGGTTTCGGGGGATGTTTATATACATGATGGGGGATATGGAGGTTAAGCCCCACCCCCACCGCAAACACTTCTTCCTAATTTCACTTCTCTTATCTGCCATCATCAGGATTCCGGCTGTCGGGATTTCGATCTCGGCCTTTCGAGGGTCAGGATTCTGCTTGTTAAGATCCTGTGCTATATCAATGAACTACATTTCCTAATGCTTCGCGTATTATGTATTTGTTTGTCCAGTGGAAGAACTGTTGATCAGTATGAAACATGAGTACCTATGTTTTTTTTCTTTTTCCTTTTTTAACTCTAATTTTCTTTCTGGTATGTCGCATCAGATACAATATTAGTTCTTTACCCATGATCAATTGATTAGGTCTTCTCTTAACTACTGAACAGTATTTTTGTATAACCTTTTATCTTCTATAGCAACACAGAAACACAGGGGGGATTTTCAAAAGGGTTGGACACAGATGCAAATGCAGGCAACACCTGCATCTGCATCATCCACTTAGGTCTAAGCAGATGTGCTGCTATTTTCAGAAGCTGTGCTAATTTACAACAAAAAATCCCAATCTGCAGCTGAAAACAGACTCAATTGCATCTGAATTGGTTGTAACTAGGAACTGCATCCAACTTGGATGCAATTGCATCTGTTTCTGTCTGCATACATTGGACACTGTTAGACCATCTTATAGATGGTCTAGCAGGTTGGGGCACATTTCTCCTTTGAAAATAGTACCAAACACATCACGGGTGGATCCTTTGGAAAATTCTGCCTATAAAACGTAATAACAGAGGAAGGTCTATTGGTCCATCCAGTCTGCCCAACATGGCCTAAAATATGTGTGATGACCCTACTGACCATTCACTCCCTTTTCCCACTCCTACCCTATCTCCTCTGTCTCATCATGCCCCTGTGCTTGTCCCACCCTAGTTTGAATCCTCCTACTACTTTAGTACATACCACCTCACTCAGTAGTTATTTCTACCTCTCCACCAATCTTTCAGTAATGCCCAAATGGTGCTAACCTCCAGAATATCACCAGGTAGGCTAACCCACCTGTTAACCACAATCTGTGTAAAAAAAATACTATCCAATGTTTCCCCTGTCCCCTCCCTTAGTTTAAGTACATTTCCTGTAGTTTCATTCACATTCAGCAGCCCAAAAATATCTATATACTTCTGCCTGTCTATCCCTTTTAGTATTCAGAACATCATGTACTTGTCTTCTGTTAGCCCTCTGTTCTCTAGGCTGAATAATTGAGGAATGTCTAATCTATTCCCAGTGGCTATTGCCCTCTAAGTCATTAATCACCTCTGTGGTTTTCTGCTTGACTTTCTTTTTCTTTTTATCTCTGCAGTGTTCTTCCCATAATACAGTGACCAGTAGTGTCCTAAAATCTGCACAAGCAATCATATTGCAGGTGCAAATGTTTTGAATATCTGGCCCCTGTTATTTACTGTCAAACAAGTTATACAAGCTATACATAACTTAATGTTAGAGCTATAACTTGAACAGCATATGCAACACAGATGGATCTGATTAAAGCACTAATTGAAACTGGAAAGGCAATACATGATATATATTTAACCTGAAGGTAGTAAAAACAAATAGACCACTTCCAGGAGTGTGGTACTTGAAAGCCAAAAAGATCATGAAAAAAAGGCTTAACACGCACACCTACAATGCACTCTACTGTTTCCCACATGACCTGTCTGAATGAACAAATAATCTTTATTGCATATTTTTATGTAAAGTGATAATTTGTGGTATGTTTGCTAAGCCTTTTTCTTTTATGTTTGCACATTTATGCAAGTAAGCATCTTGTCAAAAGAATGGCATTTCAGTGGTGTGTCACTGTCTGGTCCAATACAGCTCAGGCTACATTGAGCTCAACAGTGACAGTCTCATGATTAGCAACACAAAAACTTTCAAACACATGTTATTGTTCCACATCAAGTCACTACAAAACAATAAATTAAGTATAAAAAGAAAAAAAATCCGAAAAAAACTAAGTGCTATATAATATTTCATGTCCACGTCTCCTTGTTAAAAGCATTTAGATTAACATTTAAGCAATTGAAGAACAAAAAAATAAGTTGCTTAAGCAACATTAACAAATTGGGAGTTTAGGAGGGAGAGGGCCTTAGTAAGTCCTGAAAACTGACAGGATGTAACAGGACTCATCAGGGTTCAGTTCTGGCTGCTTACACCTCCATCCAAGTTATTGAGACCCATAATCCCCAAAGTTCCAAAAAAAATTTTAGGAGCAAGAGGCCAATTAATGCAAAAGAAGACATTTCCCTCTTACATTCTTCCAAACAAGTTATGATTTTATAATTAAAGTCAAAGGACCTACATTGATATAATGCACATACAATTGACTGATACATATTGAAAATCTTATAAGTTGGGGCTATGCAGACATTTAGAGAGATGACACAATGTTGTCATATCAGTAGAATTAAACAACACATTAACTATATGATCAGGAGGAAGACAGAGGTTAGCCAATATACTGTAGGCCCAATCAAAAACACTCTTAAACTGTGATATAAAGGACATATGAGCACAACATGCTTTGGATCATCATATGCTCTTATCCCACATTTACAGAACTTCAAAGTTACTCCTGGTCTGTTTTGTTTGAAATGTCAGTAATTTGAGTTATATAGTTCCATCCTAAATCTAGTTGTTATATTTCTGGCAAGAGGATTGGAAAGGTGGGATGAATAAAATTCCAGTCCATGTTGAATCTTGAGAATCTTGCACCATTTATATAATTTCAAAGTGCTAATTTTGGACAAGTCCTGGTTAACGGTAATATCCCTATTTTTGGCATTAACTTTGGTAACTATCTTCTGTCTGGGTTTAGTATAAATCTCAATCAGTAGATTATTCATCCCCATTAATAGCAGTTTTCTCTAATAAGATTAATATTAAGGAATATAAAGCCCCATCTTGCATATCCAATTTGTTCTTACAAACATTAACTAGGCAATCGCTCCTCAGACAAGAGGAAAAGTTTCCATGTAAATATTAAACATTTCTCTATTATAAATGAAGACAAGGAAATTGACCCAACTGAGCTCTCAGCACCTCTGCAGGAAATGAGTTTGGGACAGAGACAGCCTAATGTTTTATTTAAAATAATTTCCAAAGATTCAACATTTGAAGAGCCCAAAATTTCAGCTGCATATAAAATTCTCATCTTAATTTTCATATTTAGTACTGTGTGGATTTCATTAATTGTACCATTTCCTGATTTATAATAAATTTCTGAAATGCATTGAAAGCATTTGTCATTCTAGTTTCTAACAGATTTAAGTGTTTTGATCATGAAACACTATCTGTGAACCCTACCCCTAAGTAATCATAATAGTTTTTGTTTCAATGGGAAAGTTTTCCATATACATTTCTGGGTTTTCCAAAGACCACAAGCTTGGTCTTATTCTTATTTATACAGAGGACATATTCAGTATGCAGTCTAGTGAAAAGATTCAGTTTCCTTTGAATGCCCAGCAAGGAAGTAGATAATAATACAATATCATCTGCATATGCTAGCAGTCTAATAGGTTTATCAAATACTTTTGAGAATGAAAGTCAGAATTGCAGTGTTTTGTGATTACTAAATCAATATATACATTGAACAACAAGGGAGACAATATACTTCCCTGACAAACACCAAGATTTGTTTTAATTTGCTTAGTTAAAGCACTTGATTGCACTGAACCTGTACCCGTGTATCCTGATGTAATCCTATTAATATATTCAAAAGATAAGGATCAATGCCAAGAATCTATACTTTCTGGCAAAGCATCTAATGGCTGATGCCATCAAAAGCTGCGTTAAGATCAATAAAGCAGGAATACAGTTTGGATTTCTTAACAGTAACTTATTTATAGATAAGGTGGGTTAAAACATAACAATGTTGAAAAGCTGATTAATTTTATCTAAATCCATTTTGAACTTCCACTAAAAGATGATTCTGATAAACCCAGGTATGTAATCTTTGGAGTATGAGTTTGCAAAACAATTTCTGTGAAGCATCCAAGAGGTTGATTGATCTGTATATTCCTTGGTCAGATATCTACCCTTTTTTTATAAATTGGGAAAATGATACTGCCCATTCAAGTTTCCAGAAATTCCACTCCTTGTAAAAATTTATTGAAAACATTCAATGAGATAGGAACCCACCAGTCAGGAAAATATTTATATATGTATATATATATCAGCTAACATCTGCTCTGGATCAGGTGCTTTGCTGGCTGTCATTGAATTAAAGGCCAAAATTCTATCCACAACTGAACAGAACATTGGTCTATGGAAAATGGGAGTTTGTTATTATTTCTTGCAAGTCTCCAAATATTGAAGGTTTCTATTATTTAGCTACAGGAAATTATAGTGTTTCAAAATGCTTTACCCAAATTTGTGGTGTTTTATGGGATTCAGTTTTAGTAGAATACTGTTCTCATCTAAGGCTCACTAATGTGCAAAATGATTTGACATCTTTATCAATTATTATTCTCTTAAGCCTATTCCATAACTTGACTTGGTACTTTTGTTTTTCAACATCCAATAATTTCCTGGATTCTTTTCTCTTCCTGTTTAACAACTTCATAATTTCTTTATTTTTGTACAGTTTAGTAAATCTAACAAGTTTACACTTTCTGATTTTTTACATTTAGCATTAAACCAAGTGGGCCAGATATTCAAAAGGGTTGCGCCATGTGCAATAGGGTTGCGCCTGCGCAAGTCCAAACTTGCTCCATTCTGCAATATTCAGCAGGAGGCAGTTGCACCACAGAAAACATGCTGAGCAACAGCGCAATGCAAATGAATGCATGCTGAACTGGAGGGGGAGGAACTATGCATAAACTGCACAGCCCAATATTCAGCCTGGCAGTAGAGTTGTGCAGGCGCAACCCCAACCTGCGCCTGCACAACTTTGAGCCCAAAAGGCTCAAGTCGAGGGCCACCACAGGTGAGCTGCTGTATTGCAGGCACACAGCAGCTGCCACCTGTGGCTGGCCTAACCCAGTCCCTGTGCCCCCACAGCCCGGTCGCGGGCATAGTGTACTCCCCACCAGCCCATCGCGGGCATCAATGTTGCTCCCCACCTCCTCCCGTTACATATCCCTGGTGGTCCAGTGGACGAAATGCCCGATCGCAGGGCGGTATGTATAACAATTCCCACCCCTCCCGTTCCATCCCTGGTGGTCCAGTGGACTGGAAATGCCCGATCGCGGGCGGTATGTGTAATAAACCTGCCCGAACATAGCCCTGGTGGCTAGTGTCCCCCACCCACCCACAGCCCCACCACCCCTCCCCCGCAGCCGGCAGGCGGCAGCATCCCACTCGCCTGCCGCCGCATGACTGCCCGGTAGGCTGCCTGTTGGTGCAGAGCAAGAGCCACGGGCATGAACATACCGTAGATGATAGTCCAGATTTGTGAATGATTCACAAATCTGACTGTCATGTACGGTATGGCTGCACGCCCATTGGCCTTGCTCTGCACCAATGGGGCATGAACCCACCGGCAGTCAGTCGGTTGGTGGCGGGCGGCAGGTGGGTGATGCTGCTCCACGCCGCCGTGGGGAGAGGGGTGGTGGGGCTTCGGTGGTGGGATGGGGACACTAGCCACCAGGGCTATGTTTGGGGGTGGTTTTATTACACATACCGCTCCACGATCGGGCATTTCGTCCACTGACCACCAGGGATGTGAGGAGGGGTGGAATTATTATACATACCGCCCACGATCAGGCATTTTGGTCCACTGGACCACCAGGGATGTGAGTGGAAGGGGGGTGGGAATTGTTATACATACCGCCCACGATCAGGCATTTCGGTCCACTGGACCACCAGGGATGTGAACGGGATGGGAGTGGGAATTGTTATATATACCACCCGCGATCAGGCATTTCAGTCCACTGGACCACCAGGGATATGTACGGGAGGAGGGTGGGGAGCCACATTGATGCCCACGATTGGGCTGGTGGGGGGGAGTACACTATGCCCGCGATCGGGCTGCAGGGAGGTCGGTCCCCAACGGCTGCTGCCTGGCATGGCGCCAGGTGCAATTCCTCGGGAATCGGCACACCTACATGCTAATGGCATGCAAATGGGGCCATAATCAGTTGCAAATGGCCCCCCTGCACCTTGCATGAATTATGGCCCCGTTTGCATGTCATCTTTTGAATATCATGATTTTGCGCTAGGCGCAATGGTACTTGCACCACCGCAAGTTGAAAGCTCCACTCTGACAACTTGCGGTGGCACAAGTTCCACTGTGCCATGCACAGTGGCTGTGGCTGGGGGGTGATATTCAAAGGAGTTGCTCAATAACGCAACTCCTTTGAATATCACCCCAGCCACACCCCTGCGCAACTATTTTGCGCAGCGCAAGGGCTTGCGCCTCAGAATGGTGCAGTTTGAATATCCAGCACAGTATATTTAGCTGACTTGTTTTACTTATTTATCTTAAACACTGGCCTTTAAATCATGTTAATTTCCATCAATATCAAGACCAAATCAACACTGTTACTATCAAAAACAATTTTCTGCCTTAATGCAGTCAGTTGGCCAGAATAAAGAACATTAGTAAACAACTCAGCTGTATCCGTTTGCCATCTTAATCTCCTTGTATTAAGTATGTCTACTGTATCGCCTGGTAAAAGTATGTTATTAATTTTGTTGGTAGGATTCACTGAATAGAAAGTAGTACAAACTGGAAAATGAGATGATTCTGGGTGCTCTATTATTTTAAGATGTTGTAATTTTCCTGTGGTATATTGAGTAATCCATACTAGATCAATGGTTGATGCTCCCATAGGGTTCATAAAAGTGTATTCACCCTCAGGGTCACCAGGTGACTGCCTGTTCATGAGAAAAATAGTCAAAACCCATCATAGTTTCATTAGGCAGTTTACCATGACTGTTACTTTTAATAACCTTTGACTTCATTTCTATATTCAACCTAGGGTTACATAGTCTTAGTCTTAGATTAAGTTCCTCCACATTTTCAGCAGATTCAGTTAACTTTGGGATTCTAGCATTAAAATCTCATGCAATGATAAAGCAATAAGTGGGAATTCTAGTTGTTATATCTTCCAGTAGTTCTTCTTATTGTTGCCAGTAGGATGGAATATATCCTTTACTATTTTTGAGGTATACATACATTAATCAAGATGATCCTGACATTAGCATTCTCCAATCTGCGTTTTAAAGCAAAAGTTTGTTCATATATAATTTCAGAGACAGTAAAATCTAAGTACATTTGAAGCAGAGTAACTAAACTTGCCTGATATCTTCCAGTCATATTAAGTTTGACAGCTGGGATCATGTAAGATGTGAAACCCAGAAATCTAGGTGGTGTAGCATACTGTCATATCTTTTAGAGTAATAATACATCATAGGAATTCATAAAGGTATAGGCCTCCTGATCTGCCTTCTTAGAGGCTAATCCCTCTACATTCCAAGACAATATATTCAATAACTTTGTTTCAGCATCCATTACTTGTTTGACTGATCTAGGGGCTAGTAACTGAGTCAGTTTACTGGGAGGTCTCGCAGTGGAAGAAATCTATTATGAGTTCAAACTCCAAAGTTTTGTAGTAAAGAAGTACGACTTCCATGTTGTTTAACATGCAAAAATCACTTAAACTTTCCCTCCTGCCTAGCCTCTACATATTCAGGCAGCTGCTTTATCGATGCCTGAAGACTGTGTGTGATTGCTTCAAGTAATCTCTGGCATATGGACTGAATATTTTCCTAGCTTCTGGACCTCCCTGGCTTTCTTATTCCACCTGTCATCCAGTATTCCTCTTTAGTGTAACTAACCTCCTCCTAGCTTCCTCCCTCCTTCCCTGTGGCAACCCTCCCTGGGGGCCTCTACCTTAGCAGAGCTGCTCCCCTCATGTGTCTTTGCCCTCCTCACTTCTCTCTGTCCTCCACTGTATCTTTGCCATCCTCTCCTCCCTCTGTCCTCCACTGTCTCCTAATCCATATATGCTGAATTGCCTGTATATGTATATAGTCCTCATTATCTAAATCTTTCTCCAGTTACCTAATGATCTCATACTTAAGAATCATCTGTTTCATGTCTGCAGTGTTATGAAATAATGTTGAATACTGTAACTGAATTTGTCTCTGTGCCCAGAACCATCTTGCAAATGAGCTTGCTCAATGATGTAACTGCCTGGTTAAATAAAATTTGATTGATTGATTGATTGATTGATTGTTTGTGTCATAATTCAGAAAATGAATTGGTCCATTACACAAATTAAATCCCCACTGAAGATTTTTACATCAACCAAGAGCAGACCAAGGTTATTAAGAAATGGGCTTGCCAATAAAACCTGAGCTGCCAACTGTGATTCCCTGAATATGATGTCAATTTGAGGGGAATCTGAGATATCATCATAGATTCTAATCCAGTCTCTTCCATCTTTCTCTAGAATTATATTAAGGGAGTGGGCTAGAAAGGTTGCAATATTTCTCTTTGTTCTACCAAATGGTTCTCCAGGGAGAATTCTCCAACCAAAAAGTGAAATCCTTCTATTGTTCAATTGTTTTTTTTTGTTCTATAGAATATTTATTACCAATATTATTCTCTTCAATCTTATTTTGTCTGTCTCCTTTCCAGTTTCAACCATACTCAGGGTTCTCTTCCATCATATTCAGGGACTCTACTGGGTGAATCATAAGTATATCCAGTGTCTTCAATACATTTCCCATAGCCCAGATTTGATGTGCCATGCCTTACATATCTAAATATATCAATACACAGTCACTATAGTCAGGATTTGGAGGGTGAGTGACACACATTTCATTCATATGGGCCAAGGGTACATGCAGAAGATGGCAAATCCATAATTTAAGCTTGTCTGGAGTCTTTAACTTCAGTCTCTTAATCCTGTATAATTCTACTAATATTTCAGAAGTGCTTTTTCCTTTTCCTGATGGAAAGAAGTCAAAGAATGGCAATTGGAGCTATTATTATATTGCAAATTGGTCAATTTCTTAATCCCATATAATTCTATTAATATCTCAGAAGAGTCTTTTCCTTTTCTTGGTTGAAAGAAGTAGAAGAATGGCTATTGGAGCCATTATTATTTTGTAAATTGGTTTTAGATGAACAAACATTATGCACATTGGTCTCTATTTCTAATAATCTAACCAAAAGATTAGTGTCAAAGGAAAATTAAGGTCCACCTCTACTCTTGAATTTCTATGATACATTTTAATAATCATTAGGAACAATGACTCATTCACATTAGCATTTCACAGCTTTTTTCCTTCTTGAGTGACTGAACTGTAGGGGGGATTGTATGGAGCTGGTGACCACATTGGTGATTTGCTGAAGGGAGTGGAGAAGCCACTGATTTCAGCCACATTCAGCAGTGAGAGGACTGGCTCAGCAGTTGTGGGCCAGGTAGGAGACCACATCGGCGGGGGAGAAGTGAAGGGACTTGTAATTTCATGGTCACATTCAGTGACCACAAGGGTCAGGAGCGTCAGCACCAGGGGGCCTATCAGGAAGGCCCGGTGTGAAAATTCAAACTGCTTTCTTGTGGCTGGGCATATGAGGGCAGGCCCAGTCATGTTT
Organism: Neoceratodus forsteri; assembly: GCA_016271365.2. Lineage (NCBI taxonomy): Eukaryota > Metazoa > Chordata > Ceratodontiformes > Ceratodontidae > Neoceratodus > Neoceratodus forsteri. The sequence continues at coordinate 261,708,357 of JADMNL010000023.1, read as the reverse complement.
GGACTAGTGACTGAACTGTAGGGGGGATTGTTTGGAGCTGGTGACCACATCAGCCATTTGCTGAGGGGAGCAGAGAAGTAGCTGATTTTGGCCACATTCAGCAGTGAGAGGACTGATTCAGCAGTTGGGGGCCAGGTAGGAGACCACATCGGGGGGGAGAAGTGAAGGGACTTGTAATTTCATGGTCACATGCAGTAACCATGAAGGGCAGGAGTGTCAGTGCCAGGGGGCCTATCAGAAATTCAAACTGCTTTCTTGCAGCTGGACATATAAGGGCAGGCCTAGCCATGTTTGGACTAGTGACTGTACTGTGGGGGGGATTGTTTGCCCATCCCCCTCCCTGGTCCCAACCTTTATTAAATGGGCTGAGGAGGTGTGTCCTAGTAGGGTCAAAAATGTGATGATTTGTGATTGTTCACATAGTAAGGTTATAAAGGAGATGATTGGAGTTTGATCATATGGTATGATAAATTAATGAAATCTGACTGAGTTGTTAGCTGCTTCAATGTTAGCACTGTCTATTCTGTACGATCAGTTAGAGGATAGGTGTCTATCTAGAGCAGGGCTGTTTTCCTACGTCTGAAGTCATCTGCATCTCATTACTGATCAGGAAGGGGTGATACATTTTTTAAAAGTGAATAGGACTGATCTAGTACACCCCAGTATGGCCACTTGGGGGATAGTATTGCAGGGGGAAGGGACTGGGAAAAGGCAGATGGTCCCAATATGTCTGCAGAGAGAAAAACAGGGTGGCCTCAATCCACCATGGCAGGCATCTTTGGATGGGTTGTAGGCTGCACAGGCTGTGGGGCAGCAATAATTCTTAACTGGGCCTGGAGAGAGGGAGGCTGTCCACTTTGCAGGCAGCTTTTTTGGATCAGGAGTGAAGTATATTGGTTAAGGAAAAAGCTGGGTGAGTTGGGGGGTGCTTCAAAGGATAAGGGGTGTGGTTATGGGTGGCAGATGGGCAGGGTAGATCTGAGGCTGGGGAAATGCTCATAAAACAGAGGAGACTATGTTTCAGCAAGCAGGAGGGAGGATATTAGGGAAAGAGGACCTTCAGATAGGGATGTTTATGCCATGGGGAAAATTTATGGGGTAAATGTCCCAAATGAAAAGAGAGTGGAGTGGGTAGAGTCAGGAGGGGCTGTTGTGGGGAAGCCTAGAAGAGCATACAGTGGGAAGGGATTTCCAAAGGAGGACAAGGGTATAGGGAGGAGGTGGGGCAGCTTAAAGGGCAGTCAGGGGAAACTCAGGTCATTTGATGGAGGCTGGCATAGAGGTTTGCAATAAATTTGAGCTAGTAAGCAACCTAGAAGGGGAGGAAGAGGTTGGTGGAAATGAGGGAACTGATACAGAGGCCAGGGGGAGGAAGTGGGATACCCAGAGGGCATCACAGACTGGAAATGGAAAGAATATAAATAGTTCCAGATGGAGAAGAGGAAACTTAAATGTTAAGCAGATGGGGAAAATGCAACATACAACAGGTATGAGGGAGGAGAGCATGATTGGAGAGAAACTGGAAGATAAGGAGGAAAGGGACTGCCCCCCCCTTCAGGAGGGTGGTCCATGCCAAGGATGGAACCATAGGTAAAGGGGATTCACAGGGGGTCACTGGAGGTAGGGGTACTATTACAAGGGGGGTGGATAATGGTGTGGGAGAAGGGGAAATGATCAGGGCTGGGATTAATAGCTCGGATAAGAGTGGGTTAAAGGGGAGACCCATTTGGGGGGGTTTGAGTTAAGTGAGCATAATAAGGGAGGCAGGAAGGGGAGGGTGACAAGGGGGTCTCTCATAAGAAGGGAGGAAGACTGTCATGGAAAGGAGATTATGGATGAAGGGGAAGGGGGTTTGAAAGAGCATAATGGAGGTAACCATAAGGATGATGGAGGTGTTAAGGTTCTATTACTGGGAGACTCGATGATTAGGGGTATCCATTGGGAGAGACAGTTGAGGGGATCCTATAGTCAGGTTAAGGTAGTGAGTATCTCTAGGCTGATGGTGCATAAGGCAAAGTTCATGGTGTATGAACTGGTTAGGGATTGTGGAGGGAAACCGGATTTTCTGGTGCATCTGGGGACTAATGATATAGAGGGAAAATAGCATTTTGGAAATCCAAGCAAGATTCCAAGAACTTGCCAGAGTCTGTCGGGATAATGGATGCAACATTTCCTTTTTGGAAATATTGCCGGTACCAAAGGCCTCGGTGGAGAACAAAATGAAGATCATAGAGGTTAATGACTGGCTCAGGAAGTGGGGAGAAGAAAGTGGGTCAAGGGTGTTAGGGAATTGGAAGGGAGTTTGGGAGGATAAGGGACTGTATGCCAAGGACAGGCTTCATCTTACTCCATTAGGGATGGAAGTCCTTAAACAGTAGGTGGTGGACTATATTCAAGAAAGGTGGGGTTTAAACTTGTGAGGGGGAGGGATAAGGGAGGGGCAGGCCAGAAGCCCCCTCCTCAAGATGAGGGGATTAGCCTTCAAACCCAAGGGATGGAGGGGGGAAACAGACTGGGGAAGGATGATTCAGGAGGAGGAGCATGGGGAGGATGGAAGCATATGGAACCCGGGAGGGGTTTGACAAGGGGGATTAGTTACAAGAGGTGGGGGTTGGTGTTAGTAAATGCCAGGAGCTTGGGAAACAAGTTGCCAAAGTTCCAGGCCATGCTGCTCAGGGGTGGTGAATGTAGCGGCAGTCACAGAAACATGGGCCAACAAAAACCATGTTTGGAACCTAAATGTGAGGGGGGTACACTATGCTTAGGAAAGATAGAAAGGAGGGCAGAGTGGGTGGAGTGGCTATGTGCATTAGAGATGGCATAGAAATTGCTAGGGTAGATGAGTTAGGGGGAAACATGGAGGCCTTATGGATCACCTTAAAAACCCCTGCAGGAGGTAAGGTCAAGCTGGGAGTAGGATATAGGCCCCCCAGGTTGGGAGATGTTCAGGAGGATGGTTTTCTGGATAATATTATAGCCCAGTGCAGACCAAAAGTGGATGGAGTGGTGTTGATGGGGACCTTAATATGCCAGGTACAAATTGGGGTACCATGTCCTCTAAGGTGGCCAAGGAGCAGAGGCTGCTGGACAGCCTCCAGGATGTGTTCTTAACACAGCATGTGGTGGAGCCCACAAGGGAGGGGCATGTCCTGGATGTGGTTCTGGCAGATGGGGAGCTGGTAAGAGACTTGGTTGTAGAGGAACCCCTGTCTGGGAGTGACCATGAAACTGTCTGGTTTCAAATTAACATGGGGAGAGGGGGGGAGAGCTCTAGGACACAGACTGTGGACTTCAGGGGGTAGACATTATGAGCATGGGAAACATTCTCAAGGATTACCTGAAGGGGATTACAACGACAGATGTGGAAAAGAGATGGGAGGTCATTAAATGGGGACTTCATGAGGCAGTCAGGACCTGTGCTAAGGTAAAGCGTAAGGGAGCTAGGTCACATAAACCATGCTGGTGGACCAGAGAGTTCAGGTAGTGGTCAGGGAAAAGAAGGCTTCCTGCAAAAAATACAAAACAATGAGAGGGAAAAGGGAAAAGGAAACATACTGTCTTTCATCTAGAAAAGTCACCCGGATGGTGCAGGGGGGCAAAGTTCAGTAAAGAGCAATGGTTGACACAGGGGATATGGGGAGAGAAAAAGGGTTCTTCAGTTACATTGGAGAGTGGACAAACACAAAGGGCCAGCTAGGCAGATTGAAATAAGATGGAGGGTGGGTGGAAGAGGCGAGGGACCAGGTGGAGGTATTAAATGAGTACTTCACCTCTGTTTTCACTAGGAAGGGGGATGGGCTATTTACAAAGCAAGACACGGTGGGGATAAAAGGAGTAGTGTGTGGGATCAGGGGAGCAACAGAAATGGAGCAGGAGGGAGGGGGTACCCCAGGGGTGTCACATCAGGATACGGATAAAAAGGCCAGTAAGGTGGGGGGATGGATGATGCTATCCCCACTAAATGGGTGTGAAAAGCCCTTAAGGCCTTAAAGAAAGATAAATCTCCTGGGCCAGATGGCATTCATCTGAGAATACTGTGGGGACTGGTGGATGTACTGGCTGCACCCCGGTGGAGCTCTTCAACAGGTCGCTAGAGACAAGGAAGATACCTAGGAATTGGCCAGAGGCACATGTGGTGCCAATCCATATAGAGGGTCGAGAGAAGTGCCAGGTAACTATAGACCCATCACTTTAACATCGGTGGTGGGAAAATTAATAGAGAATATACTGAAGGAACGATTGGGGGTGTTCTTGGAGGAGGTGGGGGGCTGGATATCCGGCAACATGGTTTTGTGCCAGGCAGATCATGTCAAACTAACCTTGTGGAGTTCTATGAATGGGTAACAACTGAACTGGTCAAGGGAAAGCCAATGAATGTACTATTATTAGACTTCAACAAGGCATTTGACTCGGTCCCCCACAATGGCCAGGTGGAGAAACTGATGGGGTTGGGTGTGGGCCCATTGATGGTCAGATGGATAGGAAACTGGCTAACTGGATGCACTCAGAGAGTAGTGGTCAGTGGGGAGCTCTTGAACCCTAGAGGGGTCAGTAGTGGGGTACCCCAAGGCTCAGTCCTGGGTCTGATCCTGTTTAATGCATACATATCTGACATCAGGGAGAGCATAGGGTGTGAAATGAGTCTCTTCACTGATGACTCCAAGATGGGAGCAGTAGTTGAGGGGGAAGAGGAGAGGTTGGCCCTGCAGGGGTACCTGGAGACCCTGATCAGGTGGGCTCACACCTGGAAATTAAATTTCAATGCTTCCAAGTGCAAGGTGTTACATCTTGGGTGGGGAACACCAAACACAAATACATCTTGAGAGGGGAGGTACTGGAGGCCTCAACAGGGGAAAAAGAACTAGGGGTCATGGTGGAAGCAAGTATGAATAACTCTGAGCAGTGCAGCAGAGCATCTGTCAAAGCAAGCAGGATGTTGGGATGCATCACAAGGGGGATCACCTCGAGAAGCAGGGAATTGATTCTGCCACTGTACAATGGTCTGATTAGACCACACATTGAGTACTGTGTGCAGTGCTGGAGACTACACTTGAAGAGGGACATACAGCTCCTGGAGATGTTTCAGAGGAGTGCTACCAAGATGATATGAGGACTAGGGGATTTGGCCTGTCCCGGACGGGTGGGGATGGATGATAGGGGTTTCTAGAGAACAAGGGATGGGAGGGTCTCGGCACCCAACTAAGGATCTAGGTTCGAGCAGACTCGATAGACCCTAAGGCCTAATCTGCTGGCAAATAGTATGTTAGTATTTGACATATGAGGAAAGACTTGAGGAGCTCAGCCTGTTTTCATTGGAGGAGAGGAGAGGAGAGACGGGGGGACATGATTGAGGTCTTCAAGTACCTCAAGGGAATAAAGAGGGTAAACACAGAGGGGATATTTAGACTAAAGGAGGGGGGTATCACCCGAGGGCATGGTTTGAGGTTGGAGGGTGGAAGGATGAGGGGGAGAGGAGGTTTTTCACTGAGAGAGTGGTGGAACCTTGGAACACGCTGCCTGGCAAGCTGGTTCAGACGTCTACGGTGGAGGGCTTTAAGGGAGAGTGGGACTGATACAGAAAGGGGAAGTATCAGTTGAAGGCCTGGCCCAGAGGGGCAGAGATGGATGATAGGAGTTTCTGGAACACAAGACAGGGGGCCTCAGTACCCAACTAGGGATCGGAGGTTCGAGCAGACTCAATAGACCATAGGGCCTAATCTGCTGGCAATTAGTATGTTAGTATCTTTGTCTCCCTAAACCAAGAATTTAGCTCCTTTTTGCTTTTTTTTGTCTTTCCTACCTTCTTTTGTTTTTGTTTTTCTGGTATCACATGAAAACAATGAGTCAATCTAAGTGAGTCAATTTCAGCGTCTCAAAAATAGCATGTGTCATGTGAGCAACCTGATTTTAACAGCGTATGTTTCCTTCAATGCTATACATAAAGGAGTTAGCAATATAGGAAGTCACTTGTGCATGCAGGTAGGCAGTAATCTGTATGGCCAGATCCATGCTGGCAGTGTAGCCTACAGGTAAAGAGTCACTGCCTATGTGCCCAGTAGACCGGGGTTTAAGACTTTTTAAAAGGTTCTACCAGTCCTCCTGGCTTTGTCCCCCCTCCCAGAGTTGCACCACCCCCAGAGTGGGAATATTTTATCTGCCCCCCCAAAAGTTTATTCCTCTCCCCAAGCTGTGTCCCCCCCCCAGGAGTAGGAATATTTAATTGCCCCCTCCCCAAGTTGTGCACCCATGAGTAGGAATATTTAATCTGTCCCCACTTTGTCTCCTCCTTGAGTTGTGTGCAATCTCTGAGTTATTTTAATAGATGTTCCCTGCTCTTGACTTCCCCTTAAAGTGATATTTCTTTATGTGAGGGACTTGCATTTTGCACCATTTTCAGAGGTCATTGTTGTTCACTGTCACTTCATATGTTGGCGCTGTTGTTTCTTTTTCATTTTCGTGTTCGCCTTTTTTTCGCTGTACTGATATGGAACTGTTTTTTCTTAGTTCTATTTTTATTAGCCAAACACAAACCAACTGTAAGAGAGTCATGTTTGGAAAATTGTGGAGGAAGATTAACTGGAATACATTTGTTTTGTTTACTTACACATAGTTTGGATTATATTAACTACTCAATTTCGTTCCATGGGTTAGCAAACTCTTAAAATATTTTTCTGGGGTTAGCTTCTCTTTTAGCTGAGAAGGCAATACTTGATTATTTACAACATCTGTTTTAAGGCTCATCAATTCTTTCTGTAAAGCCCATAGGTTCTCAAGAATCACTACATTTGCATGATAAGGATCTTTTATATTTTCCAATAGCTGTCTCGAAAGAGATGATGAAGAGATCAAATTTTCCTCTTGAGAGGCTTTCTTCCTTTCCAGAGATTGAACCAATGTTTTTTTTTTATTTTGTTATCTAAAAGGTTCCTAATTATTTATTTTTGTAAATGAACACACTTTATTGAATTTTGATTTTAAGAAGATCCTCAACAAACTAATATATCCCAACATAATGCAAACAAGAGAAAAACAAGTACCAGTCAATATACATTAACCAAGAGAACAGAAAACAAATTACAAAGGGAAAAAATAAAAATGACCATACCTCCTTCCCCCATACCCACTATCCACTTACCCCAACCCCCCTTAGGCATGGCATGCTTTGACATTAAAAAAGGTCTCCAACTAGAGAACAATTGGGCCAGTCGAGCTACATGACCAGTCTTACAGCTAATCACCTTCTGCAATGATTGACCTTTTGTTATTAACAAGGGAGTAAAAAGGCATCCAACAATCATTAAATCTTTGCTGGGATGTGCTACAACTTGCCACAGACTTTTCAGCATTTAAAGTCATAAGAAATTCCTGATACCATTCTGTATATGACAGAGTCCAATCCCCCCCGTCCAGTGTCATAATATCAATTTAGTCACCAATGCTATCATAGCCATACAGGTTCGTTGTTTCACTGAGGGTATAGTTGAATATTCCCCGAGTAGGCAGATCGCCTTGGTGAAGTATGCAGAAAGATCAAAAAAGATGATGTCTCCCTTTTAACCAGATGCCAAAAGGATTGCACTTTTGTACAGGAACATAGCTTGTGATACAAGGTACCTTTCTCTTGCCCACACCCTTCACATATAGCGGACAAAATCTTCCCCATTTTGAATAGCCTTGAAAGTGTGTAATATAAATTATGCAAGATGTTAAATTGTAAATGTTGCAACTGATCCTGTTTAACCACTTTATAAATTTCCATCCATATTGCTTGCCAATGGAGGTCTGACAGAGTCATCCCAAGTTGATCTTTCCAATAATATGACACTGGGGGAAAATCACTCCAAATTAGAGAGCAAATAGTTTTATAGAGGCTGGATATTGGTTTACTTTTTACCGCTATTTTATAAAATCATCTGAAAAGGTCTGTGGCTGAATACGACCTACTGATTGGGCCTAGGAATTCTCCGATGCAGTGTCTTATTTGGGCTAATTTAAAGAATCCATGAGGCCCAGTGGAGAACTTCCGCCTCCTGTCCTCCACCCACAAAAGCTGAGTTCCATCCATCAACTGGCCAATAGAGGAGATAGGTAAGTTCAACCACTGCCTAGGGTTTAAGAAACGTCCTGATATATGACAGTTGGGATTATAATAAAGGTGTTGACCCAGGTCTCTAACACGTGAAACTTTCAGTTCTTTACATAACTGAGAAAGAGCTTTCAGGTCCCATCCTATGGGGGTATCTTTTAGTTCTTTGGGAAAACGTTTTGCACGGTGTATACAACAAAGGGGATAAGGGTAAACTATTGTATTTCCCAATATGTTCCTACAGTTTCAATCAGTATTGACTAGTGTTCCCCCTCTCATCCCACTCTAACAAATGAATATATCAGGCTGCATGAATCATCAATTAATAAGGTTCCCAATTATATTTTAGTGACTCATTAGAAAATATTACTGGGGAAGAGGTAAGACACATGAGTTTTTGTTTTAATGGCTACTGTATCTTGTATGAGGGTGCCAGTAGCAGCCACATTGTTAAGGCTAGAGTTAGTGATACTTAGTTCATACAACAACAGCGATATTATTGGGGTATGAGTTACCCCAGAACCAGAACCAGAAGTTCTAGCAATATCTGTTCCCAATTGAGTATCAGGCTGTCATTCCATCCTCATTATTTATATTGATCAAGGGGGACCTAGTGCACAATATTGATGCATCCTGATTCAGTTTAACATTATTATGATATTTACATGAACAAGCAGGTGTTTCACACAGTGAGTTAAAATGGGAATTAGCCAGCTCCAAATCCAAATCTGGAGGTAACAATGATATACCTTCAGAGGGTACTCTTTGAGGCATGGATTTTATTATTTTAAGGAGCTATAGGGTTAGTCTTAGAAAAGGAGCTAAAGCCATCCAGCTCAAAAAGAGTATTAGGAATGAAAGTAGCACAATCCTTGAATTCAAGAATTTTGGGTTGTGGTAAATCCAACCCTTTATTTCTCTGATTAGTATTAGCCTTAGCACCTGACACAGATGTAGGTATTGTTCTATTAGAAATAGGCTTAGGTTTATCCCCCAAGAGCCTCTTTTTTGTTTTCAGAGATGGTGGAGAATACATAGGTGATAAATTTATATCTTTATTATTTCTAGTTCTAATCACTATAAAAAGGTGAAGTAAGCGTAACAATTACAGCAATTAAATAAAGGGTATAGCTTCCTTCTTAGACAATCTGGTCAATACATACCCAAAGATATACTAAATAAAAATAATAATATACACAAAATCACTGGAAAGCACAGTGTTGCACTTATAACCAATCCTTTCTATATCTCTTCCACCTTTAAAAATAGGTGATAGCAATATAGGCAATACTTGCTGTTTTCCCCTTTTTTGATGACATAGCAGGGTAAACCTTTCATCTGATGCTATGTTTGGCAGGTTCCCTTGATTTATCTCTCACTGCTAACTAGATAGCTAGTCTCCTGTTTCTGATAGCCCCCCCACACACACACACACTTTGCTGTGACAAATAACCACTATGTCTCTGGAGCTTCAAACTTTTAATCTCCAAGACATTAGTTCTCTTACTGAGCATATGCTTATGGAACATCACTACTCAGGCAGGGGAATTCACAAGATGGCCCTGCAAATCTTGTTATTATTTCATCAGAATACAATTAGTAAATAAAGTTTTAGAAAAGAGCTTCAAATGTGTAAGGTGCATGGTTTATATAAAGTGCCAAGGGTGAACAGACTTCAGAGTACATTATAAAGTTCTGGACAAATTGTAGATTTGAAAAGTAGAGGAAAATCTAGGCAATCATGTTAGCCAATTTACAAAAATTAATACCAGGTCTTGTATTTGTACAGAATCTCAATGCTCCAGCTTCAGTCTGATCTATAGATTTATTAGCTGAATCTTACTGTAGCAGCTGCTGTCAACAGTGCTAGTAGAAGTGCTGTAGAATGCTGTACGACATCTCAAGTAAATTAAGCTTTGGGAGTCAAGGTCTTCTCTACAAGTCTTTATGTGTCCCAGGTTTATATCCTATATGCCTCACAGTTGTAAGCTCTTTAAAATCACCCTTTCTTTTAGAATGGTAGAAGGTGTCAGTGCCTGGGAAAAAAGCAGACAAAAGAATGTAGATCTACTGAGATCTTAGGTAAGGTGGTATACCCATTGTAAAACTTTGAGACTTGTATTGAACTTAAACTATTGTGCACTAGTAATAAAAAAAAGAAGTTGAACAGCTTCTGTTTCAGTTTCTATTTCTATAATAATATTTATATGGGGATTGAAGGGAAATAACAAGACTTTTTACAGATGTGCAAACATATGGATCTTGTATTTAAACTAGCTTTTAAACCAATTGCCACTATTGCCACTATTGCCAAGGGAGACTAAATATCTAATTCATGGCAATATTTGTTTAAAATTTAATACTACAAACCAGTATTAAAACGTACTCATCATGTAGCTTTTATGTGTGTAAAAGTAGAGAAAGGGGCTTGAACAAACAGACCTCCTCACTGCAATTCTCAGTTTAAGCTTTGATGATGGCTTTCAATCTGTAAGCTCCAGAACACCAACGCATTTGTGCTTTTAATCTGAACTGCTAACATGTGACCTTACTGGCATGAAATTACAAATGCATACAATTCTAAAAATAAATACTTAGGAATAGAAAAATGACAATTTAATATTAGTAAAATGTTGTGGGAATCAGGACACTATTAAAAAACTATTCTGACTGTTTAATTGCTAGGCTACCAGCAAGCAAGAAATATAAAAAATAAAATTGAAATAAACAAAGACAGGGAAAGAAATAAAATAAAAATAGAAGGATGGATATGGGATTAATCTCCCCAACAACAAACTTGAAAACCTCCAGACTTCTATAAATTTGTTTGTCTCCTTTCTAGCTTTCGATCTGCTTTCTCTGTTGTCTCTTTCCTTTTCAGTGCCACTCTTTAACTCTAGGAATATTGCCCGGGTGAAACATTTGGTTCCTCTGGATGATCTTTCAACATTGGTCCATGCCTTTGTCACTACCCATCTTGATTACTGCAATTCCCTCTACCTAGGGCTACCAGGGGTTGATATCCGTTGCTTGCAGCTGGTGCAGAACATGGCAGCCAGGCTTCTGACTGGGACTTCTAGGACCAGTCATATTATGCCTGTGCTCCACGAACTGCACTGGCTGCCTGTTCAGTGGTGGATCACCTTTGAGGTTGGCTTGCTAACATTTAAAGCCCTACATGATCAGGGACCCAACCATCTGAAAAATCTCCTGGTACCCTATTGCCCCCTCCATCACCTCCATTCTGCCAATGAGGGATTGCTGGAGAGTCCCAGGGTATGACTGAAGACATCTGATTCTCGAGCTTTTTTCTTTCTCAGCTCCAACACTGTGGAATCTATACCTCATCGGTTGAGAGAATGCCTGACCATTGATAGGTTTAAAATCAAGTGAAATACTTATTTATTTAATCTAGCCTTCCCAGAATATGGATAAATTGATTTACTGTTTTTAATGTTACTCATACTGGTTGTATCTGGTTTTATGTACAGCGCCTTGGCTTGGAAAGGTGCTATAAAAATAAAGTTTGACTTGACTTGTTCCTTTTATATTCTTCCTTTTCCTTCCTTCTTCTGCTGCCTTACAATCTTTGGAGTGTCACTCTTGTGTGGAAAAACTCTCCACAGAGCCCTCTGCACTCAGGTTCAGAAGCGGTCTCCTCCACAGTACTGATTCTTCTCTGCCTAGGCTGGATATATGAAAACATACACAACCTGGCACACTAATCCAGGGTGACCACACAAGCACATCTGGGAAGAATTGTGTAACTTTATGAATATTCAGGCAATGGTAGCATACCTGTTAAAACCAAAAAAAAATCACTTTGTACAGTTCCTGGTTTTCCAGTCTCTTCTCAGCTTTCATATCTAGTTGACTGAGTTAGTAATGTGTACTGAGAAGACAAAATTGTGATCTTCAGTCCAATCAGTGACACTGATCATGACACTGTTCTTGGCTTGGAAACTTCATGTAGTAGAAAGAAAAGAGCTGCTCCAGTCCACAGCAGCTCTATCCTTTCATCTACATGATGCCGCACAGCAGCAAGCTGAGTGGCATCACAATCAGCCTGTTAATTGTCCTCCTTTCCCAACCATAAAAACAATCTCATCCTCTGACAAGTTTACATCCCTCCTCCCTCCTTCTTCATCACTTCCTGTGCCCCTGTCAATCATCCCACTTTCTGCCATGTATCCCTCCCACCTTCCCATTGCTTTCCATGCTCCCTTTCCCAAGGGTGTAGAATGGCATACTCACTGTACACATTTGTGTACAGTTTTGTTGAGTGCCTGTCACAAACCATAAGCCACTCTGTTAATATTATCATTCTAATCTGTAGTATTTGGGTTAGTGTAGGCCACTAAGGAGTGTCCAATACATGTATAACCTCTTTAGAGAGCAGAGGAGTCATCTGACAACAATCTGACTTGTTTGGAAGGGGTGCCATTTGGAAAGGATGTATACATTTTTTAATTGGGGGGGTGTAACTGTTGGAGATTGTGTACAAAATGGAAATTTCTGGCTACACTCCTGCCCTTTCCCTTTCAAAGTGATCCCACCCTCTGTCAAGTATCCTTCCCACCTCTCAGTTTCTTCTCATGTCCCACAAATATTAAACCAATACTGGCGTGCCTAGGCCCCAGTGTTGGTACATGACATAAAGAAAGCCATCTCTTGTAGTCCTTTTTTATATGTTTGTTTTTTTACACATTGCAAAAAGGAAATTGGTCTATCGATGTTTGTTGCAGTTGTTGCCCCCCTGACACCCCCATCATTACCCTCCCATTCACCAACCACCACCCACACACACCTCCCCTACTCCTTTACTCACCTACTGGGGGTACAATGCCATAATCCTCTGTGGACCAAAGACATGTCTTCACTCTTCAACTCTGAACTGGAGACTGAAGAAATCAGGTAAGCACAGGTCACTGTATTTCAACGTGTTTTGAACTTGTACTCATAAAGTTGTAATTTTTAAATATTTCCCCCAAAACTTTTCAACATGGCCTTTTTGGGATCCCACTTCATGAACAATGTAGATGAAATGTTTCAAATCTGGCCTGGCAGGTAATTTCCCTGTTGCTCTGTGAAATCACTTTTCAAGCAATATTTGAGAATGCTCACCTACCATGTTCATGAGGTGGAGTTATAAGAAGGCTATGTTGAAAACTTGCAGTCAAACTATTAAAAAAACAACAAAGTTATGAAGGTACGCTGAGATTAGTTTTCAATATTTTGACCCCAAGTTTTTATTAAACATTGCCCAAAAACCTCAGTATTCTTTCAATGTGTCCTTAAATGGAAACTTATTGTAGTGTGTCCAGAATACCATACAAGCAGTTCAAAATGCAAAATTACCAGACCAATGGAAGCATCTTGTTACACTCGGTGCTGATTTATTCTCATTGCCCCTTCATAAAGAAATCAGAACCAGTGTTTTGAGACTAGTTTAACAGTCTCTTCTTCAGGATATACAATATGACTACAAAAAGTAGTAAAATATAATGTATAACCAATGTAATTATAAAATAAAGCAGAATACCTCCACATTTAACATTTATATTGGAAAATATATTGGACTAAAAACTCCATTTTATCTAATAGTGCACATATTAGGTGGTGTCCCTGTTTAATGCATCCATCTCTTCTCTTTATATTATTCTCTAATAATATAATAAAAAAGAAACATTACAAACTATAAAGCCATACCAATGATTCATTTCTCACACTTCTCTTTACAAAATGATTGAATAACTTCTCTAATCTGTGTTAAATGAGATTTTTTTTTTCTTCTTTCTTGCTCAGGGCATGTATTCACTGTATTCATATCAAAATCACAGAAAGCTAGATGTTTGAAATAAAAAAGGAATAACTAATTCAAAAGGTCAACATGTACATTTCTAACACAGTACTAGGTCATTTTATATTGTTGAAACGTTCGCTTTTTCAAAAGTTCTCATCAATGATAACTTTTATAGGAAATAAATAACATTTATGAATAAGTCACCATAAAACACTTCATTTTAACTGCATCTAAAAGAGTGCTCACTTTTTCTTTTATTACAGTTCAAGCACTCTTGCCGGGCATCTCTCTCATTATGAACACTAACTTGCACTGTAGTTACGTCTTCCTACCAAGACAAGCAAGTCAATTATTTGCTTGTGTGTAATTCACAGCTACTATATATGATAACTTTATTAACAGATAACTTTTACTGCTGCCTAGATGTGAAATGCTATTTATTGCAGAATTAATTTTGCGATTTCTAAAAAATTGCAAACTTCTCCATTTTTAGTGAATATCAAGACAGAGTTTTACACTCACCAAAGTGTTTGGAACACTTCCTTCTAGCGCTGACCCCACGCCTTTCAGCTCCTGTAGTGAAAGGGTCTGATTCCACACTTCTGAGCCCTTTTAGACTTGGGCAACTGCTCATGCTCCAGGCAGCGCATGGTACCTGTAATGTGGGTGATGACACAGATGTCCTGATGTCATACAGATAATGTGATGGGCCATGCTGCCTGGACTCCTTAGAGAAGCTCATAAAAGAGCTGTCAAATGCAGCTCCCTGCACTAAGTGCAAATGTGAGCCCAGCATGAGCTCAGTGGCATTGATTGTGCTTGTTTTGTGATACTGGACTGTGCTGTGTTAATAAACTGACCCTTTGCATCAATATCAGTACCAGGATTTAGAATATTGTTTAGAGTAACTATTACTGTACTCAGAATTACTTTAATCAAGCTAACCATAGGTTGTGTTACAGTTAAATCCTCAAATCTGTCAGGATTAATCCAGAATGAGAAGATGTCCAGTCAACAAGTATAAAAAAAGACATATACAACTTAAACACTCTAATTTGAATGTAATAACTGGTAAAAAGAATGTGTGTAGCTCATCCATGACCAAAGCAAGAGTTACTCAGTTGCTTCATAAAGACCATGGGCTCAATTTTCAAAGAGTCCTTAGACCCCTGCAATTTGTGGCAATCTAGGGCTGTGGCAAGGTCGGGGTGCATCAGAGATCCTGTACGCAATTTCAAAAATTGGGGGTCCCTGCCCCAAAGAGCCGAGGGTTACCAGAGATGCAGGGCTGCAAAAGACATGTGGCACACCTACTGGATTTGAAGGCAGGATCTGGCACCCCCCCCCACCTGGCATAAGCCAAGACAAGCCACGGAGGTGAGGGAGTAATCTGGCTGGAAGGTAGGGACCAGGGGATGCTGGAGCAGTGGTGGTGCCATAGGGTTCAGTGGGGGCATGGTGAAACTGAGAAGGAGTGGAAAAGACACATGGTGGAGGTGTCATACAGAGTAGCAGACAGCTGGTCAAACTGTGTGGGGGGGTTGGCATGGCGACACCATCATGACATGGACTCCAGGTGGAAGCAGCCCTGGCACATGCCCCACAGGACACATAGTCCCCTATATTGGGTGGGTGGCAGTGGATGCAGGTTGCAGGGTGCATGCAGTGGACAGATATGTGCCCCAGGCACCACAACATTCCCCTGGTACACAGCTCTCCTGTGTGGTGGCCAACAAATCCCCAAGTGCACTGCCAGGGACTGTCGGTCCAGGTGTCAGGGCTGTTTCCACCTGGTGTCCATGTCATGACGGTGTTGCCATGCCAACACCCCCTACCAGTCTGAGCATTTGTCTTCTACTCCATTTGGCACCTTCTCACATACCTCCTCCACTCCCTTTCAGTGCCACTGTGCCCCTTGTCTCACCCTATGGTACCCCTACTGCTCCAGCAGCAGCACCAGTCCCCACCTTTTAGATCCCACACCCCACTCACTGTCCTGCCAAGCAGTGGTGCAGGACCATTAGACCAGCTTGTGGCTGGTCTAACCTGAGCCCACTTCTTGTGGCCATGGAGGGGCTTCTGGAATTGCAAGAAAGGGGATTTTGTAGCCCCACGATAGCGCAACCACCCTTGCAACCTGGTGCATGGGTGCTTATGCCACAAGTGTGGCAAGGGTGACTTAGGTGCATGGCATCCCAATTTCCACACAGCCTGCATTCAAAAATCAAGATAGCTGTAAACTTTGACGCAAGATGCCACTTGAATCATACCTGTTTGGCGCAAGCACCTTGCGTCAAAGTTTTTGGTTTGAAAATCAAGCCACATATTTTTTGTTCAGTGTATTTACCCCATTTGTCCACCAACCCTCCTGTTTCAGCAGTGCCCTGTCCCAATCCCAACCTCTTTTTAGTTTATTCCCTTGTTTAGTGGAAAAAGATCTTAATACAGAAATCTGTTTTTTGGTCTCTTTAAAATGCCCAGCTACTGCTGATTTCATATTCATATTGCACTTTTGTGATCACTAATTCTAAGTTTTAGTGCTCTCACAGACTACCCAATATGTAGGTCCACTGTACAGGGGTGGATCCAGGAGTCCTATAGATGGGGGAGCTCAAGTCAGATAAAAAAGAAAAATAATAGGCCAGGGGTCTGGTGGGATGCCTAGGCCCCCTTTCTACCCATTTCCTCCCTTCCCATGCTTTGTGAGTTGTACCCTAGCACCATCCCCAGAGTCCCCACAGTCCACATGATTGAATGTTGCCCAAAATACCTTCCCACCCAAAAAAATAAAACAAAATACCAAAAGACTGCAGCTGGACAGCAGCACATCTGAAACAAATAACAATGAGACAAGTTGAAAAAGACTTGGTGATACAGACAAATTGCAGACAAATTAAATGACAAATCCAAGTGAACAAGTTCACAAATGTCACTCACTCAAGCACATTATGGCATTACCATAAAGCCAACCCATCCCAGTTTGTCCTGCAGTACAGATTAACCTACCCCCCAACCTTACCTCAGTAAAAAATAAATATAATAACTACAGAAATATGGGAACAAAGTCACTTTGCTATCTAGTTTCTGAAAATATTATTTCAAGTTTGCTTGCTATTTTTGCAAAACAGATTTTATTCTATAGAGCAACTTATTCTAAAGAAAATACATTTTTAAATAAATGAAATATTTTTCATTGTTTTAAAATGTCCTTTACTGGGATAACCCCATGGTATGAGGCATCTCATTTTTATGATATGCCCAAGAAGTCAGTAAGCAGACAGCAGGACACAGTTTTTAAACAAATATAAAAATGCATTTTTTTTATTAGCAACAGCACTTGCTTGGGTACATCACAATTTGCACCCCATCCCCCATTCAACACATATAACTACATAAACTAAATATTTGATTCTATAACTTTTTTCTCTGGTTTTGTAACTGCCTGTGTCAACATGCCAAACAAGGTCTTATGACTTCTGTTGCTAATTTTGCTTTCCAAGCATGCAGAAACTTCTGCACATGCCATAATATACAGCAGAACACCTTCAAAACCCCTATGTCTATTACTTCCCTCTGTGCTCATTCACACTGTACAATCACGAACAAAAAGACCACACAGATTAGACACACAGTACATGCTGAAGTTTTTAACTCAGTTCAAAGGTCTCATGTATCAGTTTCTGCCTCTCCTGGTTCGTGCAGTTGCTGAGACCAGACCTGCCCCAACATTAGTGTTGTACCACTTCTCGCATGCTACAGAAAGGCACTACCCTCCAACTCCCTCTCCTGTGAATCCACACCAAAATCAATTTGCCATATAGGACAAAACCAGCAGTGACCTTAAACCATTTTAATGTCATGAATTTGAGCTCACCATACTAGAAATTAATAACACTAGTACTACATTTATTACACACCCAGTTTGATGGAACACTAATGTCCTGTAACCAGTATCCACCTCACACCCACCATAGTTTGAGATTGTGAAAGTCTTTTTTTTAAAGCAAGAAGTGCCTGATTAAATGAAGACTTGATCCTTTTTCAGCAGGCTGAAGTCTATCTGCCCCTATTTGTGTACTGTCTCCGGTCACCTGGCCACTGAACTCTTTCTAGAAAGTACACACTGACCCCATGACTCCTAATCAGCAGAGCTCTTAGTTACAGCTTGCTTCAGCTACCAGGAGATGACCTGAACCTCATTTCAACTCCTTGTGCTGATTTACCAAGGCCACACCACCCCTGAATTACTGGACTGCTGCTGCATGAAATCCCAGGCTCTGCTCTTTACATGTTGGCTCCGCTCTCTCTCTCCATCTGCTCCTCAACAGTACACTCGCTCGTCTCTTGTTCCAACGTTAAACTTCTGAGTGAATGAATTACAGCTCGCTCCTGTTTTGGGAGCCTAGACATTTAAATAAGGCACTCCTTGCTAGCCACATCCACTACTGGATGCAACAGCAAATCAGGAGCAGTGAGCACCAGACATCGTGGTTGAGATCTGTATTAAGGTCCACTCCACTTTGCTGCAGCTGTACCCAACCCATGCATGCCCCCGGTGCATGAACAAAGGAGCTGCAACAAGCCTGTAAAAGTAGAGAACAAATATTCAGACTCACCAAGGCAAGACCAGCTGCTGCCACAGTGCTGGGACCTGAACACATGGTGCAAGATGAAAGTTAGTAAGAAATTCATGCTGGAGACCGGCTTTTCAGGGTGGGGTGGGGGATCAGCTACGTAATGTGGGTGGGGGTGGTTGTTTACTGCACTACCAGGACACTGGAGGACAGCTGAGACCTGGTGGCTCAGACGACTTTCATGGAGGCATTAGTGCATACCGATTAAGAATGCAGCACAGTGTGTTACTAATAGAGGAGCTCTATGATGGGGGAGCTATAGCACCCTTAGCCCCCCCTAAATCCGCCTATGGGTCCACATGGACATTTCAGATCATAAAGGCCATGATCTGTCACATGTTAAGGACTGCTTAATCTGGTGTTTCTCTTTTCTACTGGAATTGGTAAATTCTTTATCTTTAATAAAATGTGAACAGTGGATGCAGTGTCCACAACTAAAAAAAAAAAACGTAAAGGTTTTGTGCATAGCCAGATTGTTTGTGGGGGTTGGGGGCTCCAATGTTTTGTTTTCACCAGCAGATTTTTAAGATTGTCATTTTTTTCTAGCCACAACCTACTTTTTTTGTTGAATGTGTCTCTTCCTAAATTTCTGCTCTGTAAAATATTCCAGTGTTTTAAAATGGCTCTTTTAATGTCTGAAGATTAGTCACAAAACGTTGTGAGCATTGAGATTTTTTAGTGGTTTGTGCATTTACATTTAAACATAGAAACATAGAATTTGATGGCAGATAAGGACCATTTGGCCCACCTAGTCTGCCAATTTCCTTCCCTAATGGATACGCTGCAGATCCTAGTTAACCAACAGCCTACTTCCTCCTACCCACCACCAGAATTGCCTTATATCTGTCCCATGCAGTCTTGAATTCCCCCACTGTTTTTGACCCCACGCCCTCCTCAGGAAGGCCATTTCATGCATCTACAACCCTCTCCATAAAAAAATACTTCTTCACGTTACCTCTGAGCTGTCCCCCCTCTATCTTCAAATTGTACACCCTTGTTCTTGCACATCTTTTTTTCTGAAAGATGCTACCCTCTTGGACGTTGTTGATTCCCTTGAGGTACTTGCCAGTTTCTATCATGTCCCCTCCCCCTTTCCTCGAGGATATACATATTAAGCTCCTTTAGTATCTCTTTGTATGGCTTGTGGTGCAGACCCCACACCATTTCAGTTGCCCTCCTCTGGATAGCCTCCATCATGTCTATGTCCTTGCAGAGAAGGGATCTCCAGAACTGCACACAGTACTCCAGATGGGGTCTCACCAACTATCCATACAGAGGGATAACAACTTTTTCTTTTCTACTGGTGATGCCTCTCCCTATGCATCCCAGTATCCCCACAGCCCTCCTTACTGCCATCTCCCATTGCTTGACCACCTTTAGGTCATCTGATATGACTACCTCATTTCCCTTTCCATTTTTTTGTTGTTAGTATCTCACCCCCAATTTTGTACTTTTCCCCTGGGTTTTTGTTTCCCAGGTGCATTACTTTGCACTTCTTTGTGTTGAATCTAAGCTGCCATACATTTGACCATTCCTCCAACATTGCCAAGTGCCTTCTCATCCTTTTCACCCCACCTTGTGTATCAGCCCTGTTGCAGATCTTTGTGTCATCTGCAAAGAGACATACTTTTCCTTCCATTCCTCTACAATGTCACTTATACAGACATTAGAGAGGACCAGTCCCAGTACTGAACCCTGCGGTACCCCGCTAGTAACCCCCTTTCTTCAGAGTGGACTCCATTTACTATTACCCTCTGCATCCTGTTGTCCAGCCAATTTTAAACCCAGACTACCACCTTGGGATCCACTCCAGGGCTGGCTAACTTGTTTATTAATCTTTTGTGTGGGACTGTGTCAAATGCCTTGCTAAAGTATAGGTAGGCCACATCCACAGCCCCTTCCTGGTCTGCTACTTTGGTCACCCAATCAAAGAAATCTATTAGATTCATCTGACATGATCTTCCCTCTGTGAATCAATGCTGCCTTGGGTCCTGTGCCCCTCTGGCCTCTAGGTACTCTACAATTCTTTCCTTCAGAAGTGATTCCATCATTTTCCCTACCACTGTGGTCAAACTAACAGGTCTGTACTGTAGTTTCCTGCCTCTGCCTTGCTCCCACTTTTGTGAAGTGGAATCACATCCACCCTCCTCCAGTCCTCAGGTACCACCCCATCCTCCCATGATTTGTTAAAAAGGGTAGTCAGTGGTGTCACAAGTTCTCCCCTTAGTTCTTTTAGAATTCTGGAGTGAATCCCATCAGCCCCCATTGCTTTGTCCACCTTCAGTTTTAAGAGTTCTTTCATAACCCTTTCTTCTGTGAATGGACTGGTATCGACCCCTCTATACAGAGTGTTTCTATTGTTTGGTTTAGATACCTCCCTCTCTTCTTTTGTGAATACTGAGCAGAAGTATTTGTTTAGTATCCCTGCTTTTTCACTGTCACCAGTATCCAAGAAAAAGACAGTGCGCTCAAGACAAGAGACGTTAGCACACTCCAAGGTAGCTAGCCCATAGATTCAAGTAGTAGAAAGGGAGTGCACTCACAGGAAATAACACTGTCGAAATGCAGTTTAATTAGCTTATATTAGCATTTATTCCAGATTCAGAGGACTCTGAAAACCTGTCACCCTCTGCCCACATTCCTTCCCCTTTATTAAGCCTCAGTATCCCTCCCTTGGTCTTTCTTCACTCCCTAATGTACCTATAAAAGGTTTTATCCCTATCTCTCTTTTCCTCAGTTTGGGCCTTTGATATTCTGACTGCCCTCCCTGCCTCCTTCTGCTTTAACTGATATAGTTCTCTGTCCTGCTTCTTCTGTGTTTCCTTATATTTTCTGAATGCTATCCTTTTCTCCTTAACCTTCCCTGTCACCTCTTTTGAGAACTATAGTGACTTTTTCCTTCAGTTTGTTTTGTTGATTTTGTTGATTTGCTTTACGCGAGGCGTGTTGCCTCTGTGATGACAGCTTTGATTTTCTCCCATTGTTCTTCCACTCCTCCTCCTTCTTGCCTGCTTGCTAGTGCTTTTCTGAGGTACACTCCCATTTTGCCAGTTCTGTTTATTCCTCTCAAAAGGTTATTTCTGTCTGCACTTGATGCTTTTCTCTCCACATTCTTTAATGTGTGTACATCACATCCACTCCCTCTAAACTTGTTGGTTAATTCTTTGCTGTTTTTCTTGGATTTACCATTATTACCACTGTTTCTCTGATAACAGAGAAAGTGGCTGTAGGAGATGCTTTTTATAAGATTCTTTGGGTGGTAACTATTGGCATGAAACAAAGCATTTCTATCAATTGGTTTTTCATATAGATCAGCCAAAAGTCAACTGTTCTCCTTGATCACTAATAAATCAAGGCAGGGTATTTTTCTTAAACTGTGATCTATTGTAAAAGAGTGTGTTTCCACACCGAGGATCGTAGGGGTGGAGGAGTAGCCATCTGTTTCAAGTCAGATCTGGGCCTTGCAGATGTTCCAGTGGGAGTGACCAGATCCTTTTGAATATATAGTGGGAGCAGTTGTAGGTTGCAGGATACTTCTCATTTATTGTCCACCCAGGGGTGAGAGAGAATTCCTGCAGGAAGTCGCAGGCTTCATTGTCGATGATCTAATGTTGAAGTCCCCCAGATGGTTGATTTTGGGGGACTTCAACACCTGAGTTGACAATGAACTCTCTCAATTTGGACAGGACTTCCTCCAACTAATGAACTCATTAAGCCTTACACAGGTAGTTACCTCTGCTACCCGTAGTCATGGTCATTCACTGGATCTAGTCTTCCTACTGGGGTGGAGATCACTGACCCTGTGGTGGAACCAGTTGGAAGGTCGGATCATCACACTATAAGGTTTAGATTCGAGGCACCCCCCCCAATAGACCTGCTCCTGTGGAGATGGTCCAGTACTGCCTGTAAGGGTTTTGAACCCTGATGGTCTTATGGTGGTACTGGACCTCTCAGGTGTGTTGAGTGTATGCAGAGAGTCGGGGTACTGGTGCTTGCTTACAATAAAGCAGTGACAGGTGCCCTTGACTCTAGCTCCTGTCTGTGTTTGCCCCCTCACTCTTCACCCAAAGTTCTCTTGGTTTGATGGGACTTTGAAGGAGCTGAGGTAAGGGGGTCGAAGGTTGGAGCCACGCTGGTGAAAATCTGGACTGGTGGTTGACAAGCGTATGTTGATAGCCCATTATAAAGACTATCAATCAGCAATCTCCTGTAAGAAGGCAGAATTCCTGCACAAGTAGACTTCTGTGGTGAGGAATCGACCAGCTCAGCTCTTCCGGACTGTTGATAGGTTTTGCAATAGAGCCTGTCTTCAGCCGCAGGGAGCATTTTCACAAGTTAAGTGTGATGAGTTTACTTGGTTGTTTGCTAACAAGATTTCCGCTATCAGGTCAGAGATCCATTCAGCACCCTCAAATGGGCATTGCGGTGATCAGCATGAGGTGACAAGCACCCGGTCTACCTGGTCTGATTTTGGCTGGCTGGTGATTGAGGACATTGTGCAGGGTGTCCAGGATATGCACACAACCTACTCTAGTTTGGATCGGGTCCCAGTGCATCTCCTAGTGGGGTGCATTGAAGTCATTGGCCTGATCCTCACTGAGATAGTCTGGTGTTCATTGGATACAGGGGTATTTCCAGACCCACTGAAGGAGACGGTAGTAGTACTCCTCCTGAAGAAATCTTCCCTCAACCCTGACTGCTAAGTGAACTACAGACTGGTCTCTAACCTGCCTTTTGTGGGTAAGGTTATTGGGAAGGTGATTGCGGTGCAGCTGGATAATCACTTAACATCTCATAATGTCTACAGTCCTCTCCAGTCCAGGTTTAGGAAAAGACATAATACAGAGACTGTCCTGATTCGGTTGCTTAATGATCTCCTGTTAGCAAGAGATGAGGGGAGTCATACCATCTTGGTTCTTCTCTATCTCTCTGCAGTGTTTGACACTGTAGACCATGGGGTGCTGCTGGGGTTCATGCAGATTCTCTGTGGACTGTCTGGTACAGTTCTCAAATTGTTTGATCCTTCCTCACCGACAGGACTCAGAGGGTGGTGTCGGGAATTTATTCCTTTGCCCCCCACTCCTGTCTTCTGGGGTTCAGCAGGGCTCTCTGCTGTCCCCCATGTTGTTTGCAGTGTATATGCTGCCATTGGGAGACATTATAAGGCAGTATGGGCTGAGTTTTCACTGCTATGCAGATGACACTCAGCTGTACATGTCCTTTGCACCTGAGCAGAGTGGAACAGTCTCAGTATTTAACAGATTCTCAGGTGTCTGCTGTCATTAAGACCACTTTCTTCCATCTGAGGAACATTGCTCAGATCAGGCACCTGATCCCAACTGGTGATCTTCCAAAGCTGGTTCATGCCTTTGTAACGTTATGCCTTGATTACTGCAATGCCTTATACCTAGGGCTACCAGGTATTGATATCTGCCAATTGCAGCTAGTGCAGAATGCGGCAGCCAGGTTGTTGACTGGCTTACTGAGGTCTTGCCACATCACTCCTGTGCTCTGTGGCCTGTGTTGGCTGCCTGTGCATTGGTGGATTGCCTTCAAGGTCAGGTTACTGACCTATAAAGCCCTACATGGATTGGGTCTGTGCTATTTGCAAGACCTCCTCTGTCCTTATCGCCTCCTCCACTCCCTCTCCTCCTCTGATGAGGGATTGCTACAGGTTCTTAGGGTTTGATTAAAGACCTCTGGGGCCAGCTATTTTGCTTTTGCAGCCCCTACCCTGTGGAATTCTCTACCTCATTGGGTTAGAGAGTGCCAGACCACTAAGAGCTTTAAAACTGCCCTGAAAATGTATTTATTTCAGTTAGCCTTTTCTGACCTTAGTGACAGTTAGCGTTTGGGAATTTGAACTTGATTATTTTAACTGTGTGACAGCTAGTTTTATTACATTGATTATTTACTATGACTATTTTTATTGTTAGATTTTATTCTATATATTATTACACTTTGGATTTTATTGTTTTTACTGTGCAGCGCTGTGGTCTTTTGGAACAGTGCTTAAAAATAAAGTTGATGAAGATGATGATGATGAGCTGTTCAAGTAAGTGAAAAAAAGCATTGAGAAGCTCTAGTGTTCCACCCCATGTCATTATCACATCATCTATAAAATGTTGCCACAGTTTCATGGACTAAAGATGTATGTTCCTCTCCTGATTAAATATGAACTTCTCCACAAAATCAATCATATAAATGCTGGCATAAATAGGGACCAAACTGGCCCCCTTTACTGTCCCGTTTCTCTAAAAATGTATGTGCTTCAAACTTGAAAAAGTTATTGTATAGGACCGTCTCTGCCAACTTTACAATAAACTCATTTGGGGGTTTCCTGCCCTTTCTTTTAGTCACTGTCTCTCTTAAGGCTGACAGACCTCTAATATGAGGTGTAGAAGTACAGAGATTTCTCACATCTAAGGTGACTAGAATCCAGTGCTGGAATTACACTTTATGAGATTTGGGGGGCTAGGGGGCCCATAAGGGCCCTGTCTTTAAATTAAACCTCCCTTCCCATTATAAATCAAAGGCAGTGATGTGTGAGCAACCAGGGTTCACATCAGAGCTGGGGGGCTGAACCCTGGCAAGTTCCCCTGTCATATCAACACTGCTAGTATTATCATGTCACTATCTTAACTCTCTTCTCTTCTCTTGAAATCTCGGAGTGATGCTTGCTGACTGAACATCTTCTGGTTCTGGATTAGTCCTACTAACATATGAACATACAAAATTTGCCAGCAGATAAAGGCCTGGAGGTCTATCAAGTCTGATCGAATGTGCAGCTAGCACCCCTTATTCTGCAGCTGCCCCTCCCTTCCACCCTTCCCCTTCATTGACCCTCCCCCTTGTCCTGTCCCATCCCCTTTTGAAGCAGTCCACTGTTCTACTGGATACCACTTCTGCAGGTAACGCAGTCCACCCAGCCACCACCCTCTCGGTAAAAAAGTGTCTCCTCATCTCCCTCCTGAACCTTCCTCTCCCCAGTCTCATATCATGGCCCCTGGTGTCCCTCCTCTCCCTTACTTTGAACAGACCCTCTGTACCTGTCTTGTTTATTCCTTTCATGTACTTAAAGGTTTCAATCATGTCCCCCGTCCCTCCTCTCCTCCAGTGAGTACATGTTCAACTCCCTCAGCCTCCTCTCATATGATAAGTCCTCCAGCCCCTTGATCATCTTTGTCACCCTGCAGTAACTTAATGTCCCTCTTCAGATACGGGCACCAGTACTGCATGCAGTACTCCAGGTGCAGTCTAACTAATGACCTATACAGTGGCAGAATCACCTCCTCCCTCCTCGAGGATATACCTCTTGCAATACAACCCAGCATTTTGTTGGCCTTTGCAACTGCCTTCCTACATTGTGCCGAGTTGTTCATTGACCCTGTAATGAGCACCCCCAGATCCTTCTCCTCCTCTGTCTGGGCTAGCTGCACTCTCCCCAGCTGGTAAATCCTCCTTGGGTTCTTCATCCCAAAATGCAGCACCTTGCACTTTTTGGCATTAAACCCCAGTTGCCAGGTGTCTGACCAGGTTTCAAGCTTTGCCAGATTATCCTGCAACCCCTGCCATCCCCTAGGTCATCCACCACCGCTCCTACCTTGGTATCATCAGCAAACAGACTGATCTTGTTCTTGATGTCCAATGATATGTCTGCAATGAATATCCCAAGCAACACTTGTCCCAACACCGAGCCCTGTGGAACACTGCTCATCACTACCCTTGGGTGTGAGTGCTCCCCACCCACCACCACCCTCTGTTGCCTTCCCTGAAGCCAGTTCCCTACCCATCTCAACAGCTTTGCACCTGCCCCTGTGCCTACTAACTTACTTCCAGCCTTCCATGCAGCACCAAGTCAAATGCCTTAATGAAGTCCAGATACAGGACATCCACTGCAAGGCCCCTGTCCAGTTGCCTAGTTACTCAGTCATAGAACTCCACCAGGTTGGTTTGGCAGGATCTGCCCCATATGAAGCCATGCTGTCTGCTGTCCTGTAGTCCTTTGGCCTCTAGGAGGGCCACCAGCCTCTCTGTCAGGATAGTCTCCATTAGCTTACCCACGATGGATGTGAGGCTCACTGGTCTGTAGTTTCCCGGTTCATCCTTGGGGCCACTCTTGTGGAGGGGCACCACATGAGCCATCCACCAGTCCTGAGGTACACACCCTGAATGTAGTGAGGCATTAAATAGGTCTGCTAAAGGTCCTGCAAGGACCTCTGCCAGCTCCTTCAGTACCCTGGGGTGGATGCCATCTGGGCCTGGTGCCTTATCCACCCTCAGTGCCTTCAAACTCTCCGAACTCTGCCCTCCATGATTTCCCATCTGTCACAACCTCCCCATTTCTGCCATTTCTCCCCTTGGATGTCACTCCCCCTTCTCTTTAGTAAATACTGAGCAGAAGTACTCATTTAGTGCTTCTGCCTTATCGCACCCTGCTTCCACCCAACCTCCCTCCTTCCTAATCCTTACTATGTGGTCCTTACAGCTCCTGTTCTCCCTGATGTACCTAAAGAAGTCCTTCTCCCCCTTCTTAATGCCTTGTGCCAACCTGAGCTCCGTAGATGCCTTGGCTCCCCTTACTGCCCTTGTCACCTCCTTTGATTCCATCAGGTACTCCTCCTTGTCCTCCTCTCTCCAAGTTTTCTTGTACTTCCTAAAGGCAGCTCTTTTCCTCCTTACCTTTTCCATGACCTCCTTGCTCAACCAGCTCAGTTTCTTAGCCCTAGCCTTCTTGCTCTGGGCCTTGCAGCAGGTTTTGGTTGCCTCCACTATCCCCATCTTTATGAGCTTCCATCTCTGGTTAGTGTCCATACTAGATTGAATTCTGGCCAGGTACCCTTTTACCACTTCCCTCATCCTCCCAAAGTCATCCCTCCTAAAGTCCAGCACTCTTGTGCCAGATTCCACTGCTTTCTTGCCCATATCCAGTGTTAGCCATACTGAGTGGTGGTCACTCCCTGACAGCGGTTCCTCCACTGTAAGTTCTCTCACAAAGTCCCCATTTGCCAGCACAAGGTCAAGGGTATTCTCTAACCTGGTTGGTTCACTGACCATTTGCAACAGGAAGCTGTCCTGGAAGGCATCCAGCAGTACCTGCACCCTTCTGTTCCTGGTTGTTGGGGTACTCCAGTCCACTCCTGGCATGTTGAAGTCCCCCACAATCACCACACTACCCTTCTTGCAGGTACTCCTGATCTGTCCCGCTAGTTCCCTGTCTAACTCCTCCGTCTGAGATGGCGGCCTGTACACCACTTCATTCTAAGAATCCTATTCTTGGAATCCTGAATTTGCATCCAAAGTGACTCTGTACTACCTTCCTTCCCTTCCTCCCTTACACACTTCATTCCTTCCTTCACATATAGTGCCACATCCCCTCCTTTTTCAATCACCCTGTCCCTACGAAATAATCTGTACTCTGGTACAGACAGGTCCCAGTCACTGTATTGGGTGGCCCATGTTTCTGTGATGGCTGCAATGTCCACCTCTCCCTCTGCCATGAGCACCTGTAACTCTGTAGTTTTCCTCCCAAGGCTCCTAGCATTAAGGGTAACCACCTTCCACCCTTCCCCCCTCCCATCCTGCCCTCCTTTACTTGCATCACCAATGGTACTTGCCATTTGTCCTTTGTCACTGTTATGAGGGATAAACTCATATGGTTTCCCAACCTGTGGTCTCTGCATGTGTCTTGCCCAATTGCCACCCCCCACTCCTAGTTTAAATTCCCTACTTCCTCTATGTACTCCTCCATCCTCTGTTTCAACACTTTCTTTCCCTCCTCACTTGAGTATAGTCTGTCCTTGGCATAGAGACTACTGTCCTCCCAGGTCCCTCCCCACCTAACAGCCCATACCCTTTAGAACAACACCAGGTTCTTAGCCATCCGTTAAATTCCTCTGTTCTCAGCTTTCTTGTTGTGCTTGCCTTGGACACTGGAAGTATCTCCGAAAAAGTTACTGATCTTTCTGCTCCCTCACATAATTGTCCTAGTTCCTCAAACCTCCTCTGGACTATATCTACTGTCTTGTCAGCCAGGTCGTTCGTCCCAAGATGTATAATTAAATGAGGCTTGTCCCTACCCCTTCTAGCATATTTCAGAACAGATTGTCCCACCCTTTCTGCTGTCATTCCTGGCATGGCCTACACCTAAATGTGACTATGCCTCTCCCCCTTGCTACCCCACCTGACTCCTCTTAGTATTGAGTCCCCCAGCACTAAGATTCCACCACTCTTACTCCCTGCTTGCTTTCATTCATCTCCCTCTCTCATTTCCAGCTCCTCTTCTTCCTCCTGCACATTATTTCCCCCTTTTGCCCCTGTTGCAATTCTCCCAGCAGAACTTTCCCCAGCTCCGGTTTGGTCCAGGCATTTATCAGTTACTCCTCTAATTTCATCATTTCCCTCCTCCACCTTCTTCCTCTCTAGCAGTGCAAAACTATTTTATGAAGAACCTTCACAAATGCCCGCTCCCTCTCTCTTCATAGTAACCTGTTCTTTCCTTTCTACTCCATGACTTTTGCCACTTCTTTGCCTCCCCTCACAAGTCCCTATCTCCTCCTTCCATTTGTCTTTTGTCTCCTGAACTGGTTTCCCTGGCAATTGTTCTTCCTGGCCTGGGACCCCTTGTCCCTGCTTCCCTTCTTCTGACCCTCTCCTCACCACTGTTGGCTTAAATAACCCCTCCAACTCCCATTCTTCCTCCCTCCAGTATTGGGCTAAACCCACCCCCAGTCTGCCTTGCATGTCTTAGTTCCACATGCAGACCCTCAATCTCCTTTCTAAGTTTCTCTATGTGGTTGCACACTAAACATCCTCCCACACTCCAGGCAATTTTTAGAAATATTGGTGCACCGCAGTTGTTGCAGCCTACCACGCTACCCATTGCTGTCATTGCCCACCAGCGACCCCCCACCCTTCCAGATGCAGGATACAAAACACTCCCCAAGTCTCCCTCTCCCTCTCTATCAGTGCAAAAATTCTTTTCTTAATTTCCTTACCCCTTTGTTGTACACACATTTAGATAGACTGAGCAACTGCTTTTTATATTCCTAACCTACCTATCCACACTCAAAAAGAGACTTTAAGTAGCTATTGCACAACCTTCTTCAAACTCCTACTCCTCCTTTCCACAATGCAATAGCAATGCAAAGAAGTAACAATGAAAGCTCCTAGATTTGCAGTTACTTCCCTTCCACTGAGATAGCAGTCACCTCTTCACTCTCTGCTGTTCCTTTCCTGGATGTCTGCTTCTGCTATGACAGGTGCATATCCTTTGCTTGTTTGAGGAAGTGATGTCAGAACCCCTGGTATAAAGGAAATCACGGACCGGGGCGGATGGGGTGAGGCGTTTTGGGTGGTGGGACCAACCCAAGTCTTCCAGAAATAATCAGGTAGCTGAGGCCCCTGGTCAGACCATTAGCACCCTTCCCTCACTATGCACTTACCTTTGCAGCTAGTGAAGCCAACAAAAATGAATCACAATTCTACTCAAAGCCCCCAAAATAGGTTTGCTACTAAAAGAAACAGGTCTCCAATTCAAACAGCTTCACCAACAACACATCAAAATAGGCTTGAAATTAGAAGATATAGGTCTCTGATTCAAAGAAACAGCCCCAGTTAAATCACACCAAATAGGTTTTAAATCAGAAGAAATAGGCCTCTACAAATGTAGCCTGCTACACAGTGAAACATCAAACAAATGAGCCCACTTATAGCCACCAAAACAGTTTTAAAAATTCCAACAGCCCCAAAACAATACCCTGCTAGCCCCTTAGAAGTAGTAGGAAAGAAAAAAATCCACAAGAAACAATGTAAAAACAACAAGAAACTACTGTACTATAACAGGTCTGATTCTTTCCCTTCTAGTTCCTTCTGAGAATCCAAAGCAACTGACACTACACCTGATTCAGCTCCACCTCCCTAGCTGAGTGAGACCTGGGCAGACCATTAGCACCCTTCCCTCACTATGCACTTACCTTTGCAGCTAGTGAAGCCAACAAAAATGAATCACAATTCTACTCAAAGTCCCCAAAATAGGTTGGCTACCAAAAGAAACAGGTCTCCAGTTCAAACAGCTTCTCCAACAACACATCAAAATAGGCTTGAAATTAGAAGATACAGATCTCTGATTCAAAGACATAGCCCCAGTTAAATCACACCAAATAGGTTTTAAATCAAAAGAAATAGGCCTCTACAAATGCAGCCTGCTACACAGTGAAACATCAAACAAATGAGCCCACTTATAGCCACCAAAACAGTTTTCAAAATTCCAACAGCCCCAAAACAAAACCCTGCTTGCCCCTTAGAAGTAGTAAGAAAGAAAAGAAATAACCTTCTACCAAGTAAAATCCACAAGAAACAATGTAAAAACAACAAGAAGCTACTGTACTGTAACAGATCTGATCCTTTCCCTTCTAGTTCCTTCTGACAGCTTTGAGGATTTAATTGTAACACAGCCTATAGTTAGCTTGATTAAATTAGTTCTGAGTAAAGCAATAGACTAAACAATATTCCAAATTTTGGTACTGATATTAATGCAACGGCTTGGTTTATTAACACAGCACACTCCAGTAATACAAAACAGGCACAATGAATCCCACTGAGCTCATGCTGGGCTCATGTTAGCTCTTGGTGCAGAGATTTACTTTTGACAGCTCTTTTGTGAACTCCTCTAAGGGGTCCAGGCAGTGTGGCTCATCACACTAGCCATGTGATATCAGGACATCCACAACATCACCCATGTTGCAGAGTTCTTGCACTGCTTGGAGTGTGACCAGTTGTCTGAGTATAGAAGGGCTCAAAAGAATGGAGTCAGTGCCTTTCCCTATAGATGTTTGAAAGCATGAGGAGAACACTAGAAGAAAGCATTCCAAACACTTTGGTGAGTGTAACACTGTCTCTTGTTATTCATTGAAAATGGAGACATTCCCGATTCTTTAGTAACGGTAATACTTAAGTGTGCAATAAATAGTATTCCACATCTAGGGGGCAGCAAAAGTTATTTGCTAATGAATGTTATCATATAGATATGAATTACACATAAGTAAATAATTGACTTGCTTGTCTTGATAAGAAGAAATACCTACATGTTAGCATTGATAATATGAGGTAGAAGCACCCCTAAGGAAGAGTGCTTAAACTATAATAAAAGAAAAGGTGATCACCCTGTCAGACACAGTTAAAATGAAGTGTTTTGTGGTGACATATTCATAGAATTGCTTCATTTTCTAGAAAGTTTGTCACTGATGAGAACTTTTGAAAAAGTGAACAATTCATGAAGAACATGAAATGACCAAAGTATTAGCAGTATAGCGCAGTGGTTTAAGGCTCTGAGCTGCAAATCTGGAGACCTGGGTTTGAATCCCACAGCCCCACTTGCATACTGTGTGACCCTGAGCAAGTCACTTAACTTCCCTGTGCTCCCAGGTCACACCTGTAAACAAGCTTTCAACTTAGTGTGCCATTCCTGGTTAAACAATTGGGGAAAAAAAATTAGAAATGTTTATGCTGACTTTTTGAATTAGTCCTTTGGTTTTTATACACATTTATCATTCTATGATTTTGATATGAACAGAGTGAATATGCAAGATAGACAAAAAAAGAAATCTCATTAACAAAGATTAGAGAAATGAGTCAATCAATTTATAAAAAAAGTTTGATAAATGAATTATTGGTATTGTTTAATAGTGCACAACTATGTTTACAATGTATGGGTAGCCTGTATTAATACTAAAAAGTGGCAAGATTATTTCTTTGCAATCCCATCGCTATGACGTCAGGAGTTATTAACCACTCTTAAGTACATCATAGCGATGGGATTATAAAAGGAGCCGATCTGCACATGCGTGCACCTTTTTTCATCACGTACTGATGGTCTTCCAGAAACAGGTGCAGCGGTGAGAACATGACCCGGAATGGCCGCGGCGGTGACCGAAACTATAAGAGTAAAGAGCCTTCTTCATTTTTCTTACTGTTTATGGGGACCATACACTATAAACTATGATGTATGATCGCTCCATCGGTAACCAGTTTGTGTAACGTCTTGAGGTTGCCATGGTGACGCAACCCTCTTGAGCTTCACTCTCGAGGTTTACATGATCGCCCTAGCAACCTCTTGATGGTTAACAAATTGGTTACTGATAGAGGACCATACATTATCTTCTATATTTATTATATTATTAGTTTATAATATTAAGAGAAGAGGTGGATGAATTATAGGGTGACATCACCTAATATATGCACTATTAGGAAAAATTGAGTTTTTTTAGTCCATTCAATTTTTTCAAAATTAATTTAAATGTGGATGTATAATGATTTATTTTATAATTACACTGATTATATGCAATATTTTACTACTTTTTGTAGTTACATACCCTGAAGAAGAAACTGTTTAACTAGTCTCAAAATGTTGGTTCTGCTTTCTTTACGAACTGGTAATGAGAATAAATCAGCACTGAATCTAGCACGATGATTCTAGTGGTCCAGTGATTTTTGTATTTTGGACCCTGCATTTTCAACATAGACAGTTTTTCACACTGCTGCATGAATGTGACAAGTGTCACTTTTCAAATCCTTGCTAAAATGTGTTTCCAGACTTGTGGCACAAAATTACATTTTGGTCCGTATTTTATGACACCTGTCATGTTCAGAAGGAGGGGTCATAAAATTACTATTTTGATAAGCTGTGTACAAAATGTCACCAAACAATGAAGTTACAAAATTTTTTTTAATTATCCCAACATTTACTTGCAAAATTTCAATGTGTACTGATTTTGGCCCCCTGTTTTCAACAAAGCCCTCTTGTTATTCCAACCCATGAACATGGTGGGAGTCATTTTTCAAATTTCCTCCAAAATGTGTCTTTTGTGTTTGCTTCATGAAGTTACCATTTGGATGGGATTTAAAACATTCCACCAGCCGTGATCATCAGGTGGGGTTATGAAAAGACATTGTTGAAAATTTGGGGTCAGAATTTCAAAAAACAATGAAGTTATGAGCAAACATTTAATTTTTTCAATGTTTACTCATACCTTTGTAATTTTTGCAGATTTTGGCCCCAAATATGCAACATAGCGTTTTTGTTACCCCTCCTGATGAACATGACAGATGTAATTTTTGAAATCCCCTCTGAAACATGTTTTCGCAGTCCCTCTAAGAAACCAACTTTCTTTCTTTTTTTTTGCCATAAAGGTTTTTATTAATTATTTAGCATGCGGTACATATAACAATCCAATTGCAAAGGAGTTTTCATAACAAATAGATACAATGCTGAATCAATGGAACCAACAAGGGAAAAGAACATTTGATAAAAGAAACAACAATGAAACAGTTCAGTACTCGACACACTACCTAAGGTTTGTTTCACAGTCATGTAAGATGAACAAAATTTACATACACAATACAGTAAGTAAAATTTGGGTCATAAGGGGAAAAGGCATTGATTATATTATATAAAAACAGAAAGGAATCTGGGAGAAAACAAGAGTTTACCAAATGGGAAAAGGAGTAGTGTTTATTCAGAAGATGTCTCTGTCTAACCAGTAGGGCCAGGACAGGGAAAGGGGACAGGGAAATCCAAGAATCAGCTGGATCACTAGGGCATCGATCTGTCCTAGTGAGCATTTCATACTTGACATAAATAGACCTATCAACCCAGATGTCAGAGTTCCTTAGGGAAATCACATGTAAAGTTCCAGGGGACATGGGAGGGGGGATGGGAGGTATATACAATCACTCCCTACTATATCAATGTGCCTGCAAGAGAAGGCACTGACATGGGCCAATAAAAAGGGAGGAATAAGAACCCTGGTTTGCTGGCATAAAATCCGCATTGGGAGGAGAGATTCAATTTGGGGGGGGGGGCCGAACTGGAATCCTAAGAAGGGAACAGCAGAGGGAGGTGCAAAAGGCTTCCCACTCAGCAGAGACAAGGAGTTTACTGTACAAGCTACAACCAGATGGTAGGGCATGGAGTTGTTTCAACCATTAGGTCTGTGCTGAAGGGTACTATGATGAAACTTGTCTAGAAATGGGTTCCAGATGGTCAGATATTCCTTCAGTTTGCCCACTATCAGGTGGAAGGTTCTTTCATACCGAGCAGTGATGGACAAGAGATTAAACCACTCCTCATAAGCAATGGGATGATGGTTCCTCCTATGTCTGAGAAGTAGCTACCATTGCTCCATTCATCCACAGGAGCTGGGGCCTAGTCAAGCTAGAATCAATGTAGGGTAAGCCAAGAAGGGCCAGCTGAGGCTCTCAAATTCCTAGGTTAGGGAGTACCGATGAGCAGGTAGCCCACATTTTACTCCAAAAGGGCTCAATGGCGGAGCAGGACCAGAGAATATGTGTTAGATTGGCTTGAGGGGAGAAGCACCTCCAGCAGTTGCTGTGATTTAAGAGGCCTGCT
This sequence comes from Neoceratodus forsteri, assembly GCA_016271365.2. NCBI lineage: Eukaryota > Metazoa > Chordata > Ceratodontiformes > Ceratodontidae > Neoceratodus > Neoceratodus forsteri. The sequence goes on along the minus strand of JADMNL010000023.1, from coordinate 261,673,426 downwards.
CTATAAAGCCAGTAAGGGGTTCTGTAAGCCCTATGCAGGATTTTAAATTGGAGGGATTTAGCCTGCACCTCCCTGGATGCCTGATATGCAATGGACCAGACCTTGGTCAATTCCTAAAGCGGGATCATTATGCCAAGCTCCAGCTCCCACTTATCTCTTGGGCCTGCCAGTGGGGTAGGGGCACACAAACTGTGCTAGTGCAGCCAAAAATTTACCCTTTCCCCTGCTGTGACCAACAGTCTCAGAATTGCAGCCCTCACAGGCTGAGGTCTGTTGTTGACCATAAGCCTCAGAGATACTATTACACTTTCTCTTCTTCTACAACTCCCTGTTCAAAACCACCTATTCTAGGAGTAGCTTGGCTCTCCCAAACAAAGTACGGCCAAACCATGGTCTCCACAAACCTTCTCACTCCACTGATCTTATTTCTGCTGCTTCTTGTTCTCTCTGTGATTTCAATTGCCCCATGCACAAATGTAGATGGCCCTCCTCACTCACAACGTGAGTTCCACTTCTCACACCTCCTTGTACTGTACATAAAGCAGTATGATCTCATCCCTCTTCTAATTCCAAGGGGTTTCATCTACATTGCAACAAATGAGTCTCGGAAATACTCCTATGGTCCATTGTATCTTACTCCATTTCTCCACCATAAGCTATGGTATCTCATCCTGATTGATCTCCTACTTTCTGGGGATGTTAAGTCAAACCCAGGCCCTAGCACTCACTACTCCCATGCTGACTTCTCAGTACACAATATGAAAGGACTCTGCATAGCCCATCACAACATCAGGAGTCTAATGCACAACTTAGTGGATCTTGAGACATGGGTTACCCTTTACAAGTCAGACCTACTCTGCCTATCAGAGACTTGGTTGAAACCTACTGTTCCCAACTCTTCCTGTTCACTAGCTACGTATAACCTTATACAGAAAGATAGACTCTCCTCCAAAAGGGGGGGTGGATTTGCCGTATATTACAAAGAACATTTAAATCTCTCTACCATCTCAACACCCTCCCTTCCCCATTGTGAGTCACTCCATGTACTACTTGCCCTGGGTGCAAAACAATTACATATTGTATGTGCCTACAACACCCCAAATAGTGGCCTCACTGGCGTTGTAGAGTTACTCAACCAAACATCCCTATCAGCTGGGCAAAATGAAGCGATTATTATGGGTGACATAAACTTGAATTGGCTAGGTAAATGTCAAACTAACTTTCTATCCCAGATCCAGAGCCATAAGTCTCACCAGCTAATTACTGATCCCACCAGGACAGCTCCACACATGAACTCCAGCACTCTAATTGCTTGGGTACTAACAAACTGGCCTGAGCATACCCCTGCTGTAGGCATACTTGCTGATGCACTCACTGACCACTCACCCATTTTCTATATCTGGACCCCAGGATCTACCCCTCTGCCACCGCCAAGGTACATCAGTTTCAGAAACTATGCAAACTTTGTTTTAGACAACTTTCTCCTTGATGTCGCTGAAATTGACTGGGCTAAACTGTACCTAGCTAGTGATGCCCAATCTGCCCTTAACGTTTTTCTTCAAGAATTATCATTGTTTCAGGACATTCATATCCCGAGTCAAGGGTAAACAAACCAGATGGTTAAAAAAGGACCTCCTTGTCAGAGTTAGAGAGAGGGACAAGAGCTGGAGACATTTTAAATCCTCTGGTCTCACAGCCGATTACGACCTCTACAGGGCCCAATTTAAAGAGTGTAAAAAACAAATAAGAATTGCTAAAAGTGTATATTGCAAAGACATTTTTGCAAATGCTGCAGGGGACCATAGCAAGTTCTGGATGCATGTCAGAACATTCCTGGTGTCTACAGTCCCTTACTCCAAATGACATGATACTAAATGGTGTCCACTGTAATGATCCTCTGACAATAGCAATTTCAACTGACAATTCTCAGACCTGACAAGACATACTTCCACCTTCCCCACCACACAACAAACAGGCCTGCATACCATCCCTTCCCCTGGGATACCCACACCCCCTTTTCATTTCAAGGCTATCACAAGGGTAGAGGTGCTAAGACTTTTAAACTCTATCTCAGACAGCACTAGTACAGGCTCTGATGGTATTAAACCTAGACTTCTGAAGATCGCTGCCCCAATAATAGCCTCTCCCCTGGCTTGAATTTTTACCCTATCTCTTTGTCAGAGCCATGTACCTGACATCTGGAAAATCACCCAAGTCACTCCGGGTTTCAAAAAAGGAGACTCCAAAGACCCCTCTAACTATAGACCCATTGCAATTTTATTGGTACTAAGTAAAATCCTCGAGAAGTTAGTTGCTACACAAACCACTGATTCCTGCATAAAAATAACCTTCTCTCTTCAGCCCAACATGGTTTCCATAAGGGCCATAGTACCTCCACTGCCCTGCTCAAATTTACCACAGAAATACTTTCTGCCATGGACGCTGGTCTTCTTACAGAGGCAGTTTTCATTGACATGACCAAAGCTTTAGATCTCGTTGACCATCCCATCCTTCTCTCACCCCTGAAATCAGTGGCCTGGTTTAGTAGTTACCTGTCAAACTGGGCCCAAATTGTGAAGTATAATTCCACCCTCTCAAACCAGGCTACAATAAACATTGGGGTCCCCCAGGGTTCCATTTTGGGCCCCTCCTTTTCTTAATATTTATTAACAGCGTTACCTCTGGTCTCACCTCCTGCTCATCCCTTTTATATGCTGATGACGTAGTATTGTACACTAGCTCCAAAAACTTATCTGAAATAAACTCGTGCCTCTCCTCTGACTTTCATAAAACCCAAACCCGGCTCTCTAACCATAAACTGGTCCTCCATGTAACTAAAACCCAGTCAATTTTATTTGGGACTGCTGCCAAACTTAAATCCTGCAAAGATGACATCAAGGTCTCCTGCTCTGGCTCCTCCCTTATTAGTGCAGTTACCTCATTCAGATATCTTGGGGTAGTTCTTGATCAGTCCCTAGACTTTAATCTCCACATACAATCAACCTGAAAATCGGTAAACTCTAGACATTGCTTACCAGACCAGCCATACACTTAGTCCCTCTGCTAGGATGGATATTGCCCATGGTATATTGCTACCAGCTCTGACCTATGGTGTCATCACGAACACGTCTGTACCAAAGACCACACTTCATAATTGGAACCCTACTTATAATAACATTTGCCACTATACCTCCTCATCCCCTTGGCTCAAACATCACTGCCTACTCTATTCTGACCTAAATTGGCTACCACCCTCCATGCTGAGACTCTTTTCCGCTGGCTCCCTTGTGGATAATGTAATCAGGGCACATACTCCTACAAGTCTAGCTGTGTTGCTGATTCCTCAAACATCCTCTTATGGCTCACGGTCAGCTGATAAATCCCTATTGTAAGTCCCAAGATGTAAAACCTCTAAAGGTTCCCAGGCTTTCTCACACTATGCTCCACTGCACTGGAACTCCTTCCCTTCATCTGTTCGGCAAGTGCCTTCCCATGCCCTCTTTAATGAAGATCTTTGTGCTTTCCTATCTGTTTCCAACTCTTGCTCATGCTTTCAACACCCATGATCTTTGCTTTTTCTCTCCTTCCCTCTGACTGCACTTACTCCTATTCCACATGTCCTTATCCCTCCGCTTTCTATTCCTGTCTGCTTGGACACCTGGCATGTCACTACTCAAATGAGTTCTAATTTGTCCCTCCTTATGTTAAATGCCCTACCTTTCTTCCTTTACCCACCCTTGTATTTAATACTACTACTTTGCACTTTCCAGTGGCCTGTAACCATGTTACTGTAATTCCTGACTTCTTTCAATGTGGAATCTGAACTTTGCTATAACTGTTCACAAGCCGTGTACTCTACGGATTGCTGTAAATTTACTTGCTGTTTTGCCCTCACTGTGTGTCAGTAAGCTGGAATTATGTATTTACATAATTATCTTTGCTATATGCCCTACTTGTTGTACCCATGTCCTCACCATGTTTAGACCTCTATCTTATTTGTGAAATGTTTCCACTGTATTTCTATCCGTTGTATGCTGTACCTGTACCTGATGATCTGTCTATATTGTAGCCTCCTGTGTCATGACTGAAAATAGTCATTTTATGGCTAGCTCACCCACCCAGTAAACAAAAACTAACTAAATAAATAAAAAATAAATAAAAGTGTTTCAATTTAGCGGAGAGGTACGCCATCTAGAGTGGCAATCCACAAGTCAAGTTTCTGAAGCTGTGGGAGGGTATAAGCTTGCAAGATTTTTTGTTTTACCAAATTCTGAACTTATGGGCTCCTCCAAAAATGAGATCAAGGCAGCCAATGTCTGACTTGAATGTTCTCAAAGGAGTAGAGGCAGCCTGTCTGTGGATCAAAGAGGTCTTGAAGTACTGCAATACCACAGGCTTCCAAGTCCTGCCAGGAGACCAATTTTTTGTCAATGAACAGACCTGGGTTATGTCAAAGAGGCCTGAACGGTGAGGTCCAATGATCCCAGTCCAAAGGTTTAGTATATTTATCCCAGATGTACTTGGTATAATGCAGGCAGGGGGAGATGTCTGTACAAAGGGAACAATCTGGGAGAATGAGGGCCTGTGTAGCTGATAACCAACCCAGAGCCAGTTCCAAAGAGATCCAATTATGTAGGGGTGAAGTTTGTTGGGGTGCATAACAAATCAATGCCCGGCATAAAACTGTAAAGTCATGATAAACCTGCATGTCTGGCAGTCCAAATCCACCCTCTTTCCATGGCTGTTGAAAAGTCATAAATTTTATTTTAGTAGGTTTGCATTCCCAGATAAAAGTGGTCAATTTACTTGCTAACTTCCAAAAAAAGCTGCCTGCAAGGGAAATTGGTGAATTTGCTAATGCAGTACATACTGTATCTTCAGGAGGGCAATGAGTTTGAGGGAACTAATCCTGCCCCAGAGGATGTGGCTTTCCATTGGGTAATATCAGATGCCAGGGTATCCACCAGTTTCTGAGCATTGGCTGTGAATACGTCAGGGATGGACGGTTTGATAAAAATACCTAAGTAGGTCACTCCATCCAGCACCCATTGATAGGGGTAAGCTGCAAACAGATCACCTGTACAGGTGCTGTTGAAGGGTAACAATTGAGATTTTGCAGCATTTAACTTATAACCAGACAGGGAGAATATTCCCATATTATGTCCTGAAAGGGCAGAGGGAGAGATGAGGTGGGATTGAACAGATAGAGAGTGATGTCATCGGCAAAGAGTGCAATTTTGTGGGACAGCTCTCCTACCTTCAGGCCTGTAAAATGGGGATCTGTTCTAATTTCAATCACCAAGGGTTCCACTGCCAGCAAAAATAAGAAAGGGAATATAGGGCAATCCTGCTGGGTCCCTCTACCAAGGGGGAAGTAAAGAGAAAGCACAGAATTGGTTAAAACAGCTGCAGTAGGTGATGTGTAAAGGAGTCATACCAGGGAAGTAAAGGAAGCTGAAAAACTGAATCTGGCCATGGCATCGAACAAGTAGGCCCACTCCTCCCTTTCAAATGCTTTTTCAGCATCTAAAGAAAGGGTGTCAATTGGTTGAATAAGGTAGCGTGTGACACATAAAATGTCTAGTATTCTCAGGATACTATCAGACCCTAATCTCCATGGAATGAAACCAACCTGATCCAAGTGGATTAAAAGGGGCATGATAGGTTCCATCCATTTAGCCAGGACCTTAGCAAATATTTTTGCATCGACATTAAGTAGTGAAATCTGACTAAATTGAGAACAAATAGTAATATCCTTGTGCTTTTTTGGAATAAGAGTTATAACTGCCTGGGAGAAAGTAGGAGGCAGTGCCCACCTTTCTGTATCTTTGTTGAACACCAAGGCTAGTCTCAGGGATAAAGCATCAAAGAAAGTTGCATAAAATTCCGTAGGAAAGCTGTCCAGATGCAGGAACTTACCCTGTGACATACTACGATGGATTGGACAACCTCATGTGGGCAAACTGGGGCTGTAAGAATTTGTAGGTAATGAGCAGGGACCTGAGGCAGAGACAAGTCTGCATAAAAAGCAGAATGGTGCTCAGAAGTGGGCCTAACTTCAGATGAGTGAAGAGAAACATAAAAATCCCACAAAGCCTGATTAATGTCATTTGGGGCTGTTAATGTATTTCCCTGAGAGTCAATAATTACTAGGATGTATTTTTCCTTGGACTGGGCCCAGAAACAGGCTGCCAACAGCTTCCCTGGACACTCCCCAGCCTCCCACTATTTTTGATTCAGCCTGTAAAGGACATAGCCCATTTTAGATGGCAAGATGTCCTCTATTTCGTTTTAATCCTAGTGATCTGTTCTCTGGTATGGTGGTTTTGTTGGGGATCCCATGCCACTATATGTTCAAGATTTTTTTAGTTCTTCTTCCTTAGCCAAAAGAGTAGAGGCACTTTGCTTCTTAAGATGGACTGCATGGGCGTTTATTCTTCCCTGCAGTACCGCTTTAAGAGCTTCCCACTAAGTAACATGGAAGCATTCCAGGGTATCAGTAAAAGAGAAATAGTCTTGAATGGCCTGCCTTAGCCAGAGCTGGGTCTCTTCTAACTGTGATAGGGAAGCATTAAGGATCTGTTTATTACGTCTATTAGCTGGGACCTCCCAGGAGAGGGTGAGGGTAACTGGGCATGGTCTGAAACTAAAATATTCCCCAAAGAGACTCCCCAATCCCTGTGAAGCATGTCAAACAACATTAATGAAAGGTCAGTCTGGTGATACAAGTCATGAGAAGAGGAGTAACAGATAAAATACATATGTGTCAGATGGAGGGTATGCCAGATATCATGCAAGCCTAGGTCCTGAAGGAGTATGGACACTTTGGCTGCCAATACAGGTTCCTGGCAATGGCCAGGGCCTATCTGGTCCCTCTGAGGATCTAATGCTAATTTTAGGTCAACTCCAATAATGATGAATGTTGGAAGTTCGGCCAATGCTGTCTGATAAAACTGGAGATCAGGTACATTGGGGCATAGATGCTACCCAATACCAGGGGCATACCTAAATAGCGACCCATCAGCAGCAGAACTCTCCCATCTGGATTGTTGTATTCCTGTTAGATGCCTGGTTGTAGGCTCCTCTGACATAAAATGGCTACACCCCTTTCTTGAGTAGAGTGGGCATTGTGATAATACTGGCCTAATCCCATACGATCCAAATGCTTGGAGTCCCCATCCAACAAATACGTCTCTTGTATGAGGGCAATGTCACAGTTCATATTGTTAAGATATTGAAGAACTTTCCTATATTTTGGGAGCAACTGAGACCCCGCATATTCCATGAGACAATCTTTAGATGGTTGACACTGGTCATCTCTGCTGATAAGGGATACACACTAGTGCACAGTTCTGTTTCAAATATATCCCCCAGATTCCCCAATATCCCCCTCTCAACTCCTTCTCTGTCCCACTTGATAAAATTTAGGACACGTCCCAGAAATAGCCAGGGGAGATACATGGGGAAAGACCCTGAGAAGTACTCCCCTACTTATAGAATTATAGAAACTCATGGGGGGCTAGTGACTCTCTCAGAGGAGAAGTCTAATGGGGTAAACACAATATGAACAAAAAAAATACCCCAAAACTTCCACAAGCGGTCCCACTCCCAGTGGAGGTCCACTGGTCACTTCCCTAATGAAAAATATTGGAGGGCAATTAAGCCACCACTCACACAGGTCCTGAGTGCTCCAGTAAAACAAGGGGTGACTCCTGCTGCCCCCATCCCTTCCCTGTCTGGCCAAATGGGGCTGACATATATAAAGCAGCAAGGGAGTTAGTAAAAGTAAAAACTCAAAAAGGATAGAGTTAGCTCATTTGCAAAATGAGGTACCAACATAGTAGTTGGCGGGAGGAATGGGGACACCAAACCACTGCCGCTCCCCCTGCCTCATGCACAGGGAATAGTAGCATTAAGGAGAACACATGCCATGGCAAAACAGAGGTTAAGGAAGCACAGAATCAAAATACTATAGAAGAGAACAAACTACAGAGTAGCTAACTGGGAATGCAGCAGTACCGTGGAAGGGAAGGGGTACCATCTGGCCCACCAACTAATGAGGCCAAGGAACTTCCCTGGGTAAAAACCATAAAAGGCCAACAGGTAAACAGCACACAGGCCAAACTTGAAACATTACACATTCAACAAGTAAATGAGTGAAGGGTAAACAAACAAGGCCGAGAGTGCCCACAACACCCCCTTCCCACCACTTGCCTCCTCATAGTTAGCAACAACACATGCGTACACTGCAACACACGATCATCTATTAAAAGGTTAACAAAGATCAAATGACATAGAAAAAAGGGCAGTATATCACCAGAAAGTGGTGACGGTTTAGTAATGAATATTAAAACAATCGTAACATGAAAGTCAGCTGCTATGAGCAATCACAACTGTAGCCAAAAGGGGAGGGGAGACAACATGGAGGGGGTGGAAAAAGTCTATGGCAAGTTCATCCTCCAAAGGTGAGGGGGTGGAGAAAACAATCAGAGAATCAAGCTGTCACCTCGATAGTCAAATGATGACAACCTCATCTCTTAGGGAATAAATGTTCTATGGCTCTGTACAAGTCCCAGGTATTATAATAATAATGCGCTCCCAAGGTGAAAATACAGTTAAACACTGGCTTCCAAATTTATTGAAGGAGTCCTGGAAATACTGAACTGCAGGGGCCAAAGGAGTCCCAAACAAAGTGGCGAATACATTCACCCATTCTCCAGGTTCCATTCTTACAGAAGTCCATTGGTTCAGAAAATAGAAACGGGGGGTGGGGGTGACACTAAGAGGAGCCGGTGAAAGTGAAGTTAAGAAATCCAATTTGAAGTGGTGCTCTGTATCAGTGACCCCAGGTGACCTCTGACTCTAAATTGGTAGTCCTGAGAGTCTGTTAAGGAGAACAGAGGTAGAAAACACAAATGGGACACAGGATTGAAACTGCAGTGTGAACAGGAGCGGCTGTTACTGATAAGTTTGAGCAGCAGGCAATTAACCACAGGGAAACCTGCAACACCATTCAAGCACTAGGGGAACTCCATAAAGTCAGCAAAAAAAGCAGGAACTATGGACTACCCAGCATTACCTCTGCTGAAAAAGGTGTTAGGCAGAACTGCCTTTCAGGTAGAAACAGCAGAAGTCAAGTCAGTCCCTCAGGTGCTCCTAGTTCCATCTGTTCTCCCTCGGTTAGGTGTGAGGGTGCTGGGTGGGCCACAGGTGAGGGCCATCCAAAATGGGCTTGTAAGTGGTTATCAGCCTCCTCAGTTGTCTGAAATTGCTCTACCCAACCCTCAATTGTGACCACTAGGGTAGTCGAGTAAAGGGGCACATATGTAAGGCCCCGGTTCCACAAGCCCTGCTTAATCCTATCAAAAGCTTGGCACCATTCCAGAATTCCCCTAGGGTAGTCAGGGTACAAAGAAATTTGTGATCCATTAACAACAATATTCTGCAGCTCCTTGGCTTTAGTTAAAGATTAGTTCTCTGTCCTGGAACCAGAGAAGCTTAATGGTCAGTGGCTGAGGTCTAGCAGGTGATTTATACCTCAGGGCTCTATGAATACATCAGGCCCGCTCCACCTCAAAGTCATAGTCTTCTGAGGCTAGGTGAAGCCATTTGGGAAAGTGATTATGGAGGTATTGGACCAGGTACTTACTCTCAAATCCCTCAGAAGTCCTACTATATGAATATTTTCTCTTCAGCCCCGCCTTCTAAATCCTCCAATTTCACCATGAGCCAGGCAATTTGGTTCTCCGCTGCCTGAAGTTGGAGATCCTGCACAGAGTTATGTTCCACCACTTCTGCTATAGAAGCTGCCACTTGGCTCACACAGTCAGCAAGAGTGGCTAAGCCGGCCTGAATATCTGTCACTGTGATGTTTATGGCTTTGACAGAAGCTGCAATTTGTTTAATCAGGAGAGCTTGGTGAACCAGGTTGGGTGTCTTAGCATTACGGTCTTTTGTGGCCACCATCTTTGACTCCAGCAATTTTGGCCTAGGTGGAGATTTCTCAATTAATTTTTTCTGCTTTGCACAGCACTTTGATCTGGAGACAGTACCTTGATCGACTGCATAATCAAATAACTTGCCAGTCATGCTAGATTGCAGAATGCCCCGGTAGATAAGGATAAAGGATGGAGCGGGATTCATGGGAGGCAGCACAGAGGAAGAAATTTAAACTGCCATCTCTTCCAGGTGCTCATGTGACCTCTGAGAAACCACCTTTCTGACAGGATTTTAAAAATCCACCTTTCCTTATCATAACATGGGGTCATAAAAAGACTATGTTGAAAATCTAAGGGTCAAAATGTGAAAAATAAACTAAATTATTTATTTATTTAATAATTTATTTATTGAAAAGAGATTTACCAGGAAAGACATACTGAGCCATAAAGCTTGTTTCGAGATGTGTCCTGGGTGGAGGGGGGAGAGGATATGTACAGTACATAAGGCAAGCAAAAAGCACAGTAATATTATGCAGCAATAAGGCACAACAATGTACAGAATACATAGTATTGTATTTACAAATTAATTATAGTACAAGTTGATTACAACAGGAGTGTGGGGTAACAGGCAATAGCAGGCTGAAATGTTAGGAACAGGACAGGGAAGGAAGTGGTCATAAATCAGAAGGGGCAACAAGGAGGAGTAGCTGGAATGGAATATGAGAGAGGAAAGGGAGAAGGGAGAGTAGAGAGATAGGGGAGGGGAAGAAAGAAGAGGAAGACAGGTGGAAGTAAAGGGATGTGGAGAGGGACAAAGTAAATGGCATAGGATAAGGGAAGGGAAAGGATAGTGGAGAAGGTAGAGGTGGAGAAGGAAGTGGATGTAGGAAGAGTGTGAATGGCATGAAGGTAGTAGGCGAACAGAGTGGGGAGAAGTAGAGATAGAGAGGGATAGGGTAGGAGGGAGGGAGGAAGGGATGTTAGGGGAAGAAGGGGGAGAGGAAAGGAGGGGGTGTGATGGGGACAGGATAAGTGTAGAGGTTGTAATACTTTAGTAGTGGGAAATTGGAGGTGCAAAGAGGTGTAAGAGCTTGAGGACAGGTAGTGGATAGGGAAAAATGAAAAAGTGTGGAGGCAGGACAGTAGGCTATGGGCGTTTGCAGGAGGGAGAGGTGTGGACTTGGAGCAGTGAGGAAAGAGAGCATTTGGAGGAGGCAGACCGAATTGTTAGGAGAAGTAAGTTCCAGATAAAAGGAAAGTAGAAAGAGAAGGCATTCTGACCAGCAATGGATTTACAAGAGGGGAGCAGTAGGGAGTGATAACCTGAGTTACGGAGAGGGTAAGCGGAGGGAGGCATAGGGGAGAGAAGTGAACTGAGATAAGGGGGAAGTGAAGCCAGCCAGAATTTAGAAATGAAGAAGGTGCAGTGGATTAAGCAGCAATTTACCAAGGAGGGAGGGAGAGAGCAGAGTATAGAAAACAGTGGTGAGTACAGGAAGGGCAGACTAAGGCAAAATGGCAGGAGAGGAGGGGGGGATCCAGTCTGGCCAAGGTGGACTTAGGTGCAGCACCGTAGGCAATGTTGCCATAATCAAAGATGGGGAGGATCATCTTAGAGATGATATCTCAGTGAGCAGGTATAGGGATGCAGCTTTTGTTACTATAAAGGGCACCGAGCATAGATTGGAGTTTTTTGTGAATGGCATCAATGTGCTGAGAAAAGCTAAGGTGCCAGTCAAGCCAGACACCAATGTATTTGAATGAGGGTACATCCTCAATTATACCCCCACCTAAAGTGTGGAAGATGAAATGAAGCTGGGCACACACCAAAAACTAAGAATAATAAAGAGATTTTTATTTAGCACAATGCATTAGCATGGTAGACCACTGGGCTAACACTCCTACATATCGACTCAGTCACATGGGTCTTCCCTGAGGAAGACGTGTGACTGGGTCAATACAAAGGGGTGTTAGTCCAGTGGTCTGCCATCCTAATGCATTGTGTTAAATAAAAATCTCTTTATTATTCTCAGTTTTTGATGTGTGCCCAGCTTCATTTCATTTTCTGGTATATGTATTTCTGGCTGGAGCACCTTTGAGAGGTTGATGTGCGCTCCTCTATTTTTTTTTTATTTTAAGGTGTGGAAGGTGAGGTGGGATGGGAGCCTAGAAAGTCTTTGCCTAGTGCCGAAGCACATTGAGACTGTTTTTTTAGCATTTAGGGATAATTGATTTGACCTGAACAATTTCTGGACAGTGTCAAAATCAAGCTGAAGCCTGGATGTTAACCCTGAGGGAGAAGACCCAGATGCAAACAGAAACTTGTCATCTGTATACATATGGATAGAAGTAGAGGAGCAGAAACACTGAAGTGTTTTGTTTACTCATAACTCTATTTTTGTAGATTTTGGCCACTAATGTTCAACATATTTGTTGTATTAACCACCCTCATGAATATGACGGGTGTCACTTTTCAAATCCCCTCCAAAACATGTTTTCACCGTTGCACTGCAAAATCACCTTTCTGATGGGATTTAAAAAAATTCTCCTTCATAACATCAGATTGTAACAAGACTATTTTGAAAATCTGGGGTCAAATTGTGGGAGCCCACTGAAAATTAGATATTGTCTTGATTTTCAAAGAGCCCTTAGAGTGACGTAAGTTGCGTTGCTCTAGACCTGCGGTGAACTCTGGGTGCGTCAGGGACCCTGTACCCAATTTTATAAAATGGGGGACCCTTGTGCCAAAAACCAGGAGTTGCCATAGCCAGAGGCTAGCACCAAACATATGGCACATCTGCGGGAATCGCCACAAGGATCCAGCCCCAACCCCCTGCCCGGCACAACACTTAAGGGGCTGGGATGGTTGGGGTGGTGGTGGTGAATCTGCTGGACAGGAGAGGGCCAGGGGCAGAAGGGGCATGGGATGTGGCATGGGGGAGTTGGGGAGACAGCTGGGCAGGAGAGGAAGTAAGGTGGCACCCAGCAGGGTATATTTGCTTTTTTATGTATTTTATTAATGTCTATCAAGTCTTATTAGTGTATTACAAAGTACTCTACATCTTAATTATACACTAAATAAAGAAACAAACATGTTCAACTCACCCAAGGAGGGGCATGGGATATTCCTGATCAACACTTCTTCATATTTAAACTTATAAAATGGGTTGCAAAAAACAAGAAACCTAATTGGTGAAACAGTATCACCTGACCATGGATTAAATCTTCTGTTTAATCCATAGTTTCACAGCCAGAACTACTTCTCTCAGGAAATATCTTGTAAATGTCCCTGAAGCAATATCCCTGCACAGAGGCAGAAATAAGAAACAGAAAAGCTGCATTTTTTTCCATACCACTAAGCAGAAGAAAAAAACATCAGTGATATTATGAAGTTCAGCTTTTGTTTTTTGGCCACATAACAGTGAATCAGTGGCTAAATGTTCATTTTCCAGATGGTGAAGATGAGAGAAACACTCTAGAAAGCATATCATGGGCTGTGAAAGTGTTTGAAGACTGGCTGGTTAGTAAATGTGCAGTAGTAAATTATAAAGAAGTCCCTGCCAAAAATCTGCATGCCATATTGCAGGAGTTCTATGCCTCCATTCATGGTTTCCAGGGCAAAGTGTACATAGTGAGAGATCCCCTGTGCTTGAGAGCTGGATTAAACTGTTTCTGGAACAACAGCAAGAACAAGAGAATGTTTAATATAAATACTGATCCTGCATTTAAAGCAGCAAACAATGTCTTCATTGCAGTCCTGCAACAATTCAAAATGCAAGGGAATGACCGAGTAGCACATCACTTGCCAATCAGCCATGCTGACCAAGCAAGGCTTCGGGGATCTGAAGCACTGTCACTCGAGACCGCAGCAGGGTTGATGTGCCATGTCTGGTTTGAAATATAGCTAGGGCTGGTACATCATGGTTATGAAGGAGTCAATGAGCTGAAACAAGACTCCTTCGCTGTAAAAACAGATGATGATGGCAAAGATTTCTTCACCCTGACTTTCAATCCACATACAAAGAATCACAGTAACATTAACAAGGTGAACAAGGAAAGCCAGTGTGGATTTCTATTTGCAGATCCTGGAAATCCCCAATGTCCTGTACTGCTGTGCAAAAAGTACATAAGTAAGTGCCCCCCCAACACCGCAGCCCTCTACCTCCACCCCAAAAGAGTGCCACATTTCATAATGGACCACCAGCAATATTGGTACACCCTGAAACCAATGGGTGCCATTTTCTGGGAGACTTGCTATCCAAAATATCACAGGAAGCAACATTAACACAGTGGTACACTAACCATTCCATCAAGTACCACTGTGCAAATATCTGAGGCAGGGTTGGTGTCCTGAGAGATTATGAGTATAACAAGGTACCACTGTGAAAGCAGCTTAAAAAACTACTGGAGTCCCTCCAATAGTGGCAGGGAGAAATGGAGCAAACTTCTAACAGCTGTTGGGAAATCATCAGGATTGCAATCACCAGTAGTGCATGACAGCCAGAAAAGCAATGTTTCTCTATCTACCATCACAGTTACAAATTCACCCCAGCAAGTCATGAGCCAGAGATCCAGTAGCTTTGTATGGAGGTCTTCATCCAACCTGCTGACATCCTCAGTTCTGTAAATGGGAACTCCAGTGACTAGTGACATCACTGCAGCTGACCCAGGGTCAAACCTTCATTCACCAGGAATAATTAACATGGCAGAACCCAGACCATCATGCAGCATGAACACTACAGACACTGAGGTCAGGCTTCCTGGCTTCAACAAGAAGCAGTTCACAATCAACAGACCTGTCAACTTCTACTATTAAAACAAATAAATGTTTTAGTACAATGGGGTCACAGTTAAAAAAAAAAAATGGTAGCAGAGACAGTGACCTTTCATTCGATCTTAACAGTTTAAAAGAGCACATGTTACAGCAGTGCAGTTAGAAAACAGATATATTCTACTGCAATTGGATCACAATGTACAAAGTAGTGAAACAGTAGAAGGAGAAGAAGAAGCTACAGTATATGTCGTTCACTGTGAAAGGTCTAAAACAGCATGTTATAAGTTAAAATTTAGAGTGCAGACCTATAGTTATATTTTGTTACATGTCTACTTAGCTAAGTTATTTGCATATTAAATGTTTACAGCAATGTTTCTGTCAACTTGTTACAGAATGTCCACCCTTATGTGAAATGTTTGAAGAGCTGGCAAATAAGAACTACTTTGTGTGGTGGATACATACATAATAAAAAATTATATTTTTCAGCCTTAAAAAGAGCATTTGTCTGTATTCTGTCACTCCAAATGGTAACCCATTTTATAAGTGCAATAACCCACTCCAGGGTATGGGGTTATGGGGATTTAATCCATGCCTCGAGTGCTGTGAGGGCACTCAGCCTGTTGCCATGTGCCTCACAATGCACACAGGATGTTGATTTTATTTATCATGAAAGATTTTATTGAAGTTTTTCACTTTAGAAACCTTTAAATGAGATCAGAAGCAGACTGTTAAATAGAACATACTTCAAAAGAGTTTTTAAGAACTTTGCTGTACTACAAGTAACCAAAACTATAAGTCTAAGAATCTGTAACTACCCTGCAGGTTGTAAAAATGCTCCATAGCAATGAAACTCTAAATATAGAAACGTGTAAACCTGTCACACTATAAGAAGCCCTTGAGTCATATAGAATAGCAATAAAAATAAAGGCTAGGGTGGTACCCCTGCATAATTCACTGAAGTGAGCTCTTCATGAATTGTCTTAAGCAAAAAGCATAAGATTACTCGTAAAAAGGGGAAGAGAGTATAATGGAAAGTATCAGGTGTTAAAACATTCAAAGAGGTGGGTTGCCAGGTGGTAGAGGGGAGACTAAACAGAGATGTGAATGCAGATAGGCTCCTCATTTCATTACATACTGTATTTGTGCATTTGGTTAGAGTTAGTATATAAGAGCCATTCAAAAATGGCAAGTCTAGCCACTGCCACATGCAATATAAGAAGAGATGGAGAGAAGGTTTCTGAGTCAATAAAACATATGATCTTAGACATTCATTGCCCTAGAATATACATATTAGACCACTCCCCTTGTATATTAAAATAAAAAAAACAGATATAATACCAGTGGGAAAACATGGAAAATGTTCTACCCACTAATAACGATGCCACAAATAACAACACAACTAGACAAAGAGATACTAGAGTTATTTGAAGCCAATGCAGAACAAGAAACATCCATGATCAATATTTGGGAGACTTTTAAGATACTAATAAGAGGCAAATTCATAAGCATTGAATCTCTTAGAAAAGAAAACAAAATAATATCATACAACAACTCAAACAAGAAATAGAAGGTCTTCAGAAATTGCATAGTCATACTCTGGACAAAAATGTTTTTAATAACGTAATACAAAAAAAGAGAAATATAAACACAATACAAAATGACAGTATTGAAAGACAGATTATGCAAACAAGATCAAATTATAAGTATATGTCAGACAAGCCACTAAAATTGCTAGCCTAGCAATCCAGAAAAGAGCAAAAACAGAACTATATATATTAGCTATTAAGAATTCAGAGAGAATAATGGTTGAAGACCCAAATGAAATAAAAACGTATTTTTCCAGGAATATTATAAAGAATTATACACTACCAAAATGCAAAATATAGAAGAAAATGAAATAGATAATTATTTAAAACAAATTAAGCTACCCACTATATCATCCAATATAAGAGAACATATAGGCCAAGATATAACAGTGGAAGAAAAAGAAATAGCAATAATGCAATTACCAGGAAGTAAACTTCCAGGGCCAGATGGGATTACTATTGAATTTTACAAAAAATTCAAACAGCTCATACTCATTTTGCAGAAGTTATTTAATTCATTTAACTCAATAAATAAAATACCAAAATAATTTCAAGAACAATACATGTATTTCATAAAAAGCAAAACGACCCACTGAGCTGTGTATCATACTGCCCCATCTCCCTATTAAACATAGATTATAAAATATTCACAAAATCATATCCAAAAGATTAGAAACTATATTACCACAATTAATAAATAATGGGCAAAACTGTTTTATTAAAGGACACTTGCTTAAGGAAAATATAAGATGCTTACACAATATAATAACACAGAAAGAATACAAAAATGCAATATTATTCACAACAGATGCAGAAAAGGCCTCTGATTGCCTAGAATGAAAATTTGTATTTGCTGTGATTAGGGAGATAAGGTTTGGTGCACAGCTCAGAGGATTGCTACAACTAATATACAAAGAACCAACAGCTAAAATTAAAACTAACCAAAATCTATCTCAACCTACATATCTGCAAAGAGGAACCAGACAAGGTTGCCCCTTATCCTTCTTATATTTACCCTGATAATGAAAACTTTAGCTATTGCAGTGCGAAAACACCCTCACATAATGGGCATATCCACTACAAATTCAATATATAAACTTAGGCCCAGATATTCAAAAGGGTTACGCCATGCGCAACAGGGTTGCGCATGCGCCAAGTCCAATCACGCCATTAGCGATATTCAGAAGGAAGGCAGTTGTGACCCGAAAACATGCTGAGCAACAGCGCAATGAAAATGAAGGCATACGCAACCAAAGGGTGGATCCATGTATAAAGACCGCAATGCGACATTCAAAGACTCGTCGATGCGCAAGAGCGCACAGCTGGAAATTAAGACTATCAGAAATGAGCCAAAATAAAAAGGCTCAAGGAAGCAGCGCAAGAACGCTACCAGGCTGCCAAGGGAGAGAGAGAGAGAGACAGAGAGACACAGAGAGAGAGAGAGAGAGAGAGAGACACACAGCCAGCCAGCCAGCCAGCAAAGGGCAGGCAAGGAAAGTGTGGGCCATAGTCTGTAGAGGCCAGCGGGGGGTGCCCGGTGCAGTGGAAGTAGCAGTGAGGACAGCGGGGTAACACAGCAACACCAGCCGGGGGTCAAAGCCAGGGAGATGGACAGTGCCAGTTTCCACATGGAAGCTGTAATGAGGGGGTGAGAATGCAAGCTGCAGGGGGACGTGGCCGTGGAAGGGCTCGTCGGCGGTATGCCCCCGACAGGCGGTACCATGCCCGCATCAGCCTTGAGCTGCACACAGATGTAGAGATCGTGGGCCGGTACCGCCTGAACAGGGCAATACTGAGATGGCTCTGTGAGCTGTGCAGTGATGTGATGCAGGCACCCTCACGTCGGAGTCACGCTCTGTCGGTGGAGACCAAGGTGACAGCCTGCATGTGCCTGCTCGCCACGGGCACCTTCCAGAGGCTGACAGGGGACACCACAGGCATCACACAGTTGGCCACGTCACGCATCCTCACCCAATTCCTCAGCGCACTGCTGCCACATGCTGCGGAGTACATCCATTTCCCCAGCACCGCGGCAGAGCGTACAGCAAACATGCAGGAGTTCCACAGGGTAGCACGTATGCCTGGCATGCTAGGGGCCATAGACTGCACCCATGTGGCCATTCGCACGCCACCTGGCCCCGATGGCCTCGCATATCAGAACAGAAAGGGATTCCCTAGTGTCAACTGCCAGGTGGTGTGTGATGCCACTGGGCGCATAATCAATGTCTGTGCCACACACCCTGGCGGAGCACATGATGCCTTCATATGGTATCAGTCTGCACTGTGCCATCGATTCAAGAGTGGGGACATCCCCACAGGACATCTAGTGGG
This sequence comes from Neoceratodus forsteri, assembly GCA_016271365.2. NCBI lineage: Eukaryota > Metazoa > Chordata > Ceratodontiformes > Ceratodontidae > Neoceratodus > Neoceratodus forsteri. The sequence goes on along the minus strand of JADMNL010000023.1, from coordinate 261,654,797 downwards.
TAGACACATGTATGGAATGCAAACCGGGGCAGGGTGGGAAGGCCACAGGTGCCATGGTAGTGGCACACAGTGAGATGGCCAATATGGACCTGAACATGAGACTGATCTCCACTATCTCCACACAGGTGACAGCGGATACCCACTTTGTCCCTGGCTGCTCACACCGTACTGGCACCCCATGACCCCAGCGCAGCAACTCTATAATGAGGCACATGCTGCAACACGCAACATCATAGAGCGGGTGTTTGGGATGCTCAAGGCACGCTTCAGATGCCTAGACACCTCTGGCGGTGCTCTACAGTACAGCCTCCAAAAGGCCTGTGGGATATTCCTGGCCTGTTGCATCCTGCACAACATGGCCAAAGACCATGGGATAGCAGTACAGGTCGAAGAGGGGGACAGCGATGGAGACGCCATTGGTGCCGGTGTTGATGGTGATGAGCAGCCCCCCTAGGACGGCGGGACCCCCGACTGATCCGTCAGGCCCAGCTGCACCGGGACACCATCACAGAGGAGCACTACGCACAACACAGGTAAGTCAAGGGGACATGTGCAACCAACACTGTCCATGTGCAAACCACAGGCACACAGGGGAACACACCAGGGGTGCATGACGGTCAGGGGAGTGGAAGGTTCCAGGCATACAAACACACCATCAGGGAGGGGTGAGCACTCATATGGACACACACACACACCAGGCACAGAGCGTACATGGGCAGATGCACAGCACTGCAGAACCGACATTGCTAACACACAGCACCACCGACCACCCCCACCACCTGTGCTGTCCAAGTACGTGTGTCAGATGCTGGGCACCCTTGCACCTTGGTGTACAGTACAATGCAGGCATCATCATGCACACACACCTGTGGACAGCAGTTGGGTGGGTGTGCAGGTGGTCCGTGTGTCGGCGTGGTGAGCAGAGCACCCAGCAGTGCACTGCCCACCATGACACACATTGCACACATGGCAGCACCAGACAGAGCCCACACTGGGAGACAGCTCAGTCATGTAGCACTGTCCCATGGCCACCGCGGATGCATGGGCAGCCCCACCGTGATCCAACAGCACTGGCAGGCTGAGCAGGGGCCACATGGGGTGGCACTGTTGCACCACCAGGGGTCCCACTGTGCGAACGTGACCTGGCCTGCACAGGGGTCTGAAGCATGCCGAACAAACCTGCACCGGGGTGCTCGGGATGCCCACAGCAGAACCCGGCGTCGACAGGCCTGGTGTCGCACGACACCGGGAATGAGGATTGGAGAGTGAACTGTGTGGGGTGTGCGGTACAGGGGCACCTGACTGTGTGCCCAATGCAGCCACGACAGAGACCACTGCCTGGGTCAGCCTGTCAATGGCGGCGGTCACATCCGTCCGCATACGGACCAGCTCAGCACGGTCCAGAGCACACTCCCTGCTGTGCCACTCCACGGACACAGACAGTGCCTCCACAGACATTGCAACCCGCCTCTGCAGCTGTATTGATTCCTGCAGCAGGCGGGTGTGCTCATCCAATGGGTACTGTGCCCCAACGGCATCCTGTCTCCCAGGGTGTGGAAGGTCCTGATGCACAACACCCCTTGAGGGTGGGCGCTGTTCACCAGGACCAGGAATGGGTGGATCAAAGGGCGGCAGACATGTGCCACCGCTTGACACTGTACCCCCAGACCTGGTGGGTGACTGCTGCTGCTGCCCTCAACACGCTGTGCCCCAGGGTCCACTCGTTCCACCGCTGTGCTGGCAACAGTGCCAGACACCTGCACAGCCACCGGTGCTGCCCCACCGGTGCTGACAGGCACAGCCTGGGACTGTGCCAGCATGCTGGTACACAGGTTGGAACCAGAAAGGCCCAGGGGCACGTGCTGGCCTGCTGTGTGTCCATCATGGGACACACACCTATCACTGCCCATTGCAGTCCTTGCATCATCAATGGTGCAGGTATGTGCTACAGCCATGGTCACAGCATGCTGGCATGCTTGCATGCCAGACTGCTGAGACACAGGCTCTGCACCCCCCACACCCGTATCACCGACACCAGAGTTGGTGGCCCAGCGTGCATGCTGCTGCAGTGCCTGCTGGCTGGTGATAGAGGTGGATGGACCCTCCTCCATGTCCAGCAGGTCATCAGCACTGCCTGGACCCACCACCACTGTCTCCTGAAGATGAACAGGATCTGTAACAGAAAGAGAGTACATGTGAGTGCATGTGAACAACCTTCCCCCAACCCCCCCAAACACCACCACCATGTCATACCGTGCAGTGAAGGGCTTCCATCTGTCTGGAATCCACCTCCTGGTATGCCCTCTACAGCTCCGCTGCATGGATGCGACCAGTGTCTCCTCAGTCGGGGTCAGCTCCAACACCACTGGCGGGCCCCCACCAGTGCCAGCACTTGCCGCCCTGAAGGCTGCCACCTTCTCCTTCAACCTCCTGCGGTCTGTCCCCATCTTCTTCTTGCATTCCTGCACAGAGCGCTGGTGGCTTCCGTGCAGGTTAACGGCCCGAGCTACCCCCTCCCATGCAGCCGCACAGGACTGAGGGGTGCCCCTCCGTCCACTTAGTACTGGCTCCTCATCCAGGTAGGCCTGGAAGAGGGTCTCTGTCTCTGCTGCTGTAAAGTTGGGCCTCCTCCCACGTCCTCACCCTCAACCTCAGCTTGCTCTGCTGGTCATGGTGATCTGTATGGGAAGTGGACACCTGTCACTGTGCAGTCTACAGCATTTTCCCATGACCATTGTCCAGAACATCACACAGCATGCAACTCATCTCTCACCTGCAGTCACCGAATCTGGCCAGCGCAGCCCAATGTCGCACATTTATAGCGCAATACATGCAAATTAGGAGTGGAGCAACTTTAATGACATGCAAATCATGCCACTGCACCTTTGAATGGCTGATCAGATGATTTGCATGTGTCGGCTGAATATCGCGAATCTGCGCTTTGCGCAATACGGATAAGTCGGCTGAGCCAATGGCGCAGATCTGTGACTGTGTGGTACACTGCATTCCGCATGTCCAGATAGCTTACGCAGGCGTCTGTCGTGCTGCTGACGTGCTGAGCGCGATCGGCAATTCAGGCCATGGCCACCATTGTGCCAGTGGCGCCACAGCAATGGGCACTACATGGCGCTGTGGCACTACTGCGCAATAGTCCACTGTGGCACTGGTACGCAGCTGGTTGGTCGCGCAGGATGCCTATACGTCAGATGGCGCTGTGCGTAGCCTTGCATCATTGCCCATGACCTTGTGTATGACCTTTGCCCCCTGGCGCTGTTCGCCTGCCATGTGTACATCCCTATTGCGCTGTCTGGTGACAGCGCTATGTGAAGTGACGGTGCTGTTCGAACAGTGCGATTGGAGCCTGTGGTGGTCTATTGCGCAACATCTCCACGTGGGGTTACGGCGCAGTGGGGCACCATATTGCCTGCTGTAAAGTTGGTACCATGGCTAGGAGGAGGGCTGTGTCCTGGAGCCAACTTGAAGTGGCCAACCTGGTGGCCCTAGTGGAGCCCCACTATGGTGCACTTTATGGTGAGGCGCCCCTCACCATTGCAAGAACACAAGTGTGGCAGCAAGTGGCCACTGACCTGGTGGGGGTCACTGATGGTGCCGGTCTGCTGAGCAGTGCCGGCACCGGTCCGGTGACCTCCGCCGGAGGGATCTGGACGTGTTGGCGAGGCTGCGGTCACGTGCCAGGTGGGGCGTGGTGCCTAGGCCAGGTGGGTGTACCATCTATGCACCTGTATTCTCTGTAGGGGTGTGCGTGTGTGTTTTGGTGGCTGTGCATAGGTGATGGCTCAGCCACGGTTGGCTGTGTCAGTGTGTGCAGCTGTGAGATGAATGGGTATGGCTGTGTGGGCAGGCACTCTCACTGGGGCAGGGGCAGTCTGCTTTGAGTCACACTGATGTTTGTCTCAACATATGTCTCCCACAGGCCAGGATGTGAGGATGCAGGCCCAGGTTGACGAGGGCCATGCCAGGGCCCCGGTGCCAGCAGGGGTTGCACCCCAACAGCAGCAGCAGCGGCAGCAATGGCAGCAGCAGCAACAGAAACAGCAGCAGACACAGCTGCTTGTGCAGTGTGAGTATCATGACTTCATGGATGCTATTGCATGCTGGGGGGGGAAGACCAGTATCCCTGCACAATACAACCATGCAGGAAAGGGGAGGTCATAATTCCACTATACAAGACACTAGTGAGGCCCCACCTGGAGTACAGTGTACATTTCTGGAGAACATACCTACTTAAGGACGTAGAGTGGGCAGAGAAGTTTCAGAGGAGGGCAACAAAGATGGTGCATGGCTTGCATCACAAGTCCTATGGAGACAGGTTGATGGAACTGCACATGTACTCCCTGGAGGGGAGGAGGGAGAGAAGGTATATGATAGAGACATACAAGTATCTTACAGGAGGAACAGGGTGCAGGAAACACTATTTTGCAGTGAAAGATGTTCCAGGACTAGAGGGCATGGGATGAAGTTGGAGGGAGGACGATTCAGAGGACACATGAGAAAGAATGTCTTCACAGAACGGGTGGTGGACAAGTGGAACACCCTGCCAGAGGAAGTGGTGGGGGCTGAAACAATCACGGGATTTCAGAATGCACGGGATAGACATAATGGACTTCTGGAGGTCAGGGGTAAGGGGCAACAGACTTCTAGGACAACAAGGTGAACTTACATGCTCAAATGCACAGACTGGGTTGGCCATAGGCCCTTATCTGCCGACACTGTCTATGTCTCAATGTCTGTATGCACGACACAGGTGACATGCATCACTGTCCAGTATCACAGCACGTCTGTGTATGCGTCACTGGTGGTCCATCGCATGCGTGGGCACATAGCTGTGTAACTGGCATGCCCGCGTTGCCACATCACTTGACAGCCTTGTTTGTGCTGTGATGGACATGGGCAGTGTGTGTGTGCAGTGGTGCGATAGCTGGTGCCGCCTGTTTGTGATGGCCATGCGCATGTTCACTGTGGTGGGCATGCCATCACAGGTGTGAGACATTGGGCTATATGGCTTGCAGGTTGGGTGGTGTTCAGGGTTGTGGTCAGTCACAGCCATTGACTGTGTTCCCATTTTCCTAGGCCTCAAGGTTCTCCAGCGCATTGGGAGGGATGTCCGGGGCCTCAGACAGCTGCTTGCAGACAACCAGGCCATCCTGCAATCGATACACCGGCATGGCCTTCGCAGGAGGCGGCACAGGACGGGCTGACAGCAGCCGGAAGATGAGCGGCTGGCTGGCCCATAACTTCAGTTACCCTCCCCACTTCTCCCATCCCTACCACCCTGCCTTCCCTCTCCAAGTTTGTCATCCCTACCCCTTGAACACCCCTACCTTGTACCCGTCCCCCCCTTGTAAATAGTTTTATTGTTATGGTTATATTGTTTATGTCAATATACATTTCTATTTTGATAAGAATAATGTGTTGGTCTCTGATTTGCAGCTGGCTATGGGTGCTCAGTTGCAGGGGTGTACATGCCATCTGGGGTGGTATGGTCCTGGGTGTGTGTGTGTGTGTGTGTGCATGTGTGTGCATGGGGAGGTATCTCCAGCATGGCTGTGACTTTCTGTTGGTCTTGCCGTCTGCTGCCACCCACTGCTGGGTGCACAGGGTGTGTATGGCTTGTAGGCTTCTGTGCTGCACGGGGTTGACGTGTGCTGGGGGGGATGCATGGTTTCCTGCAGTGCCAGTCACTGCACATAGGTGGTGTCTTGGGGTCACAGTGCAGGTGTGCTGTACCCTAGGGGGCTGATGTGCACTGTGGTTGTCAACCCCGTGTGTGGCACTCTCAGCCTGCCAGTGGTTGTGCTGGGGTGTCATGGCTCTGCTATGCTTTGTTGGCTTGTCCCCATGGGCCAGTACATCCATCACACCCCAGTGATGCTGTGCTTGGGGTGTGCAGGTGGTGTTGGTTCTGCAGTGTGTTCCTGTGCCCATGTGTGGCATGGCTGGCGGTGGGCCCCGCCTCCCTGGATGTGCAGTTCCATTGCTCTGGGGGCTCTACTTGCGCTATGGCACCTCTGGACTGCTCAGCTGGGCTGCCCTGGTTGTGCTATAGCGCAACATTTTGGCTCAGCTTCTCCATCCTGGTTGCGCTATGGCGCAGTATGTGCGATATTCAGACGTTGGTTGCTTGCGCAATTTGTTCTGCTCCATGTTTGAATATCGCACCTGTTGCTCATATGCACAATTGGTTTGTGCTTGCTCCTGCTGTTGCACTCATTTTGGGCGCAGTTTGAATATCTGGGCCTTAGTCTCTATGCAGATGATATTTTGTTATACAAGACTCACCCAGAAAAATCAATACAAGAATTAATTAAAATAATGGCTAAATTCGGGAAAATCATGGATTACAAGATAAATTGGAGTAAGTCAACCAAACTAAAATTAGATAACCAAAAAAATATAACTTTACCAGAACAATATAAATGCCTTCAAACAAATGATAAAACTCAATATTTAGGTTTTCAAATAAGTAGGAAGTAGGAAGTAGGCTGTTGGTTAACTAGGATCTGCAACTTATCCATTAGATAGGGAAATGGGCAGACTAGGTGGGCCAAACAGTCCTTTTCTGCCATCAGATTCTATGTTTCTATGTTAAATAACATAAAAAAACAACAATTATTGTCAGGCAATTCTGACAGTTTGTACTCAGAAATACGGACAGATTTAGACAGATGGACCACTTTACCTTTAACGCTTATTAGACAAATTAACATAATAAAAATGAAAGTATTACCAAGACTAATCTTTTCATACCAAACACTTCGAATTCCACAAAACTATTTCCATAAAATCGAAAGAATAATAACAAAATTCATTTGACTAAATAAGAAACCTAGAATAGCATACTCAGTCCTAACCAGACCTAAAAACAAAGGTGGACTCTCACTTCCTGAAATGTACAAATATTATCTAGAAGCACAGATTGCAAACATAAAGGAATTGTTGAAAGAACCCCAAGACATATAAAAATCAACTCAAATAGAGTTAAGTGTTCGCCCCTATTTAAAAATGAGACAACTTCTCTGTTCAGCTTACTATAAAAAAATAAAAAGCCAAAATTTAGTACAGCCACAGAAACTACAATCCAAAGCTGGTATAAACCTAATTTAATCATGCAACAGCACATAACTATGTCTTTATATACAATAACTTATATGAATAACAATTTTATACCATCAACAATGGATAAGGTACAGTATATAAATTATGGAAAAATTATGGTACAAGTGAAAATAGATTTAATTCAAAACAATTAAATAAAAACTTTTGAACAAATACAACATGAATATAAAATACCTCAATCACACTACTTTCAATATATACAGATACGTAAATATACTACAGAAAATAAGAAAAATCAAAACAAAATGGATTAAACATTATTAAATTGCTTAATACAAAAAGAAAAAAAAACTAAATTAATAATACATATATATATATATATATATATATATATATATATATATATACAAAGCATTAGAAGACAATGAAAATAAGGAACAAGAAAACTTGATTAGAAAATAGGAAAAAGATCTTGGTATAAATATAACAGAAAAGACATGTCAAGACATCATTTTATCCTTTACTATAAATTCAAAAGCAAGCAAACTTCAGCAAATACAACTAAACACAGTATACCGAACATACTATACTCCTTCTCGACTACATAATTTTAACAACAATATTGCAGAAAAATGCCCACGATGCGCATCTACCACAGGTACATCAATTCACATGGTAGATGCTTGTCCATATCTATCAAATTAATGGTCAAAAATCATTCACACAATTCAAAAAACCATTAGAAAAACAATCAAAAGGACTCCAAATTTAACATTATTAGCTACTTCTATGATTAAACCAAATAAGGAAGAAACTAAATGTATAACTACTGCATCAATCACTGCAAAAAAAAAGGCATATTAATTAAATTGAAAGGCACTACCCCACCAACATTTGAAACCTGGGTAAACTTCATGATTGATCCAATGAATTTAGAAAAAATGTATTATATAAAAGATGGAGATACAGAAACTTTTGATAAAATATGGAACCCCTGGTGGGACTACATACAGAAAGGACTAGTCTAATAATATTTAGCTGCATAAATAAATTGCCTGGACCCTTCCCCCTCCCCTTTTGGCAATGATGAGGTTACTGACTTCATGAATCTGAATGATACAGATGAAAATATGGTCCTTTGAATACTCTGAGCCATGGGGAAGGGAGAGGGAAGGGCTGTCTCCACTTCATTAAGATGGCTTTCTTAGCCTCAAGAAGCACTACTACCACCCACTTCTTCATACGGCCAGGGAGCGGACCCAGGTGTGAGGTGTCACTAATCAGCACGAGTGATGGAGAGGGGGGGAATTGCATGGCCTGCCACTTTAGAACAGTCCTCCAGGATGGCAGACCAGTATGCTGACAATGTAGGGTGTTGCCACAATATATGCAGCAGGTTGGTCTGTTGGTTTTTGGCATCTTCAGTAATTTAGAGTGCGAACATACGAACATATGATATAACGTTTGCAATGCAACCCAGCATTTTGTTGACCTTTGGAGCTGCCTTCCTACATTGTGCTGAGTTGTTCATTGATCCTGTAACAAGCACTCCAGATCCTTCTCCGGTGTCTGGGCTAACTGCAGTTCCCCCAGCTGCTAACTCTTCCTTGGGTTCTTGACCCCAAAATGCAGCACCTTGCATTTGTTAGCATTAAGCCCCAGTTGCCAGGTGTCTGACCAGGTTTCAAACCTTGCCAGATCATCCTGCAACCCCTGACATCCCCCTAGGTCATCCACCACCACCACTTCCATCTTGGTATCATCAGCAAACAGACTGATCTTGCACTTGATGTCCAATGATATGTCTGTAATGAATATCCCAAACAACACTTGTCCCAACACCGAGCCCTGTGGAACACCACTCATCACTACCATTGTGTGTGAGAGCTCCCCACCCACCACCACCCTCTGTTGCCTTCCCTGAAACCAGTTTCCTACCCATCTCACCAGCTTTGCACCCACCCCTGTGCCTTCTAACTTACTTCCCAGCCTCCCATGCAGCACCGAGTCGAATACCTTACTGAAGTCCAGATACAGGACATCCACTGCATGGCCCCTGTCCAGTTGCCTAGTTACTCAGTCATAGAACTCCACCAGGTTGGGTTGGCAGGATCTGCCACATATGAAGCCATGCTGTCTGCTGTCCTGTAGTCCTTATGCTTCCAGGAGGGCCACCAGCCTCTCCTTCAGGATAGTCTCGATCAGCTTACCCATGATGGGTGTGAGGCCCACCGTCTGTAGTTCCCCAGTTCATCCTTGGGGCTACTCTTGTGGAGGGGCACCACATAGAAACATCGAATTTGATGGCAGATAAGGACCGCATGGCCCACCCAGTCTGCCCATTTCCCTACCTAACGGGTAAGCTGCAGATCCTAGTTAACCAACAGCCTACTTCCTCCTACCCCCACACCCTAGAATTGCCTTATGACTGTCCCATGCATTCTTGAATTCCACCACTGTTTTTGACTCCACAGCCTCCTCAGGAAGGCCATTCCATGCATCTACAACCATCTCCGTGAAAAAATACTTTCTCACATTACCACTGAGCTGTCCTCTCTCTATCTTCAAATTGTGCCCCCTTGTTCTTGCACACCTCTTTTTCTGAAAGATGCTACCCTCTTGGACTTTGTTGATTCCCTTGAGGCACTTGAAAGTTTCTATCATGTCCCCCCCCCTTTCCTCAAGGCTATACATATTAAGCTCCTTAAATCTCTCTTCATATATCTTCTGGTGGAGACTCTGCACCATTTTAGTTGTCCTCCTCTGGACTGCCTCCATCCTGTCTATGTCTTTGAGGAGACTGGGTCTCCAAAACTGCATGCAGTACTCCAGATGGGGTCTCAACAGCTGTCTGCATAGATGGATAACAACTTCCTGTTTTCTGCTGGTGATTCCGCTCCCTATGCATCCCAGTGTCCCCCCCCAGCCCTCCTTACTGCCCTATCATGTTGCTTGCCCACCTTTAGTTCATCTGATAGGACTACCACAGGTACCTTTCCATTTTTTTTGTTGTTAGTATCTCACCCCCATTGTGTACTCTTCCCCTGGGTTTTTGTTTACCAGGTGCATTACTTTGCACTTCTTTGCATTGAATCTAAGTTGCCATACATTTGACCATTCCTCCAACCTTGCCAAATCCCTTCCCATTCTTTCCACCCAACCTTGTGTATCAACTCTGTTGCAGATCTTTGTGTCATCTGCAAAGAGACATACTTTTCCTTCCAGTCCCTCTGCAATGTCACTTATAAAGACATTGAAGAGGACCGGTCCTAATACTGAACCCTGCGGTACCCCACTAATAACCCCCTTTCCTTTAGAGTGGACTCCGTTTACTATTATCCTCTGTGTCCTGTTCTCCAGCCAATTCTTTACCCAGGCTACCATCTTGGGACCCACTCCAAGACTGGCTAACTTGTGTATTAATCTTTTGTGTGGGACTGTGTCAAATGCCTTGCTAAAGTCTAGGTAGGCCATGTGCATAGCCCCTCCTTGATCTACTACTTTGGTCACCCAGTCAAAGAAATCTATTAGAGTCATCTGACATGACCTTCCCACTGTGAATCCATGCTGCCTTGGGTCCTGTGCCCCTCTGGCCTCTAGGTACTCAACAATTCTTTCCTTCAGAAGTGATTCCATCATTTTTCCTATCACTGAGGTTAAACTAACAGGTCTGTAGTTTCCTACTTCTGCCCTGCTCCCACTTTTGTGAAGTAGAATAACATCTGCCCTTCTCCAGTCCTCAGGTACCACCACATCCTCCCATGATTTGTTTAAGAGGGTAGTCAGTGGTGTCACTAGTTCAACCCTTAGTTCTTTTAGAATTCTGGGATGAATCCCATCAGGTCCCATTGCTTTGTCCACCTTCAGTTTTAAGAGTTCTTTCAAAACTCTTTCTTCTGTGAATGGACTGGTATCCACCTCCATATCCAGAGTGTTTTTATTGTTTGATTTAGGTACCTCCCCCTCTTTATTTGTGAATACTGAGCAAAAATGTTTGTTTAGTTTCTCTGACTTTTCACAGTCACCCTCTGTCCACCCCTTCCCCTTTATTAAGCCTCACTATCCCTCCCTCGGTCTTCCTTCACTCCCTGATGTACCTATAAAATATTTTATCCCACTTCTTAACTGAGTTGGCTATCTTTTCCTTGGTTTGGGCCTTTGCTGTTCTGACTGCCTTCCCTGCTTCCTTTTGCTTTAACTGATACAGTTTTCTGTCCTGCTCCTTCTGTGATTCCTTGCACTTCCTGAATGCTTTCTTTTTCTCCCTAACCTTCCCTGCCACCTCTTTCGAGAACCATAGTGGTTTCTTACATCATTTTGTTTTGTTTATTTGCTTCACCCAAAGGTTTGTTGCATCTGTGATGGCAGTTTTGATTATTTCCCATTGTTCTTCCATCCCTCCTTCCTGCCCATTTGCTAGTGCATTCCTTAGGCACTCACCCATTTTGGCAAAGTCAGCCCTCCTAAAGTCCAGTACCTTTGCCTTTGTATGGCTTAACTGTACTGCTGTATTTATCATGCATCATACTGTTCAATGGTCGCTAGTTCCCAGATGTCTACCCACTTTTAAATCTGTGATCCTCTCTCCATCTCCATTTGAGAGTACCAGGTCTAAGATTGCTCCCTCTCAAGTGGGTTCCAATACTAGTTGTCTAAGGCACGTCCCCTGTAGGGCATCTAGAATGACCCTACTCTTGGAAGTGGCTGCTGCAAATGCACTCCAGTTAACATCTGCCATATTCAGATCCCCCATCAACAATATCTCCCCTTTTTCTGTCATTCTAAGGATGCTTTCTATCATTTTCTTGTCCATTTCCTCCCCCTGAGATGGGGGTCTGTATACAACCCCTGTGCGGATTGTGGTGCCGTTGCCTGTCTCCAAATTGATCCACAGTGCTTCCTCTCCTCCTTGTTTACCCTTTTGTTCTGTTGCTTTGATTCCTTCCCTTATGTAGAGTGCGACTCCTCCTCCTCTTTTACCCTCCCTGTCCCTCCTGTAGATAGTGTATCCTGGTATGTTTACATCCTAGTCATAGTTCTGTGTGTACCATGCTTCTGTCACTGCCATGATATTCAGATGTTCCTCTTCCATCAAGGCCACTAGTTCAGGAAGCTTGTTACCCAGACTACAGGCATTGGTACTCATTAGTCTCCATTTTTTGATGGCTTTACCTCTTATAGCACCATCCCTGTCCTCATAAACTTTGCTTTCTCCATTTACCCCTGCCCTGCTCTCTACTGACCTTTCTCCTTTAGTCTGCACCTCATTTAGCCATCCTCCAATCCTGAGGTACACACCCTGAGTGTAGTGAGGCATTAAATAGGTCAGCCAAAGGTCCCACAAGCACCTCTGCCAGCTCCTTCAGTACCCTGGGGTTGATGCCATCTGGGCCTGGCACCTTGTCCACCCTCAGTGCCTTCCAACCCTCCCAAACTCTGCCCTCCATGATTTCCCCATCTATCAGCCCTCCACCTGTTTCTGCCATTCCCCCTCCTTGGGTATCATCCCCCTCTTCTCCTTAGTAAATACTGAGCAGAAGTAATCATTTAGCACTTCTGCCTTATCGCACCCTGATTCCACCCAATCCCCTTCCTTCCTAATCCTTACTATGTGGTCCTTACAGCTCCTTTTCTCCCTGATGTACCTAAAGAAGTCCTTCTCCCCCTTCTTAATGCCTTGTGCCAGCCTGAGCTCCGTAGATACCTTGGCTCCCCTTACTGCCCGTGTCACCTCCTTTGATTCCTTCAGGTACTCCTCCCTGTTGTCCCCCTCCCTGTTTTCGTGTACCTCCTAATGGCAGCTCTTTTCCTCCTTACCTTTTTCATGACCTCCTTGCTCACCCAGCTTGGTTTCTTAACCCTATCCTTCTTGCTCCGAGCCTTGCAGCAGGTTTTGGTTGTCTCCACTATTCCCAGCTTTATGAGCTCCCACCTCTGGTTATTGCCCATACTAGGTTGAATTCTGGCCAGGTACTCTTTTACCACTTCCCCCATCCTCCCAAAGTCAGCCCTCCTGAAGTCCAGCACTCTTGTGCCAGAATCCACTGCTTCCTTGCCCATATCCGATGTGAGCCATACTGAGTGGTGGTCACTTCCTGACAGCGGTTCTTTTACTGTAAGTTCCCTCACAAACTTCCAATTTGCCAGCACAAGGTCAAGGGTATGCCCTACCCTAGTTGGTTAACTGACCATTTGCAGCAGGAAGCTGTCCTGGAAGGCATCCAGCAGTACCTGCTCCCTTCTATTCCTCATTGTTGGGGTACTCCAGTCCACTCCTGGCATGTTGAAGTCCCCCACAATCACCATGCTACCCTTCTCGCCAGTCCTCCTTATCTGTCCAGCTAGTTCCCTGTCTAACTCCTCCATCTGAGAGGGCTGCCTGTACACGATTCCCATTCTAAGAATCCTATTCTTGGAATCCTGGATTTGCATCCAAAGTGACTCCATACTTCCCTCCTCCCTTTCCTGCCTTACACACTTTAGCCCTTCCTTCACATATAGTGCCACCCCCCTCCTTTACCAATCACCCTGTCCATACAAATTAACCTGTACCCTGGTATAGACAGGTCTCAGTCATTGTATTGGGCGGCCTATGTTTCTGTGATGGCTATAATGTCCACCTCTCCCTCTGCCATGAGCACCTGTAACTCTGCGGTTTTCTCCCAAGGCTCCTAGCATTAAGGATAACCACCTTCCACCCTTCCCCCCTTCCCATCCTGCCCTCCTTTACTAGCACCACCAATAGTACTTGCCATTTGTCCTTTGCCACTGTTATGGGGTAAGCTCATATGGTTTCCCAACCTGTGGTCTCTGCATGTCTCTTGCCCACTTGCCACCCCCCACTCCTATTTTAAATTCCCAACTTTCTCTATGTACTCCTCCATCCTCTGTTTCAACACTTTCTTTCCCTCTTCACTCAAGTGTAGTCTGTCCTTGGCATAGAGACTACTGTCCTCCCAGGTCCCTCCCCACCCCCACAACAGCTTACACCCTTTAGCATGACACCAGGTTCTTAGCCATCCATTAAATTCCTCTATTCTCAGCTTTCTTGTTGTGCTTGCCTTGGGCACTGGAAGTATCTCTGAAAAAGTTACTGATCTTCATGCAACTTCACATAATTGTCCTAGTTCCTCAAACCTCCTCTGGACTATATCTACTGTCTTGTCAGCCAGGTCTTTCATCTCAAGATGTATGATTAAATGAGGCTTGTCCCTACCCCTTCTACTATATTTCAGAACAGATTGTCCCACCCTTTCCGCTGTCATTCCTGGCATAGCTTCCATCCAAATGTGACTGTGCCTCTACCCCTTGCTATCCCACCTGACTCCTCTTGGTATTGAGTCCCCCAACACTAAGATTCCACCTCACTTACTCCCTGCTTGCTTCCATTCATCTCCATCTCTCATTCCCTGCTCCTCTTCTTCCTCCTGAACATTATTTCCCCCTTTTGCCCCTGTTGCAATTCTCCCAGCAGAACTCCCCCCCACACCCTCCAGTTTGGTCCAGGCATTTGTCAATTACTCCTCCAATTGCATCACCTCCCTCCTCCTTCTTCCCCTCTAGCAGTGCAAAACAATTTTCTGAAGACCCTTCACAAATGCCCACTTCCTCTCTCTTCAAAGTAACTTGTTCCCTCCTTTCCACTCCATGACTGTTGCCCCTTCTCCTCCCCTCACAAGTTCCTGTCCCCTCCTTTCATTTGTCTTTTGTCTCCTGACCTGGTTTCCCCGGTGATCATTCAAGATACCCATAATCCTTAGGGCTGCTTTAGTGTGGTACCAAAGTAGGAGTATCTTTAGCTGTTATAGCTGGCTCCTGGTGTCCCTGAATGCTAGACAGGCATGTTTAATGCATTTAATCCAGATGTCCAGTGATATGTAGGCTTGCAGGTGTTGCACCCATCTGGACCTGCACTTGTCCATATTTTCAGGCTGGGCATCATGGAGCATGTGATAGATCCTGCCAGCCATCCTTTTAGTCTTCCCCGGCTTATGTAAGGTTTCCAACCACTGCCATTCTGTCATCAGGACTCTGGTCAGCTTGAACATCTGGATTGCTTCCCGGATCTGAGGGTATCTCCAGAATTCCCTGTTAAAGAAGTGATATCTCTCCTGGAGCTGTTTGAAGGACAGCAGTTCTTCAGTGCCAGGTAAAAGGAGATCTGTGATCATTTGCCTCCTTTACTTTGCCAGGATTGCCATTTGATAGACTCTCCCCCTATCAGAATGTGGGGGTTGTTCCATATCAGAGTACTGTATATTTTAGTGGTGGAATATGCATCAATGCCATACAGGAGCACAATGCTTTCCATGGCTCTCATAGGACTGGGGAGACTGTCTCTTTGGGGTGGTTTCCAAGATGCAGGAATGTCTCTAGCCATGGGATGCCTGCTATGTCTGTTTCCAGAGCGACCCATGACGGTGTGTTGGGTGACAAAGATATGAACCATCTAGTGGCCTGGACTGTTCTGTAGGCCAAATGGTAGCCCTAGAACCAAGGGAGACCCAGACCTCCCCTTGTCCAATATGCTCTTAACCTAGCTCTATTGAACTGAGGGTGTTTCCCCTCCCACAGAAAACTGGCAACTAATCTGTCCAGTGTTTGCAGCAATTTTGGAGGCAGTTTAACTGGCAAGTTATGGAACAGGTAAAATACCTTAGGGAGAGAGAATATCTGCAGTGATTCTACTTTTCCTTTTAAGGAAAATTTTAATTTAAGCCATTGCTGGATCTCCACTGCCAGGTTGCTGACAAGAGGGCTGTAATTGGCTTCTGCCAGGTTCTTTCAGTGGGTGGGTATAGTTATGCCTAGATAGAGAAAACCATGTAGAGCCCAAACCAGTGGGGTACCCTGTAGGCAGTCTTTTGTACAAGCAAGATTAAGAGGAGATAGGGTGGTCTTCTGATTCACCACGAGACCCAAGAAGTGAGCAAAATCTTGGAGGATTTTGAGCATGGGGGAAGAAATTTTTCCAGGTTGGATACTATTAGCAGGAGATCATCAGCATATGAGCTTACCAAATATTATTTCCATTGCACAACAATTTCCTGCCCCTCCTGCATTGACAAAAGTTTCCTAGCCAGGGCATCAAGGGCCAATAGAAACAACAGTGGTGAGAGCAGGCAACCCTGATGGGTACTTCTCTGCAGCTCAAAGGGGAAGAGAAGTTACAGTTGGTAAAACTTTTAGCTATTGGACAGTTGTAAATGGTGGTTATTCACTTCTGGAAGTAGGGGCCAAAGCCATAGGTGTCAAGTGCATAGTGGAGATGACTCCACTCCACTGAATTGAAGGCTTTTCTGAAGTCAACTGCCATAGCAACCATCAGGGTGGTGGAGTGCAGAATGAACCATTTGAGGTTAAGGACAGTTTGAATATTGTCTGCCCCAGTCTTGCCCTTACTGAAACTGGCTTGGGAGGGATGTATCTTTGATGGGAGTACCAACTCAAGTCTGTTGGTTAGCACCTTTGCCATGATCTTTGTATCCACTGATAACAGGGAGATGGAACGGAAGTTGGTGCAGTCCAGTGGGTCCAATGATTTTTTTGGGTATCAGAGTGATAATTACCTCCTTAAGTGTTAGAGGGAGGGCACCTTGGACATGTGCCTCCTGCAATGCAGCCAGCAGAGGATAGGAGCTCTCTTCTGAGACAGTCTGATACAGTTCCATTGTCATGCCATCGGCCCCTGGAGCTTTCCCTTTTGTCAGATGGCTAAGTACTCCCTTGAGTTCTTGGAGAGAATGGGGTTCCTCCAATTTCCATACCCTCTGGGGGCTTAGATGAGGAAGGGAGGGAGATAGAGTTAAGGAAAGCTACCATATTGGGAGGAGAGCTGGATCCGCAGTGGGGGTCCTGGAAGTGTAAAGGACTTGGTGAAATTGCCTCATAGTTTCCTTGACTTCTAGAGATTTCATAACCATTTTCCCTGACTGTGAATGCAGAGCAAGAATCTGGGAACTGGCTTTCTGATCCTCAGGTGGAATGCAAGAAGCTTACTGCCCTTGTCGCCAGACTCTCAGAACTTGTGTTTCTCCCGTATAATTTGCCATTCTGCCTTGCATTGCATAAGGGTGTTTATTCTGTATTTTAGGCTAGTTATTGCAGAAATTAAGTTACTGGAGGGTGAGAAGGTACTCTTAAATTTATCTTCCAAGGTGAAGAGTTCCTGTTGCAATGTACACATCTCTTCCCTTTATTTCTTGCTTTAGGAAGCAATATGTGATATGATGCAACCCCAGAGGAAGGTTTTGAATGCCTCCCATACAGTGCCTCCTTTAACTTCTTCTGTGGAGTTGATTTGGAAAAAGGATTGGGCCTCTGCGCACATCTGGGCACAGAATTCTTTGTCATTAAGGAGAAGGGGATTACAGCACCATTTCAGAGATGAAGGCTGTCTTCCCGCTGGCAGGTAGGACACAGTAGTTGGGGCATGATCAGAGATGATCATATTCTCAATAGCAGCATCATAAATGCCCTGAACCACTGCCCTGTCTGTAAGCAAAAAATCGATAAGGCTATGTGACCCATGGACTGCTGAGAAGAAAGTATAGTCCCTTCCTGTGGGGTTGTCCCTGTGCCATGGGTCAAGCATATCTCATTCATCCTTCAGGGCACATAGGGCTGCCTTGGCTCTTGGGTGGGAATCGGGAGTGGACTGGGATTTATCAAGGAAAATATCTGACACCATGTTGAAGTATCCTCTGATAAGTATAGGTGTGCTATCATCCTCTGCTTTCCCCTTGGCCAGTGCCTGACTGACCTGGGGGAAGAAATCCTGGTCATCATGACTGGGTGCATATACGTTCCCCATCACTACTTTACCCCCAGGAAATGAGAAACAGGCTACTATCCATCAATCCTGCTTATCGTCTTCACCCACTCCTCCACCCATGGACGTGACCAGGATAGCAACTCCTTTCAACTTGGAAGAGGTGGATCTATGCACAATTCTACCAACTCAATTCTTCCATAATCATAAACTCATCCTGATAGTGAGATGTATCCCTTGGAGCAGTGCCACATCCATCCAGAAATTTTAGAACTCCTTGGCTCTCTTGACTGGATGGTTGAGGCCTTTCACATTCCAGGAGACACACCTCCACCCCTAAGGTATGTTGCTGGATATGTTATCCAATGATTAACACCCAAATCCACTTACCTCCTGAGTTTGTGAAGCTCTAGACTTGCCTCTTGTGCAGGTCAAGTAGGGAACCTTCAGCAAGGTGGGGGGGGTGAAGGGACACCTGTATCGAGTGCTGATTAAATCCCCATAACTTCATACCCTGGAGTGGGTTATTATTCGATTTATTAAGGTGGAAGTAGGCACTGGGCACATCGAGACCACCTTCCCCACTCCTCGTGGGGCATATTTAATTGTCCCTATTTAATAGGTGTATATCCAGTGCCTTTTTGAATTCTATTCTGTTTTTGGCTTCTATGATATGTTTAGGAAGCATATTTCATAATTCAGTGGATCAGATTGTGAAGTAGTGTCTACGTTTGTTCGTTGAGGTTATAAGTATATAAATCTGTCTATTATGGGACCTTAAATTAGCTGTTTTATCTACTTGAACTATATTGTATCCCTTCATTAATTTCTGATCATTAAGGATATTAAATAGTAAGAGAAGGCCCCCTCTATATTTCCTTTTCTGGAGATCATATAGCCCAAGGCCCTTAATCTACTGTAGCTTGACATGTTTAATGTGCAACCCTAGGAATGAGCTTGGTTGCTCTTCTCTGCAAGCATTCCAGAACTTTTTTATCCCTACTGAGATATGGAGACCAGAAGGATTCTGGATAGTCAGTGTGTTGTCTAATATATGCTCTATAAAGTGGCATTATGCAGATTTCATTTCTACATGAAAATGTCCCTCTAATTGCTGTTATAATGTGTATTCCTATCACAGTGACTGTCCCGCACTGATCACCTGCTGTAAGTTGATTGTCAGTAATGATTCCCAGGTCTTTTTCTATGGTTACTACTTTGATTACTTTTCCAGACAGATGGTATGTAGCATTTGGATTTTTTGATCCCAGATGCATGACAGAACATGTTTCTGTATTAAACACCATGTTATTATTATTTGCCCAGTTTTCTGCTAATAACAAATCATGTTTAAACAATGATATTTTGTCTTCTGCGTCCACTTCGGATGGGATCTTTGTATCGTCAGCAAATTTACTGATTTGATTTGTAACCCAAGTTGAAGGTCACTTATAAATATATCAAATGGGACTGGACCCAAGACTGATCCCTGTGGTACTCCACTTGTGACCTTGATAGTAGTGGATATTGTGTCACTTATCCTAACACTTTGGGATCTGTCTTTTAACCAATTTGCAACCCATTGTACTGTGAAGCCATTGAACCCTAATCTAATCATTTTAAGGATGAGTAAATAATGTGAGACTAGGTCAAAGGCTTTTTTGAAGTCTAGATAGATGATATCAATTCCACTACTGATGTTTTCATAAAAATTAACTAGATTAGTAGTGCATGAATGGCCAGCTTGGAACTCATGTTGCTTATCACCTTTAATTCCTAAAGTCTCAATCTCATAGTCAGTCCTACATTTTTGTGATTTTTACATAATTTTACATACAACAGATGTGAGACTTACAGGGTGGTAATTTTCTCTATTCATTTTCTTCCCTTTTTTGTATATGGGTACCACCATTGCTATCCACTAATCTTCTGGAATGTCCCCCATGCTAAATGACTTATTAAATATTATGGCTAGGGGATAAACTACCTGGTCTATAGTTTCTTTGATAAAAAATTTATTTTGGTTCTCTGGGCCAGGTGCAGAATTGTTTTTTAGTGACTGCATTGACTTTTTTATTTCCTTATGCTTAATATCATAGTAGATGTGTTTATTAATAATAATAGGTACTTTATGAGTTTTTTTTTGAAAACACAGATCCAAAATACTCATTGAAGGAATTTGAAATCCCTACACTACCATTAACTTCTGTCCCATTAGTAATGATTGATGTTATAGTATTGCCCTTGTTTTTGTTTGAATTAACATAGGCATAGAATGCTTTGGTATTTTCCTTGGTGACTGACAGTTTGAATTCAAGGTTTCATCTTTCTTTCTATATTAGTTGTTTAGTTGTTTTTTTAACTCAAGCTTATATAGAACCATGTTTTCTTCAGTTCCAGACTGCTTCCATTTCTTAAAGGCTTTTTCTTTATTTTTCATTTGTTTTCTTATCCTGTTTGTTAGCCATAGTGGTATTTTACCCTTATTATTCCTTGACTTTATTTTAGGAATATATAAGTGCTCTTATTCCTGTACTATGTTTTTGAACATTGCCCAGCAGTCTTCTATCTGGAGATCGCTGAGCATTGTATCCTAGTCACACAAACTCAATGCTGCTCTAATTTTGCCATAGTTACCTTTTCTGTAATTATATCTGAGTGAGTTTTTGTGTATACTTGCTTTTCTCCTGTTTATGTTGAAAGATACTATATTGTGGTCACTACTGCCTATTGGGTCTAAAACTTTGAGATTGTTAATATCCAGTGGGAGATTTGTTAGTACCAGATCCAAGATGTGACTGCCACGTGTTGGCTCAGAAACCCTCTGTTCCAATCCAGTTGAAATACAGGTATCAAGAAAACTTGCTTCAGTAGGGGTGCTTAAAGTTAAGTTGTTCCAGTCAATACCCAGGTAGTTGAAATCACCTACCAAAACTACATCAGACTGTTTAGATAGTTCAACTATCACTTCATTTAATTTGGAGTTATAGGCTGTCTCAGCAGATTCATATATATGTTCCCTATAATTAGCTTTTTGCCCCTAGGATCTTTAATTTATATGTAGCAACCTTCTATATCAGCCCCTTGGACAGGGTTAATAGTCTGTTCTTCTGATTTCAAGGATTCTTTCACAAATATACACACACACCACCTTCTTTTCTAAGACACCTATTTTTATAATAGATTACATAACTCAGCAGACCTCAAAATTTGTAAGTACACAGATTGTTACAGTCATCTACTACAGTATATACCTATTATTGGGGGTGCTGTTTGCATATCCTTACTGCCAAGGGGATGGAACCACCAAGGGGGAGGGGCCAGTGACAGAAAGTGACATGGCACCAGGTGAGCACAGCCCTGGCAGCTGCCCCATGCCCATCTGATGCCATGTTGCTTGCTGTCACTGGAACCCCACCCTGGTAGTCCCATCCCATCCCATCAGCAGTGAGGATATGCAAACAGCACCTGCAATAATAGATATATAGTAGATGACTATAACAATCTGTATTACTTACAAGTTTTGAGGTTTGCTGAGTTATGTTTACATATGATGAATTATTGTTCAGGAATATCACCTGTCCTTCCTTGAATGAGTTGAATGTGCCTATTGCTGTATTTAGTGTATAATTAAGATGTAGAGTACTTTGTAGTACACTAATAAGACTTGAGAGACAATAATAAAATACATGAAAATGCAAATGCACCCCACTAGGTGCCACTTTACTCCCTCTTCTTCCCTGCTGTCTCCCCAACTCCTCAATGCCACCTTCTGTGCCCCTTCTGTCCCCAGCAGCCCAGTTTCAGACCCTGTCCTCCTTTGCCACAGTGTGCGGTGCTGGCACATGTCCCTTAGACCATCTCCTGGCTGTTCTAAGTGGAGCATCTTGATGCATCCACAGCGGGGCTTGCCAAATCACAAAAAAGGGGATTTTGCAGCACTACCATGGTGTAAGCCCCCTTGCAACCTGGCGCACCCTGATTTGGGTGGCGAGACTGGCGCAGTTCCACTTTGGTGCAATGGCTCCCTTTTTGGATACAGACCATGTTTGAAAATTGGGAATGCCGCACCTTTTGATGCAATGTGCCACTTGCATCATTTGTTTGATGCAGGTACCTTGCATTATTTCCCAGGGTTTTAACATTGAGCCCATTGTCTCCCAGCTGGCTTATTCTAGGTAAATACAAATCTAAGAATGTGTAAAAGCAGGACACCACTGAAAATGAGACAGTGCATCTCATCTGGTCTATCCTGGGTAAATACATAGTGAAAGTGTGTAAAGCAGGACCCCAGTGCAGCAGAGCTACTACTGAACTATGGATCTATGCTGCTCTATCCTGGAGAAAATGCATTGTAAAAGCTGGCCCTCACTAAAAATCTAACGTGCCTTTCAGATGGGCTATCATGGATAAATACATTAAAAATGGGTAAAAGCAGGGCCCCATCAAAAATGAGATATTACATCTTGGCTTTGCTGTCCTGGGTAAATACAATGTAAAAACTGGGAAAAGCAGAATCCCACTGAAAACAACTGAGCATCTGACTTATAATATCCTGGGTGAGTACAATACAAAAATGTGCTAAAGCAGGACTTCCACTTCCATTGAAAATTAGATATTGCATCTCAGCTGGGTTATCCTGAGTTAATATGCTGCAAAACTAAAAACAGGACCCTACAGCAGAATCCCACTGAAAAGGGGATGTTTCATCTACAGTAAGATGATCTGTCCTGGAAAAAAAACATTATAAAAGCAGTACCACACTAAAAACAAGATATCACATCTCACCTCTACTGTCCATGGTAAATGCAACATCAAAATGTTTAAAATCAGGATCTCATTGCAAATGACATCTCATCTGGTCTAGCTTAATTTAGGATATAGTAAAATGTGCACAAGCAGGCCCAGTACAACAGCATGCAAGCAAATATTCGGCATTGTTAAATGCTTGTTTGCTTTTGATCTTACATGTTAGCTAGGTTTAATGAAAATTTGAGGAAAAACAATATTCCTAAATAATGAGAGGCATGTAATATTAGTATGTCCTGTCTGTAAAAATCCTGTAGATACCAGGGTTATTCAGAACGGTTGGTTAATTCAAAAATATTCCTAGACTTTACAAGAAAATCTCTAATGCACTGAACAAACAATATATTTTTTTAAAAGAAATACATGTAATATAGCCATGTAAAAACAACTTTCCTGAACAGCTAATGTACTATTGCTTTTTATATCTGAAGTATTTGTTTCTTTTTCTAACTAGAAGATGTTGCACAGTGCCTGACGCTACTTAGTGTGTTGTGTGGGACAGTACTCTACCTGCCAGCTGACATAGCTAGTTCTATTCCTCATCATACAGCATCAGCCCTATGACCTCAGTGTCTGCAACATCGCAACTGACAAAGAAATGCCAATCTCTGAGGACTTCCAGTCTGCCTTCACCAGATGAGGACCTGAGAGATTTTTGCACTGTTCACCCTGATATAAAATCAAAAGAAATCCTCATGATTGACAGCTACAGTTGCCTAGCAAAGAAGCCAGTTATGATTACCAGCAAGATGTCCCCCAAAGGCCTGCAAAAGGATACACTTTTAGAATTTCTTAAACTGTCCAACTTGATTGAGACACTAGCACCAGGGCTGCCAGCTGCTGCCATTTTACTTCCACGATTTCAGGCCACCAGAGTGACAGTAGTGAAGATGAAGGGGCTGAGGCATTCACTATAACTTCCAAAAGACTATTTCGGGAGCTGGGTAAGATCAACAGTAAGATGGCTAGACTAGAAACAGTAGTCACTGAAACTACCCGGGGTCTACAGGAGATTGCGAAGAGGACATCAGACCTGGGGTTGAGCCTCTAGAGACATGAGGCAGTGGATAAACAAGAGCGAGCTATCCATTACCTGTGAGAGAGAGAGAGAGAGAGAGAGAGAAGGCTCAACAAGCTTCGATGACCAGGAACTCCATTCAAGAAGAGACAACCTTATGCTATATGATTTGCCCAAGGACACTGAAACCAGCCAGATGGAAAAGTTCTTGTAGATCATTCTGAAAGAGATCCTCGGCCTACGCACTAATAAGCCTCTCAACATTGTATGAGTGCATTCATTAGCCAGGAAACCCACTGATCCTAAAGCCAATCCTCAATTGATAATCCTGAAGTTTCTGGGCTACAGAACCAAATCCTCAATTTTATACAAAGCCTGGTCCAAAAAAGAAATCATATTTGGAGATAAAAACTGAACTTCGACACGACTACACACCTCTCACACAGTAGAAGAGACATGTTCTCCTAGCAATTAAAAAGCATTTAAGCACTCAAAATGTCAAAATGCATCCAGTTACTACTGCCCAGATGAAAATCTTAACAGCAGAAGGCCTTCTGTTTTTCACATCCTAAAAGAGGCAAAACCGACATTGATGAAACTAGGGGTTCCAATTGACCTGTACACATGCCTGCAGGAGCTGTTCACAGAAGGGTTTACAGCTACCACTCCCTGGATCATGGCCACTAGACACAAGAAGAAGCACATCTCTGATAACAAACAAAACAAGCCGACACCAGAAGCAGACAATGATCCACGACCTAGTACCTCCACATCTTTAAGTGACACCAAAAAAAGCAGAATGGAATTACTTTAGAAAGGTGCTCAGTGATGTCCACAAAATCCATCAGAGGCGGCCAAGTGGTGCCTGAGTTTCATGGGCGCCATCTTGAAAACTTTGAGCCACCAGGACCAGAAATCTGAACATATATCTTGCAGCACTGCAAGGCACACTGGTTAAAAGTTACATTTTAATTCATTATAGACTGTCATTAGTTAGTGTGGGGTAGTAGTGAGTAGGACGGGTGGCAGGGAGGATTGTGGTGTGAGTGGTGGGAATAGAACCTTGAAGGCAATCAGGCACAAGGGCTGTATGTTTAACCTTCCACCCCCCCCCCGATAGATTTGGAGTTAATCATCCTTAGTGTTGCCTCATTTCTGGGAGGAGGGGCCCTCTTTACTCTAGTTTGCTTCACTTAAAGGCATTGCAAATACAGTCGTAGTTGGGGCAGTTAAACCAATAGAATTGATGCCATCTGCAGAATAACAGGAGTGGTGCCAATAGACTGACACCCTGAGAAATGTCCTCCACTGGATCCAATTCAAAGGAAAACCGGGAGCAGGTAAATTGTTGGGTATATGGAAAAAGAAATAAAGGGAGGAGGACAGGAGAAAAAAAAAAGGCAGAATGTTACATTTTACTTTGCTTCTTGTGGGGTTCTCCTTCCCAACTCTGTGATTAAAAGTTTTGTGGTTGAGCTCCAATGAGCTATATTGCTGATAGTCTAGTGTACTTCTCCCAATCTTAAAATATCTAGGGCCCAGAAGATACAGCCTGAAGGTTTTACTCAACCATTTAAAGAGCAGCTGACACCTTCAGGAGAACTTTAACAAAACATTACATTTATTTTTATTTTTTTATTTATTTATTACATTTTCAGATTAATACCGTTGAGCCGAAATGCTCATTTACAAAGGTTCCAAGTCAGAAAGAAATACAGGACAATACAATGGTTACAGGACAAAAGCAGGTTAACAAGATAGTAATAACAAATAGGTTACACAGTTCCAATTGCAGAAGTGCTCAATATGAAAACAATTACAACAGCACTCCATGAGTGCTGTGCGCAGTACAGGCAAAATCAGTATACAAATCGTTACTGAGACAGATTCTTAGGCTATATGGGTACATAGAGCTAAAATGTACTCAGCCAGAGGTGACTTTTCCATGGGAGCAGCAGAGAGGAATAGTTTGGGGGGTGGGAGAAGGAGGGAAGGAGAAGTGGGGGGGGGAGGTGCCAAGAGGTGACTTTGTCAAGGGTACGGCAGAGGGTAATAGCTTAGAGGGGTGGGAGTAGGAGGGACAGTGTAGGGTGGAGGGGTGATAAGAATGGGGAGAGGAAAGAAGTTATAAATGTGAGTGAGGGAGGGAGTGAACTGAGGGGTAATACTGGATAGTCTGAGTTATAAGGGGCAGCAGCAGTCACTTTCTTGGGTAAGGTAGCATCAGAGCCCAGTTTTGAATTGTCACAGCTTGATGCATTCAATAAGGGGGGGCAGGGGTCATTGCTTTACTTAGGTCCCCAGTATGGTGGGATTGATGTCCAAGTGTGGTTAAGCAAGGAAACCAGTAGCATCCCCCCCCCCGATCGCACTCCTTGTGTTTTTGGTAGGTAGGGTGTTCTTAACATTTAGACACAGTTCAGCTTGTATTTCACATTACTTTTGTATTCTTCCTCCCTATTATTTATTACTGAGGTCATTTTCATGATTACAGGATCTTTGCTCCAGAAGAGCTCATCTATTCCTTTTGCTTTATCCCTACCTGAGGTCATAATGCCCTGCTTGTGACATCACAGTTACTCTCATGGCAACATATTGTGATGTCACAACAGAGCATTATGACTTGAAGTAGGGAGTAAACTACAGATGCAGATAAACTCTAAAGGAAATTTAAATGATAAAATCATGTACTTAGGCAAATTTACTTAATAATAAATTACAGGGAAGAGGAATATATAGAATACATATGGAATGCAAGCTGAGTTGTACTTAATTATTATATTTTTCAACGTTTTTTTTTGGTGTGAGAAGCTTTTTAAACTCTAATAACTGCTGCTGATAATACTGAAGTGATGCTAATGAGGGGGTAAGGACCTTGGGGTTACAGCAGCCAAATGTTAAGGGCCAAGATAACAATAGTCGTCCCTGCTTTGTGAGGGGGTCAATTACCTTCTGCTAGCTAATATTTAATTAAGGATAGTGGATCCAAGGGGTTCCACATATTCCCTGCATCAATTTGATTTCTGGCTTTGTTAACAACCTGAATGACCAAGGGAATGCAATGTTTGTTTCCACTCTGGATCTGTTAAGTTCCAGTCTTATTACTTTTTGGCACTGGTAAACATTAAAACTGTAGCTAATGTTCCTACCAGAATGGAGGTGATGCAAATGAGTGGGTAATAACTTTGGGGTAACAAGCAGCCAAGTGTGATGGTAACAACGGTTAGCCTAGCTGGTGGTGTGATTGACTGCCTCCCTCAGGCTGAACTTTGGTTAAGGGTTGCAGGCCCAGGTATTTCTCTATGGGGCTTATGCACAGATGTGCAGAGTGACTACGTGCCGTAGATCCGAAGCACGTAGCCACTCTGCACCCATTGCACCCCCCCCACGTGTGGAATGTACAAAATGGGGAATGCAGCTCCTATGCACCCGATCCCTCAGCCGCGTTGACAGCAACATGCCAGGGGCAGGCGAAGGCTATCGGCACTATCCGGCATGCACTATGGTGTGTAGTGCTGCACACCAGGGAGTGTAGGAGGGTGCCACATACACCAGGGGAGACTCTACCATAAGCACCCTACACGCCCAGCCCCCCATACAGCAGTAATCTGCACATGCCCCTGTGGAAGTTAGGGACACCCCCGACATGACCGGCCACTCGCCCAGGCCAGATGCCAGCCCCCCCTTCATGGCAGGAGACACACCCCACCCCACTGCAAGGTAGCCAGACCACAATGCATGGCCCAAACCCCCACCCCTGACATGTAGCTGCCAGGTTCCCCATTGGCAGTATACATACCCCCACCCCGATGGCTGTAGTCCCATTTCCCAACAGTACTTCCTCATACCCTGCCCCTCCGCAAGTGTCAACCCAGTCCCTCTGCTGTGCATGCCATCCCCCCAACACACAGAGTAGCCCCTATCCTGGTGATGTACACATCCCCCCCACACACACAGGTGCCCCATCCATGACAGCCCACAACTCACCCCCGGTACCCCCACCCCCACATTGGTGGTCAGTGGTTCCTCTGCCCTACATGGCACTGGCACCCATACTACCTCTGTACATTTGGTGCTGCAGCCAAGAATGGCAGTGGCACAGCCCTCCACACCTCCTTGGCCACTGGCCAGCCAACTGCTACTGGGAGCACACTGCCTATTTATAGGGGCACGCTGGTGTATCATTTGGATGGCTAGCAGCCAAGGAGGTGTGTAGAGGGCTGTGCTTCTGGCCTTTCCTAGTCACGGCACTGATATGATGGTATGGGGGATGGGGTGCAGTGTTGTCAGTGTCGTGGGGGGAACTCCGATGACCACCAATGCTAGGGCAGGGCAATCAGGGTCAGGGCAGGAGATAGGGTGTGCAGTACTGGGCAGCACCAGTCACAGACACCCTGTTCTGGAGGGGGGGTACACCATAGATGAGAAATGATGATGGTAGTGGTGGGAGGGGTTCCTGTACAGCACCAGGGCCAGGTCTTGGTGTTGGGGGTGCTCGCACTGCTGTTCCATGTTCAGGACTGCCTTGTGTTGGAGGGGTTACTGACAGGTGAGGGGAAAAGGAGGCACTGTGTTGATGTGTGGGGAGCCCCTGGACATATGGGGTGGGGCTGCAGTGTGTTGGGAGGCAGATTGTCAGCAGGGACTATAGTGCCTGAGGAGCACAGCCAGAGGGACTACGGTTAACATGGACATGCGGGACCGGGTGTCTGCTGGTTCTAGTCATGCACCTGGACTCATGCCCTGCCATGCAAGTGATCCACTTGAGGCCAATGATGGGCATTCAATCGGATTCCTAACTGGATCTGATACTCTGCCCCTGGCCACCCTGCGTGGACCTGCGTGACTTGAAGGTGGTGCTGTGGACAGGTGGCAGCCATTGGTGAATACGGCCCATGCGCATCTGTCTGCAGGTGCGGAGCTACGCAGGTGGAATATGTCCCTCTGGCACGTAATTCCCTCCCATTCATGCACAGGCCGCAACAATCTTTGCTTATTGTCTTACAGCTTTGCTAATAACTCTACTGATAGTGAACCTGTGGTGTTTGTCTTCACTTCAAAAATATTATCCTTTTAGAGTTATTTTTAGCAGCTAGGACTTCACCAACACTATAACCTAGTCTGAGGGGGGACAAGGGTATTGGAATCAGTGCATAAGGAGTCCACTGGCCAGACTGGGGTTGTTCCTGGGTTCCCTGGAGATCTATTGGTGCATGCATGGTGCACAGGGAGCCTTTCCTGGTGAAAGGGGAACGTTCTAGCATATGGGGCTGCTGTGATGGAGCCCACTACAGCCCACAGCAGGCTGCAGAGTCAACTCTTTTCAGAGTGAGGGTTCCCCTACTTTCAGTTCTTGTTGAACTCTGTGCATCCAGGGTGTCGAGGTGGCTGGGGAATGGACAGCAGATCACATGACTGCCCCTGGAGATCTGGATGTGACACCAAAGGGCTAGTGGATTCCGATATGGCCTGGAGTGGAAACAGCAAGGGGACATGCACATACTTTATTTGCAAGTCTGGTTGACATGCTGTCTGGGCTCAAGCTAAACTGGAGGGTGTACAGGCTTGAGCTGGGTGGCAAACCCAAGGCCAGTCTGATTTTATAATTCATAGGGATCATTAGTGCATGACGGAATTTTTCACATTTATATTTTGTATTCAATTTGTTGCATCTCAAGAGTCAACAGACATGGGGTGGGTGGATGGCTGAACCTAACACTTCCTACATAATGCAAGGGAGATGCATTGAAAGGTTAGGGATCCATTGGAGCTCCTCGAACAAGTTCATCATTTGAGTGGAAATGAGCTCATCTAGAGAGTCTCTGTTTAAGGAAAGCTCCTGGACTGGTACCAAGACACCCCCTGACTCCCTTAGGGTTTAAGAGGTGTGACATTGTGTCTATATTTTCCCCAAAGGCCCAGCAGTCATGGAAGAGGCTGGTGCCCCAAACCTAGGGCTCACCCTATCCCACTCCTCAGTCAATGTATAAAGGGGAACAAGGAAACAACAGCACTTTTTTATTTACGGACCAATCCTTTGGAGAGAAAAAGGTGTACAACACTGAGCTACTTTTTTGGGGGGACAGTTTGGGAACCTAGCTCAAAAGTGAATGTTTAGCACAAGGCCCCTGCAGCAGGGACCTCACCCACACTTCCAGATGGTACCAAGGTGGGAGTTTGGCTGTTTATGTTACCAGAGATGTCTAGATTCAGTTTGCTGTTCTGACTGTTTATGGTTAATTGTTATTGGTTCTAATGTTAGTACTGCACTGAAAAATGGTTGCTCTGAGTTCAGCATCCTGAGAACTTAAAGATGGCTGCTGGTACAATTATCATGTACAGTGTGAGGGGGTGGGTCTTAGTAGCACCATCAAATGCATCTGGGTGGTATCACATAATAATAGCAAAGATTAAATAGCGAACACAAATGAGAGACCCCAGATGGGCGATCGCATTACTAGCGACTGCCACATAACAGTGCCCGGTAGGAATGAGCAACTACAGGTAGATGTTACCCCTACTATCCAGATGCGACTCAAAGTTGGAATCCTAGAGATGGCCTCACATGAAAACAGGTGATGAGAGTCCCATGGGTGCATATACAGGTATGGTGGTATCTGGTCAGGAGCTAGAGGCAACACAGGTGTAGTGCTCCTGAGTATGCCTATAAATGTCACCATTAAATACATTCACCGATATGTGATGTTCCCATTTTTGTAGTCACCACAGTTGCATTGCCAAAATTGCATTCACCATTTTTCAATCGCTGTCATCACATGGAACCCATCAGGGTACTTAGTGACTTGAAAAAACGAAAAGCTGAAGAGGTCTTCCTTCAGGAGAACTACCTGACTCGGGTGGAGAGTGAAAAGTTGAAAAGGACTTGGGTAGGACACGTATATCATGCCACATATCAAGATCATGGTTCCACCATGTTGGTTCAAAAACCAAATGGGCGACCAACATAACATTACAACGACACCCAAATGCTGATGCCTACTATGTCATCCGACAGTTGTGCCACCTGACCACCATGGCGCCCAAAGCACCTGTGCACATCTAAGCTGTTGGCACCCCCAGAAATATTAAATAATCACTTCTGGGAGGGGTTGCCAGTGAGGGGAGGCAACACCAGTAAATCACCATGGGTACACCACACTCCGACAACCACTTCAACACTGTGAGTGTCAAGCTGGTTGCAGCACACCCATGGCTGTCACTGTAATGCCATTAATCTGTTGACTGCACCCCCAAGATCTTCCACATAGGAGAGGGGTAATGACCCTCATTCACAAGCACTGCCCACTAGATGTGATGGAGATGCATGCAGACCCTTTAGGCAGATATATGTTCATCAAGAGGACTTACAGATCAATTCCCTGATCCCTTTTTAACATCTAAGCCATTAACCAGGAAACAGAGACTGTCAAATTCTTGAAACAGATTCTACTAAGGTTTACCTCTCCTCCAAGTGAGCCTTTCATCATTGGAGGAGACTAACACAGTGTGGAATCTGAGTCTAGATAGATCAGAAGCTCAAGTTGGGCCATGGGGCCTGGCTGCAAAGTTCTTGATGATTCTGTCTGAAGAGTTGAGTCTGGTGGATATGTGGTGCTTTATCAACCCAAAAGTCAGAGACTACACTTCCTGGTCCATGCCCCACCAGGCCTACTCAAGATTAGACATTATGTTTATCTTAGGTGAGTGGATCCATGCCGTAGACACAGCAAAAATATCCATCAGAGTGGTGTCTAACCATGCCATGCTCTCCCTTTTCCCTACCACCAAAAACTCTACCTGGACACTCAACATCTCACTATTAAATCATGAAGAATGTAAACAATTATTTCAGGAGTGTCTCAGAGCGTATACCGCTACAAACCCACCTTATACCTGTTCAGCAGCAGTATGGTGGGATGGGTTTAAACCAGTTATGATTGGTAAGACAATCAGCTATGCTAAAAAGAGTCAGATTCAAATAGTAATCTGATCTGGAAGAGCAATTATTTGATCTAGAAGTTGAACATACAATTATCCTCAATAGTGAAGTGAGGAAGAAGCTGGAAGAGAGTAGGGCCAAACTAAACAAACTGTTGAATGACAAGACTTGAGGGGGTGCTGTGATACACCAGGCAGAGATATTATTAGGCAGGGAGCAAGGCAGGGAACTTGCTTGCTTGGCAGCTTCACAAGAAGGCAGCAAACAGGTTGGTCACAAAAATTCAGAAAGACCCGAAGTCCATAAGTTATAAGTCCAATCCTACTAGAATTTCTCAACAATTTATGAACTTCTACAAAAACTCTGTTCACAGGATCTGGCTACTAATTCTGCAGAGAATCTAGATGCATTCTTTCTTAGGGTGAAACTAAATAAATTGTCCAATGCCCAGATGGAAACCATGGATGTGCCTCAATCACACAGGAAGAGATAGCAATGGCCTTGGCTGGACTTCAAGGGGGGAAGGCACCAGGCCCTGTCAGGGTAACAACAATATGCCAGAATATCTGTTATTCCTATAACTGATAAGGGCCCCACCCTGTGTAGCTGTTACTAACCCATCTCCCTGATGAATGTGGGGCAAAAGGTCTTTACATCCATCCTGGCAAGAAGACTCCAGGGTTGCATGGGGGACTAGTCCATCTGGATCATATGGGGGTTTATTAATGGAAGATTAATACATGATAATATTAGGCGTCTTCTTAGTTCATCTCTTGTCAAGAAAAGATCAAAGAGCCAGCATTAGCCCATTTTATGGATGCAGAGAAGGCTTTTGACTGGGTAGATTGGAGGTTTCTGCATACGATCCTGGAGGAGATGGGTCTAGGTCTAAATTTTTGGGGTCAGTATAGATGTGCTATATGCATCCTTCCGGGCCATAATCAAGGTCAACAGTGTCATAATCCTACACCGAGGAACAAGGCAGGTCTGCCCCCTTTCTTCCTCACCTCACCTCATCTCACCTCACCTCAAGCATCAGTACCAGCACTGCCGTGGGAACTGGACAGTTATGGGAAAGTTTCAGGGAGGCCTGGTAATGCCAAATTTGAAACTATATTACTGTGCAGCACAGTTGGCACTGGTTGTGACAAGGATTAAACAGAGCAAGCAATCAGGCTGGAGAGAGATAGAAGCACAACAGCTTGCAGGTATTCTGCTTCTTGCCCTTCCCCTTGCCTGCCTCATGCCAGCGATATGGAAGGAGGTTGTGAACCCCTGGACTAAACACACCATAAGAATGCTAGTCACAGACCCCAAATTCATGCAAATGCCAAATGAGGTAGGCCCCTTTACCTCAATAATTGGGGATCCTGATTTTCTCGTTCCTGGGTCAGACCCGGCCTACTCCAGGTGGAACAGACTCTCATTGGTCAGATACTGTTCTCTGATTGATAATAAAGTGATCCTTTCATTTAATAACTTGCAAACTAAATATGGCCTGCCTTACACTGATTTTCACTGATACTTCCAGGTCAGACACTACTTGCATGCCAGCCAGTTGGTCCCTAAGATAAATAAAGAGTTGACGCCCTTAGGGAATTTTCTATATTAGGCAATTAACCTCAGTGGAAAGAAGGTTGATGTTGAATGCCTACAAGGCCCTCTTAGGTGTCAACAATTGAGTGGTGGATGACCTGGGGTATAGTGAGAAGAACAGGTGGGAATCACTATCACAGAAGGGGACTGGAGAAGGGCCTGGAAGCAGGGCTGGAGGGTGACTGCCTCACCAGAGTGGAAAGAATTCAAGTGGAAGTGCATATCTAGGTTTTTTCATACACCCTTGATCACCAGACACTTTGTGGCTAGGAACATTCCCCTCTGTTGGCGTGGCTGTGGCTAAACAGGTTCATGTTATCACATCTTCTGGACATGCCCTGTGCTGGCACAATTTTGGTCTAAGGTCTGTGAGGAGGTATCAGGAATGTAGGAAATCCCAATCCCACTACACTTCAAAAACCTGGTTCTGGGCCTTGAGGGCCTGGTTTTAGGCACTTCTAAACAGCAAGGGTTTTTGAGGGCGATGTGCCTGGCTGCCCAAAAGGAAATCACAGTGAACTGGTTCCAGGCAATCCCACCCTCTATTGACTTGTGTGTGTACACAGGGTGGAGAACATAATGAGGGTGGAAGAATTTACAGCTAAACTTAGACTAAATCTGGAGAAACATCTTGAATTATGGAGGAAATGGAGGAAAAGACAAACAGGTGTGGGTGAGGGAGGGAAAAGAGTACTAGAGCAATAGGAGTTGGGGCTGACAACCCTTAGCCACTCTCCCTGATGGTTGAGTGCCCTGGTCAGTTTTCTACGGCATGTCAAACTTTTTCAGTACCAAAATACAGTATCTTTATGGTAAACTTTCTGTGCTAAGTTGTTTTATCCAATGTAAAGACACTTTCTTTTCCTCTTTGTTTATTAGACAAAGTTGGGCTATTAAAAATGGGTTGGAAGATTCTACAGTTGGTGAGGGTGGAGGCTTAATTGGGTCAACAGAACATTATTAAACCAGTGATATACTGTAACTGTGTGAATTTATATAAGTACAGAACAAAGTCATTAAATTATTAGTGAAATTGAATTGTTTACTGCTGTAACCCAATGATTAATCTATGCAACCCACAAAGTTTAAGACACTTGTCTTTGTATTATTGCTGGCATCTAACAATAAAACAGAGGTTAAAACAATGATAACCTCCTACTGCAAGACTGATCACTTGTGATGTCACAATGAGTGAGGTCACAACAGTGCTGATGAAGTATGAATATAAGAACATAAGAAGGTTACCAGCAGAAGAAGGCTTTGTGCTCTATCAAGACTACCCAATGCAGAGCCCTTGTAACCTTGGGTGCATGCTGCTCCACCTCCCCTCCTTGGACACTTTAACACTTCCCTTAAATTTACCCCCACCCCACCCTGCCTTGAAGTCAGCCATGGATTTTGTGCTTACCACCTATTCTGGTTGCATGTTCCACCCCTCCATCACTCTCTCTCTGTTAAGAAGTGCCTTCCGGTCTCCTTCAGGAGTCTGCCCCAGACAGTTTTCATCTGTTTCCACTTGTGTTTTTGTTGTTTTTCATCCTGGAGTGTTCACTGGAATCTACTGTACTGATGCCTTTTACATACTTAAAGATCTCTATCACGTCTCCCAATTCCCTTCTGTCCTCTAGTGAGTACATATTCTGATTCACCAGCTTCTCTTCATATGAGAACACCTGCTGCCACTGAAACATTTTTGTGGCCCTTCTTTGCACCATCTCCAATAGCTTTATGTCATTTTTGTGGCAGTGCTTTCAAAACATACACAGTACTCTTGGTGCAGCTGCATCATGGATCTGTACAGAGGCAGTAAAAACTCCTTTCATCTGCTTGCAAACCCATTAGTTATGAAGCACAGCATCCTGTTAGACCTTATTGCTGCTTTACTGCATTACGTATAGGCATCAGGGTGCTAGTAATTTGCAGTCCCCAGAACTTTCTGCTCTTCAGACACTGTAATGGTTATCCACACTACCCAGCCTGTACTCCATCCCTGGGTTCTTTCACCCCACATGCATGATTTTGCACCTCTTAGCATTTAATGCCAGTTGCCAGATTCTGGATAATTTCTGCAGCCTTTCAAGGTCTTCCCTCATATCTCTGGCTCCTTCCTCTCTGTCCACCATCCAACAGAACTTAGTGTAATCTGCAAAAAGGCAAATTTGTCCCTTAATGTCAACCCAGGGGCCA
The DNA here is from genome assembly GCA_016271365.2 of Neoceratodus forsteri. Taxonomy (NCBI): domain Eukaryota; kingdom Metazoa; phylum Chordata; order Ceratodontiformes; family Ceratodontidae; genus Neoceratodus; species Neoceratodus forsteri. The sequence continues at coordinate 261,619,400 of JADMNL010000023.1, read as the reverse complement.
TCCTGCCAGTGCAGTGGTAGTACTACCGCTTGTGGCACCAAAGACCCAGGTTTGGGAATGAGCCCAGAGCATCAGAGGGTCAAGCAGAGAAAAGATGGTTCAGCACCTGATGGACAGCTCTTCTCCTCTAGGCAGGGATGGTTGTGGTGCTCGGTAATAGCCCATTCCCTAGCAATGGTTGGGTTTACCCATGCCGCTGTGACAGTTATCACAGAGACATCCCCGACAGTGACAGCTGCAGTGCCGACTGTCGGCATTGTAGTGTCGGGGATGCCTCCTTGTATCCATCGGGGAGCTGTGCCCCTGAACCCCCCCCATGTGAGGGGCTCTGCCCCCAAATCCCCCAGTCTCTAGAATTCTAAGTCCGAGTTAGAATTGGACCGGGGGGGCAAACACCCAGCAAGGCAGTCACGATCGCCATACAGACCACCACAGTGACTGGTGGATTTTGCCCGATTCCTGTCACTGTGGTGGTCTTCGCAATCAGGGAGTCACTGTGGCAACAGTATACATAATGGCTGGGGGTCAGTGAGCCAAAGATCACAGAATTTTGGGGATTAGTGGAGCAGCAGATGTTGTCACATCAAGCATGGGAGCATGCCTGATGTCACCCAGGCATCACTACACATCTGCTGTGCCAGGAACAAGTAAAGCAAGGTAAAAGGCCATGAAGCTGGAGGATGACATCCCACATCTACCATCAGGCCACTCTTTCTGTGCCTGAGTTACACTGAACTCTCTCTACCCCAGAAGTTTGACTGGATGAATGGAGAGGATGCCATGGACCTGCAGGTAACCCCACCCTGGGGGGGTAAGCCGAGGATGCCTGGTCCCCGGTGTACCGCTGGGGGTTTGGAAAGCCTCTAAACCCATGTAAGAAGACCTCAACAGCATGGAAAAAGTGGGGCTAGTGGTAGGGTATTGGATGTCCAGGTTGGCGGAGGATAATGAGCATAAATTGAGTTAGCAAAAAAAAGTTGATCCCAATGTCCTTAATGAACATGTTGAACAGCGCCAGTCTGAGTCCAGCTCCACAGTACCTCTGCAGGTAGTTTCCCTTATCTTTATCACTGATCTCTCAGTTCTCCTTCCCAACCAGTTAGCCACCCACCTAGACATTTTGTCCCCAACCCTTAGGTCATCCAACTTCTTGATCAATGTTTAATGTGAGACTAAATCAAAGATCTTGCTGAAATCCCAGTACAGTATGTCTACTGCCTGGCTCTTATCCACCACATTTCTGACCCAGTCAAAAAAATTATCAAGTTTGTTTGACATAACCTCCCTGCCATGAACCCAAGCTCTCTGTCATGTTGGAGCCCATTGCCTCAAGGAACTATGTGCCTTTCCATAAGTATGGTTCCTTCAGCTTGCCAATGATTAGTGTCAAACTAACTGGCTTGATGTTTTTTTTTTCAGTTGTTTAACCAGGCGTAGCATACTAAGCTGAAAGCTTTTTTACAGGTGCGATCTGGGAGCACAGGGAAGTTAAGTGACTTGCTCAGGGTCACACAGTATGCAAGTGGAAGCTGTGGGATTCAGACTCAGGTCTGGTCTGCTGGATGTCACCAGATTTGCAGCTCAGAGCCTTAAACCACTGTGCTATACTGCCTCCCCCTCTTTGGCTCAAGGAAACATAGAAATTGTTGGCAGAAAGGGACCGCTTGACCCACCCTGTCTGCCTAGATGGTTCCTGCCTAGTTTGTCTCCAAAGACCTTAACTGGACACTGGTGACCCTCCATTGCCCCTGCCTATTTATTAATATTCCCCTATGTCTATCCCTTGCATGCCTGAAGCTCCCTATGGTTTTCACCTCCACCACTTCTACTGGCAATCTGTTTCAGGCATCCATCACTCTTTCAGTAAAGTAGCACTTCCTTATACCCTTTTACACCTTCCCCCTTCCAGCTTCATAACATGCCCTCTGGTCCTGGTGTTCAATCTCATTTGAAAGAGACTCCCCTCCTGCACTCTGTTCACTTCCACAAGGTACTTCTAGGTCACTGTCATTCCCCAACCCCCTCTCTTTCCTCTCCTTTAGGGTGTATATGTTGAGATCCTTCAGTTTCTCCTCATAAGGCTTTTGATGCAACCCCCACACTATTTTAGTTGCCCTCCTCTGGACTGCATCCATCCTATGCCCTTTCTGAGGTGCGGTCTCAAGAATTGGACACAATACTCCGGGGGGGGGGAGGTGGGTCTCACCATTGAGGGATACAGTGGTAACACCAAGTCCCTCCTCTGCCTGCTGGTGATATCTCTCCTTGTGCATCCCAGCATCCCATTAGCCCTACCAATTTTTTGTCCCACTGCCCTGCCACTTTGAGGGCATCAGATATGATAGCCCCAAGGTCTTTTACTGCTTAATGACTGTCAGTACCTCCCTCCATCCTGTACTCAGTTCCTGGGTTCCTATGCCCTAGGTACATGATTTTACACTTTCTAGCATTGAACTCGAGCTGCCATGCTCTTGACCACTCCTTTAGTTTTCCAGAATCCCTACATATTCTCTCCATCCCTCCCTCACTCTGGGCTGCCAAACATTACCTATTAACAATGCCTCCTTTGGTTGCACTCACAAGGTATCTATCTAATTCTCTACTTTGCTGTAAATATCAAACCTGTTACTCCCTCCCTCTGTCAGCAAACTTATGGTTCTCTTGAAAACTGTAAAATACAGCTCTCGGTAACACGTTCAATGCAATGTATAGCTGATCTTGACTCTGCAATATTGTATAACTAAAAGAACTGTAACCTTTAGCTGCCATTCTATGTCTATATGTATTAAGTGTTTATGTTTGTTTTTCTGACGCGGAGCCTTTGTAACTGAGTCCCTAACTCAAAGGTTGTAATCCTAAAGTCTGTTAAATAAATAAAATAAATAAATGAATATCCACCTTATTGAACATGCTGGTGTTATCTGGAAAAAGGCATACCTTCCCTCCAGATCTGCAATGTCACTTATGAGGATATTAAAGAGGACCAGTCGCAGTACTGAGCCCTGCATTACCCCATTGGTCACTCTCCCCTCATTAGAATGAGTGTCATGAACCATCACCCTCTGCTGACTGTTCATTAACCAGTTTCTTACCCAATTTACCACTTTGGATCCCACCTCAAGTCTTCTGAATCTCTTTTATCAGTCCCATGTGTGGCACAGAATGAAAGACCTTGCTAAAGTCCAGATAGGGCATATCCACTGCCATCTTCTGATCTATCTCTCTGGTCATCCTGTCAAATAAATCAATCAGATTTATCTGGCATGACCTCTCTCCACCCTACCCCTGTGAGTCCAGGTTGTCTTTAGTGTAGTAGCCCACTGGATTTAAGATATTCTACTAACCTTTCTAGTATCAGGGTTTCCATTTATTTCTCCCACCATTAATGTGAGACTGACTGGCCTATAGATAACTGGTACCTAGGGAATTGCCCATTATGAAGTCTGCAGTGCTGTCTTTGTTTGTAAGCACCAGTTCCAGCACAGCCCCCATCCCTGGTTGATTAGTTGACTGATAAATGCCCCCTGTAGGGAGTCAAGGATGGCCATGCTCTTTGCTGAAGCTGCAAATGGAAAGCTCCAATCCACATATGGCAGACTGAAGGCTACAACAGCAGTACCTCCCCCTTATTTGATATTCAGACAATGGCTTCCCCTAATGCCTTAGCCATCTTCTCTCCCAGTGCTGGAAGTCTGCATATAATCCCTTTACAGATAATGGCCCAGTTCCTGACTCCAGGATGACCCACAGCACCTCCAGCCCTTATTTTTCCTCCGAGTGTCACTGTATTTGTATGGCCTTGATTTCCTCCCTCACACTTCCCTCCACCACTCCTCTACTTTCTGTCTGTCCTGTACAGAGAGTAGCATGGTATGGTCATCCCCCAGGCATGATTGTCTGTGCACCACGACTCAGTTATGGCCACAAAATGCAGACTAGACTCTTCCATGATGGCCTTCAGATCCAGAATTTTATATCAGATATAGTACCATGATTTCACCTTCAGAATGCACCAACCATAGTGCGCCCATCATTAGGGCACCAGTCTGCAAATTCACAGCTCATTGTTTATGCGGGGTGGGGCTGTGCCCCACGCACACACACATCCTAACTTAGGATTCCAACTCCAGGGGGGGCAGACCTCGAGGAAGGGGAGGTGAATTTCAGATTTTGGTACCATAATGACAGGCACACTAATGCCAGCACCCTGAATGGGTGTAGTGCATTAGCACACATGGCTTTCCATACTGTGCTCCCTCCCTGCCTGCAACCCCTTTTCCCTCTTCTTCCTGTGCTGCTCCTTGAAGCTCTCTCCACCCCCATTCCTTCATTACCCTCTCTATTTCTTATCTATTTTACTCCTCTCTTCTTGCATTCATGATTTATACATCCCCTTGTCCTCTGTCTTGTCTTCAGCCCTTTCTTCTTATGTCCCTGCCCTGGGGGAGCTTCCTCTCCTTGGGACCCCCTCCTTGTTTCTTCATAATGGGGGGCACTTTTTCCCTCTCTTGGTAATACAGTCCCCCCTGAATAGTTTAAATACCAATATAACTAGCATTTAAACCTCCCACTAGGGACTGGGAAGGATTTCCAGCACCATTATAGAGGCTTATATCCTCCTAGGCTGGCCTCCAGTCCCCAATGTAGCCAAAGTCCTCCTGTCTGCACCATGCCTTCAACCATTTCTTGAAAGTCCTAGTGCAGCATTCCCTCACCTCCCTTGGCCATACACAGGTACCACCTTGGGGAATGCCACCATGTATGCCACCTGCTTAGGGACCCTCCCCAGCTCCCTGAAATTACCCTGTACTACCCCTACTCCATCCCTTGCCAGATTATTTGTCCATAGGTGGAGACTGCCTCCCTCCTGTGAACTGCTGCCCTAGCAATCCTCTGGATATGCTCACAACTCCTCCAAGCCAAAGCACCAGAGAGGCACTTTACATCTCTATCTCAAGTCTATCCCCCTAATGATAGTACCCCTGCCCAGCAGCTGCTTCCTCAACAGCTGGAGGCCTTGCCCCCCCCACTTTGGGGCCTCTCTTTTAATGACCCCCACATCTTATCTGGCCACTGCTTTATGTGCCTCCTCCAAGTTGTCCCATCTTGCCAATATGGCAAATTAATTTTCCAGTGGCACAGGCAGAGGAATGTGTACCCTACCCTTCTGGAGCCTACCAAGGTCTGGCTATTCTGCCTCTGCCTATGCATCCTCTGGGGTGGTGGTGGCAGCTTTGGTGGCCCTTGAGTGGGGCAAAAGGTTCTCCATGCTTTCCAGTACTGCTGCCAGCTCCCTCAATACCCTTGGTTGCATACCACCTGGCCCTTTAGTCCCTTAAGAAAAATTAGTCCTTAAAAGACTCTGCGAGCTGTGATTGGTTCCTCCCAGACCTTAACATCCCTCCCTCCCTTTGCTTACCCTGCACAGGGGTATCGGTCCATCCTTGTCCTCACTGAATACTGAGCAAAAGTATTCATTCAATACTCTGCCTTTCCTCTACTGTCCTTGATAGAAACTTTCAAATACCTCAAGGGAATCAACAAAGTCCAAGAGGGTAGCATCTTTCAGAAAAAGAGATGCACAAAAATAAGGGGGCACAATTTGAAGATGGAAGGGACGGCTCAGAGGTAATGTGAGGAAGTATTTCTTCACAGACAGGGTTGTGGATACATGGAACAGCCTTCCTGAGGAGGTCGTAGAGTCAAAAACAGTGGGGGAATTCAAGAATGCATGGGACAGACATAAGGCAATTTTAGTGGGGGGTAGGAGGAAGTAGGCTGTTGGTTAACTAGGATCTGCAGCTTATCTGTTAGGTAGGGAAATGGGCAGACTAGGTGGACCAAGCGGTCCTTATCTGTCGTCAAATTCTATGTTTCTATGTTCCACACCCTTGCCAGTTTGGGCTGGAGTCCAGAGACCTCTGCCCTCAACCAAGAGAGGTGAGTGAAAATGGGGCAGCACCTCAGTCTTCAGGTGTCCCAAAAGATGCAGGTCCACATCTATTATACTGCATCACTCCCATGTTGCCTACTTGCTTAACCCTTTTTTCTATTGACCCTTCCCTATCACCGCCTGCCTCCTTTCTAAGCCTGTCTACCTTCTTTCCCTTCCTTCCTTTCCTTTCCTTTCCTTTCTTGAAATTAATTTATTATTTTACCCTAGATCAGGTGTTTCCTAATTCCCCTTCTACCAGTACGTTTGCCAGATGAACCTTCCCCAGTACTCTACTGGCTAGGAAACTGGCCACTCATACCTAGCCCCACTCTTATGCAAAAGCTCTGCATCCATGGTTCTTTACTCTTGTGGCACTGTGCCTGGACCTAAGGGGTTACTGAACAAGGCACCCAGAGGGAATTCCAGTACTGCTGCCAGCTCCCTCAATACCCTTGGGTGCATACCACCTGGCCCTTTAGTCCCTTAAGAACAATTAGTCCTTAAAAGACTCTCTGAGCTGTGATTGGTTCCTCCCAGACCTTAACATCCCTCCTTCCCTCCCTCCATCCCTTTGCTTACCCTGCACAGGGGTATCGGTCCATCCTTGTCCTCACTGAATACAGAGCAGAAGTATTCATTCAATACTCTGCCTTTCCTCTGCTGTCCTCTTCCCACTCTGTCACTTGTCTCAGTTTGAAATTACTTTCCTTCAGTCTCCTTTTCTTCGAGATGAACTAGAAAAAAGCCCTTGTCACCTTCCTTGGCTCCCACCACAGTTCTCAATTTACCTCTTGCTTTGGTCTTTTCACTTCACTGCTAACTGACTTGAATTTGTCCAGGTAGTCTACCCTGCCCTCCTCTGTCTGAACCTTCCTGTACTTTTGAAGGAAGCCTTTTTCTCCCTTATGTCACTAACTACCACACTGGTACTAGAAAGGTTTCTTGCACTTGTTCTTCTTACACTCCCGCTTTAGACAGGTGTTAGTGATTTCTTGTATCATTTCCTAATAATGGACCATTTTTCTTCTACCCCCTTGCACCCCATTGGACAGATTCTAACCCAGTTGCACTCCCAGTTTAGCACACTGCCTTTCTGGAATCAAGAACATGTGTTTTAGTGTTCAGGACAGCTTTTCCCATATCGAGCTGAAACCACACTGATTGGTGATCACTGCTTCCCAGGGGCTCAGCTGCACTGATGTCTCTGACATAGTTACACTTTGTCAGTACTAGATAAGATTGCCCAGTCATCAGCTCACCCCTTCAGCAGTGTTGAAAACATATCTTGGACTGAATCCAGGAGAAAATCACTTCTGCTACTTCTGGCTTTAGGGATGCTCCAATCTACATCTGGTAGGTTGAAGTCACTCACTATTACTACCTCTCCTTGGAATGAAGCCTTCCTGATCTCCTTTCTCAACTCCTGGTCTGTGCCTTCACTCTGAGTCAGAGAAGTGTATTCTACCCCTATGCTAATCCTTTGCCCTGACACTATTTGGGCCTCTACCCAGATTGTCTCTGTACCCACCCTCTGTATCCTTCTCTGTGGCCATAATTTCTTGTTTAACATAGAGGGCCAACCCTCTTCTTCTTCCTGCTCTTTCATATGGTGGGTAAACCCTAGGCTACAGAGATTCCAGTCAGGGTTCAAGAATGCCCAGGACTCAGAAATTGCCACCAGATCAAGATGACTCTCCCTCGCCAAGGCCTGGAGGTCATCCATCTTGTTCTCTAAGCTCCTACTGTTGCTTGTATCCTCCTTCATAGTGTCCATCATCTCCATTCCCTTCATCTCCCTCCTATGTCACCTGTCACTCAGTGGCTAACCTGATTTCCTCATGCCAGGCTTATCTGAGATTCTTGCACTTTACACCCTAGTATGCCCTCACTCTTCTCCCCAACCTCACCTCTACCTAACATTTTGGTCCTCCTTCCCCCTCCTCATACTTACATCATGAGGCTGTCTGTTGAGAACAGGAATAGAACTAGCATTGTCAGTTTCCATGTAAAATATTAATATTTACATCACACCTAGTGTTATAAAGTAAAAAACCCAATAGGAAAATGGAACAAGAAAAATAGAAAAAAGTATTAGTTAACAACATTAAAAAATGTATGTAATTGTCTGTCCTTTATTGTTGGTGCTATTAGATCTTTAATCCAGCATACCCCACATTCAAGATGACCAAAAGGTCTAATTTTGAAAGTCACAGACTAGCACCAATAAATCTGAAGGCAAACCTTTTTGATGGAGAAGGGTTCTTAATAAAATGTGTCCGTGTTTAATTAATTGAGTTAATGTTTTACAGACCAGTATAAAACTGTCCATCATTCAGACCCATTTCTGCTTCAGAACAGACAGGCTACTTCTCCCAGTTGACATCTATTCCTTAATCACTATACTAGTTTTGGCAGCTAATTACCTTACTTTCAGTGGGAATTAAATAGGTACTATGGGTGCTGTAATCTCATTAGAACTAACTTTACAATGCTAGAACTACAACAAGCATTTGTCAATGCCGAATGTTTTCTTGCTGGCATTGGCATTGGTAGTGTAGGAGTTAGAGAGCTGCATAATAAGAATGGCAGTGAAGTATTTAACTGAAGCCAACCCTCCACCACCCTGCAGAGACTGACAGGCATTGGGGTGTGCCTTTGGGGTGTCGGGCATAATGGCCATGCCATTTCACCACAACATACCCTGCAGACACCGACAAGTGTCATGGTGTGCCTTGGGTTCTTTGGGCCTTATGCTCACCCCATTCCATAAGGAAATACAGTGAGATGGGTGCAGTATAGGAGAATGGGGTGAACTTTGGGGCCGAAGAATCCAGGCACACCTTGATGCCTGTCACTGGCTGCAGGGTGTGGGTGGGGGTGGAATGGTATAAGCATTACAGGTGACAATCCCGAGTCACACCCCTGATGCCTGTCAGTCTCTACAGGGTGGGGCGTTATGGTCGAAAACCCTAATGCCCCAGGCATTCATTGATATTTTCACTCCAATTTTTAAACATATTTTTTTTTTGCGACCCCCACCTCATGAACAGTGGCAATAGCAGTTTGTTAGCTGAAAGCTGATTTTGCACAGAGACCGTACCATTTGGCACCACAGGTGTGAAAACACATTTCAAACAGGATGTGAAAAATTACAGCTGTACTGTTCATGAGGAAGTGTAAAAATGGCAATGTTGAAAATCTGGAGTGGAAATATAAAAAAAACTGATGAAGTCAAGAGCGTGCGTAGAAACTGTAATTAGTTTTGGGACTGTTTACAGCAGATTGTCAACACAGGCATTTTGGGACCTCCGCTCATGAACAGTGTCACTGTGATTTTCGTAATCTGTCCCGAACACTGATTTCCCGTAGCAACCACGCATTTCTGCGCCAGAAGTGAGAAAACCCATTTCAGCCAGGGTATGAAAAATGACAGCTGTACTGTTCATAAGGAGGTGTGGAAAAATGCCACTGTAGAAAATCTGGACTGAAAATATTACAAATTCGTGAACTTACAAGGGTGGGTGGAAACTGCACAATAGATGCTCATAACACAGTCATTTTATGGACTTTTGTCACCAAATTTTCAACATAGCCATTTTAGGACCTCTGCTAATGAACAGTGTTACTGTGATTTTCTTAATCTGTCCCAAACATTGATTTCGCACACTGACCACGCCATTGTGCGCTACATGTGTGAAAACACATTTTGGGCAAGATGTGAAAAATGACAGCTCTACTGCTCATAAGGGGTGTGGTAAAATGGCAATGTTGAAAATCTGGAGCGAAAATATAAAGAATTTGTGAAGTTACAAGCGTGCGTAGGAACTGCGCAACGCATGCTTGTAAAACATTCATTTTTTTGGGAATTGTTTCACCAAATTTTCAACATAGGGTTTTGGGGGCCTACCTCATGAACTATGACACTGTCATTTTGTTACTCAGTCCCAAAAGGTGATTCCGCCGCAGTGACTGTGAAATCACCTTTGGGACCGAATAACAAAATGACAGTGACTGAGTTCATGAGGTGGGGTCCCAATAACCCCATGTTGAAAATTCTATGAAATAATTTCCAAAATGGCTGAGATGTGAACCAAAGATGAAAAAAACCCATTTATGTCATTATACAGCTTACCGGCATTTCTTCAGTTCGTGGTCGGCTTTGAAGAGTGCAGACGTGTTCCCGATCCACCAAAGATCATCACACCGGGCTCCGGAGATAAGTATGGGGTGTGGGGGGGGTGTGGTGAGGTGGGTGCACAGAGGGTGGACACAGATTGGGAGGGGGGTAAGACAGTCAACGAGGGACCATTTTTTCTTACAGGTTTCTTTTTTTTTTCTTATTTTTCAGGAAGATGATGTGGGACTTTTGCCACACTAGGGTGGGCTCCCAGCATGGCATCTGGAAGGCTGTTTGGGGGGCCCAGTGGAGCCGATGGGGGATTGGGCACCCCTGTTGGCCATAGGGACATCAGACTGTGGCCACGCTGGGGTGGGCTCCCAGCGTGGCATTTGAAAGTTTGTTTGGGGGGCCAGTGGAGCTGATGGGGGATTGGTCAACCCCATTGGCCATATGGATGATGGACTGTTACCACGCTGGGGTGGGGTCCCAGTGTGGTACCTAGAAGTCTGTTTTGGGGGGGCAGTAGAGCTGACAGGGGATTGAGCACCCCCGTCGGCCATACGGTGTGTGGGTGGGGGGAGTGCATGAGCGCGCTGAAGTGAGTTCCCAGCATGCTAGTAGGTGTTCAGATCGGGGGGAGGAAGAACTGTCTATGACAGACAGTTCAGATGCAGTGTGACATGCAGGCAATTTGCATACTGCTACTGATGGCAGTATGCAAATTGCCAACACGTTACCACCGCTGATTGCAGCGGTTTTTCACTTTCAACTGTACGCCACTGCATCTGAACTGCTGTCATAGATAGCTCAGACATGTATAGGTGCAGTGAGACAGTGTTTGCAAAAGGGAGCAGGGCATTGGAAGCTGAGTGGCACACCCATGAAAAGTCGTATGGTGGCACTATGTTTCTTGCACATGCGTGCAAGCAAACATAAAAATTGCAGAATTATTGTAGCACAAGCTTTGGAGGAAACTAGGTATGCCTTTGTAAGAAAAAGAGATGAGTTAGCTGAGCTTCTAAAGATAAAAACTTTTATAATGTGCAAGGGGAATAGGAGGGAAGAGTTTGAGAAGCAAAATGAATAAAGTGTTGTGTCAGTTTGTGGGCTGCAAATAAAATGGTAGTGTTAAATGCACAGTAAAAACAGAAAATTAATTAGAATCAATATTTACACCATAGATCTTCTCCAGGCATAATCTTGAAAAAAAAATTAACTTTGCTTATCTTTTACTTCATGGGTAATGCCGGAGGAAGATCTATGGTTGAAATGTCAAGTTAGAGTAGTAGATTGCTTGATGACAAAATCAAGATCAGGGAGCTAGGCAGATTAAGAACACCTTACAAATGCTTATGGGGAGCAACAGAAAGGCTGCAGAGCTGGGCTGATCAGGGAAATCTATCATTTGTGTGTTTTTTTAGTCTAGGCAACCGGACAACTTTTTAAGTATAGGGGAACAGAGTTTATTTTTGAGCAACTGAGATTCTGAAAAGCTACACCTCTTTAGTTTTTTTATCTGAGACAGGACAACACTCATAATGTTGAACCTTTGAAAGGTGCTGTGGGACAGAAGAGAGAGACAGAGACAGAGAGAGACAGATACAAAGACAGAGAGAGACTCCAAACCTGGGATCCAAAACAAGAAACCCTTTCTAGTATTTAAGGAGAACAGGAAAGAAATTAGTAAGCTTTGCTCTCATTAAGGAAAATTGCTTTAGTGTTTATGGTAGACAAGAAAGGTTTTGGTGAGCTCAACTGCTAAAGAATGATATACCTTTTTTAATGCTTATAGGGAAGTGGAGAAAGACAGGGAGCTCGGCTTTTGATGAGGAAAATCTTTTTAATTTTAATGGAGGGTAACAGAGGGATTATGGAGCAATGCTAAGAAAGAAATGTTGATGTGAATAGGGACAAAAAAACAAATTGCAGAACTTGGCTCCAAAAGAGGAAAACCTTAATGTTCATGGTAAACATGACAGAGACCAGATTGCGGAGCTTTCAAAGAGGAACGTCTTTCTAATTTTTATGGAAGCCAGGAAGAAGCTCCATCTTTTTAATATTTATGGAGTACAAGAAAGACATTCATCTCCTTAATGGTTATGGAGGACTGGAGAGAGATTGGATTTCTGAGCTCCCAAAGAGGACATTCTTTTTATTGTCTGCAATTCCCTGATGACTCTGTGACCATGCCAACGGGGGATATGAGATACAAGTTAGCAGGGCTGCCAAAGAATATATACTGTATGTTTATTTTTTTAATTGAAGAATATAGTCATGTTGATATCTAGGCTAAATTGCCCATTAAAGATAAGATGCCTGGCAGTCAGCCCCAAACTGCCAGTTTAAGATTGTATGTCACTAAAAAGGAAGTGCCAGTCTTACAGCTCTGAAGCAAGATTAAGGAAAGGTTTCCTTTACTGTTTTCTGTTTTTCATTCCTCAGCTTGTCTACAAGTCCTGAATCACACAACTACTGTAACAGTCATCTCTGACACCAAATACTCAGTGTCTGTCCCAATAAAGTGTAATTTAACCACTTGACTGACAGTTACAGTGTTTATCTTAAGCTGAAATCAGTTCTTAATAGTAAAACCTTATGAATTGTTGCCATACTTTTCATATGATCTCCAGAGAAATACAGAATTTCTATTTATAAAAGAAGAGAGTAGTTATAGTCAAATCAGGACTTGAAAAAACTGAAGATGCATTGCTTTAGTGTGCTGATGCAAAGACTTAAAAGGATTAAAATATTTGTTCTATGAAACATTTTATCCTTACAGTGAACTCCATTTTGTTTGTAAAATGCTGTGTGCATAATTATCATTGACCTTTGGTACAGCAAATGCCAATTGCATCTGCTGCAGAATCAGCACCAAATGAAGAGGAACACATTAAAAGACAGAAATTTGCTGAGAGTCTCTACTTAGGTACCCAATATAAAGAAGCACAGTTTTAATATATTGTACTGTACTTTGTCAGATTTAGAGTCTAATTATTTTATTGAGAGACATTATATTTTGGACAATGATGAACTGATGATGTGTTTGTATGTGTACAACATTTGGATACATTAATGTTTTCCTAGCCAAAGATATAGTATATTTATTTTCATGTACAGACACTGCATTGTGGGCTGGATACTTTAAAATACTATATGTAGATATGAAGCATTATGGGCCTTGTTGCCTTTCAGCTTCTTTCCTTTCTTAGTATGATTCTTAGTATATTCAAAAATGCACAAAGCGGAGCGCAAAAAGTTGTGCTCCACCTTGCGATAGACTGGGTGCCCAAAAATGCTATATTCAGTGGAATAGTGCACTGGCACTATTCCACTGAATATAGGACCATGACAGTCCAGCAAAATGCCACAAAGCACTGCACAGACTTGACTCCCGAAACTGGCTGCCACAATGGCTATCACCCATGCTAAATTTCTGATATTCAAATGGACTCATGCAAATGAGTCCATTGGGCATGCAATTCACCAAGGGGCCATTTTCATGCACATTATGGGCTCATTTGAATGGGGAATGAGGCTGGTTTGTGTGGCACTGCCCTCCCCCCCCAATTGTCCAATCCTAGAGAGCTGTCCCTGGTGCTAGTGGTTCCCCTCCATCTGATTCCCCTCCCATATAGACAATAACATGTTGCTGCTGTCCAGTGGTCCCTACCCCCCCCCACACCCATGGCCAATGTGTTAAATCATAGTCCCTGGTATCTTGTGGTCCCTCCCCATAATGCCCTGTCTGGTAAAGTTAAAGTGTTTCCCTGGTGTCCAGAGATCCCCCCCCCACCCAATGCCCAGTCTGGTACAGTAAAAGTATTTCCTGAGTGTCCAGTGGTCCCTGCCTCCACCAGATCCCCTGCCTGATACTGCCAATGTGTTTCTCTGGTGGCCAGTGGTCCCTTCCTTAACCTGATACCATGCCCATTCATTTCCCAGCCAGTACCTGGTGGCTAGTGGTCCCTCCCGGCATCCAATCCCCTGCCCATTCATGTCCCAGTCAGTCATTGATGGCTAGCGGTCCCTCCACAAATCCAATCACAGAGCCCATCCCTGGCAACTGCTGTGCTGGTGTCCAGTGGTGCCTTTCCCTGACCATCCCCATCCACAAGAACTGGCCCTGATCGCCCAAAGGTGTACATGTTTCCCTCCCAACAAGGTTGCCAAGGTAAGCAGACACAGGTGATGTGTACTCATTGTCAGTCCAAAACCAGTACCAGCAGCAGCAGTGCCCCTGGCCGCCAGTAAACTCCCCCCCAAAACCCAACAATCACTGTTACACAATATGCCAGCCTCCACCAGTCTCCTGCTGAGGGCTATGGAATGGGGACTAGTGCACTGGCAAAGTACATGGGTACACATCACATGAAAGAATTATCTTCCCCCATCACAACCATCCACTGTACACCAGTCACAGATGTCCCTGGCATCTTGTGTCCCCCCTCCTCACAGCATTGATGCTACATCTCGCTCCCCCCACACTCCTTACCAGTAATGTCGGTGCTGTGTTGTAGATCAGGTGACTGGCATAACCCTCCACACACAGCCTCAGTTGATCACCCTCTGACAGAGCTTGGAATGCACCTCTTATTTACAGAGCAGGATGAATCACTCAGCCCTATGAATAAAAGGTGCATTCCAAGCACTGTCATAGGGAAGACTCGAGTGAATATGAAATAGTACATCTCAGCTGCACTATCTTGGTTAAATAAAAAATATGGCCTACCAGAGCAGCGGTAATGCTACTGCTTGCACTGCTAATGACCAGAGTTCAGGAATAAGCCCAGAGCATCAGAGGGCCAGCCGGGGTAGAGGAGGCTTGAGCATCTGATGGACACCTCATTCATGCAGGGTGGGTGGGTGGGTGGGTACAGGGCTCCAGCAATAGTGTACTTCCTGGCACTAGCCAAGAGGTACTGAGCCTAGAGCACTGATGAGCACTAGGATTGGAGTGGCATGGCAGGCATCAGCACGTCACCCATGGGAGAGTGTACGGCATTCCATGATACCATAGCCCATCTTCTCCCATAAGGGGGAAGTACATACAAGCAGGGAAAAACCCCAGCGGCTAGGCAGGTGAAGTGACTCAACTGCAACCATGCCCATCACCAGATCCTGCCCTCTTGGCTCTCAACATCCCTCTGGCCTTCATCTCTGCTTGCAGGGGATATTAGGATCTTGGTCAGGTGGGATCAGATGTTGGGAGATGACTGCTGGAGGTCCTGGCCAGCAATGTAGGTGAAGATACATAGAAGTGAAAAAAAAATATGATTATACACAGATGCATTTTAAAATGACATCAGAATGTGAATCTCATAATGTACCTTTGTTTTACAGTACATTAATCCCACATTTGTTAAAAGACTTGCAATATGTTAAGATGACTTACAGATACTGAAATAGTAATGATTTCTGTATTTACTGCAGGTTGTAATTTTTTACACATGGGTGAACTCATCCATTTTAATGCAATCTGGTCAGTTTTGTTTCCTTTCATATGAGTACTGTATCAATAAATTATAATATACAATATGAACTAATTAGAGAATAGACACTAAAAGTAAAAGGATGCTTTGAGGGAGAACTGCCTTGAGCCTGTAAGTAGTTTTTTTAAAACAAGCTTTTTTTAATTCTGTTATTGTTATAGTCTTTACTGGTTGGTGTATTTGATATACACACTGGTGTCAGTATTATTTTAGAAATGTATTATGTGTTTTATGTCCCTTTATAAAAATAGGCCACGAAAATCCCATAACATCATTGATTGAAACATGACTGTTGATTATTCTCTGACAACTACATACCTCACTTTAACTACATATTTATTAAGTAATAAAAGTCCATTTTAGAAGTGGTATGACACACTCCGGGGTGTACCATCATAAGGGAATAATGTACTTCTCGGGTAAATGTGGCACTCAGCTATGCCTCATGCCTAACCACTACCTGAGATGTTCATTGTTCCCTTATAACCACTCACCCCATCATGTGTTACTATCTACATATACTGCTGCCTTAATATGGAGAATGGGGACTTGTCAGAGTTTCTGCCTTTTAGATGAGACACTAAACTGATGTTCTGTCTGCCTCTTTTGATGGTTATTCAGGTAGACATATGAGATTTCCTTGCACTTCTCAAAAAGGGCAGGAGAATTTCCCCTGTGTCATGGCCAAATATCTCCAATTCATTAATTCACTAACTGATTAACCTGGATCAATATTAGCCGGTTTGTATCTGTTTCCCCAACTCCCTCCCCGTGTGAGGTTGAAAACTGGAATTAGTTCTAAGTCCTCCTTTTCTGGTCAACAAAAACTAGATCAATTAAAAAAAAAGAGCATAACAAAGACATAAACTACATCACAGAGTTCTAAGCTGGGCTTTACTAGCAACATGTAAATCATTAACACCCACTGAAACTACTGAAAAACCAGTAAAGGCAGAACGATATAAAAATGCAAACCAGAATTTGAAACACAGTTTCTGCAGGTTAAAGGCAGTTCTTTTGAAAGCCCCTTTCATCAAAGGCAGGATCAAGTTTAGTTGAAGACACACATGATAAAGGGCCAGATCCTCAACTGTTGTGAAGCCTTGCACACGTGTGTAGTGGTGTATAATGATTACTGGAAGTGCACAGAGAGCATGCTCTGTGCAAATGCAGACACTCTATTGTATGCATGTGGCCAGGTTTGGGCTGAGCACAGGAACAGAGATGTGCTTACACACCATTCACAGTGTTACTTCCTAAGTGTAGGGGCATGCAGGTGTTGGCCATTGTAAGTGACCCAGTGGGCTACCATAGCATCAGATGAAAAGCACTGTATATGTCCCATGGATGAAGTCAGCTCCTGGCCCTAGAGGTTCACCACCACATGACACCAGCCCTCCTAGTAGGTACTGAGAGATTGGGTCTTGTCTCAGTGACTGTAATTTGATCACTCTGTTGAATGGGATACATCAGTCCTTGGAGAACTGCTATATTCCACCAGCCCCTTCTCCACGTGGAGCAGGGGATCCACCACTGAACCGATAAGGGCATATGAGTAAATGCCTAGTATCTGGCAAAGATCCACTCCCCTGGATACCCCTGTGTGCAGTTCCACACTCACTGAAAGTGGTGGGTAGGGACTAGGGTCACCACCTTTGGATGAGGTAAAAACCGGATGCTAAACCACACCTCAAACTCCGCCTGTGGCTCCACCCATTTTCTTATGACTGGCGAGTATATCGCTCCTCCTTCAATGCCATTTGTAATGTTGGAATAGACATTACTAGTGATAGGAAATCATTTTTTTACTGTTATTTACAGTATTTGATTGATTTATTCAGTTATTTATTTTTATTCTTTGGCAACCAGGTTACCTCCCATAGGCCGCATAGCCCATTTTACAGGAGTGACCCAGGAGAAGAGGAAGGTTAAGTGACTTGCTCAGGATCACACAGTATGCAAGTGGAGGTTGTGGGAATCAAACTCAAGTCTGCTGGATGTGCCAAGCTCATCCACAACTTATTGTTCAGACCTCTGTTAAACACTCTCCCATTTTTCTTTCCATGTCAGTCATGTATTCTGATGCTTTGACCAATTTTTGATAACTTAATTTTCGATGCTTGTGGAACCTTTTATACTGAACTGTGTTCCCCTTTACCTCAGCCACTACTGCTGTTTCTTTTCATATTTCTAAGACATGCCACAATTTCAGACACACCATTCCATGCTGTTTATCTGAATAACTTATAAAAGTGTAGCTAATATCATGGAATGTTCAAGTAATACAAAAATGAGAGCAAATGTAGTGATAAAGGCAATAAAGGTTAGATTATTAATTTAGCAAAAATGGGTCTAAAACATATCAGAATATAGGACAAACAAAAAGAAACACATGAGAGCATATAAAGGCGTAAAAGCTGTTTCCTGTCATTACAGGCAAAGACCATACTTAAAATTCAGAGTGGAAAAGATTAGGTTAATTTACTGCTAATGATCTTAATGGCCATACTTTAAACCTCCCAGACTAGTTCTACAAACAAAGGCAGGTCTGAATGACTGTGACATCAGAACTTCTTTGTAACCTGGACATGTAAAGCAGTCAAAACAGTGAATGATTTGATACATCAGTTTTAAGAGTATATGAGCACTCAAAATGGCCCAAAAACCGGACTGCATTTAATCAAAACAGGATGACCAGACACAAACCCTAAAAACTGGATTATCCGGTCAAGAACTGGACAGGTGGCAACCCTAGTAGGGACGGCAGATGCAATCCTTTCTGGACAGGAATTAGGGTTTGGAGCCCCATGGCAGGGATATGCATGAATCAGCATGAATCCCTGCAGTTCTGCAGATTGAAACTTACTGTTAGATGCCATCTTCACAAATATGCACAAGTTAAAAACATGCTAATCACCTGTGACAAATAACAATCAATGGTTTAATGATTGCTCTGAGCTAATTTAAATATATTTAGAGTGTTTAAAAAAGAAACAGTATTGGTTATAGAATTCAAGAGTTTGACAGAAAAGTAACGATAGAGAACCTGGTGATGCATAAAACAACTACTAATGGAATGGATGTGCAGTGAAGCAGCGCTTGTAGATTTGGAATCTGTGCTAGATGCCTTAAAGGGTTATTTCACATTGCACATGATCCAGAAATAGTTATACATGCCTGATGCAATCTAGCCCTATTTCAAAATAGTCCTATCTTATGAAATCTAAGGACTAGATATTCAAAGTGTTAGTGCCATGCAAAATGACTTAATGCTGCACAAACTAATGTTCGCTCCTTGAGTATGGACTTCCTATATAAGAAGTGCCAGTTTATGTGGTGGCACAAAGTTAGAGACTGTGCTCATGAAAATGAGTGGGGGCCTGCATACAGTGTGCTTAGACATATTCAAAGTCTTGTGACAGTGCTAAGGGTAGTTTTGCATTGCACAAATTATGGATTTGGAAGACATGTTTTAACTTAGAGTGCAGTATTTTAACAGCCTTTTCATTACTTCAGATACTCAAAATGCATGGAAAAGCACAGATGTACTGCAAGTAGGATATTTGTGTGATGGGGGGTCAAGCAAATTATTTCACATGTTCTGATGTGCACATGCAGATATGGGACCACAAATCCCAATAAAACCACATATTCTGACAAACATAAATGATTCAAAGGCATAAACTGCAGTCTGTACTGCATCTCCTAGGTTATAGTTATCTGTTAACATTGGGCTCTGGTCCAGCTTCCCCACAATCCAAGGAGAAAAATCCTGTTAATGAGACTGAAATAGACAACAATGAGCTGGTAATGACCACTTAGCACCTTGAATGGAGAATGGGCTCATTTGCATAAGGATGTTTGAAAACAGTGCATTTGTGTAACAGTGCTAATACATTTGGAATGCACTGTACTTTGCATTTTGACTGCCTGGTCTCTATCAAGTATCATTACCTTCACTGGCCAGCAGAGATTGTGCTTTTTGACTGTACAAAGCTGTTAGTGCCTTTCTTTGCACTCTGGGGGTATATTCATACATGCTTTGCACACTCACAGTGTGCTCTATGCTTGTACAAATATACCATCTTTTGCATGTCACACAGTATAGTGTAGCAGAAGGAACTTTGCACATTGCTAACCCTGACTTTTGGATATGGGAGCCCAAAGGGTGATAGAAACAAATAATATCAATAACTTCAATGACAGCTGAGTTTTATAGCTACATAGATACTGATGGCAGATACGGGCCTTTGGCCCACCTAGTCTGTCCAATTGTGCATGTAATGTTGCCTCTTCAAGCTTCTCATGAACTGGGTTGTCCCTTTCCCCCAACTGCTAGCATCCCCCAATGCCTATCCCATGCATTCTTGAATCCCCAAATCATTTCAGCTCCCACCACCTCCTCTGGCAGGGCATTCCACTTGTCCACCACCCTTTCTGTGAAGAGATATTTCCTCACGTTACCTCTGAACCTCCATCCCTCCCTCCAATTTGATCCCATGACCCCTAGTCCTGCAACATCTCTTCCTCTGAAAAAATAGTGTTTTCCTGAACCTTGTTCCTCCCCGTGAGGTACTTGTTGTATGTCTCTATCATACCCCCCCTCTCCTCCTAGGAGTACATATTCAAATCCTTCAGCCTGTCCTTGTAGGACTTGTGATGCAAACCCTGTACCATCTTGGTTGCCATCCTCTGAACTGTCTCCACCCTGTCTATATCCTTATGTAGGTAAGGCCTCCAGAACTGGACACTGTACTCCTGGTGTGGCCTCACTAATGTCTTGTACAGTGGAATTATGTCCTCCCTGTTCCTGCTGGTGATGCCCCTGCCTATGCATCCAAGCATTCTATTTACTTTACCTGCTGCCTTGTTGCACTGACTCCCAACTATTAGGTTATCAGAGATGATAACCTCTAGGTCCCTTTCCTGCTTGGAGCATGCCATATCCCCCAGGCCAGCTGATATGTTGTTCCAGGTTTTTTGTGCCCCATGTGCATCTTTCTGCACTTTTTTTGCATTAAATCTCAACTGACACACCCTTGACCATTCCTCAAGCTTCTAAAGGTCTCTCCTCATTCTATCCACTCCTTCCAGTGTGTCCACTCTGGTACAGAGTTTTGTGTCATCAGCAAACAGGTACATTCTCCATTCTGTGTTATCCACAATGTCACTGATAAAGATGTTGAAGAGGACAGGACAGAGCACTGATACCTGTGGCACTCCTCTGGTCACCCTTCCCTCTGCAGAGTTACAGTCATTTACCACCACCCTGTGTGTCCTGTCATCCAGCCAATTCCCCAACCACCACACTACTGTCCTACCCACACCCATATTGCACAGCTTGTTTAACAGCCTCCTATGGGGCACAATGTCAAAGGCCTTGCTGAAGTCCAGATAGGCCACATCTACCTCCTTTGTCACCCAATTGAAAAATTCAGTGAGGTTAGTCTGGCACAACCCCCCCCCCCCCATAAAGCCATGCTGCCTTGGGTCCTGTAGACCATTGGCCACAAGGTGTTCCACTAATCTCTCCTTCAGTAGTGCTTCCATAAGGGGAGTCACATGATGCAGTGTGCTGTGTAGGACGCCTCTCTGTTTGCTCTGATCTTCCGCCTGTTAAATCTCCTTAAAACCCTGTTTTATGGCGTTATTTACTGCAGACCGCTTGATTGTCACCTTCTTAAATGTTCATGCCCCTGTTATAAGAAGTCAATGGATGAGGAGATGTGGAAAATCGCTTCCAAACATGCTCCTCCTGCTACACCCAAGAAGGCCTCTAAAAAAGCCAGGGCCTCCTCCTTGCAATCCTCCATGCCTGTCACTACTGAGAGCCCTGATGTGGATCTCCTTACCCTCTCGAGGTTTTTAGAGGAGTTTCAGCCTTTTAAGGCTGAAATGTAGAATATGGCAGGAGAAATAAAAGGCATCTCTAGCACCCTGGAGGAGCTCTCCAAGAAAACAGCTGATAATGAAGCTTGTATACGCTCTGTTGAAAGGAAACAGGACAAAGCCGAACTGGAGTTAGTGGCCTTGAGGCAAAGGCTAGTGAAGATGGAGAATAAAGTGGAAGAGCTGGAGGGGCACAGTCGCTGCAACAATGCGGTAATTATAGGTTTGCCCGAAGGTGAAGAGGGCTCAGACCCCATCAAGTTCATTAAGAAGTTTGTGGAGAAGGTGGCAGGCCTTCTCCCTTTGGAGCAAGCTATATCATAGAAAGATCTCATCGTGCAATATGCCCCCTCCCGTTGGAGCCCCCAACAAGGTCATTCATATTTTGCTTTTTAAATTTCCAGGAGCGACAGCATTTCCTATACAAAGTTAAGGAAGTACAAGATTTGCAATGGGAAGGTAAAAAGCTAAGGGTGGCACAAGATCTGCCTTTATCTGTGCATCAGAAATGAGCCACTTTTCACAAATCGGTCCTCAAGTTGATTGCTGCGGGAATCAAGTTTTGTATGGGCTTTCCTGCAAGGCTTCAAGTTTGCCTGAACGGCTCCTGGGTTACCTACGAGGAAGTGGAGTTGGCAACTTCAGGGCTCAAAGAAGCTGTTCCTGACCTATTTAAGCCTGCATGAGAATCGACCTGGTGCAGTGTGCTATGCTGAGTTTTCCATTGGTGGTGTTGTCTAGCTGCTGCAAATTTACAATTCTCAATAAACTTTCTGGGGCTATGTCGGTGACAAACTGTACATCTGGTTATCTAACTCTACGCTGCAACTCTCATGAAGGGTCTCCTTTCTGATATAAAAATGGACATTTTGCTCCCAATCAGGTTCTCACTCCCAGGACTGTCTAATATTTTGTTGACTCTCTTGTTTTGGCTCTGGCTAAGCCCAGCCTCGTCTTTGGGTTTACAAGCTAGGTGTTAACGGGCTCTTGTGTTTTCCCTCCGGTCCTAAATAATGGATATCTGAGCGGGGACATTGTGTTCAAGTCAAATCTCACTCTGACAGAATTGGCAACTCATTTCCTTAGGGGTGATGTTCTGATTCTATGGCAATGGGGGGGGGAGCAATGTTCAGCTCTCTCGGAGCTTATAATGAGACCCTGTCTGCAACTACGGTCTCTTCCTGGTCCTGTTAGTAAGGTCTGGTCTTTTCTTGGCTTCCCCTCCTTTCACTCCCTGATTCCACTAGGTATTAAATATGGTTAGCCTGAATACTGGACGGGGGTTCCGCAATTGCAGACAGGCAGAGATATCAGGGTTTCTGTACGCGCTTAATCAGGTGTTTGTCTGCTCCTCTTTTATAACCCTGTTAGAGTGCTGTTTTTGGAGGACTCCCTTTTTTTTTTTAATTTTCCCTATAAGAGTGAGGTAGTCACTGCTTCTGGTCCAAGCAATACGGTCTGGACAGTGACCCTGAAGCTCACAGACTTTCCCCTATTTCAAAGAAGACAGTAATGGCCTGCTCACTCTCGGCTGTTTATGCCTGTTGCTCACGGGCTGCATCACAAGAGGGCATCTAAGATTATTATTTTCACATATGATGCAAGTGTTTTACACACTTCACGCTCCGTGGACCATGTCGATGCATGGCTCATGGGGGTTTCAGCAGGGAGGGTTACTATCTCTAAGGAGCTCGTGCAGCTAATTCCCCTGTATTGTTAAGGGGTGATGTTAAGCAGTAAGAATGGGGGATGTGTTATTCTCTATGGAGTGTTCTGGTTATAAAGGGGTATTCTTGTTCTTGTTTCCTGATTCACGAGGGCGGGGAGGTTGGAGGGAGAGGGACTTTTCAGACTGCCGTTCATCATGTACCATGCAAAAGAGGGTGGGTGTGAGAGGAGGGGGTTAGGTTTATGGGGTGTTTTGGGTGGGGGTCACAGGGCGGTCAGGGGAAAGGACCCAGTACTGGTAGGGTTGGGGGGAGGGTAGAATAACCCAGTGCATACCATGTTTGGAGTAGTACTGATGTGAAATAAAATCATATGCTGTGCTTCGGAAGATTTCTGACTGGCAACACGGGTGATGGCTAGAAACATTCAGTTTATTAGTTGGAATGTTAAAGGGGTGAGGCATAAAACTAAGCAATATAAAATTCTGAAACATTTAAACCATCTGAAGGCAGAAATTATGTTTCTGCAGGAGACGCACCTGCTCAAGATGGAGGTTGACAAAATGAGACGGCAACAGATTGGGCAGATGTTTGCAGCGGAGGGCACGACCAACAGTAGAGGGGTCATGATCCTTCTGCATAGGTCGGTTCTGTTCAAACCTCTCCAAGTTATATCTGATCCTTTGGGCAGATTCCTGTTTGTAAAAGGCAGACTGCATACCCTGGACATTGTCTTGGGTGCTATCTATGGCCCTAATGTAGACTCCCCTAGTTTTTTTGTTCAGATAATAGAAGCCTTAACTCCATTTGTGGATACCCCCATGGTCATAGGGGGTGACTTTAATCTCGTTTTTGATCAGGCTGTAGACAGATCAGGTCAGTCCCGTCAAGGTCTCCCTCCAGCACAAAGAGCTTTTAGGGATCTGATGGACTCTGCAGGTCTTTGTGATATCTTTCGTGTATTACATCCCAATACAAGGGAGTACACTTTTGTTTCCCTGGTGCATGCAACTTCCTCAAGGATTGATTATATCCTCATTTCTCAAACTCTTTTACCAGGGGTTATAAGCTCTAGTATTGTCTCAGGGCCTCCGTCAGATCACTCTGTGGTCACCTGCCTAATAGTCCTAGCTTCCTTGCCAAATAAAGGGAGCAGATGGAAGTTGAATAACCAAATTTTGAAGGAGCCGAAGACGGTTCAATATATAATATCCCAAACAGAGCAGTTTACTGCTACCAATTCTAACTCCATAGGGAAGCCTGATATGGTATGGGGTGTTTGTAAAGCATATTTAAGGGGGATTACAATAGGCCTAACATCGAAAAGGAAAAGAGAGAGAGCATCTCGGATTTCTGATCTTCTCTCTTAGATTAGGGTAATGGAGACTGCTCTCTCTCCATCTTCCTCTGAGACATTTAAACAAGATTTAACAAAATTGAGAGAAGCCTACCTAGCTATGTTAACGGAGCAAGTCGAATTTGCAATTTTGAAAACAAAAGCTGGATATACCGATCAGGGTGAGAAGGCGGGCAGAATGTTAGCAATGAGTATTGAACAACAGGAGTCTGCCAGATTCATTCCTGCAGTCCACTCCCCCAAAGACAACTCCCTTAGGGTCTTACCCTTGGAGATAGCGGAGGAGTTCACAAATTATTTCAAGGATTTATATGGTCCTATGGCCAACCCCCCCATCTAAGGACAGCCTTTATGAATATCTGAGTGATTTACAATTGCCATCTCTTACACAATCCCAGCAGAAAATTTTGGAGCCTCCTATCTCTGAGGGCGAGATTGAAAGGGTAATTAAATCTCTTCCACCCGACAAATCTCTGGGCCCTGATGGGTTCACCTCCAACTTTTACAAAGTTTTCTCTAAGCAATTGATTCCCATTCTGTTACCACTTTTTCAGGCTATCCTTTCCGGTCAAGTATCCAATCCCTCCCTTTTCGAGGCGATGATTGTTCTGTTGCCCAAGCCAGACAGACCGTCTGACCAGGTTTCAAGTTATAGGCTGATCTCCCTTCTCAACCATGATATTAAAATTCTGGCAAGATTATTAGCCGACCGTCTGGAGGCAGTACTTCCCTTTCTAATAGGGGCAGAACAGGTTGGTTTTATGAAAGGGAGATCATCGGTTGATCATCTGAGGACCCTGTCTCATGTCTTTCTGGCATCCAAGGATGCTTCTCATCCAATGGTCCTGATTTAGTTGGATGCCGAGAAGGCGTTTGACAGAGTCCACTGGGACTATTTGTTTGTTACGATGGAGGTTTTTGTTTTCCCCATGAAATTACGGAATTGGGTTAGCTCGTTATACAAGTTCCCCTCTGTCAGAATCTCATGTAATGGGGTTGTCTCTAGTCCCTTTAAACTGCATGTGGGGACCAGATAGGGGTGCTCCCTATCTCCCCTTCTCTTTAATATTTACTTAGAGCCTCTTATTAGGAGGTTATCAGGTGCCCAGGGCATTTCGGGTATTTCTCTATGTGAGCAGGTGGTTAAAGTTGCGGCCTAAGCAGATGATCTTCTGCTGCAAGTAACCGACCCACTCACATCTATTCCCACTATTCTGAAGTTAATAGATGACTTCAGCAAGGTCTCAAACTATAAACTTAATGTAGGAAACACTGTAGTTTTTCCTCTTAATCATCGGGTATACAAACAGGACATTATTGCGTTCAGAATCACTTGGAAGTCTGACTATATTAAATACCTGGGACTCCTTTTAACTCAGAATGCAGCTCGCCTCAGACAACTAAATATTGATGCACTGGTACATAAAATAGACCTAGATCTTCGCAGGTGGACCCTACTTCCCCTTTCTCTTTGGGGCAGAATTAATCTAATCAAAATGAACGTATTCCCTCGTTTGTTCTACCCCCTCAACATGCTAAACATATGGCTCCCCCTGTACTGGGTCAAAAAAGTGCACAGTATGATCTCTACTTTTATATGGGGTGATAAGAAGGCTAGGATGGCATTCCATAAATTAGCTGCTCCGAAAGCTAAAGGAGGATTAAGGCTTCCCCATATTGGGCTATACTACTGGGCCAGCCAGGCCAACAAGTATCTCAGATGGCTGACTGTGGATCATTTGTCCACGGCACCCACGTACACCCCAACCTGGTTAGCCGTCGAGTCTGCTTCCATAAAAAAACACGGCCTTTCCCCTGCTGCGCTGTTATACGCCAAGGTTAGTTCCCTACCAGAATCTCTACGTAGTTCCCCTATAGCTGTGTCAATCAGGGTTCATGCTCAATTGTGCGCATTTCTGAGATATAAGAATCTCAAGGATTTATTTCAACCCATAATAGGTAACCCTAATTTTTTACTAGATGGTAAGCCCCTCCCAGCCAGTTGGCTCCCTCAGATAGGAGATTGCCGTCTAGATGAGTTTATAACACCCAACAGTCAGTGGTGTTCCTCAGCTGACATTGTGGACAAGTTTATGATACCTCGCATAAGAATCTTCAAGATTTTCCAGCTCGTCATCTCCTGGTTAAGGTAATGGGTTCTACTCCCCCCCCACGGTTGCCCATATCAGATTCCAAGCTACCTTAACGGAGTTGATGGGTTCACCCCATGCTGTATCTAAAATATACAGTGCTCTATTTACCTGGGTCTATCCTGATAACTACGCTCCCGTCACCTTTTGGGCCTCTCTCTTCCAGGGCAGAGACCTGGATTGGCCTCTCCTGTGGCAAAGTTGTCATAAGTTCCTCAAGCAGGACAGACTTAGATTAATACAATTCAGAATTTTGCACAACATTTATTATTCTCCGCAGAGGCTTGCCAGACTGGGTTTGGTGTTCTCTCCTCTTTGCACAAGATGTCAGTCACAAGAAGGAGACCTTCTTCATATTTTCTGGAGCTGTTCTAAAGTTGTCCCACTCTGGACTATGATTAAACAGCGTGCTGACCCTCTTTAAGGGCTCTCAGACTTGTTCACCCCCGAAATATGTCTTCTTGGGGATTTCTCCTCCATTTTGGTGGTGAACAGGAAGCACTACATAGCCTTGATGTCGATGTCTGTTAAAAAAGTGGTGTTAAGACACTGGAAAGATGCAGAGGTACCAACATATGTTGAATGGCTTCAGGAGTTACTTGCGAACCTCAGAACAGATAGGACTATTGCCAGTCTATACAACAAAATTGAGAAGTTTGATAGGATTTGGGGCCCACTACAAACTCTCAATGCATTACAGGTCTAAGCATCATTAGGCCATATCCATAGGTACCATACTAAATGTGTAAAGAGGTGCTGGGTTGTTTGGGGTGGGTGATGGGCAAGGCGGAAGGGGGGGGGTAGGGGAGATCGAATCATCCTGTATTTTGTATCTGATGTGTGGGGTTCATGATCTATACTGTTATGATTCGTTCTCTGTATTGGAAACTTTAATAAAATTTGAATTGAAAAAAAAAGTAATGCTTCCATAATCTTCCCCATTACTGAGGTGAGGTGAGGCTGACTGGTCTGTAGTTTCCCACTTCCTCTCTGTTCCTGCTCTTGTATAAGGGGACAGTATATCACTGAAATAATGAAATTTCAATGGCGAAACCCATCACAGTGACAGTCTGGACAGGTTTCGAGATTGTCACTGTGATGGACCGCCAGTGCAATTTCACCAATTCAAGAGTGATTACCCCCATTTTGAACAAACTCCAACTCGGAGTTTGTTATATAGAAATGGGGGTTGGGGGTGCAGCCCTGGATAAAAAATCACAATGTCTATTAGGTGAAATTTTGCCTGTCAACATTGGGGATGTCACCAAGCCACATGTTGACAACTTTGTGTCGGTGTGGCTTGGTGGAACCCAAGGGGACTACATTAGCTGTTTTCCAGTCTTTGGGCACCTCACCTGTTTCCAGTGATTGGCTAAACAGGGTTGCCAAAGGTTCAGCCACCACTTCTCTGAGCTCCCTCAGCACCCTGGGGTGCACCCCATCTGGGCCCAGAACTAGGGGTAGTTATATCGAATAATCTCAGCTTTGATAAACATAACATAGAATGTGTAAAATGGGCCAAGAGAATCATCGGGAACATACTAAGCAATATTAAGAGTAGAAAGAAGGAAGTCCTTGTGCCCTTGTATGGATCACTGGTAAGACCCATGGCAGAATATGGGGCACCTTTCAGCACATCCCAAATTATAGGAATTAGTAATAAAATAGAGAAAGCACAATGTAGGTTTACTAAAAAAATATGTTCAGTTAAAAATGAGGACTATAACTCTAGGCTGCAGCACCTGGGATTGTATTCCATGGCTTATAGGAAAATTAGAGGGGATCTTTACTATGTATATAGAGCAATAAACGATGGTCTGTTATGGGAGTCTGCAGGGTTATGCTGGAAGGAGTGCTCCAGAATGGGAACCAGGGGTCACAGGAAGCAGCTAAAGGGAGAAAGGTACAATACCACTAGGAGAGGAAGGTGGTTTAACCAAAGGGTGGTGAATATTTGGAACAAACTCCCTGCAGTAGTAGTAGGTGCGAGTAGTATAACAGTCTTAAAAACCTTTTAGACACACATATGAGACAACACAAATGGGAAGTTGTCCACTAAACAGTGACAGATCCAATATATGGCTCTCATAGCTTGTGGACCTGAATCCATCCTATGAACCTATAGCTTTATCAACTCCTATTCCTTCCAGTTCCTTTAGGACCCTTTCCCATGGAAATGGACTTGTATCAATTTCAGTACCTTCCTCCCCCTTGTACTCCCTTCTGGCCCACTACCCACCCCTTCTACTGTAAAGACTGAGTAGAAATATCTGTTTAGTATGTCTGCTTTACTGTTGTCAACTTCAACACTACTCTCGCCCTCACCCTTTAGCCTCATTATCCCTCCCTTTGCCTTCCTTTTTTAAATTACATACCTGTAAAAGGTTTTGTCCCCTCTAACCACTGTTTTTGCAATGCATTCCTCTGTCTGAGCTTTGGCTTCCCTTACTGCCCTCCCTGCTTCCCTTTGCTTCTCCTTCTCCTGGTACCTCTCCCTGGTTTACCCATGCTGCAGCGACAGTCGGCATGGAGACATCCCCGACAGCGACAGCCGCAGTGCTGACTGTCGGCATTGCAGTGTCGGGGATGCCTCTATTCATCACCTGGTGCGCCCAGACCAACTCCCCGATGGGGCTCTGCCCCTACCCCCAGTCTCTAGGATTCTAACTCTGAGTTGGAGTTAGATGGGGGAGGGGGCAAACACCCAGCGAGGCAGTCCCGATCGCCAAACAGACCACAACAGTGACAGGCAGATTTTGACCAATTTCTGTCGATGTGGTGGTGTTCGCGATCTGGTAGTCGCTGCAGCAACAGTATACCCCTCTCCCTGTCCCCTTCTGCCTGTGTCTTTTTGTATTGCTTGAATGCAATCCTTTTGGTTTTCACTTTCTCTGCTACCTCCTTGGAATACCATAAGGATTTCCTCTTCCTTTCCCCCTTGCTAACCTGCTTAATGCATAATTGTGTTGCACTTGCTATCCCTGTTTTAAATACTGCCCAGTGTTCCTCCACCCCTAATTTCTTCCCCATTCCAGCTAGTGCTCCTTCCAAATATTTCCCCATTCTCCCAAAATCTGCCCTCCTATAGTCTGGGCTATGTGTTTTAGTGTGGCAGGGATCTGCCCATTCAGTCATTTTAAACCACAGTGTCCGGTGGTCACTGTTCCCCAGGTGCTCCCCTACTGTGACCCCTGTCACACTGTCCCTGTTTTGAGCACCAGGTCCAGTATTGCTTCCTGCTGAGTTGGTTCCATGACCAACTGTTTAAGGAAGGCTCCCTGAAGGGAGTCCAAGATAAATCTGCTCCTGGCTGCTACTGCCGCTTGGAGGCTCCAGTACACGTCTGACATGTTGAAGTCTCCAACCAGCACCACCTCCCCCTTGTCCACCATTCTTTGGATGGCAAGCACCTATTCCCTATCTGTCTCTTCCTCCTGGGTTGGTGGTCTATAGACTACCACTGTGTAGAT
The DNA here is from genome assembly GCA_016271365.2 of Neoceratodus forsteri. Lineage (NCBI taxonomy): Eukaryota > Metazoa > Chordata > Ceratodontiformes > Ceratodontidae > Neoceratodus > Neoceratodus forsteri. The sequence goes on along the minus strand of JADMNL010000023.1, from coordinate 261,589,323 downwards.
GGCTGCCTCGTTTTTCTTTCAAGCTTAACCCACAGTATCCCCCACCTTGTTCCCCTTGGATCTCCATGGCCTTAATGTTATCTTTCATATACAGTGCCACTCCTTCCCCCTTTTGCCCTTCCTGTCTCTCCTGAATAGGTTATAGATGGGTATGGCCATTTCCCAGTCATTTTTATCATTACACCGGGTCTCCATGATGGCCACAATGTCCAAGTCTGACTGTGCCATAGCTGCCTCCAGGTCCTCCATCTTGTTGCTAAGGTTCCTGGATTGGCACACATGGCTCTCCATGATGTAACTTCCCCTTCTCTGTTTTGTTGTCCCCCCCTTCTTGGGTGATCTTTTTATCTGGCTCACCCTGCCTTCTGTTGTATTCTGCTCTCTGATTGTCTATCCACTCCTTGGGTACCTGTGTCCCTTCTGTTCTTCCCTTCTTCCATTTTTTGCACTTTGCATTGCTGTGATACCCCCCTTCCTAGTCCCCTGTTCCTTTACTACCTTCTGGGGGTGGGTAATCAACTTCCCTTCTTGCTGGCCTGCCAACCCCCCTTGGCTAGTTTAAATGATTGCCAATGTAGCATTTAAACTTTTCTTTGAGGATCTAGGTTCCTCTCCAGGATGGATGCAGGCCATCAGGCTTGAATAAGCTCCCATCCCTCCAGTTGGGTCCCCAGTCACCAATGAATCTGAATCCTTCCTCACTGCACCAGTTCTTCAACCAGGTATGGGCCCTGGACTGAGAAAAACAATCAGACGAGAACTCCTCACTCTTCCTGAGGCTAGATTACCTCCCTGGCAAATAAACGTTTCACTAAGTAAAGAACAACCTCAAACACAGTGAACCAAAACACTTACTTCTACCGACTTCCACAGGCCTCTGCATTATGAACTGAATTCAACGTACACAAGTAAATCAACTTCTTGCTTTAAGGCAGCTAGTAGCTGATCTTCTGTCAGCTCCTGCAGACAAACCCACTGTCAACTTCTGTTTTTAATCCCCAGTCCCCTCAAGTCTCCTTCAGCCCCTCCCCTTATCAGACACCTATTTCACAAAGTTTAAGTAACAGCTTTAGTCACAAATGGCTGCAAATATTCTCCCAGTTGGATTACCTCCCTGGCAAATAAAAGTTTCACTAAGTAAAGAACAACCTCAATAACAGCTAACCAAAACACTTACTTCTACCTACTTCCACAGGCCCCTGAATTATGAATTGAATTCAGTGTTCTCAAGTAAATCAACTTCTTGCTTTAAAGTAGCTGGCAGCTGTTCTCCCTCTCAGCTCCTGCAGACAAGCCCACAGTCACATACATATATTTTTTTTATAAATGATTCAAGTTTTCTGATTTAATAATTTTCCTGGAAAGAAATCCAGATGAAGGAATTATACTCAATAAGTCAATGAACAACAGAACAGTAACAACCTAAACAACAGAACAGGTGTTGCACATCTAAATCTGTTTATCAAGCCATTACAGCAACAGGCTTTCTTACAAATGTCTCCACTTTATCCTAGCAAGGCCCAAACTGATTTCTAGTTACAGTACCTAGTCTGGTGTAATCTATATCCCAAAACTAAATGAAACAAGCCTTTTAGTAGAACAGCAAGGTAAAAAAAAGTGAGCAGCAGATTCTTTACCATAATTTATTGAAGGCCACATTTGATAACTGTTTTTCCTTTCAGTCCTTATTCAATGGGCTAGACTCTCCTTAAGCCTTTACACAATTCCTTATCCCATGCTAAGCAGAGCAGTTATCACTGGCTCCAGCTAACCACTGCCTTTCTCCTCACATGCTTTCCTGGAGAACTTTCCCTGAGTGAGGTAAGCTGGCTGAGAGTAGAGGTAGATGAACCTTTCCCAACTGAAGTGGTGTCAGTAAAGCCCAGTGGCCTGGAAGTCTGAACTTGAAAGGGAGAGCATAAGAGGCTGAACACCACCATTGTTTCCACCTGCTTTTCATGCCCACCACCATCTCAACCTATTGGGGTGCTTCCCAAGATGTAATACTTTTTTTGACCAGTTAACTGTAGGCTTGGATGGACCTGATACAACCAATATACTCCAGTAGAATTAAATGTCCTCAGTGGCATTAACAGTCTTCATTAGCTTTTGACCATCTGACAGTCCCTTGCATTTTGGATGATGGGTAGAGATTAAACATTATTTTGCTTTGTAGCCTGCTGGGTATGCCATGGATTTTTTTATGAATTTAGTAAACTGATGGCAGGGGTGATGGTGGATGCGCAAAGGATGCTTATCATGTGGGACTTCAATCTGCATATTAATAATACCTCTGATTGATTAACTCAGTTGTTTCTGGATTTAATGTGTAGTATGCAATGTATGCAGTACAAAGTTAGCTGATACCTCACTATCATAAGTAATAAAGGAAGTACACTCAACTACACCTGGTCGTAGAATGAATGTAGACTCATTGCAAAGGAATATTGCAGTGCTTATAGTATTCCCAGACCATACTCAAGGTGTGGAGGAATTTCTTCATTGTTTCAGTACTGTGATCACCCTGCCCTTGACGTTAATAAGTGACTTAGAACACTTTGGTTTCCTCCAGCAAGAGGAACCCTTGGTAAGAAACTATATAAGGTGAAAAGGAAAGCAAGGGTATAAGAATGGAAATGAAGGGCCACTTGTGTTGAAAATGATCATGTAGCATGCCAGATTAATCTCATGGAATGTCGAAAAAGGTGATGGAATCCAAATAAAGATTTCAGATTTCAGCTATAAACTCATCTGGGAATATACTGAAAGAATTGTTCAAGCTGTTAATGGCTTTTTTCCCCTAGCTTGTCTATGATTGAGAGCTGAGCCTTCAGTCCAACAATATCAGGAATTTCTGGATTTCTGAACGAGATTCAAAGGATTAGGGACAATCTGATGAATATGTCTGGTCTCTCCCAGTTGTTGGAAGCAGACATACAGTGGAGCCCACCAGGGTAAAATGCAGTGTCTCAGGTTATTGCAAGACAAAAGGGATTAACTGCCATTAAAATTGCCTTGTTTCCCACAGTAACTTTACTGCAAAATGCTGCAGTATAGCATTACATCCTGGTGGGCTGCATGGTAGATGTGAGTCATAATCTTCTCCAATCATGTGGATTTAATTTGAACCCATTACGTTTCCCCAATTTATTGGGATTATGCCCTGGATGAGTGCAACATTATGTGGGTTACATCCTGGCCCCCCTTTCTGACTGATCATGTGTGCAGAGGAACTTCTGAGAGCAGTACTTCTCTAAATTATGAATAGATCCCTGGGGAGGATATGAAGAAAGCCCTCATAAGGTCTCTTCAAAAAAAATCTTCCCTTGACCCAAGTGATCTTCCAAACTTCTGGTCAATTGTAAACTTGCTGTTTGTTGGGAAGGTACAGTTGCAGCAAAAGACATGGTCATATAGTTCCATGTATTTCACAATATTTCTCATTATATTCACTCTGGTAGCTCTATAGTGATGCTGCAGGCAGGCATGGAATTTCTCTAGAGATATTATCTGAAATTCAGGAAATTTCTGGCCATGTCTTTTGCTACAGCTGTAGCTGAAAAGGTAGTGGTTCATCAACTTCAAAACCATCTTGAGCATTTTGATGTCATATAGTAGATAGTTACCAGTCCGATTTTAGGAAAGGATATAGTACAGAGACTGCATTAGTTAGGGTAGTAAATAACCTGCTCATAGAACTGAACAAAGGGCATTTGTCAATAGTATTTTGTCTGGATTTGTCCACAGTTTTCAATACAGTGGACCATATGATTCTACTATATCAATGTTGTACCTTTGTACAGACCTCTGGGACAAATTTAAACTGTTTTCCATCGTATCTGCTGAGTCATACTCAATGTTTTCAATCCTTTCTGTTGAGCCATACCTAAGTAAAGATGTTGCAAAGTTTTACTTTACCAACAGAGTTCATGCAAAGTTGCAATATTCACCAATAAGAACAACTTCATAAATTGCCTACTTTGATACTTTGCAATCGCTTTTGCTGGGGAAGCAGCACTTTTTCAGGAAATATCCAGTGAAGTCATGGTGAAGTTGCAACTTCTCCAGTGAATCTGTAAGACTTTGCTTAAAAAAGCACCACATAGCCTGCTAACAACTTCGCAAAGGTAGCACTTCATGAATTTGGCAAGCTTCACAAATTAATTTGTAAAGCAAAGTTTACTAACATCATACCTCTCTGTACTCACACAGTCTGGATGGGTACTTGCACTTCTGTTTGGTCTAAAGTTCCTTTGGGCATGCCTCAGGAGTCATTTCTTACCTCTATATTATTTATTTGTGTATCTCTTACCAATTGCAAAGCTTGTTAAAAAAATCTTGGATTGGGTCTTTAAATTAATGCATTTAACTCCCAGAATTAATTTTCTCTTTCACCTGATATGCAGACTTCCATGTCAGTAAAAAACTGTTGCCTGACATTGCTGAATGGCTGTGGTGTAGTTGGCTGAATCTCATTCTGGCAAAGTCAGAGGTGAAGGTAGTAGGTAGAGAGAAGCATCTGCAAATCTGCAATCAGCTTTATTGATTCCTACAATCGCAGGAGAGAACTTGGGCTAGATTTTCACAGCCCCTGAAATTTGTGGAGGAACCTAGATCAATAAGGGACTAGATATATTTGCAACACATACAAGGAAATGGGGCTAGGAAGGAGGGGGTCCACTGGGCACTAACACACTCAAGGAGAGGGTCAGAGGCATTAGATCACCAGTGAATGGACCAGAAAAACTACAACCAGTCTGGCCATAAGGCATGGGTTGGGGGAGTGTCTTGGGATGATGACCTCTGACTGGGTTTATGTGATACTGGCGAAAGCCTAAAGGTGATTGCCGTTATTGTGAAGTCAGAGTGCCAAAATTTATTTCAACATTCTGACACCCCAGCGCACAGCAAAACAGCACTGGGGACTTAATTTTTTAGTGTTTTATGTGGCGAGCTGTGCCACCTCACATCCCCCACACCCTCCTTCTTATGGATTCTCAACTCCAGGGTAAGTGCATGTCACAGGTATGTGAAAAGCATAAAAAAAAAACATTTTGGCCAGGTGCAACAAAAAACGCACCAGCGTCTGGACCTGAACTCAGTACCCTGCCTTCCAATGCCACCAACCCACCCACCATGCCACAGGGTCAGCTCAGCAACCCACTGCGGCACCACCCGTCACATCCCCTCACTGTGTGTGCTCACCTCCCACGTGTGTACGTATAGAGACATCCTGTCGCTATATTCACCAACCCCAACCCCCATCTGGCCACCCTAACCTACCATAGCCCAGATGACATACACCAGAGATTGGGTCACCGTTATTGTAGGTGCCCAATCACCAACGCCCATGTCACGGTCTACCTCTCTGACCATGGTATCACACCATATATCTGGTTCAATACCATGGCCAGATGTCTGTGAGTGGTCCACATCAGCATGTTAGTGGGATTAAAACCCCCTTTGTGCCCATTAACATCTGGCATCCGTATTTGCATTGTGATGTATTGGGCATGGGGAGACTCCTCCAAATAGACCAAGTCATGAGTCTTTGTATGGTGGTTTTAGGTGGAGATACAATGGGTTGGCTCTGTGCACCCTGATTTCACACCATCACCAATGGCAGCTATGTATCTGACCCAAAAATAAAGTCTAAGTGTTTTTTTTTGTTTTGCATTAGAAGCCCAAGATTGATTTATGTGCTGTACCCTGCAATGTAGAGATTGTTTTGTTCAATATTAAATATGGAGAGTCTAGAATTGGCACTTTAATGGAGCCTCCCATTATTGGAGTCTCACAAAGCCCAGATAAATTGGTTGTATTCCTCTTAGGTGATAAACCCAACCAAATCCTTCAAAAAAATGTTTTAAGAAAAGTGCAACAAACTGTGTTTCTTACGTGTGAAAGCAATAAGCATATCCGAAAGCGGATGATTTGTCCCTGGACAAAATGTCGCAGACAAAATATGGCAGCTAAAATGAAGAGTGGACAATATCATGCAGTTATATAAGTCGTGCATCAAAAGTAGTCATGGACTTAATGTCATTGCATGATTATTGAATTATTGAAACAGGGACACGCTGCAACAATGAACAGTACAGGACAGGCTTATGCAGCCATGCTCTGCAACTTCTGCATAATTATTACTTTTAAACAGGGACATGGGCAGGTTGTATCTTAAAGCTCAGCGCAGTAATTTGAAATGGGAACACGCTGCTTATGCTTACAATATGAAATGGTTGCTTAAACAATGAACATTTGAAACGAGGACACACTGCTTATGCTTACAGGACAGGCTTATGGTTAAAGTATGAAAGTTTGAAATGGGTGCTTAAACAATGAACAGCACAGGACAGGCTTATGCTTGCAGGAAACTACAGGGGTAATTTGAAACAGGGGATAATTGGGACATGGTGCAGAATAAGGCTTGTGCTTAAAACTCCTGGTGTAGGTTGTATCATAAAACTCATAAAAACTTTGAAACTTTAATGTCTAAAAACTTTAGAAGCACATTTACACTACATTTATCTCAAGGACACTGGCAATGTCTTCGAGGTACTGCTTTGGTGTTCTCTGAGAGAAATCTGAGCAGATGTGTTTGTATACTTTGTTAACTTGCACGTATTTGCTGTTCTTCCTTGGTGGATCATGACCAAGCTCCAGTTGTCTGCGCTGAAGCGAAACAGCATGCTGTTCTTGCCTCAACTTTCTTGCCAGTCTGGTATGAGTAGGATGGGCTATTTTTACAGTTCTGGAGAATGCTCTGTGCCAGGCTTCGAAAGTGTTATTACTTCTTGGCAGGACATTAATAATACGCTCATATTGATTCCAGGACGCTATTGGATAGTGCAGTTGGCGTCTATTCTTTCTGCTTCTGTAGGGTCTACCAATATATGTGTCCTCAAAGTAATCGATTATTACTTCCAGTTCTGAAAAGCTCTCATTGTCTTGCAGCATTTCAAAACTTCTCTCTATGCAATCCTGTGGTACAAAAGCCAGTGCAAGTATACAGCGAACCTTCAGCGCAAGATCCTACTCCTTGATATATCACTGTTGAAAACCAGCACTTTGAATGTGGTGCCACAAAGCTTGTTCCAGATGGAAATTGCACCCACTAAGGTCTGCATTTGGTACAGCCTTGCATAGCACATTTATTGCTGCTAGTTCAAAGTCCAGCATTATACTTTGCAGTTCAAGTTTAATACCAAGTAAGGCCTCTAGGTGCATGAAAAACTTAAGATATACAGCCTTACTGCATCCAGGGAGAAGGGCATACACACAAGGATGGTTTACCCCACTCACTAAAGTGTGCACAGTGTACAACTGATCATTGCCCCTTGGTGCAACACTAAAGGTACCATCACAAAACCAATGACCATTTTCTGCTAGGCATTTAAGATCATCATCACTAGCAAAAATTAATATGTCCTCATTCACCCTTAAAAATGGTTCATTGCTGACAGTATTTGCAAACTCTTGAATATCTCAGTTCTCATTTGTGCTGCATTGCTGCATCTGGTGATGAACATCTCTTCGTAAGGTGTCCTGAGAAGGCAGCAGGTGCACATGGCGAACATCGACCTCCTGCATCCCATGATGCACAATGTTGCATGTGGGCTCCTCAGTGTCTCTCGCATGGTGCTTGGTGCTTGCTCTGGCTGCATCAACGATACGGATATGGGAATTGTTGCATAAGATCTCAAATTAAGGCCCGGCTGTAGCCCATCTTTATAACAAAAAGATCCTTTCGCAAATTCAGTGCAGTAAACCTCCTGTCTGACCTGAGCATGATCAGATGGCAAGATCTCTACCTAGCCAAAGATGTCAACAAGGCAGCTTACATCCTTAATGACAAACTCACTACAATAATAAATAAGCATGCCCCTTTCATCAAAGTAAGGGTACGGAACAATTCCAACCCATGGTTCACCTCGGACCTCAAGGCAGCCCTTATAGCTCGAGATAAGCTCTGGGCTAGAGCTAGACATTCCAAAGAATCCTCAGATTGGCAGGCCTTTAGAACAGCCAGGAATACCTGTGTGAAAAAATTCGCTCTGCAAAAGCTAACTATTATATTTCTACTCTCGAACAAGCTAAAGGTAACCCTCATAAAATATGGAAGACTATCAAAGCTATAGAAGGACGGCCCATGGCCCCCTCTGTCCCAACAAAGATAGCTGCAAGTGGCAAGATTGTGGAAAACAAGTCCCTAATCCTGGAGGAACTTAACTCCCACTTTGCCACAGCTGGATTAGCTTTTGACTCGTCACCTTATGCTGGTGCTGCGGTGAGCCAGCATACCCTTCCCCCTACATCTAGTCCTGCACCCAGCCCCTTCCAACTGTGCAAGATAAGTTATAAAGAAGTAGAAGATTCTCTTCTTAACTTAGGCACCAAAAAAAGCACAGGGGATGATGGCTTGGAACCCTTTTTCCTAAGGCCAGGCTACGCCCATCTCACTGCCCCAATTCTCCACATCTTCTATCTTTCCATTACATTTGCTACTGTGCCGTCCTGCTGGAAATCAGCACATATCCTCCCTCTATTTAAATCTGGTGACCCATGTGATGTAAACAACTATAGGCCTATCTCCATATTGCCTATCCTTTCTAAAGTTCTCGAAAAACTGATCCATATTCAGTTAAACTCTCACTTAGAAACCTTCTCTCTCATTAACCCAGCTCAATCCGGCTTCCGGGCTAATCATAGCACAATCACTGTGCTAGCAAAAGTAACCAATGATTGGATCTCTGCTATAGATGCTAAGAAGGTAACTGGTGCAGTCTTTTTGGACCTCAGCAAAGCTTTTGATACTGTTGATCACAAACTACTAGTCAATTGCCTTGCAAAGTTGGGTGCCACATACCATACCACCTAGTGGTTCTCTAGCTACCTAACTGGGAGATCCCAAAAAGTAAAGGCGGAAGGCTTTTTTTCTGCTGCCTTGCCAGTTGCAAGAGGAGTCCCCCAAGGATCCATCTTAGGCCCCATCTTGTTTTCTTTATACATTAATGACTTAGATGCTAACATATCTACATCCAATCTGCACTTTTTTGCGGATGATACTGTGTTGTATACTTCTGGCTCATCGTTATCTGAAGTCAAGGGAGTGCTTCAAGCGGACTTCGCACAACTTGAGCATAATCTAATAAAGGCAAAGCTTCTGCTCAATGCTAAGAAGACTAAAGCGATGATATTCTCCCGCAGTGCTGTCACAGGCCCCCAATACCCTTGCCCAAGACTTCATTGTCACCACGCTAAACGAGCCTCTGGAAGTTGTAACCAAATTTAAATATCTGGGTATCTGGATCGACAATAAATTATTTTTCAATGACCATGTCGAAGATGTCTCTAGAAGGTTAAAAGCCAGGTTAGGTTTCTTCTACAGAAATAGGCCCCTTTTCCCCCCTTGAAACTCGAAACAAGCTTGTACAGGCCACTTTTCTCCCCCTGCTCGACTATGGCAATGTAATCTATTCCTCTACCACTCTTGCAAATCTAAGTAAACTGGACATCCTTTATCACCGTGCGTTATGGTTCATTACCAACTTCCCTTACTGTCAGATCACTGGACTTATATGCAGCTGTTGGTTGGACATCCCTTACTACTAGATGCCTGCTCCATGCTGGGCTATGGACTCTTAAACTGCTCCTGCAGAAATTGCCAAGCTATCTCTCTTCCCTCATTAGTATCTCACATAGTGGATACTCATTAAGAAAATCTGACTTTATTATGCTTGATATACCACGGACGCGGACCTCCTTTGGTAAACGTGCTATTGTATATGCCCTTCCCTCCTTTTGGAACCAATTACAAACCGTACTGAAACTAACTAGCACAGTTTCAATAAACTTCTACAAATCGCTAAGTTCAGCCAAAATAAAAGACACCTGTAACTGTCATTAAGTCTCTTCCTTCCCCATGTGTGCCATATTTATCCACTGGTAAGGTATAATTGCTTTGTCATATTAACTGCTTTCCCTTCCCCTTCTACTCCTGGCTTTATCTATGCTTACGCTCCACTGCTACTCTATCAAATCACTCCTCCCCCCATATCACTTGTATTCTGTTGTTTGTTCTAGCTGCCAAAATATATGTATTGCACACACCAGTCATCATGTTTCATTTATCAGTATGCAACTTGTAAGTCACTTCCCTGTGCCATATTAGTGTTTACCACCTGCGGTCACCCTATGTGGTACCCGTGTATGTATATCCAGCCTGTATCATGTAACGTGCATTTCATGTATATACTGTTATTACCTATCTATGTTTGTACTTTGTTAAGTGTATATGTCTCAGGACCTCCTCGTGAATGAGCTTGCTCAATGGAGTTTTCCTGCAATAAACTTGAACTTGAACATACTGTGCCATGTATAGGGGCATGGTTGTGTTCCATTGGATCCTTTCAAATAGTGTCTCCCACAGTGTGCAGCCAAGCGTGGCAACTTCTCATCTCGCAGTGCCAAATAATTTTGTTATCTGCACCATCCTTTTCCTTTGTGTAGAGGAAATCATCAAGTGCAAACTTTAGCTTGCCTTTCTGACTTGGGATAAACTGCATGGCTGTGATGAAAGATACAAATGTAGTGCCTTGCGAACTTAAATTGAAAGCTGATACAGGTGAGATAAATCTAGTTAGTAAATTGGTTGAGTGATCGGGTGCTGTGGCAACGTAAGAGGCGACTAAATTGATTGAAATGTTCTGGATGATTCTGTAACCTGTGCAAGACCTTACTGATGACAACGAAAACGAAAAAAAAATAATGTTGCTGTTTGACAATGTGGCAACATTTCAGCAACAGTTACGCTATCAACGTATGATCCTGGCGACCTGTAGACCGCGATGTAATAACGCAACTTTTTAGTCTGCGACTTTTTGTCCTACTTCTAGCATAATGTATGCCTTGTCTTTATGTACTGCACAGATGCTGACTAGTGCAGGAGTCGGCACTGATAGCTGAAATAAGTTGGGGACATTTCTGGATCTGGATATAGTATAATAGATTCCATGTTTGCATATAAAGAAAGCAAAATCAGCTAAGTTTGCATTTTGTAATCATTATTTTTGGTCAGATGAAGTGTAGTAGTATAGTGGTGGCTTACGAAGTTTATTTTATTTGTGTGAGTAAATAAAGAGGTCCACTTCTTACAAATTAGATGTGAATGCACTCTTTTGAAAAGAAAAATAATCAACAACCAAGGGTTATACGTCACAGTTTAGACATCATACCGTTGAATTAGGGGATGTCAAAACTGTGAATTACAAAGCTGAAATAATATCTTGTTTGCTAATTATAAGCCATGTCCGTCTTATATGCAAACTGATTGAGGGAATTTGCTCATGCTATAAACCAGAAGAGTAAAGTTTGGTTGGTTCATGATGTCATCAAAACCTCAAGATTGAATTATATATAGAATAATATAGAGGGAGCTGTGCATTACAATTTTTTTTCATACACATGAGGTGTGTGATGCTACTTTAACCACAAGAGAGAAGCTCAAGGGCACTCATCACACATCGAGGGTGTGTGAAAAAAATGAGTGATGCACAACTCCGCATATTTTATTTTACATAATTCCTCGTTACACTGTACCAAAAAAAAAAATACAATCTTTAATGATGCTGGTATAAATTATGTTATTCTCATAGGTAGTGGACATACATCTTCCAGTTTCACAGTCAGTGCTTCAACCAGTGAATCACACCTGCCTCTTTACCTGTTTTTTTTAAATTGTTTAACCCAACAGACTACTTGGTGAGCCAGCAGCACCTCCCAGGCACTGTCAAAGAAGACACCCCTCTCAATCTTTCTCAGCAGTAACTGTCACCCACAGTGCTGATCTAGTGTAATCCCTTCTGAGAGGAGGTTATCTGTTGCTACATTTGTTTATATGCTCACTTCTTCTCTCTTGTTGCCTTGACTCTGCTGGGAGACCTGGCATCAGTTCACACAGACGTTGCACCAGTGACACTAAAAACAACTGTACCTCCCAGATCTTGAACCCTTGAAGGAGCTAATACATGTAGGCAGGGCATCACATCCATGCCTGGCAGTACACCCTAATACGGTCATTTTAAATAAAATGCCCTCTCTGCTCAATCTCTTTTCTTGCCTTCTATTCCCAGTGAATAACAACAACTTTAATAAAGTTTCTTTTCTTTTTTTTAACCTGGTATGTACTATGGAATGTTTCATGATCAGAAAGTTCTGCTCTCCACTGTCTGACTCGATCCATTCCGATGGCCCCTACCGTGTGCCTCTGAGGTGGCAGAAACATGACAGTCACAGAGTAGTTGTGTGCTGCCAGCCAATACTGTATTATAGTGTATAGTGGAATGCTGTTATGCATGGAATTCCATGCCTGGAATATGCTTGTTCTGCTGTACTAGTAACATCATTATGTTGTTCTGCTGCACTAGTGATGTCACTACTGCAGCAGAACCACTTGGAATGCTGGCACATTGTTGCTTTCCTCTTCTGTGGTAAGACAGTATTCTAGAACCTCTAGAGACTGCACAAGTCAGTTTCATTATGAAAAAGAAGAGAAAGAAAACACAATGCACACATTTCATATAATACTACTATACACTATAAAAAACAGGATGAGCAACTTTATGCACAACCTGTGTGTTCTGTCACCTCGGGATTCTGATTCCCATGGACCTCTCGAGCTTCACTCTTGCGTTCAGACAGAATCAAAACCCTTCTGTGGCAGAACACACTGGTTGTGCATAGTTGCCCATCCAGTAGTCTCTATATATTTGCAGTTTCACAACACAATGTAATGTTTATCATGTGGGGATGATTTCAATAATTTAAGGGACATGGTAATAGAGATACAAATTATGAAATTGCTGAAATTGATAATACATTAAAAAGCCATGTATTATGATGGTCCATAATACATGGTTTTCCACATCTTATAGCACTGCCCTGTTTATTTTGGCTTTCAAAAATAATCACAGACTGGTTGATACAGCACAACAATAGCACATTTAGGTCTTCAAAACAAAGTAGCCAGGATACCAGTTTTAATAATGAACACACAGAATATATTAACATTTTGTAACATGGCCACTGAAGCTGACTTCCATATCTGCTCACATAGATTATGTCTACACAAAGACTGGAGATTCTGGGGTCACCTAGAACTGGAAGTGCAAGGCGTTGGATGTTCTTGGTTGGAAGTTATTTGGTAGAAGTGTGTGAGTACCTTTTCAAAACTTGCTGATAGCTTGTACTCAACACCCCAGACACTCAGCTATTCATTACTTATTATTTGTATCTTGCATCCTTTTAAAAACACATGCTAGAGCTTCCTGCAGATGACCTAGGCTAGTCCCCTGGCTACCACTACCCCATTCCAGTCATTTTCTACCCTTTACTCCACTCCCCATACTCCAAGATTGATTTGTATAGGAAAAACTCCTGCTGGCTTCTGGTACTGTACCAGGAGCCAGCATTGTCTTCATAAAACTTCTTCCCTCTCTAGCATATCCTCATCAATCCCCAAATTGGTCAAAAGTGAAAGTTGGGCCCCTCCTAACCCCCAGATCTATACTTTTGGGGCCAGGGGTAGAAATTATTGCTAGTGCAGTCTTCCCCCTCCCAAATCTACAGCTGTACGCTGGTGTATCAGTCAGAGGAGGCACTTTTAATCTGAAGCCCCATCCCCCAGAGGGTATATTGATAAGTACTACCACCACTAATACAGGAAGGCATATAGAGTGCGTTGCCTTTTATGTGGGACCTTAAAAAATTGAACCTATCTTCTCTGATTATGGTACTGTATGATGTATCAGATCACAGAAAACATTAAACTCAAAGGTACACAACCATTTACCAGATAAACACCTGTTACGTGGCTAATGGGATTGTGTTTAATTTTTGGCACAAGTGCACAGAACACATTATGAAATCATTAAAAAACATATGGGCAAATTGACATTTTGAAAATTAACTTGCTCATTAATTTTAAAGAAGTAAACAGGGAGCTCTGGGTAACTTATAATTTGTGTTTTTATATTTTTTTAAGTTTACCTATTTTATTGTACTATTTCAATCTCACCACTCACTGCAGTACTCCTTTTATGACCCACCTGTATATCTTTGGCAGAGCAGTAGAGTGTTTGGTCAATAACTATTAGAGTACTTTTTGGGGGAACTGCTATAAATGGAGAAGTAGGGTGTATTGACAGAGTGGATTATGTTTGTCCCCTGGTGGTGGTGGTACATTGTGATGCAATGCGCTGGTTACTGGCTAGACAGCATGGTGGTGCTGCTTCTCTCCCCCACTCCTCAGTCAAGACGCTTATCTCCCTGGTAGCTGAGTAGCGCAGCAACGATTTTTACAAATGGGCACTGTTTTAATCTTACTCACTTTTGCTGAGAATGGAAAGAGACCAGTTATAGCTTTGTTGTTGATGTCTGAATAAAAGTGAGTTAAATGGTCACTGAGTTAAGTGAGTGTGCGGTGACCGTTTATGTCCTAAGGTTCCAGACCTTGAAGGTGGAAAAAGAACCGGGAACTGGTCCAGTTTGGATGAAAAGCTTAGAAAATAAAAGATTCCTTTACTTAAATGTGCTATATTTTCCACACAGATTATTGATTGAGGAACAGTGCTGGCTTCGGGGAAGCCTCCGGCCTAAGGTTGGCGTTCATAAGAAGAAGTGAACAGAAATGGAAATTTCAGTTGGAGAAGAAGGTCAGTACCTCAAAGTAGCTGTATTTATCTATCTATCTGAAAGTTTACTCAGCTCTAGGACAGAGGGACTCAAAACCCTTCTGTGGCAGAAGACACTGCTTGTGCATAGTTGCCCATCCAGTATTCTCCATATATTTGCAGTTTCACAACAAAATGTAATGTTTATCATGTAAGGGTGATTTCAATAATTTAAGGGACATGGTATTAGAGATACAAATTATGAAATTGTTGAAATCAATAATACATTGAAAGCCATGTATTATGGTGGTCCATAATACATGGCTTTCCACATCTTATAGCACTGCCTGTTTATTTTGGCTTTCGAAAATAATCACAGACTGGTTGATACAGCACAACAATAGCACATTTAGGTCTTCAAAACAAAGTAGCCAGGATACCAGTTTTAATAATGAACACACAGAATATATTAACATTTTGTAACATGGCCACTGAAGCTGACTTCCATATCTGCTCACATAGATTATGTCTACACAAAGACTGGAGATTCTGGGGTCACCTAGAACCGGAAGTGCAAGGCATTGGATGTTCTTGGTTGGAAGTTATTTGGTAGAAGTGTGTGAGTACCTTTTTCAAAACTTGCTGATAACTTGTACTCAACACCTCAGACACTCAGCTATTCATTACTTATTATTTGTATCTTGCATCCTTTTAAAAACACATGCTAGAGCTTCCTGCAGATGACCTAGGCTAGTCCCCTGGCTACCACTTCCCAATTCCAGTCATTTTCTACCCTTTACTCCACTCTCCATACTCCCAGATTGATTTGTATGAGGCAAACTCCTGCTGACTTCTGGTACTGCACCAGGAGCCAGCATTGTCTTCATAAAACTTCTTTCCTCTCTAACATATCCTTAACAATCCCCAAATTGGTCAAAAGTAAAGTTGGGCCCCCTCCTAACCCCCAGATCTATAATTTGGGGGCCAGGGGTAGAAATTATTGCTAGTGCAGTCTTCCCCCTCCCGAATCTACAGCAGTATGCCAGTGTATCAGTCAGAGGAGGCACTTTTAATCTGAAGTTCCATCCCTCAGAGGGCATATTGATAAGTATCACCCACTCCTAAAACAGGAAGGCATATAGAGTGAAATGCCTTTTATGTGGGACCTTAAAAAATTGAGGCTATCTTCTCTGATTATGGTACTATATGATGGATCAGATCACAGAAGACATAAAAATCAAAGGTACACAACCATTTACCAGATAAACACCCGTTATATGGCTAATGGGATTGTGTTTATTTATTGGCACAAGTGCACAGAACACATTATGAAATTATTAAAGAGCATATGGGCAAATTAACATTTTGAAAATTACCTTGCTCATTAATTTTAAAGAAGTAAACATGGAGCTCTGGGTAACTTATAATTTGTGTTTTTAAAATTTTTTAAGTTTACCTATTTTATTGTACTATTTCAATCTCACCACTTACTGCAGTACTCCTTTTATGACCCACCTGTATATCTTTGGCAGAGCAGTAGAGTGTTTGGTCAGTAACTATTAGAGTACTTTTTGGGGGAACTGCTATGAATGGAGAAGTAGGGTGTATTGACAGAGTGCATTATGTTTGTCCCCCGGAGGTGGTGGTATTTTGTGATGTAGTCTGCTGGTTACTGGCTAGACAGCATGGCAGTGCTGCTACTCTCCCCTACTCCTCAGTCAAGACTCTTATCTCCCTGGGAGCCAAGTAGTGTGACAATGATTTTTTACAAATGGGCACCACTTAATCTTACTCGCTTTTGCTGAGAATGGAAAGAGATGAGTTATAGCTTTGTTCTTGATGTCTGAATAAAAGTGAGTTAAATTGTCACTTAGTTAACCGAGTGTGCAGTGACCATTTATGTCCTAAGATTCCAAACCTTGAAGGTGGAAATAGTGGCCCAGTTCTTTCTAAGAACCAGGAATCAGTCCAGTTTGGATGAAAAGTTTAGAAAATAAAAAGATTCCTTTACATAAATGCGCTATATTTTCCACACAGATTATTGATTGAGGAACAGTGCTGACTTCGGGGAAGCCTTTGGCCTAAGGTTAGTGTTTATAAGCAGAAGTGAACAGAAATGGAAATTTCAGTTGGAGAAGAAGGTCAGTAACTCAAAGTGACTGTATTTATCTATCTATCTGAACATTTACTTGAACTCTAGGAACAGAGGGAGTTGGGGTCAGATTCTGCTCTTACATTTTGAAAGCAACGTCACAACAATTGAAGTGACTTTCAGGAGCCTTTCCCTTATTTTGTATTCTTTGAGCAAGGGGCCTACAATTTAAGTCTTTTTATACATGGGAGATGCCCAGCAAGAAGCAAAATTAAAAGGGAATAGATTATTTAAGCTCTTTTATGCAACTGGAGAGAACTTAAAAATTCAGAAAGATTGTTCTCCTTTATCAAGTGATGTTAATTCTGGACATGAGGGTAAATCAATGAAATTAAGGCAACTAAAACTTCCCTTTAAGATCTGCTGTAAATTAGTCAGCATTAAAGCTACAGCTATGGCCCCAAAGGTAGATGGTGAAAAGAAAAAGGAGAGGCAAGGAAAAAGTTCAGTGGTTAAAACATGTAAAACGTGCTCTGAGTTCAGATTCAAGTGAAGGTCCCTCCTCTAAGGGGGAGCTGGGGGAATCTTCAGCTGCTTCAGAGGAAGTAGTTCAAAATTTGGAAACTGAACCAGTTGAAGGAAACTCCTCAACTACAGCCGCCTCTACCTCCATCTTATCCCTGGGCAAAAAGGGAAGAGGCCCTGATGCAGCACCAGAAAACCCTCCAGACTGAGCCTTACAGTTAATTAAAAATATGTCAGTTCTTCAGTCAAAAATGGACAAACCACAAATTTTATCGGATTCAATCAGTTCACTGGCAGACAATATTCATAAGATGGACAGTAAACTAGAACAAAACATAAATCATTTGATAGACTTGGAGAAAAGGCATTCTGAACTACAAGATACTGTGCTTCCCTTAAACCAGGAGGTACAGACAATAAAAAGGCAATTGACTTTATATGAGGTGAAGCTTGATGAACAAGAAAATCAAACAAGAAGGTCAAATACTCGTGTATTTGGGATCCTGGTCAATTGGGAAAAAGAACTTTCATTAAAAAGTATTATGTCTGATATTTTTTGAACCTTGTTACCATCAGAAGTGGAGGTTCCTGTGATAGCTAGAGTGCATTGATTGGGGGTAGGGAAAGAGAGAAGGAAATATAGGCCTGCCATAGTGAAGCTATTAACCTTGGAGGGAAAATATATCATTATGCAAGCTTTTTATAGGAAGAAACTTTTTCCTATAAAGATCAATCCGTATACTTTAAGAATGACTTTTCAAAAGTTCTAATGGAAAAAAAGAAAGACATTTTGGGGGGATACAACAGAAATTATGGGAAAATAACGTCAAGGCCTATGTGACTTTCCCTGGTAAGTTAAAAGTTCTTTTGAACAATCAAAGTTTGATTTATAATTCACCAGTTGAAGTCTTTCTTGTTTTGAAAATTCATTTACCCACAATATTTGCTGGTTATGAAAATGGGCAGACTTCTAGCATTGGATTTACTGAATATTTTGTACTAAGGCTTATTAGCAGGGCCACTGGAAAATTGCGGAAAATTTTACCCAAACATGAGGGGACTTTTTTGCAGAAATTGAGGGAAAATTGCGGGGATTCACTGTTCATCCCCACTGCCCCCTAATAAATTTTTTATTGTTTGCTGCAGCTTGTATTGATCACATGAACTGTTAGATAAATGTATTGCCACTTGTAAATGCTTTTAATATGAAGAAATGTGTGTGCTTTTGAAATGCACTGCAAATTAATCATTATGTAGCATATCTTCTAAAAATCAAGACATCTAAACCATAGAGTGCTAACTAGATTTTATTCAGTAATTTACAGTTAGTCTGTACTGAATACATCCTGAAACAATGTATTTTGCCAGTTTCTAGGTGTTAAATAATGAAGTCTGTTGAAACTACTTGCTTTGGTGCAAGAAAAAAATAAACAGATAACCGGGGTGCCTAATAAAGGTCTAGTAAGAAAAATGTTTATTTTGTTAAAATAATTACTGTTCTTAATCAGCACTGTAAGTACATTTTAAAATCTCATGCTAAAAGTATCAAATCATACCAGTAGCTTTTCATTACATCATACAACAGTTTTCAATACATTGTACTTTTGTTCTACTCAGTTTGCAGTGATTTTACTTGAGTTGCAATTATTTTGTCCATTTGGAGGTGACGGTTTAACTATACTTGTAACACGGCATTATTGAAAGCCGTTCCAGGGTGCCTCACGATAGGAGGGATGGCGTCACGTGGTGCAGGAGCAACACGGCATTGTGAGACGATAATGCCGTGTTGCTGTTGTCGGAAGCGCGTTCACGAGCCCAACACGGCATTATGTCTCATAATGCCGTGTTGCTGTTGCGCGTTCACAAGCCGAACATGGCATTATCATCTCATAATGCCGTGTTGCTCCTGTAGTAGGCACAACAGCCATTGGGGTGCAAGTAGTGCTGTGGTCGGCCGAGTAACAATAAAGTTTACAGAAATGTCCTTAGTCTCCGGTGCCTTTCTTGCCATTCACTGTCCACAGTACTTGCCCTGCTAAACATCAACCTTCTCCGTGTCACAAGTTCATTAATCACTTCCAGCATCAGGCTGTACCGGTGATTAATGCCCGCTGGGGGGTTGAACCCTCGGGCTTCACCCTCGTGCAACAACGCCCCCACAGTGGGCATTAATCCACCGGTACAGCCCTCCTCTGTCGGTGATTAATGCTTACTTAACCTGTTCAGCATGTTTTCAGAAATGTTTGCTTTTTGTAGGCTTTGTATGTGAGTATGCAGTTGTGGCAGATTAACATATAAGGAATTACTGTCGCCAACTCCTCAGAAGCTCATTCAAGTTTATAATCAGCAGGGCCACATAACTCCTGACACATTTGAATCAAAATCCTTTCAGATTGAAAGTATTTATACAAGGAAAAACTACCCTACAATTCAAAAACAAGCATTGTGGTCAATGCTTCATTTAGGTGAATGGGGCACTTTGCACCTCTTCTCACACCTATTATTTCAGTCCTTGTGTCACAAAAAGTTATCTGATAGTCTGCTTTAACACAGATTTCAAGTGTTCAAGTCTACATATGTAGGACCAGAGGATTTTGAAACCAAAGTAGGGAAGTGAAGCACATGAAAGCAGAGTTACATTTGACCCTTTCTCACCTCACACTGTACTGTTTTGGTCAAATCTAAGTCTGTGTACGAAATTGTTAGCATATCTGAGTAGATTTCCTTGATAATTTAAATATTTTATACAATTTCAGTCAAAAATTCCATAAATGTAAGAAATTGCAAGAAATTGCAGATTTTTTGTGCAGAAGGGTGAAAACTGCGGAAATTGCGGAAAAATTTCACCCGCAATTTTCCAGTGGCCCTACTTATTAGATGTTAAAATGTAGTAGCATGGTGATAGTTCTTTAAGGATAGAGAATGGGGAAGGGGGAGACTAGTCTATGTTCCAGCTCTTGTCACCAAGTGGTAGGGGGTAGTATGCCAGACTTTGGTCTTAGGCACACAAAATGGGAGGGTGGGAAAGGGAGAGGATAGGTAGATTTGAGCAAATAATAATAAAGAAACAGGTATCAAAGGTAAGGTCACAAAGCACATTAAAAGTTTTTTTCCTCAATTTTCTCACAAATGTTATGATGGGGTGGCTTGGGGTAGTATGTGGAATGTGAATGGTATTAACTGTCCAGTTAAGAGATCCAGAGTTTTGTGAAGAACGATAAAATGTAACTCAAGTGTGACTCTGTTATAGGAAACCTTTTTATGTGAAAAGGAATGGAATAAGTTAAAAAAAGTGTGCAGGTAATCTTTTTTTCTCCACTGGTTTGTCAAAGAAAAGTGCCGGGGTAGCAATTATTTTTGATAAAAAGTTCAGGGGGGAAATCCTGGACTCTGTCTCGGATAAACAGGGTCGAATTATATTAGTGAAAACAAGGGTAAATGATAAAACGATTGTTTTTGGCTCATTATATGGTCCCTTTAAAGGTTATAATAATTTCCTAGCTAAAGTGAACAAACTTATGTTTACATTGGATGATGCTCATTACATATTAGGAGGAGACTTAAACTGCATTCTGAATGGGGAGCTAGATAAAATCTCAAAAAGTTCTAGCTGGGACAAATATAAATCTAAGTTGCTGCACACTTTTTTGGACTTAAACAATTTAGTGCATATTTAGAGGGATCTAAATGTGTATATGAAGGACTGCACATATTTTTCCTCACTGCATAGAACCCATTCAAGACTCGATTATATTTTTTATCTCCAGTGACCTGTTGATTGAGAGTCCAGCTGCCATGTCTAATATTGAGCCTAGACTAATCTTAGACCATAGCCCGGTTTCCTTTGACCTCTTTTTAAATTCTGGACAGCTCAGGGGAACCCAGTCTTGGTGATTAAAGAACAATTTATTGCAAGATAAATTCTTTATAGGAATAATTTTGGAAAATATAAAATTCTTTATGAAGGAGAATTTGATTACAGAAGATAATATAATAGACCCTTGGGCTGCCTTAAAGGTAGCATTATGGGGGGAGGGGTAATCATTTCTGGGGCTTCAGGAAGGAACAAACAAAAGAAGGAAAGGCAGAAAGAAATAGAGGACAAATTAAAATCATTAGAACAGGCAGTGAAGGGAGGAGATAGCTCTAAAACAGAACAATTAAAATGCCTCAAAAGATTGATTGGACCAACAGAATAACTTGAAAAAATGTTGGGCCTGGTATAATAAAAACTGGAAAACAAATAGTGAAGTGGTGGATAAGACTTTAGCAAATAGGTTGCAGGCTTTGGAGAAGGAAAATAGATAAATTACTTCAATAGTTTCAGAAGAAGATTAGACGGTAAATAACCAATCTGAGATTATGGAGGTTTGTGCCCAATTTGACTCTAAATTGTATACATCAGAGTGTTCTCTGTCCTGGGATGAATTAGCATGTTATGAAAAGTATGTAAACTCTAAACTGAATCAAAGGCAGCAAGAGGCGCTTACTAAAGAATTCTCGGAGATAAAAATTAAAGAAATAATTCATCCTATGCCTAAATCTAAATCACCGGGAATGGATGGATTCTCTTTAGAGTTTTTTATTTCTATGGAAAACAGATTATTACATTATCTTCAAATGTTATTCAATCAAATACTAGTCAAGAAAAAGATTCCTCTGTCCTTCTCACAAGCCTACATTACGGTAATTCCTAAACAAGGAAAATCAACCAATAAACCGGAACACTATTGATCCATAGCAATTCTGAACGTGGATTATAAAATATTTGCTAAATTAATAAATAAGAGAATAACACCTTTGCTAGGATCATTGATTCATATTAATCAGACAGGATTTATTTCTACTAGGACTATTCAGTCTGGACTGATAAAAATTCAATTGCTTATAGAATATTTTGAAAATTTAGCTACCTCCATGATATTCAGGGCTTTGGACATGACTAAGGCCTTCAATATGCTGAAATGGCCCTATCTTTTTAGTATATTCAAAGCCTTTGGGTTCCCCCAAGAATTAATTAATATTATTCAAATTACGTATGCTAAACCCTTAGCTGAAATTAAAATAAATGGAAATGTTCAAAGGTTATAGAATTGCATAAGGGAGTCCATCAGGGCTGCCCCCTACCCCCTTTACTATTTGTTCTGGGATTGGAGCACCTATTGAATGAGATTAGATTAAATAACATGGTTAAGGGAATCAAGATAGGAGCAAAAGAATTAAAATTAAATGCCTTCACTGACAATGTTTTGTTGTTACTTCAAGATTCAGTGAACAGTACTCAAGAACTGGTTAAAATTATCAAAACATTTTCCAGTGTAGCTGGATATAAAATTAACAAGGCTAAGATAGAGATGATAACTTTTCATATACAAAATCCTGAACAAATTAAGTAGTATTTAAATGCAGAGTTAAAAGAAAAAGGTATGAGGTATTTGGGAATAAACATTCAAAACAAAATAAGTTCATTATATAAACTTAATTTCCAAGAGCTTTTAATTTCATTGAAGAACAGATTGCAATGCTGGGAAAAATTCCTATGTCTTTATGGGGGAAAATTCAAACAATAAAAATGATGGTAATACCGTATTTATCCATTAGACTACAAATGATGGTAATTCCAATCCCAGAAAAATGGTTTAAACAAATAAACACCTGAAAATGTTCATTTGGAATAAAAAGCAACAAAGAATTTCCTGGGACAAACTTTGCTTGCCCTTTGAAAAGGGAGGTCTGGCTTGTCCGGACGTAGAAAAATATCATTTAGGGTATATGTTTAAGTTGGTTTCATTCTGGGCCCAAGAAAAGGATGTGGACAAGACAACAATACTCTTGGTAAATAATAAAGTCCAGGTTTCTTATTCAGAACAGATTGACATTGCTCAACTTCTTTATACATCAAGGGTCTTAAGAAATTCTAAAATCATTATATTGAGACATTTGGCAGATTGAGTATTTAAATATACGAACAAAACTAAGTGGGTGACCCATTTATTGCCTGAAAATGCTATATGGGACAATCCTAATTACCGGATAAGAGGGAAAACAATCCATAATAAGTTATGGGAGGGGAAGGGAATTAAAAAATGGAAAGATCTTTTTTATAGAGGGAAATATCTATCCTGGGAAGAAGTGAGGGAAAAATATCATTTGGAGGTTAATTAATTTTTGATTTCCAATTAACTCATTAGCATTTACAGAAAGATTATACGAGATGGGAAAGGGCACCACACAATAAAGACATGTATCTCACCCTATCAAAAATACTGAATAATAAGGATATTAAACTGTTTTCTTGGCTGTTATATAATCTTCAGAAGCCATATGAGGTAGTTTACAAATCATCATTCCATAAATAGGAATTAGAACTACATCACAAATGTAATTTGACATAATGGGGTTTGGCTAGTGGGGCTTTAATGCACTATAGCCTAACCAGAGATTGTATTATTTAATATAAAATCTTAAACCTATTACACTCCCCACAGGTTATATAAAATGAACTTGTTAGATAACAATTTCTTTTGGCACAGTAATGAGGAAAAGGCAGACATGTTACACACGTTTTGGAGTTGTAAACTTAGCCAGACTTGGTGGTATAAGGCTTTTAAGCTAATAGAACAAATAGGGCTTAAATTCCCAGGCTAGAACAATCCCAAATATGTACTTTTTGAAATGTACAGAAATAAACTGCTAACTGAGATAGAGAAAAACCTCCTCCAAGCCAACATTATGGCTATGAAAAGACTCTTATTAAATAATTGGAAAAGTGAGGATGGTAACCTTCCTTTCTCAAGGTATGAGTGGAAGATGCTTTTCTTAACAGCCCTATATAATAATGGATTTTTTTAGAAGCTTCCTGCCAATATGGATGTTATTTAACATAGAAACTGAAAAATGGTTATTAGAGGATTTCATATTGTAAGCTGATTTACCTAGGAGAACATACTAATTTTCTCAGATCCTGATTATGTATTAACATAAATATAGGAAGTAGATGGTCACTCTGAGGAATTTTATATACATGTGATCCACCCTTTGTGAATACTTGTATGTTTTGTATATGAGTATTGTAGAAACTCAATAAAAACTTTCAATTATAAAAAAGACAGAGGACAGGATTCACAAACAAAGCCCAAAATCCTGCGGCTGTGGGAAAAAGGCCCGCAGCACTGCAGAAATGCAGTTGCATGATATTCATAATGAAATTTTGAGCAGGTGCGGAATTCTATAAAATCCCTGCAGCTTCAAAAATTCAGCAGCTGCAGAAATTGAGCAAGTGCTGAAAATCTGCAACTGTGGATCCGCAGCTGCAGAAATAGCTTAGGAGGCACAGCAACAGTGAACTTAATTAGCTGGAGCAGCAGACTTTAACATTGCTGTCATAGAATGAAGCTGAAAGCACCCACAAAGAGACCAGCAACCAGTCCCTCAACTGGGACCACTGCAGCACCCCAGGTACCAGCAATACCATGGCACCACAGAGGCCAACTGTCACTGCTGGTCCTCCCTCCCTGGGGTGTTCCTGTTGCCTGCAGGGGTAGCACTCGCTGCAGGCTGACCAGGCTCTACTGCTTGTGAGGCTCCGTCATGGGCTGCACTGGGTCTGGTGGTTGTTGCCTGTTGTCATATCATGGCAATGTGTGCTTTTGTTGCTGTAACATCAGCCACTGCTATACTATCTGGGATGCCATTACTTGTGCCTCACCTCCACCTTAATTGATTCCAATTGTTGGGGCACTACTGCAGTTTGCTGAGGGAGAGTTACATCTTATTCCACTGTGTGTAACATTTTTTCCGCAACTATGGAAAAAACTGGTTGTGAATAGCCTTTAGGGGATGTGCCTAACTTATCTCACACCTTTCTTTCCTCAGGGAGTTCCGCAGCTGCACTTTTTTCCACAATCTATAGTGTTTTTTTCTGCAGCTGCGGTGGGTTTGTGAATTGCATGCAGTTCAAATTCCCCTTTGTTTACATAGCTACAGCAGTTTTGGGGACGTAGGGAAGGTTTTGCACCTTTAGAAAGCTTTGTGAATCCAGCCCAGAGTGTATTATGCTTGAGTGTTGTGAATGTGGCAGACTGCCTTAGTCCTTTACATGATCTGTCAAATTGCTCTTATGGGATCTTTATTAGGTGTACTGTGTCTAGTATTTCTAACGAAATTAAATACCAAACATTTTTGTGCATTTACAGAGACTTTTTATGATGTAGGCTTTTTTCTCCACATTAGTTAGTGCACATAATTACATAAAGCTACAGAAGTACCCTGCCAGCTAGTGATTAGCACTTACAACAGGATAATTACATTTTTATTTAGGTTTCTACTGCTTACTAATTACTACTTAAGAATATGTACCATGTCAAGAACTAATGAAACAAATGGTTTATTAGGTACAATATACAGTAGATCATCTACTTGCCAAGTGCATGCTATATATTATTAAGTATTGCATACAGTATATAATGTACTTGGTTAATCTAAGAAACCAGCTACAAATATGCAGTCCTGAAGGTAGGTGTAACCAAATTCTAAATTTTACAGAACATTACATTAAACCCTCTGGTATTCTGCATTCAAGTTATGGGTCTGATGTGCAGTGCCATTTATAGTATCTCTGCACATTCAGATCATTCACATTATCTTTGAAGAACTTCACATGCATGTAGTTCCAGCCCTCTGATGCCCATCACACTGTCAGCTGGCATAGATGGCCAGGCACTTGGCAGGCAAGCGAGGGGTAGGTCTATGAACTGCCAATATCCTCAAACCCACGTATGCCTGACTTTAAGCTTAAGGAGGGCATGGAGATAATGCTGATTTGACACCAGACATAAAAAATCTATGCCCCTCTTCCACAGTCCCTGTGAGTGTTTGGGACAGTGAATACCCCCATCTGTGCTCTAGCACTACAAAATGGCACAAAGGGCTATGAGGACTAGGCAGGACAATATTCTTTTTTTACAAGATTTACAACATTGGAAAGAAAATACAGCAGTTCAAAGCAGACTGTCATATACCATAATCTCCATTTGTGCAAGGAGCAACGGTTTCACTTGATCAACAGCATGGGCCTGCAGAACTCATGATCACTGGCTCACAGTACTAGGGTTGCCACCTGTCAGGTTTTTTACCTGGTGGTCAGGTTTTCAGGGTCCTTATCAGGTAATCCTCTTTTGCTCTGTGCTGGTCAGGTTTCTGAGCCATTTTGAGTGCTCACAAACTTTTGAGACAGATTTTGTCATCTCATTCATTGTTTTAACTACATGTCTAGGTTATAAACAAGTTCTGTTGTCAGTATTGCCTTTTGTTTGTGAAAGCAGCCAACCTGGGAGGTGTAAAGTATGGCCATTAACACCATTAGCACTTACTTAACCTAATCTTTTCCACTGTATCTTAAAGTGGCATAGCAGCAAAGCTGTCCCCACCTTTTGTAACACCAACACAGCCAGTTGTCTTTTTGTTGAACTGCTTTAAGTGTTGTATTTTATTGATATAACCATTGGCTTTCTAGGAGGAGTAATGCATGATGAGTCATGAAAAGGGGTGGGGCTAGGGGCGGAGTTTAGGATCCGGTTTTTGCCTCATCCAAAGGTGGCAACCCTACAAAGTACAGACTCCAAAATCACACCAAGGCTGTGTGCAGGTTAAAAAATATTTATTAAATCCATTTAAAGCAGCAGCTCCAACTCACAGCTGTCCCTCTATACAGGCTAAATGTTTTTGCGCCAAACCAAGCTCTTTTTCAAGGCCTGACACAGATCTCAAGGATCCTGCTGCTAAAGGGCATCTTTAAAGGCATACTGTACCATCCACAACTATTAAACGATATGCCCAGATCATATCTAAAAATCAGAAGTGGGTATCATAATACCAATAAACATATATATATATTACCTCAAAAGAAGACCAAAAACCAACCCCCCCCCCAAAAAAAAACCACACAAAAAAAAACAAGAAAAATGAGATGTGGGAAGGAAAAAAATGGAAAAAGAAAAAGATAATCGGGGAGTAAAGGAAGGGTAACAAGCAAGCAGGAAACAAGGAAAAGCAGTGAAAATAAAATATTCAAGGTAGAACAATATTGAAATACAATTATTAAAGCTCCTTCTTCAAAAGACAAATTGCATGCATAAATCTTAATATATATATATATATATATATATATATATATATTTTTTTAGAGGCAAAAACTCTGTTTAATGCATTAGTTAGGGTTGTTCCACAGCGACAAAAGTAAGGAAATTCGCTGTTAGGGTTGAAAACCCTAACTCCAAATTCACCCCCCAGCACCACACACACAGACACACACACACAATATGCAAGTATGGGGAGGACCAAGTCAACACAACCAATGACAGACATCCAGCAGCAGGTGACAGAAATAACAAACAATTGTCTAAATGTGCTACGAGACATCCCCACCCACCTGACCAGGTACTGCATGCTCAGTGGAGATCAACAGCAAAACTGAGGCCATGTACACAAGCGTACACATCCCTGATTGCAGCTGCACACAACGTACCACACTTAGTAGTTGCATGGCCTTACCTACCGATGCCCCACATCAGACCACGCCACATGTGGTGGGCCACCTGAGCAACAGAGTTCAGCAAAACCAAGGAGTTGTACAGGTATACTATCTCTGATTATAACAAAGGTTTGAGAAATGCAGCTTTCTAATTGACTGTAAACATTGTAACAGCCTTATGTTTAGTTTTTATTAACATACATGTAGAGCCTAACCATATGATAAACATGGTTTAATGTTGTTTAAAAAACAGTTTTATTATGATAGCAATAAGCCACTCCCAGGTATTATGTTAATGGTCAGTTTATCACTGTCTAGCGACATGTGGCACTCGGCTATGCCTCATTCAACATTAAACCCCTACAGGGTGATTAACAGACCATTTAACATAACTGTTGGTCATGCCTTATTGTTATCTTGTATGTAGACACTCTCCTCTGCTAGGCACTGCAGCAGCTTTGCAACACAGTGTCCCACCCAGTTACACCATACATTGTCTAGTTACTGGAGAATGGCTGTGAATATGAACTCATGAAGATGAACAGTGTAACTTGATCATTACAGTCCTCGAAACCTTAGTGTGATTATAACTGACAGAGTCAGTGATAGAGAATAACCCCTGCTGTCCTAGTACACTTACCCCATTGTGAGTTAAATCAATACTAAAAGACATTCTGTTTATATCTACACCATACCTACTTGATTCCTGTTGTACCACAATTAACATAGTTATCACTTTGATAGCATCAGTGACAGAAGTGTGGCAAACCCAAACACTAGGTATACAGCCTGAGTATAAAACAACTGTTAAAAAAAATTACACTGTGTCCATAAGTGGCATAGATCACTCATTGCAACAATAGTAAATGTATTACTATTTGAATAAGTTAATCATCACAGATGCAATGAGACTGTCTTTATCAGGTACAACATACTCAGTAAGTGCCTACAGGAAAATCTATCCTATATACATCTCCGATACAGGTACGTCATTGTTGGCTCAGTAGTGCTATGATATTTAGAAGTTGCTTGGCCTGATCCATGCAATTACACTGTTTCTTACAAAGAATACTTACTGCATCTTTAGTATTAAAACACACTGAAGGTCTATGTATGCACATCAGCAGTACACCTTCATCAGTAAGAATGCATCTGATACTGGCAGTAAGAAGTTCACAGCGTTGAACAGGCAATGCTTTTCCATACGTTTACATCAGCCTCTATCTTGAGTAAACCATTGCAGTAAATGTACTACTATGTAAATCACATACTAAATGTAATACTACTTTTATCTTGAGCATGCTAGTGTCTTGTAGTTAATTTATGTACTTCTCTTAATTAATGTATACTCACTAGTGTTAAAACCTTTCTACAACTGTCATCATGCACCTTCAGCATTTATATTGACTAACGGCACAGTACCAGTTGTGGTTTGGTGAGGATCGGTAGGTAAGGCCATGCAACTACTAAGTGTGGTACGTTGTGTGCAGCTGCAATCAGGGATGTGTACGTTTGGTGTACATGGCCTCAGTTTTGCTGTTGATCTCCACTGAGCATGCAGTACCTGGTCAGGTGGGTGGGGATGTCTCGTAGTACATTTAGACAATTGTTTGTTATTTCTGTCACCTGCTGCTGGATGTCTGTCATTGGTTGTGTTGACTTGGTCCTCCCCCATACTTGCATGTGTGTGTGTCTGTGCGTGTCGTGTGTGTGTGTGGTGCTGGGGTGAATTCGGAGTTAGGGTTTTCAACCTTAACAGCGAATTTCCTCACTTTTGTCGCTGTGGAACAACCCTAACTAATGCATTAAATGGAGTTTTTTGCCTCTAATTTCCCTTCTTTTTGAGAATGATAATGAGAAATAGTGAATGTAATCCGGCGGCTGGAGCATGGGGCCCTTTTGGGCCCCGAGCTCCCGCCACATGATGTCTTGTGGCATAGTAACAGGAAGAGCAATGCAAACAGAAGCGCTAACAGAGGCGCACATGGTAACGCAAGTGCAAATGACAACAGAAAGTGTAACGCACACGGTGGCGTAGACGGGAACAGTCTGCCATGTGATGTGTTGCCACATAGTAACATGGTGCCTGCAAATGGAAATGTCAATGGGCATGGTGACACAAAGTGAAACAGAAAGAGAAACAGTACTGTAGACACAAATGGCAAAAAATAACAGAAACACAAGCGCAAATGAAAACGCAAAGGATGACGCACGTGGTGGCATAGACGGCAATGGTAAGTGAAACGGGCATGGAACCGCGAGCGGAAAGGGCAATGGTAACAGTAATGTAAGCACACAGGCTGGTTTTCCCCAAAATCTGAATAGAGAAAGACAGTGAGTACAAAGAATGTATGCATAATAATGGGTATCGGAGCAGAAAATGAGGACTTGGAATACTAAATAGGTTATATCTCAGGAACTGTACGACGTAGAAAAAAAATATAAAAGTTGTATGATTTATGACTGTCCTGGCTAGTTTTGTACTTAGCCCGCATTGGGGAGAAAAGACTTTTTCCGACGAAGACTTCGTATCTCGCACCATTTCCTCGAGATACCGGGCCCTGGTGTTACGCGGCGAATCTACCGTAATGTTATCCTGTATGGGAAAAAAAGAGAAGTTCAGACCACCATAACTTTGCCTCCCTGTAACATTTTTTCACCAAACCACAGAAAGGCACATCTGTGGGCTGTTGGCTGTCTTCCCTCCAAATTTCAGGAAAAAAGACCAAACCGTTATTTTGCAGCAGGGTGCCAAAGGATTCCTGTAATGCATCGGGCGCCGTAATGTTATCCTATGGGAAAAACCATCAAGTTTGGAGTGCTGTAACTTTGCTGCCATGTAATATTTTTTTCAATACAACACTGAAAGGCACATCTGTGAGATGTCAGCTGCGTTCCCTCCAAATTGCAGCCCAAAACTCCCAACTGTTCTTTTGCAGTGCAGTGCCAAAGAATTGCTGTTATTTTCCCACAGACTAGAAAATTACTGTCGCAATTTGTGACACTTTCGTGAGCACGAAAGTACTTTGCGAAAGTACTTTTTCCAGAAATCTGAAAAACATATTTCTGGGGTGTTTTACCCCAAACTAAAGACATGGCCAGCATCCTCAGGGTCCGACTAGGTGAATACAAAAAGAATTAGGTTGCTAGAGGGTCCCAAATTTAAATGCCAAGCATTTTTCTAATCACCAACTGAAAACAAAATGGCTGATTTGCGAAAGTAACAGGCTCATTTGCGAAAGTAAAAATGCATTTGCTAAGGTGTTGAACTTTTTGTTAACTTTTCCCATTGACTTATAATGGGAAATTGTTTTTTGAATAACTTTTGAACCGTTTAATATTTTTTCACCAAATCTTCAAAAGGCACATCAGGGAACCCGGCCGCACATTTCCTGAAGATTTCGGGCCAGTCACGCGAAATCGCATGCGAATTTGTACGTGCGACCATAGAATTCCAGAAAAAGCATAAACGCACGCACAAATCACGCTTTAATAACCCTCAGTAATGTATCCAACTGGTACGAAACTTGGCAGATGCCAAGGCCTATGGTTCTTGATTGTGTATGCCAAATTTTAGCCAAATCTGCCAAACAGTTGCAAAGTTATTAAGGTACAAAGTTTCGGGGTTTAACATAGAAATGGCTCCTCAACCCTAACTGTGGTAGCACTACCGTGCTACCATAATATATACATATATATATATATCCCCATAAATACAAAAAAATGACTAGTAAATAAATTAGTAGCATAATAAAAGAGTTAATTGAAAATGGTCATTAAGGACAGGCAAGGTACTAGAATTTAATTAGACTACAAAAATGCCTCCCTCCTTAAAAGTTTTTTTTATCCAAATGACCACCCTGAATATTGCAAAATACCTGGAACTGAAATTCATGTTCCCTCCCTTTACTCCCCACATGCAAAGCCAAAGCACTGAGGCCATCCATTTTAGTAATACTGCGGATATGTTCACTAATTCTTTCACATAGTCTCAGTTTAGTTTTACCAACATAATAAGCTGGGCCTTCAGTCAGAATTCTGGTGTCTGACCTAGCCCTCCTATGTTACTTACAAGGAGCTTTGTATTGGCAGATTATGGTACCTCGTGTATGTTGATGCCACCTACAAGCTGGACTCACACAATGTCATTGGGGGTGGAATCTGGCAGAGCAGAAATATCCAAACCATGTCATTTCTAAGTCATCTCTGGATCAAGTCCTAGTGATTGTTGGTAATGATTTAAGTTTGAATTTTTGTCCTTGCCTGCTACTGTAAATCTTCCTGGTTGTTCATGAAAATAGACCTATGTATGCCAACAATATCTTACCTGATATGAAAAACATATTAATAAAATAAATGATTAAAACACATAACAATAAGATGTATCAAAATCCTTGTTTGCAACAAAAAAAACTGTACTATTAGTAAATGCTCTTGTCACAATCACAGAGGAAAAACTATTAGTTTAAAGTTTACAGTTTTCTTCAGTCATTATTCAGAATAGTTAGTCTAATTTCTTATTGAAACACGCTATTTATATGCCATTTACAGTATGCATATATTGATACACCTCTCACAGCATTGTGGTAGAAAAATGATATGCTTACCTTAACTGTAATAAGTTACTTAAAATTTAGTTACAGCCTGCAAATGGTGTCCTAGTAAACCTCAGGCTTATGCATACGGAAAAGACAGATACGTGCTGTTTTGTTACATCACTGTTGACTGAACTGATTAATTGCTTTTGTCTGAGAATTTAAAGTCATAAAGCAACTGGACCAACTGTATAAAGTGAGCAAGCATGGCCTCTGGAATATTAAAGCCATAGTATTACATAGAGAATAAAGTATGTTTCTGAGTGTGTAACGAGAATTTACACACACCCGAGGGGTTTGATGCTACATATACCCTGAGAGTGAAGCTCGAGGGATTTGTGTGAAGCATCTCACCCCGAGGGTGTGTGTAAATTAGAGTTTACACACACCCAGACCCATATTTTATTTTATATAATTGCTGGGTTTCCTTTTTTCACCTCAGCAATTATATAAAATAAAGAGCTGCCAGTGTATCCTAGGTTCAGTTGCGTTGTCGTCCGGTGCCGAGATTTGCCTTTCTTTAAACTTTTGTTTTTACTTTGTGCAGGTCTTTGAATGTTTTCATGGTATATGGGGAAAATATAAAAGAAAATGACTTACCGCTGAGTTCTTCTGGCAGTTCTGTTTCGGCGACATGGAAGCAGTGAGCGGTCTGGAATGGTCGCACTGCTCCGTGAGCATGTGCACAACAAGGGAAACTGTGCGCATGTTTGCCATTATAAACACTCCTTTATAATGGCAAATTACGCCACAGTTTCCCTATGGGAAAAAGAGGAAGCTGGTTATTATTATTTACTTACATATCACTGGAACATTATTAAGAACACTGCATTAAGGAATCTGTAGTATGATTGTTTCATGAATGAGGAAAAAAGAAGAAATTCTATAAGACTTTACTATAGTTTCCAGTTCTGTTAGTTAAAATGTTGTTACTGGGTTAGCCATCACTGCAGGGTAGAGATGTGAAGTTTTCCTTTGTCAGTGAAGATGTGGTGGTCAGGAACTGTGACCTTCATGAAGACCTCCATAGTAACCCCAGATTTGGGGTGTTGAGCTTTTTGTGAAACTATACTAGGTGCTTTGTTGACAAAGATAACACTACTTTGTGAAGGGTGAATAGAGAGGAAGGTCAAATGGTGTGCAAAAGGCTGCTCACATGGTTACATTGCTGTAGGAAGTACAGACATGTAACCATGTGATAAGATGCAGTCCTAGCTTGTTAGTGGAAGGAGTAGATGGGTCTTCATTCTGCAGCTACACAAGGAGGGAGAGGTGATACAGTCCAAAAGAACGGCTAGGCCACTTGGGAGAATTTTAAACTAGAAGATGGAGGAAGGGCTGGTTCAGGGCATCATGAATAAGAAAAGGAAGTAGCGGGGAGGGGGAGGAAAGCAGAATAGAGGAGTACACAGGGGAAGATCTCCAGGGGATGGGAACAAGGAAACACAGATAGGCAACTATCCTCACTTGCATGCAGGCCAATAGGAGAAGTGGCACCTTTAGCATAATGAGTAAGCATGAGAACCCCAGGATTGTTGGGGGCAAATAAATGACTGGAGAACAAGAATAAAGGGATGCAGACTATTCTGACAACATAGGCCTGACAGGAAAAGGGTAGACTCTATTCTTAAGGGAGGAGTCACTGTGAAGGACAAGAATGACATTAAGGGGAGACTGTGACATAGGCACCATATAAGTTGAACTAGAGGAAAAGAATGGGAAAAAGAGTCACCCTGGGTGTGTTACAGGCATGGGAAGTTATCCAGTCTCATTATATATCCCTTATTAGGCCCCACACTAGAGTGCTGTGTGAAATTCTGGGTTATTTAAATACAAAATGTACACAGACACCATCAAGAAAGTGCAATGTAGGGTCATCAAAATGATCAGGAGCATGAAAACCAAAAACTATAAGGAGAGACTGGTAACCCTTAACCACACTGGAGGCAAGGGAGCTGAGAGGGGACATGAATTTGGTTTTCTACATTCTCAAAGGTATTAAAAAAATTGAACAGAAAAAGATGTTTAATCTGGTGTCATCCAACAACACATGGAAACATGCCATGAAGCTCAAAAGTGGTAAGTTTTGGGGTGATATTAGGAAGTACTTCTTATCTCAAAGGATATGCACCTATGAAACAGCATGCCAGAGTAGACAGTACAGGTCTTCAAGGTAAGCCTGAACAAATGTTTGCTACCAAGGGAATCTCTGAATACCTTTGTGGTACAGTGTGTAAGGACCCTTTATGTTAGTACATGTTTACACAGCATATTTATTCATACAGTACTTACTTATGAAGCAAGGGGTGGACATGATGGATCTAGAGTCCCATGCAGCATTTCATTACTATGTTACTACGTTACATGACAGTGTGTACCGCCACATCCAAATTTTCTAAATTAATGTCTCACCATTCAGGAGCCAAGGAGACAGCAGAAGATGAGCTGGACATTGGTGAAAAACGTTACTTTGGAACAGAAGATCCTACTGGAGCAGAACTAGGAATTGCTCATGCACTGACAGAGTGACTTGGTTTGAGAACCAATGTCTCCTTGTCCATTCAGGAACTATCAGAAGGAAAGATAAGTATGACATGTGAATATTCCTGAGAACTGTTGGAAGAAGAGGTATATGAGGAAATTGATATCATGAGGTGGTCAGTATTGGGTAGCATAGTGACAGAATTGGCCTCTGCTGGTTGCAACATTTTACAACACTCTTCTATCAAATATTGAGTCAGCTGAATCTCAAACAATGATGGTAACAAAGGGTTTGATGACTGAAAAATCTCCTTCTTCTGACCCAGAGCCCTGTGGTTCAGTTTGATTATCTATGCCTTGAGGACCTTCCAGATTTTCTGGTAGAGGAGCATCTCTCAATCCCAATATATTTGGGTCCAGCTGTAAATCAGGAAGAGCATCTTTCTCACCCAAATTCTCTGAATGATTTCCCAGTATAGTACATCCAAACATGTGTTCTGATCTGCTAGAGAGGGATGTAACTGACTTAATTAGGGTGCTTTAGCTGGATGGTTCTTGGAAGTGATCCTGTCTATGAAAGTTTTAAATTACATACTCCCCTTGGATGCTGGATGACTGGGTACTCTGAAATGAAAAACTTATATAGTAACATAGTAGTTTAGTCCCCAATCACAAACAGGTAGGATTATGTATACTGTGCAAACATGTAATCATTTAATGGGGTTCCCTACCCACACTACTGCACAGGGTATCCAGTGATTTCATTGATAAGCATAAATCTGTACAGTCACCTTGAATATGGCCCCCTTATTACTACCCATTTCTCTTCTACCATTTTGACTCTCTCTACTCCATCCATTTTTTACCCAGTCCTTTCCCTCATATTACTAAAGTCAGCACATCTAAGGTCCAGGACTGAAGCCTTTGATGAAGGTCTCCAATTGTCCAGCACCAAATCAAACCACACAGAATTGCGGACACTAGACCCCAGTGATTCTCTAATAGGGCTGTGCAAACCTCTAAATGTTCTACCATGTGAACTTTGAGAACTGAACCCCAAAAAGTTCTACCAAGTTCATAGAGCTGGTAGAACCAGGTTCTATCTTTTTCAAGGCACACATGTGCCCTCTCCCCCACTCCACCGATAGCCAATCGCCATCTCAATGTATTCAGTTCCCTGGTGTCTAGTGACCCCATCCGATCGCCAGCCCAATAAACAATTAAATTCCCTGGTGACTAATGGTCCCCAACCCCCTATCAATTGCCAGCCCAATGAACAAGCTCAATTAAATTCCCTGGTGTCTAGTAGCCCCCACGATGGCTGATTGCCAATCACCAGCCCATTGTGGCTAAATTCCCTGGTGTCTAGTGGTTCCTCCCCCCACTGATTGCCAGCCCAATGAAAAATTAAATTCCCTGGTGTCTACTGGTCCCCCACCCACCCATCCCAACAGATAGTGCCTCCCACCCTACTTCCCCACCCCGACCCTGAGTAGATGACCAGCACAGCCTTCCCTCTCCACCATGCTGTCTGTCTGACTGAGCTGTCAATGAATGAGGGCATACTTGTACAACCACACGCTCATTCATTGACAGGCCACCAGCTTGCACCCATTCATTGAGTTCTTTGAGCTCTGTCAGGGGTGCAGGCAAGAGCAGAGGGTTGTTCTGTTTGCCTGAGGGGGGGACAGGATGGTGGAAGGGTGTTGTGGACCCTGTGGGAGGAAGGGTGTTATGGACCCCCTCTGGCAGTGCACAACACCCTTCCCCCATACTGCCTCCCCCTCCGGGACTGGAACAACCTTCCGATCTTGCTTGCACCCCCCAACAGACCTCAACGAGCTCAATGAACAGAGGCGAGCTGGAAATGAATGAATCGGTGGTTGTACAAGTATGCACTCACTCATTGACAGCTCAGTCGGGTGGCTGGCATCATGGAGAGAAAAGGCTGTGCCAGTCACCCGCTCGGGATCAGGATGGGGGTGAGCAGGGTGGGAGGCACTATCTGCTGGGATGGGAGGTTGGAGGGACAAATATACACCAGGGAATTTAACTGTTCAGGCTGGTGATTGGCAGGATGGTACCACTAGACACCAGGGAATTTAATACATTGGGCTGGTTATTGGCTATCGGCAGAGGGGGACCACTAGACACCAGGGAATTTAATTGAATTTGTTCAGTGGGCTGGAGATCGACAGGTGGGGGACCACAAGACAACAGGGAATATAATTGTTTGTCACGAGCTGGCGATGGTCCAGTGACCGGCTATCGCCGGATGGGAGGGAACCACTAGACACCAAGGAATTAAAGAGTGAACCAAAGTTCACAAAAACAACAAAAGGTTCAAGGGTGCTCTCAACCCTTCAACTTTCGCTTGAGCATTTTTGTATTAAGGTCAAACTGAATTTCCAGCCATATTCTCTAACCATTTTGCCTTCTACTCCCCCTAAGTTGGAAAGCATCACATCCAAGATGGCATTCTGTCTTGTGGGTTCCTTGACCCATTGCACTTCCCACTTGTCCTTACCCAGTCTCTCCTGAATAGGCTATAATCAGGGATAACTAGATCCTAATCATTATTTCCAGTTAACCATGTCTCCATTATTTATCTCATATAGGGTTTGTATCCTCCTTGGCCAGGGCAGACTGGCTGTCTTTGGCTTTGTCCCTGATACCTTCAACCTGCAACCACCTCCCCGGGCCTTACCCACTGGCTATGTTCCCCCATGGATTCCCCCCCCCCTCCTGTGGCAGGTTCAGGAGAGGAAGGGCCATCTTCCCACCCAGTAAAACACATCCAGGTCAGCTGACAGGGCTCCCAGTGGTTGTGTAGGTGAGGAGGGGGCTGGCACACAGAGGCACACATATACACCAGCCTTATTGTCCATTTTGCTCCATTTTCTCCCAGTTCCTCATAGCCGAAGTGTACATGTCAGTGCATGTGTGGGGAGGTAAGCACACATCATGGAGTCCCCCAGCTCCTTTCCCTTCTTACCAGTCCTGCCTTGCAGTACCCTTCAGGCCTCCACCTGGTGACAGTCTTGAGGCAGTGCCAACATACCCTCTCACCCTGTGAGAGCAGAACTGTCCATAGGATGCTCTATCCCTTGAGACAGTGCCAACATACCCTCTCACCCTGTGAGAGGAGAGCTGTCCATGGGATGCTCAATCCTCTTCCTATCAAGCTGACTCCCAGAAACCCATACTGAGTAGTGAGCATAGGTTACCGGTGTAGCAGGAGGTAAGATATTCAGTGCCTCAGACTTCCATACTACCAGGCCATCACCTATGTCTCCATTATGGCCACCACCTGGAGCTCACTATTTTGTTTCTGAAGCTCCTGATGTTAAAACAGATTACCTATTATCTCCCTTTTTTGATCATCCTTACAGTTTCTGCATTATTCATGGCCCACTTACCTCTTTCTTCACCTGACATTGCCCCTGCACCTCAATGGTGTTCCCTGGACACTTACCCTCACTCCTCCTCTGATCTAGTCACCTTTCTGACTAAGCAATCCCTAGTCTCCGTGTGACTCCTTTCCTTTTCTGGCAGACTACTCAGTAAAGACCCCTCTCTCCACTCCAGAGCATCTGACAGTGCACAGTTAATGGTATGGATTATTTTAAATAAAACCTGTCATTTTGTTCTTGATCTAAAGCTTAATACTTGTAAGCAATAAAACATGAGAATGTGTAGGCTGTTTACTTTTAACCTACTGTAATACATGATGGGGAAACAGGCTAAGTCAGGTGATCTTAACAACCCCTGCTGTGTGTTATAAGAGCATAACTCACTGCCTTCAAGTGTGTTATTGCACTTATATGATGGGACATTGGCTGGTAAAGAAAATTATGACAGACAGGTATGTATGAGCATGAAAGAGACATTATTTGTGACAGAGCCAGACGCAACAATCTGCTGCAAGAAAAAAATACTGTCATCCGAAACTGAAAATGTCAACTGCCACTGTGATGTGAAGATAAACATTTTATAACTGCTAAATATTTTGTTACTAGATCTCTAATAAATGTTAGTACTGTAATCGTAAAATAGTTAATTTGCAGTGGCAGGGTGTATATCCCTTTTATGTTGATTACTAAGCTGCAAGGAAGTTTTGTGTTCTAACTATACAGTGGAGCTGGGCCACACTAAAGTAGCAGCAGAAGCAGCAGTAGTAGTAAATACCTTCACTTTTATACAGGACATAACCGTTTGTGCTAAAAGCCCTGTTAAAGTTGTCCTGTTACAGTGGTATTACATAAATTTAATAAGAGGTATAGAGTTAGAATCTACATAAGTCTAAGCATGAACGATCAGGACAGTACATTAAGGTAGAATGATATATTGGATGGTTGGCATTTATTTGTAAATACACAATTACATATTTTATGGGAAATATGACCATGTCTCAATTTAAAGAGGACAGGAAATCATTCCTAATTGATAGCTGTTTATAAAGTTCTTGTTTTCAGAAATTATATTAATCCCCCTAAATTACCCATATTCCACTGTATAAGAATAAAAACTGGTATGAATAAATGTGTTTTACATTGTTTCATTTTTATATATAGCATTCTGTTACAGTTCTCTTTATGGAACCTGTGATCTGGAGTTTTAACTGCATCACGGCTTGTGCATAGAACTGTAAACAAGGTTATGATAGGTCAACAGCTCATAATTAGCATTCTGTACACAAACTGTGACATAGAAAATACTCCAAACTACTGGTATTGTGAAAAGAACTGTGCAGCATGTTGTCCATAAAAATGAAAAAACTGAAAAGACTATTTTTCATGTCAGTGTTCATTCAGTTACAACTAAATATGGATCATGTGGCAGTACACATTTCATTGCAATAGACAGGTACATTATTAACTGCTGCCAATTAGCACAAATTTCCAGGGGCCGATTCCAAGATTGCCAGCAGAACTTGCACACAGTTGTGAGTTACGCCAGATACCTCTACTCCAGGGATCCTACGTCACATTCCAGAAGTGGCAGGATCCCAGCAATTGCAACATGCAAGATATGCCATGTGTGTGGTGGTAGCCTATGTGTGGCGTATTATAGCTACAGGTCACGACTCGTGGCAAGCGACAGGCGCCCCCCCAGAGTCCCCCCACCCCAGACCAATGCAGCACACATCAGGGGGCATGGGGGGCTAGGACAGATGGCACAGGCATCTGGGGGGTGCTACTG
Organism: Neoceratodus forsteri; assembly: GCA_016271365.2. Lineage (NCBI taxonomy): Eukaryota > Metazoa > Chordata > Ceratodontiformes > Ceratodontidae > Neoceratodus > Neoceratodus forsteri. The sequence goes on along the minus strand of JADMNL010000023.1, from coordinate 261,549,228 downwards.
GACTGGACCCCCAGGCATCTCTACCGATCAGGGGTTTGGGAGTGGGGGTGTACATGTAGGAGCCAGGGGGACAGCATGGTGCCATTGCTGTAGCACTAAATGGCTGCATCCGATGGTGCCAGTCATCAGATGCCACTTATGACAGCTCCGAGCTGTCATAAATTCCCTATACCACTACAGCTTTGGGAATTGCAACTGCAGGTTACGACACCTGCCCACCTGGAATTGGACTTTGTGCATGTCGTAAACTTGCAGTTGCACCAGGCGTCAGTGGGCTGCGGCATAAGTAGTGTCCTAATTTGTGATTGTCACAGCCCACAGATGCACTGTCACAGGGCACCTCCTGGAATAGGGGCTGGCATAACGCTTGGCATAAGTCGCGGCATACATCATGGAGTTTGGCATATCTCGGGCTTACACCAGCATAGATCCTCTTGGAATTGGGCCTCCTGTTCCCTTTAAATGCATTCACATAAAAGCAGTCAAAGGAGAGAGATTAACAAAGCAGATACTGGGAGACAGGAAAAGAGTGCTCTCTACCAAAGGCTGATAAAGAGAGAGAGAGAGAGAGAGATACTGAAAGAGAGAGCTATTGAAAGAGAGAAGGTCAGAAAGAGAATAATACTGAAAAAGACCTATTGAATTTTCACATGTCAGCTGTGGGTCTTGTGTAGTGATTTTGTTTGTGTTCTGAGGTTTGGCTGTCAGATTAGGGGCCCATAATGTTCCTTACAGTGAGTTGTGCTCTGATAATTTCACTGACATGTTCTAACCAATCACAGAGCAGGATTTTCAGCTCACATTGTATAAATTCATGTGCTCAACATTCCATTACAGATTGATTACCATTTAACATAAGGCAACAATATTGTGTAGGCTTGATTAGTAGGAAAATTACTTAAATGTTTGATTTGTTAAAGCCATGTCATAATGTTTGTAAAAACACAAGATCAATGGATATCTGTAATATAGTGTATGATGGAATGCTGTTATGCATGGAATTCCATACCTGGAATATGCTTGTTCTGCTGCAGTAGTGTCATCATTATGCTGTTCTGCTGTAGTAGTGATGTCACTACTGCAGCAGAACAATTTGGAATGCTGCCACATACTTAATTTCCCCTATCCAATTAAGCTAGAAGTTGTTGATTTTTAAATCTGAACTTGCAGAAATATCTGCAGCATACTGTCAGTAAATTGAGCCTACCACCAAACCTGAAGTGCCCCCCCCAACCTCCAGTTCACTGAAACAAAGGGCAGTGTCCAAAATAGGCATTGATGCCCATACACTATATAGAATAGTGGATGGGCAACTCTATGCACAACCAGTGTGTTGTGCCAGCTCGGGGAACTGATTCCCATGGACCTCTTGAGCTTTGCTCTCGAGATCACAGGGAATCAGAATCAGTACCCCTCAGTGGCACAACACACGGGTTGTGCATAGTTGCCCATCCACTATCCCACATATTGTTCTTTCAGTAAAAAGAATATTATACCTTTTTCACCTCATTTCACAGGGGCAGAAATAATTTTCTACAGAGCAATGAAATCATAAAATATGCTATCTAGTGAATTAATTAACTGTATAACATATGACAAGTTTAAAGAAGAACACATAGCACTAAAAGCTCCATACCCAACTGTGGGGCTGGTCCCAGTTTGTACACTGTGTTAAAAAAATACTTATGATTTACTGTATTATAGTAGATTGCATCAGGCTGATTCTACTGACTTCTAAACTGACAGTTGCTGTAACAAGAAATCCCAGAATCTCCTGCAGTGATGTCAGAGCTGAGCTGCAGCAGTGGGATATTCAATAGCCTGAAATCAATGTTAGAGCATTTATTAGCTCTGATCAGATGTCTGACACACCTGCTGGTCTCACAGGGCTAAATATACAGTCCTCTGTCACTGTACTTAGCCCCAGAAGTACAGCACTACCAGCAAACAAAACATCAGAACATAGGAAAAAAAATGCAGCATCTGCATGCATATAGTCTTACATGGTGGAAAGAACATGCCAAGCAAACATAATCCGAGAAAACGTGATTAGAGAATACATGACTGGTCTTGCATTTGGCTTTCTCCCATCATTTCTCATGATGTGACATGTCTTGACTTTTCCTTTCTCACATCATTTTAGAATCAAGTGGCAATATTAAATTTAAGAAAACATGAGTCAACATCATTGAACGCAGGTGCTTCCACATCCAGGAGTCTATAAGGGAGAACATATCAGTTATAAATCGAACAGATATTCTATTGACAGATGTACTGATGGGTTTACTACAAAAAGGACTAAATTTTGTTCGACTAACTCGATCAGACTTGTTCAAAACCAAGGTTTATGTTTTAAAATTAATTTGTGACCTCATGCTCACTGTTTTCTTTGATAATAAAAATCAAGAAATGACTCCTGCAAATAATATGAATGCATTTGATAATGATAACAACATGATTGTTTCAGTAATTTCTGAATGTAATGTGGATGATCTTTGCGAAGGTGGTGATGTGGATATGCCGTATTGGGAAGATAGATAGATAGATAGATAGATAGATAGATAGATAGATAGATAGAGTCTTTATTTTTTGACAGGAGGTAACCTTTAGGAATGCGAGGCCCTGTTTTATAAAGTTGTTCTGTTGAAAGCTTATGGTTACATTAAGAGAGTTTCGCACTTGTGTTTGTCATGGTTCCACATTAACAAGTAAACAATTGAAGCATTATGGTTACATTAAGAAAGTGTCAGATTTAAATGTGTTGTATATCCATGGTTAGCAGTTAGACAATTGAAACATAAACATTAATAGGCGTATGGTAAGCTTAAGTTTCTACAAATTCTAAAGGGACACACAGGTGTAATTTAAGACATACATCTAAGTTACTAAAAGGGAGAGTTTGTTTATTACAGTCATCCCTTACCTCACCAACCCCCCCAAAAAAAAATACATAAAGCAGACTTTAATCTTTAAGAGGGAAATGATTTATTACAATCAACCCTTACCTCGCCAAACCTCCGTTCCCCTCCCCACTCACAGGGAACAGACTTTGGGTGGCACAGAGCTAAAACCTCGGTGTCTACAGTTACTACATAAGGATACAGATATTTGTTCAAAGTTACATCTAAGTTGCAGAGGGAGCAGGAGTTTGTTGCGGTCTTCCAAAAGATTACCAAGAATTCCTTTTTATACTACAGTAGGTAGAGGCATTTATCTTTCCAGATTGTGTTTATGCCCTACTTTAAACTGTCCTTGTTTTTTTGCATTATGAATTTCAGGATCTATCTCATTCCAGGCCTTTGAAAGGCTATTGATAAACAAAACTTGGGACTAATTGATTAAACTGATTTGGATACTTTACTCAGGCAGTTTGATTACAATGAGGAAACATAGATAATTAAAATAAATAAATTAGATTTTAAACCAAAATCTAAATGTTGCTTGTAGATTGGGCACAATTCCACAATCACTACCTATGAAAAATTATTGCTAGATAGTATTGAGAAAATGCTTTGTAAAGAAGCAAGGGAAAAAACTACTCAACCTTAGTTATCAGGAGAAACAAGCCTTAGAAGAACTTAAAAACATGCCTAATCTAGTAATTAGACAATTGGACTAAGGGGGTAATTTGGTGTTACTGAAAGAAGAATGGTATAAGAACAGTGTGCTTGAAATGCTTCAATGTACTGACTAGTATGGTAAGTTATCAAGGGATCCAACAAGTGAATTCGTGAACAACTATTTGGTTTGATAGACATGGCAGCATATCAAGGGTAGATTACAGAGAGAGAAGCTGCTTTACTTGAAGTTGAGTCTCTGTTGGTTCCAGCATTGTATGGTTTGCCAAAGATTCATAAAGATGCACTTAACCCTCCACTCAGAGCAATTAATTCAGGCATTAATTCTATAACCCAAAATTTATTGAAATGTATTGATTATCATTTACAGCCCTTTGTTGTTAATTTAAAATCTTATCTTACAGATAATATGCATGTATTGAGCAAATTAAAGAAGTTTACTTGGAAGGAAACCTATCACTGGGCAACAATAGAAGTGATGAGCTTGTACACCAGCATTCCACACCACCTTGGTGTTGGTGCAGTTAATTACCATTTAACGAAAAATGGAAAAAATATGTGCAAGGGGCGGTTTATACTTTTGGGGTTGGAATTCATTCTTAGTAAAACGTTTTTCTATTTAATGGAGATTACTATATACAAAAATGTGGGACAGCAATGGGGGCAGCAGTTACACCCTCTTATACTAATTTATACATGGGCAGTTGGGAAGACAAATATATTTATTCAGATTACAAATGTTCTAAGAATTTAGTGTTTTGGGGATGTTTTATAGACAATATTCTTGTCTGGGATGGTAAGGAAACATAATTCAAAGAATTCATGAATTACATCAATGCTAACAATATGAATTTGAAGTTTACATATAGTATTAGTAAAAGTGAAACTAAATTTTCTGGACCACAGGTTAATGTCAAACAATGACAAGGTAATTTCAAAATGTTTCTGAAAAACAACAGCAGGTAACTCCCTGCTACATGATCGGAGCCATCAACCGAAGAAATTAGAAAACTCCATCCCATATGGGAAATATTTAAGGATTTATAGAAATTGCACAAAAAGTTATGACTTTCAGCAGCAGGCAGAGGAGTTGACTATTACATTTAGACAGCATTGATATACAGAGATGGTTCTCTTGTCTGCTCTGAATAGAGTAAGGGCATAGGACAGGTCAAAATTACTAACCCCAAAGAATAACCAAAAGACAGGGATGTCAATTTTAAAGGATAACAGAGATCAATGAAAGAGGTTAATAACATTTTCAACAGTTTTCCCCAGTAGCAGGGCAGAAAGGGAGCCTTGTGCATAAGTTATGGCCAATTCTAAAAGTGAATCCGATTTTGAATGATCGTATTCAGTGTAACCTTAGAGTGTAATTTAGAAGGGGAAGGAGTTTAGGTGATATTTTCACCCCAAGTCATTTTGAGCCAAGAAATTGACATGTTATCTCCCATCCAGAAATTGGTTACATTCTCCCCCCAAGGTTTCTATGCTTGCACACGTTGTAATCTCTGTAAGTATGAACAGTCAGGAAAGTATCTTCATAAAGATGAGGAACAGATACAGATTAGGGAATTGATTAAGTGCACCACACAATATGTGATATATGTGGCATGGTGCCCATGCCAAAAATATTATGTTGGAAAAATGGAGCAATAGTTAAAAAGGAGAATACAAGAACACATTAGGGCTATAGTTTGTTGTTTAAGATTTTTTATTAAAGTCTTACATTTACATATCTTACTGCATAAACTAAACAATCATACACAGTAAGGATCCATGTAGAAGGCCCAACAGCCTAATTACATAGAGACATAAAGGTGCATTAGGGTATTGGTAGATTGGTTGATAGGTTATCCACGGGATCAATATACCCTTAGACAGCATATCTGTAAATGCAGTATGAGACTAAAAGCTACATACCCATATTGTTGAAGAGAGAGCTGAACCACAGTGATGACAATAAAGTCTGATCTCATGTCAAGGCAGCTAGTTTGATCCAGGTTTCTTAACTCCATGTGGCACATTGCTCCTCACCAGCTGAAAGAAAACAAATATACCCAAAGTACCAAGGTGATATTAAACATTTTTACAACTATATAGAAAAACACAACAAATGTAGCTTAATGTTCTGCAACCCATCTAATCTGACCTCGACCAAGCTTAAGAAAGTGTCAAGTTCTGATTTCTGATTCTCTCTAAGGGACATCTCTAAAATAACCCCGGAAGACTGCTTAGCCAACCCCTGCTTTCAGTGCCAAATATGTCATGTAGGGTGCCCATACCTTATTGAAGTGACCCATCATAGATCTAGCCATTTATGACCACCTGTCCACCTCAAAAATGGTATCCATGGAATTTAGAACCTCACTAAGTGTAGGGACCTGTGAGGTGTGTGAATGACTAAGGAGTAGGTGTTTAGTTTGCATACACACTACTTGGTAATGTTTGAACTCTGCTTTAGACAGCATACATAGCTGGGGCCTAATCCCAAGCACCATCATTAATGGGGAAAGGCGGTATGTTTGCCCAATATCTTATCCCCCAGTTGGCCTATTTTTTCCCATAGCCTTTGGATAAGTGGACAGGACCAAACAATATGGAATAGATCCCCTCCTGCATGTTGACATCTCCAGCATGAGTTATCTATCATTAATTTAAGTTTGTATAACACAGCTGGTGTCCTATACCACCAATGTAGGAGCTTATTCTGGATCATTCTGCTATGTACATCTGTGTAGAGCTTATGACCATTTGACCAACACTGGGCCAACTGGTCTTCTGTGATTGCCATTCCCAGGGTCTTCTCCCATTTCTGTTTGGCACTTTCCATCTGATTGGGATGAGAATCTCTGATATGTGCATAAAAGACCCCAGCATGCCCTTTATTTAAAGCAAGCCATTTAATGAGGTTTGCCGGGACTAGAGTGGACTTGGGGTGAGTCAAAAGGAGCCATGCCACTGCATCACATAGCTATAGATATTTCCAGAAATCTCCTTGTTGAATGCCCCATTTACATTGAATATTTTGAAATGTATCTACATGGAACTGGGAAGGGACCAGTATGTCCGCCATGTAATATATGCCCTGTGATTCCAAAGAGTGCCAATATGTAGGCTGGTTATCAATAGAGATTTTAGCATTCTGCCACAAAGGCACATGTAGGAGAGGAGTTGGAGATGTCTTCAGTAGCCAGTGAAATTGCTCCCAGTAGCTAATGGTGGGGCCAATAGTAGGACGTGTTCTCCAAACTGCCTTGGGTGCATCCCAAAAGAGGGATGCCAGAATGGGGAAATTATCCTGATCTAACTCCATGCATACCCACTGAGTAACCAAAGAAGACTGGGGCTGGGACCATTGTAAGGTTTGGGAATTATGAAATGTGATTTTATAACCTTCTAACCATGGCAGGCACCAGCCTCCCACCTTCCAATGCACCCTCAATTTAATCAGCTATATCTCAGCATGTTTTTTCCCCATAGGAAGGCCTCAATCTTTTTATCAATCTTGGCATACCAGAATCAGGGAAGATTTAAGGGAATACAGGAGAGCAGATATGTTATCTTGGGGGCCACGGTCATCTTAATGGTTGAGATCTTACCAACCACAGTAAGATTCAGACATGTCCACCTGTTTAATTCCTCTTTGCAATCAGCTAAATGGGGCCCAAAATTCTTGTCCCATATACTGTCAAGCCGAGGGCAAATTTTCACTACCAGATATGTCAAGTCCTTTGCCGCCCATCTAAGATCAGAGACAGGTATCTTCCTTGGAGTACAGTGAGAGTTAAAAGGAAGAATTTCTATTTTGGTGTGATTCACCTTTAGACCAGAGTACTTTGTAAACCTCTGAAGGAGGTCAAGTAGGGGGGAAGCAAGGTGTGCAGGTCTGTCAAGGAAATAAATAAGTCGTCCGCATAAAGTAAGGTGGTATACCGAGTACTTTTTTATGGGGATTCCCAGAATATCTTTATGCTGGTGTATAGCTACAGCCAGGGGTTCTACAGCCAGAATGAAAAGGAGGGGTGATAGGGGGCAGCCTTGTCTGGTACTCCGCTTTAAGGGAAAGGAGGCAGACAGCATTGAATTAGTGAGGAATCTGGCCTTAGGAGATATATAAAGAGATTTAACTCAAGAGCAAAATTTGGCCCTGACTCCAAAACATATTAACACCATATGGAGATAACCCCACTCTACAAAATCAAAGGTCTTCTCAAAGTCGACAGCTATAACAGCTGCCAGCATTGAGAGGACCGCAGCAGAGTGCATCAAATTAATGACCGGATATGGTCGGCACTATATCTGCCTTGTATAAAACTGACCTGTGATGGATGAATTAAGTCTGGCAGGAGATTCTTAAGGTGAGTTGATATAGCTTTCAAATATACCTTACTATCTACAGGTATCAGGGAAATGGGTCTATAACTCCTTGCCAGGGTGGGCTCTTTCCCTTTTTGGGTAAGATTGTGATCACAGCTTCACGCATTGTTGGGGGAAGATGGCCAAAGTCCTCAGCTTCAGTAAATACTTTACACAAAATGGGTGACACCACAGGGGCCAGTGCCTGCAGGAAATCTGCAAGGAAGCCATCCCCTCCCAGGGTCTTCCCCTTCTGTAGAGATAGCAGCGCTTTCTTAACTTCATCTTCAGTTAAAGGGGCACCAAGCTGATCACATTGTGGCTGAGTCAGTGTGGGCAGTGTCAAATGATCCAAAAAGGTCTGTGTATCTGTGGGGGGGGGTAGGCCTGCCTAGAAGCTGTATATAACTGAATGTAAAAGTCGGACATTATCCGATTTATTTTGGATGAAGAGGTGCATACTGATTTGGAGGCAGGATCTAAAAGGCCCACAATATATAGACTCACCTGTTGCTTCCTAAGCTGATAGGAAAGCACCCTCCTGGATTTATCAACCCCCCTCCCAGTAAACATGTTTAAGTCTTAACAGTGCCAATTCAGCTTTCCAGGAGAGAAGTTCATTCACTTCCATCTATACCCGCAGGACTTTTTTTCCTTTTTGGGACTGTAGGGTGGAGTCCTTACATTTTTTGAGGTAGGTTTCAGCTTTAGCCAATTGTTTCTCCAGGGTATATAACCTTAATTCTCTCTCTTTCCTCCTATGGGAGGCTTACCCCATGATTTTGCCCTGAATGGTAGCCTTATACTCCTCACATGTATTACCTGCCATGGTGTCACTAACTGGATTGTCCAGAAAGAACTGCTGAGATTCTTTAGTTGCCCATGCTAGAAATTCTGGGTCTTTCAGCAGCAGTGGATCTAAATGCCAGGAAGGGGAGGATCAAGCCTTAGGTCCCCAGAGAAATATTAGATGGATGGGGGCGTGGTCAGATATGACCATGGGAAGAATATCAGAGCTTATGGTGTTTTGGGATATACATGGGGAGACCAGCCAATAATCTACTGTAGGTGGCTGAAAGTACCATGTAGTCCTGATTGAAAGGTATCCCTCTCTTTAGGGTGGAATAATAGCCAGATATCTGTTAAGCTATGCTCTTGCATGAGGTGTTGGGCAGCTATCGTGCTTTTCAGCTGAGAATCCTTCCACGTTACATTTTTAATCAAGATGGAGACAAGAGCCAGATTTAAATCCCCCCCCCCCAAGACAATAGGGATGTCCTCCCCTCTCAAGGTCCCTATTTTGTCTGATAGTTCTTGAAAAAATTGCAGGTCATCTTCATTAGGGGCATAAGCATTTACCAGTAAGAGGGGTCCCTGAGGCATATTTATTTGGGCCAGCACCCACCAGCCCTGTAGGTCCTTTCAACTAGTAGATACTGTCCAGGGAAGATGTTTGTGAACAGGAATGGCCACGCCCCTTTTTTTCATGGGGGCACTTGCATGTAACTCCATACCTACCCAGTCTTTCACCAAGGATGCGTGGTCATTACCAATAAGCTTTGTCTCTTGCAAAAAAGCTATTTGTGCTTTTGCTCTCTTCAAATGAGACAAGACCTTTTTTCATTTTATGGGGGTGTTGGGGCCCCTAACATTCCATGTAAAGCATGAAATCTCAGCCATGGTCCAAAACGACTTGACAATTATACAAACATTCTATATATACATTTGAGGAGAGCAAAATGCTTTCAAGAAAGCAGTAGATATGCATAAATATATGGACAGCATCAATATTATACCTTATTTTCAGATGTGCATAAACATGTAGAACTACTATCCACTTCCAATAACTCAGGTCAGAGGTGACTGTATTGAATGGCTACCTAACTCTAAACTTAACAAACTACAACAATTATATACAAAATAAAAACCCATGCATAGGTGAGAACGGTTATCTCTGGCTGGGGAAACCCCCCTGACATAGCCATATCCGTCTCCCATATGGGAAGGGGGACCTCTGAAGTCCACACCAATTGGGACATCCAGTGTCCCATATGTAGCACTGACTGAAAAACATGGCCAGCATAGGGTCCAATGCCACAATCTGAGAAATGAAAGAGAACAACAACAACAACAACAAAAAAAGGCCACAACCATGTGCCCACAAGTACCTTGTCAAATACAGTACCCCAAAAAACAAAGTAAAAGAGATGGAGGGAAGTCTAACCTTGCCCATCTTCCCTATGAAGGGACTTCAAGTTGAGTGAAAAAGTCTGGTTATAAGTGTTGCCATAGACTTAGGTCCAAGCTGCTATGGCAGTCCTACGTATGGGGGGGGAGGCCAAGATAGTGTCCACTTGTAGGACTGGCCTGTCCTCCTGGTACAGCATGAGATCAACTTAGGCTGAAGTGTGTCTCAACCCCCCACCCTATATCTTTTAGCATTCACAGAGGCCTGTAGCTATAGAACCACAGAGTTTGAAACCAGCAATACCTCACCAACAGTGCAGCATATCCTAATCAAGAATTCTCCGGAGGCTGCATTGTAATATAGTCTAGTATCCTAAGGGGCAATATAGGCAAAAAAGGGTGAAGAGCCCACATCAAGGAAACATAATGTCCCCATCACATATTAAATTGTCCCCAGGCCTAACAAGGCTGTGTAACAGTAACAGGAAGGACAAAACAGAGAACATTGCAGGTCAGTTTGCCTTAATCAGTAAATAATGAGCAGTAATTGGGAGGTTATGCCTGCCCCCCAGGTACCTTATAGATGTCAGGACTGCATATATAGAGGTCAGGGGTCTGTCTCCATGTGTATCACTAAGAGATATGCAGGACGCTGGGGTCCAGGACCCCCTTCCCACCCCCATCAAACACCAGCCCCCTTGGTCTGAGAAAGAAAGCAAAACCAACTTATCTGACATAGTAAATCAGCCAAGTCCAAGATCTACAAGAGTCCCACAGTTGCCTGGTCCTGGGATGCCTGCTTCAGGAAGCTAGAGCCATAAGCGTAGGAAATAGTGTTTTGGGATATGTTAGGACAGTTTGAAATGGGAAGCAATACCGCTGTTCCATCGGTCTTCCATGTGGACCCCGAGGAAGAAGTTTAATCCCCACCTTCGGCTGGTGCCTGCAGCATTGCTGACTCATTCTTCCGAGGATCTTCAGGAACTTCAGCCGGGTTGGCCAGTACATCAAAACAGTTCTTGCTGAAGTAAGGGCTAGTAATTTCACCCTGCTCGGCGGAGGAATCCGGCCTGCTGTTTTGAGGCCCTGAGTCAGCTTGATCCATCAGGTGTTCTCTCCTGGCATGGCACTAAATGGTCGGTTCCGATCACAAGTGTCCATATCGAACTCCATGGGAGAGGGAGATCTATTCTACCATTGTTGGGCCTGAGTTTGGATGGGTGATTATGATGTAATATGAGGAGAAGGAACTGATTGGTTCATAGGCCAAGTACAGTGCATATAGTCCTGGAGGGCCTCAGGAGTTGAAAAGAACAAAGGCACACCATTCACCACAATTCTCATGGTTGCCGGGTACCTCAGAGAAAAGGAGACACTGAGAGTATGAAGCTGACCATGTAGTTCTGTATATTCCTTTCTTCGGTTAGCTAGATCCAGAGAGTAGTCTTGAAATATCAAGACTTGGTGCCCTTTCCAGCCCAGTGATTTCAGACCTCTTGCACAGGTTAGCACCCAGTCCTTATCTACATAGTTAAGTATCCTAGCTAGAAGTGGTCTTGGCCATTCTCCGGGCTTAGAAGTGGGACCTAGTGTTCTATGAGCCCTCTCAATAGTGAATCCTGGGGGAGCTCCTGTTTCATCATTTGAGGGAGAACATCATACAAGAACTCTATCAGGTGTCTCTTTTCAGACTCTTCAGGAAAGCCTAATAGACAGAGGTTGTTCTGCCAACTTCCATTTTCCAAATCATTGACCTTTGATTGGAGGGCCAGAATGATATGATTTTGCTCCCTTAGTATTGAATGTATCTCCGTGATTGCTGCTGGGTTCACCGCAGCACAGCATTCAGTCTGGAAAATCCTGGCATCTAGCTGATGAACTGCTAGAGTGGTGGTGTTGGAGGCAATCGTAACCTCTGACATTTGTTGTACTAATGTTTGAAACATGTCTATAATTTTTTTGCCATCAAAGGCCTCTCCTGCCATCCCTGGCTGCATAGGAGCTTCTGCCATATTGAATGCTCCTTTCCGCTCCAACCTTTTATTACAAATAACATTACCGGTTGGATATAGAGGTAGTTTATAAGCCAATCCTTGGATTGTAGAAGGTATTAGCTACTTGCCGCTGTCATTTTTTTAGTCCCATGGATAAGGAGACATAATTTGCATGGATAAATAAATCCCAGCTCATGGGAGCCAAACTCCTATGCTGCCATTTAGGTTGGAACTCAAGCCACGCCCCCCATTAGGGCAATAGTTAATGAGGATGATAGAAATGTACTTGGTTTCCATTTTAAACAGTTTCACAACTTGAATCCTAATGACTTAAAATTTGTGGGATTGGAACATGTACCACCCCCAATTCAGGGAGGTGATCATAAGAATTTATTATTACAAAGGGAAACAAAGGGGATCATTATGTTGAGCACAGGTTATCCAGCTGGGCTTAATGAAGATGTGCACTGTCACCCTTATTTGTAATTTAAGTTCAAAATTAACCTACTTAAAAATGTAAAACTTCAAAGCAATATGCTCTAAGTCCTTAATGGGGGACACTGTTCTGATCACATTACAATCTCAGATCCCCACCCCCTCAGCTGTGATTACTATTGTTGGTGTTCATCCCTGAATAATTTGAAGGGTGTCTAAATAAATGTATGTAGTTATGTGAAGTTTAGGATTTAATAATAAAATGACAAAATGTTTACTGTTTTGTTTGTTTATAAATGCACTTGCATTGTTGGGACTATTATAACTGATCACTTTCACTGAAATCTTAGTTGTCTTTTTCTGTATGCATTTAATAACTTAGCCTTTATTAATGTTTATTAGTGTTTTTTAGTATGTCTTTGTTCCATTGTCACATGGACTTATTTATTTATATCAGCTTAAGACTGGGTGATATGTATTTATAAAACTGGATGCACCTAAGCTATATTGCATTTTTAGAACCTGTCACATTAAGTAAGTAGTGTAAATTGAATGTTTGCCTGTCTGTCCAATTGTACTGAAACACCTCCTGAGGAAGACCCATGTGGATGAAGTGCTGGGGATTCTGTATGTCAACATCCATTTGGCCTTTCAATAAACTCACCATATTTGTTATTTTGGGACATCCGTTTTGATTTCTGACCTGAGTGGCACATTTTTGCCTTTGGACTTGCCTACGTCTGGGATCAAGGATCCATTGTGAGCACTGGCACAGCTATTCTGAGCACCCTACCTAGACACCTAGACTACTGTATTGGTCCTTGACTGCCCAGTGGCTGCAAAGCACACATATGCTCAGTGTCAGTGCACTATCAACAGCATGGAGTGGAATGTGCTGTCCCACATGCACCTAATGTAACAGAGATGTGGGTTCAGAACTGTTCACCTGGACAGTATGTCACTACTGTCCTCCACACTGCTGCTGCTATGACCATTCCTCTGCTGGTACCCTGTATGGTGCCCCTTTAATTCCACAGGGTTCTGCTTCTGTGAAGGATCCCCATATGCCCACATAAGGGATCTACGCTGGGACCCTGGGCAGGCATCTGATTGGATGTTTGCCTGGGTCCTGCACTCCACACCCCTGCAGCCCCAATCCAGCAATGCACAGCTGCATGCTGGGGGGGGAGAAGAGGGATGGCTGGTGATAGTGAATACCAGCTGGGGTGCACCTGTCCCCAGGTGCAGAGCTGCATGGGAAGGATATGTGCCTATCACATAGAATTTACTCCCTTTAGTGCATAGGGCCTTTCATTATTAACTGATCCCTGACAGTCTAGTGGACCTCCACCTGATCCCATTGCCTTTCATTCTCCAATATTGAACTTACCTGGTGGTTCAGTGGTCTGCCCAGTCATTACTGCCAGTATGCCTCAAGTGCTGGTTCAGTGGTGTATTCCACCTTCTCAACAGCTGGCAAAACTACTCAACACTTTTCCGCTACTGTCCACTATCTGTCTCACACAAGTACTGTCAATGTCAATAAAAGCCACTATATTGATATTGTATGCTAGTACACAGAGTCATTCTTCATTTTGGATATAGCAGACCTTTTTCAAATTTTGTTGTATTTTGCAGGCAGTGAAACAAGTGGAGCAAAGGCTGTAATTGTTGAATTGGAGCCAGGTAGCTGTGATTCTAGTTAGTGTTACAGTCTGGATTTGGGGAACAGATGACCATAAAGTAACAGTGAAAGTGGAGAGTAAGTGTTGTGACCTGAAAGACTGGAAATTGAATGTAAGTAACAGAGGGTGTAGTGAGGGAGACAAGATGCTGGGTTATTGTTATGATCTTCTGTACTGGGTAGAAAGAGAATAGACTATTAGATGGATGGGTTCTGAAGTACAGCTGTGGTTGCACACTTTACTTCTAGCAAGTGAGAAAAATTATGGGGAATTCTGATATTTAAAGGAGTAGTCCACCCAGAATTTGCAAAAAACATATGTTATGCATAGTGTTTTGATATGTATGTTAAGTCCTAGTGTGTCCTTCCCTCTGTCTGCTATTAGTTTTTCCTAAATTAGCCTGCTGGCTGTATGGTAGTTTTACAACCCCTGGGGATCTCCATCACAAATAGGCTTATTGGCTTTCTTTCTCTTACGATGCACCCTATCTCATGTGACAGTGATGTAGCCAGGCCCTTAGATTTAGCATATGCACTGCTTTAAAATTAGTTCACAACAGTAGAGCTTTGTAACTGTTCTTATCCATGGAACACAAATGGCAACATTTACTGTTTAGCAGATACCTGAGAGCTAGCTAACTGGGGTTTCTGTAAGAAAACAGCTGCTAAATAGCTTTAATTCATTATTTGTGTTTTCAGTGTGTGTCAGGTCTAGCTAGCAGTAGTAAGTGTTTTCATTTTAAAATGTTATTTCATCAAACTACACACAACAATAAAAAGCACAGAAATTGCCCCAGATCATCAATGTTATAATTAGTAAAGACTGTAGTGGATTTCTTACAGAACATCTACTCAGCTTTCAAGTATTTGCTAAACCATAAATGCAGGTACCATCATTCTACTAGAAGGAACTGGGAGTTAGGGCTGATTTTGCTCTGTGACATGACTTTCATTTATTTATTTATTTGTTTTTGGTTATAAATGTGAAGTGTCTTTTTAATAAAGGTATAAAAATATGTATGTGTGAGTTATTTAGTTTGGAGAATATTTGTTTTATTATTTGAAAAAGAGTGATACACTATATGTGTGGTACAGTGAACCATTATGAAATGAAATCAAATGTGTAGCTGGAATAGTCACTGTCATCCTGTTGCTTTTATGCCATACCACAGGCAGGAGAAAAGCTGACTTCAAAGTATTTTGCAGTTTCTAGGCTTCAGCTTCATACCATACACTTCATTTGTAAAAAAAAAAAAATATATATGAAAATCTTGTCACAGAGCAAAATCAGCACTGACTGCTAATATAATGCTGAAACCTACATTTACAGTTTAGCAAATACTTGACATCTAACTGAGTGGGGTTTCTGTAAGAAAACAGCTAGAGTCTTTATTAATTATAGCATTGATGGTCTGGGCAGTTTCTGTGCTTTTATGGTTGTGTATAGTTTGGTAAAATTAAAAGTTTTAAAATTAAAACACTCCTGCTAGCTAGACCTGATGCACATAGAAAACAAAAATTGTGAATTAGAGCTATTTAGTAGCTGTTGTCTTACAGAACCCCCAGTTAGCTTGCTCTCAGGTATCTGCTAAACTGTAACTGTTGCCATTTGTGCTCCCTGGATAAGAACAGTTACAAAGCTCTGCTGTTGTGAACTGATTTTAAACTGATTTTAAAGCAGTGCACATGCTAAATCTAAGGGCCTGGCTACATCACTGTCACATGGGACAGGGTGCATTGTAGGAGAAAGAAAGCCAATAAACCTATTTGGGATGGAGATCCCCAGGGGTCGTAAAACTACCATACAGCTAGCAGGCTAATTTATGAAAAACTCCTAATAGCAGACAGAGGGAAGGACACACTAGGACTTAACATACATATCGAAACACTCTGCATTACATGTTTTTTGCAAATTCTGGGTGGGACTACTCCTTTAAAGAAAAGCTACCCTCAATCAGTAGCCACTCCTGAGTACAGGCTGCATCAAAAATGGAATTTGCCTAAAAGGAGTTGCAGTTTCCAACTGAAGACATTTGGCAGACAACAAATGTTCATGTTGGTGTTACTCTTTATTTGCCAGGTTCTTTATCTTATGCTTTCTGAAGAGTGTTGTAGGATGTCTCAAGTAGGGACACACACTTTCCTACAATACCCCTTGTGTTTTGCAAGGACAGTAGATCTTTATCTGTGTTTCTGTATCTGATATAAAAGTGCTAGTTGAACCAAAATAGACTGGAAAATTATGCACATTTTAAGAAGTAGAGAGTTGTAACCTTTTATTTCTGAAGTATTTTTCTTTTTCCATTTGCTCATTGGAACATTTTCTGTGTGATAATATTGTACTGGACGTGTGGGACAGCTTTTATCCTGGCAGCTGACATACCTATCTCAAAGACCCCCACTACATTATTGGCATTGTGATCTCACTGATAGTGACATCATAGACAACTGACCTGGCAGCTACTGAGTGACTGTTAGTAAGCAGCAGTGATGTCACAGTCAGTGCAGTCACAATACTGTCTATGTAGTGGGATGCACAGAGCTAGATATGTCAGCTGCCAGGCAAAGTGTTGTTCCATGCATCACACCTACTAACATCAGGTAAATAATCTTCTAATTAACCAAAGAGAAAAGAATAAGTACCTCAGATATAAAAATAATGGCTGACTGCTTTTAACAACTAATATTAGTTTTAAGCAGTACACTAGCTCCTTAATTTCATTCGCTGGTCTTTCCAAAACCAGTGTAACATTGATACTGTAATTATCTTCCCTGTACAATAAAAACAAAAAAAAAAAACAAAACTAATGGTTGACATGTTTGATTTTGAGCTACTTGATGTAAATTATTGCCTCATGTTGAAAGAAATAGTAAAATCTCTAAATGTCGTTATTGAGAGTGTAATACATACAGCAGTACAATCAGTTGTTTTATGTGTTAATTTGTGAGCCAAACAATACTAAAACACATACTGCAAATGTTATGGGGCTTAGTTTTCTAATGGGTCCTTAGACCTATGCAAGCTGCAGCAAACATCAGCTTAAGTTACATCGGAGCGTGTTGCACCAGGGACCCTGCACCTGATTTTTATAGAGGTGGAGTCCCACTCCCAAGCTCTCCCAGTATGCTGCAACTGCTCCCATGCCCCAAACAAAAGGCTTATGGGAGAGAACTGCCACAAGCTGCAAGAGGATGTTGTACTGTTGCAACCAGTGTCAGTGACCTATTGGCTGAGTGCCCAATTGGTCAGCAGAGGCCATAAAGACAAGGTGCTGGCTTACTCAGACAGATGCAGTGTAGATTGCACTCCATCGCCACAGTCTGGAGTGGCATGAATGGCACCATGGCACTGTGGCTGTTGTGAGGGGACCATGGATGGCATGCTAACTGAGGCACTGCATGCAGCACACTAGTTCTGGGCTGGAAGGTAGAGCAATGAGGAAGATGTAAAAATGCCAAGGCGGAGGTCAGTGGTAGCTGGATGGGTTAGGAGGTTGGTGGCCACACTGTCATGGTGGTGGATAGTATGGAGCAGTACTGTTGCATCCCTCCCTTGCACTATGCGGTTGCCACTGGGTTCTGCTCATGACAGCATGACATGCTAAGGATCAGCCTGTGATGCTTCACCAGATGCAGTCCTGTGACCCACAGAATCAGAGTCCACTACTGGAATGGATTTTTGGGAGCCATCACTTGTGGGGACAGTTGGGCATGGGACTGGACTGGTTGGGAATATGCACTATGCAGTCCTCTGACCCATGACCTTGGGACACCAATGTGGCTGCACATCCCACAGTGTTCACATGGTGACCATTCACTTGTGTGCCCTGTGTGCCAGGGGTGGTTGTCCTGTGCCAGTTGGGCTCACCAGTGGTCAAGGGGCTAGAGTCAGTGGCAGCAAATGGGGTGTTAGACCAGCTCTGCCTTGTCTAACCATGGTGAGCTCTATGTCAATCTGGAGGACTTTGAAAATTCACTGTGAAGGATGCATCAGCTCTGTCATAGTGCAAGCTCCCCTCAAACATGGCACAGCCATGCATCACATGCAGATCTGGTGTAAGCCAGACTAGTGCAAGAGGGCCCCCCTTTGGTGCAGACTGGCTTTGAAAATCTGGACTGACACAAGGTTCAGTGCATTGTCCCACTTACGTCATTTGTTTTTGATGCAAGCATCATGTGTCAGTCCCAGGTGTTTGAAAATCGAGCCCATGATCTTTTTTTTTTCACCAATGTACGGTAAGAGTATATTGTAAATATTTTTGACAATAGGGCTGGGAAAAATTAACTAGCAGATACCCACAATGTTTTTTTTTCACCAGTTGTCACAGTCATTATAAACATGTCATGGCAAAGTAGTCTTACAATGGGTAGAACAAGGGAACGAGGGCAGATCCACTTCCCTTCTGAGCAGGTTTCCCCCCAGGCTGGCATGAGGTTAGGCTCCAATGACCAGGGCCCAGTTTGGGCCAGTAAGGGAATAACCTTGCCGGGCCTGTCCTGTGGTTGAAGCACCCTCTGATGAGGGATGGGTGCATATTAACTGGCTTACAGCTCCCCCTTGACTAGCAGGTGGCTGGCCTTCTTGAGGCTGTATCTTTTGAACCTGGGTTCACTTGGAGGGTCCTTTGGGGTATGGGGACCAACCAGTGTGAGGCACTGACCATCCACAATCTTGGTGAGACTCCTGAGTTCTGCATGTCATGTTTCATGCTCTGTTTTGCATATGTTCAGTAAACACATGGCTGTATCTATTTCCTTAAAAGAACTGTGTGTGGTCATTTGTTCAAGGGAGAAGGGGATGATGGGGCTTACAAGTCAATGGCAGCACAGCCAAGGCCCAAATTGCCTCAGAATAATGTGTTGAAAACAGTAATGAAAGAGATCAAAGACTTGAATGAGGAATCCAAGCAAAACATTCAGAGTAAGAAAATGGGACTGGGGGCTCTGATAATGCAGGTGAAGGGACCAGAACTATTAACTTCAAATAGTCAGGACAGAGACTAGTTAATGCAAAGACTGATGATGGACATCCTGGACTAAACTGACAAAATTAAAATAGGATCTTGACATAGGAAGTGCTCACAAGGCCACTGTGCCCAAGCCCCTGGCACCATTGGTAGGTCCTTGCTCCCGAGTACGTTGTCTGCTGAATATTAGTCTGAAACAAGATCTCTTCTAAAGGCATGACAGGCAATGGAAGTTATACAGAAGGAAAAGTCACTTACTCTTGATCATGCGTTCCCCATCATATTTTGGACAAGCAACAAGAGTATGGACAACTAAAAAAATGCCTTGAAAGCTCAAAACATTAAATTCCATTTGCCATTTCCCACCAGACTGTATCATGTCTTATTGTCAAAAGGAGTGTGGCTGTATTACAGCTCAAGGAGGAGAAATTTATCTTGCAGCAGCTGGGCATTAAGGTGAATACCCTGTGTCCCATCAAACCATCAAACACAGACTAGACCCAAAAGGAGCACAAGGAAAGGGTCAAAAGAGAATAGGATTGGGGTGACAGAAAAAGGCACTCAGACATAGCAAATTGCTCCAGTTATTTAAATCCCTAGAACTAGAAAAGGAGAGGCATAGCAGAATGGTAACTGAGAGAAGGTCATTGGTGAAGTAAAGATGCTTGCAACAGAGACTATGTATTTTCCCATACTTATATATGACTGTATGAGGTAGGGGTTTACATAAATCTCCTTCAAACCTTTGTTCCAATAAGGGTTGATGATTTGGGGCCTGGAACATAATTTGGTGTACTGTATTAAGGGAGGGTATTGACTGGACAAGACAAAAAGGTGTCACAGCTTAATCAGTCCTCATGTTGACTTTCCTGGATTGTCTGAGACATTGAAACACACAAACATCACTGTAATTTAGGGAATTTCTTCCTATTGGAGATATAGTTATCATGCTGTTAATGGGACCTCTGTGCCCAGTAGTGTGCCAGTATGATTGCTGTATGTTCAAGCTTTTTTTTAATGGTACTTCCCTCTGTCAGTGGCTAATGTGGTCATATTCAGGTGTAATTAGAGCCTCCTCCTCAATTCCACTTAGCAGAAAAAGTGGTACTTCCTGTAAGGCGAGTGCTGTGAAGAAGAGTATATGCTGGTAGTTATGGCTGCTCTTGCAGATCCTTGCAATTTTTGTATTTGTATTAATAGTTGTATTCATCACACCTGTATTGTAATCCTATATATTTTAAATATGCAGTAATTTAAAGATATGTTCACTTTTACTTGTCCTTCATTATGAAGTCTAGGTCATCACTGAAAATAAGCTCTAGCATTCCAGTGGATTTTCCTGGCTAGCAAAACTAAATTGAAGTAAACAGGAGGGGGTCCAAGATATGTGCATCACTGCAGCATTATTAAGACTGCGATCTGATTACAGCAGGAAGGTCGAATGAACCCTTGTCCTCTGCTGGCCCTTTTGTAGAGCGTCAGGATGAGCCAATGTCACATTTGTATTTGGTGAACATGGTGAAATCCAGCATTTTGGACACTAGCAAAGCAGCTCTGAAGCAACTCAGCTTCCCTTTAGAAATTCAGCACTTTGACTTCATGACATAGTACATTTTACAGGATGCCCACATTGGGCATGTCTAAGTACATAGGTTCATAGGTTTTCTAGACAAAAGTAGACAGAAACCCAGCTACCTTGTCCATCACTATCTTTGTAAATTATATCCATTGATTTCCCTTATGTTAATATCATGATCCAACTTTCCTTTAAACTCACCCAGTATTCCACAACCCAGCTCTTCCTAGGGGAGCAGAGCTCAGGGTTTTTTTTTCCCTCAGCGGTGACCTGAGGGCAGCACTGCCATGGGGCAGAGTGTTCATCCCACCACACCCATCTTTGCACTAGTTGGATGCAGCAGATCACTTATCTTGTATTTTCACTGGCCTAGTGATACAAAAATGCTAAAACATAGGCACTGGCTTCTGTACTGATTAAGGCAATTTGGAGAGAAGGAGAACAGCAGTCAGAAAAGCACAGGCATGGCAGAGAAAACAAAGAATCAGCAGGGGGAATAGTATGCTTAACAAAAAATATATAATTGCTATGACTAAGCACTCAGCAATCATGTCACTTGATTTCGACATTTTTTGGGGAGATGGGCCCTCTGCCCAGAGGCAGTGCTGCAAAACTGTAAACAACTGGCACTCAAGGTGTGCAGTCACCACTTGCTGTGTGAACCAAAATCTTCTATTTCAGTTTTCAAAAATATCTCCTTTAGCTGTTGTTCATTTCCTCTCACCTTAGATTCTTCTCTGTTATGGTAAGGTTAAGGCATTCCATCATTTCAGCATCTTTATTTGCACTATAGACTAAAAGGTTTGATTTATTGCCTTTCTACCTTGTGTATATCTACTTCCCTTTTTCTAGTTTTATGTCTTACTATTCAGGTCCTTTATCATCCTAGTAGCTCTTCTTTGAATACTTTCCAATCTTACCTCATCTCCCCTATTCTGAGGTACCTACAACTGTGCACAGTAGCCCCTGTGCAACCTAACCAGTGTCCTGTAGAAAACCATAATGATCATGCTCTGTCTCTTCAAAACAAATTGTTTCCTGATATAGCCTATAATACAATTACACTTCTTGACTGCTTCTCACATTCAGGTCCTCAACGTCTAAATCTCTTTTGGTGTTTGATTTCCAAAGTTTTTCCCCTATTAAGATGTGATTAGCTCTACAATGTTTGACCCAAAATACAGGACTACAAATTTAACTGCATTTAACACATCTTTGTAGTTTTAAACCTGTCTGTTACCCTGCCCAATTCCTTTCTCATGCATGTTATGCCCTCCTTAGAGTTAATCATGCATCCTAGTTTTAAATAATCTGCTAATTTGGTCACCCATCTACTGTTGCTACATTGCAAATTGCTGTTATGCACAGAATGTTAAAAAGTGTTGGTTCCAGGAGCAGCTCTTGGGGGAACCCCACTTGTAACATTTCCCTACTAGGGGCGTGCAAGGCTGAATATTATTTTCCTAAATACCTTGAATAGTAGGGCTTCTGAATACTCATGAGCCCTTCCTAAACAGGAGACTAGTCATATCTGGGAAATAACATTTGGCCACCTGCAGAAATTAAATAACAAAAAGGAAAAAAAGGAAACAACCTTCCACCCTCCTCCCCAACCCAAATACAGTTACATGCAATCTATCCCCCACTTCTGCCAGCAGTCCAAATCCCCTTCCCCCAGGACTCAGAATTGGCTTTATAAAAATATTAAATGTTAAATAAGTTCCACAATGGGTGACTGGCACAACTCACACTTCTCCATGGCTGGCTATCATCTTTACACTTGTAAAAAGCACCTGTTTGCACATAAAATAAATATTGTCTTAATTCTCTGATCCCCTCAGCACACTGCTCCCACCCTCCTGTCCCTCAGCACTCAACTCCATTCTAGAAACCGTCCAGAACAACCTGCTCTCCTCTATGGCTAGCAACTTTCTGAATGATAGCACTTACACACATCTTGCTCTGTATAGTAAAACTAGCTGATTGCATGATTTGTGGAGATAGGCAAGTAGTGCCAGTTACCCATCCTGGGATTTAACATTTAATAATTTTTTAAAGCCAATTCTGGATGTTGGAGAGAAGGAGGGTGGACTTGGACTGCTGATGGAGGGTGGGGGGACTGGGGTTACATGTAACTGTATTGGGACTGAGGAGGAGGATGGGGGCTATTACTTTTTCTATTTATTTTACTGACTACCCAAATAATGAATACCTGAACATTGGGGTGCTGAATACCAAATATCCAACTGAAGTTTCCTGTGAGTGAAAACTAAAATACGCTGGCTTCTGCAGTGACACAGGGTCTCATGGGGAGGGTGAGAAGATGGGTGCATCAGTGCATGTACAATGCAATGGGTGTGAGCAGGGACATCTGACACCACTGTGTCATTTAGCAACCTTGAAGAAAAGCACTGGGGAAGAAAGAGATTCTGGGAGGAAGGGAAGGAGATGGAAAAGGTTCCACCCTGCCAGTTTCACCAAGTCTTAGGTCTGTAAGCAGTGGTGGTGGTTACAGTGGTGGGACTGAAGCCATACCTGAAAGAAGGGCTAGAGCTGGGTGCATAATAGTATGGCAAAGAAACCGTGGTCCAGTGTTCCCAGAAGTCCATTGGTTCCACTCCAAATGCAAACAGTGTTCTCAGACGGTCATCCAGTGCATCTGGTGATGAAGCTTTCAATAGCATTCCATAAGCACAGTGATCTGAGCATCTTCCTCCCTTGTGCTTCCAGTTTAAGAGACATCTTCAGTCCTTAATGACTTCTATTCCATTTCATGTAAAATTTCATGTAAAATGAGGAGAGGAGGGCAATGGTAAAACCAATTATGTTTTCTTGCATCATGTTTTCTTGATTCACATTTTCTCACATCACGTTTTTTCAAATCACATTTTCTTGAATCTGATATAGGCACTTAAAGTATAATGAGATGAAAAAGACAAAGTCAGGACTAGTCATATTGTGTAAAATATGTTGAGAAAGGCAATGTCAAGAGCACTCGTGTTTTCTCAAATTCCATTTTCTGGAATCCCATTTTCATGTATTGTTTTCTTGAATTTAATATTGCCATAATGTGTAAAATGAAGTAAGAATGGAATGTCAAAACAAATGAGGTCATATAAAATGAGGTGAGCAAGGCAAAGTCAAGACTAGTTATTCTTTCTTGAATTATGTGTTCTCAAATTACAGATTCTTGAATCATGTTTTCTAGGAAGATACATCACGCTAAGTCATTAGGATTCAAGTTGTGAAACAGTTTCATTTGTTTATAAATGTGCTTGCATTTTTGGGACCATTGTTATAATTGATCGTGCTCACTGAAATCTTAGTTGTCTCTTTCTGTATGCATTTAATAGCTTATCGTTTATTAATGTTTTTTACTATGTCTTTGTTCTATTGCCAAATGGACTTATTTATTTATATCAGCTTAAGATTGGGTGATATGCAGGGATTCAGATATGTTTTTTTGGGTGGAAGTCAAATACTTCCATGGGTTGAAATTTGGAAGTCATTTCATTTTTACTGGAGTCAAAATGCTCCAGCTGCCAATTTTTTGGAAGTCAAAATAATTCCAGTCAACAAATTTTGGCAGTCAAAATACTGGTGCTGGGAATTTTTACTCCATTTTACCCCTTTTTTCCACTCACCATGTGCATACGGCACCCTGCAACAATGCCAACACTGCAGTGCCCACCTATTGAGGAGATACAGAACAACCTACTTGTCCTCTCACAGGGGCTGATGCAGGAGTATAAGAAGGGTCATCTCCCTCCCAGGCCAGCAGCCCTACCATCCTAGGGGCAACCCTCCTGGCCAGCAGTGTTGCCAACCTAGGGGCAACCCTTCCGGCTGGCAGCACTATCAACTTAGGGGTAATATGAATCTGGAGAGCCAGGCTCACACCTGTAAAATGGGCACCTGCACAGTAGCACAGTGTACTACCAAAGGCCGTTAGGGTGTCCGTGTCCCCATGGAGATAGGAAAAGTTCAGCCAGCACAAGGTTTTTAGCAAAATCTTGAAATCTATCTGCCACGTTGCAGGCAAGGCAACTGCTGCACCTCATGGAGCAAAGGTGTCATATGATTTTGCTTCTGTAGCTTAGATCATAGCCTGCCATGCAGCTGAATTCTGTACCAGGAAGCTACAGGCAGCAGATCTGATTAACAGGTTAGTAAAGCATATATATCGCAACCAACACTCCACCCCTGAGATTACAGGTTGTATTACTGCTGTACTACAATAGAAGCCTCTTAAAGTGGACACCTCCGTGGATGCCCTATCATCCCCTTTAAGCAGCTGTCCTGTTTATCCGAAGCAGTCTTTTTTTCCATTGCAACTGGAAAAGACTTTGCTCATGAGACACACACACGCACTACAGTATCGAACAAAGCAGAGAAAACAAAACATCAAGAAGTACTGGATACCAGTACTTTTTATGATTACAGCTCCTTTTTGTAACAGTGTGTTTGGTTTGGTTCTTGATTTAATCTTTATTTGATTGGTGAAAGCAACACACTGAACCTTAATTAAAATCACTTAGCTTCACTTAACAACTTTTGAGAGAGAGGAGCTGGGCAGCTGAAAAGCCTCGATAACTTTTATTTTCTCACTCAGTGGGAAATTGACTCTTTAGTTGTTGCTTGCAGATGCCATCCTGCAAACCAAACATGCTCCAGAGAGATGCTAAACACACTCCAGACAGACGCTAAGCAGGTGAGAATGTGAAACAGATTAAATGCAGGGCACTTAACGAGCACTTCATGATGCACGATTAAATTTTCAGCACTTTTTCCTACACCTGTGCCTAGATAATCGTCCCAATTAAGCAACAGGACTGTCCCAATTAAACAGAAGTTGTTCCCATTGAATAACATTAGCCAAAAATCTGTGCCCTGGGGATCGTCCCAATTAAGTGAATGTCCCCTTTAACCACATCCCCTTTAAGTGGCTTCTACTGTACTACTGTATTTGAATTGTCTAGGTCCAGGAAAGAAAATATGAAAGTAGTTTTACAGTGTTAAAGCTGTTACAGTCTGGACAATAATGATTGTCTACCCCCCATGTGCTGGACAACTTCTACAAGTCCCAGTCCCAAAACATCATGCCTTCCTCCTGCCTGCCTGTGTCTAGCAAGACTGCAAGAGTCACCCAGGCACTGCAGTAGAAAGATCACTTCACAGATAGTAGTGGCATGGCATTGCAATAACAAAATGAAATAAACACCTTTATCTTTCACAGAGGAAGACTATGCTTGTGGAATGGCACAGAACAACTAGATTTAGCAACGCCATAGAGACTTCCTCCAGAGACAGACACCTGGCTCCACTCCACCATGGTCTACCTTCAGCTTCCTTCCTTCAGCCCATTGTGTGACCGACAACCTCAGGCACCTCCAGCTCCCAGTATCACCTCTTCCTGCCAGGTTTCCAACTTCTGATTCACTCCACAGTCTCCCACCCTCTGCTCCACCTCCATGTACGACTGCACCATTGGCACGTATCATGTGGTACTGGACTGGTCAATGGCCCTCTGTTCCCTCCAGATCCCCGAGTGGTTGACTGGCACCTGGGGCAGGCAGTGGAGTAAACTCCTCCACAAAATCGTGAAGTCCTCCATCTCAAATTAGCAGTCAGTAACTTTAATCACTGCTGCATCTCACTGAAAACTAAGCTCCCACCTCCCGCTCTTTAAAATTCATAGGCTCAGCATGTGATGCATCTCATCTTTCTAAAATTAGTCCCTCACTCACTCTTTTCTGCACTGGTCTGCTCCCTCTGATCACCTCATGACAAAGCGGCTGAAGAATGAGGCACCAAACAGACTGTGCATGAGTATGCATGAATGAAACACAGATTGTGGGGGAGGGTGGGGAGCTGGCTAGCACTTGGAAAAACAAATGGATGGCATCAGGGCATGGCAACCCTCCAGGATTAAAAAAAAAAAAAAGGCCTGACGTCCACACCATGAAAAGCGGACGTCAGCCTTAAAAAAGGGAAATTGTACTGGACGTCAATGACTCCAGAGACTACATTTTTGGATATTTTGAGCTCATTTTTGGATGTAAAATACATCCAAAATAGAGTTATATGAAGGGCTGGCGATATGTATTTAATTGGATGTATCTAAGCTATACTGCTTATAGAACCTGTCACTTTAAGTCAGTAGCTTAATTTGCATGTCTGTCTGTCCGTTTGTAGTGACACACCCCCTGAGCAAGATCCACTTGGTCAAAATGCCAGGGATTCTGTTTGTCAGCATCCACCTGGCCTTCCAGTAAACTCACTGGGCCCAATTCACGAATTGTTGCATCTATCGCAAGTCCCTTGGGTGCTAAACAGATGGCAGAGGGGGCTTGCAGCAGACATTTGGCACCGACTGTGATTCATAATGGGGTGCACCAGAAGCAGCAAGTTAGACTACCTGCCCTGGGCCTAGCTTTGTGTCCAAGGGGATGCATTTTATAAGACTTGTGCCAAACCTTTGGCGCAAGTTGCCTTAAAATGTGGTAAAGGTCACAAATGAGCCAGTCTGTCTTTAATTGCGCTGAGTCTTGCCACAGTGCTTTGGCACAGCTGCACCAACAATTGTGGATGACACAGGGCTTGATACAAGCCCTGCACCATGCTTCATGAATCAGGCCCACTGTATCTGTTATTTTGGAGTTTCCATTTTGATTTCTGACCTGAGTACACATTTTTTCCTTTGTACAGTACTTGCAGTCAAGAACCACCAACCCACAGCCCCCTCCCCCGTCTGGCCCTATTCTGGATGACCCTAGGGACAGCAGTTGCCCACCCAGATTGTGAACCATGCCACTGAGGCACACTGTTCACCAATCCACCATGGACACAGGGGAAAAGATTAGTTTATTAAATTGCGGAGAAAAAAGTCTGCAGAACTGATCACTGAACTGCAGAATAATTACAAGTTTTGCTCAATAATTACTCAAACTGCAGAAACAAAATTCATCAATACTGTTATTCCGCAGTTCATGTGTATTTTTCCACAGTTCAGCCAAAAAATTCAGTGGAACATGGTGAAAATCCACTAAACATATTCAGAAGATTCTGATCTCGCCAATGGCAGAAATTCGGAAAACTGCAATATTTCTGAATTTTAGCCAAAGTTCCGCAAAAGTGGAATTCAAAACTTTCACCCACCTCTAGTCACACATGAAATGGGCATGCAAAGGGCATGGTTCCCCTGCAATAAAAGCAAACTCAAGAATAAGGATGTTCAAATATTTTCTGCAATGGCCTAACAAAGCCTTACGACTGGGCACAATTACACAAAGCTAGGATTGGTCCCACCTAAATATTGTCAAATGGCTTATATCATTGCTAGACTGAAGCTTGCACAGCTCTGCTGACCAAAGGTTTGCACAAATGGTAGTGCACCCCCCCCACACACACAAAAGAACAGATGAAGTTTGTTCCACAAAGAAAGAAAAGTATACTTTCACTTTTTTAATCGCTGGCAAAACCCAGACTGCCTAGCTACTGCTCAAAACAAAATGAGGCACAATGCCTGTCCACTGGGATGATACTAAGACAGGCAAGGACTGCATCAACTTCAGGTCTTATGATGGGCTATCTATAAAATAGACTCTTAGGCCTCCATGTTCTACTCCTGGCTAGGACACACAGCCCCCACACTGGCTGGGCTTAGTCCTAAAGATCAAGTTATAGTTACTTTTTTCATTTTGTTTAGTAATCTACTAAGAGAAGGGTACAGGAACTCCTTACCTAGTTCTTAACTATGCATTCTTCCCAGTGGCCAACACACAACTGGCTGCAGCATCATCAAGATGAATGAACTCAACTCAATGACACGGTGTCATGGGCAGTGTTTTGTGATCTGAACAAAGTTCAGTTCTCTGCCAATATTATGATGTTATCTTTGAGCCTAAAAAGGAAAAAGTTGGGAGCAATGATGGATGTCAAAGGAAGGAATGATCTGACAGTTAATTCAATGGTAGACACTTTCATTACTTATGACCACGGACATCATTTGAGAGATATCAAACATAGGTGGCTGTTTGTAGCTATTACCTCAAATGCATGTGGTAATATGTTACCTTGTTATTACATTTGTAGGCTATGAAATGCATTTTCACTGGAAATACATAAGACTGGAAAGGTTGATACATTTAAAAGGGCTTTAAATATAGAAATGTTTGAACAATGTATTTGTGGGTAGGCTGAACCTTAACATATTTATGTAGATTTGAACCAACATAATAGCATGGTATCCTCTGTAATAGTATAGCATCATGTGTGAAAATAATAAATGGTATCTGATATTTAGATTTGTTTATATTTAGTTCAGATTTAGATAGAATTGCATTTCTGTAACATTTTTGTATGTTTAGCTAAACCTGTCCTTTTGTGATTGCTGTTTATTTTGTAGTGCATGTTCATAGTGGTCTTGAAATTTCCCCATGGGACAATTTTGTAAAATAGGGCATGTGTCATCCAAAAAGTGTAAATAATGTTAAAAAAATAAAGATTTTTACTACTACATCAGATTGTTAAGTGGTAAACAGCAATGAATCAAAGTCTGCAATTTTAGTCCAAATCTCAGTGTGGTCCATAAGAGGCTGGATAGGTCATGTTTGACCTGTTTGCTGCTTTTGTAGAACTGGTTTTACAGAGTCACTTACTGTTTCCACTTTTTGCCAAAAAATAGCCTTTCATTTGGAAGCCCAGTGACAGACTCTGCTCCACCCACCTCCCCTCCAGTGCTGTCATTCCTGCTCCTCAGGGCACAATGCTTTATCCTCACCACCGGGTAACAGAGAGCATTAGTATGTTTCCAGTCTATTTCAATACTATGTCCCCTCAAATGGCCAATTTTGAGAACGGGATGGAAAGGACTATAACTCTATTAAAACATTAAGTTGTCTTTTTGACAGAGTGGGGAAAACTAATAGAGAATATACTGTGCCATAACAGGAGCCATTATGCTTCCTTGAGGCCCATTCTGAAGCAAAATATTCTTACCAATGTTTCTTACCTTGCTTATGTATGTCCCTTACAAGCTGCTATAAAATCTTTTTGTGTTTCTCAAGGGTATGTTCAAAGATTTCTTGATGAATTGGGACAACTAGTTGATGATATTTTATTCCTGCCTGCGCTTGTGTGTCTGCCGTCTTGTTGCTATAGATACCAACCTGACCTGGTATCCACAGTTTAGTGACTTTTCCTGCATTTTTTGTGCAATGCTGTTTACCATTAGAAAAAAAAAACTGGGTGCTTTGTAATCTATTTGTTACTAAAGCCATTTCTCGAAGCTTTACTTTCAAAGCTGTCAGGAAGACAATGTGACAGTATACAAGCTCTGTTTCTCTGTTTCTTGAGATGGAGTAGACAACTGGTTGTTAATCGTTTTCTCCAGGTCTGTGTGATCCATTTTTTTTATCCATGCTTAGGCTGTTCTGTTCATAATTACAGTGGTTGCCATCTAGACATGTTTCATTTTATCTGTGCTGTTATTTTTAAGTCACTGCCAGTACTGCTGCCTTAACTAATGGAAAATGTAGTAATTATTTGTGCAGCACCAGGTTGTGCATTGGAGAAAGACTAATGTGTGCTCTGGGATGGCCCAGGTTCCAATTGCCTTAGTGGTGTAGCTGGTTAGCATGACTGGAATGGTATTCCAGGTGGCCTGGGTTCAAGCCCTAGCTGAGGCACTTACTTTCTTCTCTCCTCTGTTTGTACGTGTTCCATAAATATGCACACCACACCCATGTGATTGAAAATGTAGTAATTATTTGTGCAGCACAAGGTTGTGCATTGGAGAAAGAGTAATATGTGCTCCATGACAGCCAAGGTTCCAGTTGCCTTGGTGGCACAGCTGGTTAGTGCGACCAGAATGGTATTCCGGGTGGCCTGGGTTCAAGTTCCAGTGGATGCACTTCTTTCCTCTGTTTGTATGTGCTCTATAAATATGCTCTATAAATATGCACATCACACCCATGTGATTGACAATAACAGTAAAACGACCAGCTATAATTGCACAATTGCAATTTTAATTCATCACCTATTTTAAACTAAGGGAACAATGTAGCAGTGTTGTGTACTGCACATGAGAGACAATTCACAAAATACCCATGTCTCATGGGCAGGGGCAGGAGATTCAAATTGATTGAGAAAGCTCCTTTGATCTACAATGGTTATGAGTGTCTGGAATGGCTAGAAATAAACAATTTTGATTGGCTAAGAATGATGTCATACTTTATAATAGTAATCTTTACTAGACTAATGGCAAGCACAGGAAGGCCAGTGAAAACACAGCTCTACCTCAAGACGTTTTAATTAGTGGCCACTCCCCAATCACATACCTCCTGACCAACAAGGTACCTAAACGCCCATATAAAACATCCTATCAGCGGTTTCTCAGGAAAGGGCATCAGGAACACTTCCAAGAATATCTCCGCAACTGTAATTTGTCCCCAGTCTTCTGCACTGAAAGTGCTGATGAGGCATCAAATCACTTCATCGCCCTGTTCAACTTGGCTTGTAACATATTTGCCCCCCCTCAGAAAACAGAAGGTGAAAGAGGTCTTAAACCCTTGGATTACCTCCTCCCTTCTGCACCTTATAGCCACTCGTGACCACTTTTGGCAAGTGGTGCATGCCACTGGCAAACCTGGAGACTGGCAATGCTACAGAGCCACCAGGAATAACTGCACCTGGGCCATTCGGCAGGCAATAATCGCATATTACCAAGACATGTTCTCTAGCTCCTGGTATAATAGTAAAAAATTATGGGAAAATATAAAAAAACCTTTTGGGTAAACCCAATCGGTTCCCTCCATCACTACTCAATTACAGTGGGGTCACCGTTCATGACTTGAGCAAAATTGCAAACATCCTCAATGCCTCATTCACTGACTTGAATGAAGTTCTCCCCCCAACTTCTTTGAAGAGCCATCTTTCAAGGCTATTGCCCGCATTGGAACCTCCCCTCTTAACGTCTCCCAATTCTACTTCTGATCAGTCTCCCCCTGTACTGCCAGGAAACACCTTGTGAAAGTGCTTGGTAAGTCAAGGCACGGCTCTGACACCCTGTACCTCAAGCTGCTTCTCCTCTCCATTGATGCTGTCCTGGCCCCGCTCACCTGGATCCTAAATGTATCCCTATGACTTGATCAGTTTCCCTCTGTCTGGAAAGCTACAGTCATGACACCAATCCACAAAGGTGGTGACAGATCCAACCATGCCAACTACTGTCTCATTTCCATTTTACCACACCTATCTAAAGCCCTTTAATGCTTAGTGGCTGAACAGCTAACTGAATATCTCTCTGCCCCAGGCATTCAATGGCCACAATAACAGGGATTCAGGAAAGAGCATAACACTGCCACCACCCTGCTCACTAATACACAGACTTTATTCATAAATCTCTCGACCATGGTCACCTTGTAGGATCTATCTATATAGAGCTCACTAAAGCTTTTGATATGGTCAATCACTCCCTACTGCTCCTGACCCTACCATCCCTTGGACTCTCAAACAACATTACCCCCTGGATCAGAAGTTACCTAGGTGGCAGAACCTAATGCACAAAAATCTCAGACTCGCTCTCACATAGCCGCCCTTTGCTATCTGGTATTCTGCAGGGATCAATCCTTGGTCCCATTATTTAGCCTCAACACCCTTCCCCTAGCCTGCCCCTGCAAGCTTCTCCTGTATGCAGACAATGCTGTGATTTACTCCTGCAAGCCTAATCCTGCACACCTTACCAGTGATCTTCAGCGTAGCTTTACCTCCACTGAAGTTTGGTTCACTGAGCAGAGATTAATTATGAACTATAAAAAGACCAATATGATGGTCTTTGCTGGGTCTCATAACAAGTTTAATAAAGCCAAACTACCCATCTTCAAAAACATGGGTACTCTACTCGAGCAGGTAATAAGCTTTAAGTACCTGGACATCACCCTGGACAGTACTCTCTCCTATCAAGAGCACATTACTAACATCTCCAAAACTGCTAACATCAGACTAGACCTCCTTTATAGACATCAGCACTGTATGACCCAAGAGCCTCACTGTGACTAGCTCCATATTGTCTATCATTGACTATGGCATTGTACTTTATGGCACAGCCTCCACTACTGCCCTCAGAAAGTTAGTGGTTACACTCAACAAAGCCTGCAGATTAGTTACCGGCACTAGCAGGGACACACACACACACTTGCGACCTATATGCACAGACCAATTGGCTCAACCTCCAGAACAGAATCACCTAACCATACCTGTCTAATTGCCAAAAAACTCACCATAGGGTTAGCCCCCCTCTACCCTATAGCTCCTTAATAGGAACACCACCAACTCACGCAGTATGAGGAGAACACCCAATCTAACCCTTCAGGTACTGCTATGCCGGACATCCCAAGGTCAAAGAGCATTCATGTACAGGGTGCCCAGCTGGTTCAACAACCTCCCTGCACATATTCAAGAAACTACCACAATTGGGCCTTTCAAAAACTATCTTCAACAGCACCTTGTCAGCCTTAGCAGATGTGACTGCTTCTCTTAATCCTTGTGGTCACCTGTCTATAACTATCCAACCAGTTTATTGACAAAGCCATTTGGGCTGCCTTCTTGTGTCACTTCTGAGTCCACGACAATCTGCACATTTCCCACAATATGTTCTGTAAAACCAACCAAGCTACCCCTATCCTAATCAACCTCCTTGAATGCTTTCCCTACTTCTTTTCTTCCCCTTCTGTCTGACCTGCTTACCCCTTATTTATACCCTATTACTCAATCACTGTCCTTGTCTGTCTCTAACTGGCTCTCTCTACCTATACATCAGCCCACCAGCTTCTAGCTCCTTAGCCTAAGCACTTATTATCAGTTTTGTTATATATTGTATGTACTAGATTTATTTTTCCAATTGTCCTGGTTTTTTTGTATCTCACCCAGCCTGCTTAATTGTATGCAATATATTTGTAACCAATGTACTCACGTCTGTTATTCCATCACTGTACAATTTCTGAGTGTCCTGGGTTTATTTACCTCACTCAACCTGCTTATCTTGTACCCAATGTATTGGTGACCAATGTATTCATGTCTGTTTCTCCTTCTCTGTATAATTTCCTTTTTGACGTGAAGCTTTTGTAAAAGAGCCCCTGGCTCAAAGGTGCTAATTCTGAGATTCAATAAATAAATAAATAAATTTTAGTGTCCTCATTTCCTCCAATAGCACCTTTAGAAGTTCAAATATTTTATTGCTTAACCTTGATACAAAATGTCTGCCACTGATTGATTTGAGTTAAAAAAGGTGCACAGTGACAACACTGAAAACTAAGGTCCTCATTTGTTTAGGTATACCATTAGCACAGTGACTTAATTTTAATGCTGCAATTAGTCTGCCACAACAAGGGTGAGAGTGACAGGGATGATCTTGATTTTGGATTGTCCATCACTCATGCCATCCTTGGTGTCCACACAATTTCTGCCCCCTCCAGGGCATGCCCACACCAGAGGAGGTTATCTTTAGTTTTGGGGGCTGTGTGAGGTGAAGCCCCCCTGTGTTGGGGGTGTGTGCTTTGCAAAGCCCCATGCAAAACAAGACTGTTTCCTGGGATGGCGCTTTAGTGCTATATGTCCCAGGAGCTGCAATGCCTGGCACCGTAATGTCGGGTGGTGTATTGCCTTCATGTTTATTCTTATGACAGGTATGGGCAGTTACTGTAGAATCCCCATCCTGACCCACCAATCTATCCTTACCATATTCTGGAGGAACATTGCTTAGTCAGTAATTGAGTAGGTCCATGGTGGCAAAATGGTGTCAAAGATTGTTGAGTGATAGGTATTTCTTTTGTCCAACTACTGTTCTCTCCTCCTTGCTACCTCTTCTTTTTCTGTTTGTGATCTAATGTATGTAACACCTCACCACATTCCAGGTCACTGTTGATTCTATGGTAGGGGTGCTGCAACCCTGCTTTGTGAGCAGGGTTCCTGGATCTGTTAAAACTCCTGATTGGGGCAGTTCATATCCAAAGATAGAAATAAATAGTAGAGTGTCTCCACCCAGGGAAGGCTAAAGTGTGACTGGTGTAAGTGTGGAGAAGAAATTAAGGGGACATTATCACAGTATACAAGGCAATAAAAACATGACAT
Source organism: Neoceratodus forsteri (assembly GCA_016271365.2). Taxonomy (NCBI): domain Eukaryota; kingdom Metazoa; phylum Chordata; order Ceratodontiformes; family Ceratodontidae; genus Neoceratodus; species Neoceratodus forsteri. The sequence goes on along the minus strand of JADMNL010000023.1, from coordinate 261,514,318 downwards.
TATAAATACATTACATCTTAAAGGGAAACAAGGATTAAAAATTACAGGTTGTCATAATTACCAACTAATAGGGTGCTGGTGAAAGCAATATGGTAATATGGTTGTGCATTTGTTTTAGAGCTCTGCTCTTAACAACTGCCTTTTGCAATCATAAAGTCATATTAGTTGTCAGATGGTCTTACACACACACACACACACACACACACACACACTAAACTAAAAGTAGTTGCAGATGGCAAGACTGAACTCTTAGAAAAGTACCTTTCCACAGAACAAGGAGAAGCAGCTCTGCCATGAGGAATGGGTTCTCCACACCCAGATGGAGCAGTGACTTCCATGTTATGGCACTTCCTGAGCCAGGGGCTAAGGTGAAGATACCCTAGAAGCCAATAATGCTCTTGAAACAAGCCTTTCATCTGGAGTTTCAGAGTGAGATGAAGGCATCATTAGATAAAATCCATAACTTTTTGGGAGATATTTCAAATTGGTGCAGGATGTGATGGAAATAAAGACAGTCAACATAGAGAAACAGATGGAAGCTTAACAACAAAATGCAAAACTTTCAAAAAGGATTCTGACTGTGGAGGGGGCTGTTAATGCCACACTTTACATACAGCTAACAACCATGGCTAAACATGGAAAGATCAAAAATACACTGTTGTTAAAAAAATCTGATGCTCATTGGACTTCTAGTATATGGGCAGAACTCTGAGTTTAAAAGGAGGTGGAGAAGACATTATCCTTAGTTTTATTTATTTTTTTTGTTCACATGGAAAGGAGGGCTAGGCAATTGTGCCTATTTTCAGTCTTGTTGGGGGGGGTACAGATGCAAACTGACATATTAAACCAGATTAAGCTGCTGGTGGTATTTTAGAGAATGTTGGACATTTGACTGGAACACCGGAGAAAATGATCCTACTCTTTAGAGAGAGTACACTGTGGCTGTCTTGCTGTCAGGCAAGATGGCTGGCCCTGGAGGTGATGGAGGAGTAGGAGGTGACCATGTGATTTTACCTCTAGAAATGTACCTATAGACATCTGTGAAACAATATTTGGTGATGTTGTGCATACTACACCAGTTGCTCAGCACCGGGCTAAGTAGTATCAAGAATAAGTGGTGGCTGTACCTGTTCCTTATGAACTTGAAAAGATGGCCTGACTGGGTGAGGAAATGCAGTTTTTCTCAAGATGACAATGATTTGCATGATGCTAATGCTTCTCTGTTTGCTGTTATTGCAGAACCAAAGGCTTTGCTGCTCCAACTCCTGGCTGATGAAGATATGGTGCTAGCAGCAGCAGCAGGTGCCTCCTCTGAAGGTATTATTCTTAGAACTGATGATGCTCCATCATCCCAGTACAGCAGTGACCATAGACAGATGTGGGATTGTCAGTGTCAGATGGCCAGACAGCAGTGCAGGATGTTGGGGTGAGTCCAACTCCTGAGGAGCAGCACAGACAGCCAGAATCAGAAATGCCAGCCTATGAGTTAAATTCAATAGAGAAGGCATTGGAGGGGTGAATGGGACTAAATCCCCCCCAAAAAAGTGGCTACCAGGTGATCCCCCATCGACAGGAGAAATTATGCAGCTGGGCAGACAGGTAAACCACTGTAATGAAAAAGAATCTGTGTTTCAGTAGGAAGGTGGCTGCATTGCTAGGCAACACATTGGAATACAGTATTTACAGCTTACGGAGAGCAACTATGCCTGCAGCACATAGTGTAGTTCATGCAGTTGCTGTTAACAGTCACCTAAAGTTTTTGCAGAGAACCCTCTGCCTTGGATAACTGGCACTTCAACTCAGCACACAGCCAAACCTGCTTTGCCAAAAAACCTTGTGTTACCTATTTTGGATATGGGGAATTCAGAACCTACAGTAACCCCATATCTGCACCTAATACTTCTATATAACTGCTGAGTACTGAAGCTCCTACCCCTGCCCAGGGTGCATCCCAGCCAGTGTAGGATTCAGAAAAATTAAGCCAGCCCAGTGGCATGGAGGGCTGAGGCATTGCACCTTACCTCTTGCCACACTAGCAACCCATGTTCGGTGACAAGCAGGGCCACTGGGGGTCAGCCATGGGGGAGGGTTGGGTGAGGATTGAGGGGCAACTAGGCAGGTCTCCTCTCCCAGATCAGGGAGGATAGCTCTCCTGGCCTTTGTTGACCACCATGTGGATGCATGGTGGTGGTGCTGTGGGCGTCGGAGGGTAGTGAGGCGCTAGGCCATGGGTGAGTGGGTGAAGCGGAGTCATCTCAGGCCAAGGTGAGCATGCATGCACTCCACGCACATGCCCAATCTTATCTGGGGCTCTGGGGATAACAGAGAGATATTTCAAGGAGGAAAAACTGGGAGTTGGGGTTTAATGATGCCCCCTCAGCTGGTGCCAACGGCTCGTCTGGGGTCTCAGAGGACTAAGGTGTCGGAAGACCCAGAACAGCTGTGGTACTGAAGGGATGGACTGATACAAGCTGCACAGCCTGTCAGCCAGAGAGATAATGGGAAATATTGAAAGAAAAATTAAATTTAAATTAAACGGAAATGGCAAACAAATTTAATAGTTACTTCCTAAATGTTTATCAAGAACAAGATCCACCAATAGAGACCCTATTCAATGAATATTGTGAGATTAAATAGAACAATGACAAAATCATTTTGGTGAATGAGGTTCTGACAAAATTGAAAAAAACAATGTGGGAACAAATCATGTGGGACTGATGGACTTCACCCCTGGTTCTTACAGGAACTTGCATATGAACTTGTTGGCCCCTTTTCTGTACTATTTAACATCTCTCTGACACAAAGTATAGTTTTACCAGAATAGAAACTGGTACACATTACCCCAATATTAAAAAAAGGAGATAAAACTAATGTGGAAAATTACTGTCCTATGAGTGTCCCTTCCATAATCGGGAAAATTATGGAAGGATTTATAAAGGAGCATATTGACCTACATATAAAAGAACAGGGGGTTATAGATATAACACAGCATGGATTCATTCCTGGTAGATCCTGAGTCACCAATTTATTGGACTTTTTTGAACCAGTTTAGTACTGCCTTAGACCAAGGTCTACCGGTGGATGTGGTGTACCTGGATTATGCTAAAGGCTTTGATTAAGTATCTCACAAAGTGCTAATAAAAGTCTCGATAGACATGCAACCAGATCCATATCTCATTGCATGGATCAAATCATGGCTCAGCAACAGAATACAGTGAGTCAGCATAAGGGAATTTTTGTCAGATTGGGGGACAGTGACAAGTGGAGTTCCCCAAGGATCTATTTTGGGGCCAACTCTGTTTGGTATATTTGTATCAACAATGAAAATATCAAAAGAATTGTGGCTCTGCAAGTATGCAGATGACACAAAATTGGGGGCAATAGTGAATAACATGGACTCTGCAATTGAATTCCAAAAGCAAATATATGCATTGGAGGAATGGGCAAAACACCATAAGCTTAAATTCAATGAACAGAAATGTAAGGTAATGCATTTTGGAGACAACAACATAAAAGCAGAATACAAAATTAACAATAGTTAGCACTGAAAATGAGAAGGATTTAGGAGTAATTGAAACAAACATACACAGTTTTAACAACCATGTCAGGGAGGTTGCAAAGAGAGGGAGTAGAATAATATATAATATTCTAAGAAACATCAAGAGTAGAGACAGGAAAGTCATCGTTCCTCTGTAGACATCTTTGGTTAGACCTATTTTGGAATATGGTAACCCCTTTTGCACTCCTCAGATCATAGGCAGTATAAAACTAGTGGAGAAGGTCCAGAGAAGGATAACAAAAAAAAGTCTGTAAACTAAAAGAAAAACCATATGAAGATAGACTGAATGATTTGGGGCTATACTCATTATCATACAGAAGGAACAGAGGAGACCTTTGTTATGTTTTTAAGGTCTTTCATAATGAGATCCTATGGAAATCAACTGGACTGAGAAAAAAAAGAGGGCTACGGACAAACATGACTCCATTGTTAGCCATTAAGGGGTGAACTATATAAAACCTCAAGATGAGGAAACTGGTTTAATCAGAGAGCTGTAAGCATATGGAATGCGTTGCCAGAATTCATGGTTAAAGCTCCTGATTTGAATTTGTTCAAAAGATTACTGAATGAAAACATGGGCAAGGCCACTGGTTTTCTATTTTTACTGGGAAACCCGGTAAAATTCCAGATTTAGGGCTGCCTGGGCATTGGTAAAAACAAAGATTTCATGGAATCTGGCATTTTATATCAGATCAGTAAATCTACAAAACTTGTATTTTTCTTATAATTGCTTCCTGTACCATTTTTTATTTATTTTTTTAATGCTCTGTATATTAAGCCTTCTTTTATTCTGATTATTTATGCACGTGCTAAAAGAATAATAGCAGAATCCCAGTAAAATCCAGAAATTAGAGTAACAATCACCAGTGCAATTCTGGAATCTGAAGTCTTGAAAACAGAATTTCATTGTTTTAATCACCATGAATCGGTGGCCTTGTACATGGGTAATAGTAAAACCAATTATTACCACTGATATGTGGCGAGTGTAATTATGGCTTGAACAAGCTATTTGACTCATATTGGATCTGTGAATCTATACTATCATAGTCTGATACTGATTCTCCTTTATCCTTCTCCCCAGTATCTTCCGATGAACTGGGTGCTTCTTGGGGTGATGTTATGGATCAAACTGCCCCTGTGCTCCTAATCCTATTTCTGTACTTCAGGATCAGATTTCTACTAAAAGAGACTTGCCCTTATACCCCAGGGTCCTGGCCTCTGACATCTTTGCTTCTGATTTTGTATCTGAAGATGAAAAGGAGGTATCTCAAGCAGAGCTCCAGGTACAACAAGCTGTGCAAGAAAATATTATTGAGCATAACCAGGAAAAGCAGGCTCCACAGGCAAATGATAGGAAATAGTTCAGAGAATGTGAAGGTCAAAACCCTACAGGAGGCAGGAATGGGGCCAGCAGAAGTCCAGATCATGGAAGACAGCAGCCAAGGGGATCAGGGGCCTGGAGTAACATGACATTGAGCCCCTTTTTGAATGGTGGATTTATTTGCTAATCTGGGTGAACCAGCAAAAGAAATGCAGTCTGCCTTAAATACAGGCATGGTTTAGAAGAACAGCTGATGTGGTGACAAAACTGCTCAAAGAATCACCACAGTTTTAGTGACTGATATTTATGCCCTCATTCATACTGTATATCTGGTGACACACAGTTTGACATTCATTCTGAAACTTCACTATTGTTTCAAAGATTTTGGAACTGATATTATCAAGTCAAACTCTCCCCTTTGGACACAATTTATAGCCATTCCTCTTATCGAGCCCACAGTCAAAATGGTGACTGTGCTTTACAGAAATGAGGGAGTAAATATCTTGTACATTCTGATCTGCATCAAACAAAAAGCTGATGTTCTGGATTGTCTGGCTCCAGTACTGGATACAGAGCATATCTGGACAAGGGTGGGGAAGGGGTGGAAGATTAAAGTCAGATTCAGAACCTCTGCTTAAGATACCCAACCTCTACCCAGCAGTTTTTACATTGGGAGAGACAGTGGTTTTTGTTTCTACCCTAGTCAGCCGAAAACATGTCATTAGTGTGGTTCCCCTCAACAGCTTAGTAATGCTTGCGATGGGACAACCTGCAACTTACGTATAGAACCTGGACACTCCAGCTTGACTTGTTCAAATCCAATAAAATGTAATTTCTATGAAGACATTGGACACTCTCTCACCCAATGTCCAAGGGCAGTCCACAGTAAGGATACCTTCTATGACCAGAAGGAAATGGTGTAACAGCAGGCACAACAGGATTACCAACAGCATCACAGACAGAGGGAACAACAGTCCCAGCCATCAACATCCACAAGATTTGCACACCGAGAGAAAGACATGGGGCAGTCTGACTATGATCCTGCTCCCCCCATCCAGGCTTGCCACCCTACCTAAGCCACCCACCACCCTGACAAATTAAAATAAGGATTTACCAAGTGAAAATTCTGGGGAAGTTATACCACCCCCTTCACCTGTACATCAGATGGAAAGGGCAGTGCTACAAGAACATGACCAGGATCAGTGTGAAAAGGAAATACATTGCCTACTATGCCCCCACCTCCCCATCCTGACAAGGACTTTACAGTGGTTGGAGGAAAATGTTGGAGTGCCCAGCTCCACCCAAAATCCAAAAAGGACAAGAGGGATAATATTTCCACACAGAATAAGATCTCAGCCCTTCAGACTCCAAGAGAGGACTCAGGAGGCAATGAGGGGGAGTCTGAAACTTCCTTGATTACATCCTCTCAGAATGACCTTTCCGATACTGATAGGTCCTTCTTGGGTGTATCTCCTCCAGGAAAAGAAATAAAAAGAAAAGGGGTTCTCTTTCTTATAAATGATGATGGCATCATCAACTCTTCTTCTCTTCTTATTTCTGATAATGCAAGGTTTAACTGACAATATTCATATCGCATCTCAATGTCAATAGTAGCAAGAATAATAAGAGGAGACTGACTACATTTTCTACTTTGGCTGACTCAGATTCCCACAGTTTCATGTTGCTGGACACTAGGCTCAGAAACACTTTCTGATATCCCTCTTACAGAATCAGAATGGTTGTGTAGACTGTCAGTTTGGTAGCTAGGGGAGGACCCATGCTCATGGGTAGATATTCTGTTTAGATCCTAGGACTTTAAAGTCATCAAACTAATTGATACAGATCCAGAAAGAGCATTATTTTTAGACCTGGAATGGCATGATAATTCCATTATATTGGGCATGGTTTATGCTCCCCAAACAAAAGCCACTAGGGTTGAGCTTTTCCAGAAAATGCAACCATATTTATTTACCTCCAAAATAGTAATATTAGGGTGGATTTTAAATGTTCATGGTCCCTTGAAGACACAACATGGAAAAATAGAAAAACTTTTCTGTGGTCCTAATTTTTGGAAAAATATGATCTAATCAGCTACTCTGAAAGACACTTACAGGGTGGTTCCTATTTTGTATATTCAATCTGATTGTATTATATTGCATTGTTTGTAATGATTGTCATTTTTTGCAATTAATTTTTTTTATTGGGTAATCCATAATCACTTCAACAAGAAAGGAAAGAAAATATTAACAGTGGATTCAGTTTTTTTTTTCTGAACAAACATCAGTATAATTGTCCCTTGGACAACTAGCTGGGTATACCCATGGATTACAGACTAGCATTATTCACAAATAAACAAACATCGCTGACTTACTATTATATTCCTGCATAAACTTTTGCAACCTACAGAGAACAAAACTTCAGCTTTACTTTCATTGACTTGTACCAAAATGAAAGAAATCAGCATGTGCTATGCACCTCTGTATCTGTCACACCCTGGGTGCCCCATTCACCTTTTTTACATTGTTCTGGTTAGTTAAGGGGCCAGGCTTTACACTGGATGGGGGAAGAGAGCAGTATTCAGAGTTAAGAAAGGTGCCCCACAAATCCAGGAACCATTTGGGCCTGTTCTGTGCATTGAACAGAACTCTTTCAAAACTGGCTGCTTAGCCCAGTTCCTCAAGCCACTCTTGTGTGCTGGAGAAGTTTGGTGCTCTCCAGTGTCTCAGTAGAATTCTCTTGGCTGTAATGAGGGAGCCAGCACCTGTGGGGGTTGGAGAGTTTTGGCCCCAGAGGGGTACATTGGCCTATCCCTAGCATCACTAAGGGAGGGGTTTGACTTATCCTATGGCCTAGTATGTTTCCACACATGTCTTTTATCCCCAGCCAGTAAATGTTTTTATTTTTTATTATTGATTGTGCTATTACACCCCGAGTCATACCGGAAAAAGGCATTTTTTGCCAGTGTACCTACCTAATTATCAAATGGAATTAAATAAAATAAAACTATTAAGTTCACCAGAGGGAAGGGCATATTTACTTTCAGTGCACCCTGTCCTCCAAGATAGATTATCTTTTAGTATCTGTTCTATTATGATATTCAAGAGGATAGAGTGGAGATGTCCAAAATCTCTGACCATGTGGAACTTAGGGTTAAGGTAGAGGGATTTTCTTGTAGAAAAATAGGCCTTGGCTACTGCTGGTTAAAAAATCTTAGAGGAGTGGTATCAGATTGTAAAGTGAATTTATGTAGAGAAAAAAAAACAAATATGTTGTAGGTGATACCTTTTATTGGACTAACAAAATTATTTCTAAGACTAGCTTTTGAGAGATAAACCCCTCTTCCTCAGGTCAAAGTGGAAACAGCTGAGCAGTGTGATAGATATAAAGGCTGGATGTGGATTCAAAACCTAGACTAGCAGTTTACAGATCAAAGCATTGCAGTCAATTTGCACCTCTTACAAACAGGAAGACTAATTTTCACTGGAGTGTGTCTGTTGGAGAGATCAACTTGTAAGATCAAAGGGCTGTTTAATGTTACTCTGACTCTGGGCCATCAATTAACATTTCTGAAAAGTCAAGACAGAAAAAAATACATACCATTGTCTTAAGAAGGTACCTGTTAAAAGAGCCAGAGGGTGCTGATGTGAGGGTTTAAAAAGAAACTCTGAAGCACTGATTTAAGCATAATCACTGGTAGCGTATTAAAAAAACAACATCTTTATTAAGTCATTTTTCTTTAGTGTCAAAATATTGTATCATTTTTATTTCAAATGTTTGCCATTCCTGGCTGTTCTTGAAGTTGTCTTTTAACACTCTGACAGTAAAATCACTGGTGGAGTGATCTGGTCTTGAAAAATGTTCCCCTACTGGCATATTTTCATTTTTATGGGTAACTGTGAATCTGTGGTGATTCATTCTTGTTTTGAGTTCCTGTCTGGTTTCACCAATATAGCAGCCCTCCTCACATTTTCTACATTGTATCATGTACTGTATACTACATTGCTAGAAGAACAGGTATATGAGTTTTGGATTGTAAATGTTTTTCCATTATGACTGACACATGTCTCAGGAGATATATGTGTACATTGTTTGCAGTGAGGTGCTTTGCATGGTTTTGCACCTTTGTCACCTAGTTGGAGCTCAGAGGGAAGTTTGCTTCACACCAGTTTCTGCTTCAGGTTTGGTGACTGGCGGAAGGCAAGCAGTGGTGGAGTGGGAAATTATGAAATGCAGCAACTGACATTTTCAGTATGAAATCAGGCAGAAAAATGTACTAACAGATGGGTTAGAAGAGTTACTTATATGATGGCCAAAGATCCCCTTTTTGTTATTTGAGTGGTAATGTCCTGTGAGACAGTGTACCCTTGGTGAATCAAGCTAGAGGAAGCTGAGCCACCTGAGAGTGAATTTGTAGTAAATGCAATCAAAATAGTGCAATATAGTCAACTGTGCTTTGTAATCTGAGAGTATTCTCTGATGTACCTTCCTAACTACATTAACTTTTGCCCTTTAACTGCTGTACTGATTCTGTTGCTTTGATTCCCTAGTCTTCAGGTGGGATGGTAAAACATTTAAACCGAGAAGAGTTGTTCAGTCCCAAAGTGTACAGAAGGCCAAACAGTTAAATTTTCATTATCTACTGTACAACTGAGGAAACAGCACCAAAAGCGAATTAGCTTGCAGAATATTCTTAAGGTTTCTTCTTTCCCAAATTGCAAACATTAAATTAGAATTACATAAAGTACAATGCAATAGGGCACATCATGATGGTAGAGTTAAAATTTGATACCCAGGGGATGAAAGAGTCCACTAATATTTTTCAGGGATGTCAGGACAGGATCAAAAAATTCTGAACAAAATTTTATGTATCACATTAAGCAGATTTGCTCAGAAGTTAATATTACCTGGGCAAATGTGTGCTATTCCTGGTAGGTCTCTCAATGACAACTTGATTGTTATTTGTGAAATCGGGAACAGAATTAACTTATGCTCCCTTTGAGGTTTTCTCCTTGACTAGGAGAAGGCAATCAATCATGTGTCTCACCAATTTCTGTTCCAGACCCTAAGGTACCATAAAATACCTGAGAAATGTATCCGGTGGATTCAGCTACTATGTGAGGCAACGTCCTTTCAACCTATGATAATGTTTTTTGAGTGAAACCATTGCTGTAAAGAGAGTGGTAAAACAGGGGTGTCCATTGAGTCCTCTGCTGTATGTTTTTGGTCTGAATATTCTGATTCGGAGATTCTCACTGTCTAAAACCACAGTGGGTATGGGGTTTTGCCATCTAGTACCCCAGATAAAAATAAGAGTCTTTGCAGATGACATCTGTTTATTTTTGACAGACTTGAGTTCCTGTCATTCTGATCTATGTGATAAGGGTGAAAGCCCAATCTCAATGGGCGGCAGGGTACATACTGCCAAAAATCAGTTTTGAAGTATACATTCCCCGGCGACAAGAAAATGGTGCTGAGGACTTAGATTTTAATTGTTCATAGAGGAGGCTGTGCCCCCCCCCACACTCCCTTACTAAAGGATTCTTAACTCAAGGGGGGTGCATGTTGGGGGGCGGGATCTTGAGAAATAAAAATTTCAGGCCAAGCGCACAAAAATGTAAGCACATCCGCACCTGAACCCTGAATCCTCACAGCATTAGGCTGCCACCCACCCACCATGCTATGGGGCCAGCTCAGCAGCCCCAGTCCAACCATACCAGGCCAACCCTCACTCCCATCCATCATTCTTGCTCCCCCCCACACGCGTATACATATATTGAGGTCATGTCGCTATATACGCCCACCTCCCCCATCCGGTCACCCTTCCTCAGTGGTAGCCCCATCGACATGCTCCGGGATTGAGTTGCCATTATTGCGAGCACTCAATCACCCAACGCCCGTGTCACAGGCTACCTGTCATTCAGTTCTTCAGATTTTGAAGGAGTATCAAACTTTAGCAGAAGCTATTATTAACTTGTCCAAAAGTAAGGCTTTGTGTTTAGGTGATTCAAATTGTTTAGGTTTGTCTGCTCATTGGCCTCATTTAAGTTTCTTCCACATCTTTGTTAGTCTTAGGTATTGTGTTTGGCCCTGAAGATATGGCAAAGAGAACCAGGAACAGAAGCTCCAAGAAGGGGAACATAAAGTTTCCATATGAAAACACTTGTCACTATCAAAAGAGAAAATTATTTTTTTCTGGTTAAATCTATATTGCTGCCATACATTTTTATTTTTAAGTTGTATATTTCTGCCTCCTCTGAGCTGCAAGCCAACATTTTAAATATGTTCTTTCAGCTGGCATGGGGGAGTAGAATGAATCACACTAAGAGGAATTACACTAATTTACCCCTTAATGATGAAGGCTTGGCTATGATAAATCCTGTTACTTTTTTCTTTTCGCTATTTTTTAAACATAATATATTATGGCTGTTCTTGGATTTTAAGGACACAGATTGTTCTGCTCCATCAGGAACTGGTGATGTCATTTTATACCAAGTGGGAAAGGAGGGAAGGATTGTCCCATCTGCATCAGAACCTCACATATCCCTTCCTATATTTTGATGGAATTAAGAAAGATAAAATGCTGGAAATTGTCCCCTGATCATTTTCATTCCACATACATGGAAAAAAAATTAATGCTACTATTATGGATGATTGTTATATGGAGCAGTTGATATTTTTGGGGGTAACAATAAGTATCACTAAGGTTACCGTAAATCAATCATGTGACTCTAGAATTCCAGTTTATGAATGGGATATATTATAGCTCAGTAGTCCTGGGAAACTGGAGTGAAGAACTCTCACAGGCATAACAGTTTAAACGTAAGACACTGTCCTTGAGATACGTACACTGGAATTCTTGAGTCACAGGTCCATTTGTACTTAGAATGTCAATTTATTTTCCCTTATTGGGACAAATTTGCCTTGATTACTGGCATTATGGAGTTGAAGAGGATGACTTATGAAAGTTTGGAATGTGGAGTATATGGCTCTGGGTGAACCTGTTTTCATGACAGCATGGTGAGAGTGATTCTGGCCATTACTAAATTCATGATTTGGCAGTTCAGGTGCAGACTTCTACTACAGTAACAGTTTTTAACCCAGGAGGCATTGGTTCTGAGTATTCAGGATCACATTTGATCTTGTATGAGAAGGACTGACTCCATTGTTCTCAAAGCCAGTTAAGGCCTCTCTGGAGAAACTGTCAGAATCTTCTTACTTAACTATTATTCTCTCATGTTGATCATTCATTTTCCATTTATTGATTGGTACACTTTTGTATAGCTCAGTGAGGTATTTTTGTTTACAGTTGTGTATGAATCTTGTACTATAAATTTTCCAAATAAAAAATTCCCCTATTCTTTTTGACACTAGGATAGCTCTGCTACTGTCCAGCAGGGAGGGAGAGCTGTCCATCTGAACAAGATGGCAGACACCGGTGGTCTGTAGGTGGATGACAGAGGTTTGCCAGAGGTCATTCCTGAAAATGCTGAAAACTGTGCTCCTGGTAATACAGATAAGAATATGGGCATAGATCCTAGAAATAGTTCTAGTACTTCTGATATGGAAGCATATTTGGCAACAGAAGAGGCTGAACTAAAACAAGCTTTAGAAGTAAAAAAAGGTCTCAGCTGATGGCTTTAATGGCAGAAGAGGGGGCAAGGTTTCTTCATGAATGAGATTGTTTGGTGACTGCACAAATAAGAAGAGATGCAGTAGCATCCACATGAGCTACAAGTCCCAACTATCTGACCCCTGTTTCTGGTAATAATCCATCTCCTGCAATTGTTGCCATGGATAATTTGAGTGGTACTCCAAGGTTGAAAAAACTATTGTTGCCACAGTCATACCCACAGCTGAAGTGCACAAAGAAAACAACACTAAATCAAAGGTGGTTAACAGCCAAAAGAATCCCCGGGTATCAGAGGTCCCATCTCCAGCCCATTGCTTGGTCTGAGATCAGGATTTGAACATTCACCAGTCCACGCTGCAGGGTGACATGGCAGCACATTCATAGGTGCCATGAAAGCAGTGATTGCAATGGATATAGCCAGAAGGGAGGTCTAGTTCCCAGAAGCAGGCTGAAACTGAAAACACTTGTTGGTTGTGGGAGGACACATTCCTGGCTGGTAAATAGAGGAAGTTGAGAGACAGCATTACCTGGCTGGCCCACTCTGAGAACAATTCAGGGCAATGCCTACACCACACCACAATGCCTAAAACAGGCAGATTGTGTCTGCAGCAAGGGGGCATTGAGCACCATTCGGCAGCTCATTCATAGACTTTACAAAAGACTTCAGCATATGAACTTTCACAGGCCAGTATCCACACCTTTCAGAGATGGTACACACAGACTCAGTGGGGAATGAAAATAGGACTACAATGCCTGTTTTTGTAACAGACTTAGTGGGGTCCATTCCCATGCAGGCAACACACAAGCTTTCTGAAGTTAAACTCTCTGGTGACTATGCTAAAATGAATAAGAAGATGGTATCTAATTCTCAAGTGTCTGATAATGAGGGAATCTATTGTAATTACTGAGGAAGGTCCTGTGTTAAATAATGGTATTAATCCTCTAGATGTTACTGTGAGTTCACATAGAAAAAAAGAGTCTACTATTCTATCAGGGCAAGCCTAAAATCTTCCACAAGTGTGACTAAATTGCACTTGAGTAATGTTTGTGGTAGCTCCCACTGCAGCTTATGCTTAGAGTACAGCCATATAAATTTTCATTGCCCAAACCCAGTAAAGTGCAATCTATGACAAGACAAGATACAGGGCACACTTATAGGCAATGCACGCATGCAGCACACAATAGGGTGACAGGTTTTGCATCTATTAAATCTGGCAAATAAGGCTCAACATAAAGGCTCAGAGAAAGATTCTCTGCAGAGAGACAGAATCTGCACCCCCCACCCCTGTTGAGCCAACTCCAGTAGAGCCTGCACCCTAACAGATCAGGCCCAAGGGCCTTGTGGAGGATACTTCTCCACTACCATCCACTACTGGTGAGGTGACCCTTGCAGAACCCTCCCTACAAAATGCACCAAAAGAGCAGGAACTGGCTGTTAACTCATCATTCTCTTCAAAGATGGAGACCGAACTTCATGAAGCTGATCCTAAGGTACAGACAAGGGATGAACCTCTGGTGCAACCTGAAGGTATAGTGAATCCCCAGCCTGACATGTCTCCCCCCACCACCTGAGAAAGTAGATTGTACCATGGTTACAAGGACATGGGTAGATACAGACAGTTCAAAGCAAAAAAGCCTTAACCCCCCAAAGTTACCCCCACACCAGCGAAAAATCAATATGCTGCACTATCCAGTTCCAGGCAGTGGGGAGATGCAGAGGATGATGGGGATTTAGGAGCTTTGTCTCTGCCCCTTAACTAAAGGGTGACTCCTCCTCTGATCAAGAAGACTCCATATCAGAGACATCAGTGTCAAAAAAAGGGAAGACTAGATTTCAAAATAAATGATTGTTATGGCATGGTCACTCTTAATCCTTTATTTTTTCATGTCTGAAGTAGTCTTTCCTTTGAAATGTGTAATGCACAATGTAAACAGCATCAAGACCTATAAAAAAGGTTGCCTGCATATTTGTCTCTGCAGTCTTCTATTGGTGACATTATTTTCCTCCAGGACACCAGATTGAACATGCTAGAGGAAGTGTCACAAGCCAAAAAACAGTGGATGCTGGATTGTTCATAATGGTCATCTGGAACTGACGTGATTATGTATCTATTCTGTTCAAGGGGTATGGTTTCAGAATTTACCATCTCAGATGTGATTTGTAAAACCATGCACTGCCATTTGATTTGTGTGTATGTCCAAGTAAAACCCTCCAAAACAGAATTGTTCCCAAGTATTCGACTTTACCTACACACATCTAAGACTGTCATATTAGGAGGGTATTTCAGCTGTGAGCTATCTGTCACCAGTGGAAGATTTCACATAAATAAATTGTTTCATGAATCGGTTTTGCTGGCCAAAATTATACATTCAGATGGCCTAGTATATGCTTATCGAGCATTACATCAGAAGGGAGGGAAAAGTTTTGAGCAGGGTATTAAAGCCTGCAGAATAGATATGTGTTCGTCTCCAAAACAGTTGAGATAACTACTGCAAGTGCATTCCTTACTGTAATTTCTACCATGCATTTCTAATGTGAACCCTTTCAGTTTCATCTACTCAGCAGGAGGAGTCAAACTGGTGGGAACTGAATGAAAGTGTGCTTACAGATACCCTTCTACAGTAGAAATGGCATGAACAAGTTAAAGCTAGAATCTCAGTTTTAAGCATGTATGATGATATTTTACCTTGGTGGGAGGATATGGAAGAAGCCTTGAAATATTCCCTACAAAAGTATTCTATTACCAAAACTAGGTTACAGTATCTTGAATACTTAGAATGGTTTCCAGTTTCACAAGTTCATCTCTGTATCAGTCCAAATCAAAATTTCTTATTCAGCACAGATCAATAATATTTGTATGCAAAGTAGGAAACTACAATATGATAGTGTAACCATTTTAAAAAGGGAAATGTATTTCGGTACCCAGAGCATCACAAAAGTAGTGCATGGTTTCTTTTCACCTTACTAAAATATTACATATGGCAAGCTCATTGTGCCTTCACCACCCAATAGAAAACAATAGAATACAAGGAATCTATCAGTAATGGCAAAACAGGAATATTTCAAATATATCAGTCAGATCATTTTGCTAAAGCGTGAAGGAGCTTGAAGTCCTAGTGGAAAACTGTCAGATGGTTTGAATGTGATTACTACATAAGGGGAATTTAGCACAGGGATGATAATGCGGGATTTTTTTTTTATTCCATAATTTTTCACCCATGTTTTGTTTACATTTAAGTTTTACTGTAATGTTCAGAGTTACAGTGTCTGAGCTGCAGTTTGAAACTATTTCTTTTTTTTTGGCATATCGTTTGTTTATATTTATATTAATTATTATTTCAGTTTTGCAATGTGAAACCTAGTCTCTATGTATCAGTTTTATTTTAATAAAGGATTCCCCTACTCTTTTTGATATGTGCTATGGGATCCTTAACATCCATCTCAAATTAACCAGAATGGGCAGATGAGACCTTGGTTTAACATCTCATCCAAAAGATGGCACCTCAAGAGTGTAGCACCCTGTCCTGCATGCTGCATTGAAGGGTAAGTACTGGGATTTTTCCCCAAGCTCCTGGCATGGCACTGGAACTCACAACCTCCCAATTTTTGAATGTCAGATGTGAGTGTGTAATCTGTTGAGCCACTGACTCTGCTATTACAATATATAATAATATTTATATTACTATTTTACAACTGAACTGCCTGTATCTCTCGAATCTGCCTTTTGGCAACAAACTAAGATTGACCCCCTTGAATGCTTGTAAAATTGAGACTAGAGCAAGGTATGTAATTTTTAGTTTTGTTTCCATTTCTGAATAGAATAACATGCTTCAGATGGTTAGGATAACAAAGGAGTTTGCTATTCGAGGGCAGTATAATGCATCTCTTCTCTTATTTTTGTTCGGCTACACAACAATGCAAGAAACACTTTTTGGCAGTCAGATCAGAGTTTATTCAGGCAAGGATAATGGCAGTTTTGCAATCTCCTGCTAAGCTGAAGGTCATTTTTCAAGGGAAAGATATTCTGTTTGTAGATATTGATGCTGGCCGTGCATTCTTTAAAAAGAATGTTGCCTTACCCACAGATATAGGACCCAATTTGAAGGAAGATGATGTTGCAGACAACACCCAGTATATTACAGTGGTCACTTGAAATAGATATGGACTATTGGACTGTCAAGTCATTTTCAGTAACTGATTATTGTATGTTGCCTTATATCATTGAATTGGAGACTCCTGTTGGAGATTTGCTTTTCCTGAAAAAGATCATCTTATTATTCTTTTACTTAAGTGGATGTTCATAGCTTGAAGCATAGAACATATGTGTATGGAATGAGTAGATATGATCTTATGTGCTCTATAGTATATAATGATAATATTGGCTTTTTCCTCCATTTAACCCCTCGAAATTTAAAAAAACAAAATTTATTTTACTCTAAGAATCAATCAGTTTTTTGAGAAAGTATACTAACATGTTATGTACTGTTTTGTTATATGTTTAATTTTTCCCCTCTGCCTGAAAACAAAATATATAAAAGAAATTACCAACTAAAGGGAGAAACATTCAAAACTGAGCATAGAAAACATTTTTTCAGATAAAGGATGATGAATAGTTGGACTATACTGTACTTCCAACATCCACAGAGGAAGCAGAATCCCTAGAGATATTTAAACAACGATTAGCTGAATACAGTATCCGACACTTATATCAGATGCGATTATTCCAAATAATTAGATTTAGTGAAAAAAATGCTCTTACCATTTCATTACAAATAGCAGTTATATTACTTGGAGTCTCAAGTTCAGGAAATTCTGATTGCCAATATGTGCAGGAAGCATTTTTGGGAGCAGTGGTAAAAAAACCAACAGTCTTTTGTCTATTAGGGAGGTTGCTGCTGTTGGGTTGCCACCATACTTAGTTCATCCCATTTATCAAAGTTCACAGTGTCCCAGGGTCTGGAGCTTAAGATCAAGGCAAGCATGTGCTGGAGCTAGAGGAAGGGGGAGATTGGTGTATGGACAGGGGCTACTATTTGGTTGAACTTGTTATAGAAAATTTGGGAACTGCCTTCCAGAAGGGAATTGAAGGTGTGAAGCTCTGCTGTACCCAGAAAGTTTGCTGGAAGGGTTCTGTATTGTATTTTGTTTAAAAATGAATACACCTTATTCAAAGAAATGAAGTGACAAGTTACATATCAATGACAAATGTCAGGATACAGACAAAAGAAGAGCAGAAAAAGATAACAGGACATTTTATAATGTATATTCATGGCAAAACACTCAATTTGATGCATCAGTTAGGGTTGTTCCACAGCAAAAAAAGCCAGGAAATTCAATGTTAGGGTTCCCACCCCTTGCACGCCCAGCCCATCCTGCCCCCACCAACAGGCATTGGGGTGAGCGTTGGGGTCATCGGTCTTAACTATCACCCCTTTCCATGTGTAAACAAGCTGAGGCAGAGCAGTATAGGAGAATGGGGTGAGAGTTAAGACCGATGGCCCCAACACTCACCGATGCCTGTTAGAGGTCGATGGGCTGGGAAGTCTGAAGTGGGCTAACTTTAACGCTAATGGAGCAACTAACGAGCTAACGATCGCTGAGCAAAAGTTTTGCCATGAATTCTCTTTCTTTTTGAGAATGTGCAGTATAAATAGTGAATGGAATGTGGTGGTGCGAGCGCGGGGCCCCTCGGTAACAGTAACGCAATTGGAAGAAGAAATGGTCATGGTAACAGCAGGGAGGATGCCAAAGGGTACAGTAACAGAAATGGAAGCAGAAACACAAGCGTGTAAGGGAATGCAAATTGTTACGTGCACAGTCATGGTAATGCAATTGGAAATGCAAATGCTTACGATAACAGCAATGATGACACCAAAGGAAACAGAAACGCAAATGGAAGCACGTACGCAAACGCAAACAGCAATGTACATGGTGACACAAAAGGAAACACAAATGCAAACAAAACCAGTAATGGAAATGCAAATAGTACCAGTAACGCAAACGCAAGCTCAAATGCAAATGCAAAGGGTAACGCACAAGGTGACGTAAATGGAAACGCTAACGCAGACGGTCATGGAAACACAAGCGGAAACACTAACTGTAACAGTAACACAAATGCACCCACCTTTTTGTCCCCAAAAAGTGCATTCAGAAGCACAGTGAATACAAAGAATGTGTGCATAATAATGGCCCTCAGAGCAGAAAATGAACACTTGGAATACTAAATTGCTTATATCTCAGGAACCTTACGACATAGAAAAAAAAAATCATAATATTTATGACTTTCCTGGCTAGTTTTGTGCTTAGCCCTCTAGCAGGGGGCTAAGTATTTTTTCTGACGAAAAGTCCGTATCTCAAAGCATTTCAGAGATACGGGCCCCGAAAGGCATGGTGGACACTGTAATGTTAGCCTATGGGAAAATAGTCAAATTCAGAGTGCCATAACTTTTCAGCCCTGTAATATTTTGTCGCCAAACCATGAAAAGGCACATCTGTGGGATGTTGGCTTTCTTTCCTCCAAATTTCAGCCCAAAGGACCAAGCAATTCTTTTGCAGCAGGGCGGCAAAGAATTCCTGTTATTTTGGCCATAATGTCGCAAAGTAATGTCATGATTTGAGACACTTTCGTAAAAAAAATCACAAAAGTGTCACAAGTGCAACACTACTTTGTGACACTACAGTTAACAAAAATGTTAAAAACATATTTCTGGGGTGTTTAACCCCCCAAAAAAGACATGGCTAGCATCCTCAGGGCTTGACTAGGTGAACACAAAAAAAAATTGTGTCCTAGAGGGTCCCAATTTTAAATGCCAAGCATTTCTGTGACCAGCAACTGAAAACAAAATGGTGGATTTGTGACTCTACAGGGGTCATTTGCGACACTGTCAAACTTTTTGTTAACTTTTCCCATTGACTATAATGGGAAACTTGTTTTTTGAATAACTTTTGAACCGTTCAATATTTTTTCACAAAATGTTTGAAAAGCACATTGGGGACCCCGGCTGCATGTTCCCTGAAGGTTTCGGGCTGGTCATATAAACCATGAGACCTGTAGGTGTGAGCAAAGAATGCGCAAAAAGGTGTAAATATGACTTTCTTTGGCACTATATAGCTCCGCAATTGTATATCCAACCATTACAAAACTTGGTAGATCCAGAGATCTATGGAACTGCTCTGTGCTTGCCAACTTTCAGGCAAATCCGTCATACAGTGGCAAAGTTATTAACCTGCAAAATTTCAGACTTTAACCTTAAATGGGGGACTCAACCCTAACTATAGTGGCACTACTGTGCTACTATAATATATATCTATATCTATATCTATATCTATATCTATATCTATATCTATATCTATATAGATAGATAGATAGATAGATAGATAGATAGATAGATAGATAGAAAGATATCGATATATATATACCTTCCTCCCACTTCTCCCAACCCCCCCCCCATTGCCACCAACTGAGTCTGGTCTTTACATGTAGAATACCATGGAGAGAGTCCAAAATAAGCTATTTTGTCTTGTCAGGCTCTGAAACCCAATCTAGTAGGGTTTCTTACTTAGGTTATCAATAGAACATATACAGGTTCCCAAATGTGCTTGTATCTATAACTCTTGCTCGACATATTGGCTATAAGATGCTCTGCCCATAGTGCAAATAACACCTCCCTATACCATTCTAGATATTGGGGAGTGCTCTGGTCCAGCCAGTGATGAAGAATTACCTTTTTTGTGTGCAGGTTGCTATCAGAGCTATGTGTGGAAGTTGGTTACCAATCAAGTCATCCCCATAATCCCCACAAGACACATTTCTGTGAAAAATGCATCTGATAGACCCAGCAGTGGGTTTAGCTGTGTTTGAATTGACTTACAGAAGGGGGCCACTGTTTCACAGGTCCCAAGAATTTGATACAGGGAGCCCAGTTCCTTGCCACATCTGGAACAGGTATCATTGGGTAGCCTACCCATCCTATGTAACTTAACCGGAGTATAGTACAGATTGTGTAGGATCTGAAATTGCATAAACCTATATCTGTCCCACTTGACATTGTTACATAAATTTGACCAGATCTTTGGCCAATTCCTGGTGTGATTGGTGGTCAGGAATACTTGGTCCCAGTAATAAAATCTAGAAGGCTCTCCCTGAATTGAGTAATCTCTCAGGAATCGATAATAATATGATATGATATGTAATGGGAAATGGGAGCAGATTTAAGCAAGAGAAACACCAGATTTCTAAAAGGGCTATACCAGGGTCGGGGCCAAAAAATTGATAGAGCATATGAGTAACCTGGGAATATCAAAAGGAACATAAGGACGGCCAGTGGTATTGGTCTCTTGCCTCTTGAAATGAAAAAAAGCTTTTGAGCTTGGACCAAATCTGCAATAGTATCTATACCATGTTAGGCCATAACTGCTCTGAAAGCATAAGCCCAGCTATCTGAAGGTTAGGATTCCTGAACAGTGGTTGGGAAATATCCTTATTCATTGTAATCTTTAGTACAGTGCATCGTTTTAAGTGAATTTGAAGAGAAGCCTCCAAGGGGGTGCCTTTTAATAGTTGAGGGAACTTTTTCTTGGGGAGATACCAACGTGATCTAATATCTAGGGCAATATTGAAACATAAGGAATAGTCTATATCTACCCACATTGGAACATAGGAGCTCGTATTGCCTTTCTCTGAGACTCTAATCCAGTGCTGGAATCTGGTGCAGTGCACTGCCAAATAGTACAGGAAGAGGTTAGGAACCTGTAGGCCCCCATCTTGTTTAGCACGCATTAACTTAGACAAGGCCCGATGGGCTGCTTTGCCCTGCCACAGAAAGGAAGTGAAAAGTCTGTTAATTTAGTTAAATCACAATTGAGGTACTACCAAATTGCACATCTGTAAAGGATAAAGTATTCGGGGCAAAATATTCATTTTAAGAATACTTAATCAGCCCCATAAAGAAATAGGAAGGAGGGACCAACGATCCAGGTCTGTTTAAACACAGGTCAAAATGGAAACAAGGTTACCCTTCCTCATGTTATTGGGCGAGGTACTAAGGAAAATTCCCAGATATTTTAACTTATCCATGACCCAGAGTAATCCAAGGTGCTCAACATCCGCTTTTAAGGTGATACTGTTGAGTGGCATTATCTCTGTTTTAGCTAGGTTCAATTTATAATTGGATATAGTTCCAAACTGAGAAATAATATGTAGGGCAGCCAGCAGGGACATGGCAGAAGAAGATATGTGCAACAATATATCATCAGCATATGCCGATAATTTATATTCACAGGGACCTATTGTAATGCCTTGGATCCGTGGAGAGTTATTGAGTTTATGGATCAAAGGTTCCAAGAAAAGATTGAAAAGATATGGGAAGAGGGGGCATCCCTGCCTGGTACCCTGTTGGAGAGCAGATGGGGTAGAGAGGACACCATTACACAATATGTGTGTGACAGGGAAGAGTAAAGTATCCTGATCCATTTTATAAACTCCTGAGGGATGCCATATTTAGGGAGGAGAGTAAATAAGTAATCCCATGAAACTCTGTCAAATGCCTTTTCCGCATCCAGGGACACCAAGGTCGCAGGGGTGAGGGAGTCCCTGGATGCGGAAATAAGGTGCGACAACTTTAAAAGATGATCTGCTGACAATCTGTCTTTCACAGACCCTACATGTTCCCTACTTAGGAAGGGGTGCCACACTTGTCCCAGTCTATCTGCCAGGATTTTGGCTAATATCTTAAAATCCAAGTTGATTGAAGAGATTATCTTGTAGTTGGCTACCAGCAGGGGGTCACGGCCCAGTTTGGGACGTACCACTACAGTGGCCTCAGTTAGTGAAGCATCTGTCAGTCTGGCTGAGAAAATATAATTATAAGTATCTAATAAGATTGGTGATAGTTGGGATTTAAATGCCTTGTAAAAATTGGTGGTAAACCCATCTGGGCCTGGGGATTTGTCTAAGGATAAAGAATCTATTGCTTGCAAGATTTCCTCTGTGGTAAGGGGAGCTTGCAAAATGGCAATAGAAGGATTTGACAGCTTTGGAAGGTGTATGTCTTGCAAGAAAGCCTCAAAGACATCGGGAGAGAAGGGAGAAAGGAAAGAGGCACACAACCACTGATAGAAGGTTTTGAATGCCTCAACAATATCCCACAGTGAGGTGAGGAGCTGACCAGAATCAGTGCGAATAGATGAAATAATCATGTCCGCCATCAGAGATGGCAATCTGAAGGCTAGAAGGTTCCCTGCCCTCTCCCCCTGATCAAAGTATTTCACCTTGGAACGTAGTAATAAGTACTCTGCCTTTTCTCCCAATAAGGTGTTATACTGATATTTAAGGTCTTCCAAATGTTCTCACACTGATTGAGGAGAAACTTGTGAGATATCCCTTTCTAAAGTCCTGATTCCACTCAATAAAGAGGAGGCCTCAGCTGTAACCTGTTGTTTGCGCCTCATTGCTAAGGGGATTAATTCCCCATGAAGGGTGCATTTCAGGGTGTCCCATAGGAAATCAAGTTTAGTCGTAGAGGAAATATTGGTTTTCATAAAGTGCTCAGTGAATGATTGAGTATGCTTTACGATATCTACAGATTTAAGCAGCTGGTTGTTAAACTGCCACACTTTATCTCTTGTTGAGGGGGGGAAGATTAAGGCACAATATTATAGGATGATGATCTGATATTACTTTAGCAGAGTAATAGGAGGAGACAGTCCCAGGGAGATGTTCTGCACTAACTCCATTCAACTTGGGATCACCAGCCCTCCGAAAGGCATGGCCGCGGCTCAGGACTCCTGACCGCCCAGTCGCACACCTCCTGGCCGCCCAAAGGATCCTGGAAGCTGGGTAAGTCCTCAGACTGTCCAGAGTTGCCATGAGCTGCTGCCATTGTTCCATCACTTACTGAGCTGCACACTGATTGGACCCTCGCACTCCTGCACCTTTCTGATTGGATATCTGCGCCTGCTGAATTTCTCCTCGGCTCAGGGCTGCAGCGCCCATTGACTCTGTGTGGAATCAGCCAAAATTTTGGGCCCCCTTTCAGAGTTGCCTCTACCTGGATTGCCCTGTTACTTTTTACTCACTCTGTACTCTGCCTTATAGTAATTTTTGCCCTCAATTGCTGTTGCCAGTTCCGAGGAAATGTAGTGTTTGAGACCTAAGTGAAAACAGCTTCTTTGTGTACTTTGAACCTGATCGGTTTTTTTTTCTCTCTCTCCCTCTCACCTTCTTCCCTGGGCCTGAACCGCCCCCCCCCTCTCGCTTTTTTAATCTCTCTGATCTTGCCTTCTTCCTTTACCTACCACCCACAACGCCAAAGTCTAGGCTTTGTCTTGCACAAAACAATGTGTTCTTGGGCCCACCACCACCCAGTATCTCCTCCACCTGTCTGTAATCCCTGCTCTCTGCCCTGCCCCCTATTTAGCTACCGCATCACCATATTTTTTTTGTGTAGCCCCTCCCACATCTAACCCCTATTTCTTTCTTCTTTCCACCTCCAGATCCCGCCATTCAACTTGGGCTCACCAGCCTCCGAAAGGCACGGCCACAGCTTGGGACTTCTGACCACCCAGCTGCACACCTCCAGGCCGCATAAAGGATCCTGGAAGACGGTTAAGTCTTCAGACTGTCCCGGGTTGCTGTGAGCTGCTGCCATTGGCCCATCACTCACTGAGCTGCCCCTGATTGGACCCTTGCACTCCTGCACCTTTCTGATTGGATATCTGCACTTGCTGAATTTCTCCTCGGCTTGGGGCTGCAGCACCCATTGACTCTGTGTGAAATCAGCTGAAATTTTATGCCTGCCCCCTCCCCCACCTCCGACCTTAATTAAATACTCTTCTCACACCCCCCCTGGTAACCTCTCCTCCTTGCTCCCTCTCATTGGTTGCTCTGATAAGTCCTCCCTTCTCTTCCCCCTCTACCCCACCCTCTTACCTTTTCTTTTTCTTTTCTTTTAACTCCTGTACTCCTGTACATGTACTTGTACCACCACTGCTCTCGCCCACAGGGGACCTGTCCTCTCCTGGCCCCTCTCCTTGTCCCATTGGCCCTCTTTACTTCCTACTCATCCCTTCCCCTGTGACTGTCCTGCACCTCCCTGCCCTCTCCCTCACATTTCCAGCCATGAGTCCCCCCAGTACTCTGTTCCCCTTTCTTCTCCTCCTCCTTGCTCCCCTCCTTCCCCTAATCCACCCCCCCAGAGCCTGCTTCCCCTCTCAACCTCCCAGCTTCCTACTTGACTCCTCATATCATCATCCAGGTACTCTTCCATTTGAACCTATCTTTCCACTGTGGTCCCTGACTACCTCTGACGATCAGTTCCTTCAACCCTGTAGGCGTAGGGTATATCTCCATGCCCAAGGCACCTAGAATTCTGCGGCTGCAGAATTTTGCGCAGAACTTGCAATCTACCACAGAACTTCTGCGGTGCTGCAGAATTCACTCTTCTTGTTGATTGTTTATTAATATTTCTGTTTTTCCACAGAATCTGGTTCCCTTCCCCTCTTTTTATATCCTAAACCCCCTATGTGCTCAGAATGTGATGTTATCATTGCTATAACATCATGCATTAGCTAATGAAATGGCTGCATTCTGTAACAGAAATGAACAGTCACTTATCTACCACAGCTCCCACTGCCAGAGACGGTGGCACTGCACATCAGGCATGGTGATATTTGCTCAACCTGCACTACAGCCTAATACAATTTTCAGTCTTGCATTATTGCACTAGGGCAAACTTAAACAAAACCTTGTCAGTAGAACAGACCTGTTAAGTCCATACCTCACTTTGTACAAACCTATTTGTGCCTTTAAGGTATAGAGATGCCATCTGAAATGAATAATTGGGAAAATGAATTTAACTGTCATTTTTAAGAAAAATAAAGTAATTATGCCCAGAAAAGTAGAATATAATAATGTGTAGACCTGTTGAAAGAATAGATCTGTTAAATAAATAATTGCACTGTACGCATTTTTGCCAGGGTTATTGATTACATATTGTCACTGGTTGATAGAATCACCTAAAAGTTATGGAGAAATGTTGTGTGCAGGGACAGCTGTTGGGCCAGAGGGTAGCATGCTGTGTTTCCGTGCTGGCAACTCAGGTTCAGAGATTAGCTTTGGGAGCTGGCTGGGCAGCACAAGGATTGGTGGAACACATCATTTCTCAGAGCCTGGGAAGGTATGGTGCAGTGTTCTGTCGCATGGTGGACACATTGTGCTGGTCTGGAGAGTTCTATTTCACAGTCCGTTCACATGCATGTCATGGCCTGATGGTGTTACGCAGTGTGTCAGGGAAAGCAGGTTGACATCAAAAATGAGTTTTGCAATAACTCCTCTATTCCATTTCTAATGGGACCTGTATGAATGAGGATGCAAGTTCATGGAAATTAAAAAAAAAAATATATATATATATATACACATATATACACACACACATATACAGTATCTGTCTCTCACCACACACACACACACACACTCTTGTATGTATGTTACAGATTGCATATAAATATATAAATGATACACAGTGGGAACCTCATGAGTGGTGTAGAAAGCACATACAAATATATAAGTGATAGACAGTGGAAACTTCATTAGTGGGATAGATAGCATGCATATAGAAATACCTTATTTATCACATAAGATCCCCTCTGCATATGTCATTTATGCAACAGGCTAGGACTTAAGGGAAGAGACATTTGTTTTGCTTTTTTAGGCATAAAATTATTTTTATAAATCTGTTATTTTTTGAACTAGTGTTACTGTGCTTTCCACCATCCTGATTGCTATAAAAACTGCCATGAAAGTGAAGTCAGGATGACAAGCTGTCACTGTGATGTGGTAGTTTGTTAGTGCCTCAGAACTTCCACAGAAATTACAAACCACCGCCGCCGAAGTTCTGTGGCAAATGATAGTCTTGCCGCAGAACTTGGTCCCCATGTGCTGCAGAAAAGTAGGGGCCCTGTCCATGCCCCTCCTACTCCTCTATCCCTGAACTTTCACTCTCCCCCATGTCACATCCATTCACAACCAGAAAAGGAAATGCATAACCAGAGAACTATGACTATGCATGCTGAAACTAGTGCTCCTCCTGATGCTATCTGGAAATGTCCACCCAAATCCTGGCCCAGTCCCCCCAGGGTTGCCAACCTGAAAAAACACCCAGGCACCCTCTCAATTATAACGCTCAATATTTGCAGTCTTCTTCATAAAATCGATGCCCTTCAGATCTTTACCAGCCAACATAGTCCGGACATCCTAGCAGCAGTTGAAACCTGGCTCTCCCCATCGGTCCTTGACCGAGCAATCACCCTCCCTGGTTACAATGTTTTCAGGCTCGATGGACCACTAAAAGAGGTGGTGGTTGTGCCCTGTACCTCAAAGATTCCATTTTGGGACACCTCATCAACACCACTCCCCTGACGACTACGGCGCAGATTCTCCCCATCAGAATCCTCCTTGGTGCTCACAACAAAGCCCTCACAGTCGTCACGGTGTACATACCACCAAAAGAGCAAGGAAATGGACTCACTGCGGTTCTGGACTTCATCCGATCACTCGCACCGGATACAGAATCCATACTGCTAGGGGACTTTAACATAAACTGGCCTGCTACTGAGGTAGGGGCACATAGGGACTCCTTCGCAGCATCACACCTCTTCCAGATGGTAGACTCACCAACCAGAAAGAACTACAAAACAGGTACCAGCCCCTTCCTGGACTGGATCTTAACCAGTCACCTTACCCGGATCTCAAACACCACTGTCCTCCCGGACACACTCAGTGACCACTGTCCTGTTAGCTGCCTCTGGTCAAACAAATTCATTTTAACCACCTCCAAAAACTGTCACTAGTAGGGTTCTACCCCGTGGCAAATTAATTTTTCTCAAAGCTTACCTTCTCCAACAAGACTGGTCTCCTGTCCTCTCAGCTACAAATGTTAACACTGCTCTGGACCACTTTTTCAAAATATTTAATGAGGCCTGCAATAGATTTGCCCCACTTAAAAGGTGTAAGGTTAAAGCCCTCTGTAACCCCTGGATCACAGGAGACCTCTTAAGGCAGCTACAGGCAAGAGACCACCTCTGGGAGCTTGCCAGAGCCACTGGGAAGCATGCAGACATCACAAACTACAAACGTGCAAGGAATGACTGCACCAAATTAATTTGGGATAAGAAATCAGCCTATTTCAAGAACGCCCTTACTAACTCCTGGGGTAATGGAACAGACTTCTGGAACAACATAAAAGAAGTTTCTGGGCAGCAGTCAAGATACACTCCCTCGGTGCTCAGCATAAATGGAGATCTAACACTTGACTCCAAAGTCATAGTGGACACCTTCAATACCGCCTTCACCGACCTTAGTTCTGTACTTCCACCAGACTTTTTCAATGAAATGAACTATCCCTTGCCCCCAACCACCACTGCCCCATCTAGTCACCCTCCTTTCTACTTTAAAGTGGTCAAGATGTACCAGGTACGTGACTATGTTACTAAAGCCATCAGCAAGTCCTGAACCAGCAATGATTCCCTTGACCTCAAACTACTATCCCTCACTATTGATGATGTGCGTAGGCCTCTGATGAGATCTTTAACCTCTCTCTCTCTCAGCCTCAGCCAGTTCCCTGACACATGGAAGTCAGCTATCGTAACCCCCATTCAGAAAAGTGGTGTCAAAACAGCGCATGAGAACTTCCGACCTATCTCCATCCTTCCTCCTCACTCAAAGGCCCTGAAGCGTATTGTCACTGACCAGCTGACTTAATACCTAGACAAGCACAACTTATTGAGCAGGCAGCAACATGGTTTCAGAAAGAACCATAGCACCTCCATGGCACTACTCGAATTTACCAGCACCATCCACCGCTCCTTAGACAATGGACAACTTACTGGCGCTACTTTCATCGACCAAACAAAGGCCTTCGATACTGTCCACCATGGACTCCTGCTTGCCCAGCTCTGGAAAGTGGGGCTGTCACCCAACTCAGTAAACTGGTTCAAAAGCTACCTAGACAACCGGTCTCAAACAGTGAGAATTGCAGACACTCTCTCAAATCGCAGACCGGTCCTCTCTGTTGTCCCCCAGGGCTCTATCTTATGCCCCTTCCTTTTCAGCCTATTCCTAAACTCCCTTCCAGAGTCCTGTCCTCAGCAAATCATTCTCTACGTGAATGATGCAGTTATCCTTGTCTCTCATCATGATCCTCAACAACTTAATAAAAACCTCCAGCATGGTTTCACATCTGTCAAAAACTGGTTCCTAAAACATAAACTGATCCTAAACCAGAAAAAAACAAAGTCCATGATCTTCAGCCGCTCTCAACACAAACATAAACAGTACCACATCGCCATCAAAACTAAGCAAGGAGACATGCTAGAACAAGTCCAATCCTTTAAATACCTTGGCATCACCCTTGACTCCCACCTCTCCTGTGCTGCCACATTAATACTGTAGCAAAAGCTGCTAATATCAGGATGGGCCTGCTGTTCTGGCACAGGAAACATCTAACCCCTGAAGCATTAAAAGTTGCCGTCCAGAGCTCCATCATTAGCATGATTGATTACGGACTCATTATCTACGGCTCCACCACTGCCTTCTCTCTCAAGCGGATTTCTATCTCCCTCAATAAAGCCTGCCATCTCGCCACCGGATCACACCGTCTCACCCACACCTGCGACCTCTACTCTCAAACAGGGTGGCTGCCACTAAACAATCATTTAAAATATCAAACCTGCATCACAGCAAAAAAAATTATGATGGGCAATGCCCCACCTGGTGTCCGCTCTCTCCTTAAACTCAAATACAACAACTGCAACACCAGGAGGTCTAAACCTCAACTCCTGCAAATCCCACACTGTTGCACTTGCCAAAGCCAAAGGTCCTTTGCATATAGAGCTCCCAGCTGGTTAAATAGTGTCGGTAGTGACATGTCTGCCCTACCA
The DNA here is from genome assembly GCA_016271365.2 of Neoceratodus forsteri. Classification (NCBI taxonomy): domain Eukaryota; kingdom Metazoa; phylum Chordata; order Ceratodontiformes; family Ceratodontidae; genus Neoceratodus; species Neoceratodus forsteri. Next base: position 261,484,872 of record JADMNL010000023.1, on the reverse strand, counting down.
ACTATGGGTGCTTTCAAGACCAAGCTCGGCCTCGCTCTTTCTGCCTCCAGCACCTGTGACTGCTATGACTAATCTTCTCACTCACTCCAGGCAGCAGATGGGTGCCCTCATGACCTAGCTCCACCTCGCTCTGCTGCCTCCAGCACCTGTGACTGCCATGACTAACCATTGTTACTCCCTCCAGGCAGCCTAGGTTCTTTTTTTTCTGTCTACCATCCACTGTCTGCCTTTTGCCCCACCCCCTAGCACTTTCGTCACCAGTGCCCAACTTATGCTCTTCCACAATCTACCTCTTGACAAAGCCCTCAGGCTGCTACACTCCAGCCCCTGCCTCTCCACCCCCCTCTCTTACCCCCACCTCTCTAGTCTCTCCTGCTTCTCTGTATCCACCTCCACATCTCACTTGACCTCTATGTACCTACTTTTGTTTATTCTCATGTAAGAAACCCTTGTAATAACATGCTGTAACCTTTCTTTGTTGATTACTGTATACTGAAATTGTAACTCTAAGACTGTACTCACTGACTTGGAACCTTTGTAAAAGTCCCTCGACTCAAAGGTACTTGTAATCCTAGAGTCAAATAAATAAATAAGTAAAAAGTAATCAATTCTGGAAAAGGAGCTATGGGGCAAGGAAAAAAGGAATATTCTCCGCGGTCCAGAGACAGAACCCTCTGCCATTATATTTTAGCTCTATGTAATACAAACCCCAAACAACACAGACCAGATTTAAGCAGGTTATCCAAAAGAAAAAATCCAGAGTCGGTGACAATCACCCTCCCACCCTCTCTCCCTCCCCCATCTCCCTTTCACCCCTACAGTAGAATGGATAAGAGGCATAACCTGTAAACCCAGCATAATAAAAGCCAACCCTGAACCTCAGAAAGAAATCTAAGCAATATTCTACAGAATGAAGTGAAGCACACCCCTTCCCCACCCATCAGAGCCCCCCAACAACATTTATATTTACTATTTCTAACCCCCCTCCAAAAAAGAATCTCAGTGTAGGGACCTGAAACACAAACAGATCCCATCATGAATAATATCTGGATAAAACACCCACTCAACTTCTCGGCTTGCCATCCCCATCATTATGGCATCATATATACCCCCCACATCTTAAAATATTAAGAAAACTACCCCGGAGGAGGAAAAGTGAAAGAAAACAACTTTTAAATGGGGCATCCACCCCATAAACCATATCCCCCTCGGTAATACAATCCTTAATACCTTCCATACTAGGAATAGGTTTCTCATAGTAGGATACTGTTGTTAAGCCCCAAATCCCAACATGCATAACAACTTCAGTCTATCTTCTCAGAGCAAAAGCATTCACCAAACTATAAGCACTGATAAGGTAAACTTATCACAATTCAGTGTCCACAAAATTCTTCAAAAATGGGAATTCAAGTCCTCTACTGTGGAGCACAGCAACCTTTGCATAAATAAAAAAAGAAAGGGGAGGAAAAGTCTCCTAGAAAGGAAATGTATAATGTCCTTAACCGCACTAATCCTCTTTAAAAAAAAAAAAAAAAAACGATGGTGTTGTGGGTAAAGTCCATCTGGTGCGATACAGTCTCTATGTGATAATGGGATGCATAAGCAAATTAATGTCTATGACTATCCTGATTTGAGGAAGAGGGAAAAAATAAAAGAAAATGTAGATCTCACCAACAGCGACCCAAGCTAAGGGTTCCAATGTTCAGATTGCCAGGTTCAAAATAAGAGTACTTAAGGGGTGCAGAGTATCAGGCCCCTTACATCAAAACACATCTCCAAGCAGGTAGTTGAGACTTCTGAGAATCCCACTGTAGATCAAATCAACGTCAAGTTGCGGCAAACAAATCAGGTAATAGCCACCTCAGATCTTTAGTCGCCTGGTGCACTGAATCAAAAGAGTGCAATGAATCTTTACAATATACCTGGAGCCTGGCTGGATATAGGACCCTGAATTGGATCAATGCTGCTAACAGTTTGACCACTATTGGGTGAAAGACAGCTCTTTTCTGGCAAGTAGCAGTGGGTAAGTCTTGAGAAATCCTGATCCTGTGCCCTTCCCAAGTGATCTCCTTCAACGCTCTTATTCGTTGAAGAATATGCTGTTTGTCTAGAACATTCAATAGTTTTAGGAGAAATTGCCTGGGAGAAGAACTGGGAGGTAGCTGGGGTTGCAAAGATCTATGAGCTCGTTCTACAATATAATAGATGTTGTTAGGTGAAGGCCCCTCAATGTGTTCTAGCAATTTCTGGGCAAACTTGATTGGAGCTGTGGCCTCCGCATCGTCTGGTAAGCCAAAAATAACTATATTATTTCTCCTGCTCCATCCTTCTAAGTCCTCTAGTTCATTTTCCATCTTGTTGAGCTTCTGACGGAGCAGGGTGACTTCAGGGTCAATGCAGTCTCTTCAGTTATCCAAGGGGGTAGCCCAGGCTTCTAAATCCCCCCCAAGATGTGGCCACTAAACCCATTCTTAGATTTTTGAGCTCCTCAGACATTATTTTTATACAGTCTTCTAAGGGCTGCATCTCAGTGATAAATCTTTCTTCAGTGAGCGGAGGAGGGGCCGAAGCAGTTGTAGAGGAAAGCCCAGACGTAGTGCTCTGAGCCTTAGATTTTTTAGAACTCTTGTCTGTGGTTGACGGTGGCTTGTGGTGCGGCAAGGCCTGACACATTTCAGCTTCCATCTTGGGAGCACCCTTAGTCGGATCCAGTCAGAAATACCCTCTGGTGAGTCTCAAATAGCTTTTCCTACAGTTTTAGGGGCTTAGGCATGTAGGATCAGGTAAAAAAAGGCCTAAATAGAGACAATGCAGGCAGAAGTGGTGAGGCAGTGTGACCGCTAGCTCAGAGGCATCACTTGACTCCACTTTGTATTGTATTTTAGAGGTAGGATTTCCTGCTAAGGATTGTGTTGGATCCAGTTGCAGGCAGGTGCCCAATAATTCATGAAGTTGTTTGCAGACAAGGGCTGAGGATTCTATAGGGGTAGATTTCAAAAGTTGAGGAAGTTTATTATAGGGGATACATGTGAGGGCCTGTATGTTGATGCCAGTTATTTGAACTAAATTTAATTCTTTAAAGGTGTTAGGAAACAGTTTTTACACCTCTAGAATCCCTCTAATTGTTCGTTTATTGGCTACCCAGTATGCTGATATGTTTTTGACCTTTTTTGTTAAATTAATAATCTAATTTTATTGCCTTTTTAAGGACCCTGATTCCCTATCTCCTCAGCAGTTGCTGCTCTCTCTTTGTATACTCTGAGGCTGGGAGATCAGAAGGCTGTGGGTTCTAGCCCTACACCAGGCATTTGGGTTAATAACCCAATACTGACACTGCAGTGCAGCATGAGTGGGGTGCTGCACTCCTGAGGTGCTATCTTTTGGGTAAGAGGTTAAACCAAGGTCCCATCTGCCTGTTTTGGTGGTAGTTCAGGTGGATGTTAAAGATCCCATGGCACTTCTTGAAGAGAGCTGGGTAAGTTTTATTGCAATAACATCGTAAACATAATCATAAAAATAAAGTCATACATCCATAAATAATAGGAAACCAATAACAATCAAACTAATAATCATACTCTTACCCCTGTCATCTCCCCTCCCCTCTCCCTCCCCCCACCAACGTAGGAGGTACCTTTACCTATAATCTCAAATAATATCTATCAATTTGTACACTCTTCATATTCTCTTTTACAGTCTACTCCCCATAGTTATTGAAATCAATCCTTTGCCCTCTAGCCCATTCTCTGAAAATGCATTACCTACTCAATTTTTTATTTTGTGTTTACATGATTCTAAGGATCATTTATATTTTATAAAAAAGGAAAACCCTTTCCACCAATTAATTACCTTCTGGGAAGAATAAACAGCCATATCTTTTACATATACATTCTCCATGGCTTGTTGGACCAAGACCTGCACTGTTTCATATGACATATTACATTGATTTAATACCCACTGGCATCTAGCTTGCCATAAATAAAAATCTTATACAGCAAAGAAAAATTATCAGTGTGTCATGATGAAACTGGGGCCCCACCTGGGAGTACTGACCCAATATCAGAAATGCATGGGACATATGAGTCAACCACCTCATATTCCATTTATTCACCAAGAATATCCACAAATTTCTTGAATACGAGCACGTAAAAAGGTAATGGTCCATGGTCTCTTCTTGATTTATATAGTTAGGATAGAGGCAATTTATTTCCTCTATCAATTTATGTTTTGCATTCCCCCCCTGATATTTATTCTACCATATACTGAAAGCCAAAGATGCTCCCATATATTGGAGGGAATCCTAAAATTTGTCCACTGTGCACACACCAAGTGTGTTTTATCCGAAGGAGAGTTTTTTAAACTAGGTTCCATAGGAAAGCAGTGTGACATTACTACCTGATACAATTGACGTCCGGAATGGGATACCAGTTGTTGTTTTGTCGATTCCCACTTACACATTTTAGACATGGTTGATTTAAAAAAATCTGGAACATTTAAATGTTTTCCCATTTTAGGAGGCACCAGCCCCCAAGCTTTAAAATAACTAGATAAATTTAACCTACTCCACTGTTTTTGAGGGGAATCAACATCCCCAACCCACATTTAACCATTTGTGAAAGAAACAATGTGTAAAGAAAAAACAACCGGCTCTATCATTCCCAAACCTCCTTTTGAAAGAGGAAGACATGTATAGCAACATTTTATGGGGTTCAACCTATTCCCCCCACAACATTTGGAAGAAGAGGCTATGTATTTGCATTTTTAGTTGATGTGGTAGAGGAAAAATCATAGCAACATATAGTAAACAAGGAATAAGGAACTTCTTTATTATTTGAATCCTTTTTACTTTTGACATACTCCATTTCTTCCATCTATTAACCTTTTGTACTATTTTAGACAAGGATTGATCCCAATTTTGAGTAGCCATATTTTGGGGTCCAAAAATGATCCCTAAGATTTTTAAAGGTTCATTTGAAATTCGAAGTCCTGCAATCTGAAGAGATTCAGGATACCCTGTACCTATAAAAAGTCCTCTGCTCTTCTTAATGTTCAATCTAGAATTTGACATAAGCATAATCAGACGTTTCTTTTATAAACAAAGGAAATTGGGTATAATCTGAAAAAAAGACATATATCATCCGCATAAACCTGGAGATATAAAGTCTCCTGGGTCCCATTCCCAGTAATCCCTTTCCATTTAGGTTGATCTGTTAATGTTCTTAAAAAGGGGTCTAATGCAAACACATAAAGGAGGGGGCTCAACGCACATCCTTGCCTTACCCCTACCCATGTTTTAAATCCTGTGGTAACTGACCGTCTTATAACTGGATAAACCAATGTAGAAGAATAAAGTAATTGTACACATTTTAACAATACAACCAGAATGCCGGAATACTTCAATGTAGTAAATAAATAAAAGTGAGAAACTTGATCGAATGCTTTCTCCTGGTCAACTGAAATAATACTTCAATGTTTCTCAGAAAGGGATAGGTTATCTATTACATCCCTTACATAGCATGCTGGATTTTACATGAGGGGAGCCCACAGAATTGTAATGGAGATATAACATGAATGGCACAACTCTTTAACCTGTTATTCAAAATATGAGCCAAAATTTTATAATCCGTGTTCAATATAGTAATTGGTCTCCAATTTGTAATTAAATGCCAATCCCCAGATTTAAATAAATACATTAATATTCCATCCAAAAATGATAGTGTTATATTATTAGTTTTATAAAAATAACCACAAACTGTCTCTAAACATTCCAACAATTCTGTAACAAAAGTCTTGTAAAATTCAATGGGTAAACCGGCCAACCCTGGAGATTTCCCTGGTGCTATAGATTTCATTGCAGATTCTATATCAAGTCTGCTGATCAGAAATTGCATATTAAAAGTATGTAAAAGTATGGGAGGAATTGTTATGTTATTCAAAAATGTATCAATTTCTTGTTCTGAGGGGATCACCTCTGGCTCCAGGGTAGAAACATGTTCTTTTATAACAGCATGGAATTCCTCATCTAAATAATGAGCCACCCCTTATAAATCCACAAGATAATCCATCTCCACTGTATCGTTCATTTGTTTACAAGCCAAATAAGGGTCTCCTACAGGAGTCTTTATTAATCCATTTTGAAACAGTACTTTCATGGTTTGTGCCCGATCATATTGATAAATTAACATCTGATCTTTTATTATTTTAATTTGGGCTGAATAATCATATTTAGTTGCATTTGTCCAGGAAAATAGTTTTTGGACTTGCTGTCTCAAAGACAAATACTTTAAAAAATGATAATTTTCTTTTTTTTTTCCATAATTTTTATACCAAAATTGAAAATCTGATTTTGGGTCCATCCAACAAAGTCCTATATCTGAATATAAAAAACACACTGAACATCTAGCTAGTATAATTTCCCTAATCCCTTGCCAAACCCGGGTTTCATCAAGGACTGTTGTGTTTAATTTCCACCTAGATACTTTCCAGCTCAAAACAGTGTTCTCCTGAAAATTAACCATCAATGCTACGTGATCCAAAAGTTCCACAGGATGAGCTTGAAGCGATACTGCAGGAAGGTTGTTAGAAATAAATATGTGATCAATAGAGGTGGTGTATTTTCCCTGTTTATAAGTAAACCCTGGGCCTGTCATCAGAAAATCTTTACAGTTTAATAAATCTGCTGAAAGCACCATCTCTGACAAAGCATTAGAATCACAATAAACTTTCCCCTGTGGTTTAGAATGGACCACCTGAGATTTCACCTCACAGTTAAAATCTCCACACAATTTGTTTTTTATATGAATTCACTAGATAAGGTCTCACTAATTTAAATACTGTCACCATTTCCACCTTTGATTGAGGCCCATAAACATTAATTAAACAACAGTTCATTTTATTCCAGATCCCATCCAATATCACCACTCTCCGAGGTATGAGATCTATTAATTTCAATAATTGGAATAAATATGAATTAAACAGACTTCCTAAACCATCGGCACTTGCCTGACCAAATGACCAATAGGAAGGTCCCCATGCCCATTCTCCCTTAAAAAATCTAACCTGGTCAGTAGAAAATACCCATGTTTCTTGAAGAAAACAAATATCCATACAAGCCTCATGTATAAAATCAAACACCATCTGATGTTTCATAGCATTCAATATATTATGTACGTTTATTGTACCCACTTTTAGAAAAGCTAGGATTTATTTACCAAAACCTTTTTCTGTTACCCGAACTAGCTTTTTTTTCTTTTTTTTTTCTTTTTCCCTCTATACCCCATGGAATCTGGGTTCTGGACCTCCACCTCCAGATCCCTAGTCTGGGTATCTAATTCCTCCTGCTCCATTTCAGAATTCCCCCACTCAGGAGCCAAAATAGCAAATGGATTTGGGGTCTCAATATCCTTTCCTGGGGGGGGGGTAGGAATTGGTTTCACATTCCTGGAAGACCTTCGTATTTGCTTAAGAGAATTAGGTAAAGGGGGTGGTATGTTTCTCTGTTCAGGGTCAGTATAACATACCGGTGTTAAAATCTCCCCTGCCAGGAGGGATGAGTGATCCTTCATTTCAAGGGGGTCCACATCCTCCTTAATCACTATAATTTCTGTTTCAGTGCTTTGTTGGGAATTAGGCCGATGCAAGGTTGCCTTTGATATGGATGTGTCTTGCTGTAATGCTGTGTCCTGAGCCTGCTGTAACACATAGCTGAGTTCTTTGCTGCCAAGGGATAATCTTTGAAGGCATGACCAAAGTCCTCACAGAGGTCACATTTAGTGTGGGATGCACACTGGAAAGAGACATAGACCACCTTACCACAGTTCCCACACCTAGGCCTATCGCATGTACTGGAAATGTAGGTTCTAGACCCACATTTGTAACAGGCCCTGGGTTGCCCCACATAAAAACACACACCCCATGGTCCCTACCCAACATAAAAGAATTTGGGATATGTGTAATACCAGCATCTGTACTCCACAATTTCACCTTATATTTCCACCCCCCAGTCCAAAACATCTCTGTATCCAGAATAGCTGCAGGGTCCCCCGATAAGTCACATTTCTGTGACAACCAATATGTCATGTCTGCTACATGAACGCCCTCATTCCTAAACATGACAGTAATGTATCTGACTAAAGGTTTTGTCAATGGAATGACAACAAATGGGGTCCATATGGGAGAAAACTTTACCTGAGTATATCGTTCCCAAAATAAATCCAGATAATGAGCCATACGAAAGCTCATGTCAAAGTTATCTTCTCCAGAAATGTTTATAAATGCGAAGACTTCTTTAGGAGAAAAATGTAGGGAGTCCTTTAACAAGATTTTTCCTACAAAGTATCTATCTGGTCTTTCTTTCATGCCCCCTTTATACCTGATCCGGATGACATTTCGTCTTGGGGCTGCTTCTTTTTTAATATTTGCAAACAGTTTGGAACATAGAGGCTTCTGAGGCTTTGTTTGGTCCGGGGTGAATCCACACCCTGTAAGGGCTCCCCCTTTTTTTCCTCCTGTTCTGGTTCTTGGTCCATAGGTTCTACTCCCTCCCTGTGAGTTAGCACATTACTGGCTAAAACCCCGATCTGTTTATCCACCTGAGTTATGGAATCTTGTGTTCTATAGGTACATCAATCTTGGTTTGAGGTATATTGATAGGTGGCCCTGGAAACCAGGTAGTGGAATGAGGACTAAAATTCAATTTTGGATCCCATGCTGGATCTGGATCCAGGTATCCCTAGGGGTTTGCTTCCATCCTGATTCACTGAGAGCCTTTTTTGGTGACCAAACATCATTGGAGGAAGCAGGGCCTGAATGTAAGAAAAAGGTCTTCTGTATGGCTACTTTTGTCAATAGCCCTTCAACAGATAACTGGTTTGAAACATCTTTTTCCAAAACTGTCAAAGGGTCTTCCATATTTATATGTCTTTTCTCAAAGGCCATAGCTATCTGTTTTCCTTTTTATCCTCCCTAGGCCCCATTTTGCTATTTTCTCCCCAGCTGTAAAAGAGAAATGAGTGTCAGTAGCCTGAGACTCAGGTTTATTTGATTGGTAAGTCACCTTCTCTGGATCATGATGCATATCAGGATAATTTGGAGTATGGACAGATACAAATTCTGAAATTTTTTTACAAAGGTTTTAATGTTGTTACCGGTATCGATGTTGGTACCTGTTGAACTAAGTTCATTGGGCCCAAATGTTCACATTTACCAATATCAATAATTACTGGGGAAACATGTTCTGAACCATTTCCTTGTTGTTCTGTAATCATTGGACTCGGCTGTAGGCACGCGCTATGACTCATGCTTATACTGCCAGCCGACATAACCTCCCCAATTTCCGTGTTCTGAGGATTCTCAGTAGCATAGTTTACTGTAGACTCAACCGGCCCCGCCCTGGGCCTTTGATGCATCTGAGCCATCGGTTTCTCTGTCAGACAACTCTGCTGCTCTGACATCTGCTATCCCAACTCATAATTCAGCCAGCTGAGCTTGCTGTCTAATTCTTTCTTGAGCATGCCTGATTTCCTCCTCATTTAAAAAGAGTCGCAATACCCATTCTGATTCCTCCATAGTGTTAGGCCCAGCTGTCTTATCTTCACTTATCTCATTTGATACACTCAGATCTTCCGTGGAAAATTTTTTTACCGGGGTTTCCCCTCATCCTCTGAAATAAGCATAGTTTCCACAAAGTTTACAAATGCATTAGACTCCTCTGACCAGGAGACAACCTTCTCCCCCTCCTCTCGCACATCCATCCTCTCTGAAGGAGATTCTGGACTGGCTATTGATTTGGCCAAAGGTTCCCCCTACTGCTCAGTAGGGGAATTTCCCAGGTGCCCTGGCCAAATTTCCCCCATTCACTAAAAATGCCACCAACAGCTTAGTCTAGTTCAAAGTCAGTTGGCGTTCATCTGTATCCCCCTCCCCCGGGTCATGCCTGAAAATAGGCAGAATTTGTCTAGTGCACTTACCTGGTCAAAAAAAATAAATAAATAAATCAAGTGTTTTGGAGAATACAGCCAGTCATTCTGATAGGATGCATTAATCTAGGGAGTATGTTCATTTTAACGACATTAATTCTAGCACAAAGGGTCAAGGGAAGCGAGAACCAATGGTCCAGATCCTTCTTGATGTGGGTGAGGAGGGAATCTAGAGTTTTGGAGAGCATTCATTTCTTGTTCTGTAAAGTAAAGATGCCCAAATACTTAATGGAGTTAGGGCACCAGGTGATCCCCCCCCCCCCAGTGCATCATCTGTGTTTTGAACATGTGGTGATTGAGAGGTATTATACAGGTTTTAGCAAGTTTTAAACTACACACTAAGATGTGCCCAGATTCCTATAGTAAAGAAAGTGCTGGGGGAATTGAGTGGGCTGGGTCATCCAAATTTAACAGCACATCATCAGCATATGTAGAAATTTTGTATCTAAACTCTCCAACTTTAATGCTCTTAATGTTCTGGTCAGCCAAGTTCCTTCTTCTTAGAGGTTCAAGGTATAAGCTGAACAAATAAAAGGAGAGGGGAAAGCCTTGCCTAGTGCCTTTTTGTAACTCAAAAGGAAAGGAAAGAACACCAATACAAAATATTGTAGCTGAGGGGTGTGAGTATAACAGCTTGACCCAGTCAATGAAGGAGGAGGGGAAGCTAAATTCAAGCAGAGTCTCGAATAGAAAGATCCATGAAATTCTGTCAAAAAGGCTTTTTTTGCATCCAGGGAGAGCAAAACAACTGGGGTTTAGGAGTCCATGGATGCAGAGAGTATGTGAGCCAGCTTCGGCAGATGGTCAGTTGCTAGCCTGCCTTGCATGAAGCCCACTTGCTGGGGCCTATCAGTGAGCTCCAGACCACATTCACTCTTGTCACCAAGATTTTGGCCAGGATTTTCAAGTCAATGTTAAGGAGTGAAATAGGTCTGTAGCTCCTCATAAGTGTTGAGTCCTTATCTGATTTTGGGAGTAGGGTAATAAGAGCTTCCTGTAAGGATGGATCTAGTTCTGCATTTGCTTTGACTTCATTAAAGAGAAACATCAAAGGGTTGGAAAGAGCCTGCACCAGGGTTTTGTAAAAGTTAGGGGAAATCCCATCTGGGCCAGGTGCTTTATCCAGTGGTAGGGAGGCAATAGCCTGCTTAACTTCATGAGATGGGGGCACCCAACCTTTCAAGGTGCTCAGGTCCAAGACTGGGGAGGTGGGCCTTGTGTAGAAACTGTTGGATCTCAGTGATAGGAACAGACTGCTCTTTAGCGTAGAGCTTCCCGTAAAATTCTCCAAATGCTGAGGCAATGTCCCTAGGGTGGGAAAGGGATTGGTCAGTTTTAGATTGGATTAATTAAATTGTTTTGTTCATTTCCTGTTGTTTAAACATGAGAGCCAACAGTTTTCCAGCCCTTTCACCTTGGTCCACATACTTGGTGTTATTGTAGCTCTGAAAATTGCTAATTTGACTTGTTCCCTAAGAAGCTCCCCATACTTGGCTCTAGCAGCATTAAGTTGCAGATAGGTGTTAGAAGTTGGTATCCCCTGAGACTTTCTTTTCAAGGTCTCTAATGGTTTGCAAGAGCTGTGCGCACTCTGTTTCTCTCTTCCTTTTCCTGGTGGAGGCCAGGAAAATAAGTTAACCCCTGAGAGTGCATTTGAATGCCCCCCAGATGAGTGTTTGGGTGGAGGCCAAATGTATGTTAATCTCAGAAAACTGTTCAACACATTCCTTTATTTTGCAGAGACAGTATGGATGTTTTAGTAAGCTGTTATTAGGTCTCCAGATTTTGTCACATTTGGCCTGTTCAGGTGGTAGGGCATGACCAGAGATGTCTCTGGGACAAATTTCACAGACAGTAGTGACTTTAAGGATATCTTGACTTATTAGAAAGAAGTCAAGCCTGGAGAGGAATCATACACTCCTGACCAAAATGTGTATTCCTGGGAGGAGGGATGTAAAACTTGCCATATGTCTACAAATCCCAGAGAATCTTGAAGTTCCCTGAAGGCTCTCTGGGAGGAGGAGAAGCCCACTGGTTTAGATCTAGACCCATCTAGAACATTCTCAGGCACCAAATTCGAGTCCTCTGCCAATAGGATAGGGTGACTAGGCATGGAGGTCAGTTTAGGTGGATTGTGAAAAACTGCAGTTCTTCTGTGTTTGGACCATATACTAACACTAGAATTGTTTATATGCTGCCGAACTTACCCCCGACTGCAATGTACCTCCCCAGAGGAATTATTTGCTGTTCAATGATTTGAAAAGTTAAGTTTATATGGATTAAAATCACCACCCCTGCTCTCTTATTACTAACTCCTGCTGCAAACACCTGACCTGCCCACTTCTGACTCCAAAGTAATGCTTGATGTGTGCGAGTATGTGTTTCATGAAGGAAGGCAATTTTGACCCCTAACGATCTGAGATGTTTAAGGATTTGATATTTCTTTTCTTTGGTTTGTGCCTCTTTTACATTCCATGTTGCACAGCAGTAAAGGTTAACTGATACACGTAATAAAGGATAACTATTTGGAGGCCTGAAAAAGGATTAGTAACTGGGACTGGCTACTTAGACTTGGGAAAGCAGCATAGGACTTGGGATTGGTGGCACTGCTGCAAGTTGCCCTGTATAAATGAAGAGCTCTGACCCATGGTAGAAGAATATTAGCATATGGCAGTATCAGCAATACACAATATAGAGCAGTTAGAACATGCAACACTAAGAATGGAATAAAACAAACAGCAAGTATAACCATCATTGCATCTATAAAAACACAGAATAGAACCAGTGGTGCAATGAGGGTGATGAAGAACAATGAGTGGGTATAGGAGCGGTTTGAGGTCCATGTTATTTGCAACCTCACAGAGAATGTCTGTCTAGCATGGGGTCACCAACAAATATCGGTAAGTCCGATCAGGGCTACTGTAGTACAAGGGTAACCCTGCACTCGTAAACTGAATGAACTATCCTGGTTAAGAAACCTGAATTGAAGTAAAACATATTTGTAGTATGCAAAGGGAAACCAAGAGTAGCATAATTAACTAACTCAGTTGTCTTTAATTAATCGGGGCTATCATTAGGTAGCCACATAGGTAAAAGGAAAGGGTAGTATAGCAAAATGCAATTAGTCCCCCCTCCCACAACACTTCCCACATGTCTGGAACCCTTTGTCATGTGATCTCCACTTGAGGTAGTCCACCATTAGGGTTAGCAAGAGGGTCAGTTCCAACACTGTTTACAAAGTCATTTATGAAAAGATAGACACCAGTGCAGCAGACACTCAGCAAGGTTCAGCTGGATGTAAAAAGATAGGTGTCACTGAGGTTAAAGGAGAACAGCAAAGTCACAACAGTACCTGATAGAATTGAGAAAATCCCCATTTGGTGATGTGGGTGCTCTAATAAAGGTATTCATCTGAACTTCACAGTTAGCAGAGGCAGAAACAAAGAGTAAAGACTGGAATAGGGTCATAGTCCATATCAGGACACAGATAGGCAAGCTGCAGTGGATAGGTCTTTCAGTGGTCAGTGTATACGGTAATTTTTCCTGTCGGTGGTTCATGCAACGTGAATGTGCACGTTCAGTCCTTCTCAGCAGTGCAGAGTGGACAGGCATCCTCAAGAGCTGTGATTAGCATGAGCCTTCATTGGTTATGTAGTTGCCAAGAGAGATAGCCACCAGAGGTGTGTCACACCGCAGCCCAGGGTAACAGTTTGGCAGCTCCTGTCAGAGGGATCCAGCTGCACTGTCCTGAGCTGAGAGGCAGGAAAAGGATAGTAGCCACTGAGCTGAAGATGACCACAGAATAATGTGGAAACAGTCTGCCATGTTAGTTCACAAAATGGCCCCAATAAGTCCATCCCATATGTAGCCTTGTAAAGCCACTCCTGATGGACTGGGTGCCCAGTGACAGTGAAGCAAAGTCAAGCAAACAAAAGTCACAATACTCACCCCTCCAGTTGAAATAAATGTGTAACCGCTGCCTGCTTGGCTAGTACCAGGTTAAGGGGCTTGGGTAATGAAACGGGTGCCTCCACCCGGAGGTCAGGGTTGTTACTGGTCAATCTAGCCTGGGAACAGCCCTCCAGGACACTGTAACCCCCCTCTTTCTCTTCTAGTGGCCTGGACAATATACAATAATTACTGTCACAATGACCCTTATTTACCAGGCAATTACCCACACTGTTTGCACTTAATGCCAGGGCTGGTTCTTCTAGCTTGACCCTGGTGATCCCCTGTAAAACAAGGTTAAGCACAGCAAATAGCAACAGTACAATACTTTTATCACAAATTGGAACCACAGTTAGGTTAAATGCAAACAAAGTTAAATCTGATTTATTCAGGGGACTTGAACAAGGGAGGGGCATAATCAGGTTGATTTGTTTAAAAGATATATTAATCAGACAGTTACGCATCAGATCAGAGTCCCTACACAGTCACACACTCTGGGTACCCAGGTAGGAAAATGGTGGGCCAGACAGGAACGTTGCAGCTGGTTGGGTCCCTGTGATGGAAGAAAGCAACATGCACAACACACACTATTTGTAATCCAGGGCCGGAGGGCTCAGTTCATGAAAGAAAAGGCAGCAAGACAATCAGATGACAACACTTTTGGATTTAGCTGTTGTTGCAGGGAGCTACCCTGATGTTTACTCACACTACCCAATACTGGACATGGGCAGGATGAAATCAAGACTGCAGGCTATTGAGCTGGAGTGCCCAGAGAAGCAGGGCCCACACAAATCACCGAGGCATCATTCCTGTTCAAGGCGTTGAGCAGGGGGCTGATCCCCAGGCCAGTCTCCCGTCGATGACTTTCTCTGCATATCAGGTATTCTGGTTGGGCCAGTGTAACAGGGCCAAGGCAAATGGAAATGGATATGGATTCAGTCCATGGAGCTGGATACAGTCTCCAGCAAGCAAAACACAGTTTGGACACACAGTGGGGAACCAAATCATGACCCATTATAAGCACACAGCACATTCACATGTAAGGAAATTCCACTGTACCAGGCAAATGGCTCTCCGGTCACAATTACAGAGTCTCTGCACAATCTGGGAGTTCACAGGTAGCTGGAAGTCCTGATAGGCCGATCGCATTCAGCAACTCTTCGGTCTTCTACGTGTTAAAGCCTGGTCACAATTCAGTGGCTTAATTCACTATCCAAATTTGGATTCAGTCTGAAAAAAGCACAAGTTCCTCTCAGGAACAGCAGACAGGCATGCAGGCCAAACTCAGGCCTTTCCACAGTTCTCCCACATGAATCCACTATGAATTGCTGCTCGAACTATCTTGAGCTGTTACTTTTTCACTTCTCAACTCAGATCTAACTGAAACTGCAAGCAGTGTGTGACTTTCCCCAAGACCCAAAAGGTTCGCTTGGCTGAACTATCTGTCAGTCACAACAAGAGCTCCCCCTCCAGATTATTTTAGGTGCCAACAGCCCAAAACTACAATTCCTACAAGTTCTGGCCCCACCAAGCCCTTGTAGGCAGGCTCCATTTTAGAGTCCCAAATGTACTGATTGACCCAAGCTTCAGTCCAGGACCAAGATAATGGAAACAAGCAGAACTGTCCATGCTGCAAAGAAGGCAGGTCAGAACAAACTGCAATATTATTTTTACTTTAACAAATGATCAGCAAACAAGTACATCTTCTAACAGAGCTTCCTCTCAGATTAATTATGACTGCAATCCAGGCAGCTCTTAAAGAGACATACACAGAGGCTATACAGGCACTCTCTCGCAATACATTTAAACTGCTAAAACGTAGAACACCAGCCTGGCAAGGAGCATTTAGGCAAGCTCAAGGAAGACTTTTCGGGAACCCCCATTTGTAAGGGGGTTACACCCTTCCCTGCCTGGAGAAAAATTGGCGTCCACGTCAAGTCTGTACCATCACAATATCAAAAATGCAATATAAATGAGACATATATATATCATTAGCTTGTTACATCACTATACCTTTCAATATACTTTGCATTACTACATCCATATTGACAGTACTTATGCACTTTTCATACAGGTAATGTTGATTCCACTATGATTAACACATTAGTAACATCACAATACTGCTTCAGGTAATAACTTCTTGCACATTAAACAATGTAAGAGAGGGCCCTTCCTATCAGCTAACTTGGGGCCAGATGAGGCAGGGGCACCAAGGTGAGAGGGAAAAATGAGTAACCTGGAATTGGCCATCAAGCTCAATTTGGGCAGTGAGCTTGGTGAGATGTAAACCCTTTTGTGAACCACACTGAGAGGCAAATCCATTGGCCTTCCAGGGGAATCATAACTAAAGCGTAGTGCTGGCTTGACAGCTCTTCCAGTCTTTCTGGGGGGAGCAGCAACAGTCTCTGTACTTTCAGCACTAACTTTGGAGCTTCCATCACTTGTGAGGGGTGCCTCTGCATGGATGGGAATGTCCAAACTGGGAGCACCATCATCTCCTTGCTCTGTAGGCTCTGTTTCTACAACACTTTGCTCATTATTATCCTCTGACAAAGGCCCAGGTTACTCATTTTTTAAGAGGCTCTAGAACAATTAGACTTTGCGGCACTGAAGGGGGGGCTGTCAACACTCTCACATTGTTCTTCAGGTTATGGTGTGTCACCAAGGAGACTCAAACCATCAGCACTTTCTTCGGGCAATTCACACAATTCCACAAAACACAGAGAGTCCGCGACATCAGATGTGCTGCTTTGCACCTCACTTTCAGGGAGCATTGGCGCCAAGGATGAAGCCGGGGGGGTTAGGCAGTCCAGAAGGCCCAGCTTCATCCCCACAATTCTGCATAGGATTTCCACAAAACAACTGACTCAGTTCTTAGGAGGGATAATAGGCATTACCATAGTCACTTTCATCAGAGGTGGACTGACAGTCACTATTATTCTGGGCCTGCTGCAGGGGAAACCTTAAATCTGTAACTACTGGGGTAGGTTGAATCTGTCTCTTTTTTGCAGCAGCATGAGTCACCGGCCCAGGGGAGGCAATGTCTGCTGGCTCAGCTTCAAAAATAACTTGGCCGATAGGCAGCAAGTGGTTACAGTGCATGGTCTTGACAGCTTTGAAGTTATTCTCTGGGTGTATCTTGTATACTGGTAGATCGTCCAACTTTCCAACTACTACATGAGGAAGATGGTGCCATCTATCAGCAATTTTGTGCTTGCCATGTAGTCCCAAATTATGCAACAACACGTGGTCTCTGGGCTGCAGCTCTTCAGCCTTTACTTTCTTGTCGTGCCTCTCTTTTTTTAGCGAGATTTCTTTTAGTGGCCATTGTCTGGGCCAGTTGATATGCATGGTTCAATTGAGTTTTCAGTTTTTGTACATACTGCAGGTAGTTTTCAGCTCAGACCCTATCTGGAGAGACCCCAAAACAGACATCAAGTGGCAGACGGGCCTCCCTCCCAAACATGAGGCAGTAGGGGGGAGAACCCAGTAGTGTCATTTTTGGTGCAATTGTACGCGTGTACCAAGGTGCTAATCTGCTGGCTCCACTTATGCTTGTTTTTTGGGTGGAGGGTGCCCAGCATGTCTAGAAGGGTGTGGTTAAAATGTTCTGGTTGAGGGTCCCCTTGCGGGTGATAGGGGATGGTTCTTGACTTCTGCACCCCCAACAGAGAGAGCATTTCTTTGATTAGCCGACTTTCAAAGTCTCTGCCTTGGTCAGAGTGGATCAGCTGGGAGGCACCATAGTGGATGAAGAAATTTTCCATTAGCACCTTGGCCATGGTAGAGGCCTTTTGATCTTAAGTTGGAAAAGCTTGTGCATACGGTGTGAAATGATCCGTAACCACTAACACATTGCCAATATTCCACTGATCAGGTTCTAAACACAAAAAGTCTATGCAGACCAGTTTCATGGGGGTGCTGGTAGTAATATTGACAAGGAGGCAGCCCTCTGAAGCAGGGCTTTCCTTTGCAGGCAATGACTGCAGGTCTTTACGTGGTGCTCAACATCGGCCCCCATCTTGGGCCAGTAGAATCGAGTTTGTACCAGGTCAAGAGTTCTGTCAATACCGAGGTGCTCCATGTGATTGTGGAGGTACCTTAGTATCAAATCTTTAAAGGCTATGGACAGGACCAATTGCTGCTTGTCTACTTGACCACTGTGATCCACTGTCTGTCTGTATAACAACTGATTGTATAACTTCAACCTGGGGCCTTCTTTAAACAATAGGGCAGTTCGCAAGTCAGGGGAACACAACTGGGAAGCATCTTTCCCCACACGCAGGCCATCAAGTGCTGGCTGAATCATAGAATCTTGGGATTGAGCCCACTGGATGCTGTCATTGTCAAATTGAGGTAGTGCACTAATATCTAGAGCAGAGAAATTGCAATAGGCAGCTGGTATGCAGGTATCAGGAGGGCCCAAGCAATCTACTAAACAGTCCACTGTGTCCGTAGACATCTGTTCATCTCTATCAAACTTTTGACACAATGCTCGGATGTCAGGTTCAGACAACCTGAACCAATCACTCTTGGAGACTGGCCTTTGTGACAGGGCATCAGCATCAATATGGCTCAGTCCTGGCCTGTATTCGACAGCATAATCATAGGTTGATAAAGCAGAGAACCACCGGTGTCCAGTGGCATCCAACTTAGCTGAAGTCTGTACATAGTTTAACAGGTTATTGTCGGTCTTCACCAATATCTTTGCCCCATAGAGGTACTCATGAAACTGGTCAACAATGGCCCATTTTAGGGCAAGGAACTCCAGCTTGTGCACAGGATAGTTTAGTTCTCATGGGGTCAAGCTCCTGCTGGCAAAAGCCACTGGTCTCAAACCATCCTCATGGTCTTGATACAGCACAGCTCCTAGACCCTGCGGACTAGCGTCTGTATGCAGCACATAGGGTTTGGTAGGGTCAGCATAGGTGAGGATGGGGGCATGGGTGAGCTGGTATATGACTTTGTGGAAGGCTGCTTCACATTCAGGTGTCCAGTGGGGCCCAAAAGATTCACCTGTTTGGATGTGTACTTTCTCTGGCTCTTTGACAGACCCTTTCTTGTATTTACGGTTGGTAGGGGGTAACCCTAGGCGAGATTCAGGAGTGGGCAAATCACCTTGGAATAGTCTTTTATGAACCTGTGGTAGTAGCCACAGAACCCCAGGAAACATTGTAGTTCTTTAAAGTTATGGGGCTGGGACTAAGTAGCCAGTGACTCGACCTTACTAGGATCAGTCTCTATCCCTTCTGCAGATACTGTGTGCCCAATATACTTCACGGAGGTTTGAAAAAAACATTGCACTTGTCAATGGACAGCTTGAGGCCGAAGTCTTCCAATCGGTCTAGGACTTTAAACAGTTGGGTCTCATGCTCCTCTAATGTGCGTCCGAACACAATGACATCATCTAGGTACACTAGACATTCCAGCAAGTTCATATCTCCCACTGCACATTCCATCAGTAGCTGAAAGATGGCCGGGGCACCTGAAATCCCCTGTGGCATTCTCAGGAATTCGTAGAACCCCAAAGGACAGATGAAGGCAGTTTTCTCATGGTCCTCTGTGGCCATCAGAATCTGGTAATATCTGCTGAGAAGATCCAATACTGAGAACCATTTGCTCCTATTCAAGCAGTCCAAGGCATCTTGTATATGGGGCATGGTGCATTGATCTGGGATGGTCTGCCGGTTCAGGGTTCAATAATCAACACACATCATCACCAACCCATTCTTCTTACACTCAACCACAATGGGAGAGGCACATGGGCTCCTTGATTCCTGTATCACGCCAGCAGCGAGCATTTCCTGCAGGTGTCTCCTCACATCATCTATGTCCGCTGCAGTGAGGTATCAGGATCTCTCTCAAAATGGCTGGTCATCCTGCAGACATATATGATGCTCTGCACCCAGGACACACCCCACGTCCCATTCTTTTAATGAAAACACTTGGTCTCTCTGGATGAGCTTCTTGCTAATCCTAGCCTTCCATTTAGCTGGCAGCAGGGAATCACCAAAGTCAAATAAGTCTGGCGTCACTCTCTCCTTTTGGCCAGAGTGCTTGTCATTGGGTAATACTACAGTGTCTGTGCAGTGTACTGTAGCTATTGTACACCCTCTGTTCACCCGGACCTCCCGATCTGACACATTTTGAATCTGGACCATCACTCATTGTGCATAGGCATGGGCATGGGCAGGTAAGATGCTGGGTTTAACCAATAATCCTTCTGGCAACTTTCCATGACCTGGTGCATCCAACATTAATATTTTGTTCTTTACATTTCTCTTTAGGTGGACTTCTCCATGGATTGTACACTGGGCGTTGGGGGCCAATACCAAGGAGTCAGGTTCCTTTTTCCACACTATCCCCACTGGCTCATCTGGGTCCTTTTTATTGGGTTTCTGTTGTAAGTCATATGCCCTTTTTACTAAGGCTGGAATTCTGAGGGCCTGTCCAGTCAGTTGCCCTTGTTTCTCATGGCAGAGTTGTGCTAGTCTCCCAAACATGTGGGCGTCTGTTTCAATTAACAGGGGAATCCCATAATACAGTCTGTTAGGGGTACACACTAGGACCAGTGTCTCTACTTGCTCCTCTACACCAGTTATAGTTGCAGGAAAAGACAACCAGAGGCAGACATATCCTAGGTAGGGATAAGACTTATCGCTCAGCCTCCACACATGTAGGCCTTCCAGGTATTATAATGGCACATCAGATAAGTGTTTGTCATACCAGTCCTGAAATACAGTGGTCACTTGCAACCCACTGTCAAGCACAGTCCTAGTAGGAATACCATTCTCAGTCACAGTAGTTTTCATTGAAGGGCCCACTATTTTGGACCAGTCTGAAGGGACAACAGCAGGGGCCTGGACAGACAATTTAGCCACAGAGGGGTTTGAGTTAGGATGGCCGAAGCCTTCACTGCAGTCATTTCGTGCACCCCTTGACCACTGACTCATTTTCCAAAGCTCTTCTTGAAGCTGGTTCACCACTTTCTCTAAGTCCTTCTGAAACCAGCATTCCCTCTTCATATGGCCATCCTTTCCACAGTTGTGACAAATGATAGACTCCTGGGTCATCCTTGGAGAGAACATTGCATGAGGAACTGAAGTAGTAGCAAAGGATCGGGGTCCAATATCTGTTTGCAGTGGTTAGAGTTGTGCAACATGTCTCAACAGTTCCTTTAGGGTGGCAGTCAATTCTTTGATTTCAGCCTGGGAGCTACCCTCGGTATAGGATGCCTGAGGGTGCACCCCCATCCCCATGGCAGTCAAGTCCTGAGAGGAACCAGAAACTTGTTCCATGGGGGAATCCCTTGCAGAGGTTCCCTCCTTCAGCTCTTGGACTTTCTTTAGTAGCTCGTCCTTCCAAAACTGGGCCCAGGGCGGGAAGTCCTTTGCATTCTTAGAGTGATTGTTAGGTGTCGACTTTTGCCCCTGAACCTCACTTGCCTGATCACTCTTGGCCACTTGCGCAGTAGCAGCAGATATTGGTGCAATTCCCCCATGATGTTGCCTTTGCTCAACCCACCAAATTTCTTTCATTAGCTCGTCATAGAAGGGGGTGGCGATTCCAGTCGGGTGGTGAGGCGCAACTGAAGCAGTAACAATTCGGAAAATGAAGCAGACTTAAGGATCCGGTCCAGCCTAGTTTGATCTAATTCATTTGATGGCGAGCTACCCTTTCTGAGGCACTCTTGTAGCAGCTTTTCAAGCCGAGGTACATACACAGACAATGGCTCCCTTGAGTACTGCTGGGCATTTCTTACACACCACTACAGGTCCTCATCTGAATCTGGGCTCCCATACACACTCTCCAATGCATCAAGATTGTCCTGTGCAGGTGCTTTGGGGTTATTGGCCCACTTGGCATGGATGGTAGCCAGAGCAGGACCTCAGAGGCTCTCACTCAACCTCTTTCATTTCTCTGCTTCTGAACATTGCCATTCAAGAACTAGAGGGGCAAGATAGTCTATCCAGGTCTCCCAAACATCCTCCCCCTGGGCAGAGGTGGGGAGGGTGCCCAAGAAGATTCTCAGCCTTCGGTATGAGTAATGACTAATGGCAGGTACAGATAGAAGGGCCAGCATTGGCATGGGTACAGAAGGTGGAGCAGTAACTGGCGCTGGAGTGGGAGGGGGTGTTGGGGAAGGAACACCCCCAGGTGGCAGGAATAGTTTCTTAAAGTCTTCTACAGTTTTCCCTTCCTCCAGCAACAACTTAGTAAATTTCTCCTCAAAAGTCTCAGATAATGGTGGGAGTTCATCCTCCTTGGGCTCTTTACTGTCTTTTGTTATCAATCTCCAGGCGGTTGGGACCCCTTCTGTGGTAATAGTCTATGGCACTTTACAGCCGTCCATGAAGTCACTACACTTTACCAAGGCAATGAAAGTCTGGGTGATCAAATCAGCCTGTCGACCCACCATTACAGGGTTTTCTAAACATTCAACTTTGGAGAGTGCTCCCTCTACAGTGTCCTTACCAGTACCCAGGGGGATATCCAGTATAAGCAGAGCATTTTGGGGGTCAATCTCTGGCCCCGTACACCACCCCACCAACTGGTGTACAGCCATTTCTATTAGGGTAGCCATTTATGTTTGACAATAATTTGTAATTTCAGCCACTAGAAGGCACAAAATCCCAGCAGTGAGCCTCCAAGATGTAATCCCTAAGTGGCGCTATCCCAAGGGCTACGACCCCTGCCTGCTTGGCTAGTAGCATGTTAAGGGGCCTGGGTAATGAAACAGGTGCCTCCACCCGGAGGTCAGGGTTGTTAGTGGTAAAGCTAACCTGGGCACAACCTTCCGGGACACTGTAACCCCCCTCTTTCCCTTCTAGTGGCCTGAACAATATACAATAATTACTTTCACAATGACCGTTATTCACCAGGCAATTACCCACACTGTTTGCACTTACCACCAGGGCTGGTTCCTCTAGCTTGACCCTGGGGACCCCCAGTAAAACAAGGTTAAGCACAGCAAATAGCAACAGTACAATACTTTTGGCACAAACTGAAACCACAGTCAGGTTCAATGCAAACAAAGTTAAATCTGATTTATTCAGGGAACTTGAACAAGGGAGGGGCATAATCAGGTTGATTTGCTTAAAAGCTATATTAATCAGACTGTTATGCAGGCAGTTCAGAGTCCCTACACAGTCACACACTCTGGGTACCCAGGTAGGAAAATGGTGGGCTAGCCAGGAACGTTGCAGCTGGTTGGGTCCCTGTGATGAAAGAAAGCAACATGCACAACACACACTATTTGTAATCCAGAGCCGGAGAGCTCAGTTCGTGAAAGAAAAGGCAAAAAGACAATCAGATAACAACATTTTTAGATTTGGCTGTTGTTGCAGGGAGCTACCCTGATGTTTACACATGATGCCCAATACTGGACATGGGCAGGATGAAATCGAGACTGCAGGTTGTTGAACTGGAGTACCCGGAGAAGCAGGGCCCACATGAATCACCGAGGTGTTGTTCCTGTTCAAGGCATTGAGCAGGGGGCTGATCCCCAGGCAGGTGTCTCGCTGATGACTTTCTCTGCGTAGCAGGTATTCTGGCTGGGCCAGTGTAGCAGGGCCCAGGCAAATGGAAATGGATACGGATTCAGTCCATGGAGCTGGATACAGCCTCCAGCAAGCAAAACACAGTTCAGACGCACAGTAAGGAACCAAATCATGACCCACTATAAGCACACAGCACATTCACATGTAAGGAAATTCCACTGTACCAGGCAAATGGCTCTCCGGTTACAATTACAAAGTCTCTGCACAATCTGGGAGTTCAGAGGTAGCTGGAAGTCCTAACAGGACGATTGCATTCAGCAAATTTTCGGTCTTCTTCGGGTTAAAGCCTGGTCACAATTCAGTGGCTTAATTCACTATCCAAATTTGGATAAGTCCGAAAAAAGCACAAGTTCCCTCTCAGGAACAGCAGGCAGGCATGCAGGCCAAACTCAGGCCTTTCCACAGTTCTCACACATGAATCCACTATGGAGTGCTGCTCGAACTATCTTGAGCTGTTACTTCTTTACTTCCCAACTTCCCAACTCAGATCTAACTGAAACTGCAAGCAGTGTGTGACTTTCCCCAAGATCCAAAAGGTTTGGTTGGCTGATCTGTCTGTCAGTCACAACAAGGGCTCCCCCTCCAGGTTATTTTAGGCACCAAAAGCCCAATACTACAATTCCTACAAGTTCTGGCCCCACCAAGCCCTTGTAGGCAGGCTCCATTTTAGAGTCCCAAATGTACTGATTGGCCCATTCTGCAGTCCAGGACCAAGATGATGGAAACAAACAGAACTGTCCATGCTGCAAAGAAGGTAGCTTAGAACAAACTGCAATATTATTACTACTCTAACAAATGATCAGCAAACAAGTACATCTTCTAACAGAGCTCCCTCTCAGATTAATTATGATTGCAATCCAGGCAGCTCTTAAAGAGACAGTACACAGAGGCTATACAGGCACTCTCTGGCAATACATTTAAACTGCTAAAACGCAGGACACCAGCCTGGCAGGGAACATTTAGGCAAGCTCAAGGAAGACTTTTCAGGAACCCCCATTTGTAGGGGGGTTACAAATGGAATTCCATTCCATCGTGATTCAGAAATCTTTCCATTTATTCAGTGCAATTGCAGTAAAGTCCAGAACAGAGGAGTCCCTCTCTGTTCTGGACTTTACTGCAATTGCACTGAATGAATGGGAAGATTTTTGAAACACAATTGAACAGAATTCTGTTTATTTCAACTGGAGGAGTTAGTGCCATGATTTTTTTGCTTGTCCAAGTCCATCCCATAATTGGATAGTGAAGTGTGAAGCACCCAAGGCAGTCAAATCTCCACACACAAGCTTAAAAATCTTAGGCAGCACAGATGGAAGGGGGGGTCTTCTAACATTAAATATGTTAAAAACATTAAGGGAGGAATAAGAAATTGACAGGACTGAATACTACTCACAGTTTGTCCCATAATTAAAGTAAATTTATATGTGGTGGTGCTCTGCTCTGTTTCGGCAATGGTGATGAGCACCAGTGTCCAAATGAGTTAGGCTAGATGAAATTTATCCAACAAGGAGAGGCAGGAGTCATCCAATGAGTTTGATGCCCGCTGGGCTTTATTTAACAACATGGGTAGAATGACGTGTTCACATGAGGGATAAACAGAACACAAGGGAACATGAACAGTCACTTCTTCTACCACACTATTAAACAACTAAACCTGTACTGACTGTCTGAGAATGCAAGTTTTAGAATTAAGTACCTAAATTGTATTCTAAAGAAAAGAAACATTCTGAGGTACACCTCAGCCTAGTGCCACTATACTCAACGTTACTTCTTCGAATCAGTTATAGTATAGTAGTACAATACTCTATGTCGCCTTTAGTACTGCTTAAGGTATTGGAATACAGTGGCAACCCCTTGAAAGACCTTACAATCCTGACTCAGGTCAATTACAGCAATGTCCATGCAAAGACAATATAGAGTCCAGTCATCATGGAAGTCTTCATGCGCACTGTCAAGTAGAGTTAGTAGCTACAGAAATAGGGATAAGGAATTTCCTATGACGCTCAGATATTGGTCCCAGCACAGACCTAGCTAAGACTGCTGGGGTGGTGAGATGTTTTTTAGACAGACCATATGTTTCTTGGCATAAAACCCACTCTCTCCAAGGCTGCCAGCAATAAGGAACAAGAGGAATAGGTTCCTGCGATGAGCCCACTGGAGGGCTATCAGAATCAAACTAGATGCAGAAAGCTCCCTGGCCAAAACCCACTTTGGGGCCACAAAGGATGGAAGAGAACAAGGAAGATACTTGATGATGAATCCACTGGAGGATTACCAAGGACTGGACGATGCTGTGGCAATTCTGATACAGCCAGGAACCAGAAGAATCTGAGGTGAAGATGGATGATTCTGAAGTGTCAACACATGAGACTGGAACAAAACAATAAAATGGAGGACACGTCCCGCACTGGGCTTCGACGGACTCGACTTGCAGTGAACGACCAGGGGATGCAGACAAGGTTCTTCCAGGACAAGCACACTCTTCTGAGGGCAGCCAGCTTTGGGACATCTGGGTCAGGAACCAAGAGACAATACTGGAATGGTGGAAGCAATGCATGTGGACTTTGGCATACTCAGCTTTGAACTGAGGAAAACAAGAAATGGCTGGTGCGGCTTGCATGGGTTTCGACGTACTTGACATCGGCGAACTCAACTTCAGTGGATGACAAGAATGTGGTTGATGATCTTCTGGGTGGATATCTTCTGAAGAAGGGAGATGTTGAAGGATGTCTTCCTCCAGGTGGAGACTGATTCTGTATGGGTCGGATGGCAGACAACACCAAAGAGCAGTATCGTGGCAGAAGAATGAGTCTATACACATGTGTTGGCAACACTAGAGCTGACAGATACACTTTCACACTGCACCAAGAGAACTGTTTGTTGCTGGGTAATTTGCCAGGTACAGGGGCAAATTACCTGAATCTGGGGCAATTGTTCTTTGCGGGGGCAATTTGCCAGAAAGAGAGACAAATTACCAGGATCTGAGGAAACTGTGCATTGCAGAGGCAATTTGCCAGGAACAGGGGAAAATTACCAGAATCTGGGGCAATTGTTCATTGCAGGGCCAATTTGACAGGAACAGGGCAAACTACCTGAATCTGGGGCAATTGTTCATTGCAGGGGAAATCTGCCAGGAACAGGGGAAAATTACCAGAATATGGGGCAATTGTTCATTGCAGGGGCAATTTGCCAGAAATGGGGCAAATTACTAAAATCCAGGGCAATTGTTTATTGCAGGGGCAATTTGCCAGGAAGAGAGGCAAATTACCAAAATCTGGGACAATTGTTCTTTGCAGGGGCAATTTGCCTGGGACAGGGGCAAATTACCAGAATCCAGGGCAATTGTTCATTGCTGGGTCAATTTGCCAGTAACAGGGTAAATTATCAAAATCCAAGGCAATTGTTCTTTGCAGGGGAAATTTTCCAGGAACAGGAGCAAATTACCAGAATCCAGGGCAATTGTTTGTTGCAGGGGCAAATGACCAAAGTTTCAGGGCAATTGTTCTTTGCAGGGGTAAATAACCAAAGTTCCAAGGCAATTTTTCTTTGCAGGGGAAAATAACCACAATCCCAGTAACAACACAGTCTTGGTATTTTTGCAATCAAAGAACAAAGAAATATAGGAATTGCACTAACTAGATCGCAGAGCTGCTCAACCAAAAAGAGCCATGGCTTTACTGCTTTTGCTCAATAAATACTAGACCAACAATGTATGGTGAGCAAATTATGTGGATGGTCAGGTAGTACAAAAAACTCAATAGCACTTTAAATACTGCAAAGAAGAAAAAAATATTTATTTTCCAATTAATATAACAATCACAATAAAATGCTACATTGAATAATTTGGTATCACAAATATACACTTTCTACTACCATAAAAATGGTCTACACAAGTTCAGTGCGAATAGCCACTACAAACCCTTGTGCTTCACTGGTATGGCTCCCTGAGGTGGTGCGGTTCTGTGTCCCATTCTGTCTATTTATGTCAAAAGTGCATGTGCACTACAACTAAAAAATCATTTCATTAAACAACTACCCTAATTGCTCTAACTTCTCTTAATATGACAGCAAGATTACCTGTGTTAAGTGCAGGTGTTGGTGCAAAAGTCAGTCCTTTTTCAAGAACTCTGTGCTGTGATTCTGTTAAGACATGGTCCAATAGATTGACTATGTTTAATTTCTGGCTGGTTCATTCCTGCCTGATCACCTTGGAGTGATGTTAAATGCTTTCGAGTGCTTGTTTAGTAGTAGTGCAAATAACACTGCATGTCAGCATTTTTGTGTTTTTTTATATTTCAGTAAGTAAACTAATTATTGGTTCTCCTTTTATTGAAAGATAATTTTTTTTGAGAAAATATTTGCAATAAGCTTAACTTAATAACAGTGTTGTTGCAGTTAACAACAAATGCAGTGTGGTTTCCATTACATATATGCTAATTTACAGATGCACGCTAAAAAATTAATTTTAGCAATTGATGCACTATAAGACTCTGCATTGTAGAGTAGCGTATCTGTTATAAATTAATAGTAACAGAGGCAATAGAGCTCTTAATAAATCAAATTAGCTGCTTGAAGTGATTTAGCATTGTTGTTAAAAATAGCACCATAATGGATAGGTATTTTTTATATACTCTTGTAATTTAAAGTGCGTAACAAGGAAATTTAATACGTGTAGAAGTGTGTCTTTTGACTTGTATTAGTTGCTGACAGTCCAGTTATTTGAATTAGGAGCAATGTCTAGGTCTATCAGAATAAGATTGTGAATGTTTAGTATATAGTTAAAATGTATTGCTTTTTTACTTAACACAGGTAATCTTGCTGTCATATTAAGAGAAGTTAGAGCAGTTAGGGTAGTTGTTTAATGAAATGACTTTTTAGTTGTATTGCATGTGCACTTTTGGCATAAACAGATAGAAGGGGACACTGAACCGCACCCCCTCAAGAAGCCATACCGGTGAAGCACAGGGGTTTGTAGTGGCTAGGGGCACTGGACTTGGGTAGGTCATTTTTATGGTAGTAGAAAGTGTATATTTGAGATACCAAATTATTCAATGTAGCACTTTATTGCGATTGTTATGTTCATTGGAAAATAAATATTTTTTCTTCTTTGCAATATTTAAAGTGATATTGAGTTTTTTCTACTACCTGACCACCCACATAATTTGCTCGCCATACATTGTTGGTCTAGTACTTTTGCAATCAACACAACAGTTCAGATACACGTGTTTATTAATTGGCAGTCACTACATAGCAGTTGTGTGCTGACCACCTTTTTTTTGCTGACCTTGCCCAAAAGTACTGTACTTGCGGGGCCCTTTTGTACCGGGATCTGGCTACCCCTCTGGAAACCTTTGGGTGAACGCCCTTTCCACTCTGAGCCCCCCTTTTGACCCAGTAGCTGCTGAACCCCTCTTGACTGTTGTTAGCCTACTGGAGGTTCAAAATGTTGTCTCTTTTTCTTGTAACCATCTCCACAATGTGGGGCCTTTGCTACCCCATTTCTAGTACTGGGGCTCTTCTGCTACCCCTTTTTGCACTAGGGCCTTTACTACTCCTCTGTTCACTGCTGGGGCCTTAGCTACCCCCTTTTCTGGTGCTGGGCTTAACATTGCCCCTCCCCCCTTTTTTATGCTGGGGCCTTTGCTACCCCTTCTGACACTGGGTCCTGAATTGCCCCCTTTTTTAAATGACTTGGGGATTCTTTCTGCCCCCTCTAATACCAGGGCCTAGCATTGTCCCCTTTAATTCCATGGGC
This sequence comes from Neoceratodus forsteri, assembly GCA_016271365.2. Classification (NCBI taxonomy): domain Eukaryota; kingdom Metazoa; phylum Chordata; order Ceratodontiformes; family Ceratodontidae; genus Neoceratodus; species Neoceratodus forsteri. The sequence continues at coordinate 261,455,638 of JADMNL010000023.1, read as the reverse complement.
CTTTGTCACCCCTTTAACTCTATAGGCCTGTTCAAGGCCTTTGCTTCCAGGAATAAGGCTGGCCTGCCCCTGATCCACACCCTTCATTAAATATTTATAAGTCCTCTATGGGCCTCTATGGCTGGCCCCTTCTCGTGGGCGTCACTGCCCAGAATAATTAAATTTACAGGCTGGCCCTCCCACCCAGTTCTCTGATGATGCTGCAGGTGCCCAAACACAGACCAAAGCAAAACTTTTTATTTCAAACTCTCAGGTGGTCAGCACTCTTCGCTTATGCTGCCGCCGATTCACCGCCCTGGTGCGGGGTGAAGGAGCTGCTTCAGGGAGTAGAGAGGTCTTCTGGCAGTAGGAGGGAACTGAAGCAAAAGGAGGCAGGTGAGCGGTGGATGACAGGGGGCCTTCGGAGGGCTGACAGGTTTTCTCGTCATGATGTGGCTCTTCTCTGCCACCGACGAGGGACCAGAACACTCAGGGAAACAAAAAAATAAATAAATGGGGCTAAACAGAACCCCACACCACCACAGGGACAGGATTTTCTTTTGAGAAACCAACCACCAGACTCAATCACAAAACGGATCGGCACACTACAGGAGCAGCAGTTTTCTTTGCTGGCTGGAGGAGGGCACCATGCAGAGTCTATGGTACCAGCTTCAACACACACCAGGTAAACCCAGGTCCCCCTTGTACTCTCACAGTCCGCTCTACTCCACAGCTCAGCATGAACTCCCGAGACAAAAATGGTTCTCTCCTTCAAAATGATGCTTGGGGTTCTGCTTCTAGAACCCTGAGCCTGTGCCACCTCAAACAGCAGCATTTTTCAAAATGGGCACCACGCGCCGGCCAGGGTCAGTGGTCCCAGCGTGTGGATGCCCACTCTTGTGCTGCCTGCTCTGGGAAGGGGTGGAATGGAGCAGGCAGGCAGCAAAGAGAAAGTGAAAACCTTTTTTTTAAAAAAACAACACTGTGCCCTGCCTGACGATTCAATGGGGAGGGGGGACACTACAAGGGGCCCCTGAACACAGCCCCATCTGCCCACAACACTACAGGGACCCCAGGGTAGTCTAAACACCTCTATTTTTATACTGTGGTGCCCCATTCCTTTACCCCCTTACTTTGGGGCACTACATATACAAAAGTGTAGCTCTCTGGAGTAATGAAAGATGTACCTGAAGAGAAACATTCAGTACAGTGAGGTTGATTTAAACAGACTGGGCAGCAGTCTTGCAAGTTCTTTATGTGCCACTTCAGCATTCGGAAATTCATGTGTTCCCTGAGCTGTGGACACAATCAGTCTAGTCAGATACAGCATGCAAAATGTTATTTGGGCATTGTGCAGGGTTTGTTTAATTTTCTGATATGCCATCTGCTTCTTCCCGACCAATGGAATGACATTGCTAAAAAGGTGGACGCGAACCTCATTCCACGTAAGTGGACCTTGTTTGCAGGCTTGATTTTGAATGTAGACCTTTTCTTGAAAATTCAAGTACAGCAGAATGATTACTCTCTGCTTACCACTGGTGGTGTGGGGTGGGTGGGGTGGGGTGGGGTGGCTGAGGTCTCAAGGAGTGGTGTGCTCTCTCAATTGTATAAGTGATGCCATTCTCGGGGGGTCCCACCACCTCTTGTAGGAGCTCCGATATGAATGCCAGCATATTTCCATCTTCTGCCTTCTCAGGAATACCAACAATTACTAAATTATTTCTCATGTTTCTTCCTTCTTGGCCGTCCCCATGATCTTCGAGTCTGGCAAGTTTTTTTCTTGAGGAGTTGCAGCTCAGAAGATTCCCACTCCTGTTGGTCTTTGACTGAGCTAATATGGGCTTCAGCGTCTCTCACCCATGTGGCAAGGTTTTCCAGAGCCAGCTTCACAGTTCTGAAATTGGCAACAAGCTCAGATAACATCATTTTAATAGTCACTAGCTCACTGAAAAATCTATCCAGCTTGCCTGAAATATCCTCCTGGACACCAGTCTCTATGAGAGAATCCAGCAGTGAGCCCTGCTTTTGATGTTTGACAGCTTGAGAGTGGGATAGCAGTGCGGTACCACTGACCGGTCCATTTCCTGTGGTTCTTGTTCAGTTGATCTGGACATTGTCAGGATCAGGATCCAGAGGTTCAGTCAGTAATCCAAAGAAGTGTAATAACAAAAGGAACAGCAGTCAGTGGAAAAAAATCAGGTTTTAGCTGCATTTATCAGGCTCATTTATGAAGCTGAGAGGGATGCTGCCTGTCACACTGAGTACATCATATGACTCACCAGAAGGGCTCTCTGCCAAGGAGTTCAATTGTATCTGCTGGATGGGAGAGGAGGAGCCCAAAAAACGTAACCAGTGACAACATCTAGGTGGTCATCTACTCCCTAAAAGCAAAACTGACTCTCAAGGAGGTAGAGTCAAAGAAAATGAAGAGGCAGATAGAAATTCTAAAAAGCAACCACTTACGGCACCAAAGGATGTTCTTGCAGCCCTGCTTGTGCCACATTTGGCTATGGAACAATGCCAGGACATAGCACCCGAGTGATCACTGATAGCGGAGACTCAGTAGAAGTGAGAGCTGTACGTATATGAACCTAAGCAACAAACTCACATCATTAGTTATTTTGCTAAAATATGAGAAAGACATTCTAATTCCTTTTTCTCCTTATCCCCCTCCACTTAACTCCCCTCAGTACTTACCGACTAAAGTACTGTATAGTAAATGTTTTCTCCAACACCATTAAATTCCATAGTAGTCTGATTTCATTATAAACAACACACAGTTAACAAACCTTTACTGAACTGCCTAAGTCCAACATCGCTTACAGTGGACACAAAGGCAGTATGCGTTAGTGTCTGCTATAAGTGTCTTTCACTGTACATAGTAAAGTAGTAAGTAGTAAAAATGTTTATTCATAAAATTTCTTTTTATGAATTAGGATAAAACTCAATTGAGTCACAGACTCATTTACAACAAGGTCCTCTAGTGATGTTACCACAAATAACAAAGAAAAACAAGAATTCAAATACACATACATACAGTGAGTTTAGCTAATAATTTCAAAAAAGACATAGTTAAATACTCTAGCAGTGTTAAAAAGGAATTATGAAAAGCAAAAGTTACATATGCGTATACAGTATATATTAAGCTAAGGACATTGTGAAATACACGTGCATCTCCTAACATCAACAACCAACCTATCCTCTATGTGATCCGCAGCATTGTTGCTTACTATTAACCAGCTGTACTACTAAGATGGCAAATTGTTCTGGTTTATTAAGATGCCTTAGTGACTTTTTAACTATGTTCCAGGTTTTTATCTCCCCTAATTTTCTTAGGTTAAGTGGGATTTTATTCCACAAAAGTGCACCTTGATAGTACACCGTTTGGTGGCCTATTTCTAGGTTACATACTGGGAGCGCCAAATCCAGCGCCGATGCAGATCTTAGTGAAACAACTTTGTCCCTTTGTTTTAGATGGGACACTATGTAAGGAGGGAGCTTGTCAGCCACGCCTTTGTTACACAATGTCCCTGCACCTAATTTGTACCCCCAGAGGTACACCGCAGACAGCTAGCATTTATGTATATGTTATACTAACATATAGGGCTAAGAGTAAATGTCAGGATATGTATGCATACAATTGCTATATGCTTTACTTTCTAATATACACATGTATTTCTTGCCTACAAGATGCTAGGACACCTGTGCCCTTGTAGTGTTGTGATATATGAGTTGGCATTGCCATCTTCTGATGATTTGTATTACTACACTGCTATTTACAAACTGTACTTCTTTGTTTCCACAAAGTAATGACTATAACAAAATTGTATAATGTTATCTAGGACTGAGGACCCACCTCTAATTTAGCCAATAGGGCTCATCTCTGTAACTAGAAATGTTTCTATTTTACAGTAACCATGGTAATTATCTTAGGTATATAATGCAAGACATTGCGTCTTCTACCTCGGAGACCCCAGGAGACACGTAAATTCCTCGAGGTATAGGGAACACTTAGCATTGGCTCCCAGTTCCTAATGGTAAGAACTGCTTAGGGCAGCTGTGATTTTCCTTTTGGTAGTAATAAACAAGCTTTATTACTCTTATGCAATGTGTCAGTGATTTCTTGCATTCCCATTATTGCCAAGAACCTGAGAGTGAAGTTTAGACCTCCTGACACCTTTATAAATAAAGGCAAGCAGATGCTCTTTTCTTCTCTCCTGGAGAGTATACCAACCTAATCTTCCAAACAACTGGCACCTGTGGGATAATCTTGGGGCATATAATATGAACCTGGCTAATCTACTGTAGTATACATCTAATCTCTCTAAGTGTCTTTTTAAACCATTCAAGTATAAAATATCTCCATAGTCATATAAAGGTAGTATCATAGAACACTCCAACTTCTTTTTTATGTCTGTGGTCAGGCAAGATCTAATTCTGTACAGGGCCCCTAGTCTTTTCCCTATATTCTTAACCAGATTATCTATGTGGACGTCTCACTTCAGGGAACTGTCCAACCATAGCCCCAAGTATTTATAAGACCGCACCTGTTGAATCAGGGAGCCCTCCAGGGTAACCACTCCTAAGGGCTAGTCCTTGGTTCAGGAGTGTAAAAAGAATGTAACCAATGAGTAGTACAAGAGGAACTTGATGGTCTAATAAGCCCTCTTATGTCTTTACATTTATGCTCTTGTGTCCTAATCCTCTGGGACGCAATACCTCCCCACAGAGTCAACCCACCTGTGAACAAATTTAGTGGAATCCCAGTCCCCCACAAAGCATGCAAATTATACTCTCATCCAAATTATGATCTGCACAGAGTCAGTACTTAGAAACAAGGAACATGGACTTTATTTAGGGCCCATGCCTTAGGGCCCTAAAAAGAAAATAAACGGGTTAGCAGCATGAGGCATTTTGCATAGTCTGGTTCCTCTGTGCCTTCCTTGGCTATAGTTTGTTTGCAAAGGGAGTGCTCTTCTGTGCCCTCTTGGTGCAGCTAAATAAATGATTCACCTGTTCTGTGCCCTCCTAGGTTCTGCCAAAACAAATGATTCACCTATTCTGTTCCCTTCTAGGTACAACCAAACAAATGATCCGCCTGTTCTCTGCCCTCCTAGGTGCAGCCAAATAAACTATTCTCCTGTTTTGTACTCTCCTAGGTGCAGCAAAAGAAAATATTTATCTGTTTTGTTCCCTCCTAGTGCAGCTAAACAAAATATTCACCTGTTCTGTGACCTCCTAGGTGCAGTCACATAAATATTCAGCTGTCCTGTGCCGTCTTAGATACAGACAAACACATGAGTCACATGGGCTGTGCTTCCTGTACCCTTTCAGGCTCAGCCCACATCCCCTGCTCCACGCATGCTCAGAAAAGTAGCTTCTTCATGGACAACCTGTACTAGGGATACTATCCTCACCCTACTGGTACTAGTACATAAGCCCCATTATATAACAGGATGCTCCCAGTGCTTCACTGGGTACCAAGTATTGGAAATGGTGTAGTGCCAATTACACTGTGCATGGTTGGCTAGCAGTGGTGCATTTAAATAAATAGTTAGCAATGCTTTGTGAAATTCAAAATTTCAACCCAAATCCTCATTAAACCTCAATTAAGTTATTATAACTCCTGGCCAGATGGCCTAGTCCATTATATGCTTCCCAAATACGATACATATTGCTGTTCCAGGATAAGACCTGAGTTTACTCATGGTTCGCAGACCAGGGAATCTCTGTTGATGTGCAGGGTTGACGGTACAGTTCATGGTGAGGCCCTATCTGGCTGGTTTCACTCTCTCCTAGTCTCTTTCTCTCTCCTGCTCCCGTGCCCCCACTGGTGATGGTGCTCAATGTCAGTGAATATAAAGGTAGTCCCTCTGATGCAAGTCAGGTCTCTCCTAACTCCGGTATTATAAGGTTGAATCTCAGTTGCACAAAGCAGCTCCTCCTGTGGATCGGTGAAGCAATCCACCCCACCCAGCATGTCCCTGATATCAGTTCCTGAGGAGTGGCAGTAACCAGTACTGGCTATGGTGCTGGTTAGGCTGTTTCAGTTGTGGTACCTGACTGCAGCGCGCAGCAAAAATCTCTTTGAATTGCTGCAGCCTTCAGCTTAATTTTCATGTGGTGCATAGCACATGATTACCTCCTGTTCCATAGGAGGAATATTGCTTCTCACTTTTTTCCTCCATCTCTGGCAGAGGTGCAGTCTTGTATCAGCAGCAGCACACAGGTACCATCCTCATCAGCCAAACTCAGACTGACTGGGTGCTGGAACAGCCCCTACTGTTCCCTGGGGAATCTGCAGCTCCAATTAGTTGTGTGAGTTATCAGTCAAAGGCAGCAGGCTTGGATGTTTGTCACTCAATAGGCAATTGGGGGCTGCAACAGTGACTGAGTTAAAACTGTACACAGATCCATAGACTCTGATGGCAGATAAAGATTAATTAGTCTATCCAGTCTGCACATTTCCTATAGTACCTAACTCTGTCCAACCTGACACTTCACCAGAGTTACTGGGCCTCATGCCCTTCTGGTGCCACAGTACCCCCTCCCCCCGGTGTCTATTATTACCCTTAGAGCTTACCTTCCCATGTGCCTATTCCATAAATGTTTGAAACTGGTCACTAAATTGGCTTCTATCACCGGCTTTGTTGGACTATTCCAGGTGTCCACCACTCTCTCTGGGAAAAAGTACTTCCTGAATCTCCATACTGATCCTCCACCCATGTTCCGTGATTACTGTGCTGTTATTCATCATAAATAGATTAATGCAGTCTACCCTGTTGATACCCCTTAGGAACTTGCAGAACTCAGTCATATCTCCCTCTCCCTTCTGGCCTAGAGAAACTACATGTTCAGGTTCTCCTCATAAATTCCTCTCTTGCTGCCCCTGTATAATTTTCCTAGCTCTCCTCTAAACTCTCTTCAAGCAGTTCATGTCCTTCCAGAGATGGGGATTTCAGAACTGGGCACAATACATCAGGTGCAGTTTCATCATGGACCTTAAGAGGGGCAGTATCACTGCCTCCCTTCTGCTGGTGAATGCTATACCTACTGTATACACTTCAGCATTCTGCTTTCCTTCTATATTGTATGCCTTGTGGCACTGGGCTGAGGACTAGGTTTTCAGTGATAATGGCTCCCAGGTCCCTTACTTCATACATGAAGTCCATCACAAGTTCAGAAACCCTTTGGCTCTGTACACAAGCAATACAACCATGACTAGTCACACACTGTAGTCATTCTCTAACCCAGTCCCCATGCCAGCTTGAGACAGAGAAAATGATAATTGCCAATTTTTGGTCAAGTAGTGATCTTCAACAAATAATATTCAGAGCCCTGAACCAGTCCTGCACAGATGCGCCTCCATATACAGTTTGGTTGGAGCAGTGATTGGAATGTCCCAGTCCAGTCGGGAGCACTGATGTAATTGCTCTGTCTGTGGCAGCTGGCACCTTTGATACACAAGTGCATGGGGGCCTTAAAGGTATAGCCTCCATGTGGAGGTTACATACAGTATATCTAGCCTTTTCATTTTTAGTTTGTCTTCTTAGTCTTATCTTCTTTTCTTTTCTGTTTTGTCCTCTTCCTATCCTGCACTGGTGACTGCTGGTGATGAAGTGTCCTCTTGGTGATGGTTAGGCAGTGGCCTTACCATCATTGTCTGCTGAACTAGGAGTGGTAGATGCTGGAAGGCATGGTAGCAGTGGTTCCCCGGTGGTGGTTTTACCCCATTGTGGGGAAGGGACAGTGTTTGGGACTGGTAACTCCTTTGTGGTGGACACAGCCATGTTTGTTTGTTTTATTTATTTTCTTGATTTATTGATTTAATTTACAGTATTTGCTTTACTAGGAAAGTGGACAGGCTCAATGTGACCCAGCTGAAAAAGGTTGAAATTTAGGAATTATTTTCCTGTGCTACGAGTTTCAGTGTGCAGTGCATGTAATCTAGTGCTTGTATTGCCTACATTACACTAGAAGAAGAATTTGAAAGCCAAAGAATTTAGAAAAAGTCTCTTGGTCACCCACTATGAGAAGGAACATTTCAGGGATTTATAAGGGTTCAAATTCATGGCCATCGAACATGCGGCACCATTAAAAAAAAAGTAGCAAAAGGTTAAAAAAATAAAAAAAAATGGATTGTCAGTTTAAGAACTAACTAACTGTTTGGAGTTAATGACAAGGTTGATTATACACATTTTCTGAAAAAAAATTTTTTTGTAAGAGTACAGTACAGTATATGGAACAATGTTGAAACATTTCTGAAGTTTGCATACACTTAAATGTGCTTTGTTTTTATATTTACATTTTTTGGCTTAACAGATTTTTTGCCCTTAAGATTTGTGAGAAAATGTACAGTATATGACACACATTTTGTAACCAAAAGGTGGATTATTAAGGATGTACCTGGAGATTCTCCTTTACCTCCTACTTCAAATTAGTCTTCCACTGAGTACTCAGTGTTCTAATTTAGTAATCTGTTTTGATAAAAAGGAAAATCTTAATAACAAAGTTAATATTAAGGCAGGTGTTAAGCAAGGGTGTGTATCAGGTCCTGTTTTGTTTAATGTTTATTTTACTAATCTAGTAAATATTTTGAACAACCACCTGTACAGTTATACTAAAATAGTAAAAAGATAGTGCTGGTGCAGCAGTAGAACTACTACTTGTGGCGCAGATGACCCAGGTTCAGGAATAAGCCCGGGTCATCAGAAGGTCAGCCTGGGGAAGTTAGGATAGAGCATCCCACAGTATACTTTCCTCCTCCAGTGAGGGAGGGTGTTATGACCCAATGCACTACCACCACATGGGTGACCACAGGTGGTGGTGCAGGGGCTCGGCAACTAACAGGGAGGGACTCATGGACTGAGCACATGGATTGGCTGTGTCAGCTCTGCCTGTGACCAGTCATATCACATGCTCCTAGAGAGGAGAGCAGGACACAGAAAATGGGAAACAGAGGAGCAGGTCTTGGAGAATGAAGCCTCAGCCTGTCCACCACATCCACCACCATAAGTGAGCCACCTTCTGCTGGGGACACTGCCAGTCTTCACCTCCACAGTATGTGGCCAGATGGACTGCAGGGAATAAATGCTGAAGAAACTGAAGGCATACCTGGCCCTGACTAGGGGCGTGTGAAAAAAAATTTCTGCCATCGGAATTTCAGTGAAAGTGCAAATTTCTCTTCCGCAAAGTTCAGAAATCATTTTTGGAACTTTCATGGAAATTACACCTTAAAACTGCAGAATAAACATACAAACTGTGGATTAATTTATTAAACTGTGGGAAAAAATCCACAGAAAGGATTACTGCCAGAGGTCAGTTCTGAGGCTTTTTTTAACCGCAGTTTAATTCATTAATCCACCCCCTACTGATCAGGGGTCCCAGTAAATAAATAAATACCTCCAATCCCTCCCTCAGACCCTCCTGGTTTCTAGTGGTCCCCCACCCACCGATCATTAGCCCCCCAAAACATTTTATTTCCTTGATGTCTAGTGGACCCACCCTCCCTTGATGTCTAGTGGACCTCCCACCCACCACCCTGACAGTTCATCTGCCAACACCCCACTCCCTCCCAACCCTGCCACTGAGTGGGCCACCAGCGCAGCCCTCCTTTCTCCTCCACTACCAGTGACCCACTGAATTGTCAGTGAATGACCGCATGGCTGTACAAGCAGGCGCTCATTCACTGTCAGTTCATTAAACTGTGGATAGAATAAATTCTGCAGTTTATATGCATTTTTCCGCAGTTCACAAAAAAAGTCAGTGGAACTCTGTGAAAATCTGTGGAAAATCCCAGTTTTGCCAAAAGCGAAACTTCTGAAATTTCCATGAAATTTCTGTCATTTTGCAGAAGTTCCACAAAAGCGGAATTCGCAACTTTTGCCCACCCCTAGTCCTGATGGATATGCCAGGGGGGCAACACAGTGATGTGTTGCAGGTGGGTTGCAGTCCCAACTGGATAAGTTGCAGGTTCTGGGTAGGACACTATATGGGCAAGCTGGCTGCTGTGGAAGGAAGTCCCTGCATGGCTCTGAGCAGTGGAAATATAGTGCTTGGACCTTGCTTCTGCTGATGATAATAATTTTTAGTTCTTTAACAGTACACGGATTACAGTCACAATTAAATAAACTCACTCTTGACAGTAGGGAGTTCAACTTAATTATCAATACTGAAAAAAGCAAAATCATAATTATATGTAAAAAAAAAGTATTGTAAAATAAGGTCCCAGATTCTGGAATTCATTCATATCTAGAACTTATAGCCCCATGTTAAAGCTAAATGTTACAGATATGGATAGATGGGATTCCGTGGCTAAATTAAGTGAAAATCAATTTCAACCCATATTATCTCTTCTTCAAAGACTCTTGCTTAGAGAATGGATCCCCAAATTAGAGCCACTCTCGTGAAATTTATTTGTGGCATGTTTCCAAGTAGTATTTGGATATAAGATACAACAAAACCCTAATACAATTTGTATGGGTTTATGTAGCTGTGGATATGATCATGTTAAGGACTTAATTCATGTGGTATTAGTCTGTCCACTGTATAAAAAAACAAAGATTTAAGTGAACTGGTAAATTATTGGAGCATCAAAAATGTAATAGGATATCTATTGCAATTTCCTTATTCACCACTGATAATCAGGACATTGTATTAGAATGGGGTATTTTTATGAAAGATATTTTAAAATCAAAAAAAAAAAAAACTATTCTTAAATTTTGAGTCCAAATGCTATATTGTCTGAGATTTATGAACTCATATTGTATAAACTCATTGGTATAGTGTGAAATATTTATGATTCTGTACAGTTAATTTTTTTATTGCGACATGTGTGCTTTGTGTTTAAAGTAATGATATGTCATGATTGTGATGTTTTATGATGAACAATAAAATGTTACCTACCTATTATAACTTTGTTGTAACAGGTCTTACTATATTTTTTCTATATATATATTTTATGCTTTTTACCCTTTTTCTCCCCACAGTTTCCCAGGGCCCTGGCAAACAAGGCAGTGAGTGCACATGGAGAGGCACACGCACTCCAGACGCTGGCTCAGCCCTTTCTGCCCTGCCCCTGGCTATCACTGGGTTCCCCCATATCCCAAACTGCCATCCATCCTCCACCAGGTGGCAGCCAAGGGCTGGAGAAACTGCTCATTCCTCCCCAGGAGAGGAGAGCCACCTCATGGCTGCTCATCCTGCTCCTCGCCCTCCCCCCCTTGCCAGCCTCCAACAATCTGTTCTTGTTCCCAAACCCAGGTTGCCAGCATAGCACGAGGTGTGGTGTTCATCATTTCAAACCTCAGCACCACCGGGCTGGATGTCTTACTATATTTTTAAACTCAGTGTTTTAATTTTTGATCTTATCATATACATTCCCATCCTTCTCTTTTTAAGTTTTTTTATCTTTTAATCTTGCAGGCACTGAGCTTAAGCTCTACTTTTTCTACTTGTATTATAGGAAATTATTAAAAATCATTAAAACATTAGCAGTGAAGGATCCTCGATATTTTGATATGTGCCCATAAAGGTTTGAACTTAGTGAGCCACTAAAGATTACTCTTAGGCCTTTGTACCTCATTCCTTTGTATAGTTACAAAAGGCTGTGAAAGCAAAGAAAATTGTTACTGCTGGGGAGGTGAGTGAAATGTCAGCCATGTGATTTAGGATATAAGATGAATGTTTATGGGTATTACATTTATATAGATACTAATTAAATTATGGGGACCAATATCAAAATTCAGAAAAGTTCAAAAAGCATTTTTTTATTTTATTTTTTAAAACCACCATAAAGTTATCCATGTTGATACTAAAAAAGTATATTGATGTACTTTATTGTTATGAAGAAAGTATATTGACAGCATTTATTTTATAGAAAAAAACAGTTCTGTCATGATGTAAATATGTATATCGATATTGCTAGAGAAAACTTTCTGTTTTTAACACTGATAACATAATTACAACTGTTACATAATAACAATATAATAACAACATAATTTCTTAACTGCTGGACTCCAAGCTTTCATAAAAAAAAAATTGACGTTTTTAGCCATAACGTTTCCAGACTTAGACATTTCAAAAGATATTTTAATTAAAATGTAATAGCTTTAGAACCATTAGGGCTACAGACTTTTTTTGGCTTTACCTGCCCCCTGGATCCCCACTCCTTATGCTCCCCAAATTTTGGCGCTTCTACCCTGGCTGTTGTGTTTTGCCTCCAGGCACCCAAGCTTTGCTGACACCCCCAATATCCCAATGTTCCAGCTATCCTTAATGGGAGGCTTACCTGTTGCCATCAGGTCTGGGAGGGCAAGGACAGTGCGTTAGATGGATGGCAGCACAGGGGAATCCAGGGGGGGCTGTCATTTGGTGCCCCAGGATGGGCCATTTTCTGTTTTCTCCCTCTGTGCATCCCCTCTCCTACATGATGGCTGCATGCTTCAGAATCCTGGGAAGGACACATGGCAGCGTATGGTCACCCATGCTGCCAAGTGTGCCTCCACCAGCCAACCACCAGGATCCACTCGAAGAGTGGTGCAGGCCTAACCCTCCCTCCCTAGTGAGGACAGCACATGCAAGGATGCTTGTAACCCTCCCTGTCGGTCTCCACTCCTGTTGCCCTGAGCATGGGGAGTGAACCTGGGTCACCAGCTTGCTGATCAGGAGCCTCACCACTTGGTGCTATGGAACCAGCTTATTTTGTTTTTTAAATGAAAGCTTGGGTCAGCTAAGTAGTTATATCATTAATATATCACTACAGTGACCATATATTGATACAATAAAAAAGTATCCTATTGACATAAAAAAAATAACATGGTTCACTGGATTTTTGAAGTTCTGTAATTTTTTCCTCATTATAGCACATATATATGCATTTAACAACACAGAACTGTATTAACTGTTCAAATGTTACACCTTTCAAAATGTAAATTCAAGCATTATAAAAATATCATATAAGATTATTTTTGGAAATGGTCGGAAGATACTAGTGGTTGTTCTGTCTAAGAATAAACACATTCTTTTCTAGTTATTTTTGTAAAGTTGTAAAAAGGTTCCCCCTTTCTTTGCCTTCTTCCTCTTCCTATAACCGTATTTTCTTGTTCCAAAATTAGAATGTATTGCATCAAATAAAATATAGTAACAGTTTTGTTTTCAAAGTAAACTTTCATATAACATTCAATGTTTGAAAACTTTGTTCTGTGCATCTGGATTAGTTTTTGACCCCCCCCCCCCAGCATCATCTATTACAACATAGGTATTTGTATTTTATTCCATTGGTCGGTCACCTCTATTTGTGGCTAGCTATAGGGTGTTAAAATAATATTAATGAGTTAATTATGAGCTCAAAAAAGCATATGGGAAACTTTTTTTTCTAACTGCAAGGTAGCAATCAGTATGGTTTACATGCAGTGGGCATTCTTTCTTTGCACGTTTAGTTGTGTTACTTGTAGATTTGATTTAGAAAATAAAAATGAAAGTCTTCTCTCAGCCTGAGATATCCAGTGATAACTCCCACATTGTCAATACTTGACATGCTCTAATATTTATTAAGAGTTTTGCTTAGAGCATTTTTACTTCTTGTTCCCCTTGTTGAAAACACATAAATATTTCACTCATTTAATTCAAGGGCTTAGTAACATAACTGTTCTTGCAGTCACAGTGTTTATCTGCCTAACATCATTTTAAACCAATGCTGAAAGATTATATTTATTAATAATTGTAAAGTGTTTAGTTTTTTGGATAGTATAAAATAGTTATAACTTGCTGTTCATCTCTTTCTTCTTAAATGTCTTTTATTTTGTTTTCTTATCTGGTAGCATTTTGTCACTTTATCTAGTTGGAATTTTGCACTTACTGTTAGTTTGCACTACTAGTTAATAGCTAATTGTTGATTGCTGTTTTACTGATTAGCAGTACTTAATGATGTGCACTTTATAAGGATCAAGGTTAAGGCATAGGGAACAAGTCCTTGCTATGAGATATACTGATCAATGCAGCAGGGCTTCATTCAGTGTTCACCCATAGTTCTATATTTTCTGTCTATTTTTGGTTTTTGAATTATTAATAAAATCATTCCCCCATCTGTTGTGGTGTCTCAAGTGCTGGTACCTGCATAGTTGAGTAATATGATATCTTTGTAGTCTGGAAATCCTCTCCAGATGCGCTGACCCTTTGTTTGTAATTTCATGGTGAAGCACAGAATTCAGCTTTCTGCAGAAGCAGCCAGAAAGCAACAGATGTATGGTGAGCAGAGTGACCACAGTGGGACTTCCATCAGAAGTTCAAATAGCGATGGGATTTGGTGGGCAGAACCTTCAATTACTGTAAATGTATTAAAAGTCTGGAGTAAAGCAATTACACCGGCAGTGTAGTATATAGGACATAGAATTTGTCCTCAGAAAACGATTGCTTGGTTGACCCGGTCTCTTCAGATTTACCCTGCCTGGTCTGCCTCCACAGACCCTAACTGGTCTTCAGTGATCCCACCTTCTCCCTGCCTGTTTACTAATATTCCAATATGTTATGTATGCTTTAACCCACAAACTGTTTTCACCTCCCCTACACCTGCAGACAGCCTGTTCCAGAAGTCCAACACTCTTCCAGTGAAGTAGTACTTCCTCACATCCCTTTTACAGGTAAATGACATCAAGATTTAAAAAAAAGAAAAATATGGTTCAAAGACCATTACACGCATTATTAGTCATAACATGTCAAACTCCTATGAAAGGATTTTACTTGTGTATAAGTTACATGACATCAGGATCAAAATAAGAATATAGACCTAATACCATTACACACATTAGTACTCGTAACATGTTATACTACTGTGAAAATGTTTTATCTGTGAATAAGGTACATGCTGTAGGAGTTAGGAAACTGCGGACATATATATACGTCGAAATACTAAGCACTCAAAGAGTTAAAAGCAACATATAGACCTAAAACCATTACACACACTACTAATCAAAACATGACATCCAACTATGAAAGGGTTCTACTTGTACATAAGGGACAGTGTCAATACTAGGCTGCTATAAAGTCTAATAACTATCTTGACAATAATGACACTCTAGAGTATCAAAAATTAACATACTAAACTCTTAAAGAACTAACAAATGCTGTGGCAGTAAGAACTAGTGCCAGCTTAGGCAACAGTTTTGAGGGAATAGTGAGGGTAGGCTCAAACCAAAGTATTGTAATTACAGTAGGTGGAAGGGAAAGAGAGGGATAGCATCTCATCTCATGTCATGTAAAGGACCCTAACACTGTCTCAACTGAGAGCATCAACCTGCCATTAGGTAATTATTACTCTGAGATATTGTAGGTAATTACCCCATATGTAGGTGTATTCTTGGAAAGTCCCCAGGACAGGATGGTTAAGGTGTTCATTATTAGCTAGTATGCCTATATTATGCTTCCAATTGTGTAGCAAAGGGGCATCTGGTGTATGCCACTTCTGGAGTGTAAGGTGTTTTGCTTCCATAGCTACCACCCCAAGCCATCAGGTTTGACATGCAGTAAGCTGCCCATTTTCAAGGGGTACACCAAGAATGCAGGTTAATGGAGAGGGTCAAAAAGTGGTGCCCATAATAGTTACTCAAGTACTATGAACCCCTTTCCAGAAATGTGTAAGAGCTGGCCATTGCCATAATATATGCAGTAGAGTTCTCCCTGCTGCCTGATACTCCAAAAACTGGTTTGAATGAAGCAGGTTTAACTGGCGGAGTACTTGGGGAGTCCTGTGCCAGTTAATGCAAAATCTTATTTTGGATAAGGTAACCCCACATATCTCTAGATGCATTATGTGCTCTAGTCCAATGCTGGGCCCACCGTTATGTGGAGATGATTATTGCCAGATCTCATTCCCAATGAGTCTTTGTATTAAGGGTATGGTCAAGTTGGGTATCCAGGAGGCATCAATAAATACAGCCTGCTCTGCCTTTGGGCAGTCAGAGCCAACCAACTGGGACATAGGTTGCCAGGTTATAGGATACAGGACGAGCTAGCCATAGTAAGGCCTGCACTGCACTTCTGATTTGTAGGTATTTCCAGTGATCTGATTGGGTAAGATGGTTATGAGCACAGAGTTGTTCAAAAGATTGTAAGATGTGGGAATGCAGAAGCAGAATATCATGGATATGATGTATACCCTGCTCTTTACAGGACTTCCAGAAGATAGGTTTCTTGTCCAGTTGCACCTTATTGTTATCCCATAGTGGCATACATTCCACCAGTGTTAAAGACTGTTTAAGGAGTTTACCTAATACCCTGGAAGCCTATTTAGAGGCTGTAAGTGTAGAGTAGAGCTCAGCCCTTTGAGGCATTGTGTCATACAGGAGTAAGCTGGTTGATCTATTACCAATCAGTGGCTGCTCCATCTTGAGTCATGGGGAGAGTATTTTGGATTATCCTCAAACATCTGAGAGTTTGGGCACCTAAAAGAGCCAGTCGATAGCATTTAATCCACGGAAGCCCCCCCCCCACCCAATTTCCACTGCACTTGAAGCTTCCCTCAACTGAACCTTGGTGCCTTGCCCTCCCATGAAAAGGTGCAGACTAACCAGTCAGTTTTGGAGAACCAAGCTTCTATTGTGATGGGGAGGTAGCTCACCAAGTAGAGCACCTTTTCTGCCATTCAAATTTTTAGCACTGCAATTTTGCCCGCTAGTGATAAGTGCAATGCTTTCCAATGATCACACTCTGTGTATAGTGTACGTAGCAAGGGGGTAAAATTCAGCCTGGAGACAGAGGGGATATGAGCAGTAATTTTAATTCCTAAGTAAGTTATACCATCTTCAGACCAAGACAAGCCCTTTTGTGTGAATGGGTGGGAACTGCAGTTTTCAGTAATGGGCATCACATATGTTTTACTCCTATTGACCCTGGGACCTAACACTTCTGCAAATTGTTGAAGCAGTCTTCAAAGTGCTGGGGTTGAGGAATGTGGGGCTGTAAGGAGAACTAATAGATTATCTGCATATAGTGATGTGGCATGGGCCGAGAGAGGAAGGCTTGAATGATAGTCTTGAGTGTTGGATAAGGGGCTGAGTACAGATCAGCATAGAATTCCATTATTCTAGTGCTAATGTCTTTGGCTGATTATAAAAGGCATCCTGAGGCATCCCAGAGGGTAATGATATGCTGCTCAGCTTGGGAAACTCTAAGGTGTTGGACTAAGAGCTTCCCAGCATATTCTCACCCTTCTCTGTATCAGTCTGACTAACGCCAATTAGGCTGTCCTGGACAGAAGCATATTGAACTTGTAGCGCAGACCAGTCATGGCCCTCACGTTTTCCTCGGAGGTGTCTTTGCCATTTCTGAAACAGGTCTCTTTGGACATCAAATGGCTAACCAGCTCTTTTTCCTCCATATCTCTTGCCATCCTTCTGGGTGATGAAAATTCTATAATAGTGTGCCTAATGTAAACCTTGTAGGCTTCCTATGTGGCGGCTGAGGAAACATCAGGGGACACAGTGACTTCAAAGAAAGCATTTGTTTCCTTCAATAAATGAGATTGGAAGGTCTTGCCAGAGAGCAACAGTGGGCCTAGCCTCCATAAGGAGGATTTAGGCAATGTAGGGGAGGGACTAATTTCTATCTGCACCGGGGCATGGTCAGAGAGGATATTACCAAAGCTGGCATAGGAAAGTGAGCATATAAATGAGGGAGAAAGAAGCCAGTAGTCAATTCTACTGTAGTATTTATGTACAACTGAAAAAAATGTGAAGTCCCTCTGTGTCAGGTATGTAGAAAGAAAAAAACAACACGCTCAGGAAACCCAAAGCCGGTGCCCACTAAGCTGACACACTATATTGCACAAATTAATAAAAGTAGACTTTGAGAAGTCAGAATATTGAGTTGTGAAAATCTTTATTTAGAGATCCATATGGATGCTAATTTCCTGCCCCCCCCCCCACTTTGATCAACAGATCTTCATCAAGGGGCGTGGACGAAGACCTGTTGGTTGAAGCACCAGGTGGGCAGTCAGTATCCATGTGGATCCTAAATAAAGTTTTCA
Organism: Neoceratodus forsteri; assembly: GCA_016271365.2. Lineage (NCBI taxonomy): Eukaryota > Metazoa > Chordata > Ceratodontiformes > Ceratodontidae > Neoceratodus > Neoceratodus forsteri. The sequence goes on along the minus strand of JADMNL010000023.1, from coordinate 261,437,637 downwards.
CATTAATGATTATTCTGGCTTCTCGATGCCACTTTTGTTAATTTGGCCTCTGTGTTGGGTGCAGCAGACGCCAAGCATCTGTAAGGGCAAACTCCTGTTGCATTGCTGCCAGCATCAATTGTACTGGGGAGGAATGGGTAATTGTGGGGTTTGATTTTTTCAGCACCCCATCCAGGGGAATATTAAAGTCTCTACCTAGCATAGGAGTCAGTATAGTGCAGTGGTCTAAGGCTCTGAGCTGCAAATTTGGTGACATCCAGCAGACCAGACCTGGGTTTGAATCCCACAACTTCCACTTGCATACTGTGTGACCCTGAGCAAGTCACTTAACCTCCTTGTGCTCCCAGGTCACTCCTGTAAAAAAGCTTTCAGCTTAGTGTGCTATACCTGGTTAAACAACTAAAAAAAAAAATAACAGGCAAGTTCTCTGAGTTAAATTCCCCCAAACTATGCACCAGGTTAGCGTAAAACCAAGGGTCAGTATTGTTAGGGCCATAAATGCCACCAATAATCCACTCAGCTTCTATGGATTTAACCACTGTCAAGACCCACCAGCCTTCATGGTCAGCCTTTTTTTTTGTGATCTGCCATGGCAACTTCTTATGAAACAAAATGAAAACACCACAATTCCTATGAGAAAAGAAAGCATGCACCTCCATGACTTCCCATTCCCTTCTAAGTTGGAGGGCTTTTGGGTCAGTAAGGTGTGTTTCTTGAAGTATGGCTACCATGTGTCCCTGCTTGTGGAGCTGAGTTAGTATGGCCTTCCATTTAATGGAGTGATGAAGGCCCTTTACATTTCGTGTAATACCTTTAATTGAGAATTTCTCCATCTGGATACAGTATATGGTCTATTAAGGGATCTAAAATGGCAATCTCTTTGGCACAATTAAAAAGGGTACTCCCCCTTAATGGTCCTCACTCTTTTACATACATCCATTTTCCCTCCCTATAAGAAACAATAAGTTTACATGCCACAAAAAGAGAATATGAACATTCTAAGTACTATAAACAAACAGCTTATATACAACATTGGATACTTCCCCTCAAATCCGGGGTTCCATGTCATAATAGTGATGACAAAATAGTGATCACTATTATGGTGAGTATATATCACCGAAAAGCAAATCGGTGATATACATTTGCCGGCAACCTGTCATCCGACAAAAGAAAAAGTGTTTTGGGGGGGCCTTCACCCCCTGCATGCACCCCCTCACAGGGGGCTTTGCCTCCCGCACCCCCCTGAATTAAGATTACTAACTCCCGGGGGGGGGGGTGCATGTTGGGGAAGGGACACAGCCTGCATCTGTGGGAAAAATTCAGTGCTGCACCCGCAGGCAGTGGCAAAATTGTAACCCTCCTGGTCCACAGCCCTGAACCTCGTACCTGCTCAGCCAGAGCTAGCCACCCTCACCACCACGCCATAGGACTAGCTCAGCTGTAGTGGACACAGCAGTCCCCTATGGAACCTTCCCCTATCTCTCCCCTTCACTTCGCTAGCCCCCTCTTGTGGTTGCTCTTCCCTACAGTCACTTTCGCTGGAGGATTGCTACCCTTGCAGGGTAGCCCTTGATGATATCGCTGAAAATGAGTCGCTCTTTTTGCAGTCGCTCATTTTTAGTCGCTGTCATCACAAGATACCAAACCGGTTACTTTGCATACAGAAATCATCCTGAGTGCTTCTCTCTCACATTCCCCGCAACACCCCTTTCCCGCAGCTGCTATGCCTCATGACCACAGAGTCACAAACCCTCCAGGTGGAAAGGATGGTAGACTGGGAGTGACAAAGAAATACCTCTTCTGCCTATATTATCTGTATGACCATAAACCAACCCATAAGCAGAGGGAAACATCTCCAGTATTTTTAACCTTGTCTTGGGGGTAATGGCCCTCTGCCTCGAGAACTTTGTGGTAGGGAGATAAGTACCTAAGGATGGATCAATGTATTCCCTTATTACCTTTATAAGTTATAGTCCTGGTAGAGTCCCTACCTCACTGTTTGCATCTGTAGGAAAGCCAGGTAAGGTTGAAAAATGAAAAATGGACACTTACCCATCCATCTGTGAAAGTGGTGGTTCCTCCTCTCCCCTTATGGCATCCCTCAGAGAAGTGTAGGGTGGCTTCATGACAGTGACAGCAGGGGGTTCCATGACAACTCAAGGGTATGTGGTGGAAGTAGAGGAAGAAAGACAGTCAGTAAGATGAGGTATAAGGTTTAGGTAACAGACAGCGTTTTGATGCAACAGTGGGAGCAGCATTCTTCACCTGATCTAAAAAAAAACATAGGCTATGTCCACCATGGATGTTTCACATTTGAGAGGTATTACACATGCAAGGACACTGCTGGCCAATGTCTTAAGCCATTTGGCATCCATCCCAATGATAAGGATTTGATGTCTGGTTTCCTCAAGGAACCAAGCTGCCAGTTGAAAACCTGGCATCATAAAGGTCAGGGATAACCAGCTCAGTCTTGCCTATTGGCTGCAGACGTCAAGGCTGAAGGGGGCGTCAAGTTTTGGCTCACAGCTTCTAGGGCAATGTAATAGCTTAATGGGTAACTCACATGTAGGGAATTTAAATAGACTAATGCCCTTTCAGGAGTATTGGTGGTGACCAGTTTTCATGTTGCAGTGGGTTATAATGGTATCCATCCTGGGTGTGATACTAAAACCATCCTGGACAGCTAGCCACAGCATTGTGAGTCGATCAAAGGCAGTAGCCACTGTGTGCATGCAGACCATCTTGAGTCCTGCCCAGGCTACCAGCCTTGGTGATGTAGTAGATCAGGACAGAATCCACACTGACCACACCAGCCTACCTAGCTATAGAAGTGTTGTCATAACACTACAGCATCAACCACATTAACAAGTATAAACACCTAATACTGTCCCCAGAGACCTCCAGTGGTCATCCTCCAAGTTAATCAGGAATAGTCACAGCCATGTAGTGTAGTTTGCCCACCCCCCAACCTGTGCAAGATGGAGAGGTCCTGTAGCTCATCTGTCAGACCATTAGTGGAGCAATGGAGCTTTACCCTGGGGCAGAGAGTCTGGTCTTTCATAATGCTGCAGGCAACTCTACCCATAACAAATACACAAAATCAGCATTCCTGAGATCAACACTCCCTTAAAATCATTCACCAGGATATTGTGATACACCCCATGGAGCTCCCCAGCACTCTTCAAAACACATAGCTGTGACCCTTGTATAAGGTCTGGGGAGCAGCCCAGACCTGGGGGAATAAGTGCTGATAACATGCAGAAGTGGTGAGAAGCATGTTTGCTCATTGGTTAACATAGTCCCACCAGTTCAAACTTATCTCAGAGCTACCCAGGGACACCAAAGCTTCCAGTATCTAGTCCCTGGTGTCTCCTCATAATGAGATGTGTTGTGAGATTCAGAAACTGGAGGTTTGAGAGCCTGAAAAAATCCCACAATTAACAAACGTTGATTTTGTTAGTCCCAAATCATTTTTGACAGACACTTTGTCAGGTGCCACCCAGTGAGAGGGAGAGAGAGAGAGAGAGAGACCTGTTGGAGGAGGCTGTGTAGGTGGGCTGCTGTGGAGGTTTCCTGCCATGAACAGCAGAGACAGCACTCCTATTTCTCACTGCATCTTGGAGTTAAACCAGGGTTCTGTCTTCAGAAAAAATGACTGACTGACATGTTTTACCAAGCAAACTGAGCCCCCTCTCCACCCAGGACAATCACATACCTTAACAAGCATTTGTCAATGCCGAATGTTTGCTTGCTGGCATTGGCATTGGTAGTGTAGGAGTTACAGAGCTGCATAATAGGAATGGCAGTGAAGTATTGAACTGAAGTCAACCCCATCACCACCCTGCAAATAGTGACAGGCATTGGGGTGTGCCTTTGGGTCATCAGGCATAATGGCCACGCCATTTCACCACACCTACTGTGCAGACACCGACAAGTGTCACCGTGTGCCTGGGGCTCTTTGGCCCTTATGCTCACCCCATTCCATCAGGAAATATTGTGAGATGGGTGCGGTATAGGAGAATGGGGTGAACTTTGGGGCCGAAGAGTCCAAGGCACACCTCAATGCCTCTCAGTGGCTGCAGGGTGTGGGTGGGGGTGGAATGGTATGAGCATTGCAGGTGACAATCCCAAGTCACAGCCCTGATGCCTGTCATTCTCTACAGGGTGGGGTGTTATGGTCGGAAACCCTAATGACTCAGGCATTCATTGGTATTTTCGCTCCAAATTTTCAACATGGGTTTTTTGAGACCCCCACCTCATGAACAGTGGCAATATCAGTTTGTTAGCGGAAAGCTGCTTTTGCACAGCGACGATGGCATTTGTCACCACAGGTGCAAAAACACATTCTGAACAGGATGTGAAACATGACAGCTGTACTGTTCATGGGGAGGTGTAAAAAATGGCAATGTTGAAAATCTGCAGTGAAAATATTAAAAAAACTGGTGAAGTCATGAGCGTGCGTAGAAACTGTGCAACGTGCACCCGTAATGTAATTAGTTTGGGAATTGTTTAAAGAAGATTGTCAACACAGGCATTTTGGGACCTCCGGTCATGAACAGTGTCACTGTGATTTTCTTTATCTGTCCCTAACAATGATTTCCCACAGCGACCATGCATTTCTGTGCTGAAAGTGTGAAAACACATTTCGGCCATGTTGTGAAAACTGACAGCTGTACTGTTCATAAGGAAGTGTGGAAAAATGTCACTGGTGAAAATCTGGACTGAAAATACTACAAAATCCATCCAGGGGAGGCCCCACTGCCCTCCCTCCAGTGGGCTCTAAGTTTATTACGGCTGAATTGTGGTTTGTTGGAACCCAACATAAAAGGCCCCCACCATTATGTCCATCCTCTGGTACCAGGTGGGTGGGAGATATAGGGGAATGTGAGGTAGGAGGTAAAAGATCTTTTGCACCATGGTCATTTTTTATAGCAGCTATTGTCCCAGCCATGGTAAACTGGAGGTGCCACCAGCGCTCTAGTTCCCCTTTGCAATCCATTAGGAATGGGCCCAGATTCTGTTCCCACATGGTTTCCATCCCCTTTCCTATTCTGATGCCTAGATATACAATTTCGTCTTGAAACCATTTTAGGTCCTGAATGGGCATGGTCTATAGTAGACAAAAGTGATTTGGGGGAGGATTTCTGTATTATTTTGGTTTACTTTGAGGCCAAAGTACCTTGTGAAGTTATTAAGGAGGGCCATTAGGGGTTCAAGAGCTCAGTTGGTATCAGTTAAGGAAATTAGCAGATCACTGGTGTACATTAGGGTGGAGTATTGTTTTTTTCCTTTCTGTAAGCCACAGATGTCTGGGTGCTGATGGGTAGCAGTGGCCAGGGGCACCACTGCCAATACAAAAAGTAGGGGAGACTGGGGGCAGCCTTACCTGGTGCCCCTTTCCAGAATAAAGGGGTCAGATAGCATGGAGTTCATGAGCACATGGGCCTGGGTAGCAGTGTAGATCGAGTTGATCCAAGACCTGAATCTAGGCCCAAATCCCAGGTGCTGCAGTACTTTGTGAAGGTAGTCCCACTCCACCAAGTCGAATGCCTTCTCAAAGTCGACTGCCAAGGTGGCTACAGGGATGTTAATGTCTTTGGCCGTGTGTATTAGGTTCATCAATGAGCAGATATGATCTGTGCTATAGTGGCCTTGCAAGAATCCGACTTGGGACGGGTGAATCAGGAAGGGGAGGATTGGGTTCATCCTGGTAGCCATAGCCTTTGCATATACCTTACTATCTGTGCTAATGAGAGAGATGGGCCTATAGCTAGCAGCTGAGGCAGGGTATTTCCCTTTTTTGGACAGTACAGTTATAACTGCTTCCCTAAGCTTGGGTAGAAGTGTACCCTTGTCACCACTGTGGAGTAAACCTGGCATAGAATTGGGGACACCAGGGGAGCGATGGCCTGGAGAAAGTCCATAGAGAATCCATCTCCTTCAGGGGCCTTGCCTTTCTTTAGTGACATTAAGGCTTTGTTCACCTCACCTACCATGAAAGGGGCATCTACCAGCTCTTTCTGTTGAGTAGAAATCTTAGGGAGGGAAAGCTTGTCTAGAAATGATTGGGTGTCACTGGGGGCTTCCGCTCTGGAAGTTGTGCACAGCTTGGCATGAAATGCTGCCATTGTTTTATTGACCTCTGTGGGGCTCATGCTCACCTTGTGCATTTGTGGGTCAGTTAATCCTGCAATGTGTCTGTTAGCCTGCTAGTTTTGTAGCTGATACACCAGCACTTTCCTACTCCCCCCCCCCCTTCCCAGTATGTGTGTCTGAGTCTTAGGAGGGCAAGTTCTGCCTTTCTGCAAAGTAGTTCGTTTACTTCCATGCACAGTTTTATTACCTTACGGCCAATGTCTAAGTGGGGAGAGGGGTGATGCATGGCCCTGTACTGCTTTTCAACTTGGGCTAGCTCCTGTTCTAGGACCTTTAATTGTTGTTCCATCTTCTTCCTCTGGTGTGATGCATACCTGTTGATTTTACCCCTGATGATAGCCTTGTAAGCCTCCCATGTGTTACCCGCTGATATTTCAGAGATGTGGTTTTCATGGAAAAATGCTTTAGCTTCCCTTTGTCACCCATGGTATGAATTCTGGGTCACTCAATAGAAGGGGGTTAATTCTCCAGATAGCAGATCTAGGGGTAGAGGGGCCCCAGGACACCAACATTTGCGCCAGGGCATGGTCTGAGATCAGCATAGGAAGGACAGTGGATTCTAGTATGGATTGTGTGATCTTGTGGGAGGTAAGCTAGAAGTCTAATCTGCTATATGTGCCATGCACCCCTGAATGAAATGTGTAGTGCCTCTCTTTTGGGTGTACCAGGTGCCATGCATCCAACAGATTAAACTCCTGAATCAGCTGGTACATTGCTTGCACCCCTCTGGGGTGGAATTCCTTGCCTTTATCACTCCTGTCCAGAAATGGTATGAGTGTCAAGTTAAAATCCTCTCCTGCTAAAATGGGAGTGTCTCAGTTCACTATGGACCCTATCTTACTGGACAGGTCATGGAAGAAGGAGGGGCTATCCTCGTTTCGGGCGTAAATATTGGTCAGCAACACATGGCCATTGGGAGTATCCATTAGTGCTAGTGTCCACCTTCTCTGTGAGTTAGAGCGGCTGGTTGTTAGGAACCATGGGAGGGATTTGTGGATCAGGAGGACCACCTTTCTTTACCTGGATGGGGCACATGCATGGTTCTCTTTACCTACCCAGTCCTTGACCAAGTAAGAGTGGTCCTTATTAATAAGTTTGGTCTCCTGTAGGAAAGCTACATGGGTCTTCACTCTCTTCAGGTGGGTCAATACTTTTTTCCTCTTAATAGGAGTATTCAGTCCCCTGACATTCCAGGTGATGCACAACTCTTCATCCATAGTCAAATGTACCGCTTTGTATTGACATCACCTGAGGGAGAGTGAATTTCCATGAGTTAAAGGGGTTAGTGAGGCTGAGTTGATTTGATTTACTGAGATCACCTGTTTAGTGTGGGTGGGTGACCACAAAAGAGTCTGCGGGACACAACCTATCCAGTTTTGGTTACCATCTCTGCTGATGCATGAAATGCTGGTAACATAAGCTATAACATCAATACACATTAACATATTCACAACAAAGGCACAATATCATGCTGTAGATAGAACTGGAATAACTAGCCGGAGGCTGTAGGCCTACTGTGGACTATCCAGTCCATCTGGTGGGGATGTGGTTGTTATGAGCTCCCCCATCTTAGATAAGGGTCCTTCCTTTGACATAGCCTACCTATTTTAGGGAGGGAGTAAGGGCAGGGCTATCCTTTACCCTCGTCTCCTGGGTTAAAATGATTTTGCTTTGAGGGTTCCACCTGTAATTTAACACAGCCCAGCCCCTGTTCTCCTCTGAGTCAGAGGGTCGGTCCCCTTAAGTGCTGTGTGGGTTCAGCTGTCGCATATTAGCCTGTAAGGGGGTCCTGGCCAGTATACGGTATGACCCTCCCCATTCTTAGGGCGCCATGTATTTATAGAGCTGTGGTGCTAAACGGTTGGCAAGGGCACACCTGCAATCAACCCATGTTGAAGTGTCTGGCCTTAGGTGTTGCCCCTGTTTCAGGTAATCTGTCAGGGGTGGTTGGGGGGAGGGCATCCATCTCAATCTGGGTCTAGCCCCAAACATGCTGGTGCCTCTTTTTGGGAGTGTGTGGGCTGGACCTTGAGCATTCTGGCCTGTAATAGTTTGCCAGCAGAGCCCATTACTGGTATTCTCATTGGGACCTGTATTCCAGTGCATTGCTGTGTATTTTGTATTGAGAGCGTGCCCTTAGCATGCCTGCCTCAGGGGTCATTGTCCATCCCATAGTTAGATTGAGGGTGAATAGACTGGAGCAGTCTGCTAGGAGAGTTGAGGCTCTTGATTACATAGTTGTAACACCATCCTATATTGTTAACCTGCTGAACAACCAGTTTTCACTTTTCTACTGAGGCCTCCTTCATGTCTTACCCCGGTTGTTTCAGCTACAATGGCTGGCCAACTGCATCACATGAGCTCAGATCCCATGCTGTACCAAACTCAGGTAGCTGCCTGTGGCACTGTCAGCAGGCCTATTTCTGCAATGCAAAGCCAGTAATTTTTATACATTAATAAAAGCAGCATTCTTTGCCCTGATCTAACCCCCGTTAATGAGCGGGTTTAAAGAACTCCACAGTAAACATATCTTCCCATCAGGGACATACAAAGCAGGTAAAGTGCTCAAGTGTTCTGATCCCCTGAGCATTTTGGCACAAGGTAGGAGAGTGTAGTACCCATTTCTGTGATTCAGGGGAGGTCGGGCAGTCACCCCTATATAGACCCCCATATGGCAATCTCTTGAAGTTACAGAAATGGTGACTCTAGGGTGCGCCTCCACATCCCCCTGCCCAACCCTCCTTATGCCAGTGACCCCTTAGAGAAAATAACATTAGAAACACTTATCTGATAATACATGTCAGTCCAGGCCAGCAGTGTTGATCACCCCAATATCCGGTTCTTCTTGCAGTGCCTGCTTCAGGAGTCAAGTGTCCAGGGAATGTGGCCGGTTCGCAGATTGTTCCAGAGCCTCCTCATGTATTTTAGTCTTGGCACAGCTAACTTCTGTGGCTCTGGTATCGCTGATCCAGATGACCATCTCCTCTTCTGGGTAGGCATACTGGGATTGCAAGTTTACTACTTCGCTCTGTGCTAGAGGCTCGAACTTGTTTTTTTAAAAAATACAAGCTGAGTACAGTACACTTACGTGTATTTGAATTTCTCTTATCCAGAAATCCTAGTTATTCAGAGTTAAAGTGTGTCCCCCGTGCTCCCAAGTAAAAATGTAGCACCTCAGCAGTAGCTGACTACAATTATCCCATTAGCGGTCGTTACCGCTAATTGTTTTCCTTCGTGTTCTTCAGCGGTTGTGGCTGTTCTTGCTGCTAGGGGCATTTAGCACTGCATAACTGCCACAGAGCTAGTGAGAGCTACAAACAGTCATGTGCAAATGAAAATGATCAGTTCTTGATCTCAAGCAAAAGCTTGAAATCTTAAAAGATTTTGAGCAAGGTGACAAGGTAGTGGATGTTGTCCAACGCTACAGCATAGGCAACTCCACTGTCAGTGACATTCGCAAAACTAAAGATAAGCTGTGGAGGTTTGCTGTGGCTATGGACAGCAGTGTCTGTGTGGAGGAAAGGAAAACAATGCATGTTTGTCGCGATGAAGCTCTGGACAAGACGTTTTTTATGTGGTTTATCCAGAACCGCATGAAAGGGTCTCCTATATCAGGGCCAATAATTATAGAGAAAGCCAAACAGTTTCACAGGCAGCTGAACAGGGAGGATGTGATTTTTACAGTGAGTGATGGCTGGTTAAACAGGTTCAAACACCACCATGGAATCTGGCAGCTTAGTGTTGCTGGAGAGTCTCTCAGCACAGCAAGTGAGTCCATAGGACCCTTCAAGGGAAACTAAAAAACCTTGGCTGCCTCTGAGGAATGGTCAGCTCCTGGCTTTAAAAAGAATAAGGAGAGACTTACCATTCTTGCATGCTGCAATGTCACTGGAGATCATAAGCTACCCCTGGTCATCATTGGTAAATCAGCAAGCCCCAGATGTTTCAAACATATTAACCTTTCCACCCTGCCTGTAATTTACAAGGCTCAATGCAGCACTTGGATGAATTGTGAAATCTTCACCTCTTGGTTCCGTGACAACTTTGTGCCTGCTGTCAGAGCCTACCTTCGCTCCAAAGGTCTCCCTATCCATGCACTCCTTCTAATCAATAACGCATGGGCACATCCAGCTACAGACAACTTAAGGAGTGCAGATGGAGCCATCAGATGCAAGTTTCTTCCACCAAACACTATGGCCAAGATCCAACCACAGATGCTGCTAAGGTGACTGGTGGATCCACGTTTATAACAGGCCTTTGGCTGGCCTGCATAGAAAAGGACCCCCATCCCTACCCAGGAAAAAACAGTTTTGTAGATGGAGTAGGCCTTCGACATTTGAGTTCAGCGTTACCTTAACCTTCTACCCCCTAGTCCAGATATGCTTTGTATCAAATATTGCTTTGGGGTGTCCTAAAATGGTACATCTTTGTTTCAACCAATATGTGAGGTCTGTGATGCTTACTCTATTGTTTCTGAATAAAACAGTGATTGTTTTGTATGCTTGCTTGGTTAGAGGAATTGCCTCAAATGGTGCCCACAGAAGAGTTTTTTTTAATTCCTGAAACTTAGCCCAAAATCTCTGTAAACCTGAATTCAGTTTAAAACTAATATCAAAAGTGGTCTCCCCTGAAACATGAATTAGGGCATAAATCTCATTAACAAAAAAATGCACCGAGTCTTTCAGTAGAGTTTTTGCTATGAACACCTTATCTGGTAGTAAGTCCATAACCCCTTCATACAGTAGTCTCATTGCATTATGTCTTTTTGCAGGTAAATTGGAGCATGAAACAGGGAAGCATCAGGTCTCGAGTTCCGTCTATTGCTAGTATTTAAAGGTGCTTCAGATACAGTTTCAGTGGTTACTTCATTATCTGAAGTTGCAGTCTGTTCATTAGTGCTAAGTAAATTTCTCTCTAGTAAAGGCAATATAGGATTCTGAGTGAGTTCTAGCTCTTTTGGTTTAGGTAAGGGGGAATTCAAGACAGTATTATCTTGTTCTCTACCTGTTGTGTCTTATCCTAGAGCTTTTCCTGCTGTGTGCAGCTATGTTGGAGTGGGTCTCAATATCCACTCTCCCATGTCCGGTGACCTCACCCATCCGGCGTTCATGATTGCTCTTTCTGCCGTCCATTCTTCTGTGTGCTCAGTGTCTTCTGGTGCAGCTGGAGAGCATCTTAGGTCAGGGTCCGAAACCCCTGTATTTGCCATTCCTGGAACTTCCCCAGCCTGAGTTGTTTCCATACGATCGGAGTTCTTTGTTGTTGTGTCTGTGGCCATGGTATCTGCCATGTCAGCACTGACAACCATTGTTCCGATTGTTGCTCTAATGGCCTCGGACTGAGTATTGTTGTCTTCTTCTATTGATTTCGGTGCCAAAAGGTTCAACCAGCCTGCTGTTAACAAGCTACTATTAGGTGTCCAGGAGGTAAATTTTGTGAGTAGTGTTGCAGGCTGTTTTGTAGCCTGTGTTTGCTGCTCTTGAATTTTATTTTGCAAGTTCTGTGTTTTGTGTGTCGCAAAAGAGAAGACGGTATCTGTAGTTTGAACTTGTAGGTCTGTTTGAAAAATGGTGGTGTCTATTCTGGTGGAAAAAGACTTTTGAGGTTCCTGTGGTAGTGTAGTATTGCTTTCTGCAGTTTTCCTCACCTTGATGCTAGAGGTAGCGTTACTCGGTTGCACAAAAGTCACTGTAGCTGTGTTATTAGTTTCCACTGATTTTTGAAGTTTCGTATTGCCTCTGTAATTTCCTTTTGCTTAGCAAAAAATTTTTCTTTTCCTTTTTGCAGCATTTCTTGCAATTGTGTTTCTGGTGAGTTAGTAGGATTAATAGCTTAATTATTGTCCCGTGTCTTTTTATGAGAACTAGCAATATCTGTTACCTCTATTTCTTTTTCTTCTTGTATTTTGGAAAGTCCTTTTGTTTCTGCATCATAGAACTGATCTTCAGTCTTGCATAGTGCAGAGACTGGGGTAGAGACTTGTCCCCCAGTCTCCTCCACATCCAACCTCTTTGGTTCCACACCTGGACTGGTCATTCCTCAAAATGACCAGCAGCCCCCCTACTGTCAGAGTAGGGGAATTTCCTCCAGTATCATGGCCAATATTCCCCAGTCAATGAAACAGGTCCAAGCAACTCACCTCACAGGATGCACCTGAAAACAAGCTATCAATACTTACTGTGTCTTTACTGGTCAAAAATTACAAATAAATAGAAAATAATTAATTAAATGATAGCACCATTCTTCAAATAAAAAGCAGTGTTCCTCTTGACCTAAATATACATTGTTTATTTCTGTGCAGCCTTGTTTTCATTCTTTTATTTCTTTACTACAAACAAATTTAGCAGTCTTGAAATTACCAGAAAAGAGTACATGCTGGACATTATTGGACCACTTCTGTTTAGGCCCAGTAATAGTGATTTATGCATAACATGAATACATGGATACATAGATGTTTACAGACAAAAAATAACTCATGGTCCATCCAGTCTGCTCAGCTTCTACCTAGGCATTCACCACTCTAGCACTGGTTAGGCCCATAGCAGATCAAACCTCCTACAGTTTTGCTTGAACTAACTCCCTTTGCCATTTCCTCCATCCCTTCTCCCATCAGCCTCACCAGTCCTCTTGGATTAAATACTGGTTTAATACTGTTTTTTTAGAGATGAAAATGAAAGTTTATGTCTACACTAACTCATTGTTGAATTAGTGAAGGTATGATTTTTAACACCCCTCCTTCATCCATTGGCTGAACAACCTTCCTTCTCCCCTTCCAGAGCATGGAAAGATTGGCCCCTTCAAAAAAAGACCTCCGTCTCCTCCTTGACCAAGGTAGCCACTGTGACTGCCCATCCTAATCACATGACATCCTTGCCCCACTTCTTGATTATTCCCCCCCCTCCGACTCCCATCTACCTACCTCCTTCCCCTCTAACCCCTCCTCTACCTCCTCCCTAGACAAAGCCCTCTCTGGCTGCTGCTACCTTACTACTTTGCACTTAGTAACTAGTCTGTGTTAACAAAGTTTTTGCTGTATAATCTTGTAATGGTGCTATTCAAATCATTTGCATTTCTGTAACCATAAATCTTTGTCTATTATGCATTTTTATGTTGCTTGCACGCATGTGCAAGAAACATAGTGCTATCATCTGAGTTTTCGGAGGTGTGTCAGCCCGTCTTCCAATGCAGTCAGTGTGTTTGCAGGCACGGCCCCAGTTCCCCAATCACTGCTGCAGCTGTCTATGACAAGCTGAAAATGCAGTGGCATACAGTTGAAAGGGAGAGCTCCGCTTGAGTGAGCAGAGCTCTCCCCCCCACACACACACACACACACACACACGCACACTGCGTGCTCATGCACCTTCCTCCTCCCCCACTGTACAGCTGCAGGGGTGCCCAATCCCGTCGGCTGCAGGCCCCCAAAGCATCCAGATGCCACGCTGAGAGCCCACCCCAGCATGGCCAAATGATGTTATGGCGATAGGGGTACCCAATCCCCTGTCGGCTCCACTATCTCCCCATGCTGTCACCGGCCAGGGGTGCCCAATCCCCGTCGGCTTCACTGTCTCCCCCCCTTCCCAGTACAGGGTGCCATGCTGGGAGCCCACCCCAGCATGGCAACAGATGCCATGGCCGACGGGGGTGCCCAATCCCCCATCTTCTCCACGCCCCCCCAGCCGTCCTTCTGCCACACTGGGAGCCCACCCCAGCGTGGCAAATGTCCTGCATCGTCTTTTACAGAAAAAAAACCTGTAAAGAAAAAACAGTCCCTCGCAGTCTCCCTGCCCCCACAACCCCACCCACCCACTGCGCACCCTGCCTCCCACACCCCCCTCACCCCATACTTACCTCCGGAGTCCAGCGCGATGATCTTCGGTGGACCGGGAACATGTCTGCGCTCTTCAAAGCAGACCGCGAACTATGGAAATGCCGGTAAGCTGTATAATGGGATAGATAGGGTTTTTTCAACTTTGTTGAATATCTCAGGCATTTTTTGGAATTTTTGCACCAAATTTTCAACATGGGGTTTTTGGGACACCTCTTCATGAATTCTTGCACTGTCATGGCGTTACTCTGGCCCGAAGGGTGATTTCGCAGCCACTGTGTGAAATCACCTTTCCAGAATGATTAACAAAATGACACTGCCAGTGTTCATAAGGTGGGCTCTCAAAAAGTCTATTTTGAAAATTTGGTGGAAAAATTCCAAAATGATCATTTCTACTTTGCGTTGTGTGCAGTTCCCACGCGCTGGTAAGTTTGCTAATTTTCAATATTTTCCTCCAGATTTTCAACATTTCCATTTTACCACACTCCTTATGAGCAGTACAGCTGTCATTTTTCACATCCTGCCCAAAATGTGTTTCCGCCCATGTGGCGCACACTGGCTCAGTCGGTGTGCGAACTCAATGTATGGGACACATTAAGAAAATCACAGTGACACTGTTCATGAGCAGAGGTCTTAAAATGGCTATGTTGAAAATTTGGTGAAAAAATTCCTAAAAATGACTGTTTTATGAGCGTGCATTGCGCAGTTCCTATGCACGCTGGTAAGTTTGTGAATTTTCAATATTTGCACTCCAATGACTTCCAAATTCCTAAACAGCACATAGAAACAAGCAACATTCGGCATTGACAAATGCTTGTTGATACTGTAATATGTGTCATTATTTTCTACCGTATGTATGGTTATCTGATGTCTTTCCTCTTGTGACTTGGAACCTTTGTAAAAGAGCCATCTTGACTCAAAGGTATTAATCCGAATCTGAAATAAATAAAAAAAATCCATTCATCAGCCCCTTTTTTAAGCATTTCACTGCTTGCAGTTTATTAGATCAGCTAGAAAAGTGTTCCAAATATTAATCACCCTTTGTGTATAAAAATTTCTACTCGTGGTAGTTTTACAATGTGACATTTTCAATTATTTGTTATGCCATCTCAACACATATGTGTCTTGTCCATTAACTATGTTTAGATGGTCTCACATTTTTACCACTGTCCACAAAGAAGTCTTTCCTCACATTCTCCTAATTTTCCTCCCTGCCAGCTTACAGTTGTGGCTCCTTCTGACGGACCGAATGCTAAGCTTAGTTACTGGGAGCTGTGCCGGATTTTCCAACCGTGATGCAGTGCTTTCATCCAGACCTGCGCCACCGCACTTAGGTTTTGGTGGTGTGCCAAACACTTCACCGCAACTGTGCCCGATTTTACAATCTTGGGTGCAGTTGTGACAGTTTCCATGGATTACAGCAGCTCGCACCAAATATCTGGTGCAAGCTCCATAGTAACAGCCCCCAGGATTACTGCAAGTAAGACCAGAAAAAGTTGGTCTAACTTGTGACAATTGCCTCATGGGATGGAAAATCCTGTTAGATCTCTGCAAGCCCCATGCACCGTATCATCAGTGCACCAGGACTTGTGGCAATCTAATACTTTTGAAAATTCTGAATCTACCCTGTTTTATTGTCTTTAGGTACTTAATGGTTTCAGTCATGTCTCCCCTCCCCAGTCTCCAGTGAATATATATACTGAAGTCAGCCAGTCTTTACTCATCAGTCCTCCCCTGCTGGCTGTGAATCATTTTTGTCAGTTTCCTTTAGACGACTCCAGGTGATTCTTGTCCTTTTCTCAGTGAGGACCATAGAACTGCACACAGTACTCTAGGTGCAGCCTCACCAAGGATTTCTACATGAGTAGAATCACCTATCTCCATCTGCTTGAGAAGGCCCTATATATGCACACCAGTATCCTGCAAGTTTTCCAATAGGTCTTGTTACCCTGGGCTGAGCTCTTGAGACTATCACTAGTTATAACCCCCAGATTCTTCTCTTCTGATCCCTGCTCCAGTCTTATCACATCTATTCAATATCTGGCCAATGGATTCCCCCTCGCCAAGTACATGACCTTGCACTTTGTGATGATGAATTTCAGCTGCCAAACCATGAACCACATTTCTAATTTCCCAGATATTGTTTCAATTCCCTGCTACTTCTTACTCTCTCCCCTGCCACATATCTTTGGGTCACATCTTGACCTTGATCCCTTGTCCATGTCAGAAATTAACAAATTAAAGAACACAGAGTCCAGGACAGATCTCTACAGGATCTCACTCATAACCCACTTGAACTCAGAGTGTGCACCATTAGTACTATCCTTTACGTCCCCCCCCCTTATCAATTCCCTAGCCATCTAGTGTCTTTCTCCCCAACACTAAAGTCCTTACATTTCTGTAGCAGCCTCTCATGGGGCACGGAGTCAAATGCCTAGCCAAAGTCCAGGTAAAAAATGTCTAGTGCTTGGCACTTATCCAACACATGTGATATGACATTGCAGAAATGTATGAGGTTAGTCTGACAAGTCCCTCCATTTTACAGAGTCATGCTTTTTGCTGTCCTGAAGTCCATGGGGCTCTAGGAAGTCAATCAACTATAGTACTCCATGATTATAGTTTCAAGGATTATCCTAAGAATGGAAGTTTGGTTAACTGATCAATAATTCCCTGTGCCCCTTATTTTCACATTTTTGTCAGGGGTATCCCATGATGAGGGTGATGCAAATTGAGTGGCTCATATATGAGTGACTCAACATGCGTGCCCAATGAAACAGTGACAAGGAGGAATAGCAATGAAGAGGAATAACGAGTGTGGGAGGAAAGAACAACAAAGGTGACTGAAGGGGGTGGGGCATGGTGTGATGTTGGGGATGGTGTGACGTTGTGGGTTAAATGGAGTAGTGCAACAGAGTGCTGCCAAGCTGGCTGTCTGGAGTGCTGGAGTAAGTCACTGCCTGTGATGCTGAGGGTTGTGGGTTTGGGATTGGCTGCAGGTGTTTATTTTTGTAACTTGGAGTGGGTGTTTTCAATTTTTTTTTGTTCCCTGTCTCCTGTTCCCCCCCCCCGACTGTGATGCCTCAGTGATGGTAGCCCCCCTCCTGTGAATTCCCCTTTCCTCCAGTGTCTGCTCCCCACCTTGAGTTGATTATAATAATTTGGATGCTGCAGGGAGCTTGCCCCCCACAATGGGAGGTGCAGGGGTGTAGCCCCCTGCATTAAATATTGATAAATTGATACATTTTGTGGCCCTTGTAATGTTTGCAGTGTCGTCACTTATGTGGGGTTTGCTGTTTTGGGTGTGCAGCGATATTTGTATTTGGCGAAATGTACTCGCTGTTACACAAGTCGCCGTTCCGATTTCACTATTATGACATGGAACCTTTTTCAGGGGGACATGTACTACCCTCCACCCTATAGGGACTATGCCCATCCCACCTGAACAGTTCAATAGGTCTGCCAGGTGTGCAGCAAGAGCATACCCCATCTTGCTAAGTACCCAGGGTGTAAACTGTCAAGTCCCAGAGAATTGCCCACCTGCATCCATTTCAGACCCTTAAGCACCCTTTCCTGTGTGATAGCACACATATCAATATTTGTTTCCTGCCCTACCTATCGTGGAGCCCGCCAAGATGCAATGCAATACTGCAGCATTCTGCAGTAAGGTTGCTGGAGGAAATTATTTCAATGACAGTTAAAGCAGCAGTGCATGAATATGGTAAAAATTCTGGCCTATACTTTTTTATGCTATTTTAGAGTGACTCCTATCTCCTGACTTGTATGATACCCTTCTTTCTCCATTTTGAGTCTACTTTAGTTTTTTTTTTCTTTTTCATTTGAAATAATAAAAGAAGCACTCCTATTAATATGGCTCAGACATGGTTTTTATCACTATTCACAGCTGTTTTGGAACACCTGTTGTTCCATAATGTCAGAGAGCACTGCCTGCTGCATGCTAGTTCATTTTAGTCACAACAGAAGTGATTTTAAACAACTGATGTACAAAAACAGCTGAGAATACTGATTAAAACATGGTGCAAGCCATATTAAAAGGTGCACTCCTTTAATTATTTCAGGCATGAAAAAAGTACTAAAGTGGACTCCAATTGTTGAAAGAAGGGTCTCATACAAGTCAATAGATATGGGGCAATCTAAACTAGAATAAAAAATTATAGGTCAACATTTTTACCACGTTCATGCAATGCTTTAATCCCTTTTTCATGCAGTAACTTGAGACGCTATAATGCATCCTGGTAGGCTCCACTTTAGATACTGCATTCTGTCAGCCCTTCCCCCCACACATACACACACAGTTTCTCAACTGTGAAGACCAAGTAGAAGTATTTATTCAGAAGATCAGCTTTCTGCCCATACTGTACATCTCCATCCGTCTTTTGCTCTTTCTGAATCTCTCTATTGCACCTGCATTCTTTCTCCTTTACCTGAGATACTTAAAGAAAGCCTTGGTCATTTCCCCTCACCCCTTCTGCAGTCTTTCATTCTTCCTCTGTCCTGGCCCTCCTCACTGCCTTACTAGCTATTTTTGTCTCGACAAGGTAGAGCTCCATGCTTGCCTCCATCCTTTCAGCCTTGTACACTTTGAAGGCTGACTTTTTTTCTCTCACTGCCACCCCAATCTCACTGGCAAACCACATAGGCCTCTTAGAAACATAGAATATGATGGTAGGTAAGGACCGCTGTGCCCACCCAGTCTGTCATTTATGCCTCTTCCCCTTGCCCACTGTCTATGGGCAACCTATATTTATAGCAAGAATCATTTATTTAATATTTTCCCACTTGCTCTTGACCCACTATAGCTTTTTGTATCCCTTAAGACTCTCCATTAGCTTCTCTTTGACCTTCATGAAGTTTGTCTTCTTAAGCACCAAAACTATTGTCTAGGACTACTGCCTATGTAATTTCAGAGCTATGTTGAACCACACTGTGTTCTGGTCATTAGATCCTAGCTGCTGTTCTGCTGTTAACCCCCCAGTTCTGTCTTAGTTGGTTAGAACTACAGTGGAATCAGTCAGGATTTGGTACAGAACCTTGTAGAATTTCTGTTGAGTGTTACAGTATGCTACAGGGAACAGTGCAATTTATTAACACTGAAGCCCTTTTGTCATACAGGAATTTGTGAGCTTTCTCTTTACTTCACTGCATCCTGGCTGACTCTGCTGTAGGTCAAGAAAGGTCCCATCAAGTGTCTGTTCCTCCACTAGCTGGATCAGGAAGCAGTTCTGGAAAATGTCTTCTAATGTTTTATGTCTAGTGCTCTGCACCTCAGGGATGCTCCAGTCAGCATTTGGTATGTTGAAGTTTCCTAACTGGACTACTTCCCCTCCAGCTACTGCCTCCTGATCTCTTTATCTAAAGCTCTGTCCACCACTTCTGTCTGATTAGGGGGCCTGTAGTTCACTCCCAAGTGACTACTAGCACCACATTTCATTCAGTTAATGTCCATGATGGATGGACTCTTACATGTATTACATACAAAGTATACATGCTTTGAAAATGTACATAGTTTGCTTAAGATGAGATGTGCTATGCCACCAATTGTAGCTGGGAAATCTGACTATACCCTGATGCAAACCACAGTATCAGCAACACATGCATAAACTGGTTTTTGGTCACAGGCTTTTCTATGCTTCCGAGTTTCTTCATAAGTTTGGATTTATCAGTTTTCTTGATAGCTCCATCAATATGTGTCAGTACCTTTGGAACTGGTGTGCAAGGGTAGCTGAACAGTCTCATCTGGTACAGCTTCATTGATGTAGCAAAGTACAGTGGCCATCTAGATAGATCTCTTGCACAGTAAAATATCCATGGGTTAAACCAGCTCCTAGAAGGCTCAGTCACTATAATAGCAAGTAATTCTGCATTGTGGGAGAGCTAGGTAACTGTTTCAAACTAGCACAAGTCTCACAGGACCAAATCCATCCACACATCACCGGCACTCAACAAAGGTCAAATGAAGCCATCCTTACCTCAATTCAAATTGTATTCTAAAGAATGCATACAACATTTGACACTGTCCAGCATTAAGATCAGGTTGACATTTTAATTCATGGCTTAGTTGTCTAACAGCCACTTTGTAGTCAAGCTCTTTCAAATGATGGCATCTGATGGGGTAGTTCACTGGTAAGACATTGAGCTATGTGCCTTGCAACTCTTGTGTCTTTGTATATTTCACCTTGAGTTTACTGCAACTGCATGCAATACAAAGTTCATGACATTTTGTTATGATAAATGCTTCTCAAATCTACTAGCATCTGCAAAAAAAATCATTGAATTCCTCACACAACCTTAGTACAACTGCAATGCAGTTTTTCAGGTTTTCTCCTACTTTCTCAGGCAATGCACAACCAGTTCAAAACATGCTTGCCATTTGCTAGCGTATTGTACAAAAGTGTTGCTTGAATACCATTGATCGACTTCTGTTGACCTTAATTATTTCTGTGTATCCTGCAGTAGTTTAGTTCTTGGGTTGTATCAGCCATATAAATTAAAGCCTTGCTTGGGTAAGGAGATTGTCAACAACTGCACTATGCATGGTTCTAGTAATCAACCACCTCTTGTGAGCTAAATGGACTGGCTAAAAGCAGGAATAGACATTAGTTGAGATGCTACATCTGCATTCACTGTTTGTTCTACATTCTGATAAACATGCTCTTAAAATGGCTCTGGAGTGTGCCTTACTGAATATTTTCAGTTCTGAAGCGTTGCCTAAACACCAAGGTGTGTATTTTCAATATTCATTAAATTCAAATGCTGTTTGATAATCCATTTGGAATAATTTGAGTTGTTTGTAGCAAAGAATATTGAGCACATTCCTACCTAATGGGCAAGTAAAATGTTCCACATCATTTGTGAGACACGCTCTGCTGAAAAGCAGGTGCAACTCCATCAGATCAATGTTCAGTACCTCAAACTGTGAGGGAGTGCCATGCTTCCCAGATCTTGCGTCCTCAGTAAACTTGTTATATTTTTCCATAGTAGTGATGTATTTTTCTGATCCTTCAAGTCTTTTAGGAGACTGTGCAGATATGTTATTCATCAGGTCTTTCACATAGCATGAGACATCAAATGGAATAGATCCACACTCCTTCACAAAACTATGGACATTTACAACTGTTTAAGTTTTCTCTTCAAATGAATTAATTTAGTGACCCTGAAGTCTGAACTAGTGTTGGGTAGTACCAGATAGCCACTTTGCACATCCAAAAACTATCCTAATGCACCAAACAACATATGTGTGTGAAATGGGCTGAAGCAAATGAAAACACTATCAAATCAGGGTGCTTCTTGTACTTACATTTTTAATGCTGGTTTGGTAATAGCAAAATTAGAAAGTACCAGATCATATCTTTTATCACATTTAGCAACCAAATCCTGTGAAATTGTCATGTTTTTGCAATAACATCAAGTCTAGTTGGAGGTAGATTTAAATATGCCATACAATGAATAACATCTGCATGGTGAAGCTCCATTGAGGTTATAGAGTTCCACTCCAACCTCAGTGGAGTTCTCTTTAGCAAAGACTATGAGATCATAAATGCAGCGGTTCTCTTCTGAGCTGCATTTAAAATACACGTTTTCTCAACAGAACGTTTAACTCCATAATCAAACTTTGTAATGTGAGGTTTTCTTTTGTTTGGTTCAAGTTAAGCTTCTGCTGGTTCAAATTTTCTTTTTCTTTTTGATGATCATCATTTTGGAGGCCATTTTGTATCTGCAACATCAGACTCTGCACTTTGTTGGTACAACACTAAAGAACTATTCTAAAAATAGTTCCATACAGGGTCACACAGAGTGTTACTTACAGAAAGGAGCTCATTGTTCTCATCATAACTGTCCCAAGCAATACTAGTAGACAAACATGACCATTGCAATACAGCTGTAACCATCAAGTTTTCTGGGTATTTCCAGATATTTTGTCGTATTTCTAAAGGAAATCTCTCTGATGGCCTTACAGTGTTATTGCAGGCAGACAGGAAATTTTTCTTAGAGGCATCATAAAAATGTCATGAAATATCTGGACATGTCAATTACTGCAACTGTATATCATATGACGTTACACAGTGCTTCTTTCTCACAGTCACTGCCAAATCTGCCTCAATTTGGTCTCAGCTACATGATGACTAATAGTATGTCCTCAGCTACTGAGTGCCTCAACTAATTCGGTATTACCAGTCATACACTTAAAGCTCAATCCAAGGCATGGGTGTTTTCCAGGCTATGGTATCTCTTGTTATTGGAAGTATTTTATCCACAGATGCAGACTGAATGTAACACTCTATTCTGACACTTGTTGGATTATGTATTACAAAGCTTGTGTAAAGAGCATATTAAAAGTGCAGTATGATGTAAGAAGCATTTCATTCCCCTCAGCAATTGCCTCTGCTATCCAAGGAAAACACCGCTGTAGGTAGCTGGACCTCAATAATAATATTACAGATCAGAGGTAAACTGCAGTTCCAGTGAACCAGGCCTCAGACTAGCATGCATACAGGAAAGCATAAATTGCAGATCCTTTTTAAATACTACTGCTAACCATTATATTCTCATGATTCTTTCTATTTTTTTCTATTGGTATTTACTCCTGTTTTTGATTCTTCTCCCAGGCAATATGCATTGTAGGTTGAACTACTGCCAACACCCTCTTCACCTTATACAGCCATGCATCTTACGTGAATTGAAGTTTAAAGCTCAGTCCTTTGGTTTTCAATAAATGAACGATTTCATGTAATCTGTAAGAATTGAGAAAACATTGCCATGAACAGTCCTCAGTTGTCATTATTATAATTTAGCCTGCTTTGATTATGATTTATCACGGTCAGCAGCATTAATGTAGGCTTTGTGTCATCTGTGATAGCATTTAACTTCTTTAGCCACAAAGATGACACTATCAATCTTTGTTATAGTTTTGCCATGCAGAATAATTGCTGCACCATGGATATGTTTCTTTGCCTCCTCAGTCTCATGACTTCCCAGTATTTAATTCTAGCTTTGACACATTTCTAAACACATTCACGGAATATAGAAATCTTGCGAAACACACCAGAGGAAGATATGCATAGATGCATGATGCTGGATCACAGGATACTGTAGAGTGATGGGAAGTGTCTGATTTAGATGCATCATGTTCCTCTTCTTTCAATTTAAGAATAGCTGTGAAATCTTATAGCAGGTATTGTGGTAACCATTGTGATCTCCAAATGGTTCTAGTAATTGCTGATATACAAGGATGTATTTGTAACTGCTGCTGAACATCTGAAATCATATTTCTACAGCTGTTCTAACTTGCACCTTGTCATTGTCAAAATTTCATTTTTCTTTTGTTTTGGGTACCCTAACATACAGAACACAGGACAGCCTCTGACTGTCAGTAGATGGCGAAGGAGATTTGGTTATAAGAAATGATAGCATTGTCTTCTATTCTTCATGTCAACTCTACAGGTCTTAAATCATAAAAAATAGTAAAATATAGTAATTATTAAATGTAATCCAAAACAACTAGAAGTAAGCATTGCATAGCCAATTTTCAGCAAACCTTAATTGCAATGGCAAAGACTAAGAGAGATCCCACTGTATACATACATCTATGTATTCATCAATCATTCCCCTCCAGTTTGGTACCCAAATTATTTATGTAGCTATACTGTGAACAAAACCCTTCAGTTTTTGCTCCAATTTATTTCTGTTCCAGCCTATGGCTCTTTTTCCTTTGCATCCATCAGTGTTGCCTCTTGAGCATACCAAGTTTTTCCCTTGAATACTGCACCCGACCTGCAGTGGTCAGAGAAGAATTTGTCCATAGTCGCACACATGTACATTCTTCACCCCTTGTGATGCATTATCACAGTCCTGGACCACACAACTCATGTTTTTCATGATAAAGCTGTTTGGGCTGTCATGTCTCCTCCTACACTGTTGGTGTCCCTATTTCTGTTCTTACTGGCCTCCTATTTTGAGATGGCAAACTGCCTCGAGTAGCTAACTCTTGTGAGACTGTTTTTTAATCCTGAATTTAAATTGACTGACCATGAACTTCTTACCATTGCAGCTATTGCACTTCACACTATTTCGTTTTTGTTGTTGTACTGCTGCAAACTGTTCAAGAATAAGATTAATTTGTTTTATACTACTAACTATTCAATTGGTATAAATACAGAACATTTCAGTTTTATATTACTAGCAAAGGTACCAACCACCAACTGATGTTAAGCCCCTTTGCTAGCCCTATGTCTTACCTTTATTAGCAGCACTAAAACAGTCTTCCCTGGCAGGATCCAATTGGCTGCCTCCAAGGCCCTACACACATGGTACTCTGGGTCAGGATTCTAACTGTAAGAGCCCTTCGTATTTAGATTTAGAAGCTTCACTAAATTGTCTTAGTCATGCTCCCCAGTTAACACAGTTTAGAAATGAGTTTACACAGGGCTACAGTCCTTAATTACACTTACCAGTTTCAGATGCTTGCTTCATCCCTATGTTGTGTGCAGACACTAGGCTTTCCTCCCCATAGCTCATTAAAATCCTCTTGGTCCTTGAGTTAAAAAATGTATCACTTGTCCACTAAACTTAAACTTGATGTTTTTCTGCATCTAGTGTGAGATTATTTTATTTGGCCCATGCATTGCTGTATATTATTCCTAACATTCACCCATCATTGGCCCAGTTTCAACATTCACTCTCATTCACAATTCATGTACATCAGTTCTATGTGATAAAGGCAATCACAAAACAGCAATCGCCATTATGGCAAGTGACACCAAACCAAACAACAGAAACAAGCATTGATGAGGGGGGGCTGTGCACTCCACACCCCCCTAACCTTAGATAATCAACTCCAGGGGTGTGCATGTTGGGGGGGGACAGTCACGAAAAATTTAAAATTAAACTGCATGCTAACAAAATATACCCCTCTGTAGCCCCCAGTCCTGTACGTGCTGCCACCCTCACCATCACACCACACAGCTAGCTCAGAAGCAAAATGTTGCAGTGCCCCACACAAACCCTCATACATATCCTTCCCCTTCCGGTCACCATCCTACGCTACCCATGACCCTCCCTTGCTCATCTCTATCCTCACTGTCCCTTCCCCTCACTACCCTTACAGGGTAGCTCAAATGTAAGGTGCTGCAAATGAGTCACTATTAAGGTAGTCACTCAATTGCAGTCTCCAATATCACTAGATACTCATGGACACCACACATGCTTCTGGGTCATTCAAAAACACTTACTTGTTGGTGTTGCCTGTTGTAGTGACTGAGTGACTCCCATGTCCTCTGCTTATCTTCCTCAAGCTCAGGATCCTCACTGGGATAGACTTTTTTAACTTATATTTTATTTCATTTTGGTTTTCAGTAAAGCAAAGCACAACATTTTGTACAAACTATGAAGCATCTTTTACAATCCATAACCACAAACCAATTGTTAAGAATTACAGATGATTTAGCCAGTCCAATGTCACTGAGGGTTGAGGTGCTGGATGCCACACCTTGTGCTATGCTGGCAACCCAGATTTGGGAATTACCTCTGGTCGTTGGGTTGCCAGTGTGGGGGGGGCAGAGCAGGATCAAGCATGCTGATGGGCAACTCTTCTCTCCCAAGGTTGGTGAGGGTGGGTTGGCACTCCCCATAGTTCCACTCCCACTGGCTGGAGGTCCAGTGGGTAGCATAGGCAGAGAGAAGGTGGCAAACAGTTACTGGAGGTGGAAGGGGCTTAGCTGGTGCCATGGAGTGAGTAGTGTGCCTCCACACACTTGCACAGCCGTATGCCAGAGCCTCAGGAGCATCAGGGGAGAAAACCTGTAAAAATATCTATGTGTCCTCATTGCCAGTTGACTGGAGGAGGCAACATGGACCAAACAGCTATATTAAAAAAAAAGGATTACAGATGATTTATACAAGTTGATGCTTTATTTGTGTCAATTTAACTGTTCTGCTATCTGTATTTTATTTTTATTTTATTTTATTTATTTAGTTTTTGTTGACCGGGTAAGTGCACTAGACAATTCCTGCCTATTTTCAGGCACGACCCTGGGGAAGGGGATACAGATGAATGCCAACTGACTTTGAACCAGATTAAGCTGTTGGTGGTATTTTTAGTGAATGAGGGAAATTTTGCCCGGACACCGGGGAAATTCCCCTACTCTTTTCGATAAGTGCCATGGGATCTTTAACATCCACCTGAACTACCACCAATCCAGGCAGATGGGACCTCGGTTTAATGTCTCATCCAAAAGACGGCACCTCAGAAGTGCAGCACCCCTCTCATGCTACACTACAGTGTCAGTACTGGGATATTAACCCAAGTGCCAGATGTGGGAACTGAACCCACAGCCCTCTGATCTCCCAGCCTCAGAGGCGAGTGTGCTATAAAAAACCAATAGTCATCAAACAGAACTGCAAAATCAATTTTACAGAAACACAGTAGTAGTAGAAGTGAGAACACAGATGCTGAAAGGAATAATGTTACTACTATGTTTTTATAAATACTATGAAATGCTAAACCTTTGGTATCTGTTACTACTTTCCCAGAGACTCATTTGAGGAGGGAGTTGTCATTTCTATTATAGTCCAGACTGTCATTACTGGTACAGACCACCCTCATTGCATGAGTGGATGGGTAGGTGGGTGGGTGCAGGGCTATGGTCCTCACTCCCCTGTAACTGAATTGTTCCTTCCATTTAATCTCCCAGGTTCCTAGGGACCAAAATGTTGTCCAAGACTTGGTCTCCCTCTGTTTCCTCGATGAAAGAGAGAAAGGGGAGACATGTAGGGATAAACCTTTGTATTTAGTATTTGGGTCTTTATTAAACCCTCTTAAACACACTTGATGTTTAAAACCTTGTTGAAAATAGTGTAGTTTTTTTTTTTTCAGGGCTATAACCTTTGAATCTTGAACACTCAGGAAAACATTCTTCATTGCTAAATTAGGCTCCCACATCTCCCTAAAAAGTAGTGCCAAATAACCCTACCTGCCTACAGCCTGTAAAGTATACAGTGGCAGATACAAATAAACAGAGTATATACTGTAGATATATAGAGCCAAACAAATGTATAACACTGCAACAAAATGACAACTAATGACAATCATACGGCAGCAAAGAACAGCTTGTTCTAAAAAAAGCAGGTAAAATTACAAGATTGTCATATTCTTACCATAATATGGATTGATATCAGAATGTCATTCAGTAGAATTCCATGATCTTGAATTCTCATATGTCTTGAAAAGTACAGAATATGTCCCAAGTTAATAAATTTAATCAAGTCCGTCATTGATATATATAATGTGAAATCCTGCACATCATGCATGAAAGTGACCACAGCATTATCCTGAACATCAAGAGACGGTGAGTAATATTCCAAGGAAAATGCCTGTCAATACATCTGTTCAGCCTTGTGTTTAATGCACAGCAGTATGTACTCTTACTGTCTTCTTGGTCTATAGTATGAGCGTGAATGTATGATACATTTTGGATCCCCAAGTAACATATCACCACTTGCTGGTGACATGAAGCTCTATGGTTTATGTGCTACTCGCCCAGGATGACATTTGGTCTGGAGAAGTGTTTCACAGTAACATACAGAAAATTAAATCTAAACTGAATTAATAACAGTGACTTAAATGACAACTGCAACACATAAGAACTTCAAAAGAGAAAGTATTTAAATATATGGGATGGGCCAACTTCCCTTCTTTCTGTTTTATTTAATCTTGCTGGTTTTCTAGATCTTTTTTGCATATAGCTTTTTGCTCCCCTGGTAGCCCTCAGTCTTGTTTGGCAATGGGGGATAGATGCATTTTGTGTTTTTTCTCCCATTACCACAGGACCCCAGATCATAATCACGCATGTGCATGGAGGCACACTTGCATTCTGTGGCTCCGGTGATGGCCCCTTCCACCCACCTGGTCTAATGACAGGTTTCCCTTGTGGCTTGGTGCTGCCACCTAGCCTCCACTGGGTGGCAGCCAAGAACCAAGGAAACCCCACATCCCTCCCTGGAGAGGAGAGCTGTCTTGCAGCTGCTTGATACAGCTCCTCACCCTCCACCCCCTGGCTGATCCCTGGGGGCCCGAACTTGCTCCTGAACTCAGGTTGCCGGTGTGCTGTGAGGTGTGGAATTCAATGCCTCAACCATCAGTGCCACCGGCCAGGCATTTGGTTTTCTAGATCTTTTAATGCTAATTCTGATTATTATTTATGCATAATAATACATTCTAATTCAGAAAATATGCAAGCTCTAAAATGAAACTCATTATTGAACTGAACAGGTAGACATGAGGAAGCAGTTGCAGAGATGGGTCTTCTGCACAGAGCACATTTCAATCATTCAGGATATACTATCCATTTAGAAGATATAATAGATTTGAATAGTACACCAGGACATCATAGAAAGAGTAGCTGGATGGTTTTATAATGCAATATAATCTCAAGCACATTAGCAGATCCATATCTGATAGACCATATTAGTGTCCATAATGAGAGGACTTTTTTATGACCAACCCAGACCAGATACAATTTATAACCACTAGAGAGTATGTAATTTAAGGCTACCAAATTTCTGGGAGGACTCAAGGGGGACACATTAAGGCTGGGGATCTCAGGGCTGCCAGGGTTTTAGTCTGCTCTGTGGTCAGTTTGGGGGCTTTTATTGAAGATAAAACACACTTTTGTTACATTCTCCCCACCCCTGACCCGAGGGAACAAATTATCTTTTTCCCCTGGAGTCAGAGATGTGTGTAGGAGACTCTGAATGGCCTTAGGGCAGCTGGCTGACCAACAATGCCATCCAGTCATCCCCTAGACATTATTGTAATATACTATGAAAGATTTTCATCAGAAGCTCTAGGGTTATAAAAATCCAGAAATACCAGCACTCCAGATGCAAAGATTTACTGTGTGTGCAAAAGTTTTAATTCAAGACCATACCATACAGGAGACCCAATGCTTCAGCATTTAGGCCTTCAAAGGGGTGTAGAAAAGAAACTCTCTGATACCATTATATATACAAAGCATAGTGACATCATAACCAAGTGACCAAAAAACATCCACATTCACTAACCACATAAATAAAATAAAAAAAATTTATACAAAAGATCATATGAAATGTCATAAATTATGAACAAAATAGATTTGTACCAGCATTATCAATTCATTTGCAAGTGAATCAACATGTTCCAACACTTTTTGTCACTTGTTTATTAACTTCTTTCAATTACTTCAAGATATCACTATTGGTTCATTTAGTCTAAACTTACTAAAGAGGCCAAGATAGGCTTAATAGGTCTCTAAGCCAGGAGATATGTGAGTAGAGGACTCAGGCTATAAAGAAATATGCAGGAATGAGCTAGAAAAGATAAATCAAAGAAAAAAGAAAAAGAGAAAAAAGAGAGAAAAGAAAAGGAAAAAAGAGAAAAACAAGAGAAAAAGAGAGGATAAGAAAAGGGAAAAGGGGGAATAAGAGAAAATGGAGGGGTGGGGATGAGGGGAAAGGAAAAAGGGTATGGAATGGGGAAAGAGAGTGGGGCAGGGACAAAGGGGGAAGGTGGCAGAGGGAAGGAAAGAGAGGAAGGAAGGTAGAGAATAGAGAAAAGGGAAAGATGGGGCGGGGCAGGAAGAGGGTAATAAGTGGGAGGGGAAAAGAGGGGAAGGGTAGTGGAAATAAAGAGGATACTAAAAGAAGGGAAAAGAAAGGGGAAAAGCAGTTAGGGGGAAGGAGGAGAGGGACAAAGGAGTGAGCAAGAGAGGGAAGGGAGGGAGGTGAAGGAGGTCAGGGAAACACTAGGGAAGATCACATGGTAAAAAATAATGGAAATTATACACAGTGGTGGAGATTACTGTAGTAATATACACAATTTGAAACTTGGAGAGGTGGATGAACACTTTGTCTATGCATGGAATGCTGTAAAATATAGGGAGACTGTTCAGGTATGATCACCCCACATCTTTTCTTGTTCAGTTCAAGGGGATCTATAACAGTGCAATGGACTCCTCACACAATACAGCAGACCTAAAGGAGAGAAGAAGCAGGATAGATAAGTTTTGGGAGTCGCGTGATGCTGTGCAGGGGATAGGACGCGATTGTCGGAGCTCTGCTCTTTTCACCGACCCTACCGCAATTAACCTCCTTTTACTCCAACTTTTTTTTTTTTGTTATTTTAAATATTAAGAAGCTTGAGTGTCAAACATGGTGTCTGTAGCAGCAGAGTATGCCTGAAATATGTCTATGCAGCAAGAACAGGAGGAGGCCACGCAGGAGTCGGAAGCCAAATGCCCTCGTCATAGCTCCTCTTCCCAGAGTTTCTCGGAGGAGCTCTCACCCTCCCATGTTTACTCAGAGCTATCAACAATTAAGGAAGCTCTGATGAAGTTAATTGAAGACGTGGCAGATTTCAAGCCTGCACTTACTCAGCTAGCCCACAGGGTAACCGATACAGAAGCCAGAATAGCCTCAGTGGAAAGAAAACAAGATAAAATGGAATCTGAAGTGGTGGAAGTTAAAAGGTCTATATCTAAAGTGGAAGATTGACTTGAGGATCTAGAGGGGAGAAACAGGAGAAACAATCTGGTGCTGATAGGGTTGCCTGAAGGGGAAGAGGGTCCAAATACAATTAAGTTTTTACAACACTTTCTGAAGAAAATTGTGGGTCCCTCCCCGAATGGTCCAGAGTTTATCATTGAAAGAGCGCATAGATCTTTGAGGGAAAAACCTGCTTTGTCTGACCCACCAAGACCTATAATCTTCAAACTACTGAATTATTTGGACCGGGAATTTATTTATAGAGAAACCAGGAAACTATCGGCTATTCTCTGGGAAGGCAAAAAAGCTGAGGCTGGTTCCTGATTTAACTCTGAAAACCCATCAGCTCAGAGCATCATTTCATCCTGTTACTTCTAAGCTGTGGGCAGCTGGTATAAAGCATCGTATGTTATACCCAGCCCGTCTGGAAGTGTCCTTAAAGGAAGGAATAAGACGCTTTGACATTGTAGAGGAGGCTGTTAAGATTTTGAAGAAGAGCTACCCTGATTTATTTCATAAATGAGCAGGTTCTAGCCCAGTCGTAGGAAGCTTGAAGACCAGTTTCGAGAACTTTCTAGAAGGACTGGGCATTCTTGAATTGTTTTATTGTGTTTGGGCTGATCTGACTATCTAATGTTGGGCCATAGGAGGCACATGTATTGGCTTTCTCAGCCAAATAGAAAAAGTTCACTTTTGGGACACTAGTGGTTTCTTGTTGGTCATCTTAAAATTGTTTTTTTTTCCCTTTCCTTCTAGCGGTTTTACCGTGAGGGTGCGAGAGTTGCTATATTCAGTTTTGTCCGCTAGATGGCACCACATTACTGATTATATGATAAAGTTGTTGGTCAGTTTGCTCGAGTTAAATTTCCTGATTTTCTGGTTATATTGTTATCTTGAGCTTCCCTCTCTCAGTCTGGTTCTCGATAAGGGTTTTTCCTCTTATTAAGTCTCTCACTTCAGGGGAACACCCGAATATTTTATTTTTTTCTGAACCTGGCGACAAGCAAAGCTATTGATCAGCACTCCCTGTGGAGTGCTGTGTGGATTTAGTCCTGCAGAACCTTTTCCTGCTTGTTTCTTATCCCACTCATGTCTTTATATTGCTATCCATTTTGGCACAACCTTATTTGTGATAATCTTCTGGGAAATCTGTTTCATAGCCTGAAGGGTGGTTGGGTTACAGGTTAAATGGACGTGCAGTGGGTTGTCACCAGGTTCAGATGTTACTTTAATTTCGGGATCAGTTTGTTTTTTTATGAGATTATGTTCCCTAAGATCTTAAAACCGATTTATGTATTACCTGAGGGTTTGGAACTGTTTAGTCACATATAATGGTATAGTCCTAGCTGGAGTAAGCTGGGAAAAGTAATGAAGTGTGCATTGAACACAATTAGGCTTTTGTTTTTACTTTGGGAAATTCAGTCTCTATAATAGGTTGGAGTTAAAAATAATTCTCTCTAGGTACAGTATTTTATCAATGGGGGAGAATATTCAGTGATGGGAGGATGGAGTTACCACGTAAGTTGTTCCTATTTGTTTTTTTGTTCGGGGGTGGGGAGGTGGGGGAGCGTCACTCGCTCCTTTGTGAGTATCATGGGCCGTGCAGTTAGGTGGAGGCTTAGGGCCTGGGTATGTAGACTTGTATATAGTTCAAAATTTTCAGAAGTTAGTTTAAACTTAGAGCATTGGAAGGTAACCATTGGGATATTTTTTTTTCTTTAGGGAAGGGGGGATGGCAGCAGTGTAGCCCTTCCTCTATCATTTACTACATGGCACAGTCAAGGATTAATCTATGCTCAAGGGTTTAAATATTCTCTCTTGGAACATAAAAGGGTGGAAGATAATAAGAAAAAATATATTATTTTAAACCACCTTGCCAAATATGACCCTTCAATAGTGTTTCTGCAAGAAACACATATGCTTCCAGAACAGTTACAGTTTTTTAAAAAGAGCTGGGTAGGCCAAGTCTTCGGAGCAGGTTTTAGCTCAAGTAAACGCTGGGTGGCTTTGTTATTAGCCAAAAAAATTCCCTCTACTCTGGTGGAGTCTATCTCCGATCCTGAGGGGAGATTTATTTTTGTTGTTGGCAAAGTGGGCAGCTTCGATATAGTATTGGACTCAGTTTATGGCCCTAATGTAGAAACCCCTTCTTTTTTTATTCATCTAGCCATGGTACTGGCTCCCTTTCTGCAACATCCTATTCTAATTGGAGGAGACTGGAATCTGGTTCAAGCTAATGATTTGGACCATACCTATCAAAGGAGAGTGGGTTTGTATTCAGCACAAAAAGCCCTAAGCGAATTTACTTCCTCCTTGGGCCTTTTAGACCCTTGGAGAGTATTTAATCCGTTAAGTAAAGAGTTTACTTTTTTCTCTCCAGTACATAAAAGCTATTCTCGAATTGACTACTTTTTAGTCAGTCACCAGCTAATGTCAAGTATGGTTGAATCTAAAATATTAGCTCAAGTAATTTCCGACCATTCTCCAATTCTAACTCAGTTGGAATTACCTAATATTCCTATTAGGTCGCACACATGGTCTTTAAATAATAGGTTATTAAAGGACAAGCTAATTATTTCAAAATTTCAAAATTTCTTGCAAAATTCTATTAAGATTAATTGTAATTCGATTCCTGCTGTGGATCAGGTTTGGGCAGCCTTAAAAACAACTTGGAGGGGGGAACTAATACGTATTGCCACAATACAAAAGAAAAATAAAACAGTCAAATGAACAATTGTTTGCAGAGAATTAAAAGTTTGGAAAGTAAAGGGGTGGATAAGCTTTCATTTTTAGAAGACCAGGAACTAACTAGACTAAGAGCACACTATGCCAATATTTTACTTGAGAGGGTGGAGAGGTCTGCTTCACTATTAAAGGCATCTTATATTGGCCAAGGCAGTAAAGTGGGCAAATTACTTGCTTGGCAACTAAAGCAACAGTCTGTATCTAAATGGATCACAGCTATTAGACATCCCCAATCAGATGCTTTGGTGACTAGTCCTTCAGAGATTTTAACCCTATTTCGGGATTACTATAAGGCATTATACTCTCCAGACCCGATGTTGGGGGATTATAGTGAAAAAATGATGGCTTTTTTAGAGAAAGCAGATTTACCCTCTTTGCCCATTGACAGACGAAACCTTTTAGTAGCTCCAACTACTGGAGAAGAAATTTCGGCAGTTATTGATTCCTTAAAACCGGATAAGGCACCAGGCCCGGATGGGTTTACAGGTTTATTCTATAAAATGTTTAAAGAACATCTAATCCCTTTGTTACTCCAGCTGTACAGTTACTGGAGCTCCCTCCCAGCCTTGGATCAGTCATAATTCAAGGTGAGAATAATCCTCTTACCTAAACCAGGGAAAGACCCGTCAATGATCAGCAATTACAGACCTATTTCACTGCTGAATACTAATGTCAAAATATACACC
Organism: Neoceratodus forsteri; assembly: GCA_016271365.2. Classification (NCBI taxonomy): domain Eukaryota; kingdom Metazoa; phylum Chordata; order Ceratodontiformes; family Ceratodontidae; genus Neoceratodus; species Neoceratodus forsteri. Next base: position 261,403,692 of record JADMNL010000023.1, on the reverse strand, counting down.
AAAATCTTGGCTAATAGGTTGGGGGGTGTGTGGGAATGTCTATTAAGTCCCGAACAGGCAGCGTTTGTGGCGGGGCGCACCTCAGCAGATCATTTTAGAAAATTATTCCATCTAATTTCTGCATCCAGGGTCCCCGAGTTGGAAGCAGCGTTGGTGTCCCGTGATGCAGAAAAAGCTTTTGATAGAGTAGAGTGGAAATATATGTTCGTGGTTCTTCAAAAGTTCGGTATCCCGCAACCCTTTATTAACCATATCAGGGTTTTGTATTCCTGCCCATCAGCAAGACTCCAAAGTAATAACCTAATTTCTGATGTTTTTCCTCTGCGTTGAGGCACCCGTCAGGGTTGCCCTCTTTCTCCCTACTTATTTAATCTTTATGTAGAACCTCTAGCTAGAGTTCTAAACTCGGATAAAGAAATAACGGGCATTCAACTGGAATACCTTGAATGTAAGTTATCTCTTTTTGCCGATGATTTACTTTTTCATATTTCAAACAGTAGACATTCCCTCCCCCGAGCTCTCCAAATTATCTCCCAATTTAGTGATTTTTCAGGTTACAAGCTTAATAAAAATAAAACTATGGTTTATTCTCTATCTCCTCTCTTTATGAGAGATCTGATTGTAAACATGGGCTTACAATGGGAAAATGAATACCTAACTTACTTGGGTATTAAAATATCTAAAGACTTGGTTAACCTTAAAGACCTTAACTTAGCCCCACTGATAAAATCTACTAAAGACGATCTGGTGAGGTAGAATAAGGTACCACTATCCTTTTGGGGACAGGCTAATGTTCTTAAAATGTCAATTTTGCCCAGATTTTTTTACCCTTTGTGTAACCTTAACATTTATCTTCCAAAGTCTTTTTTTTTACCCCTTCATAAGCTTTGTTCAGACTTTCTTTGGAAAGGTAAGGCTCCATGTCGGGCTTATGCAAAGCTTACTCACCCTAGAGTGTTGGGGGGGGGGCTTCAATTACCTGATTTTTATGTTTATTATCTAGCAATTCATGCTAGCAGATTTTTGCATTGGTTTTCATCTATGGCCTCTATATTGGATAGCCCCCCTTGGCTGCTCCTAGATTTGCAACAGGCAAATTCCTGCAAGATAGACCTGGGGGCTTTTTTATATAATCCATGGTCCAATATCCCATGCAAACTGAGGAATTCTCCCCTCGGTTGGGATGTGAGAGCCTTACAGCAACTTTGCTCGTTGCTTCACATTTCCAATATAAAAGATTTAAAGCAACCCCTGTTAAATAATCCAAATCTAAAAATAGATAAGAAACCAATGCAAACTTTTTTCAGAAGATCTCACAATAAGCTATACTTAGTGGATTTTGTTTCAGGCAACTCAGTCCTATCTATTTCTACACTACAAATAAAATTTGGAGTGTCTCAAAAAAAAAACGGTTTCAGTTGTTTCAAATACGGCAGTGTATTAATCATTTCTTGGGTAAACCTCCATGGTCGGATGAGGCGGGGGCTATATTAAAAAATCTTTGGTCAATATCTAAGGGACAGAAAGCAATAGCTAAACTGTACAAGAAAATCTTGAATTACATTATGTCAAAGTTTTCCCCCATAGCCTACTATTGGAAAAGTAATCATAATAAGGATTTTTCAGTTAAAATTTGGGAAAAGATTTGGATGGATAATTACTTTTCAATTAAACAGGACCGACTAAGGAACACCCAGTTTAACATTCTTCACAACTTATACTAAACGCCCGCTAAATTATTCCAGATTAAGAGGCTACCCTCAGCAGAATGTGGGGATTGTGGTTTTGAATTTGCTACTTTATATCATAAACTATGGGCGTGTCCAAAAATTGTTAAATTATGGAACTCAGTTAAACAATGGGTGGTGCCATATCTTAATATTGCTGCATATTTTAAGAAAGACACATGCTTGTTAGGTATGTATTCATTGATTCCTACATATTCCCAAAAATCACAAGTAGCCTTGGTCGCTAGGGTCACTAAGCTAGTAATACTTAGGCATTGGAAAGAGGATTGAGAACCCTCATTCAAGGAATGGTGGGTGGAATTTCTTACTGCCCTAAATGCAGAAAGATGTGTAACCTGGTTCCTCCACTCCAGTGAGAAGTTCCATGAATGTTGGGGTGAATTTTTTCAATCCTTAAAGAAAAGTTTGGTTATTAACTTAACCCCCTGCTGTTTTCTTTTCCCTTTTTCTCTACCAGGTCTAATACTCTCCGTTCTCAACCCTTTATAGAAGATTCCTGTGTTAGATTCTTCCTAGTGGTGAAAGATTTATATTTTTAAGTTGCGTTAGGGGGAAGAGGTGTCTCTCAGCATGTCCTTTTCCTTTTCCTCTTTCTTTTTCTATACTCTAATTTTTTTCTAGTGTAGTATCCCCTCTCAATGCTTCCTCCCTTTCTTTACAGAGTATGTTCTTTGAGTTTGATGGTGAAGGGTTGTGCCATGGTGTCATATTTATAGCTACTTAGGGTCTTAGGTAGGGGCCTTTATGGTCTGTACACTACTAGCTGTACATGCATTTGGGGTTGGTTACAAGGGCTACTACGGTTGGGTGGGAGGGAGGGTTTTGTTTTCCTTTTGGTTATTTTTCCTTTTTCCTTTTGGGTTTTTATGTATTTTTATTTTTTTGGTATATATATAATTCTGTGATTGTTCAATCATGATAAAAGCTTGGTTATGACTTGTGTTATTTATGTGTTTATGTAATTGTCTTTTTAAAATAAAGTTACTTGCAAAAAAAAAGGATAGATAAGTTTTATAATTCTATTTCCTTAGTCTGTCCTTTCTTAACTCTAAGTTAGAGAAAAATAATGTATGGACACCTTTAAATGCTTTCTGTTATTTACACTTTGGTGGACTGGGGTGGTGGAAGCTATTTCTTTCTCAAAAAGGGCTTAAGGTCCCAGTGGTCATTTAGACCATCTGGTTTTCCACTCTTAAGTCTATAGATCCATTCACTTTCTTTTTTTAACAGTTCATTCACCCTATCTCCACCACTGGTTCCGGCTGATAACATCGCCCACAAAATAAAGCGGGACACATCAACACAGGCATAACATCGCAGTCAGAAATACCGCCTGGCCACAACATTGTGGTGCAGAACACCATGGGCCACCACTCTGCCATGCATTGCCAGAGTTCCACGATGCCAGGAGGACATGTATGGACAACAGGGCACAATGACAAATGGCTGAATCCAGGTGCCTGCCCCGCCACTGCAAGTGCAACAACTGCTGTTCTGGGAAGCCTCAGCCACTGTGTGATTTCGCTATGAATTTTTCCCTGACTCAGAGGTCTCCATCCCCTGTTGGTGGGGCAGGCACCAGGATTCAGCCGTTGATCATTGTGCCCTGTTGTCCATACATGTCCTGCTGGCACCGTGTATTCTGGAAACGCACGGTGGAGTGGTGGTATTCTGCACCATGATGTCATGGCCAGGTGGTCTTTCTGACCATGATGTTATACCTGTGTTGATGTGTCCCTCTTTATTTTGTGGGTGATGTTGTCAGCCAGACCCCTCTCCACCATAGTGCATTGGGGCCTGCCAATCAATGCCCATAAATTTGAGACCTGCAGGGTCCCCACCATGGTATTGCAAAATGTGCAGTCCCACTGGTGTGTCAATTTTCTTATTTAAAATGTTCCTTATATGCTCTTGCATTCTCAGTTTGAGGGCTCTGGTGGTTCTTCCTATATAATGAGTATTGCAAGGGCACCAGAGCATACATACAACAAAGGAAGTGTCACAGTTTATGAATTTTTTAAGGTCAAAATATTTCTGACTGCCTTGATGTTCAAATTCCCTACCTGTGTGGCAGTATTTACAAGAGATACATCTCTGGCATTTAAACATGCCCTTCAGTTTTGTGTCTAACCATCTGCCCTTGCTAGTTGTTGGCAAGATCCTGCTATGGGTGAGTTAATTCTTAAGACAAGAGCCCCTAAAGAAAATAATCCTAGGGTTACATCCCACCACATCCCTCAAGTTACTATCTGTGTGTAGTAAATGCCAATTACGATATACTACATTACCTCATTGGCCTGCCCAATTATTGTATTCCATCACAAAGGTTATTGGACCATCCCCTGAAGTATTCTTTTCTTTATTTGAATTTAATAATTCATCCCTTCTCCTCTCTAAGGCCTTTGTTCTAGCCTCATTTATTAAGACAATATTATATCCTCTCTGTATAAATCTTTTACTGAGTTCTTCAGATTGTTCAAGCAAGTCCACCTCATCTGAACAGTTTCTTCTTAATCTCAGAAACTGAGCAAAAGGAATGGACTCCTTTAGTCTCACAGGATGAGCACTGTCAGCTCTAAGTAAGGAGTTAGTAGCTGTATTTTTAGTGTGGCACTTTTTCCGAATTTCAGTGTTATGCACTGCAGGTCTTTTTAAATTCAGATCCAAAAACTCAATGCTTTCCTTGTTGGCCTTATAAGTAAAGGACAGATTTAATTAGTTGACATTAAGCCATAAAATGAAAGGGTCAGTTTCCTCTATGTCACCCTGCCATATGCATAAGATATCGTCTATAAAGCATGACCAGAGCTTGACCCTGGGCAGGAAGGGGTTAAGTTCTTTATTAAATACATGTGCCTTTTCCCACCTGCCCAGAAAACAAGTTCACATATGATGGTGCCATAGAGGAACCCGTCGCTGTGCCACACTTCTACAAGTAACATTCACCAGCAAATTCAGAGTAGTTAAATGTAAGAATGAAGCCTAGTGCCTTCAGAATAAACTCAACAGGTACAGTGTCCTGTGCTGTTTCTTTTTCCAGATAGTGTCTGCAGGCTATCATCCCATCTACATGTCTGATGCTGGTGTATAAGGAATTGGCATCAATAGTTACCCAAACAAAATTCTCTTCCCACTCCAAAGTTTTAATTTTGTTCAAGCTATGTGTGGTATCTCTGGTATATGAATCCAATTTGATTACACTATATTGCTGAAAACAATCCACAAATTTCCCTAATTTTTCTATCAGAGACCCCTCCCCCGATATAATGGGTCCACTTGGTGGATTCACCAGATCTTTATGTATCTTGGGTAGAATGTAAAGCCCGGAAGTTACAGGATATTCATTCAAGAGATATTTATACTCTTGTTCAGTGATGTCCCCATTCTCTATGCCCTGTTGTAGCAAATGATGTAGATCTACTTTAAATTTACTGATGGGATTAGATGGGAGGTTGTTTAGTCATTTTTATGTTTAACATATCTTTTACTATCTTTACATAATGATCTCTATCCATAAGGACCACATTCCTTCCCTTATCTGCAACTTGTATAACAATGTCATCACATTTCTCAAGCATCTTTAAAGCAGATCTTTCAGAAGCATTAAGATTGTTATGCCTTGGTTGCCCCGCCCCCTCTAAGATGTCATCTGCTTGTCTAAAAATTACTTTTTCAAAGGTAGCTATGGTGGGGTAAATAACATATGCATGAATTCAGAACGGGATATGAACATCTTGCATCTTTGCTGTCTAGTCATATAGTTCTCAACAGTCTCACCTCTGCCTCCCTGGTTGTTCTCTGTTTCATGGGTGTCCATGGTGCAATTAGATAGTGTATGTCCTCAATCTGATTGACTGACTGAGTGATCTGTATATCAGGGAGGTACACAGGATCTTCGCCCATAAGGCATTGGCTGGATCTTCAGAAAACCCCATAGTTTCATCAGGTGGCTCTTAACCTTGGTTGAAGTCTTATTTCTGTTCAAAAAAAGCATGTAGTTTGATTTTCCATTAAAGTCTATTAATGTTCACCTGTACTTGAAATTTAATCAATTGCTGAGTAGGTACAAAGGAAAGGCCACATTTGAGTAAGTCATTTTCAGTTTTAGAAAGTTCCTTCTTGGATATATTATTTGTAGCTCCTGCCTCTCCCCTTGCCCCCGTTTCCTCTTGTTTGCCTTTTCACTGCTGCTGGCTCGGCCCCTGCCCCTTCCTCCTCTCCTCATCTTCCTCCTTCTTCTCCCTGTGTGTGTCTTGAGGTGTATGTCCTAAAAAAGGGCCCATATCAGCTGGATTTTGAAAATATGTCTGGTTGCCATCAATAAACCTCACTCTTGAATGTCCCCGGCTTCTGCTTCTGCTCCTTTCAAATTTTTTCCAGGACAAAATTCTGTTATTATCAAAATCTTCCTGGTCTCATTGTAGTTTTCTCTGTTTCTTTACAACAAGATCTGCTTCATATTTCTCAAGTCTAGATTTCATAGACGAATCAAGGTCCTTAAAGTGGCAGCTGTCCTTATATTTCAACACTTCTTTTTTAGCTTCCTCTATCAAAGGCCTTAGCTCCTCATACTTTTTAACGTCATATTTAATCAGTAACTCAAGAAATGTTTTAGAGCATAGCAGAGCAGAAGCCACCTACAGCTGTTTAAAATCAAATTCATCTAGGCCACATGAAGGAGTAATTGTGATACGTAAACGTCATGGCGCTTGATTTCTTGTCAGATACTGTTCAAGAGTAATAATGTCAAATGTGATATCCAGTTCCTTTTTTTTTTTTTTGAAGAACTTCTCAAGATTCCCAAATACATTTCTCATATCATTTACCTCTGGCTGAGGATCCTTACCAATCTTGAGTTTCTCTTTCACTTTGTTGTGTTTAGTGTTTAGACTCTCAGGGCCAGATATTCAAAACTTTGCCCTGGGGCTAAATTAGCATTGCCCGGTGGGCAAACTTAGCCCGGAACACAAAGCAAGCTATATGGAAAAGGAAATAGCCCGGTGCTAATCCTGCTGAATATAGCAGTCTAAGGAAGCCGGGCAAACCAGTCTGGGAGTGCAGGGCAAAAATAGCCCGGGAATAAACAGCACTGAATATAGCAACAGGGAAGTGTAAACTGCAATTGCAGCTCATTAGACCCTGTAGCAAGCCAGTGTTGCAGGTGGAGAACATTGTGTGTGATTGCACAGAGATGTCTCACAGCTACTGCAAACACACCTATCAACCTCCTGCCACATAAATCAGGGACAAGGCTTAAAACAAACAAGGATAAAGGTTTAAAATCAGGGACACACCTTAAAAATTGGTGATATCCACTCAGGAAGCTGGTAGAATAAGTGGTTAAGTGTAAAATGCATTTTCTAAGGAAGAACACGTCAGTAACATTAATGTTTGACATTATTATATGCTTGCAACCCCCACTGTTTGGTCATGGAAACACAATGTTTAGAAGGGACAGAGTAAAACTTTGAGGTAAAATCAGAGACGTCCCTGAAAATCAGGGACAGTTGAGAGGTATGACTGCAAACAACAATGTAAGCCACACACTGCAGAACTCTGCTATGCTGAAGTGAGGTCTGCCCGGGGCTAACCTGATTGCACAGTACTAACACATTAGCCTGGTGCAAACTGGTTAGCCCGGGGCAAACTGGAGCTATAGTCAAAGCTCCCATGCAAATGAGCCTACTTAGGTAATCCATGGGCAAACAGGTATATTTGCATCCCATTAGGTGCTGCTTAGCATATATTAGCATACATACCATTACCAGTGTCAGTGGCTCAGTAGGCAGCACTCTCGCCTCTGAGGCCAGGAGATCAGAGGGCTGTGGGTTCAGTTCCCACATCTGGCACTTGGGTTAATATCCCAGTACTGACACTGTAGTGTAGCATGAGAGGGGTGCTGCACTTCTGAGGTGCCGTCTTTTGGATGAGACATTAAACCGAGGTCCCATCTGCCTGGATTGGTGGTAGTTCAGGTGGATGTTAAAGATTACATGGCACTTATCGAAAAGAGTAGGGGAATCTCCCCGGTGTCCTGGCCAAATTTCCCTCATTCACTAAAAATACCACCAACAGCTTAATCTGGTTCAAGGTCAGTTGGCATTCATCTGTATCCCCTTCCCCCCAGGTCGTGCCTGAAAATAGGCAGGATATGTCTAGTGCACTTACCCGGTCAACAAAAACTAAATAAATAAAATAAAATAAATGCAGTTTGCCCAGTGCTACTGCATGGAGCACACAGCTCCACCTTTTGGTCGGAATGGAAGTACAGGCTGGATGCTGCAGGGCAAGGCATGCCCACAGCATCCCCTGTTGGTCAGAATGGAAATACAGGCTGGATGCTGCATTATATGGGTGCTGGCAGGCAGGAGCGGTGCATACACCTCACCCCAGCAGCACTGCAAGCAGTCCAGAACAGTATATAGAAATATATCCATCAACATATATATATCTATATATATATATATATATGTATATGAATGATAATGATATATATATATATATGTATATATATTTATGCAATGGGGTGGACATATATTCAGTGTGATAAATGCATTTATCTGAGTCACTGTATGTATAAATAAATTTATACATACAGTGACCATTTATACACACAGTTACTATGTCTTAGAAAATGGGCAAAGAAAAACCCCTTACCCGACTGGCTGACACACATCTTTAGGTGGGCATCTATCAGACAATAGATGCCCACCTAAAAACGAGAGCCAGGCCACAGTGCCCCTTCACCCACTGAACTATCACAGCACCCACCCTGCTTCCCAATTGGCCAAATCGTGAATGGAAAATTTCAAACTTGCCACCATTTGCACAACACGCTTAGCGAGACCGTGAATCAGCATTCCCTCCCTATGAAACTTGCCAGCCATCTGCCAATGTAAAAAGATAAAACATCCACAGCAGAAATATCCATTTCCGTAAAACAGCAAAAGTTGTCTTACAAAGTCCCCCAAATAAAGTAAATGCAGCTTCATTCTCGCTCCGTGTCAGAAATCAACACACTAGCTGTTCTTTGACACTCGTCCCTAGCCCTTCATCCCACCGCAACACAGTGCCAACCAAAGAAGCCTAATAAACCATAAGCAGTGCAAATCAGTATACTGTTTACCAGTTGAGCAGTAAACAAATACTGCCACGATCATGTAACCGCCAATACATCCCCTACACGGCAGCTTGTTCTGAATAATAATCAGGACCTACAACTGATTCGTCCCTAGCTGTCGCTCCTCTTCCTGTACATAAAAGGGCCAACATATGAAAACACCAATGCTGCGGTCTTACCTGGCACCAAAGCTTGAGATAGTCTAGAGCTCGCAGTTCCTCCAGCTGCCGCAGTTCTGGTAGGGCCTTCACTGCCGCCTCCCTCTCCTCGCACTCGCCTCTTCTACCGTGGAAAAAAAAGGAGGACGTTCCCGTATCATGAAAGTGTGACCGCATTGGAACGTCCCCTCAGAAATCCAACAGCAGCAGTTGAAATGAGCCGTGGATCCCGCTACTATGTCCGAGCTTGGAAAAAAACGCGCCGCAGTCCTCCTGTACATAGCAGTTCTCCAGTTCCTCCTCTGCTCCCCCCCGCCCGCTCTTACCCCAGACAGGCAGGGGCAGGTGCAGCTACGATAAGAAGTAAGCAAATTATGAGTCTTGGAATAAGACACTAGTGAGACCAAGAGATGGGACTAGATATGGTGAATCGGCATGCCTGCTGAAATGTTACTTTTGGCTGAATCGAGGAAGAGATCAGCATTTGACAGGGAACTAAAGACACATAAAAAAAACAATTGCTGATGGGTGACCTGCTGCTGCACTATATAGCTCCCAAGGAGAGACTTTTTTTTTAAACTTAAGAGTCTCCAGTAGGACAAAAGACCCTAACTCAAAAAAAAAAAAAAACATCATTCTAATGCGAGCGGAGGAACTATTTTTTACAAAATTACTTTAAACTAATTTTTTATTAATTTTCTTTTTATTGAACTTATATTTTTACAGTGCCCATTTTCAAAGCGCAATAATACCCTCAGGGTGGGCGGTATTGTGCTATACCGGACCTTCCAGGGGCTATAAGGCCCTCCGCCTGCGGCGTGGGCCTCGGCTTCGCCCTGGGCGGTCTGATATAACCTAATACCTAACAGTACAATTGCCCATAAATCTCTTTAGAATTCATTTACAATGTTCGGCCTCAAGAGCAGTACTAACCATATTCAAATGGGAATAACTTTAAAAAGAAAAAAGATAGCATGGTACTGTGAGCACGAAAATTATTCAGCACAGAATTATCTACAAAATGAGTGGTGTTTCATGTACAGATACCATATAGATTTTTTTCAATGAGCAAAAAGCAGAAGAAAATGTAATTTTTTGTTCACTTTTTTGACAAACAAATGCGAATAACTTTGAAACAAAAAATGATACCATGGTACTGTGAGCACGAAAAATGTTCAGCACAAAAATATCTACAAAACGAGTGGTGCTTCATTTATTGATACCTTTTAGGTTTTTTTATAATTAGCAAAAAACAGCAAAAAATTAAATTTTCTTTTCCCTTTTTTGACAAACAAATGTGAATAACTTTAAAATGAAAAAGGTAGCATAGTACTGTGACCATGACATTTGTTCAGCAAGAAGTTTTCTACAAAATGAATGGTGTTTCATTTAATAGCAACCACTATGCTAAGCAGACATACTCTAGGAAAGTTAACCAAAACACCCAGAAATTATCATTTAAAATAAAGATAAATAGTCAAAACCAAATGTTCCTGCACTGATAGAAAGCATCCCTATTGCATAATGAAATATACAATGGTGAGCTGTCAGATAAATGATTTATCTACTTGTATGTTTGGATTTTGACACCTCACTGTGGCTTATGCCACTATGAGGTTACCCAAGGTCAAACAGCACTTGTGTAGAAAATCATTTATCTGACAGCTCACCATTGTATATCCCTTTAGATATATATATATATAAATATATATCTGTACTGCCTGAGTCCAAACGCACTGGAAGATAGCCCCCATCCCGATTTCCAACCCACATAGCAGTCCAGCAACACTGCCGTGATCCAACCCAAGAGACCTGGTGCTTCAATCATTGGCAGCCATGATATAAAGCTCACCATATAGTGTGACATAGCTGCAAACTGCCACAGTGATTAACACAACTGCTAGTCTAAAGGAAACAAGGTCCCCCCCCACAGCATGATTCCAGACCCCGTAGCAGCCCTACATAAATAGTATCCCTGATAGTCGAGTGCCCCCCATCACATTCTGGACCCCATAGCAGCACTACAGCAACAGTATTCCTGGTAGTCTAGTGGTCCCCACCCCCAGCATGATTCCCAATCTCGGTAGCAGCTCGAATAAATATATTCCTGGTAGTCTAGCGGTCTACCCACCCCCAGCATGAGTCCTGACCCCAAATCATGGAATTCCCTAATAGTCTAGTGTCCCCCCACCCAGCAGTGATGGCCCCCACTCCTCCCAAAAACCACCCACAAACAGAGCCGGCGACCGGCTCAGCCTTCCTCTCACCACCACAGCTGGCCATCGACTGAGGAATGAATGAGACAGCTCATTCTCTGAGATGGGTGCAGTATAGGAGAATGGGGTGAACTTTAGGACCGAACACTCCAAGTCACACCTCAATGCCTGTCAGTGGCTGCAGGATGGGGTGGAATGGCATGAGCATTACAGCCAATGATCTCAAGTCATACCCCTGATGCCTGTCAGTCTCTACAGGGTGGGATGTTACATTTGGAAACCCTAATGCCATAGGTGTTTGTTGGTATTTTCACTCCAAATTTTCAACATGGCCTTTTTGTGACCCCAGCTCATGAAGAGCGGCACTATCAGTTTGTTATCTGAATGGTGGTTTTGCACAGCGACTATGCCATTTGGCGGCACAGGTATGAAAACACATTTTGGGCAGTATGTGAAAAATGACAACTGTATTGTTGATGAGGAGGTGTGAAAAAAATGGCAATGCTGAAAATCTGGAGTGAAAATATGAAAAATTGGTGAAGTCATGAGCAGGCATAGAAACTGTGCAACACACATCCATAACCCAATTATTTTTGGAATTTTTTCAACCACATTTTCAACATAGGCATTTTGGGACCTCCCCTCAAGAACAGTGGCACTGTGATTTTGTAAATCTGTCCCAAAAGTCGATTTCCCACAGCGACCACACCATTGTGTGCTACAGATGCGAAAACACATTTTGGGCAGGATGTGAAAAATGACAGCTGTTCTGTTCATAAGGAGATGTGAAAAAATGCCAGTGTTGAAAATCTGGCATGAAGATATTGCAAATTTGCAAAGTTACAAGTGTGCGTGGAAACTGCATAATGCATGCTTGTAACACAGTGATTTTATGGACTTTCATCACCAAATTTTCAACATAGGCATTTTTGGACCTCTGTTCAAGAATAGCATCACCATCATTTTCTCAAACTTTCCTGAAAATGGATTTTGCACAGTGACCATGCTATTCTGTGCCGGACATGCGAAAACACATTTCAGCCAGGATATGTAAAATGACAGCTGTACTGTTCATAAGGAGGTGTTGAAAAATGTCAATTTGGAAAATCTGGAGTGAAAATATTACAAATTCATGAAGTTACAAGCGTGCGTAGAAACTGTGTAATGCATGCTCGTAAAACAGCCATTTTTTGGATTTTTTTCACCAAATTTGCAACATAGACTTTTTGAGAGCCCCCCTCATGCCATGTTTTGTAAAGTGGTTCACCAGGAAAGGCACGTCACTGTGTGAGAAACTTGGCTCTCATTCAGTGGAACTTTTCTTTGATCTGGTGGCCAGTTTACATGTTGCTGGTGTCAGTGCCTGCAGCTGCCTTATTGGGGAATGAGGGACACACCTACTGATGCATGCCCTGCATTTGCCTGCAGTGACTGCACCTCTAAATCTGCTACTAACGCAATACATTGGCTGCGCAAGCACGAGCCAACATAAAAATTAGGGAAATTCTTGGATTATTTTCTGCAAAATAGTGTAATCAAATTGGATTTATATACCAAAGATACCACACATGTCTTGAACAAAATTAAAACTTTGAAGTGGGAAGAGAATTTTGTTTGGGTAACTATTGATGCCAATTCTTTATATACCAGCATCAGACATGTAGATGGGATAATAGCCTGCAGGCACCATCTGGAAAAAGAAACAGCACAGGACACTGTACCTGTTGAGTTTATTCTAAAGGCACTAGAATTCATTCTTACATGTAACTACTTTGCATTTGCTGGTGAACGTTACTTGCAGAAGTGTGGTACAGCGATGGGTGCCTCTATGGCACCATCATATGTGAACTTATTCCTGGAGAGGTGTGAAGAGACATATGTATTTAATAAAGAACTTAATCCCTTCCTGCCCAGGATCAAGTTCTGGACATGCTTTATAGACAATATCTTGTGTGTATGGCAGGGTGACATAGAGGAAATTGACCCTTTCATTTTATGGCTCAATGACAATAGACTAAATCTGTGGCACTGTCATTTCATTAATCAGTCACGAAAGGTGATTCTGTGCAGTGACTGCGAAATCACCTTTCGGGACCGAATGATGCCATGACAGTGACTGAATTCATGAAAAGGGGTCCCAATAACCCCATGTTGAAAAATTGGTGACAAAATTCCTCAAAATGCCCAAGATATGCACCAAAGTTGAAAAAACCCTATTTATGCCATCATACAGCTTACCGGCATTTCTTCAGTTCGCGGTCGGCTTTGAATAATGCAGACATGTTCCCAGTCCACGAAGATCATCACACCATGCTCGGAGATAAGTATGGGATGGGGGTGTGGGGAGGCAGGGTGCACAGAGGGTGGGCATGGGTTTGGGGCGGGGCCACCATAGTCGATGAGGGACTGTTTTCTGCTTTGCAGGTTAAAAAAAAAAAACATCAATAGACCGTTTTTATTTTACTGGGGCATTTGGCACACTGGGGTGGGCTCCCAGCATGCCACCTGAGTGTTTTTTTGGTGGGGTTCTGTAGCCAATGAGGGATTGGGCATCCCTGTCAGCACACAACAAATGGGGGTGACATTATGCCAATGGGGAGTGGGCTCCCCATTGACAAATTAAACTGGGAATGGGGGACATGATGCTGAGAGGGATTGGGCACCCCCACGGCACACACTTTAAGTTGGAGGGTGGTTGCATTATGCTGATTGGGAGTGGGCTCCCCATCGGCAAATGAAGTGGGTCAGGGCACTCTGCGGCAGCATGCTGCCATGTTTTGTAAACTGGTTCACTAGGAAAAGCACGCCACTGCATGCAAAACTTGGCTGTCATTCAGTGGACCTTTTCTTTGATCTGGTGGCCAGTTTACATGTTGCTGGTGTCAGTACCTGCAGCTGCCTTATTGGGGAATGAGGGACGCACCTACTGATGCATGCCCTGCATTCGCCCGCAGTGACCGCACCTCCAAATCTGCTACTAATGCAATATGTTGGCTGCACAAGCACGAGCCAATATAAAAATTAGAGAAATTCTTGGATTATTTTCTGCAAAATAGTGTAATCAAATTGGATTTATATACCAGAGATACCACACATGTCTTGAACAAAATTAAAACTTTGAAGTGGGAAGAGAATTTTGTTTGGGTAACTATTGATGCCAATTCTTTATATACCAGCATCAGACATGTAGATGGGATAATAGCTTGCAGGCACTATCTGGAAAAAGAAACAGCACAGGACACTGTACCTGTTGAGTTTATTCTGAAGGCACTATAATTCATTCTTACATGTAACTACTTTGAATTTGCTGGTGAATGTTACTTGCAGAAGTGTGGTACAGTGATGGGTCCCTCTATGGCACCATCATATGTGAACTTGTTCCTGGACAGGTGTGAAGAGACACATGTATTTAATAAAGAACTTAATCCCTTCCTGCCCAGGATCAAGTTCTGGACAGGCTTTAAAGACAATATCTTGTGCGTATGGCAGGGTGACATAGAGGAAATTGACCCTTTCATTTTATGGCTCAATGCCAACAAATTAAATCTGTCTTTTACTTATATGGCTAACAAGGAAAGCACTGAGTTTTGGGATCTGAATTTAAAAAGCCCTGCAGTGCATAACACTGAAATTTGAACAAAGTGCTACAGGAAAAATACAGCTACTAACTCCTTACTTAGAGCTGGCAGTGCTCATCCTGTGAGACTAAAGGAGTCCATTCCTTTTGCTCGGTTTCTAAGATTAAGAAGAAACTGTTTAGGTGAGGTAGACTTGCTTGAACAATCTGAAGAACTCAGTAAAAGATTTATACAGAGAGGATATGATATTGCCTCAATAAATGAGGCTAGAACAAAGGGCTTAGAGAGAAGAAGGGATGATTTATTAAATTCAAATAAAGAATAGAACACTCAGGCAATGGTTCAATATCCTTTGTGACTGAATACAATAATTGGGCTGGCCAATTAGGTAATGTGGTGTATTGTAATTGGCATTTACTACACACAGATAGTAACTTGAGGGATGTGGTGGGATGTAGCCCCAGGATTACTTTCTCTAGGGGCTCTAGTATAAAAAGGATAAACTCACCCATAGCAGGATCTTGCCATCAACTAGCAAGGGCACATGGTTAGACACAAAACTGAAGGGCATGTTTAAATGTCAGAGATGTATCTCTTGTAAATACTGCCACACAGGTAGGGAATTTGAACATCAAGGCAGTCAGAAATCTTTTGACCTTAGATAATTCATAAATTGTGACACTTCCTTTGTTGTGTATGTGATCTGGTGCCCTTGCAATACTCATTATATAGGAAGAACCACCACGGCCCTCAAACTGAGACTGCAAGAGCATATAAGGAACATTTTAAATAAGAAAATTGAAACACCAGTGTGGCTGCACTTTTTGCAATACCATGGTGGGAACCCTACAGGTCTCAAATTTATGGGCATTGATTGGCAGGCCCCAATGCGCTATGGTGGAGATAGGGTAAATGAATTGTTAAAAAAAGAAAGTGAATGGATCTATAGACTTAAGAGTGGAAAACCAGATGGTCTAAATAACCACTGGGACCTTAAGCCCTTTTTGAGAAAGAAAGAAATAGCTTCCACCACCCTGGTCCCCCAAAGTGTAAATAGCAGAATGCATTTAAAGGTGTTTATACATTAATTCTCTCTAACTTAGATTTAAGAAAAGAAAGATTAAGGAAATAAAATTATAAAAACCCATCTATCCCCCTTCTTCTCTTCTTCTCTCATTTAGGTCTGTTGTATTGTGTGAGGAGTCCGTTGCACTGTTATAGATCCCCTTGAACTGAACAAGAAAAAAATTGGGGTTATCATACCTGAACAGTCTCCCTATATTTTACAGCATTCCATGCATAGACAAAGTTTTCATCCACCTCTCCAAGTTTTGAAATGTGTATATTGCTACAGTAATCTCCACCACTCTGTATAATTTCCATCATTTTGTACCATGTGATCTTGCTTAGAGTTTCCCTGACCTTCTTCACCTCCCTCCCTTCCCTCTCTTGCTCACTTCTTCGTCCCTCTCCTCCTTCCCCAACCCCTTTCCCCCTTTCTTTTCCCTTCTTTCTTTTTATATTCTCTTTATTTCCACTACCCCTCTTTCTCCCTTCACTTATTATCCTCCTCCTACCCCGTCCCATCCTTCCCCCTCTTTCCCTATTCTCTACCTTCCTTCCTCTCTTTCCTTCCTTCCTCTCTTTCCTTCCCTCTACCACCTTTGCCCTTTTTTCCCTTCCCCTCCCCACCCTCTTTCCCCATTCCATACCCTTTTTCCTCTCTCCTCATCCCTACCTCTCCCTTTTCTCTTATTTCCACCTTTTCCCTTTTTGTCATCCTCTCTTTTTCTCTTTTCTTTTTTCTTTTCTTTTTTCTCTCTTTTTTCTCTTTTCTTTTTTCTTTGATTTCTCTTTTCCAACTCATTCCTGCATATTTCTCTATAGCATGAGTCCTCTACTCACATATCTCCTGGCTTAGAGACCTATTAAGCCTATCTTGGCCTCTTTACTAAATTTAGACTAAATGAACAAATAGTGATATCTTGAAGTAATTGAAAGAAGCTAATAAACAAGTGACAAAAAGTGTTGGAACATGTTGATTCAGAGCAAATTGAATTAATAATGCTGGTACAAATCTATTTTGATATTAATTTATGACATTTCGTATGATCTTTTGTATAATGATTTTTTAATTTTTTTATTTATTTGGTTAGTGAATGTGGATGTTTTTTGGTTGTTTCATTATGATGTCACTATGTTTTGTATATATAATGGTATCAGAGAGTTTCTTTTCTACACCCCTTTGAAGTCCTAATTACCGAAGCACTGTGTCTCCTGTATGGTATGGTCTTGAATTGAAACGTTTGCACACGCAGTGAATCTTTGTGTCCAGAGTGCTGGTATTTTTGGATGTTTGCATTGTTTGGGGCTAGCTGCTCCCTTCCTGCACCCATCCCCAGTGATAGCACACCCTACTTTTGGGATGCTCTAGGGTTTTAGTCTGCTCTGCGGTGAGTTTTGGGGCTTTTAATTTTTGTTTTTAATTCTTTGCTAATCGGGTAATGCCCACTAGGCACAAGTGCCTTTTTTCAGGAGCAACCTGGGAGCACTGGAGAGGTTAAGTGTCTTGCTCAGTCACACAGTATGCAAGTGGAGATTGTAAGAATCAAACCCAGGTCTGCTGAATGTACCAAGCTCATTCACAGCTTGTAGAGCAACTAGTTGAACAATAATGTTATCCAGTCACCCCCTTGGCATTATTGTAATGTACTATGAATGATTTTTATATGAAGGCTGGAGGGTTCTGTATTGCTTTAGTATGTTCTGCATCTTTCATCTTCAATAAAAGTCTCAAAACTTCCCACAGAGACTCTATGGGGAGTTTTGAAGCTTTTGCTGAGGATGAAAGATGCTTTTGTTATGTCTTCACTACTCATGACTCCAGGGAATAAAATTCTTGTTTCCCCTGGAGTCAGGGGTGTGGGTGACTCTGGCTGAAGTGGGCAACTGGTTGACCAACAATGCCAGTAACCACCAACCCCATGAGCATTATTGCAATATCCTGTGATGAAAGTTTATTTTTTTTCCAATGGCCATCTTCTGAAAAACAAGTCCAACAGCATGTATCCCCTCAAATAATGTTATGTCAGTCAAGAACTACAGTTCAAGTCATTTATTTAAACAGCAAAAAACAGATTCAGTCAGAACTTTTCAATGTAATTTTATCACCCCCCCCAGCTAAAGCATATTTTTGATTGACTATTGATAATCTGCATTCAGCTTATTCTCCATGAGGGAGCTAACTAGCTGAGAATTGCAAAATTCAGACAACTACTGTAAACATTCCGTAAGACTATAAACAGTAGCAAGTAATTCTTAACTAAGGAAACATGAGAAAACATCATATTCACTCACTTTTATGGTGGTGACATGCCAAGGAATTGTTATGACTGCAACTGCCATTAATGTTTTTTACTTAACTAAAATTAAAGAGTAAAGGAATGAATATGCCCTGAATTTCAATTGGCAGCAAATAAAAATACAAACAAATATATAGACAAGAAAACACAGAGGGCCCGCAGCATAACTTGTATGCAGTTGCGAGTTATGCTGGTCGCCTCTACACCAGGGACCCTACACCACATCCAGAAGTGGCAGGGTCCTGACAGTTGGGACTTACGCAATATACGCCATGTGTGTGGTGGTAGCCCATGCGTGGCGTATACCTACCACAAGTCACAACTCACAATGAATGCCAGGTGGCCCCCCCAAAGCACCCCTTTCCCCGGAACACCACCAGATGCACCAGGGGCATGGATGGGGGCAGGACAGGAGACACAGGTGTTGGGGGTACACCAGAGAATGGACTCCAAGGGGTCCCTGCTATTTGAGGGTTCGGGGACAGGGGTATACATCAGGGAACATGGGGG